>CANTUV010000021.1:39737500-42237500 GCA_947685225.1 Garcia nutans | reverse complement strand
CACCATTTAAAGAAAATAAAAATTCTATTTAAGAATATGGATGCCAACCATTGGAAGCAAATTTCATGGTCCAAGCTTGATGTTTTAAAATGCTTTCAAAATGTCAAATTTGACCACTCTTTCTTACATGCCGTGGCTTCCCTGTGGGATACGGATTCTAGGGTATTTAGAATTAATGGCTTTGAAATGTGTCCCTTGATTGAAGAATTTGAGGCCATCCTTGGACATCCTAATAATCAACGAATGGCATTACCCACATTGATTTCCAAAACTCAACAGAAGATGCAGATGTTATTTCAAATTCCGAAACCCGAGATTCTTCGGTTGATGAGAGGTGAAAAAATTCTACTTGCTCCTTTGATTGACTTTTGTCTTTCTCATTTGGCTCCTACTAAGGCCTGGGGACGCATGCTTTGTCTTTGCCTGCTCGGCCAATTCTTACTTGTTTCTTCTGACGGCGATATTGACCCACGAGTATTGGATATCATGGATCAAATGGAAGGAGGCTTATCGCCGGTACCTGTGATCTTAGCCGAGACCTTAGTTGGATTAGACCAATTTAAATCAGGATTGTCAAAGAGACTGACTGGGAGCCCATTGCTGCTTCAGGTAGTTACCTAAACTGCCCTTCCAGGTTTTCAATTTAGGTTTTTTTTATTGCTCTAACTTTTGCCTAGTCCGCCCATGCGGGTTTTTGGAACTAGCGAGCTATCCTAATTTTTGCCTAAGCTGCCCTTGCGGGTTTTCAACTTAGCGGACCACTCTCTTTTTTTTTTAAAATTCTTTCTTCACAGATTTGGCTTCAGGAGCGTCTTTGTTTGCTTGATACTCCCTTCATGGATTTTTCCAGATACCTGCCACATCATCATTCTGCTAGGAAGCTGCTCCATCCTGCTTCTTCATATGCTGACTGGGTTGACTGGATCCACTCACGCTCCGAAGTCAATATCCGTTGGTTAGTACCTTGGTGGAAGATTTCTCATATTACCATGCAAACATACTTGATGTACGTTCCTCTTGCTGCACTTCATCAAGGTGCATGCTATGATCCTTACCGACTTGGGCGTCAGTATGGAGCTGAGCCTCATGATTCTGACTTTGTTCCTGACCTAGACATGCCTTGCTTGACTGAAGCCTACTTGGACCGGCTGAGGCAAAGCTGGCCTGCACGTTACACTTATCGACTGGCATAGATTTTACATTTGTTAATTTAGAAAGTGTTTTGTTAAGATGAAAAAATAACTAAAGTAATAACATATGCTTCTTTTCCATTTATAATTTGTCATCACCTTTTGCAATTATGATTACTTATTTTATCCATGTCTGGTCATATACTTATAACAGTGCACAAAGAGCAATTTTAATCATTAATTCTATTTTATTAAATTAGGGAACAACCAAACATAAAGCCTGCATACACAAGATTACTCCTGTTGCCAATCAGCCCTTTCGGGTTTTCTAATTGACGATTTTCTCTCATTAGCCCTAATTGTTGCCTAGCCCGCCCTTTCGGGTTTTCGGAACTAGCGGACTGCTCTAACTTTTACCTAGGCCGCCCTTTTTGGGTTTTCAACCTAGCGAGCTCTTTCTTTTTCATTTTTCATACATAAAACCTCTTCAACCTGTCAATGTTTACTGGTTCACTAAATTTGTTACCATCCATGTCTGATAACTTCACCGCACCTTTGCTCATGACTTGTTTCACGACATATGGTCCTTCCCAGCTAGGTCTGAACTTCCCTCTTGGATCAGATACATTAGGCTTACATTGCTTCAATACCAAATCCCCAACCCTGAATCTTTGAATTTTGACCCTTCTATTGTAGGCCCGAGCTATCTTCTTTTGATACAGTTGGTGATGATACAGTGCCTTTAGCCTTCTCTCTTCTAATAGAGCTAACTGAGTGTATCTGCTTGCTACCCATTCTGTTTCAGGCAGCTCCACTTCCAAATCTACTCTCAATGACTTGATCTCAATCTCAATTGGCAATTCTGCTTCCATCCCATAAACCAAAGAGAATGGTGTCATTCCAGTAGGTGTTCGCACACTCGTCCTATGTCCCCATAAAGCAAAGGGAAGCATTTCTGACCAGTCCCTGTAAGTCTTGGTCATCTTGGATAAAATTTGCTTAATTGTCTTGTTTGTTGCTTCCACTGCACCATTAGCCTTTGGTCTATAAGGAGAGGATCGGTGATGATGGATTTGGTACTTGGAGAATAAATCCTTAACTGCTCCTTGAAACTGTACCCCATTGTTTGATATCACACTGTGCGGGACCCCATATCTGCAAATGAGATTCTTTTCAATAAACCTAGCCATTTGACTTGCACCTAGCTTGTTGAAGGATTCGGCTTCGACCCATTTCAAAAAATAATCAACTGCTACCACAATAAAACGGTGCCCATTTGAAGCTGTCGGATGTATCTCTCCTATAATGTCGATACCCCAGGTGGCAAAGGGCCATGGTGAAGACATTGAATGCAGTTCTTCAGGAGGCATATGATTCAAGTTACCGTACATCTGACATTGTTGGCACTTCTTGACAAACTCAATACAGTCTCTCTCCATGGTCAACCAATAGTAACCTTGTCGAACAATCTTCTTAACTAGGGCCAAACCACTCATGTGCGGACCGCAACTTCCCGCATGTATTTCAGACATGATGCACTCCACTTCGGGCTTTCTTAAACATCTCAAATGCACCCCATCGGGCCATCTTCGATATAACTCCCCATGGAATGTGGTGTATTGCAATGACCACCGCCTTATGGCCCTTCTCTCTTTCTTTGTTGCCCCCGGCGGGTATTCTCTTTCCTCCAAAAATCTCCTTATGGTATCATACCATGCATCATGGTCTGTATCAATTTCCATGATTGTTTCATATTCATAGCAAGGAGTTGATGAACTAGTCAAGACCAGAGGCTTAAGGAATAAGCTAACAGGATTTTCCCATACTGAAGCCAATGTGGCTAGGGCATCAGCCATCTAATTTTCTTCTCTTGACAAGTGTATAAACCTACACTCCTTAAAATTCTTCTTTATCATGGTCAGGTAATGATGGTATGGTTTCAATTTTTCTTCTTTCAACTCCCACTCTCCATTTACTTGGGATACTACTAGCAACGAATCACCATAAAATTCCACCTTATCTACCTTCATAATCATTAGGGTTTCCAAACCGAAAATACAAGCTTCGTACTCAACCATATTATTGGTTGCCCTAAATTTCAACTTTTTGGCTAAAGGGATGAATTTCCCTTCGGGCGATTCTAGTATAACTCCCAAACCTACTCCTTTCCTATTTGCTGCTCCATCAAAATACATTTTCCACCCTTGTACTTCAATTGCTTCTAAATGTTCATCTGGAAATTCCAAGATTACCTCTTCACTTTCTGGTAATGGTTGTTGAGCTAGAAATTCTGCCACCGCTCTACCTTTGATTGTTTTTCTGGTTACATACTCGATCTCAAATTCTTCTAATATTATCAACCATCGACCATATTTTCCAATTAAAGAGGGTGTCTCCCTTAAGTATTTCATTGGATCCAACCTGGAAATTGCTTGCACACTATATGATTGAAAGTAATGCCGCAACTTCTTAGAAGACCAAACCACGGCTATGCATGTCTTTTCAATAATACTATACTTAATTTCATAAGGTAGGAGCCTTCTACTTAAGTAGTAAACGGCATGCTCAATCCCCGACTCATCTGCTTGGGCTAGCATGGCTCCTATCGACTCTTCTTCTACTGCTAAGTATGGTAATAGAGGTTTGCCGGGTTTAGGTGGTTTCAAAATAGGTGGATTCAACAAATACTCTTTTATTCGATCAAAGCCCTTTTGACATTCTTCGTTCCATACGACCGGCTGATTCTTCCTAAGCAACTTGAAGATAGGCTCACAGATTGTTGTGAGTTTTGCTATAAATCTACTAATGTACTGTAGTTTACCAATGAATCCTCGAACTTCTCTCTCCATCTTAGGGGCCGGCATATCCCTGATTGCTTTGACTTTTTCAGGATCTATCTCGATGCCATTCGGGCCAATTACATGTCCCAACAATTTACCTAAGGTAACACCGAATACACACTTCTTCGGGTTTAATCTTAGCTTATACTTCAAAGCTCTATCAAAGAATAATTCTAAATTCTGGAAGTGTTGGTCCCTTGTATCCGACTTAACCATCATATCATCAACATATACTTCAACTTCTTTGTGCATCATGTCATGAAATAATGTGGTGCCATCCTTTGGTAAGTTGCTCCAGCATTCTTTAAGCCAAAAGGCATCACCCTATAACAAAATATACCCCATGTAGGCAGTTTTAGCTTTATCCTTTTGGGCCATTAACACTTGATTGTATCTGGAAAATCCATCCATAAATGAGTATAGCACGCTAGAGGCTGCACTATCAATGAGTACATCTATATGAGGTAAAGGAAAATCATCCTTAGGGGAAGCCTTGTTTAAATCTCTATAGTCCACGCAGACCCTTATCCTCCCATCTTTCTTTGGCATAGGTACTATGTTGGCTAGCCAATCTGGGTATTCTATCACTTCAAGGAACTTCACTTGTATTTTCTTAGTGACCTCTTCTTTAACCAATTCAGCCCATTCAGGTCTTAATCATCTAAGCTTTTGTTTGATAGGTTTAATGTGAGTGTAAGTAGGAATATGATGCTCGGCTATGTCTGGATCTATCCCCGGCATATCTTCATAAGACCAAGCAAACACCTCTTCATATTTTTTGAATATTTTTTCAAATCTCTCTCTCTCATCAGGAGTAAGGTCGGATGCTATGCTAATGTTTTTAGGGTTTTCAGTTGTTCCCAAATTTAATGATTGTGTGTCAATAGAATTAATATTAAAGATGCTATGCAACCATCAGGAAAAACATCACACAAGTAAGCAAAATCAGATTTTATTGCATTCATTTTGGAAAAGAAAACATCATCATCCTCATACAAAGCAGACAAATTAAAATCAAAATCAAAATCATTGTTCTCAGAATCATAAAGCAGGATGTCTTCAAACTTTTCTTCAACCAGGGCAGCAATCTCTTCCGGAGTTTTCTCGGCTTTCAAGGTAGCTTCATTCTTCTCTTTTGGAGTGGATTCTTTGTTGGTTGACAGGGTGAGCTCTTTCTTTACTTGCTCTACTAGCTCAGCAACATTTGCAAAAATTTCAAAACCAGGGATTAACTTACCCATGAACATGATTGGCTCAGGCTTTCCTTGGAGCGGTCCCATATCTGGAGCTTTGACGAAGACTTCTTCAAGTGGTGGGAAGCTCATCTTCTCACTCTTATTTGGCTGATCATTGTCGTCTTCATCATATCCCAAACCCTTCTTGGAAGCTTGAATTCTAAAATCTTGCAACTTTGTTAAATCGACCTTACCCTTTCCGAGACTTGCTCCTGGAAGGCAATTCATGTTCTTCATCATATTCAAGACTTTGGAGTCTACTACTTCATCATCAGAAATTGCAGCCACTTGAAAACCATTGAGAGGCCTCTCGACCATTAGAGCATTAACAATCTCATTATCTTCAGCTTCAATGACCACTGTCTCATCTCCGTTGAGGAATTTGATCTTTTGATGAAGGGTGGAAGGAACTCCACAAAGAGGGTGAAACCATGGTCATCCCAAGAGTAAGGCAAAGGTAACTGGTATGTCTAAAACAACAAACTCCACAATAGATTCAATTGGACCAACCTTGACGGTTGCTTTGAAAGTCCCTTCGGCATGCCTCTTAGTGTTGTCATAAGCACGAATTGTCACCTCGGTTGGGTTTAAATCTCTTGTTGACATGGCTAGCTTTGGTAGTATCTTAAGTGGACAAACATTTATGGCGGACCCATCATCGACCATTACACATGGAGTCCTCTTCCCCTTGACTTCTATTTTGATAAAGAGAGGGCGGATGTGGTCTCTCCCTTCCTCTGGTAAGTCCGCATCGAAAAAAGAAACTGCTCCCATACTAACTTTGCTCTTCTCTTGAACCTCTTCACATTTCATTACTTCCCCAATTTTTATGAAGTTGATCAACTCCTCCGGTGTTGTGGAGGTAGAAATCGGCATACTAGCCAAGGCTTTGGCCATACTCTCTCGGTGCTTTTTAGAAGTAGCTAACAGGTCCCAAATGCTAACACTTGCTTGGGTTCTTTTTAATTGCTTGAGTACAGCATCATCTTCTTCCACTTCAACTTCCTTCCCCTTATTAGTTTCTACCTCCTTAGGTGGTGGCCTTGCATAAGGCTTACCGGATCTAGTATTTATAACCTCATCTTCTTCGGGCTCGGACCAAGTCCACTCTTCCTTCTTGGATATGATATCATCATCACTATCACTTGAATCCCAAAACCTGTTGACCACTCAAATTGTTACTTCTCCACCAATCATAGCTTGTTTAACTTCATTAAATTCCTCTTCTTCTTTGATTGCTTCTTCTCCCACATCTTGAAAAGAAGACATGACAAAATCCTCATGCAAATCTCCTCCAATCATGAAGGTTGCTGGTGGTGGTACTCTATTGAACTTTGGCAATGGGTTGTCTTTGGTGTTTGGCTTGTTGGGCTCGGGTAGCTTCCCATTATCAATTAAGTTTTGGATCTCATGTCTCAATCTCACACATCTATCCGTGTCATGTCCTTGCATTTGGTGAAATTGACAAAATGCTTTGGTGTCAAAATTAGGTGGGAGAGGGTTAGGCAAAGGACGAGGATTTAAGGGTTGAAGCAATCCCTTTCTTTGAAGCTTGTTGAGAACCCAAGACATTGGTTTTCCCAATTCCAAAAATTGTCTCCTTGTTCCTTGGTTAGTAACATTAACACCGACAGCCTTTTGCATGCTTTGGTTACCAGATTGATAGCTCCTTTTCTCGTTCCTTTTTGTTGCAAAGCGGCTCTTCTCCCTTTCCCATTCTTCAATTTGTAAACCAGCTTGAAGAAGGTCTTTGAAATCACGGATGAGTGTATGAGACATCCTCTCATGAAGACTAGGTAACACCCCTCTCACAATCATCCTTATTTGATCGGATTCATCGGGCCTCTTCTTGAGTAAAGCAGCATTGTTTCTCCATCTCTTGACATAGTCTACAAAATTCTCATTCGGCCTTTGCCTAATAGATTCCACTTCCATCAATGTAACTTCCAATTCAACATTATATCCATATTGTTGGATAAAGGCTTTGTAAAGTAGATCCCAGCTCTTTTGTGTTCCATCATCTAAGGTATTGAACCAATTTTGGACAACAGGGTCCAATGAGAGCATAAAGTACCTTAGGGTTTGAGCCTTAGTAGCTCGGGCAGATTGCATGGCAGTGATATATTGCTTCACATGGAGATGAGGATTTCCGGTGCCATTGTACTTAGTAAAGGAAGGCATCTTGAATTTATAAGGGACCTCTTCATCTTGTTCAAATAACTTGTCAACTTCGGACATCTCTTCGGTTTTCAACTTCTTCTCAAATTTCTTTTCTAAATCAGCAATCATCTTTTCAACATCAGATGTCTCGGTCTTTTCAATAGTTGCCTTCTCGACAGCCTTCGGTTCTTTCTTCTTTTCTTGAACCTCTTGGTAGTATTGAGCCCAATCATCATCATCTTCAATGACCACCTTTTCATCATCAAAAGCTACTTCATTAATTTTAGTCTTCCCTTTGTCCTTTGGTTTCTCAGTGCTAGCAGATGCCTCGGCATGATTTTCTAAGATTGCAGTCAATTGGTTCTTCATGGTCTCAGCTAGGGCCTCTTTGATTTCTTCCATCTTGGCATTGAGGGCCTCATCCACCATCCTTTGAATTTGTTCGGGCTCCATTGTTTTTGGTGAGCAAGTGATTGAGTCATTGCTAGATACTTCATCTCCGGCGTAGGTCGGATTGTTGTAAGCTTTAGAACTATCGTAATCCAGGGCTGTGAGCCAGAGAGGATCAATGAGATGAGATGCAAATGTATGCATGTATGCACCAACAACAAATAAGGATAAATAGGACGTTCCTTCCAACCTTATAACATCCACACACGAGTGGCGAGTCTATTTTCCTAGGTATATGGTTAAAAAATACCAACATGGGGTACCTTGCTTTCGAATAATTCCCTTGGACGTTTTAACCAATAGTTATATTTTCGAAAATGGAAATCAATCCATGATAATTCCCATTAATTAGGTTTTAATCCATTCAACCAACTAAAGTAGCTTTTATGCTATATTGGATTAAAACGAAATTAAGAGGCTTATTATAAATAGATTTCTCACTTGAAAAGAGGTAACTAGTGGTTCATGCCAAAAACAAGCCCATAGTTAATTTATTCTTAGTGTAAACTAGGCCCACAATTGATTTTTGGTATTTCATAGTTGACCTAAATAATTTGCAAGCTCTTTGTAAGAAAATGGTTGGATGAAAACAATTATGTTTCTAAGCCCATTGTAAAAGATTTTAGAAAAATGGCTTTCGGGCTTAGTATTTGATTTGTTTTTAGAAAGGTCTTATGTCCAAAGACCATCTTAAAAAGTTTTGAAAATAGTTTTGGTCTTTTGGATTTTAAAGAAAAATTTTATTTTGAGCTTGCAAATGTACTTGGGTCATATTAGAAAAAGAACAAACCAAATAAGCCATGATTTAAGCTAAGATAAATCAACCATAGTCAAACAACATGCATATGGGGTAAAACCTAAGGAAAGTAACTAGGCCAATTACATGAGCTTTAGTCTTTGGGTAGAAAGGCTTAGGTTCCCATAGCAAGTATATACCAAATGGTACGAGGCTATGAGTGGTTATGCCATGCTCGATCTCCATACCTTGAGTGAAAGTATGGTATCCCTTACATAACATAACACGGGCGTCCTAACTCACGCACACAATGCAATCTAATATAATGCAATGGATAATATCATTATAGGAAAGAATAGAATAATATAAAGACCAACGGAATCAACTTCTCTTATCCCCAGTGGAGTCGCCACTGTGAGAGGGGATTTTCGCCCCCACTCCCGATGGAATGGGTCTTGCGACTTTGGCACTGTTTAGGCTCGGGGCCTTAGAGAACACGGACCTAAGTCTGGAGAAAATGGAGTCGCCACCAGAACGGGCCGGAAAAAAGAAAGGGGTGGATGACTCGATTCCTAAGGAATCCCCAACCCCTAATGGGTTCGAAAAGTTGGGTACATATGGGGAAGGTGAGAAATGGCCCAGCACCCCACAATGCCCAGTTCATTGGAACCGGCCTCCTTTATAGGTCTTAATATTATAAAATTCTTAAATATAACAATATTATTCATACTACACACAATAAAAAGAAAGCATCATTATATTAAAATCAAAGCAATGTCCAAACAAAACAAAACAAAATAAATGGACACCCATCCAATGATGGAAACATGTCCTTACATCACATGCCTAGATAGGAAATCCACCAAAAGGTAGAAACATGCCCTTTACAAAGGTTCTAAAATAGAAAAGAAAATTAAATTACATGATATTTAACTAATGAGGTACCCACCAAGTGGAAACATACCTCTTACAACTTTTGGAAGTCTAAATTGATTGATAAAAGTAAATAATCATCCATAATAAATAAATCATTCATTAAAAGTATTTAAATATCAATAAAATAAACATCCATCCATGATAAATTAAATAAATCAAGTATTGAAATTAAATAGATTAAAGCATAAAAGATAAATCAAGGTATAAATAAATATGGAATTGAATAAAGCAAATAAAAGTTCAATTATAGCTACTGTGACTTTTTATGGAATTAAAATAGATTAGGGTTTTATGTTTTAAATGGTTGGTAAGATTTTTTGATTAACCAAATTAAGGTTTGAATGGCGAAATCATGAAACTAGGGTTTTGAATACCTTAAAATACTTAAATTTGTGATTTTTGATTATTGAATTTTAAGCTACTGTGCAATTTTTGGGTTTTCATGTTTTTATGTTTTAAAGGGATTAGGGTTTATAAAAATTAGGTTTTAAGAATTTAAAACGATTAGGGTTTATTATTTTAGGTTTAAAAGTTGAATTTTGGATTTTAGGCTTTAAAATTAGGGTTCTCGGGTAAAAGATAATTTTTAGGGTTTTAGAAATCAATTTGATATTTTATGAAATTTTATGAATTTAAACAAATGAATTGATGTTTTTATAAGTAGAAAAGATGTTTTTTAAGGTTTTTTGAATGAAATATAACCTACTTTAAAAAATTGAAAAAAACAGAATTTGATTTTGGTTTTGTAGAAAAATATGTTCAATTAAAGTTTCAAGATTTTTAAGAAGAAAAAATAACAATTTTAAGTCTTTTGAGAAAATAAGGTCACGTTTTAGTGTTTTAACTTTGGAAGAATTAAACTAAAGTTCTAAATTTTTTGATTTAAAGAAACCCTAATTCCATAATTTAGCTACTGTGTAACATAAATCAATTAAGGAAAATCACTTACCTTCTTTTGTTGATTCTTCCAAAAATAATTCTTCTTGGATGAACTAGCTCCAAAGACAAGACTTTGTTGCCTTTGAATTCCTTATTTCGTGCTGCTACTCCCTTAAAAATCAGTTGAATTGAATTATTGCTTTTCCTTCCTTGATTTGGTTTCCAATCCCAAGCTCACTGTGAAAATTTTTTCCTCCTTCGGCCACCCCTTTTTTCTATGCCTTTGGTCCTTATTTATAATGGTTTAAGGTTATTTATTCCTAATTAATTAAGGTAAGTAATATTAATAAAAAAAAATTAAAACCTAATTGGATTAGGTTTCAAAATTTTGGGTTGAAAAATTTTACGTCGGCAAAAACTGTGGCAGCCGGGCCCGTGGCTGGGGCTAGTGGGCGTGCCAGCCCTCAGGAAATTCCCGCAGGAAGTTATTTCACCCGCAGGCCTGCGGGTGAAATGTTAGGCCTACGGGCGTGCCGCCCGCAGGAAATTCCTGCGGGCAAAACGCCCATGGGCCCGCACGACTGCTTTTCGCTGCCGATTTTTTTTTTCCGACTCCGATTTTATTTTTATTTTTATTTTTTAAATTTTATTTGTTTATTTTCATTTTTTATTAATAAAAATTAGATACTAAGATAAAAATTACTTAATTAAGGGTCTACAGTTTGCCCTCTACTTGAATGATCTAAAACCTTAGTGAAAGAGAGTGAAAAGCAAAAAGACTTAATTTTTTGAGATGGCGACTTGTTTTGGGTACTTGGACCCAATTTGAGTTCTGGACTCACAGAAAAATTCTAGGTTCTGGACCTAAGGAAAATTTGGGTTCTAGACCCGAGAAAAATTCTAGGTTCTGGACCTAAGGAAAATTTGGGTTCTGGACCCGGTTCGAGTTCTGGACTCAAGGATGATTCTAGGTTCTGGACCTAAGAAAAATTTGGGTTCTAGACCAGGTTCGAGTTCTGGACTCAAGGATAATTCTAGGTTCTGGACTTAAGGAAATTTTGGGTTCTAGACGTGGTTCAAGTTCTGGACTCAAGGATAATTCTAGGTTCTGGACGTAAGAAAAATTTGGGTTCTGGACCCGGTTTGAGTTATGGACTCAAGGATGATTTTAGGTTCTGGACCTAAGGAAAATTTGGGTTTTGGACCCGGTTCGAGTTCTGGACTCAAGGACAATTCTAGGTTCTGGACCTAAGAAAAATTTGGGTTCTTGATTTATGTACTTGGACCTAAGATTGGGTACTTGGACTCGGGATTGGGTATTTAGGCCCGAGATTGGGTACTTGGACCCTAGCTTGAATTGATTTTGGGTACTTGGACCCGGGATTGGGTACTTGGACCCGAGATTGATTTTGATTTGGGAACTTGGACTCGAGATTGGAAACTTGGACCTGAGCTTGGGTACTTGGACCCGAGATTGATTTGAATTTGACTAACCTTTTAGTTGGGAAGTCTGACTGCTCTGGCTGTTTTATGCATTGTGATTCTTCACCATCAAATTGGATCTTCATCCTTTGAAACCAAGTCTTTATCCTTGAAAATGAATCTTCATCTTTTGACATCGGGTCTTTACCCTTGAAACATTGATCTTTATCCCTTGGAGGTCGGGTCTTTATCCTGGCTTCAGCTCTTTTAGCTCGATTGATCTTTCGTCTTTTGCATCTTCATTCTTTTGAGGGTTCTAATTGTTCCATTCTTTTGTTCTTCCTTTTTGCAAAGATTTAGCTATTTTTAATTGGACCTTATATCCTCTCCTTGCCCCCCAAAGATTTTTTCCATGCAAGCTTTGATTGATATTTCTCTTGTCTAGTTCTTCACACAAGCATGCATTTCTTCTCTTTACAAAATTACTGGAGCTTTCTCAAGCAATGGGCTTTCCATGCCCTCCTGATTTGACATCTTCTTTTGATTCTTCACTTCACAGAGTGTTTGCTGTTCACTTTGATAAAGAATAGACAATACAAGACAAGAAAGTACGATGTGATATGCTCATGTATGCATGATATGTATGCTCTTACCTTTTTCCTTCTTGGCTCACAGCGGATGCTCGAAGAACAAAACAAGAAGCTTCAAGAAGAGTTATCTACAAGTCGTCAGCAGGCTTCAACACTCCCGATTCATTTGCTTGGGCCAATGTTGCTCCTATGGATTCTTCCTCTACTGCTAAGTACAATAATAAAGGTTTACCAGATCTAGGTGGTTTCAAAATAAATGGATTCAGTAAATAATCTTTTATACACTCAAAGGCCTTTTGACACTCTTCATTCCACTTAATTGGTTGGTTTTTTAAAAGCAATTTAAAGATAGGCTTGCATATTGTAGTAAGCTTTTCTATGAACCTGCTAATGTACTATAATCTTCTAATAAACCCTCGAACTTCTTTCTTTGTCTTAGGGGCTGGCATATCACTAATTGCCATAACCTTGTCAGGGTCAATCTCAATGCCATTTGGGCTAATCACATGCCTCAGTATTTTACCTAAAGTGATCCCAAACACACACTTCTTTAGGTTCAACCTTAGATTATACTTTACTACTCTCTCAAAGAAGATCTCTAAGTTTTGGAAATGTTATTCCCTCATTTTTTACTTTACCATCATGTCATCAATATAGACCTCAACTTCCTTATTCATCATATCATGAAACAAGGTGGTGGCCATCCCCTGGTAGGTTGCTCCAGCATTCTTTAATTCAAACGACATCACCCTATAACAAAATATACTCCATGTAGTGATGAAGGCAATTTTAGCTTTATACTCTTGGGCCATTAACACCTGATTGTATCCAGAAAATTCATCTACAAATGAGTGTAGCACATTGGAGGCTATACTATCGATAAGGACAACTACATGGGGTAAAAGAAAGTTATCTTTAGAGGAAGTCTTGTTCAAATCTCTATAGTCCACACAAACCCTAATTATCCCATCTTTCTTTGGTACGGGAACGATGTTAGCTAACCAATCAAGGTAGCCTACCACTTCAAGGAGTTTTACTTGTATCTACTTAGTGACTTCTTCTTTGATCAATTCTGCCCATTTTGACCTTAATCGTCTGAGCTTTTGTTTGACAGGCTTTATGTGAGTATAGGTCGGGATTGTTTGCTCGGCTATATTTCGATTAATTCTAGATATATCCTTATAAGGCCAAGCAAAGTCTTCTTGATATTTTTTGAATATTTTTTCAAATCTCTCTCCCTTCAGGAGTAAGGTCAGATGCTATACAAATATTTTTAGGATCATCAGTTGTTCCAAAATTTAATGATTGTGTATTAACAAAATTAATATTAAAAATGCTCATGTAATCACTACACGAATGTATGCAACCATCAGGAAAACATTACACAAGTAAGCAAAATTAGACTTTATTGCATTTATTTTGGAAAAGAAAATATCATCATCCTCATACAAAGCAGAAAAATGAAAATCAAAATTAGAGTCATTGTTCTCATAATCATAAACTATAAGGCTTTTAAACTATTCTTTAATGATAACAACAATTTTCTCTGGAGTCTTCTAAATCTTCAGGACAACTTTCTTTTTTTTTTCTCTGACTAGATTCCTTGTCAATTAGTAAGATGAGCTTCTTCTTTACGTGTTCCAATAGTTCTGCAACATCAGCAAAGATCTCGTAACCTGGAATCATCTTTCCCATGAACAACTAAAGAAAAAGAGCAATGAAGTGATGAAGTGATGCAGATAGCTTTTTTATTAAAGGAAAGAAAAAAGCTACAAGAATCTTGTGATACTTTCCTTTAATTCCATGGTTGAAAAGATTATTCTTTTCTATTATACATAAGCTGATATGCAATGGCATGAAGATGGTCATAAAATGGATGGTATATTTATACATCCTACTGATGGAGAATGTAACACCCATTGATAATTATATGAAGAACTATCAAGAGATGTCACACAATGCCTATATACTTATTCATTCAATTATTAATAAATACTAAAGTTATTATCAATAAAAATTTCAGCAGAGTTTCCCCTTAAATTTAATATTTCCAACATCTTCTCCAATCAAAACATAACATGCAAAAGAAAACACTCCCAATATTTCTCAAATTCAATCTCAACTCCAATTTCAATAATCCATCATCTATCATCCACAATTTAATCCAATTACCTTTAATTTTGTCAACATGTTAGCACATTAAATATTTTTCATAATTAATATATTTTACTATAAAGTTTAACCCAAACAATAATTATAAAGTATGTAATACTCTAGGTTAATCATAATTATACAACTTTCATTATAGGTACAATTCTGCTACATGAACAAAATTAAATACAAAATACAAAGTCCTTCTTTAACCACCTTATTGTCTATAGTTGATTTTGAAATTTCTATAACTCACTCAGTTGGATCTATCATATCCGTCTGATTTGTGCATCAAAAATAAATCTTTTGTGCTAAGCATTATAGCTTAGTGGTGCTTGTATGAACATACTTTGCTATTTAATTTAAAAATAAATAATTGTAACAATAAAATAGTAAATCTTAATTTTTGAAAATAAATCAAGAAAACAAATATTTTCAATAAAAATTATTTTATTCTAAAATAAATACAAATTCAATTATAACAATAAAACGTTTCTATAATTATTTTCCAAATTTATAATAAAATCCATATTCTAGCATTTCAAATTCAAATAAAAAAAATAATAACATAAAAGTTTATAACATTTATTTATCATTTATTATACTTTTAAATATTTTATTTGTAACATTAATATTTTCTATTTTCTATTTATATCTTTCATTCGCACTTTACCATAACAAATTTTAGATTCAATTAAATCAAATAAAGCATAACTCAATATAATTATTGACATTTCTTTTGTAAACTTTAAATCTTGTATTTTCAATAAATTTTCACTTATCACTTTATCATAATGAATATTTCCATTTAATTAACATACATTCTATTTAACACTTTGAATTCTATGATTTAAAATAACATTTTGAGACATTTTCAATCAATATACAATTTAACATTTTGAACACTTTCATTGCATTCAATTCAATAATATTAAATTTAATAAAAAAAATTTAAATCTCACTTTTCATTGTAATTGTTATATAATTATTATATACATTTCAATATATATATATATAATATTTTCTTATAATCCAATAATTTATCATAAACAATCAATAATTTATATAAATATATACACGTTCCAATCAGCTTTTCTTATCTTTATACCTTTGTCCTCATACATCGAGTTTAAAATCATATGATCGGATAATGAGTTAGTAATGGTAAGTAAATGTCCAGTAGATCAATCAGTATGGTCAATGGCCCAGCAACAATAATGGCATAGTATTCAATATCAGTAGTGACACAGAGTGTCCAATAACAGTAGTGGCACAGAGTGCCCAATATCAGTATTGACAAAGAGTGTCCAATAACTGTAAGGACATCCATCCTCTGGTTAGCCATTCAATCCGAAGACTAGGTTTATTATCAGTATAATCGGGAAATTTACTTATTTTAGTATTCTAATCAATTTAATAATTATGATATTAATTTTAATAAAATATTACTTTCTTCCTTTCATTTAATCTTTTCACTTTAACAAAATAATGAAATAATTTTTATTTTAATTAACTTAATTATTTTAATTGCTTTTTGCATTTTACAGATATACATATCTTATAAATTTTATGGACTTTGATAAATTATTTCAATTACAATTATTCTATATACATATGTTTATATCATAATTATACCAAATTATTTTAACTAACTTTATTTACATATTAATTTTATCTTTTCAACTCATGTTTTACATTTTCATTGTAACAATAACTTCCAAATAGATGTATTCATTTTCACTTAATTTATTCTTTCAAAATATATGAGTTTCATAAATTATTATTCTCACTTCAAAAGTACATATATTTATATATGTATTATGTATATACTTCATATATCTTATATATATATATATTACATTTTGTGATTAATACATTTTTCCTCTACTCTAAAATTTATTATTTTTCACTAACATATGTATAATTCAATCCTCAAGGTATTATTTCACTTAACTTTGATAATAATGTCATATACATATTTTGGTCCTCATTAAATTTTCCCTTCATACAATCCTTTCTTTCCCTCTCTCTAACTATTATAAATCAATAAAATTCAACTCACCAAACACTTACATTTGTAATTATTAATTGCCTTAAGTCATCTAATGGTGTTGCAGTCACGCATACACTAGGTATACATAACGTTATATATATCTTCATACTATTTTCAAAATTTAACTTCCATCACTTACCAAACTTTCGCCTCTACTCTTTCTTTACATTATTTTCCTCTCCAAACTATTTTAAGTCATCAATAATCCATCAATCTTTTTACCTAATTTCAAGTTGCCTTATTTCTCAAAAATAATACAAAAATCTCTTAATCACATGCAAATATCATTGCTCTGTTCTCTAACTATATACTCATTTTGAATATCCAGAGATTTATATAAATTCCACTCTTTCTAAGATTCATCATCCAATGAATTGCTCTCACTTTAGTCTTATAATTAATCTATCTGTAGACCCTTAATTTTTTACCTAGTCCAGTATGATATTTTTAAATAATTCAAAATGTTTTTTGTGGTATTGTAATTATATAATATTTATTTTAATAATATTTATTAATTATAATATTTATTTTTAATAATAAAAATTAAAATAAAAAATAAATAAAAAATAAAAATCGATGATGGACAAAATCGACGATGAATTGGCTTGGGCCAATTTGCCGCAGGAAATACATGCGATGAATTAGCATAGGCCAATTGCCTGCAGGTTTTGCTTGCTGTGAATTGGCTGTGGGCCAAATTTAATGCAAGCAAAATTGCTGCAGAAATGCGCGCGGCCTGCGAGCCCAACTAGTAGTGCCCCGCAATAATTTTTGCCAGTGCAATTTTTGCCAGTGTAGTTTTTTCGAAACCCTATTTTACTTAGTTTTTAATTTTATTTCCCAAATGGTTTTTTATTTCCTTAACCAATTAGTATTAGGTTTTTTTTTTATTTTATAAATACCACATTAAAGACACAAAAATCTTGATTTTGGCCAAGAAGACTTTTTGGGATCAGACTTTTGAGGGGACGACCAAAATCAATCAAGAGTTCCAATGGGACTTTTAAACCTAAAAGCAGTGAAGAGCAAAAAGAACCATTCCACCGGGAGTGGGGGCAAAAATCCCTGCTCACAGTGACGACTCCACTGGGAATAAGAGAAGTTAATTCCGTTGGTCTTTATATTATTCTATTCTTTCTTATCATGATATTATCCATTGCATCATTTAGATTGCATTGCGTGCGTGAGTTAGGATGCCCGTGTTACACGTGTTGTGTTATGTAAAGAATACCATACTTTCACTCAAGGTATGGAGATCGAGCATGGCATAACAACTCATAGCCTTGTACCATTTGGTATATACTTGCTATGGGAACCTAAGCCTTTTCAACCCAAAGACTAAAGCTCATGTAATTGGCCTAGTTACTTTCCTTAGGTTTTTACCCCAAATGCTTGTTGTTTGACTATGGCTAATTTATCTTAGTTTAAATCATGGCTTATTTGATTTATTCTTTTTCTAATATGACCTAAGTACATTGTAAGCTCAAAATAAATTTTTCTTTAAAATCCAAAAGATCAAAGCTATTTTCAAAACTTTTCAAGACGGTCTTTGGACATAAAACGTTTCTAAAAAAACAAATAAAAAATTCTTTCCTCATGACCCAAATACAAAGCCCAAAATCCATTTTTTGTAAAATATATTTACAAATGGGATTATAAACAAAATTATTTTCATAATCTTTTGAAAGAGATTACGAATATTTAAGTCAATTATGGAAATACCAAAAATTAATTGTGAGCCTAGTTTATACTAAGAATTATTAACCATGGGCTTATTTTTGGCATGAATCATTAGTTACTTTTTCAAGTGAGAATTCTATTTATAATAAACCTCTTAATTTAGTTTTAATCCAATATAGTAATAAAAGCTACTATAGTTGGTTGAATGGATTAAAACCTAATTAATGGAAATTATCATGAACTGATTTTCATTTTTAAAATATAACTATTAGTTGAAACGTCGGAGAGAATTTTTTGAAAACAAGATACCCCATGTTGATATTTTGTTAACCATATACCTAGGAGAAGAGACTCACCATCTGTGTGTGGAAGTTATAAGGTGGGAAGGAACGTCCTATTTTTCCTTGTTTGTTTATTGTTTGTGCATACATGCATGTATACATTTGCATCTTATATCATTGATCCTCTCTGGCTCACAGCCCTAGATTACGATAGTTCAAAAGCTTATGACAATCCGATCTACGCCGAAGATGAAGAATCTAGCAATGAATCAATCACTTTTTTACCAAAAATAATGGAGCCCAAATAAATTCAAAGAATGGTGGACGACGCCCTCAATGATAAAATTGAAGAACTAAAGGAGGGCCTGGCCGAGACCATGAAGAATCAATTGGCTGCAATTTTATGAAATAATGCTGAGGCATCCGCTAGCACCAAGAAGCCGAAGGACAAAGGGAAGGCTAAGGTTGGTGAAGTGGCTTTTGATGATAACAAGGTAATGATTAATGATGATGACTGGGAATAATACTTCCAAGATCCTCAAGATAAGAAGAAGGAGCCAAGGGTTTTGGAAAGAGCAACTGTGGAAAAGACTAAAACTTTTGATGTTGAGAAACTAATTACTGATTTAGAAAAGAAATTCGAGAAGAAGCTAAAAATTGAAGAGATGTCCGAGATCGACAAGTTGTTTGAACTAGATGAGGAGGTCCCTTATAAATTTAAAATGCCTTCCTTCGCTAGATACAATGGTAGAAGAAATCCTCACTTGCATGTTAAACAGTACATCACTGCCATGCAGTCTGCCAAAGCTACTAAGGCTCAAACTCTAAGATATTTCATGCTCTCATTTGACCCTGTTGTCCAAAACTGGTTCAACACCTTAGAAGAAAATACTCAAAAAGATTAGAACATTTTGTACAAGGCTTTCATTCAGCATTATGGGTATAATGTCGAGCTAAAAGTTACCTTGATGGAGGTGGAAGCCATTAGGCAACGGCCAAATGAGAATTTCGTGGACTATGTGAAAAGGTGAAGGAATAATGCTGCATTTCTCAGGAAGAGGCCGGACAAATATGATCAAATAAAGATGATTGTGAGAGGGGTGTTACCTAGTCTTCGTGAAAGGATGTCTCATACACTCATCCAAAATTTTAAAGATCTTCTCCAAGCTGGTCTGCAAATTGAAGGAATGAGAAATGAAACTACCAGTCGGGTAATCAAAGCACGCAAAAGGAAGTTGATATTAATGCAAGTGGTCAAGGAAATAAAAGACAGTTCTTAGAGTTGGGGAAACCTCTTTCTTGGGTTTTCAACAAGCTAGAAAAGGAGGGACTATTACAACCATTGGCCCCTTGACCTTTGCCAAATCCTTTACCCCTAAAATTTGATACTAAGGCTTTTTGTCAATTTCATCAGACTCAAGGACATGAGATTGATAGATGTACCCGATTGAAGCATGAGATTTAAGATCTAATCGATGGTGGTAAGCTACCTGAGCCAGACAAGCCCAATACCAAGAACAATCTTTTGCCTAAATTTGGAAGAGTACCTCCACCGGCAACCTTTATGGTAGGAAGAGGATTGGAGGAAGATTTTGTCTTATCCTCTTTTCAAGACGGGAGTATTGAAGATGTGGAATAAGGAAAAATTTTATTTAACAAACTTCCCTTGGCTTGGAGTGTTGCTCTTTTTATTTTGCTTTCTTTAGTACTTATTTGGAACAATTATGTTTTTCAAATTATGTTTGTTTGAATAAATTATTTTCATCAAAATTTTCATGGTCTTTGTTCATTATGGTACTCAACCGATGACGAATTTAACTTGATATTTATAAATTAGCATATATATGCATCATGATTTAAATGACTTTACTAGGTGAGGGAATTGCTCTATAGCATTGAGTTGTGTAAGCTTACTTAGAGAGGGCTCCTGCATAATGACCTTTGTCTAGGTCCTTGTCAGTCTTAGAACATGCTTTAACAAACTTTTGAGGTGAAATTGAACTCTGCTTATTTAATGGAGAGATGATCTAGGCATTGTTTGGTTAGCCAACAACTAGTATCCACCCAATTAAATATAAATCCCTAGTTGTCCCTTTGAGCCTTCATAAGATTTTAACCTTCTCTTTATTGACTTATAAGCCTGATGACCCACCCTGAGCTATTGTTACACTTTTGACAAGTCTTATGAACACTAAGGTGAAGATGCAAGAAGATCAAACAAAAGGAATGCATAGCCAAGACTGTAAGGATAGTTGATGTTCTCAAGACCATAAGGGTAGTTGAAGTTCACCTAATATCTTCAATCTATCAGGATAACATCAGAGTAACTAATAATTTATCCCTATTAAAGAAGATTTATGTCAATCCACTCATCCATTATTAGAAACCCAAGTTGGTATAAACAAGATAACTCTTTTGGAGCTAGGACCAAAAAAAAAGGAAAAAGAAAAAAGAAGAAAAAAGAGACAGAAGAAACAATAGAAAAAGAAAATAAAATAAAATCTAAAGCGGTTCAGAAAGCCAACCAAGTTCTCTTTTACCTAAAGCTGCAAAAGACTTCTGTAAGGATAGTTTGATTTGTATTGGTCCAACCCAACTAAAAATTCAATCAAAATCAGAGAGATAGAAGAAAGGTCACCCAGTTCTTGAAAGTCCTATACTTGATAGTCCTACAGGAAAGAAGGACAAAATGATAAAATGCTCAAAGAAAGGGAAGAGTAAGAAAAAGAAAGAGAAAGAAAAGGGAAAAGAAAAAAATGATGATGAATATGGGTACCAGACTTTTTGTAAAGGCAAAGACTGTTCCAATCAAGATCTAGATTAACATCAAGAAGAAAGAAAAATGTTCAAAGCTCTATCTTTTCATGCTCCCAACTGTCTAAAGTTCCAATAAAAAGTTTATAGTGTGAAGGCTTGCCCATAGTATCACATCAGCTCCAATTTCAAAATGACCTTCATTTAATCTGTGTCCTTTATAGACCCCGTTTCAAGCCTATTAAAGACCTGTTGATCTCTCTTGATAGGTAGAGTCTATTAGTGGGGATAGTTTGAATAAGCATGCATATGAGATAGACAATATTCAAACTCAATGAGACCTCTGGCCAAGTAATGTGTATGTGTCTATCTAAAGTACAACAGTTCTTGCTCAAATAGAAATGATTTTCGAATTTAGTACGGTAACTAGGATTGTCATGTTATAGATATGCTAATTTTGAAAATCGAGTCCTGAGGTAAATTGCATTAATTTGGCAAAGCCAAACATTTGATTTCAAAATCAAAATTCAAAATTGAAAATTCAAAAAAAAAATTACAAAGCCTTCAAGTTAAGGGGATTATGTTGAACTATCGAACCTCGAAGGACGCATTGGGCAAAGGAAATGATTACTGGCAAGGTTATGAAGAAGCTACCAATTGACATATTGAATCATAATTTGAAATGGATGTATCTCTGCTGCTTGGGGTGTAACACCCCTATACCCCGTATACGTACATTGCATGCTACCACGACCGTAATATACGTATACTGAATATAGGAATGCCACAGTTTTTCTTTCAAATAAACAAATCCTCCCTTTATACAATAATATGAGCTAATTTAAACAATTATGTTATAATATAACACAATAAATAAAAACATTCATTCAATACGCAGCGGAAAATATAGTTATATTTACATATATTTATATACATCAAAATACATAAACATCCAAATCAAATTTTGCAAAAACATAACATTTATACATGTTTGGCAGTTCGTCTCTGATCTTTACACCCACAATCAACACCTTAAAGTCTAGACTCGACTCGGTCTAGATGAACTCTCTGGCTCTACCCTGTCACCTGCGCGATGAACCACAATCGCGCTAAGCCAACGGCTTAGTGGTACAAACTACAATAACAACATGCTTCAATGCAATGCCAATGTCACACATTTCAACAATTAAGACAATATTCACAATTGATATCCTTATATTGTTCATAACACTACATTTCATTATTCTATTCACTTGTTTCATCATTTATGAATTACATTGAAACAAAGACAAGCATGGGCCCAAAAGACACTAATATGCCATTCCACTTTCAGAGTTAATGTTTTGGTTCAATTATCACATTTATCATTATCATTTTCCCAACTAGGCTTCAAGGATTAGGTTCAACCAAGCTTCAAGGGGAACAAAGCATGCAAAGTATCAACCCAACTTGGCTTCAAGCACCAAACCCAACCTAGCTTCAAGGGTTGTAACATCTCAACTAGGCTTCAAGGACTAAATCCAACCTAGTTTCAAGATATTGTTACCATTAGGCATGCCACCAACAACAAAACTCTGAAAATGGAATAACACATTAGACTCACAATTCATTCATTATTTCATTATCAATTTCATTCTCATTTTCTTATCATCATTTAGGCATCCATGCCTCAATCATCTCATTTGCATCATTATAGCCAACAACAATGGCTTCACATCTTATCAAGAGAGTATACATAATCAATTGCATTGGAAATATATTTTAAATTCATCATCATCTAGGCAAACATGCCCCACTTATTTCATTTGAATCATTGTAGCCAACCACAATGGCATCATATCTCACCATATCTCAATTCACATTATAGCAATTCATCATTAAAGTATTCATCATAACCAATTGCATTGCACATACCTTTTGAATGATCATCATATCTTTCACATTATACAAATCATAACATTAATCAAATAGTAATGACAATATAGTAGATTACTTAACACATTTATAACTAAATGTGTTAAGTCTCAAAATCATGTAAATGAATGCAACCATGTAAGTTTGTACTTACCTCAAGAGCAACTCACACCAACCTATACACTTCTTCTTCCAAGAATTCTCCACACTTAGGTTAGGGCAACTCAACCTCTTCACAACCTAATTCAAAAGGAATAATACACACTTATATAAACATACACATGAATTCCAATACAATTGTTCACCTATTAGTCTCATACTAGACCCATGGATCACAAATTACAAACCAAAACCCCTAACTAGGGCCCACGGTCATGGCCTCACATCCCCACGGTCGTGGCCTCACAAACCCCCACGGTCGTGGGTTAGAAAACGAATCTGTCCAATTTGTCCAACACCCCACGGTCGCGGCATCCAAAAGCCACGGGCGTGGCATCCAAAATGCTTCTGTTTCTTACCAAACTCAGGTATTCTATGCTTTTAACTTCATTAAACACAAACATCTTGAAGATATACCAAAATAATTGATCAAACTCACAACATACATCAATTACCAAATCCAAAATCATAACATAAACACAACTCTTACTCTTCCATTCAACTCCAAAATCACAATCAATTAAATCCAACACTCTCAAACACACTACAATCAAACATACTCATACTATCCACAATCAATCATCAAACTTAATTACAACTTAAAATGAAACAAGAGAATCAAGAAGAAACTAACCCAAGTTAAAGAAATTTCTCAAATTTCCAACTTGATCACTTGAAATCTTCTTAAATTTTGAGCTTGGAAAATAATCAAAAACTCTCTTCTCTCTTGCTTTGGCTGGCCGGCCAAGAAGGAAAAGAAAAGAAGAAGGAAAAGAAAAGAAGAAGAAAAAGAGAAATTAGCCAAGTCAAACTTCTCTTCTCTTTAAACCTCCACCAAGAAATTATATAATAAAATAATCTAAAATATTCTCTTCCATTCATTTATTTTCCTTATTAATTTATTTCACTAATTAAAATAAATAAATATCTTCTTTTGACTTTCATCACCTTGACTTGTATATGTTGTATATATTTCTATAAATACAACATATACACTCTCTCTCTTAACTTCTTTCTCTTTCCATTAAACATATACATTAAATCCAAATACAACAATAATTCCAAAACTTCTAGGGCATACTTTGGGATATTACATGGGGCCTCCATTATTCATGCTTTCAATATCTAAAAGATAAAATCCATAAAAGTGAAGCCTTCTATCATTCCAATGCAAGACCTGAATAAGTATCTGGAAGGAGTCAATGAGAACACTTTAGCTGATCACCTCGGTTTGTAAGTCGATAGAACCACTGTAAGTGTTATTCATACATACTATGCATACATGAGCAAATCACATTGCATTTTCTTGTATTGTATTGTCTATTCATTGTCAAAGCGAACAACAGACACTCTATGAAGCAAAGATGAAGCGGGTATAGAATCAGATGGCATGGAAAGTGTAACACCCCTATACCCCGTATACGTACACAGCATGCTTATACGATCGTAATATACGTATACTGAATATAGAAATGCCACGTTATAATTAACAAATGACACATCCCTTTTTAAAAACATAACCAAATTTAAATCATTTAAATTAAATGATAAAAGATAAAAGATAAAATATTCATTTAAAAGCAGCGGAAATAAATCAAATATTTTCAAATACAAATACATTAAGATCCAAATTTACAAGACATGAAATATATACATGATTGGCAGCTCTTCTCTGATCTTTAAGTCCAAACTCAACTCTTCAGTGTCTAGACTCACTTGGTCTCGAAGAACTCTCGGGTTCAACTCTGTTACCTGTGCGATGAACCACAATCACGCTGAGCTAACAGCTTAGTGGTGCAACTAATATAACCATGATGCTTTAATGCGATGCACATGTCACCATAATACATTTCATAAACCATACATAATCATATCACATTTTATAATTATATATTAGATCTTATTATTCAATTGGTTCTTCCTTCATAAATCACATCTTACAACTAAGACAGACACGGGCCCAAAACACACTAATATGTTATTCAAAGTTTAGAGTTACTGCTTTGGTCCATATTGACACCTTGTGTCTAGCCCCGAAGGCAATATATATATCCATGGATAATCAACTAGATTTGAGTTTACGACCCGGTCATTTCACTCAATCTAGTTTCAATAATATGTTTTTGAGGTTTACGACCCGGTCATTTCACCCCAAAAACATCACATTTCACATTTATCAACTGGATTCGGCTTACGACCCGGTCATTTCACCTATCCAGTTATTCATAGGCATGCCGCCAAACTCAGAACTCTGAAAATTGAATAAACATATTAGACATACAATTATTTCATTTATCTCTTTATCAATCTCTTTCTCAATTCACTTTACATTTCATTTCCATAATCATAGCCAACACTCATGGCCTCATATCTTTCACATTTCATTTCATCATCATATAAACAAACATGTTTCAATCATCTCATTAATCAATTCATTATTCACATGGATATTGTCAATGGCATTAACACATATAACTAATTATGCCACAATATCATATGAATGTATGCAATAATATGGTTTGAACTTACTTCAAAAGAAACTAACACAACTCTAAACACTTACACTTACACTTACACTTACAAGAATCTTTCACCACTTGAATTAGGGTAATTCACCTTCTTCACAACCTATTTCAAAAGAATGAGGAAACTCTCATGAGATCATAAGGTTAAGAATCAACTAGGGCAAACTCTAAACTTGACACGCTCACACACACGGGCATGTTCCTGACCGTGCCCTAACTCCACAATCACAGTAGCATTGACACGCTCAGAACCACGGGCGTGTCACTGGGCGTGTAATACATTCTGTGTCTCAGAAATATCGACACGTCCAACATCATGAGCGTGCTCATGGCCGTGTAAATTCTTAAAACTCACAGTAGCTATGACACGCTCTATAACACGGGCGTGTTACAGGTCGTGTCAAACCCCCATCAACACAGTGGCTATGACACGTTCAATAACACGAGCGTGTTACTGACCGTGTCAATCCTACTGCCACACAGAACCATCGACACGCCTAAGGACCTGGACGTGCTCCTGGGCGTGTCAGGCCAAAAACCCAGATTCCGGCCAAGACAACACCACAACCAACAAATCACTTCTATCCATCAACATCCACTTCAAACAACCTTAACAAAACATACCCAAAAACCATCTCAAACTTACAACAACACCAAAACAAGCCAAAACACACCTCAAACACAAATCACAAACTTCATCAAAACTCTAAACACAACCACAACTCAATCTATACAAATCAACTTACTCTTTTCTTCAATCCAACCCCAAAATCCAAAACCACTTAAACCAAAAACTTATAAACACAACACAATCAAACCAAACACATACTCATCACAACTTCAACTCACAAACCCAAACATAACTTCAAAAACAACACAAGAAATCAAGAGAGAACTTACCAAAGATGAAGAACTCTTAAACCTTCAACTTGATCTCTTGAAAACTCTCTTCAATCTTGATCTTGTAAGGTCAAATCTCTATCTTGCTCTCTTGTCTCTTTGTTGTCCAGCCAAACAAAACAAAGGAAGGAGAAGGAGAAAGTGATTCAAGACAAGAAGAAAGAAAGAAGAAAGAGAAAGCTCCAAGTCAACACCTCTTTTCCTTAAAATCTTCTCAACCAAGCAATTAAAATTATTAAACAATTCAAATAAACCTCCTCCATTCATTAATTTCCTTATTAATTAATTATTAACACAAACACAACAAATATCTTCTTCCACTAACTCCATTCTTAAACTATCCATTGACTTAGGTATATGTTATATATATTCTAATATACATCACATATACACTCTCTTTAAAAACCCTTTTCTCTTCCAATAAAACATATACCATAAATCCAATTAAATTAATAATAAAACCCAAAACATCTAGGGTATATTTTGGGATATTACAATTCTCCCCCTCTAAAAAGAAATTTCATCCTCGAAATTACCTGATATTAAGTTTGAAACAATTGAGGATATTGATCTTGCATCGCTTGCTCATTCTCCCAAGTTGATTCTTCTCTACCATGATTCTTCCAAAGAATCTTCACAATTGGCACTTTCTTATGTCTTAACTCTTTCATTCCATAAGCCAAAATAGCAACTGGTTCCTCTTCAATTGTCAGATCCGGATTCACCTCAATAGATTCCACTGATAACACATGAGATGGATTTGATCTGTATCTCCTCAACACAGAAACATGGAAGACATTATGGATCCTATCCAACTCAGGTGGCAAAGCAAGCCTATAAGCAACTGGCCCAACTCTTTCCAATACTTCATAAGGTCCAACGAAACGAGGACTCAGCTTCCCTTTTCGACCAAACCTCAAAATCTTTTTCCAAGGAGACACTTTCAAAAATACTTTATCTCCCACATTAAACTCTATGTCTCTCCTCTTCAAATCTGAATAAGACTTCTGTCGGTCTGAAGCTGCTTTCAATCTATTCCGAATCAACTTCACTTTATCTTCTGTTTCTTTAACCAAATCAGGACCAATTAACTTACCTTCTCCAACTTCATTCCAACATAGAGGCGTTCTACACCGTCTCCCATACAATGCTTCAAATGGTGCCATTCCAATGCTTGACTGATGACTGTTGTTGTAGGCAAATTCCACAAGTGGTAAGAATCTGTCCCAACTTCCCGAGAAATCAATGATATAGCTTCTCAACATATCTTCGATAATCTGTATCACTCTCTCTGACTGCCCATCTGTATGCGGATGAAAAGCAGTACTAAAGTGTAATCGAGAACCCAGAGCACCATGTAAACTCTTCCAAAATCTTGATGTAAATCGGGGATCTCGATCAGACACTAAAGAAATTGGGACACCATGCAACTTCACAATCTCCTGGATATACAGCTCAGCCAACCTCTCAAGAGAATAATCCGTCCGAACCGAAAGAAAATGATCTGTCTTTGTCAACCTATCAACAACTACCCAAATAGCATCATGTTTCCTCTGAGTCAATGGCAAACCAGACACAAAATCCATTGTAACTCTTTCCCATTTCCATTCAGGCACTGATAATGGTTGAAGTAACCCTGTTGGAACTTGATGCTCAGCTTTTACCCTCTGACATGTGAGACATTTGGACACAAACTCCGCTATGTTTTTCTTCATACTTGACCACCAGTAATGCTGTCTCAAATCATGATACATCTTTGTACTTCCCGGATGCATAGCAAAAACTGACTGGTGCGCTTCTTCCAAAATAATCCTTCTCAAATTAGCATCATCAGGTACACACAATCTGTTCTTAAACCAAAGACTCCCATCACTTTTCACAATGAAATCTCGACTCTTTCCATTCTTACAATTTGAAACAATCTTCTGAACTTTCTCATCAACCAACTGAGCCTCTTTAATCTGATCCAACAATACCGGCCTCAACTGCAATTGTGCCAACAATGCACCATCATCACAAGGTACAAAACTAGCATGCAACGCTCTCAACTCAACAAGCAACGAGAGCGAATACACGGTCAAACCTGCTAAAGACTTCCGACTCAAGGCATCAGCAACAACATTTGCCTTACCAGGATGATAATCAATCAAACAATCATAGTCTTTAATCAACTCCAACCAACGTCTCTGCCGAAGATTAAGCTCTCTCTGAACCCCCAAATATTTCAAACTTTTATGATCGGTATAGATAAAACACTTTTCTCCATACAAATAGTGTCACCAAATCTTCAATGCAAACACAATGGCTGCTAACTCCAAATCATGGGTCGGATAATTAAGCTCATGCGGCTTCAACTGTCGAGAAGCATAAGCTATCACTTTACCTTCTTGCATCAAGACACAACCCAAACCACTATGTGAAGCATCACTGTAAATCACATATGGTTTATCTTCCACAGGCAAAGTAAGAACAGGTGCTTGAGTCAACATCTCTCTCAACTGTTCAAAGCTCGCCTGACACTGATCTGTCCACACAAATCTAACTCCCTTGCGAAGTAATCTGGTAAGTGGAGTAGCTATCAAAGAAAATCCTTTCACAAAGCGTCGATAATAGCCTTCCAAACCCAGAAAACTTCTAACTTCTGTCACAGACTTTGGTGGACTCCAATTCAAAATAGCTTCAACTTTACTCGGATCAACTCTAATACTATCTGCTGAAACTATATGACCGAGAAAAGTCACATGATCAAGCCAAAACTCACACTTCGACAATTTAGCATACAACTGCTTCTCTCTCAAGATCTGTAACACAATCCGCAGATGCTTGTCATGCTCCTCCTCATTGCGTGAATACACCAAAATATCATCGATGAAAACCACTACAAACTGATCCAGATAGGGTCTAAACACCCTATTCATCAAATCCATGAAAGCTGCAGGTGCATTCGTCAACCCAAAAGGCATAACTAGAAACTCATAATGCCCATACCTTGTACGAAAGGTTGTCTTAGGAACATCTTCAGCTCTGACCCTTAATTGATGGTACCCTGATCTCAAGTCAATCTTAGAAAACACTGCTGCTCCCTTCAATTGATCAAAGAGATCGTCAATTCTAGGCAAAGGATATTTATTTTTAATAGTCACCTTGTTCAATTGCCTATAATCGATGCATAGTCTCATAGTACCATCCTTCTTTTTCACAAACAACACAGGAGCTCCCCACGGTGAAATACTAGGGCGAACAAACCCTTTATCCAACAACTCCTGCAACTGCACCTTCAACTCTCTCAATTCAACAGGTGCCATTCTATAAGGAGTAATAGAGATAGGAGTGGTACCAGGCAACAATTCAATACCAAACTCCACCTCTCTCTCAGGAGGCAACCCTGGCAACTCCTCTGGAAACACATCTGGAAAATCTGTAACTGTGGGTATACTGTCAAGTCGAGAACCCACTACTCTAGTATCCACAACATGAGCAAGATAAGCATCACACCCCTTTTTAATCAACGTCCTAGCTGAAACAGCTGAAATAAACAAGGATGCAAGCTGTCTCCGCTCACCAGATACCATCACAATTCTACCATCACCGGTTCTCAAAGTAACACATTTCTTTTGACAGTCTACCACAGCTCCATGTTTAGACAACCAGTCCATACCCAAAATCAAATCATATTCTTTAAATGGCATTTCAATCAGATCACCCAAGAACTCCTCACCCTGAACCAATACTACACTATCTCGGTGCACCTTACTAACAATCACACTATGCCCTAAAGGATTTGTCACCAATACATCAAATCCTAGGGATTCAGCATGCAATTCAGACACAGGCAATACAGATGCACTAATATATGAATGAGTAGATCCTGGGTCAATCAAAGCAAGTACTGAAATACCAAATAAAGAGAAAGTATCAGCTATAACTGCTGAAGCATCTGGCTGCCTCTGCATCACATACATCCTCTGAGAAGATCCAGCCTCCTCTGGTCTATTCTCCCAGGATGTAGAACCTCCTCTAGGACTGAACCCAGATCTACCCCCTCTGCTGAAACTTCTGCCCCCTCGACCTCCCCTCATACTAGGTCGAGAAACTGCAGAATCAATCGACCTCTGCTCCTGCAACTCAGGACACTCTCTAACAAAATGATCAGGCGATCCGCATCTATAGCATCCAGCTGATCCTCTGATCCTCCAACAAACACCCCAATGGGTCTTACCACAATACCCACATACCGGAGGAGTAGATCTCTGAATTACTGGGGTCGGAGCACTTGCCACTGAAGTTGTAGGTCTCGATCTCTGCCTCTGAAACTGAACTGACCTACCAGCTGGCCTCTGACTCCTATTAATCCTGGGAACAAAACTTCCCCTGCCTCTCTTCACAGATGAAGACCCTGCCTCAAACTGGGGTCTCCTAACCCTGGTCTCTTCCTCTGTAGTAGCTGCTGCAATACCCTGAGCTCTCTCCACACTCCTAGCTGCTGCAACAAGCTGGGAAAAATCATGATATCTAGAACCAGCCACATGACACATAAGAGAGGGCCTCAATCCTTCCTCAAATCTCCGGCATCTATCAATCTCATCAGATATGATACCCCCAGCATAATGGCTCAACCGGATGAACTCTAACTCATATTCTGTCACCGTCCGGTGGTCTTGCCTCAAACTCAGAAATTCCATCTTTTTCACATTTTTATACTCCCTCGGAGTATACTTCAATTCAAACTCCCTGAGAAAATCAGCATAGGACAAGGTAGGTGGATCATCCATAGCATGAGGCACTGTCTTCCACCAATCGTATGCATCTTTCTGTAACAATGATCTTGCATAATCAAACTTTTCTTCTGGAGTGGCTTGTAACTGAACAAATATTCTCTGTACTTTATCTAGCCACTGCTCAGCTACAGCTGGATCAATAGTACCCAAGAAATCCTCTGCTCCAAACTTCCTTAATTTATCATACTATCTCACCGGTACTAAAGGCTGTGGGGGTGGTGGCGGTGGCTGCTGTACTGGGGCTTGCCTCATCAATTCTACCATATGCCTAAGCCAAACTGGTGGAACCTCATCACCAACTGGCCTCCCCGACACAGAAGCAGGTGCCTCACCAACTCCAACACTAACCACTCTAGCTCCCTCTCTAACCTCATCTGGAGCTACACTCTCCGCACTACCCTCAACTTACTGACGTAAATGAGAATCCATCACAACCTATATCTGCAAATACAGCAGAATGCACCTTATTTAAGATCAGAGACTGCCAATATCAAGTATATATCTTATTCAAAAACCAACTTTTAAAAGCAAAATATCCTTTTTCCTTACAATATACCTAGGTTGAGAATCTAAAACCTAGGCTCTGATACCAAAACAATTGTAACACCCCTATACCCCGTATACGTACACAGCATGCTTATACGATCGTAATATACGTATACTGAATATAGAAATGCCACGTTATAATTAACAAATGACACATCCCTTTTTAAAAATATAACCAAATTTAAATCATTTAAATTAAATGATAAAAGATAAAAGATAAAATATTCATTTAAAAGCAGCGGAAATAAATCAAATATTTTCAAATACAAATACATTAAGATCCAAATTTACAAGACATGAAATATACACATGATTGGCAGCTCTTCTCTGATCTTTAAGTCCAAACTCAACTCTTCAGTGTCTAGACTCACTTGGTCTCGAAGAACTCTCGGGTTCAGCTCTGTTACCTGCGCGATGAACCACAATCGCGCTGAGCTAACAACTCAGTGGTGCAACTAATATAACCATGATGCTTTAATGCGATGCACATGTCACCATAATACATTTCATAAACCATACATAATCATATCACATTTTATAATTATATATTAGATCTTATTATTCAATTGGTTCTTCCTTCATAAATCACATCTTACAACTAAGACAGACACGGGCCCAAAACACACTAATATGTTATTCAAAGTTCAGAGTTACTGCTTTGGTCCATATTGACACCTTGTGTCTAGCCCCGAAGGCAATATATATATCCATGGATAATCAACTAGATTTGAGTTTACGACCCGGTCATTTCACTCAATCTAGTTTCAATAATATGTTTTTGAGGTTTACGACCCGGTCATTTCATCCCAAAAACATCACATTTCACATTTATCAACTGGATTCGGCTTACGACCCGGTCATTTCACCTATCCAGTTATTCATAGGCATGCCGCCAAACTCAGAACTCTGAAAATTGAATAAACATATTAGACATACAATTATTTCATTTATCTCTTTATCAATCTCTTTCTTAATTCACTTTACATTTCATTTCCATAATCATAGCCAACACTCATGGCCTCATATCTTTCACATTTCATTTCATCATCATATAAACAAACATGTTTCAATCATCTCATTAATCAATTCATTATTCACATGGATATTGTCAATGGCATTAACACATATAACTAATTATGCCACAATATCATATGAATGTATGCAATAATATGGTTTGAACTTACTTCAAAAGAAACTAACACAACTCTAAACACTTACACTTACACTTACACTTACAAGAATCTTTCACCACTTGAATTAGGGTAATTCACCTTCTTCACAACCTATTTCAAAAGAATGAGGAAACTCTCATGAGATCATAAGGTTAAGAATCAACTAGGGCAAACTCTAAACTTGACACGCTCACACACACGGGCGTGTTCCTGACCGTGCCCTAACTCCACAATCACAGAAGCATTGACACGCTCAGAACCATGGGCGTGTCACTGGGCGTGTAATACATTCTGTGTCTCAGAAATATCGACACGTCCAACATCATGAGCGTGCTCATGGCCGTGTAAATTCTTAAAACTCACAGTAGCTATGACACGCTCTATAACATGGGCGTGTTACAGGTCGTGTCAAACCCCCATCAACACAGTGGCTATGACACGTTCAATAACATGAGTGTGTTACTGACCGTGTCAATCCTACTGCCACACAGAACCATCGACACGCCTAAGGACCTGGACGTGCTCCTGGGCGTGTCAGGCCAAAAACCCAGATTCCGGCCAAGACAACACCACAACCAACAAATCACTTCTATCCATCAACATCCACTTCAAACAACCTTAACAAAACATACCCAAAAACCATCTCAAACTTACAACAACACCAAAACAAGCCAAAACACACCTCAAACACAAATCACAAACTTCATCAAAACTCTAAACACAACCACAACTCAATCTATACAAATCAACTTACTCTTTTCTTCAATCCAACCCCAAAATCCAAAACCACTTAAACCAAAAACTTATAAACACAACACAATCAAACCAAACACATACTCATCACAACTTCAACTCACAAACCCAAACATAACTTTAAAAACAACACAAGAAATCAAGAGAGAACTTACCAAAGATGAAGAACTCTTAAACCTTCAACTTGATCTCTTGAAAACTCTCTTCAATCTTGATCTTGTAAGGTCAAATCTCTATCTTGCTCTCTTGTCTCTTTGTTGTCCGGCCAAACAAAACAAAGGAAGGAGAAGGAGAAAGTGATTCACGGCAAGAAGAAAGAAAGAAGAAAGAGAAAGCTCCAAGTCAACACCTCTTTTCCTTAAAATCTTCTCAACCAAGCAATTAAAATTATTAAACAATTCAAATAAACCTCCTCCATTCATTAATTTCCTTATTAATTAATTATTAACACAAACACAACAAATATCTTCTTCCACTAACTCCATTCTTAAACTATCCATTGACTTAGGTATATGTTATATATATTCTAATATACATCACATATACACTCTCTTTAAAAACCCTTTTCTCTTCCAATAAAACATATACCATAAATCCAATTAAATTAATAATAAAACCCAAAACATCTAGGGTATATTTTGGGATATTACAGAAAGCCCATTGCTCGAGGAAGCTCTAGTCATTTTGCAAAAGAAAGAAAGAAGAGATGCATGCTTGTGTGAAGAACTAGACAAAACAAACATCAATCAGAGCCTGCATGAGAAAAATCATTGGGGGCAAGGAGAAGACATAAGGGGCCAGCTAAAAATGGTTGTATTTTTTGCAAAAGTGCAAAAGAATGGAACACTAAAACTATCAAAAGAATGAAGATGTAAAAGTCAAAAGATCAATCCAGCTAGAAGAGCTGAAGCCAATATAGGACATATTTCCAAGGATGAAGATCCACTTTCAAGGGTGAAGACCCGATGCCAAGGATGAAGATCCACTTTCAAGGGTGAAGACCCAATTTTCAAGAATGAAGATCTATTTTAAAGGGTGAAGACCCGATTTCCAAGGATGAAGATCCAGCTTATGGGATGAAGATCCATTTTCAAGGGTGAAAACCCAATGCCAAGGATAAAGATCCACTTTCAAGAGTGAAGACCTGATTTCCAAGGATGAAGATCCATTTTCAAGGGTGAAGTCCCGACGACAAGGATGAAGATCCACTTTTAAGGTTGAAGACCCGATCTTCAAGAATGAAGATCCATTTTTAAGGGTGAAGACCCGATGCCAAGGATGAAGATCCACTTTTAAGGGTGAAGACCCGATCTCCAAGAATGAAGATCCATTTTCAAGGGTGAAGACCCCATGCGAAGGATGAAGATCCAAGGTCCAAGGATGAAGATCCATTTTGAGGGTGAAGACCCACAATCCATTAAAGAATGAAACAACCAGAATTCTCAACTGATAAAAGGTCAGTCAAATCCAATTCAACCTCTGGTCCAGAACCCAAAATTTCCTTGAGTCCAGAACTTATCTCGGGTCTAGAACTCTAATTTATTTTTTAAGTCCAGAACTTACCTCAGGTCCAGAATCCAAATCAAACTCAATTCAATCTCGGGTCCACGTATCCAAATCTTTTTTGGGTCCAAAACTCATTTCGGGTCTAGAACCCAAACCAACTTCAACCTTGGGATGAGAATCCATCCTCATCCAAAATCTGCTCAAAGTCATGTTGCTTTTCACTTTCTTATACTGAAAGTCTCAGATCATTCAAGCAGGGGACAAACTATAGACCCTTAATTTTTGACCCTTCATATTTATTACTTATAATATTTATTTTTAATAATGAAAATAAAAATAAAAAATAAATAAAAAATAAAAATCGGCGACGAATTGGCTTGGGCCAATTCCCTGCAGAAAATACCTGCGACGAATTGGCCACAGGCCAAACCTGCAGTGAAGTGGCCTCAAGCCAATTCGTCGCAAGTTTTGCCTGCGGCGAATTGGCTGCAGGCCAATTTTGCCGCAAGCAAAATTGTTACAGAAATGCGCGCGACTCGTGCGCCCAACCAGCAGCGCTCCGCAATAATTTTTGCCAGCACAGTTTTTTCGAAACCCTATTTTACTTGGTTTTTAATTTTATTTCCTAAATGGTTTTTTTATTTCCTTAACCAATTAGTATTAGGTTTTTATTTTTTTCTTATAAATACCACATTAAAGACATAGAAAAAGGGGGATTTTGATTTCGGCCAGGAGGACTTTTTGGGATTGGACTTTTGAGTGGACATCCAAAATCAATCAAGTGTTCAAATTGGACTTTTAAACCTGAAAACAGTCTGAAGCAGTGAAGAGCAAAAGAACCATTCCATCGGGAGTGGGGGCAAAAATCCCCGCTCACACTACCACTAATTACAAATATTTTAAGATTTAACCAATAATTCACTACTAATTTCACTCACTTAAACCAAATAAATATTATTTAGCACTCCAAGGATACAATTAAATTCAAGTCTAAACTTTTATAATAAATTCTTCAAGTATAATTCAATCAACTTACATTAAATTCCAATAAGCTAAATGTTAGTTTTTTTACTCAATTTAATTTTTCCCAATTCAATTCTCATTCAATGGCACTTCCCTTTTTATTTCCTCACATCCTCTTACCTATGCATAACTTGACCATATGATTTCCATAAGTGCTATCACATTTAATTTCAGATATAACTCATTTAAACCAAAGTTGTCTAGTATACACAAATAACCATTTAACTTCACATACATTTTCCAATGCATAAATAAATAATTCAACATTTTAATGCTTCAACTAATAAACTTCAAATAGCTATTAGTTCTTCAACTAATAAACTTCAAATAGCTATTAGTTCTATAAGCACATTCCACTTCAAAATCAATTAATTTAATATTCCAATAACTCCAAGTATCTTTTAATTCCTATTATCCAGAATAGAATTTTCTTTCTTAGTTATCAAATCCTCCATAATCCAACAATTCAACAGCTCTTCAATTCAAAGATTCCTTCAAATATTATTTTAACCCAAATATCTAATAATTACATTACCAAATACCACAAACATCATCATACTTCAAATATAGAAAATTCCATAACCCTAAAATTCTCTAAACCCTAAACTTCTTCAAAACCTTAAATTTTACATAACTCTAAATTCAACACTTTATAAATTCAAAATTTATTTTAAACTTAATTTTTATTTAACAACCACATAAACACATTTTTCCTTAATCAATTATGAACTCTCAATCATTTGTTTCATGAAATTGTTCCATTCTTACTCCTAAACCCTTAATTTGTCAAAACCTTAATTCTACACTTTTATGAATAAAAAATCATTCTAACTATAATTTTAGATTAACAATTATACAAATACACTTATTTCCATCCATTTATGAATTTATAACCTATTATTTCACTAACTAGTTTAATATCAAACTTTAAACCCTAAACTTGCCATCACCCTAAATTGAATCTTTTATGAATTAAAAGTGGTTTTAAACTTAATTTTAGCTAAAAACTATATATACACACTTAAAATTATTTAAAAATAGATTGCTTAAAATTATTTAAAAATAGTTTCAAATAAAATTTCTCTTCACATAGTTCCATACTCTAATTTTCTCTCTCTACAAATTCAGTTAATAAATTTCACCATAAAAATTCAATTAAAGTGGTGTAATTAGCTCGCATAATTCATACAAATAAAAAAAACAAAAGAATAGCAAATTATGAAGAAACAAGCACAAACCTCTTTACAAAGTAATACTTTCTCTCTCTTCCACAATTTTCTTTGAGTATTTGGTGATAATTTTAGTATTTGTATTTGGTGATAATTTTAGTATTTCTAACCCATTCTAATAAATTCTAGTAAAATTTTTGAGTTATAGGTGGATTTTCCTTTTTTTTTTTTCTTAGGTTTGATGGAAGAATATGGAAGAAGATAAAATTGGTTATGGAAATGATGGGAGGTGGGTTTGGTGTAGGAAGAAGAAGAAGAAGAAGAAGAAGTTTCTAGTTATAAATATATATATTGTTAGGCTCTTGATCATATAAGGTGTGCTCACCATAACTTTGGTGCACCCACTTTATTAATTCATTTTTAAAATTGACAATATTCATACCTATTATTGATTTTATGCATGCCTGAATTTAATTTTTCACTCATTAGGCCTTAATCAACCTGATTATTATTAATTCTAAACTCAAACCACACATAAAATTATGATTGGTCCAATACATAAGCCTATATATACACTTAATACCAAAAATCAGTACTTAAAATTTTCAGGCATTACAGAGAAGCATGGAGAGAATTTGAAGCTCGATAACCAAAATTTGCCTTTAATGTTAGAGACGTCAAGCTTACACTTTCTAGTAATGGCTTCAATACATTTAGAATTTTGAAAACAACTTATTACACTTGGCCTATTATTTTGATCATCTATAACATACCTCCTAAGAGTTGTATGAAATAATCATCTTTAATTCTATAAATGATAATTCTAGGAGAAAAGTTACTGGAAACAAAATTGATGCTTATTTGCAACCTTTAATTGAAGAGTTGAAGCAGTCATGGCAACATGTGTACACTTATGATGCTTTTAGCAAACAATTTTTCAAGATATGGGATGCATTTATGTGGACCATAAATGACTTTTCTGCTCATGGTTATTTGTTTGGTTAGAGTACCAAAGGTGAGTTTGCATGTCCTTGTTATGATGAACACACTAATGAAAAATGGTTATATAAAAGTGAGAAACATTGTTATATGGGGTATCATCATTGATTACATGAAAATCATGCATTTCATCATCAAATAAAAAATGTCAATGGAAAGGAGAAGCTTAGGAAGGCACCAACACAAGATATTGGGATTAAGGTGGTGGGATAATTAAATAGTATTAATTTCACTTTAAAACCTCAAAAGAGAGCAAAAAGGAAGAGAGAAAGGGAAGACTAAGAAGAGGTAGAGAATAGTAATCCTATGGATTGGTGGAAGAAAAAAGCACCTTTTTTTATTGCTTTATTGGAAACATAATCTCTTAGTCACAATCTTGATGTCATGTATATAAAGAAAATTGTTTGTGACAATTTTGTGGGCACATTATTGAATATTGAAAGTAAGTCAAAGGACAATTTGAAAGCTCACCTTGAAATATTAGAGATGAATGTTAGATAGGAACTTCACCCATATGTAGATGATAATAGAAGATACCAATTTTCTATAGCTTGCTTTACAATGACTTCAACAGAGAGGTTTTCTATGAAGTCCTTAAAGATGTGAAGTTACCTGATGGTTATGGATCTAACATTTGTAGGTGTGTGAATTAAAGGAGTGCAATATTGGGCTAAAAAGTCATAATTGTCATATTCTTATTCAAGTTATCCTTCCAATTGCATTATGAACATGTCCCTTCTAAACAACTTACTATAATTATAGTACAAATAGCTACATTTTTTTATGCTCAAAGATTGTTGATGTTAATGAGTTGGAGAAAATTCAAGAACGTATTGTTTTAACATTATGTGAGATGGAGAAGAATTTTCTTTCTTCATTTTTCACTATAATGGTTCATTAAATGGTCCATTTGGTGGGAGAGGTTAAATTAGGTGAGATTGTTGATGTTATTGAGATGGAGAAAATTCAAGAATACATTGTTTTAACATTATGTGAGATGAAGAAGAATTTTGCCCATTCATGTTTCACTATAATGGTTCATTTAATGGTCCACTTGGCGGAAGAGGTTAAATTAGGTGGTTTAGTTTAGTATAGATAGGTGTATTCTATAGAGATGTATGTCACTTATTGTACATGCATCCCTTTTCTTTTATTCCTTTCAGTCATAGCATTTGAAACCTTTTCTACTTTCATCATTTTATTATTTGAAGGTGTTTTCCCCATTATAAGTCATTAATTCATAATAGAGCACATCTAGAAGGATCTATTGCATAATGGTATATTGTAGAGGATGGCTTAGTATTTTGTTCAAAGTACTTTTATAAAGTGGAACAAGATTTAATCAATCATTACGGAATCCTGATCAATCTTTAAGTGAAAAGACTAAATATTTATTTTCAAGTGCGGGTTAAGCTATTGGGAAAATTAAATGTGGTCTTAGATGATATCTCATTAGTCCAAGCACATTGCTATGTGCTAAGATATTGTGATGAGATTTGTTGTCCTTTGCCTTTGCTGTTGTGTAGTCACTCGTAGGTTTTGTGTGAATGCATAATGTCTAAAGTTGTTTACTTATAAAAAGCAAACTTATTGAACTCATTAGGACACATCAATTTGATTGTCAATGATTAAAATAGAGTTTGATTGTCCAACAATCTCCCCCTTTTTAACATTGGCAATCAAATTGAATTTAAACATTTTTAAATGATAAGTTGCAAATTAATCAAGTTGAATCAATTTTTAAAAGCAAATCTTCTAAGGCTTTAGTTTTAGTTAGTTTTAGTTCTTATTTTCTCCCCTTTTTAATTCTAATTGTTGGTTCTACCTATAATTGTAGTTTGAATTCAATAATTTATGTTTTCTTCTTCCCCTTTGGCAAAGGCAAAATGAATGTATACAAAAAGAAGGAAAAAGTTTGTTGCATTAATCATAAAAGTGCAATACAAAGTAAAATGTAAAAAGAATTTAAAGGACATAAAACATAAGAAAGTAACTAAGAGGCTAATCCTTGACTTTCTCTTTTCCTTTCCTAGATGGAGGAGAAGAGTCTCCTTGAAGTTCTTTGCCTTCACCAAAAGATGGAGTAAGGAAGTTGGTACGGTGTGAGCGGGGATTTTCGCCCCCACTCCCGGTGGAATGGTACTTGTGACTTTGGCACTGTTTAGGCTCAGGGCGTTAGAGAACACGGACCTAAGTCTGGAGAAAATGGAGTCGCCACCCGGACAGGCCGGGAAAAAGAAAGGGGTGGATGACTCGGTTTCTAAGGAATCCCCAACCCCCTAATAGGTTCGGAAAGTTGGGTACGTGTGGGGAAGGTGAGAAATGGCCCAGCACCCCCCACAATGCTCGGTTCATTGAAATCAGCCTCCTTTATAGGTCTTAATATTATAAAATTCTTAAATATAACAATATTATCCATATTACATGAAACAATTGAAATAAAGCATCGTTATATTAAAATCAAAGCAATGTCCAAGCAAAGCAAATAAATGGACACCCATCCGAGGATGGAAACATGTCCTTACATCATCCATGTCAAAACTATAAGGACACCCACCAAAAGGTAGAAACATGTCCTTTACATTGGTCTAAAATATAAAAGCAATTTAAATTACATGATATTTAACTAATGAGGTACCCACAAAGTGGAAACATACCTCTTACACTTTTAATACTAAAACAAGCAAATAATAAAATTAAAGAAAAAATCCATCCATGATAAATTAAATAAATCAAGTATTGAAAATAAATCAATCACCAAAGCATTGAAAATAAATCAAAGCATATAATAGACTACATAATCAAATATAAAATTAAATAAAGCAAGTAAAGATACAAATTAGGGTTTACTGTTTCTATTTAAAATTCTTTAATTAACATTTAGGGTTTTGGGATTTTAAGATATTATTATTGTTATTTGTTTAGGCTACTGTAAGTTTTAAGAGAATTAAAATGGATTAGGGTTTAGGAAAACTAGGGTTTATGGTTTTGGTTTTGAGGGACTTAGGGTTTAGGAAAACTAGGGTTTACAGTTTTGGTTTTGAGGGAATTAAGGTTTAGGAAAACTTAGGGTTTAGATTAACTGGTTTGGGGTTTACTGTCTTGGTTTTGGAATTGAAGAAAATAGTTTAGAGTTTTATAAAGTAATTGTGATTTTTAGAAACTGTAAAGTAAGTTAGGGTTTGGAGATTTAACAAAACATTGGAAATTTTAGCAAAGAATTAGAAGAAAACAGTTTATGGTCGTAAAATCTTTTGGAAATAGGAAAAACAATTTAAGGTTTTTTGGAAATAAAAGAAACAAATTAGGGTTGTTAAAGATATTTGGAAACAGAAGAAATCATTTAGGGTTTTTGGAAACAAAAGAAATGAATTAGGGTTTTTGAAGTATTTGGAAACAGAAGAAATCATTTAAGGTTTTTGGAAACAAAAGAAACAAATTAGGGTTGTTAAAGTATTTGAAAACAGAAGAAATCATTTAAGTTTTTTGGAAACAAAAGAAACAAATTAGGGTTGTTAAAGTATTTGAAAATTGAAAAAATCATTTAAGGTTTTTGGAAATAAAAGAAACGAATTAGGGTTTTTAAAGTATTTGAAAACAGAAGAAATTATTTAAGGTTTTTGGAATGAAGATCAAGTCATTATATCTTCAAAGATCAAAGTTTTGTATGTATATTATTATGAATAAAATAAACAAAGCTATGAGTAGTTTATGATTAAGGATCAAACCTGCGTAGTTGGTTCCACCAAAATTAATTTCTATATGAACAAAGACAAAGGCATGGTTGCTACCTTTGATAAATTCTGAATTGCTTGCTTATTGCTCCTTTCAAATATGAAGTTCCACTATCCGAACTTAGTTCAAAGTTTTCTTTTTTTCTCCAAGAGTTTCTCCTCTAAAAAAGTCCGATCGCTTCACTGCCAAGTCCGATCCCCCCTTTTGTGTTTTTATAGTGTTATTTATAGGAAATTTAGAAGATTAATTCCAATTGTTTAAGGAAACTATACTTAATTAGGAAAAGAAAATCGAAACCAAATAGAATTTGGTTTCAGAAAAAATTACGTTGGAAAAATCTCGCTGGCGAAATATGCGATGGGCTGTGAGGAATTGCCAGCGAGAATTGGCGCAGGCGGGCTGCCGGGCCATTTCTCCCGCAAGAGGTTCCTGCAGGTGAAATGGCAAAGCCATTTCGTCCAATTACTTTCGGCGATGAATTTTTTCGTCGCCGATTTTTATTTTTATTATTTATTATTACTTTTATTTTATTAAAACTCATAAAAAATAAATACTAAAATAAATATTATTTAATTAAAATAACACAAAAATTATTTTAGACTATATAAAATATATTGGACCGGACTAGGTAAAAAATTAAGGGTCTACAGTTTGCCTCCTGCTTGAACGATCTGAGACTTTAATAAAAGAGAGTGAAAAGCAATAAGACTTAATTTTTCAGAGATGGTTAAGGATTTGAGTTCTGGTTTCAGTTTGAGTTCTGGCCTCAAGGAAAATTTTAGGTTCTGGACCTAAAGGTAATTTTGGATTTTGAACCCGAGCTAAGTTATAGACTTAAAAGAGATTTTAGGTTCTGGACCTAAGGATAATTTGGGTTTTGGACCCGAGCTAAGTTCTGGACTTAAGAGAGATTTTAGGTTCTGGATCTAAGGATAATTTTAGGTTCTGGACCAGAGCTAAGTTCTGAACTTAAAAGAGATTTTAGGTTCTGGACCTAAGGATAATTTGGGTTCTGGACCCGAGCTAAGTTCTAGGCTTAGGAGAGATTTTATGTTCTGGACCTAAGGATGATTTGGGTTCTAGACCCGAGCTAAGTTCTAGACTTAGGAGAGATTTTAGGTTCTGGACCTAAGGATAATTTGGCTTCTAGACCCGAGCTAAGTTCTGGGCTTAAAAGAGAATTTAGGTTCTGGACCTAAGGATAATTTGGGTTCTGGACCCAAGCTAATATAGATTTAATTATCTACAAAAAAATAATTATAGTCAGTAGCATATAAATTTTGTTTGCAAAAAACAATTTAGCTAATTTTTATGCACATATCCTCTCCTTGCCCCCTGCGTGTAAAAATATTTTAATAGTGCAAAAATATTTATATACACGTAAGTATATTTGAATGATTAAATTAAATGATTGAATTTACTGTTTATTTACTGTGTAGTCATTGTTTATGCACTATTTACTATTCATAAATAGTAACATATTATTTATAAATAGTAACCTACTATTTGTAAATAGTAATTTACTATTGTAAATAGTAACCTACTATTTATAAAATAGTAAATTTACTATTCATCAATAGTAAAATTTACTTTTTGAATTTTGTTTTTTCTTTGCCGTTCCTCTATATAAACGAACGATTTCTTCATTTCATTCACAGCAACATCATTAATTTCGTTCATTCTTTACTATAATTCTCTCAAATATAGTTTTGAAAAAATGCATGCTTCAAGATCAGGAACTCATTCTAATGCTGAGTTATTGGAGTTTGTTCGGCATCATGAAGATGGAAATATAGGTCTACTAGCCGAAATGCCGCTTCATCGTAGTTCAAATCAAAAGAGCGCAGTAATTATTTTTTATTCTTTTCTTTTCTTTTCTTTCTTCGTCTTTCTGTTATTTATTTATTTATTTATTATTTTTTTGTTCATTTTTTTATTTCTTTCTTTTTTTATTTTTTTTCTTTTTATATATTTTTTTATTTTTTTTATTTTTTTATTTTTAGAAAATTTAGAAAAAATATATTAATTTAAGTAGATAGAATAATGATATACTTACTTGGTGTTAACTTACCTGGCTCCGTATTAGCGTGATTGTTGCGTTATTTGGGTTAGAGGGTGTATCTACAAAGCCCGACAATGGTATGATGTAGCGCCTTCTCGGGTAAGGCAAATTATCCTAGATTGCGGCTTTGAGAGCTTCATCTTACAATTATCATCCGAGGAGTATCTGATAGACCAGAGCGTGGTCCAGGCACTTGCAGAATAATGGTTGGACATAACTCATACTTTTTACTTGCCCATTGGAGAGATGACAATTAGTCCGGTTGACTTTGCTGCTATAACCGGCATTCGGTATGATGGTGTTCCGGTTCCTCTTACCAATGATATTTTGACATTTGAAGAAATTCAACAATTAATTGGTATGGAACCATCATATAAGGGGCCTTTTAAGATAAAAATCAAGCCAATTGATAGTTATTGGATGAACTACGAAGGACGGGTTCACAGAGACACGGTCCAATAGTATGCTTAAGGATTTTTGTTATATTTGCTTGGGTCGACCATCTTAAGTAGCACTGAATCCACCATCCATTTGTTAGTTTTGAGGGCCCTTTCTTATTTTAGGACAGTACCACTTTATGGCTGGGGTGAAGCTGGTCTCGCCTGTCTTTACCATGGTCTTGATAAAATTTGCCGAAATAAGAAGTCTTTTGTTGGCTTTATGGCGGTTGTTGAGGTACTCCTTTTCCATCAATGTCATTTCCATTCTTTTCTTGTATGAATTTGATTTTTATCATTATTGTAGGCATGGGCATGCGAACACAACCTTGTGAGGGTGCTTGGTATTTCCCGAGAGAGAGTCAGGTATCCGAGATTAAATTTCTTATTGTCAGATTGCATGGAAGTTCCCAGCTCTCACCATGTGCATACCCAACGCTTCGTGTTGAGTCGCTTAACCTCAGACCAGGTAAAATAGCATTAGTATACTTTAAAATTTATATGAAAGTTTACTTACCTTATGTCATTTTAGAGGTGAATTTGGCCTGGTGAAACCCAGAAGAGCGGACAAACTGGACTTCCTCCATAAATGCTGCATTGTCTTTCCAACATACTCGCCGAGTTATCGCTGGCCCTGTGTCTAGTGGCTATTTTCTTGGAGAGAGAGTTTATGAATGGTTTCTTTGTCTAGAGCAGTGGAGGGTCCCGATGCATTGCCCAAAATATACTTTAAATATTATATCAATGCCGAAGGATGCATGGTGGTTGGCCCGGCACAGTTATGGTGTTGAAACATTTCTCTATCCGCCGAGTGCATCTTATGCCCATTTTATTCAAATAAGGCTCTTGAACTTTGATGTATCTCTTGTCGGTGTACAAAAATTTCCAAAGAAAATGAGGGTAGAGATGAAGAGGAACATCATGGAGAGGCAGGAGAATTCGTTCCACATCTCGGGGCTAGCACTTCTTAGGTAAACCTTTACCATTTTTCATTGCAATCGCTTCTTTGTTAATTTATTTTGATTCTTTAATGATTGTTACAGGATGTTGGCTCATTTGATCATGAGGTTGGACCTTCTTTTACTGCTCCTTCATTTGCTCATTCTAGTCCGCCAGATATTCCATCTCATCCACAGGGTATTGATATGAATTACTTGGTAAGTTTTCTTGTTTCATGGTAATTTATGCTATATGTATGCATGATTATGTATGTTCTTACTTTTTTCCTTTCTGGCTCACAGCGGATGCTCGAAGAACAAAATAAGAAACTTCATCAAGAGTTGGCTGCTAGTCGTCAACAGGCTTCTCATTTTGAAAATTTGTATCATCAATCAGAACAAAATTTCCGAGACTTCCGATTTTAGGGGATGAGGGATCCTAGTGCTTCTTCATCTAGAGGCCCCCAGACTGATGACCTGAGATCCTTTCATCTACTTCTGATGAGGACTATGACAGATCAAAACTTCAAGGTAATAGGGATTTTGGTGCTCCTGCTTTGGGCGGACTCGGGATGAGTAATTTGCCTCCTCCAACAGGCGTTGATTTTTTCAGGGCTTTATTTGATGACCTACCACCACCTTCTTAGTAATGTATAAATTGTATCAATTGAGTAAACATTACATAATAAGCATAAGAAATGACAATATATAATTTTCATCTTTATTGTAACTCTTTTTCTTTTTTTTTTTTATATATATCACATCATAAACATTGCACCACAATTTCCTTTCCACAATTCACAGCCGCATTACTTAGTTAAAACCAAATGCAACACGGTAAAGTAATTTTGTTGCTAATTCTTTTCCTCATGCATCAAGGTCTCATGCTTTTTCCTTATCATCTTTTCCTTATCAATTTTGGAAAAGGATGTTTCTACTATATAAATTATTCTTCACGCCATAATTTCATACAGAAACCAAAAACTCCTTTTTATCAATTCTAATTTTCCTTCATCCTTCAACAATGACCGAACTTTATTTAAAGAAGATAAAAACTCTACTTAAGAATATGGATGTTATTCACTGGAAGCAAATGTCTTGGTCAAAACTTGATATTTTAAAGTGTTTTCAAAATGTTAAATTGGAGCATTGCTTTTTACATGCCATGGCTTCTTTTTGGAATGTGGATTCCAGGACATTTAAAATTAATGGCTTTGAAATATGTCCCTTGATTGAAGAATTTGAGGCCATTATTGGATATCCAAATAATCAACAAATGGCATTACCCACATTGATTTCCAAGACTCAACAGAAGATGCAGATGTTATTTCAAATTTCAAAGTCCGAAGTTCTTCAGTTGATGAGAGGTGAGAACATTCTACTTGCTCCCTTTATTGATTTTTGTCTCTCTCATTTGGCTCCTACTAAGGCATGGGGACGCATGCTTTGTCTCTGCTTGCTTGGCTAATTCTTGCTTGTTTCTTCTGATGGCGATATTGATCCACAAGTAATGGATATTATGGACCAAATGGAAGGAGGCTTATTGTTTGTACCTGTGATCTTAGCCAAGACTTTAGTTGGATTAGACCAACTTAAATCAGGATTGTCAAAGAGACTGACCAGGAGTTCATTGCTGCTTCAGGTAATTACCTAAACTGCCCTTTCGGGTTTTTAATTTAGGTTTTTCTTTTTCTTCTTCTCTTTCTTATTGCTCTAATTTTTGCCTAGTCTGCCCATGCGGGTTTTCGGAGCTAGCGAGCTGTCCTAATTTTTGCCTAATCTGCCATTGTGGGTTTTCAACTTAGCGGACCTCTTTTATGATATATATTTTTTATATTGCTCTAATTTTTGCCTAGTCTGTCCATATGGGTTTTCAGAGCTAGCGAGCTATGCTAATTTTTGCCTAAGCTACCCTAGCGAGTTTTCAACTTAGCGAACTTCTTTTTTTTTTAAATTTAATTCTTTCCTCACAGATTTGGCTTCAAAAACATCTCTGCTTACTTGATACTCCATCCATGGATTTTGCCAGATATCTGCCACGGCATCATTCCGCTATGAAGCTACTCCATCCTATTTCTTCATATGCTGATTAGATTGAGTGGATCCACTCACGCGCTGAAGTCAACATCCGTTGGTTGGTACCTTGGTGAAAGATTTCTCATGTCACCATGCAGGCATACTTGATGTATGTTCCTCTTGCTGCTCTTCGTCGAGGTACTTGCTATGATCCTCGCCTACTTGACCGTCAGTACGGAGCTGAGCCTCGTGATTCTGAATTCACTCCCAATTTAGACATGCCTTGCTTGACTGAAGCTTACTTGGATCAACTGAGGCAAAGCTGACCTGCATGTTACACTTATCGTCTGCCATAGATTTTACATTTGTCAATTCAAAAAGTGTATTGTTAGGATGAAAAAATAATTAAAGTAATAAAAGATGTTTCTTTTCCTTTTATAATTTGTCATCACCTTTTGCTATTTTGTTTATTTATTTCATCCATATCTAGTCAAATACTTATACCAGTGCATATAGAACAGCTTTAACATTAATTCTATTTAATTAAATTGGGAAACAACCAAACATAAAGCCAGCATACACAAGATTACTCGTGTTGCCAACAACCCCTTTTGGGTTTTCTAATTGACGATTTTCTCTGTGTGAGCGGGGATTTTTACCCCCACTTCTGGTGTAATGGTTCTTGCGACTTCAGTACTGTTTAGGATCGGGGCCTTAGAGAACACGAACCTAAGTCTGGAGAAAATGGAGTCTCCACCCGGACGGGCCGGGAAAAAAGAAAGGGGTGGATGACTCGATTCCTAAGGAATCCCCAACCCCCTAATGGGTTTGAAAAGTTGGGTACGTGTGAGGAAGGTGAGAAATGGCCCAGCACCCCCCACAATGCCCGATTCATTGGAACCGACCTCCTTTACAGGTCTTAATATTATAAAATTCTTAAATATAACAATATTATCTATATACACACAATAATTAAAATAAAGCATCGATATATTGAAAATTAAAACAATGTCCAAGTAAAACAAATAAATGGACACCCATCCGAAGATGGAAACATGCCCTTACATAATCCATGCCTAAATAGGACACCCACCGAAAGGTAGAAACATGTCCTTTACATTGGTTCTAAAATAGAAAAGCAAATTAAATTACATGATATTTAACTAATGAGGTACCCACTAAGTGGAAACATAGCTCTTACAACATTTGGAAATGCAAATAAATTGATAAAAGTAAATAACCATTCATCATAAATAAATCATTCATCAAAGGTATTAAACATTAATAGAAAGTAAACATCCATCCATGATGAATTAAATAAATCAAACATTGAACTTAAATAAATTAAAGCATATAAAATAAATCAAAGCATAAATAAGTATAAAATTGAATAAAGCAAGTAAAGATTCAACTTAGGGCTACTGTTTCTATTTAAGATTCTTTTTTCCATGTGTTTAGAGTTTTGGAAGCTACTGTGATTTTTAATGGAATTAAAATGGAGCAAAAGTTTTATGATTTAAAAAGTTGGTAAAGTTCTTTGATTAACCAAATTAGGGTTTGAGATGTGTAATCATGAAATTAGGTTTTGGACACTTGAAAACACTTAGATTTATGATTTTCGGTTACTGAATTATTATTTTGAGCTTACTGTATTTGAATATGTTTATAGGGTTTTAAGCTTTAAAAGATTAGGGTTTAGAAAACTTTAGGGTTTAGGTTTTAAGGGAGTTAGGGGTTCACTGTTTTGGGTTTTGGAGTTGAATTAGGGTTTTAGGATTTTTGATTTAGGGTTTCGGGGAAAGCATTAGGTGTTTAGGATTTGAAAATCAATTGATAATTTTATGAAACTTTATGAAAATAAACCAAATGATTTAAAGTTTATAGAAACAGAAAAGATGTTTTTAGGGATTTTGGAAAGAAACATAACTCAATTTAGGGTTTTGAAAATTTGGAAAGCAAATTAGGGTTTTGAGGTTTTGAAGAAACAAAAATAACAACTTTAAAATTTTTTGGAAAACAAAGCAACGAATTAAGGTTTTTAAACTTTAGAAAAAGTGAATTGAGGTTCTAGGGTTTTTAAATTAAAAGAAATAATGGGATGATTTAAGCTACTGTGAAGAATAGAATTTAGACAATTGATGCATACCTCCGTTTGTTGGTTCCACTAAAAATTTCTTCTTGGATAAACAAAAACAAAGACTAGCTTTGCTGCCTTTGATGGATTGAATTGTTGTCTACTCTCAAAAAAGAAATTAGGTTGATTCACTATCTTTCTTTCTTAGTTTCGGTCTAAATTTTTCTCCCAAATCTGATCCAATTTTTGATCAATTTCTCCTCCGATTTCTTCCTTGATTTTTATGTTGTTTTAATCCTTATTTATAGAAGACTTCTATGGTTAATTCTAATTATTCACGGAACATAATATTCATTAAGAAAAGGAAACCGAAACCTAATTGTATTAGGTTTCGGAAAATTTGCGTCGAAAAAATTTCGCTGGCAAAAAAAAATCTGCTGCGGAAAAATTGCGCTGGCGAAAAAAAACTGCTGCAGAAAAATTGCGCTTGCGAAAAAAAACTGCTGCGAAAAAGCGGCTAGCGAATTGGCCTACGGGCCATTTCGCTTGTAGGTTTTTCCTGCGAGCGAATTGGCCAAGCCATTTCGCCACAGCTGACCCCCCCTTTTTTTTATATATTTTTTATTTTTATTTTTTATTTTTATTAATAAAAATCAGATATTAAAGCAAAAATTATTTAATTAAGATAACAGAAATTATTTTGGACTAATTAAAATATATTGGACAACACAAAAATTAAATAAAATTATTTATTTTTTGCCCCCTGCTTGAATGATCTGAGAATTTAGTAAAAGAGAGTGAAAAGCAATAAGACTTAATTTTTGAGATAGTTAAGGTTTTGGGTTCTAGATCCGGTTCGAGTTCTGGTGTCACATCCGCCCACCGCATTTATGCATAATAATCACGTGCACAGTGAGAGAAGGGGAAAGGAGAGGATAATTCATGACAACGGGCCTAGATAAGACTATAGGATCAATGGGACTTAATTGAAGAAAAATGCAAAGTTTTAGGGAGTGACTGTAATTTCAAAAAGTTTTGGGGAGGTGACTGTAATTTCAAAAAGTTGTACTGGATGTTCTTAATAGTGCACATAACAGATTCCAAAAATGGAGAGTAGAGAAAAATCGGGCCGCAACGACGTGTAACGGTTTTTCCAGGAAACGCCCCGTTAGAGAGAAACAAAGACATGTAGACTAGGGGCATTTTGGTCATTTTAATTAAAATTTATTCATGAATCTAAAGTAGGAAATAAACACACGAGTGAGTAGAGGACGTCGAGGGGTTGAATATGAAGCGATCGTCAGTAGAAACGGAGCTAGGGCAAAACCCGAACAAAGAAAGGACCTAAAGGAAATTTTGTAAAAAGTCAAGGGCTTATTGGTAATTTTGGAAAATGACTTGGAAACTTAAAATAGACCTTAAAAATAGAAATTAGAGGTCGAGAGGATCAAAACCATATGTAGTTTGCCTCGTGGAACTGTACGGTTTAAAAGTTATGATCGATTAATCACCGGAGGGTATTTTGGTCTTTTCACACCTTAGACCATAAAATTTCAGCACAAGGAGGTTGAGGGGCCAAAATATAATTAAAAGAAAGTCTAAGGGCTTGGGTTTTAAATAAATAAAAGAAAGAGACAAATGGACTAATGAAAATTAGCCATTTAGAGTTTATAAAAAGAAGAAAAGAAAAAGGTGTGGACAAATGGTCATAAACCATTCATCCAACCCAAAAGTGGACATCATTTCCACTATATATATATCATAGCATGAAGAGAAAAATCTCTCTCTCAACTCTCCCAAAACTTCGGCCACCATAGGAAGAACACCAAAGAGTTTCAAATTTTTGTCAAGTTTGATTAAAGTTCAAGGTAAGTTTTAAGGTTTTAAAGTATGTAGATTTCAATTCTAGTATCAATTTTAAGTATTTATATATCTATTGGAAGATTGGAAATTAGGGTTCTTATGGTGGATTTGGGAAAATTTTAAGTAGTAATGATATTGATTAATTAAATGGAAGAATCAAGGTTTCTAAGGTTTAATAAGGTTAGATTAGGATTTAGTTTGAAAAGAAATGGAAGGGTAGTGTATGTTTTAAATTTCTAAGGTTTATGTTTAAGGTTGTATTCTTGAATTTCTTGAAGGAGAAACAAAGATTAAGGATAAGAAGGAAAAGCAAAGGGGAATTTAAAAGAACAAGGTTTGGTACTTTACCATAAAAGAAATTTTATTTTTCTTACAAATTTTGGTTTATGGAATTTTTGATGTTGATGCTTAAATGTATTGATTGAGTTTAAATTAAATGTTTGAGTTATGTTCTTGGTTTCTTATGGCAATTGAGCTGGTTAAATTTAATTTAAACCAAGTGTTTTGAGAAAAATTTTGGCAAGTTGATTTGATGAACTTTAATTAGTTTGATTTAAGTTAAACATGCAAAAGTTGTCAAAGGGAAGTGTTTGAATCTTCACTTTATCATTAAATAAGCTTTCATATTGATTTGGAAAAGAAAAATAAACTATTTCATGTGTTTCATATGTTTGGGCCGAAATGGTTCCAAAGTGGCAGATTTCTGGACTCTTTTTGTGGCAATTATTTGAGGTAGCAAATGAATGAATTTTTCAATGAAATTTTACGTGTAATTAGTCAACATATGAAATAAGTTTCCTGTAAAATTTCAGCCAAAAATAAGATCATTTACCTGGTCAAATGCATGAAAGAAACGGACTGAAATTTTGACGCAAATCCAGATTTTACTATTCATTTGGTCATGCCATTTTGTTGCCGATTTTACGTGCCGCGACACTATTCATTTGTCAATTTTTGATTCTTTGAGGAATGCTTTGAAATGTTTGATATATTTATTGTTGATGTTAAATATGTGAAAAAGGGTAATGGTTTGACTAAAGAATGTGGTGCGCGGCGTAAATGGCAAAGTGCAACGGGAATTAAAATAATTTCTCGAGTCATTCTAAAATGAAGTTTGAGACTTAAATTGAATCGTTTTAACCTTTATGCTCTACTGGATAGTTGGGAGTGGTAGATAAGGGTATGGTGCACTATACTAACTTATGCAATACTGCTTGATATTGTGATTGAATTGTTATGATCTGAACTCAATGGTGAGGGCCATTGGGGGTCCAATGGTGAGGGCCATTGGTTATAACCAAGATGTTGAGGGCCATTCCTATGATATGATAATGGTGGTGAGGGCCACCTATGTTGTAGTGGTGAGGGCCACAGCCTTATCGCTATGGTTCCCTATATTCCAGTAGAGCCAAAGTCCGGTTATTATTATTTTTTTAAGCTATGTAATGCAAAATGAGTTTGAATCATGGTTTTTACATTTGTTGGAAGCATATTTACACTGAATGTACAATAATTTCCATTGGTTTAATGTTGGTTGATTTATGATTTAATTATTTCTGTTTATTTCAAATGTTTTCATGTTTTACTTATATTTTCATCGGTAAAGTACCCACTGAGCGACATTGCTCAGCGAGTTAAGTTTTCCTTGACTCGTAGGTTCGGAGAAGTAGATAACTTTTGGGAAGCGACGACCAGACCCACAACATCTCAGGGTAGATCTCCTAGTTTCCATTATGAGTTAGCTAGTTGTGGCATGTATATGTATATATAAGATTGAGAATTGCTATGTTATACTGTACGTTAGTAGTATGTAATAATAATAAACCTCTACTTTATTTTGTATTAGAAGTGTGAACTCTTCTTGCAAGTTTGTAGTTGAGGGTATAAGGTGGATTCATTGGGAGTGTATTGAAATTGATTGTATTCACATTGGTTTGTGTAAAAACATTTTCAAAAATCAGAAAAACTGGTTTTGTCGACACTTGGGACCCAATTTTCTAGGCGAACCTCTGGCAAAATTTTTGTAAAAACCAGAACTGAATTTGACTAAGTAAAATTGGTAGCAACATTAGGTTAGTGTGGAGCCTCTACTCGGCTTACACACGTAGGCCGGGAAGGGGTGTTACATCTGGACTCAAGGATAATTTGGGTTCTGGACCCGAGCTAAGTTCTGAACTTAGAAAAGATTCTAAATTCTAGACCTAAGGATAATTTGGGTTCTGGACCTCAGAGATTTGGATACTCGATCCTAAACTAGACTTGGACACTCGATCCTAACTGGATTCAGATACTCAATCCTAAATTGGATTTGGATACTCGATCCTAAATTAGATTTGGATACTCGATCCTAAATTGGAATGGGATACTCGATCCTAAACTGGATTTGGATACTTGATCCTAACTGGACTTGGATACTCGATCCTAAACTGGATTTGGATACTCGATCCTAACTGGATTTGGATACTCAATCGTAAATTGGATTGAGATACTCGATTCTAACTAGATTTGGATACTGGATTTGGATACACGATCCTAAATGGACTTGGATAGTCTATCCTAAATGGACTCGGATACTCTATCCTAAACTGGATTGGGATACTCGATCCTAAATTGGGTTTGGATATTCGATCCTAAATTGGATTGGGATACTCGATCCTAAATTGGATTTGGATGCTCGATCCTAAATTGGGCTTTGATACTCGATCCTAAACTGGATTCGGATACTCGAACCTAGACTATATTGGGATACTCGATCCTAACTGGATTTGGATACTCGATCCTAAACTGGATTTGGATACTCGATCCTAGACTAGATTGGGATACTCGATCCTAACTGGATTTGGATACTGGATCCTAAATGGACTTGGATACTCGATCCTAAATGGATTCGGATACTCGATCCTAAACTGGATTCGGATACTAGATCCTAAACTGGATTTGGATACTCGATCCTAAATTGGATTTGGATACTCGATCCTAACTTGACTTGGATACTTGATCCTAAACTGGATACTTTGACTCGAGATTTGAATTTGATTTGGATACTTGGACCCGAGATTGATTTGATTTGGGTACTTGGACCTGAAAATGAATTTGATTTGGGTACTTGGACTCGAGATTGGGTACTTGGACCCGAGATTGATTTAATTTGGGTGCTTGGACCCAAGACTGAGTTTGACTAACCTTTTATTCAGTTGAGAAGTTTGATTGCTCCGACTGTTCTATGCATTGTGGTTCTTCACCCCCAAAATGGATCTTCATCCTTTAAGATCAGGTCTTCACCCTTGAAACATGGATCTTTATAATTGGAGATTGGGTCTTCACCCTTGCAAATGGATCTTCATCCTTGGAGATTGGGTCTTCACCGTTGCAAATGGATCTTCATCCTTGGAGATTGGGTCTTCACCCTTGAAAATGGATCTTCATCCTTGGAAATTGGGTCTTCACCCTTGAAAGTGGATCTTCATCCTTTGGACATCGGGTCTTCACCCTTGAAAGTGGATCTTCGTCCTTTAAACTGGATCTTCATCCATTAGAGATTGGGTCTTATATTGGCTTCAGCTCTTCTAGCTAGACTGATCTTTTGTCATTTGCGTCATCATTCTTTTGATAGTTCTAATGTTCCATTCTTTTTGTTCTTCCTTTGCAAAAATTCAGCTATTTTAATTGGACCTTATCCTCTTTTTGCCTCCATGCATGGCAAAATATTTGCAAGTGAGTTCGAAAATATTTTATATATAAACTCAAAAAAATTAAAAAGGAGAAATTTTGCCCCCTGTGTAGGCTCAAGCCCATGATTTTTCTATGCGGGCTCTGATTGATGTTCTTGTTGTCTAGTTCTTCGTACAAGCATGCATTTCTTCTCTTTGCAAATTACTGGAACTTTCTCAAGCAATGGGCTTTCTATGTCCCCCTGATTTGATATCTTCTTTTGATTGTTTACTTCACAAGGTGTTTGTCGTTTACCTTAATAAAGAATAGACAATACAAGACAAGAAGGTGCGATGTGTTATGCTCATGTATGCATGATATGCATGAATGATACTTACAGTCATTCCATTGACCCACAGACCGAGGTGTTCAGCAGAAGTGTTCTCATTGGTTCCTTTTTGACGCTCGTTCAAGTGTTGTATTGGAATAATTGAAAGCTTTGCATTTGTGGCTTTTATCTTCAAGATGTTGAGAATATGAATAATGGAGGCCCCAAGCAGCAGAGTTAGGGATTCATCTATTTCGAACTATGTTTCAGCATGTCGGCTGATAGCTTCTTCATGACCTTGCCAATAATCATTTCCTTTGTCCAATGTGTCCTTTGGAGGTTCAACATACTTCCCTTAACTTGAAGGCTTTGTATGACAAAACATTTTTTTTTTGAATTTTTGAGTTTGAAATCAAATGTTGGCTTTGCCAAATCAATGTCAATATACCTCAGGGCTTGATTTTCCAAATTAACATATCTATAACATGACAACCCTAGTTACCATACTAAACTCAGGAATCATTTCTATTTAAGCAAGAACTGTTGCACTTCAGATAGGCACATACACATTACTTGGTCTAAGGTCTCATTGAGTTTAAATATTGTCTATCTCATATGCATGCTTATTCAAACTATCTCCACTAATAGACTCTACCTACCAAGAGAGATCAACAGGTCTTTAATAGGCTTGAAATGGGGTCTATAATGGACATGGGTTAAATGAAGGCCATTTTGAGATAGGAACTGATGTGACATAATGGACAAATCCTCACACTATAAATTTCTTATTTGAATTTTAGGCAGTTGGGAGCAATCTTGCTAGACTCCAAATTCCTTCTATCTTCTTGGCATGAATCTGGATCTTGATTAGGACAGTTTTTTCCCTTGCAAAAAGTTTGGTTCCCAAATTCATTTCTTTTCTTCTTTTCCCTTTTCTTTCTTTTTATTTTCCTTACTCTTCCCTTTCTTTGAGCATTTTATCATTTTGTCCTTCTTTCTTGTAGGATTGTCAAGTACAAAACTTTCAAGAATAGGATGGTCTTTCTCCTTTTCCTCTGATTTTGATCGAATCTTTAATTGGGTTGGACCAATTCAAGTCAAAATGTCCTTATAACCCAAATGGAAGCCTTTTGTTGTCTTAGGTAAAAGAGAACTCAGTTGGCTTTCTGAACCGCCTTTTTAGGTTTTACCTTTTTTCTTTTCTTTCTCTTTTCCTTTTTTTCTTTTTTTTTCTTCTTCTTTTTTTCTTTTCTTTTTTCTTCTTCCTTTTTTTTTTGGTTTGGTTTGTTTTTTTTTGTTTGGTTCTAGCTCTAAAAGAGTTGTCTTGTTTGTACCAACTTGGGCTTCCAATAATGGATGAGTGGAGTAACATAAATCTTCTTTAGCAGGGATAAATCATTTGTTACTCTAATGTTGTCTTGATATATTGGAGATATTAGAAAAACTTTAGCTACCCTTGTGGTCTTAAAAATATCAACTACCCTTATGGTCTTGAGAACTTCAACTATCTTTATAGTCTTGAGAACTTCAACTATCCTCATGATATTGACTAATCATTGCTTTCTTTGATCTTCTTGCCTCGTCATCTTAGTGATTATAAGACTTGTCAAAAGTATCACAATAACTCAGGGTAGGTTATTGGGGTTTGTAAACCAATGAAAAGAAAGCTAAAATTTTATGAAGGCTCAAAGGGATAACTAGGGATTGATATTTAATAGGATGGATACTAGTTGTTGGCTAACCAAACAATGCCTAGATCATCTCTCCCATAAGTAAGCAAAGTTCAATTTCGCCTCAAAAATTTGTCAAACCATATTCTAAGACTGACTAGGACCTAGAAAAAGGTAATTATGCAGGAGCCCTCTCTAAGTAAGCATACACAACTCAATGCTATAGAGCAATTCCCTCACCTAGCAAAGTCATTCAAGTCATGATGCATAAATATATTAATTCATGAATTACCAAGCTAGATTCCTCATTGGTTGAGCACCAAAATGAACAAAGACCAACAAAATTTTGATGAAGGTAATTTATTCAAACAAATTTAAATTTGAAAAACACAATAGTTCCAAAATATTAAAGAAAGTAAAATTGAAAAGCAACATTCAAGTTAAGGAAGGTTTGTTGAGTTTAAGCTTCTTTTCCTTTCACATCTTCAATGTTTCCATCTTGAAAGGATGATAAAACAAAATCTTCTTTCAATCCTTTTCCCACCATGTTTTGAGTTTAGCCTTGCTTGGGGACAAGCAAGGATTTAAGTGTGGGGTATTTGATAAGAGCATTTTTATACTTGTTTTTAGTATGATTTCTATGTGTTTTTAGTTAATGTTTCATTTGATTTTGGTTTAAAGTTTGTTTTAAGTGTTTGTTTTAGGTCAAAGTGCAAAAACTCCCTTGGATGATCAAAACAATGAAGAAAAAGCATGAAGCAAGCAAGACATGGCCAAGCCAAAGCAAGCTTGGCTGTGTCCCTCAAAGTCGCTGACACGGCCAGGTGACACGCCCAAGTCGCTGGCCGTGTCTCACCCAAAGAACAGAAACCAAAGAACCAAGCAAAGAAGGAAAAATGAAGAACATAAGCTGACACTGGCAGGTGACACGCCCAAGCCAGTGGCCGTGTCCCATGTCTAGCTAAAGAATAAGAGAAGAAAAGAAATGATCCAGAAGCCAACACACCCAGGTGACACGCCCAAGCCAGTGGCCGTGGGCCGTGTCACCCTTGGAAACAAAGACAAGCAAATTGATGAAGCTAGAAGCAGAACATGACACACCCACATGACACGGCCAAGCCACTGGCTATGTCACAAGACACGGCTAGTAGCTTGGCCGTGTCACCTAGAAGAAAATGAGAAAAGAAAGGGCAGAAGGTGACATGGCCAACAAGCTTGGCTGTGTCACCTAGGGCAACTTTGAAATGTTCAAATTCTTTTGCAGACAAGTGGGAAACAAAGACTAGTTTTGGTCAAAAGTAACATTAGACAAAAAAAAAATCTTGCCAAATTTGAGGAAAAGAAAGATTGAACAAAGGGAATGTGGTAGACAAGGTGAGTTGGAAGTGAGTTGGAAGATTGACTTGAGCTTTGGAGGGAAATAAAAAGAGAAGAAGAGGGAGTTTTGATGGGATTCTAGAGCTTGAAACGAGAGAGCTGGAACAAGGGAGAAGGAGCCAACAACTAAAGCAAAGAGGAAGGTTTTGAGTTGAGTTTGAAGAAGGAGACACATCTGGTACAAGCCCTAAACCAAGAATCAAGGATTGAAGTGAAGAAATACAAATTATTCACCATGGATTGTTTGGTTTCTTTTACTCATTTATCTTACTCTGTTTTTATGGTTTTGACCATGAACTAATTTCCTCTCTATCTAGATATTGATGAACCCTAGCTTATTTGTATGAATTGAATAATTATATTTAGTTGAATCATTTGATTGAGTTGTTTTATTCTTATGATGCTTAATGATTTATTTCCAATTGATAATAGCATGCTTATTGATTGGTTGTAATTTTCATATTATTGACTTGAGAAAGCTTGATATGAATTGATTACTCATAAGGATTGAGGATTGATTGGGGTGCTAGAGATAGACTTACAAGATCCTTTGGTTTATAGTTCCTTGTTCTTAATGCATGATCTACTTAATTGTGTTTGAGAAGAGATTCCGGCACTCTACTTAGTGATTAGGGATTAATTCACTCGAGGGAGGTTTTAGTCTAATTGAGAGGAATGCCAACTCAACTCTATTGAATGATTTAACTGAATTGATTGTTCATAAATATCATTGAGGCTAGGGGGATTCAATATCTGGATAGTATTATTATCATCAGTCCTATTTGCACAACATTTAATTTCCCTTACTTCCAGTTATTAAATTAGTTGTTTTTAATTACAAAACATCACACAAATATTAATTTGCTAAACAACGGTTAAGGTTTGCGCTAGTACTTGGCCTTGTGCCCAGTGGAACGATAACTCACTCACTACTATATTACTTGGGCGACCCGTGCACTTGCGGTATTGCTATAGCACATAGCGCTACGCGCGCACCAAGTTTTTGACGCCGCTGCCGGGGAACAACGGTTCAATATTAGTAATATAATTAAAAATGTTGATTTAGTTTTATTTTCATTTGTTTTTAACATTGGTTCTTGCTTATTTACTATCATTTTAGGTGTTTCTTACCATTTATGACCAGAGCTAGCTCATCCCAACTGCTTGAGTTAGACCCAGAGCTAGAGAGAACGTTGAGGAGAAAGCGAAAGGAAGAAGGGGAGGTAGTTCTGGAAGACACAGAAATAAAGCAAGAAGAAGTATTTGAAGTGATGGAAGGAGCTGGACCAAGAACAATGCAGGAGTTTGCTAAACCCAATCTCAATGGAGTTGAATCTAGTATCCGGAGGCCTACAGTTGCTGCAAACAACTTCGAAATAAAAGCAAATGTAATTCAAATGGTGCAGCAGACTTGTCAATTCGATGGGTTTCCTGATGAAGATCCTAATGCACATATTGAGAATTTTTTGGACATATGTGACACATTCAAGATAAATAATGTCTCAGATGATGCAATTAGGCTGAGGTTGTTCCCATTTTCCCTTAGAGATAGACCAAAGAAGTGGCTGAAATCTTTTCCTCCCGGAACCTTCACCACATGGGGTCAGTTGGCAGAGAAATTCTTAGAGAAATACTTCCCACCATCCAAAACTGCTAAGTTGAGGAATGATATCTCATCCTTTCTACAGCAAGATGGTGAGACCCTTTATGATGCCTGGGAAAGATTTAAAGATTTGTTGAGAAGGTTTCCTCATCATGGACTTCCACTGTGGCTTCAAATTCAAACATTTTACAATGGGTTGAATTATGTAAGTAAGCAATCCATTAATGCAGCAGCTGGTGGTACCATAAACAACAAGACACTTGAACAAGCAAGGGATTTAATTGAAGACATGGCTATCACCAATTATCAGTGGTAAGCCCCAAGGGAGCAAGGAAAGCTGAAGGTCATGGGGTCACACCAATTAGACCCTGTGGTGGCTTTGACAGCCCAATTGGAAGCATTGAATAAAAAATTTGATTCCTTGGCTTCTTCTTCTGGGAAAGTAATGCAAGTGATGTCTTGCAAATGGTGTGGGGGTGGACATCAAAGTCAAGATTGCCAAAGTGGCAACATATTTTCTAGGCAAGAGCAAGTAGATTATGTTGGAAATATGCCAAGGCAACAACAGAATAATCCCTACAGCAACACATACAATCCGGGGTGGGGAAATCATCCAAATTTCTCATGGAATAATCAAAATAATCCAAGACCTCCCCCTGGATTCCAGCAGCCCCTCCAAGAAAGAGTAATTTGGAGGACATGATGGAGAAATTTATAGTAGCTTCTGAAACTAGGCTCCAATCAACTGAAACCACCCTAAGAAATCAGCAAGTCTCTATTCATAATTTGGAGAATTAGGTGGGACAAATTGCCAAGTTGCTCAGCGAGAGACCACAGGGAAGTCTACTTAGCAACACAAAGGCAAATCCTAAAGAGCAGCTCAAGGCAATTACACTAAGGAGTGGAAAAGAGATCAAGGGCAATGTGGTTGTGAAAAGAGAAAAAGTGGCAGAGAAAGGGGCTGAAGTACAAGAAAAAGAAGATGATCCTGTTGTCACTTTGGAAGAGAAAACTACACTAGACAGTGAGAAAAATAAGCAGCTGCAAGAAAGCAGCCCCATATTGAAGGAATACTGACCTAGAGTACCCTATCCGGCAAGGTTGAACAAAGACAAGGTTAAACAAAGACAAAATTGATGCTCAGTTCGGTAAGTTTCTTGAACTTTTTAAACAATTGCACATCAATATTCCATTTGATGAAGCCTTGTCACAAATGCCTAAGTATGCTAAATTTTTGAAAGATATCCTTTCTAACAAAAGGAAACTTGAGGAAGTGTCTTTAGTGCATTTATCTGAAAAGAGTTCGGCAATTTTGCAAAGAAGGTTACCTAAGAAGTTAAAAGATCCAGGTAGTTTTACCATTCCATGTTTGATAGGTAATCTTGAGGTTAAAAGTGCATTAGCTGATTTGGGGGCTAGCATAAGTGTTATGCCCTATAAAATGTTTAAAGAGTTAGGCATTGGTAAACCTAAACCAACACTCATGACCATCCAACTTGCTGATAAATCGGTAGTCCACCCTCGTGGCATTATAGAGGATGTGTTGGTAAAAGTGGGGGATTTCATTTTCCCCAATGATTTTGTTGTCATTGATATTGATGAGGATGCAGATGTTTCACTTATTCTTGGTAGGCCATTTTTAAATACAGCCCGTGCCCTTATCGATGTTCATGATGGCACTTTAACTTTGAGAGTGGGTGATGAGAAAGTTATTTTTAGGATACATGATGCCATGAAACATTCACTTTCATTTGATGAGGCAAAATCATGCAATGATGTTATTCAGCATGAGACTGTAAATTGTGTTACTAACATTGTTTCCAAAGATCCCCTTGAGTTGTGTTTATTGCAGGAAAATGTTAAGGATCGAGAAGCAATGGAGCAGCTTGCTTTTCTTGAAGCAAGCAAATCATTCAAATGTAGGGCATATGAGACTATTGAGATGCCAAAGGAAGAAAAACCAAAACCATCGGTGATTGATCCACCCAACTTGGAACTGAAGCCTCTTCCAGATCACCTTGAGTATGGGTTTTTGGCGGAGAAAAAGAAACTGCCAATAATTCTGAGTTCCCACCTATCTTTTGAGCAAAAGGAGAAGCTTATTCAGCTTTTGCAGAAACATAAGCAAGTAATAGCTTGGAAGATAGCAGACATAAAGGGTATCAGTCCATCCTATTGCACTCACAAGATACTGATGGAAGATGAATTCAAACTAGTAGTGCAACCACAACGGAGACTAAACCCAAGGATGAAAGATGTAGTGAAGACTGAAGTGATAAAACTACTTGATGCAGGGATTATCTATCCGATCTCGGATAGCTCTTGGGTGAGCCCAGTTCAGGTAGTACCAAAGAAAGGAGGGATGACAGTGGTCCCTAATGAAAATGATGAGCTGATTCCAACAAGAACAGTTACCAGTTGGAGGGTTTGCATTGACTACAAAAAATTGAATGATGCAACTAGAAAGGATCACTTTCCTTTACCCTTCATTGATCAGATGTTGGAGAGGTTATCCGGCCATGAGTACTACTGCTTTTTGAATGGCCTTTCAGGCTATTTCCAAATTCCTATTTACCCGGAAGACCAAGAGAAAACTACATTCACCTGCCCATATGGGACATTCGCATATCGAAGAATGCCATTCGGGTTGTGCAATGCACCTGCAACTTTCCAAAGGTGCATGGTAGCAATCTTTGTTGAGCTTATAGAGGATATTATGGAGGTGTTTATGGATGATTTCTCGGTCTATGGCAGCTCATTTGAAAGATGTTTGGAAAACCTTGAAAGAGTCTTGATGAGATGTGAGGAAACCAATCTAGTGCTTAATTGGGAAAAGTGTCATTTCATGGTTCAAGAGGGAATCGTGTTGGGACACAAAATTTCAAGCAAGGGCATTGAGGTGGATCGGGCAAAGGTAGATATAATTGAGAAGTTACCACCACCCACATCTGTTAAGGCCATTAGAAGTTTTCTAGGACATGCGGGTTTTTATCGGAGGTTCATTAGAGATTTTTATAAGATAGCCCGTCCATTAAAAAGACTCCTTGAGAAAGATGCGAACTTTGTTTTTGATGAGGAATGTTTGAGAGCATTCATAACTCTTAAGGAGAAATTGACCCATGCTCCAATCATGGTAGCTCCCAATTGGAGTCTACCATTTGAACTAATGTGCGATGCAAGTGACTTTGCAGTGGGAGCAGTCTTGGGTCAACGTAAGGAGAAATACTTCCAGCCTATCTACTATGCAAGAAAGACCTTGAACATAGCTCAAGCTAATTAAACAACTACAGAGAAAGAGCTGCTGGCTGTGGTTTTTGCTTTTGACAAGTTTAGATCATATCTAATCTTGTCAAAAGTGATTGTTTATACAGATCATTCGGCTTTGAGGTATTTATTTGCAAAAATTGATGCAAAGCCGAGGCTAATCCGTTGGGTTTTGTTGTTGCAGGAATTTGACTTGACGATTCAAGATAAGAAGGGAGCTGAAAATCTAGCAGCAGATCACCTTTCTCGCTTGGAGAATCCAACCTTGGAGAGGTTTGAAGAAGGAGACATTGATGATCATTTCCCTGATGAGCAGCTGTACGCCATGGTAAGTGAGGTAAGTAACTTAAATTTTGAAACACCTTGGTTTGCAGATTTTGCTAATTATTTAGCTGTTAGGGAACTTCCTAAGGACTTAACCTATCAAGCAAAGAAGAAATTCTTTTTTGATTTAAAATATTATTTTTGGGAGGATCCCTTTTTGTTTAGATTATGTAAGGATCACATGATCCGACGATGTGTGGCATGGCCTGAAACAATGAACATTCTTAGTCAATGCCATGCTGGACCAGCTGGTGGTCATATGGGAGCCAATAGAACTGCTCAAAAGGTACTAGAATCAGGATTTTATTGGCCCATTTTTTTTAGGGATAGCTACGAATTTGTAAACTACTGTGATCGATGCCAAAGGACTGGAAACATTTCATCTCGTGATCAGATGCCCCAAAATGGGATTCTAGTTTGTGAAATATTTGATGTATGGGGGATTGACTTTATGGGACCCTTTCCCAATTCCTTTGGTAACATACATTCTTGTAGCTATAGATTATGTATGTAAATGGCCTGAAGCCCAAGCCTTGGCAACCAATGATGCTAGGGTTGTGGTGAAATTTTTGAAGAAGTTGTTTTCTCGATTTGGTACACCAAAAGCAATTATAAGTGATAGGGGTACTCACTTTTGTAACTTTCAGCTTGCGAAAGTTTTCAAAAGATTAGGAGTTACACATAGGTTTGCTACTCCCTATCATCCCCAAACTAGTGGCCAAGTTGAGAACACGAATAGGGAGATTAAAAGAATTTTGGAAAAAACTGTAGAGCGATCCCGAAAGGATTGGTCCGAGAAATTGGACAATGCTCTATGGGCTTTTAGGACTGCATTCAAAACTCCCTTGGGCACTACACCATTTAGGTTGGTATATGGAAAAGCTTGCCATTTACCTGTTGAAATAGAGCATAATGCATATTGGGCTATAAAACATATTAACCTTGATCTAGCTTGTGCAGGTGAAAGGCGAAAATTACAGGTAAACGAGTTAGACAAGTGGAGATTGCAAGCTTATGACAATGAGAAAATGTATAAGGAACGTACCAAAAGATGGCATGATGCTCGAATTAAGGAATGGAAAGAGTTTCAAGCGGGAGATCAGGTATTACTATACAATTCAAGGCTTCGACTCTTTCCAGGTAAGTTGAAATCTCGATGGTCTGGTCCTTTTACTGTCAAGGAAGTTCTCCCCTACGGAGTGGTTGAAATCACTCACCCAAAAAAAGGAGATTTTAAAGTCAATGGGCACAGGCTCAAACTTTATTTTGGAGGGGAAATACAAGACTTAAAGGAGGTTTTACACCTCCAAGACTAGGAACAATTGCCCTGAGCGTCCAACTAATACGACGTTAAAGAAGTGCTGGGTGGGAGGCAACCCACCATTTTATTCGTTCTTTAATTATTATGTCTTTAATTTCTGCATTTTTGGTTTAAATAATAATAATAATAATAATAATAATAATAATAATAATATGTTTCATCTAAATTCTCTTTTAGTGTATGCATGCTCACATTGAGGACAATGTGAATTTTTAAGTGTGGGGGTGCATTTTGTTTTAAGTTATCTTTGTTTAAGTTTAGTTAATGTTTTCTTTGAATAACTCAATTTTGGAAAGTTCCATTGTTATAAACATTGTTGATAGATGACTTTTGAATTTTAAAAGCATGAATTTGAGAATTGTGATATTGTTTTTGTCAAATTTGTTGGTTTTTCCTTGCATCACCATCAAACTAATGAGAAATTGAGCCATCAACTTATTATTCTTTGTGTGGGAAAACATCTTTGATTGATGACTTGCTAGAACTTGCTTTGATATACATTTTAAGATTACATAAAAATTTCAATTTGGCATCAAGATGATTAAGGCAATTAGGTGAACCAACTTTGGCTTAAAAGGACCAACCCTAATTTTAAACTTAGTTAGCCAATTTTGAGCCTATTTCGTTTTTCCTTTTCTTTCTTTTTCACAACATCACTAGCTTGAACCTTGTTGTTTTAACTCTTACCCTTTGATTAGGTCAAGAGCATTTTAAGAACATTTATGACCAAGTGTTGTGTTGAATTAAGTGTGGGGTTAAATTTAGTAGGTTTAAGATTGCAATATATATATATATATAATCAAATAAAAAAAGGAAGAAAATTAATAAAAATAATTGTTGTTCTTGAAAAGGAAAAAGGGGTTGGAATATGTTACAAGATGTAATAAGTGAGGTCCCTTGAAAAGTCCTTTAATGTCAAGGGGTAGATAAGAGGAAGGTGGTTAGGGGTCGTTGAGTTTTACATATGATCGGTTACTTCATTCTTGAAGTGCTCTTGAACTTAATGATTAAGCTCACATTTCCTAAATGCCATGCCTCTAACTTAGCCCCATTACAACCCAATAAAAGACCTTTTGATTGATGCTTGATTGAAATTAAGTGGTGGAGATTTGATAGATAAGCAAGCCTATGGCATTTAATCTTTCATTGATTGTGATGAGTGTAAATACCACCTTGATCAAACATTTTCTAAGAGTTGGTGAGGGAGTGACAACATAGGTTATGCATGGAAAGCCACTTAATTGCATTGGTATCGATTTTGTTTAATTTAATATTGATTGTGGATTTAAGGATAGGGAAGTCTTGATGCAATTTTTTTAACTCTTGAACTTGACAAAAAAATTTTTGTGTTTAGTATGTTTTGAGTTTAGCCTTGCTTGGGGACAAGCAAGGATTTAAGTGTGGGGTATTTGATAAGAGCATTTTTATACTTGTTTTTAGTATGATTTCTATGTGTTTTTAGTTAATGTTTCATTTGATTTTGGTTTAAAGTTTGTTTTAAGTGTTTGTTTTAGGTCAAAGTGCAAAAACTCCCTTGGATGATCAAAACAATGAAGAAAAAGCATGAAGCAAGCAAGACATGGCCAAGCCAAAGCAAGCTTGGCCATGTCCCTCAAAGTAACTTAAAGGCAGTAGCTGACACGGCCAGGTGACACGCCCAAGTAGCTGGCCGTGTCTCACCCAAAGAACAGAAACCAAAGAACCAAGCAAAGAAGGAAAAATGAAGAACAGAAGCTGACACTGGCAGGTGACATGCCCAAGTCAGTGGCCATGTCACATGACACGGCCACAAGCTTGGCCGTGTCCCATGTCTAGCTAAAGAATAAGAGAAGAAAAGAAATGATCCAGAAGCCAACACACCCAGGTGACAGGCCCAAGCCAGTGGCCGTGTCACATGACACAGCCACAAGCTTGGCCGTGTCACCCTTGGAAATAAAGACAAGCAAATTGACGAAGCTAGAAGCAGAACATGACACACCCACATGACACGGCCAGGAGCTTGGCCATGTCACCTAGAAGAAAATGAGAAAAGAAAGGGCAGAAGGTGACACGGCCAGTAAGCTTGGCCGTGTTACCTAGGGCAACTTTGAAATGTTCAAATTCTTTTGCAGACAAGTGGGAAACAAAGACTAGTTTTGGTCAAAAGTAACATTAGACAAAAGAAAAGCTTTCCTAATTTGAGGAAAAGAAAGATTGAACAAAGGGAATGTGGGAGACAAGGTGAGTTGGAAGATTGACTTGAGCGTTGGAGGGAAATAAAAAGAGAAGAAGAGGGAGTTTTGATGGGATTCTGGAGCTTGAAACGTGAGAGCTGGAACAAGGGAGAAGGAACCAACAACTAAAGCAAAGAGGAGGGTTTTGAGCTGATTTTGAAGAATGAGACACATCTGGTACAAGCCCTAAACCAAGAATCAAGGATTGAAGTGAAGAAATACAAATTATTCGCCATGGATTGTTTGGTTTCTTTTACTCATTTATCTTGCTCTATTTTTCTGGTTTTGAACATGAACTAATTCCCTCTCTATCTAGATATTAATGAACCCTAGCTTATTTGTATGAATTGAATAATTATATTTAGTTGAATCATTTGATTAAGTTGTTTTATTCTTATGATGCTTAATGATTTATTTCCAATTGATAATAGCATGCTTATTGATTGGTTGCAATTTTCATATTATTGACTTGAGAAAGCTTGATATGAATTGATTACTCATAAGGATTGAGGATTGATTAGGGTGCTAGAGATAGACTTACAAGATCCTTTGGTTTATAGTTCCTTGTTCTTAATGCATGATCTACTTAATTGTGTTTGAGAAGAGATTCCGGCACTCTACTTAGTGATTACGGATTAATTCACTCGAGAGAGGTTTTAGTCTAATTGAGAGGAATGCCAACTCAACTCTATTGAATGATTTAACTGAATTGATTGTTCATAAATATCATTGAGGCTAGGGGGATTCAATATCTGGATAGTATTATTATCATCAATCCTATTTGCACAACATTTAATTTCCCTTACTTCCAGTTATTAAATTAATTGTTTTTAATTACAAAGCATCACACAAATATTAATTTGCTAAACAACGGCTAAGGTTTGCACTAGTACTTGGCCTTGTCCCCAGTTGAACGATAACTCACTCACTACTATATTACTTGGGTGACCCGTGCACTTGCGGTATTGCTATAGCACATAGCGCTACGCGTGCACCACCCATGGTTAATTTATTCTTAGTATAAACTAGGCCCACAATTGATTTTTGGTATTTCATAATTGACCTGAATATTTTTGCAAGCTCTTTGTAAGAAAAGGTTGAGTGAAAATAGTTTTGTTTTTAAGCCCATTGTAAAAGATTTTATAAAATGGATTTTGGGCTTAGTATTTGGGCCATGAGCAAAAGAATTTTAGAAAGGTTTTATGTCCAAAGACCGTCTTGAAAAGTTTTAAAAATAGCTTTGGTCTTTTGGATTTTAAAGAAAAATTTATTTTAAGCTTACAATATACTTAGGTCATATTAGAAAAAAAGACAACCCAAATAAGCCGTGATTTAAGCCAAGATAAATTAACCATAGTCAAACAACATGCATTTGGGGTAAAACCTGAGGAAAGTAACTAGGCCAATTACATGAGCTTTAGTCTTTGGGTTAAAAGGCTTAGGTTCCCATAGCAAGTATATACCAAATGGTACAAGGCTATGAGTGGTTATGCCATACTCGATCTCCATACCTTGAGTGAAAGTATGGTATCCCTCACATAACACAACATGGGTAACATGGGCGTCCTAAATCATGCACATGATGCAATCTAAGATGATGCAATGGATAATATCATTATAAGAAAGACTAGAATAATATAAAGACCAGCGGAATCAACTTCTCTTATCCCCAGTGGAGTTGCCACTGTGAGCGGGGATTTTCGCCCCCACTCCCAATGGAATGTTTCTTGCAACTTCGACACTGTTTAGGCTAGGGGCTTTAGAGAATACAGACCTAATTTCGGAGAAAATGGATTCACCACCCGGATGGGCCGGGAAAAAAGAAAGGGGTGGATGACTCGATTCCTAAGGAATCTCCAACCCCCTAATGGGTTCGGAAAGTTGGGTACGTGTGGGGAAGGTGAGAAATGGCCCAGCACCCCCACAATGCCCGGTTCATTGGAACCGGCCTCCTTTACAGGTCTTAATATTATAAAATTCTTAAATATAACAATATTATCCATATTACACACAATAATTAAAATAAAGCATCGATATATTAAAAATCAAAACAATGTCCAAGCAAAACAAATAAATGGACACCCATCCGAAGATGGAAACATGCCCTTACATAATCCATGCCTAAATAGAACACCCTCCGAAAGGTAGAAACATGTCCTTTATATTGGTTCTAAAATAGAAAGCAAATTAAATTACATGATATTTAACTAATGAGGTACCCACCAAGTGGAAACATACCTCTTACAACATTTGGAAATCTAAATAAATTGATAAAAGTAAATGGTCATCATAAATAAATCATTCATTAAAGGTATTAAACATCAATAGAAAGTAAACATCCATCCATGTTGAATTAAATAAACCAAACATTGAACTTAAATAAATTAAAGCATATAAAATAAATCAAAGCATATAATAAACTACATAATCAAATCTAAAAATAAAGCAAGTAAAAAAAACAAATTAAGGCTACTGTTTTATTTAAGATTCTTTATTTAATGTTTAGGGTTTTAGAATTTACTGGTTTAAGCTCTTGTAAGTTTTAAGGGAATTGAAAAGGATTAGGGTTTTATAATTTAAGAAATTAATAAGTTTCTTTGATTGATCAAATTAGGGTTTGAGGGGTAAAATTATGAAATTAGGAAAACTTAAGTTTTTAGATTAATTGGTTTTGGGTTTACTGTTTGTATTTTGAATAATCATAATAATGGAAGTAAAACATAAAGATTTATAATGCATAAATAAATAATGACCCGAACCCATACGAGCAATTTTTTTGCCAGCGCATTTTTTTCGCAGCAATTTTTTCTCGCCAGCGCAATTTTTTCGCAGCAGTTTTTTTTCGCCAGTGAAATTTTTTTGACGCAAATTTTTTCGAAACCTAATACAATTTGGTTTCATTTTCCTTTTCTTAATTAATGTTATATTCCGTGAATAACTAGAATTAATAAAAAAATCTTTTATAAATAAGACCAAAAACAACACAAAAAGGGATCGAAAATTGGGAGGAGAAATTGAGACCGAAATTAAGGACGAAAACCTTGAATCAATCAGACTTTTTTGAGAGAGCAAACAAGCAATTCAATCCATCAAAGGCAGCAAAGCTTGTCTTTGTTCTTGTTCATCCAAGAAGTGATTTTTGGTGGAACCAACAAACAAAGATATGAATTTCTTTATTTGTTTCATTAATTCACAATAGCTTCATCACTGTAGATAAAAAATAATTGTTTCTGTTTCTTCAAAATAAAAAAACCCTAAGAACTTTAATTTACCTTTTCTAAAGCCTAAAAACCTTAATTCGTTTCTTTGTTTTCCAAAATCTTAAACCGTTCCTTCTGTTTCTTTTAAAAATTCAAAAACCCTAAAAATACTTTCTGTTTCCAAGAACCTTAAGAACCCAAAAAAAATTTTTATGTTTCTTCTAAACCCTAAGAACCCTAAATTTATTTCTTCTATGTCCAAAAGACCTTAATTCGTTACTTTTCTGTTTCCAAAAAAAAACCTTAAACCATTTTGCTTATTCACAAAAACTTTATAAAACTCTAAATTGTTTTCACAAATCTTAAAACCAAATATATTTTCCAAGACACCAAAAACCCTAAATTGTTTTATTAATTCCCAAAACCCTAAACTCTATTCCCAAAGTCAGTAGCCTTATTTTTTTTAAGCATTAAAAACTTTAACCCTAATTAATCCTTCTTTCCAAAATCACACAGTAAGCATTATTCTTTTAAAAATAATACTAGTTTCTTCCAATTTCAAAACCTTAGTTTTTTAAATCTTAAACCCTAAAATCTTAATTTTCAACACCGAAACCTAACCCCCGCCCGCTAACTGGCTAGCGGGACCGCCGTATGGGTTCGGGTCATTATTTATTTATGCATTATAAATCTTTATGTTTTACTTCCATTATTATGATTATTCAAAATACAAACAATAAACCCAAAACCAATTAATCTAAAAACTTAAGTTTTCCTAATTTCATAATTTTACCCCTCAAACCCTAATTTGATCAATCAAAGAAACTTACTAATTTCTTAAATTATAAAATCCTAATCCTTTTCAATTCCCTTAAAACTTGCAGTAGCTTAAACTAATAAATTCTAAAACCCTAAACATTAAATAAAGAATCTTAAATAAAACAGTAGCCTTAATTTGTTTTTTTTATTTGCTTTATTTTTAGATTTGATTATATAGTTTATTATATGCTTTATTTATTTTATATGCTTTAATTTATTTAAATTCAATGCTTGGTTTATTTAGTTTATCATGGATGGATATTTACGTTCCATTGATGTTTAATATCTTTGATGAATGATTTATTTATGATGAATGGTTATTTACTTTTATCGATTTATTTAGATTTCCAAATGTTGTAAGAGGTATGTTTCCACTTGGTGGGTACCTCATTAGTTAAATATCATGTAATTTAAATTGCTTTTCTATTTTAAGAACCAATGTAAAGGACATGTTTCTACCTTTCGGTAGGTGTCCTATTTAGGCATGGATTATGTAAGGGCATGTTTCCATCTTCGGATGGGTGTCCATTTATTTGTTTTGCTTGGACATTGTTTTGATTTTCAATATATCGATGCTTTATTTTAATTATTGTGTGTAATATGGATAATATTATTATACTTAAGAATTCTATAATATTAAGACCTGTAAAGGAGGCCGGTTCCAATGAACCGGGTGTTGTGGGGGTGCTGGGCCATTTCTCACCTTCCCCACACATACCCAACTTTTTGAACCCATTAGGGGGTTGGGGATTCCTTACGAATCGAGTCATCCACCCCTTTCTTTTTCCAGGCCCGTCCAGGTGGCGACTCCATTTTCTCCGAACTTAGGTCCGTGTTCTCTAAGGCCCCGAGCCTAAACAGTGCCAAAGTAGTAAGAACCATTCCACCGGGAGTGGGGGTGAAAATCCCCCCTCACAGTGGCGACTCCACTGGGGATAAGAGAAGTTGATTCCATTGGTCTTTATATTATTCTATTCTTTTTTATAATGATATTATCCATTGCATCATATTAGATTGCATCGTGTGTGTGAGTTAGGATGCCCGTGTTACCCGTGTTGTGTTATGTAAGGGATACCATACTTTCACTCAAGGTATGGAGATTAAGCATGTCATAACCACTCATAACCTCATACCTTTTGGTATATACTTGTATGGGAACCTAAGCCTTTTAACCCAAAGACTAAAGCCCATGTAATTGGCCTAGTTACTTTCCTTAGGCTTTACCCCAAATGCATATTGTTTGACTATGGCTAATTTATCTTGGCTTAAATCATGGCTTATTTGGTTTGTTCTTTTTCTAATATGACCCAAGTACATTTGTAAGCTCAAAATAAATTTTTCTTTAGAGTCCAAAAGACCAAAGCTATTTTCAAAACTTTTCAAGATGGTCTTTGGACATAAAACTTTTCTAAAAACAAATCAAATATTCTTTTGCTCATGGCCCAAATAATAAGACTAGAATCCATTTTGACACAGACCCTTAGCAACGATGGCAGCAAACCCAACGTATAACAATGGTAGAGAACTCCTTGAAACTTGATAATCACCTCCTAAGGAACCCAACGCCTATAAAGAGATGCGAACTCACTATGATTGAAGGATTTAGTTGGTAAGAAGAAGGAAAACGCCACAACTCTCGTTGATAAGTAAATCTAATTCTTGATGCAAAGAAAAAATTAAAGAATCCACTCTAATCTCTCTCACACGAAAATTCACAAGAAGAACTCGTAGAAGAATTCGAAAATTTTTAATAATAATGATGTCCCCAATTCGGCCTAATAGTGCCCTTAAATAAGGGTTACAAAATTCCTGATTGCATATGGAAAATTAAGACTAAAACATTCTAGAAGGATCCTAGGCTTCTATGGGAAAACACTTCCAAAAACCCAACAAGAATAGGATTTGACAAAGTCAAAACAACTTAACTAATTAAAATAAAAGGACGGGGACCACAAAATAACAAAAATATCCCCTCTAACTAACTATGAAGATTCGGCCAAGGGGTGCAACAAACTCCCTTGGAATTCGGCCAACTAGCATCCATGAATGTGCATGCATGTGCATGGAAATAAGATTGACCAAGCTTTGATTCTTCCTTGGTAGTTTCGGCCTAGGCTTAAAAATAGCCTTCAAAGGCTCCTTCTTGGCTTCCATTGCATGCTTCTAGAACCATGATATATTTAGGCCTTCCTTGCAGCTCCATCTCCATCTTCTTGAATGATAATTCTTGAAGCTCTTTGGAAATCTCTTCTTGAATATGCAAAGCCATGCTAGCTTGATATATCTTTGCCTTGCTCCTAGTGATTGGTCAACTTGCTAGCTTCAAGGGGTCCTTTCTTGCATCATTCTCCCCCTCTTCAAAAAAGATTTGAACTCAAATCTGCATCATCAAAAGGAGAAAGATCACTTACATTGAAAGTAGCACTAACATTATACGTACCTGGTAAGTAGATCTTGTAGGCATTGTCATTAATCTTCTCCAGCACTTGGAATGGGCCATCTCCTCTAGCTTGCAACTTGTTCTTCCTTTGGTTAGGAAACCTCTCTTTTTGAAAATGCACCCAAACCCAATCTCCTACTTGAAACTTCATCTCAGGTCTCCCTCTATTTGCAGAATCAGCATATCTCTTGTTCCTTTTCTCAATATTCGCCCTTGCTTTCTCTTGCATCTCTTTCGCCAATTTAGCTTTCTTCTCACCATCTAAACTAACAAGCTCATGAGAAGGTAAAGAAACAATATCCAAAACTGTTAGTGGGTTAAAACCATAAACAAGCTCAAAAGGTGAATATCCTGTAGAAGAATGAATAGCACGATTATAAGCAAACTCAATAAATGGCAAACAATCTTCCCAAGAACTCAAATTCTTACCCACTAAAGCTCTCAACATGGTACCTAAAGTTCTGTTTACTACTTCTGTTTGTCCATCCATCTGAGGATGACAAGTGGTGGAAAATAACAACTTGATACCTAACTTTCCCCAAAGCACACGCCAAAAGTGAGACAAAAACTTGGTGTCTCTATCAGAAACTATGGATTTTGGTATCCCATGAATTCGAACCACCTCCCTAAAGAAGAGTTCGGCCACTAAACTAGCATGGGATAAAGTGTGCCATCTTACTAAACCTATCAACAACCACAAATTTGCTATCTCTCCCCCTCTTAGTCCTTGGTAATCCTAAAACAAAGTCCATACTAATGTCCATCCAAGAAGAACTAGGAGCAGGTAATGGCATATACAAACCATGAGGTATAGACTTAGACTTAGCTTGCCTACAAGCCAAACAAGCCTTACAAATCCGAATTACATTCCTTTTCATATTCGGCCAATAAAAGTGTTCATTCAGCATGTCTAAAGTCTTATCAACTCCAAAATGCCCCATCAAACCCCCACAATGTGATTCTAATACTAGCAAATTTCTCATAGAACATCTAGGCATGCATAATTTCGAACCCTTAAACAAAAACCCATCATGTCTATAGAAAGAATTAAAAGCACCATGCTCACAAGCATCATAAACATTGCCAAAATCAGAATCACCAACATATAAGTCCTTTATACATTCAAATCCAAGCAATTTAGTACTCAAAACATTACGTAAAGCGTACCTCCTTGAAAGTGCATTTGCCACTACATTGTCTTTACCTTGCTTGTATTTGATCACATAAGGAAACTTCTCAATCTTCACAACCCATTTTGCATGTCTTTTATTCAACTTGCCTTGCCCTCTCAAATGCTTCAATGATTCATGGTCTGAATGGATCACAAATTCCTTGGGCAGCAAATAATGCTCCCATACTTCCAATGCTCTCACCAAAGCATATAGCTCCTTGTCATTAGTTGAATAATTCAGCTTTGCTCCATTAAGCTTTTCACTAAAGTATGCAATGGGCTTCTTCTCTTGCATCAAAACAGCTCCAATACCTACACCAGAAGCATCACATTCAATTTCAAAAGTAGAATCAAAGTTAGGTAAAGCTAAAATGGGTGTAGTAGAAAGCTTCTCTTTCAAAGCATCAAATGCTTCTTGTTGCTCCTTGCCCCAAACGAATCCCACTTCTTTCTTGATTATGCTAGTCAAGGGGGCTACCAATGTAGAGAAATTAGGGACAAATCTCCTATAGAAGCTTGCCAATCTGTGAAAACTCCTCACTTTTGTCACACTTGAAGATTCGGCCACTCTTGGATAGCTTTCACCTTCTCTTGATCAACTTCAATTCCTTGCATACTTACAACAAAACCAAGAAAAACAACCCTATCTAGACAAAAAGAACACTTCTTAAGCTTAGCATAAAGGTTTTGCTCCCTAAGGATTTCAAGCACTTTCCTAACATATTCAACATGTTCTTCTTCAATTTTGCTATAAATCAGAATATCATCAAAGTAAACTACCACAAACTTACCTAAATAAGCTCTCAAAACATGGTTCATTAATCTCATGAAAGTACTAGGTGCATTAGATAAACCAAAAGGCATAACTAACCATTCATACAAACCATATTTCGTTTTGAAGGCAGTCTTCCATTCATCTCCCGACTTCATGTGAATTTGATGATAACCACTCATAAGATCAATCTTTGTGAAATATCTCGCCCCATGCAATTCGTCCAACATGTCATCAAGTCTAGGAATGGGATGTCTATACTTCACAGTAATCTTGTTCATAGCCCTACAATCAACACACATCCTCCAAGAACCATCTTTCTTGGGTACTAATAAGACTAGAACGGCACAAGGACTAAGGCTCTCGCGAACCAAGCCTTTCTCCAAAAGCTCTTCAACTTGTCTTTGCATCTCTTTTGTCTCCATAGGATTGCTCCTATATGCTGGCCGGTTTGGAATTGCAGAACCGGGTATGAAGTCAATTTGATGTTCAATCCCTCTTAATGGTGGCAAACCACTAGGAAGGTCTTTAGGAAACACATCCTTAAAATCCTGCAACAAAGACAAAAAAAACCAGAAGGTAAAGAATCAAGAGATTCTTCACTGTCAGCAAGTAACGATTCTTTATACATAATAATGAGTACAGGCTGCCCTACATCTATCTCTCTTGCACTTGCATAAAAAGTATGTTTTGCTTTTTCTCCTTGCTTATTTTCTCTCACCAATGGGCCATTTATTTGTTTGCTTACTTTCTTTTGACTCTCGGCCTCTTTTCCCTTTCTGCACTCACTCACTTTATTATTTTCTATCTCCCTACCCTTAGAATTACCCTTGGGTGTTGAAGAAATATCATTGGCCGAATTTGAACCCCCTTGGTTCATGTTGGCCGAAACTTCTTTCTCCCTCTCTAGCATCCTCTTTTGATCTTCATACACCTCTTGAGGTGATAATGGTGCTAGAACAACCTTCTTTCCTTCATAAGTAAAGGTATACTTATTAGAGAAGCCATCATGTTGTGCCCTTCTATCATGCTGCCATGGTCTTCCTAATAGCAAATGTCCAGCTTGCATTGGCAATACATCACACAAAACCTCATCTTTATACCACCCAATGGAGAATGGTACCTTGACTTGCTTTAACACTTTTACTTCCCCAGCATCATTGAACCATTGCAGCTTGTAAGGATTGGGATGTTTAAAACAAGCTAACCCTAATTTATCCACCATTGTAGTACTAGCAGCATTGGTACAATTTTCACCATCAATGATAAGTGTACAAACCTTACCATTCACCAAACACCTAGAGTGGAAAAGATTCTCCCTTTGATCCAAGCCTTCTTCCTTGACTTGAATATTTAAGGCTCTTCTAGTAACAATCATCTCTCCATGTTCAGCATTCAAGACTTGATTCTCCCAAGCCTCTTCATCATATTCGGCCCTATCACCACATTCGGCCTCCTCTTCTTCTTCATGTTCAGATTCTGATTCAATTTTCCCTTCATGGGTAGCAATCATCACCCTCTTATTCGGACATTGAGAAGCAATATGTCCACTTCCCAAACACTTGTAGCATTTAATTTCCCTACTTGGAGTAGGTCTAGAAGGTGTTTCCTTGGCTTTTTTTGCATCCCCATCATTCGGCTTCTTGAAATTAGGATTGTAGGAAGAATTCTTTTGGAAAGAACCCTTGTAATCCCCTTTATAGGAACCTCCACTCGAACTTGAACCCTTGAAGTTTGAAAAATTTCCACTAGCTTTAGAGTAGCCAGTTTTCGAAATAGCTTTATTCTTCAATCTTCTCTCTATCTTCATGGCCTTTTGAACTAACTCTTCCATTGTGTTGAATTCATACATCTCCAATTCATTGGCTATGTTCAAATTCAATCCCCCAAGAAATCGTGACATCTTCTTGTCTTTATCTTCATCAATATTTGCCCTAGCCATGATCATCTCCATCTCTTTGTGGTACTCTTTAACACTTCTTCCACCTTGAACTAGTCTTGCTAGTCGATTGTACAAATCCCGAATGTAGTGAGATGGTACAAATCGGCTTCTCATTAGTTCTTTCAAGGTTGACCATTCAGGAATAGGCCTCATACCTTTCCCTCTTCTATTAGCTTTCAATTGATCCCACCAAAAGGTAGCATACCCTTTGAACTCTATGGCTGCCAAAACTGATTTCTTCTCTTCAGTGTAGTTATGGCATTCGAAAATCTGCTCAACTTTCCTCTCCCATTCTATAAATTCTTCTGCATTGTTCTTCCCTTCAAAGGAAGGAATCTTCATCTTGATGGAAGTAAGGTCACCATCAGTGGTAGGTTGATTTCCACCTTCATCTTCATCTTCATCTTCTACCCTTTCGGCTGCTTCTAGGGCTTCAAGATTTCCTTGCCCTTCTCTCCTAAGCACTCTTCTAGCTCACATTATGGGATTTGGATGTACAGCTGGCTGCCCTTGTTGCACTTGCTGAATTTGTTGCACTTGTTGCATTTGTTGTGCTTGCCATGCTGCATTCTCTTGCAATCTAGTATCCATCATCTCCATTCGACCAAGCATTGCTACCAAAGTCTCATTAATCCTAGCCAAGCTTTCGGCCATAGCTCCTTCTTTGCTAGTCTCTTCTCCTTTTCCAGCCATGTTAACAAACAAACAAACTCAAAGAAACAAGATTAGTAATAATCAAAATTCACTCAAGTGTTTAGAATTACCTCACTTTTCTTGTCTTCCTTGATTGCACTTCAGAACCAAGCTCACCAACCAACAATTATCAAGTCGTTCAAGAAACTAGAACCTAAATCCAAGAACTAGATAGAAAACAAGACAAGTATCCGGAGACAATGCAAGGTAATTTTCACTACACGATATAAAACCAAGTATCGACACAAGCAAATGATACTTAGCAATGTAATGGAATTAAAAGCTAGATAAAGAAATCAGAAACAATGAAGCCAATAAACAAGACCAATTTGGATATAATGAATAAAAAACAACCCACACTTGGCAAGCTGCTTTATGGACCTAATCAATTCTACCCAAAATGCTAGCTTCTAGACTCTAATTCCCACCTATAACACTCAAATAATATGAATATTAAGGTCAGATTTTCGAATTCCAAAAGCCCCTCAAAAGGTGAAATTTTTTGCCCCAAAAATTTTATTACTTCTAACCCACCTAGATATGATCTTTAGCACACAAATAGCAAGAATATAAAACAATTTTTGTTGAAGTGGTTTTGTACTCTCTTTTTTTTTTTTTGCTTCCTATCACTATCCCCTTGATTCGGAACTTAATTTACTCACAAGAACTTAATTCGCAACACAGAATTCACCCACAAAACAATTCGAGGGAATACACAACAACACAAAACAATTTTTGAATTTCAAACAGATTAACTCCCTAGGTTTCGAATCCAATTTAGATGCAAGGCCTAGGTTTCGAAATTCGATTAGACTCCTTTTCCTAGGTTTCAAATTACTCTTTGAACAATCTTTAGGCTTTTAGAATTTTGATATACGACTCTTTTTCGAAAATTAAAGACTAGACTCTCTAAGAATCGTAAAACGCAGAAATTTAAAAGACTTAAATTAACAAACCCTAGAAAGACAAAGTAGATAAAAATTACCTTGTAGCAAGGCTCTGATACCAAATGACGCGGACCCTTAGCAACGATGGCAGCAAACCCAACGTATAACAATGGTAGAGAACTCCTTGAAACTTGATAATCACCTCCTAAGGAACCCAACGCCTATAAAGAGACGCGAACTCACTATGATTGAAGGATTTAGTTGGTAAGAAGAAGGAAAACGCCACAACTCTCGTTGACAAGTAAACCTAATTCTTGATGCAAAGAAAGAATTAAAGAATCCACTCTAATCTCTCACACACGAAAATTCACAAGAAGAACTTGTAGAAGAATTCAAATTTTTTTAATAATAATGGTGTCCCCAATTTGGCCTAATAGTGCCCTTAAATAAGGGTTACAAAATTCCTAATTGCATATGGAAAATTAAAACTAAAACATTCTAGAAGGATCCTAAGCTTGTATGGGAAAAAACTTCCAAAAACCCAACAAGAATAGGATTTGACAAAGTCAAAACAACTTAAATAATTAAAATAAAAGGATGGGGACCATAAAATAGCAAATATATCCCCTCTAACTAACTATGAAGATTCGGCCAAGGGGTGCAACAAACTCCCTTGGAATTTGGCCAACTTGAATCCATGAATGTGCATGCATGTGCATGGAAATAAGATTGACCAAGCTTTGATTCTTCCTTGGTAGTTTCGGCCTAGGCTTTAAAATAGCCTTCAAAGGCTCCTTCTTGGCTTCCATTGCATGCTTCTAGAACCATGATATATTTAGGCCTTCCTTGCAACTCCATCTCCATCTTCTTGAATGATAATTCTTGAAGCTCTTTAGAAATCTCTTCTTGAATATGCAAAGCCATGCTAGCTTGATATCTCTTTGCCTTGCTCCTAGTGATTGGTCCACTTGCTAGCTTTAAGGGGTCCTTTCTTGCATCACATTTTTTTAAGATCTTTTTACAATGGGCTTAGAAACAAAATTGTTTTTACCCAACCTTTTCTTACAAAGAGCTTGCAAAAATATTTAGGTCAATTACGAAATACCAAAAATCAATTGTGAGCCTAGTTTATACTAAGAATAATTAATGATGGGCTTGTTTTTGGTATGAATCATTAGTTACCTTTTTCAAATGAGAAATCTATTTATAATAAACCTCTTAATTTCGTTTTAATCCAATATAGCATAAAAGCTACATTAGTTGGTTAAATGGATTAAAACCTAATTAATGGGAATTATCATAAGTTGATTTCCATTTTTGAAAATATAACTATTGGTTGAAACGACCGAGGGAATTATTCAAAAATAAGATGCCCCATGTTGGTATTTTGTTAACCATATTCCTAGGAAAAGAGACTCGCTATTCATGTGTGGATGTTATAAGGTTGGAAGGAATGTCCTATTTGTCCTTGTTTGTCTATTGTTTGTGCATACATGCATACATGCATACATTTGCATCTCATATCCTTAATCCTTTCTGGCTCACAGCCCTGGATTACGATAGTTCAAAAGCTTACGATAATCCGACCTATGCCGGAGATGAGGTATCTAGCAACGACTCAATCACTTGCTCACCAAAAACAATGGATCCCGAACAAATTCAAAGGATGGTGGATGAGGCCCTCAACACCAAGATGGAAGAAATAAAAGAGGCCCTAGCAAGAACCAGTTGACTGCAATCTTAGAAAATCATGCCGAGGCATCTGCTAGCACTAAGAAGCCAAAGGACAAAGGGAAGAGCAAAGTTGGCGAAGTAGTTTTTGATGATGAAAAGGTGATCATTGATGATGACGATGATTGGGCTCAATACTACCAAGATCCTCAAGACAAGAAGAAAGAACCAAAGGTTGTTGAAAGGTTAACTATGGAGAAAACCGAAACTTCTGATGTTGAAAAAATGATTGCTGATTTAGAAAAGAAATTTGAGAAGAAATTGAAAACCGTGGAAATGTCTGAAGTTGACAAATTATTTGAGCTAGATGAAGAAGTCTCTTACAAGTTCAAGATGTCATCCTTTGTGAAGTTTGATGGAACCGAAAATCCTCACCTTCATGTGAAGTAATATATCACTACTATGCAGTCTGCCGAGCTACTAAGGCTCAAACCCTAAGGTACTTTATGCTCTCATTGGACCCTGTTGTCCAAAATTGGTTCAATACCTTAGACGATGGAACACAATAGAGTTGGGATCTGCTTTACAAAGCCTTCATCCAACAATATGGATATAATGTAGAGATGGAAGTTACCTTAATGGAAGTAGAGTCCATTAGACAAAGGCCAAATGAAAATTTTGTTGACTATGTGAAGAGATGGAGAAACAAGGCTGCTTTACTTAAGAAGAGGCCCGATGATTCCGATCAAATAAGGATGATTGTAAGAGGGGTGCTGCCTAGTCTTCGTGAGAGGATGTCTCATACACTCATCCGTGATTTCAAAGACCTTCTCCAAGCGGGTTTGCAAATTGAAGAATGGGAGAGAGAGAATAATTGTTTTTCAATAAGAAGGAATGAGAAAGGGAACTATTCGTCTGGTAGCCAAAGCATGCAAAAGGCAGTCGGTGTCAATGCTACTAATCAAGGAACAAGGAGATAATTTTTAGAATTAGGGAAGCCGATGTCTTGGGTTCTCAATAAACTTCAAAGAAAGGGATTACTACAACCCTTAAATCCTCGTCCTTTGCTTGACTCTCTCCCACCTAATTTTGACACTAAAGCATTTTGTCAGTTTCATCAAATGCAAGGGCATGACATGGATAGATGAGTGAGGTTGAGACATGAGATCCAAAATCTAATTGATAATGGGAAGCTACCCAAGCCCAATAAGCCAAACACCAAAGATAATCCTTTACCAAAGTTCAATATTGTACCGCCGCCGGAAACCTTCATGATTGGAGGAGGTTTGCATGAAATTTTATCATGTCTTCTTTTCAAGATGTAAGTGGAGAAGCAACCAAAGAAGAAGAGGTATTTGGTGGAATTAAATAAGTCATGGTGGGTAAAGAAGTAACAATTTGTGTTGTCAATGGGTTTTGGGATTCAAACGATAGTGATGATGATCTTGTATCCAAGAAGGAGGAGTGGACTTGTGAACCTCGGTTTCCGCTCGAAAAGGATTCGGGCGAACGTTCACTCATTGTCGGGAGTCGCCACTCAGTTTATTTTGTTCGAAGGGAAAAGCTGAGAAAACCCTTGTCTGACTCCAATTAACGTATCCAATGTAAAGGCTTCTAATCTACGAACCCAAGGAGGATTCGGGGACTATGTCATGTATTTGATTAATTTGTCAAAAAAGAAATGAATCCAAAAGAAAAATAGAAAGGAAGAAGAAGAGATGGTTGATAAATTGTGGACTTGTTATTTGAGGTGAATCTCAAATATGCCTACATACTCCCGTTTGAATGGGAGATCAAAGCCCATGTAGTTCGGAAAAGCCTATTTAAAGGCGATGAAATTTATGCTTCATGCATGTGTGTGTATGCTTCGTGCATTTTTCAGGCATTTTGCCAGAGTTGTGAGTTTTAGCACTTAGTGCAAAAACTGTATAATTTCGGGTACTTGGTACCAAAAGAGTTCGATTTAGGCTTCATGCCAGATTTTGATCTTAATTGTAATATTCAAATACTTCGTATTTAAAGGATGTAATTTAGGCTCCGTACCAAAAGGTTGATTTTATTCACGGCTTGATGACGAAAGGTTGATTGATTGATCCATTAGGCCTTTAGATCTAAAAGGATTAGATCTTTGACCAAGAAGAAATTAAGAAGAAGATTAGAATGCTTATGATATGCTCGAATTGACCAAAGATGAATTATGATATTACCTTGATTAGAATTTTTCCACTTCTAAGTTCCAGATCTTGTTTCCTTACACTTTTGAGTATGATTCTTGCTTTCTACAACACAATATTAGAAATTCTTAAGCATAAAAATTTCGTCAACACCTAGGCGTAGGATGTCCAAAAGCTCCCTTCTTTTGAAAATCTGAAGCCTATTTATAAGCAAAATCGGGCTGTACGGCGGCCGAGCTGCCAGCTACCGCGGCCGGGCAGCCAGCAACGGCGGCCGGGCCGCCGGAATCACAGCGGCCGGGCCACCGGTCCAGGCGGCTGGGCCGTTGTCCTGGCCCACCGCGACTCGCGCTATTTCTGCTAAAACTGACTTTCCGGGAGCCACGGGCCTCCAAAAATTATTCCGAGACCATATCCATGATCCTTGCGTCGCACCGGACATTTCAAGTACCATGAAGACATACTTTCGGTGGACTTTTACCGTTGTCCCCTGGTCCGGCCTGGTCTGAGGAAATTGGCTTTCCGAGCCTCAAAATTCGAGTGTTCACAGGACTTGGTCCGAGCCCGAAGAAGATGAGGTAATGAACGCTTGATCCGGTAAGCCTTATGCAAGGCCACCACCTAAGGAGGTAGAAACTAATAAGGGAAAGGAAGATGAAGTAGGAAATAAAGAAGAAGAAGATGATGATATGCTCAAGCAATTGAAAAAAACCTAAGCAAGTGTTAACATTTGGGACTTATTAGCTACTTCTAAAAAGCACTGAGAAACTATGGCCAAAGCCTTGGCTAGCATGCCAATTTCTACCTCCACGACACCGAAGGAGCTGATCAACTTCATAAAAATTGGAGAAGTAATGAAATGTGAAGATGTTCAAGAAAAGAGTGAAGTTAATATGGGACCAGTTTCTTTTTTGGATGCAGACTTACCAGAGGAGGGGAGAGATCACATCCGCCCTCTTTATCAAAATAGAAGTCAAGGGGAAGAGGACTCCATGTGTAATGGTCGATGATCGGTCCACCATAAATGTTTGTCCACTTAAGGTATTGCAAAAGCTAGCCATGTCAACAAGAGATTTAAACTCGACCGAGGTAACAATTCAGGCTTATGACAACACTAAGAGACACGCCGAAGGGACTTTCAAAGTTGCTGTCAAGGTTGGTCCAATTGAATCTATTGTTGAATTTGTATTTTAGACATACTGGTTACCTTTGCCTTACTCTTGGGGCAACCATGGTTTCATCCTCTTGGTGGAGTTCCTTCCATCCTTCATCAAAAGATCAAGTTCCTCAACGGAGATGAGACAGTGGTCATTGAAGCCGAAGATAATGAGATTGTTAACACTCTAATGATTGAGAGGCCTCTCAATGGTTTTCAAGTAACTGCAATTTCTGATAATGAAGTAGTGGACTCTAGAGTTTTGAATATGATGAAGAACATGAACTACCTTCCCGGAGTTGGTCTTGGAAAGGGTAAGGCCGGTTTGACAAAGCTGCAAGACTTTAGAACTCAAACTTCCAAGAAAGGGTTGGGATATGATGAAGACAATGATGTTCAGCCAAAGAAGAGTGAGAAGATGAGCTACCCACCACTTGAAGAGATCTTTGTCAAAGCTCCAGATATGGGACCACTCCGAGGAAAGCTCGAGCCAATCATGTTCATGGGAAAGTTGATCCCGGGTTTTGAAATTTTTGCAGATGTGGCTGAGCTAGTCGACCAAGTGAAGAAAAAGCTCACCCTGTCAGCCAACAAAGAATCTGATACAAAAGAGAAGAATGAAGCTGTCCTGAAAGTCGAGAAGACTCTGGAGGAGATTACTGCCCTGGTTGAAGAAAAGTTTGAAGACATCCTGCCTTATAATTTTGAGAACAATAATTTTGATTTTGATTTTAATTTGTCTGCTTTGTATGAGGATGATGATGTTTTCTTTTCCAAAATAAATGCAATAAAGTCTGATTTTGCTTACTTGTGTGATGTTTCTCCTGATGGTTGCATACATTCAAATAACAGTTACATGAGCATCTTTAATATTAATTCTGTTAACACACAATCATTAAATTTGAGAACAACCAAAAATCCTAAAAACATTAGCATAGCATCTGACCTTACTCCTGATGAGAGAGAGAGAGAGAGATTTGAAAAAATATTCAAAAAGTATGAAGAAGTGTTTGCTTGGTCTTATAAGGATATGCCCGGAATAGATCGAGACATAGCCGAGCATCATATTCCTACTTACACTCACATGAAACCTGTCAAACAAAAGCTTAGGCGATTAAGACCTGAGTGGGCTGAATTGGTTAAAGAAGAGGTCACTAAGAAAATACAAGTGAAGTTCCTTGAAGTAATAGAATATCCAGATTGGCTAGCCAACATAGTACCTGTGCCAAAGAAAGATGGAAGGATAAGGGTTTGTGTGGATTATAGAGATTTGAACAAGGCTTCCCCTAAAGATGATTTTCCTTTACCTCATATAGATGTTCTCATTGATAGTGCAGCCTCTAGTGTGCTACACTCGTTTGTAGATGGATTTTCCGGATACAATCAAGTGTTAATGGAGGATAAAGCCAAAACTGCTTTCATTACTACATGGGGTATATTTTGTTATATGGTGATGCCATTTGGCTTAAAGAATGCTGGAGCAACCTATCAAAGGATGGCCACCACATTATTTCATGACATGATGCACAAAGAAGTTGAAGTATATGTTGATGATATGATGGTTAAATCAGATACGAGGGAATAACATTTTCAAAACTTAGAATTATTCTTCGATAGAGCTTTGAAATATAAACTAAGATTAAACCCGAAGAAGTGTGTGTTCGGTGTTACCTCAGGTAAATTATTGGGACATGTAATTGGTCCGAATGGCATTGAGATTGATCCTGACAAAGTTAAATCAATCAGGGATATGCCAGCCCCTAAAACGGAGAGAGAAGTTCGGGGATTTATTGGTAAATTACAATACATTAGCATATTCATAGAAAAACTCACAACAATTTGTGAGCCTAGTTTCAAATTGCTTAGAAAGAATCAGCCGGTCATATGGAATGAAGAATGTCAAAAGGCCTTTGAGCGAATAAAAGAGTATTTGTTGAATCCACTTGTTTTAAAACCACCTAAACCCGACAAACCTCTATTACTATACTTAGTAGTGGAAGAAGAGCCAATAAGAGCCATGCTAGCCTAAGCAGATGAGTCAGGAATTGAGCATGCAGTTTACTATTTGAGTAGAAAGCTCCTACCTTATGAAGTTAAGTATAGTATCATTGAGAAGACCTGTATAGCCGTGGTTTGGTCTTCTAAGAAGTTGTGACACTACTTTCAATCGTATAGAGTACAAGCAATTTCCAGGTTGGATCCAATGAAGTACTTAAGGGAGACACCCTCTTTGATTGGGAAGTATGGTCGATGGTTGATAATATTAGAAGAATTTGAGATTGAATATGTAACCAGGAAAATAATCAAAGGTAGAGCGGTGGCAGAATTCCTGGCCCAACAACCATTACCAGATAGCGAAGAGGTAATCTTGGAATTTCTGGATGAACATTTAGAAGCAACTGAAATACAAGGGTGGGAAATGTATTTTGATGGAGCAGTAAATAGGAAAGGAGCAGGTTTGGGAGTTATACTAGAATTGCCCGAAGGGGAACTTATCCCTTTAGCCAAAAAGTTGAAATTTAGGGCAACCAATAATATGGTAGAATATGAAGCTTGTATTTTTGGTTTGGACTAATGATTATGAAGATGGATAAGGTGGAAGTTTTTGGCGATTCATTGCTAGTAGTATCCCATGTAAATGGAGAATGGGAGTTGAAAGAGGAAAAATTAAAACCGTACCACCATTACTTGACCATGATGAAGAAGAACTTTAAGGAGTGTAGGTTTATACACCTATCAAGAGAAGAAAATCAGATGGCTGATGCCCTGGCCACATTGGCTTCGATATGGGAAAACCCTATTAACTTATTCCTTAAACCTCTGATTTTGACCAGTTCATCAACTCCTTGCTATGAATATGAGACAATTGACACAGACCATGATGCGTGGTATGATACTACAAGGCAATTTTTAGAGGAAAGATAATAACCGCCGGGGGCAACAAAGAAAGAGAAAAGAGCCATAAGGCGGTGGTCATTGCAATACATCACCTTCCATGGGGAGTTATATCGAAGATGGCCTGATGGGGGTGCATTTGAGATGTTTAAAAAAGCCTGAAGTAGAGCATATCATGTTAGAAATACATGCGGGAAGTTGCGGTCCGCACATGAGTGGTTTGGCCCTAGTTAAGAAGATTATTCGACAAGGTTACTATTGGTTGACCATGTAGAGAGATTGTATTGAGTTTGTAAAGAAGTGCCAACAGTGTCAGATGTATGGTAACTTGAATCACATGCCTCCTGAAGAATTGCATTCTATGTCTTCACCCTGGCCATTTGCCAACTGGGATATCGACATTGTAGGAGAGATACATCTGACAGCTTCAAACGGTCACCGTTTCATTGTGGTAGCAGTAGATTATTTTTTAAAATAGGTCAAAGCCGAATCCTTCAACAAATTGGGTGCAAGCCAAATGGCTAGATTTATTAAAAAGAACCTCATCTGCAGATATGGGGTCCCGCACAGTGTGATATCAGACAATGTGGTACAGTTTCAAGGAGCAGTTAAGGATTTATTCTTAAAGTACCGAATCCATCATCATAGATCCTCTCCTTATAGACCAAAGGCTAATGGTGTAGTAGAAGCAAAAAATAAGATGATTAAGTAAATTCTATCCAAGATGACCAAGACTTACAGGGTTTGGTCAGAGATGCTTCCCTTTGCTTTGTGGGGATATAGGACAAGTGTGCAAACACCTACTGGAATGACACCATTCTCTTTGGTTTATGGGATGGAAGCAGTGTTGCCAATTGAAATAGAAATCAAGTCATTAAGAGTAGTCTTGGAAGCCGAATTGCTTGAAACGGAATGGGTAGCAAGCAGATACACACAGTTAGCTTTACTAGAAGAGAGAAGGTTAAAGGCACTGTATCATCACCAACTGTATCAAAAGAAGGTAGCTCGGGCCTATAATAGAAGGGTTAAAATCAGAAAACTCAGAGTCGGGGATTTGATGTTGAAGCAATGTAAGCCTAATGTATCTGATCCAAGAGGGAAGTTCAGGCCTAGCTGGGAAGGGCCATATCTCATGAAACAAGTCATGAATAAAGGTGCGGTGAAGTTATCAGACATGGATGGGAACGAGTTTAGTGAGCTAGTAAACATTGACAGGTTGAAGAAGTTTTATGTATGATATAAAAAAAGGGGGCTCGCTAGGTTGAAAACCCAAAAAGGGCGGCCTAGGCAAAAGTTAAAGCAGTCTGCTAGTTTCGAAAACTCGAAAGGGCGGGCTAGGCAACAATTAAGGCTAAATGAGAGAAAATCGTCAATTAGCAAACCCGAAAGGGCTAGTTGGCAATAGGAGCAATCTTGTTTATGCTGGCTTTATGTTTGGTTGTTCCCTAATTTAATAAAACAGAATTAATGTTGAAATTGTTCTATGTGCACTGTTATAAGTATTTGACTAGGTATGGATGAAATAAATAAACAGAATAGCAAAAGGTGATGACAAATTTTAAATGGAAAAGAAGCATCTTTTATTACTTTAATTATTTTTCATCCTAACAACACACTTTCTGAATTGGCAAATGTAAAATCTATGGCAATTGATAAATGTAACGTGCAGGCCAGCCTTGTCTCAGCCGATCCAAGTAGGCTTCAGTCAAGTGAGGCATGTCTGAATCATGAGTAAAGTCGGAACCGTGAGGCTCAGCTCTGTACTGATGGCCAAGTCGGCGAGGATTATAGCATGTACCTTGACGAAGAGCAGCAAGGGGAACATACATCAAGTATGTCTGCATGGTGATACGAGAAATCTTCCACTAAGGTGCCAACCAACAGATATTGACTTCAGAGCGTGAGTGGATCCAGTTAACCCAGTCAGCATATGAAGAAGTAGGATGGAGTAGTTTCCTAGTAGAATGATGACGTGGCAGATATCTGGCAAAATCCATGGATGGAATATCAAGCAAACAAAGATGCTCCTATAGCCAAATCTGTGAAGAAAGAAAAAAATAATAAAAAAATAGAAGAAAAGGTCCGCTAAGTTGAAAACCCGCAAGGGCAGCTTAGGCAAAAATTAGGACAGCTCGCTAGTTCTGGAAACCCACATGGCCAGACTAGGCAAAAATTAGAGCAATAAAAAATATATATAATAAAAAAAAGTCCGCTAAGTTGAAAACCCGCAAGGGCAGCTTAGGCAAAAATTAGGACAGCTCGCTAGTTTCGAAAACCCTCATGGGCGGACTAGGAAAAAATTAGAGCAATAAAAAGAAGAGAAAAAAAGAAAACCTAAATTGAAAACCCGAAAGGGCAGTTTAGGTAATTACCTGAAGCAGCAACGGACTCCCAGTTAGTCTCTTTATCAATCCTGATTTAAGTCGGTCTAATCCAACTAAGGTCTCGGCTAAGATCACAGGTACCGGTGATAAGCCTCCTTCCGTTTGGTCCATAATATCCAATACTCGTGGATCAATATCGCCGTCAGAAGAGACAAGCAGGAATTGGCCGAGCAAGCAAAGACAAAGCATGCGTCCCCATGCCTTAGTAGGGGCCAAATGAGAGAGACAAAAATCAATCAAGGGGGCAAGTAGAATTTTTTTACCTCTCATCAACTGAAGAACTTCGGGTTTCGAAATTTGAAATAACATCTGTATCTTTTGTTGAGTTTTGGAAACTAATGGGTAACGCCATTTGTTGATTATTTGGATATCCAAGGATGGCATCAAATTCTTCAATCAAGGAACATATTTTAAAGCCATTAATTTTAAATACCCTAAAAACCATATTCCAAAAGGAAGACATGGCATGTAAGAAGGAGCGGTCTAATTTAACATTTTAAAACATCAAGTTTTGACCACAAAATTTGCTTCCAATGAATGGCATCCATATTCTTAAATAGAATTTTTATCTTCTTTAAATGATGTTCGGGCATGGTGGATGAATGAAGAAAAATTAAAATTGTTAAAGGAGTTTTTACGTTTGAAATGGAAAATATTTTGGCTTCTGTATTAAATTAGGCATGAAGGGTGATTTATATAGAGGAAATAACCTTTTCCAAAATTGATAAGGTAAAGGTGATGGAAAAGGATGAAACCATGTTGTGTAAGGAAAGGAATTGGCGACGAATTTACTTTACCATGTTGCATTTGGTTTTTTTGGTGGTGACTGTATAAATATTGAAATATGAAAAAGAAAGTTTAATAATTGTAATGTAGTAACGATGAAAAGTAAAAAAACGTTACAGTAAAGATGGAAATTGTATTTTTTTCATTATTGTATAATATTTATATAATTGATACAATATTTATACATCACTAAGAGGGTGGTGGTAGGTTATCAAATAAAGCCCTAAAAAAGTCATCGCCTGTTGGAGGAGGGGGCAAATCGCTCGTCCCGAGTCCGCCCGAAGCGGGAGCACCAAAATTAGGCAAATTACTCGTCCCGAGATCACCCGAAGTAGAAGCACCAAAATCTCTATTACCTTGAAGTTTCGATCTGTCACGGTCCTCATCAGAAGCAGACGAAAGGATCTCATGGTCATCAGTCTGGGGGCCTCTTGATGAAGAAGCACCGGGATCCCTCATCTCCTGAAATCGGAAGTCTCAGAAATTTTGTTCGGATTGATGATATAAATTTTCAAAATGAGAAGCCTGATGATGACTTGAGCCAACTCTTCTTGAAGTTTCCTATTTTGTTCTTCGAGCATCCGCTATGAGCCAAAAAGGAAAAAGGTAAGAGCATACATAATCATGCATACATATAGCATAAATTACCATGAAATAAGGAACTTACCAGGTAATTTATATCAATACCCTGCGGTTGAGATGGCATATCTGGCGGGCTAGAATGAGAAAATGAAGGGGCAATAAAAGAAGGTCCAGCCTCATGATCAAATGAGCCAACAGCCTGCAACAAGCATTAAAAATAAAAAAAAGAAAGAAGCAGTTGCAAGGGAAAAATGGTAAAAGTTTTACCTGAGAAGTACTAGCCCCGAGATGTGGAACAAACTCTCTTGCATCTCCGTGATGTTCCTCTTCATCTCTATCCTCATTTTCTTCGGGAATCTCCTGCACACCAACAAGAGATATATCAAAGTTCAAAAGCCTTCTTTGAATAAAATGGGCATAAGATGCACTCGGCGGATAGAGAAATCCTTCAATACCATAACCGTACCGAGCCGGCCACCAGGCATCCTCTGGCATCGGCATAATATTTAAATTGTATTCCGGGCAAGGCATCAGAATCCTCCGCTGCTCTAGACCGAGAAACTACTCATAAACTCTCTCTCCAAGAAACCAGCCACTGGACACTGGGCCGGCGATGACTTGGAGAGAATGTTGGAAAGATAGCGCAGTCCTCATGAAAGGAGACCAGTTTGTCCGCTCTTATGGGTTCCACCAGGACAAATTCACCTGCAAAATAACATAACGTAAGTAAACTTTCACATAAAATTTAAAGTGTACTAATGCTATTTTACCTGGTCCCAAGTTAAGTGGCTCAACACAAAGCGATGAGTATGCACATGGTGAGAGCCGGGAATGTCCACACGATCAGACAACTAGAAATTTAATCTCGGATACCCGATTCTCTCTCGGGAAATACCGGGTACCCTCATGACGTTGTGTTCATATGCCCATGCCTACAATAATAATAAAGATCAAATTCATGCAAGAAAAGAATGAAAATGTCATTGGTAGAAGAAGAATACCTCGACAACCGCCATCAAGCTGACAAAAGACTTCTTATTTTGGCAAAGTTTATCAAGACCATGGTAAAGACAGGCAAGACCAGCTTCACCCCAGCCAGAAGATGGTACCATCCTAAAATAAGAAAGGGCCTTCAACAATGACAAGTGGATGGAGGATTCAGTGCTTCCTAAGATGGTCGACCCAAGCAAATATAACAAAAATCCTCGAGCATACTGTTGGGCCGTGTCTCTGTGAACCCGTCCTTCATAGTTCATCCAATAGGTACGAATCGGTTCAATTTTTATCTTAAAGGGCCCTTTATATGATGGTTCCATACCAATTAATTCCTGAATTTCTTCAAATGTCAAAATATCGTTGGTAAGAGGAACCAGAACACCATCATACCGAAGGCCAGTTATAGCAGTAAAATCAACCGAACCAATTATCATCTCTCCAATGGGCAAGTAAAAAGTGTGGGTTATGTCCAACCATCATTCTGCAAGCGCCTGGACTACACTCCAGTCTATCTGATACTCCTCGGATGGCAATTGCCAAATGAAGTTCTCAAAGCCGCAATCTCAAATAATCTGCCTTACCCGAGAAGGTACTACATCATACCACTGTCGGGCTTTGTAGATACACCCTCCGGCCCGAACAACTCAACGATCATGCTAACACAGAGCCAGGTAAGTTAATACCAGGTAAGTACATATTATCCTATATGCTTAAATTAATATATTTTTCCTAAATTTTTCTAAAAAAGATAATAATATTAAAAATAAAAAAATAATAATAAAGGCAAAAATAATAATAATAAAAGAGCATAATATAAAAACATAAATCATAAATCAAAAATATTCAAAATAATAAAAATAAAAAATAATAATATATATATAAAAAAACAAAAACAAAAACAAACAAAAAACAAAAACAACAACAACAAAACAGAAGGACGAAAAAAAAAATAAAAAAGAAAAAAAAAATAATTACCGCACTCTTTTGGTTGGAACAATGATGAAGCGGCATCCCGGCTAGTAGATCTATATTTCCATCTTCATGATGCCGAATAAACTCTAATAACTCGGCATTAGAATGAGTCACTGACCTTTAAGCATGCATTTTTTTGAAAACTATGTGCTAAATTTGAAAGAATTTGAGAGAATTATAGAAATTGAGAAATTTTGTTGTGAGTCGAATGAAAGAATTAGTTCATTTATATAGAGAAACGGCAAGGAAAAAAATAAAATTCAAAAGTAAGTTTTACCGTTCATGAATAGTAAACTTTACTATTTATAAATAGTAAATTACTATTTCTAATAGTAAATACTATTTACAAATAGTAAGTTACTATTTATAAATAGTAAATAGTGCATGAACAATGACTACACAGTAAATAAACAGTAAATTCATTTATTCAATTTAATCATTCAAATGCTTGCGTGTGTATAAATATTTTTACACGCAGGGGGCAAGGATAAGACATGCATAAAAATTAGCCGAACTTTTTGAAATAAAAAATTATTAGCTTGGGTCCAGAACTCAAATTTTCCTTAGGTCCAGAACCTAGAATCTTTCCTAAGTCCAGAACTTAGCTCGGGTCCAGAACCCAAATTTTCCTTAGGTCCAGAACCTAGAATCTTTCCTAAGTCCAGAACTTAGCTCGGGTCCAGAACCCAAATTTTCCTTAGGTCCAGAACCTAGAATCTCTTTTAAGTCCAGAACTTAGCTCGGGTCCATAACCCAAATTTTTCTTAGGTCCGGAACCTAGAATTTCTTTTAAGTTCAGAACTTAGCTCGGGTCCAGAATCCAAATTGTCCTTAGGTCCAAAACCTAGAATTTCTTTTAAGTCCAGAACTTACCTAACCCAAATTTTTCTTAGGTCCAGAACCTAGAATTTCTTCTAAGTCCAGAACTTAGCTCGGGTCTAGAACTCAAATTTTTCTTAGGTCTAGAACTTAGAATCTCTCCTAAATCCAAAACTTAGCTCGGGTCCAGAACCCAAATTATCCTTAGGTCTAGAACCTAAAATTACACTTAGGTCCAGAACCTAAAATTATCCTTGAGTCCATAACTCGAACCGGGTCCAGAACCCAAAACCTTAACCAAATAAAAAATTAAGTCTTATTGCTTTTCACTCTCTTTCACTAAAGTCTCAGATCATTTAATTTTTTACCCAGTCTGGTCAAATATATTTTAATTAGTCCAAAATAATTTTTGTGATGTCTAATACATTTTAATTAGACAAAAATAATTTTTGTTATCTTAATTAAATAATATTTACTTTAGTATCTAATTTTTATTAATAAAAAATAAAAAATAATAATAATAAACAAATAAAAAATCGGCGATGAAATTTTTCATCGCCGAAAAGAGTTGCGGCGAAATGGCCACAATATGGCCCGCAGGCCAATTCTCGCCCACAGCCGGGTGCGGTAGTTTTTTTGCCAGCGCATTTTTTCCGCAGCAGTTTTTTTTCGCCAGCGCAATTTTTCCGCAACATTTTTTTTTTGCCAGCAAAATTTTTTCGACTATTAGGTTTCGGTTTTCTTTTCTTAATTAATTTTATATTACTTGAATAACTATAATTAATAAAAAAAATCTTCTTTAAATAAGACCAAAAACAACACAAAAAGGGATCTGAAATTGGGAGGAGAAATTGAGACCGAAATTGAGGAGGAAAACCTTGAATCAATCGAACTTTTTTGAGAGAGCAAACAAGAAATTCAATCCATCAAAGGCAACAAAGCTTGTCTTTGTTCTTGTTCATCGAAGAAGTGATTTTTGGTGGAACCAACAAACGAAGATATGAATTTCTTTATTTGTTTCATTAATTCACAGTAGCTTCATCACTATAGATAAAAAATAATTGTTTCTATTTCTTCAAAATCAAAAAACCCTAAGAACTTTAATTTACCTTTTCTAAAGCCTAAAAACCTTAATTCGTTTCTTTGTTTTCCAAAAATCTTAAATCGTTCCTTTTGTTTCTTTTAAAAATTCAAAAACCCTAAAAATACTTTCTGTTTCCAAGAACCTTAAGAAGCCTAAAAATATTTTTCTGTTTCTTCTAAACCCTAAGAACCCTAAATTTATTTCTTCTATGTCCAAAAGACCTTAATTTGTTACTTTTCTGTTTCCAAAAAAAACCTTAAACCATTTTGCTTATTCCCAAAAACTTTATGAAACTCTAAACTGTTTTCACAAATCTTAAAACCAAATATATTTTCTAAGACACCAAAAACCCTAAATTGTTTTATTAATTCCCAAAACCCTAAACTCTATTCCAAAAGTCAGTAGCCTTTTTTTTTAAGCATTAAAAACTTCAACCCTAATTAATCATTCTTTCCAAAATCACACAGTAAGCATTATTCTTTTAAAAATAATACTAGTTTCTTCCAATTTCAAAACCCTATTTTTTTAAATCTTAAACCCTAAAATATTAATTTTCAACACCGAAACCTATAATCCTAGAAGCCAATAATCCTGCAAGGGGCTCCCCTAGCTCGGTAACATTTGTAAAAATTTCAAAACCCGGAATTAACTTTCCCATGAACATGATAAGCTCGGGCTTTCCTTGGAGTGGTCCCATATCTGGAGCTTTGACAAAGATCTTTTCAAGTGGTGGGAAGTTCATCTTCTCATTCTTCTTTGGCTGGACATTGTTGGCTTCATCATATCCCAACCCCTTCTTGGAAGTTTGAGTTTTAAAATCTGGCAACTTTGTTAAACCGGCCTTACCCTTTCCAAGGCCAGCTCCGGGAAGGTGGTTCATGTTCTTCATCATATTCAAGACTTTGGAGTCCACTACTTCATCAGAAATTGCAGCTACTTGGAAACCATTAAGAGGCCTCTCAATCATTAGAGCGTTAACAATCTCATTATCTTCGGCCTCGATGACCACTGTCTCATCTCTGTTAGGGAACTTGATCTTTTGATGAAGGGTGGAAGGAACTCCACCAAGATGATGAAACCATGGTCGTCCCAAGAGTAAGGCAAAGGTAACAGGTATGTCTAAAACAACAAATTCAACAATAGATTCAATTGGACCGACCTTGATAGCAGCTTCGAAAGTTCCTTTGGCATGTCTCTTAGTATTGTCATAAGCCCGAACGGTCACCTCGGTCGGGTTTAGATCCCTTGTTGACATGGTTAGCTTTGGCAATATTTTAAGTGGACAAACATTTATGGCGGACCCATCATCGACCATCACACATGGAGTCCTTTTCCCTTTGATTTCTATTTTGATAAAGAGAGGGCAGATGTGATCTCTCCCCTCTTCTGGTAAATCCGCAACTGAGAAAGAAACCGCTCCCATATTAACTTAACTCTTCTCTTGAACATCTTCATATTTCATTACCCCTCCAATTTTTATGAAGTTGATTAGCTCCTTCGGTGTTGTGGAGGTAGAAATTGGCATGCTAGCTAAGGCTTTGGCCATAGTTTCTCGGTTCTTTTTAGAAGTAGCCAATAAGTCCCAAATGCAAACATTTGCTTGGATTCTTTTCAATTGCTTGAGCACAGCATCATCTTCCTCTTCTTTATTTCCTACTTCAACTTCCTTTCCCTTATTAATTTCTACCTCCTTAGGCGGTGGACTTGCATAAGGCTTACCGGATCTAGTGTTCATTACTTCATCTTCTTCGGGCTCGGACCAAGTCCACTCCTCCTTCTTGGATACAAGATCGTCCTCACTATCGCTTGAATCCCAAAACCCATTGACAACACAAATTGCTACTTCTTTACCCACCATAGCTTGTTTAATTTCTCCAAATATCTTTTCTTCTTTGGTTGCTTCTCCACCCACATCTTGAAAAAAAGATATGACAAAATCTTCATGCAAACCTCCTCCAATCATGAAGGTTGTCGGTGGTGGTACTCTATTGAACTTTGGTAATGGTTTGTCTTTGGTATTTGGCTTGTTGGGCTCGGCCAGCTTCCCACTATCAATTAGACTTTGAATCTCATGTCTTAACCTCACACATCTATCCGTGTCATGCCCTTGCATTTGATGAAACTGACAAAATGCTTTAGTGTCGAAATTAGGTGGGAGAGGGTTAGGCAAAGGACGAGGATTTAAGGGTTCTAGCAATCCCTTTCTTTGAAGTTTATTGAGAACCCAAGACATCAGTTTCCCCAATTCTAAAAACTGCCTCCTTGTTCCTTGGTTAGTAGCATTGACATCGACTGCCTTTTGCATGCTTTGGCTACCAGACTGATAGTTTCCTTTCTCGTTCCTTCTTGTTGAAAAATGGTTCTTCTCACTTTTCCATTCATCAATTTGCAGACTAGCTTGGAGGAGATCTTTGAAATCACGGATGAGTGTATGAGACATCCTCTCATGAAGACCAGGCAACACCCCTCTCACAATCATCCTTATTTGATCGGATTCATCAACCCTTTTCTTGAGCAAAGCGGCCTTGTTTCTCCATCTCTTCACATAGTCCACAAAATTCTCATTTGGCCTTTGTCTAATGGACTCTACTTCCATTAAGATAACTTCCATCTTGACATTATACCCATATTGCTGGATGAAGGCCTTGTATAGCAAATCTCAACTCTTTTATGTTCCATCATCTAAGGTATTGAACCAATTTTGGATAACAGGATCCAATGAGAGCATAAAGTACCTAAGAGTTTGAGCCTTAGTAGCTCAGGCAGACTGCATAGCAGTGATATACTGCTTCACATGGAGATGAGGATTTTTGGTTCCATCAAACTTTGCAAAGGACGGCATCTTGAATTTGTATGGAACTTCTTCATCTACCTCAAATAATTTGTCAACTTTGGACATTTCTTCGGTTTTCAGTTTCTTCTCAAATTTCTTTTTCTAAATTAGCAATCATCTTTTCAACATCAGAAGTTTTGGTTTTCTCCATAGCTGATCTTTCAACAATCTTTGGTTCTTTCTTCTTGTCTTGAGGATCTTGGTAGTATTGAGCCCAATCATCATCATCATCAATGATCACCTTTTCATCATCAAAAACCACTTCACCAATTTTAGTCTTCCCTTTGTCCTTTGGCTTCTTAGTGCTAGCAGATGCTTTAGCATGATTTTCTAAGATTGCAGTCAATTGGTTCTTCATGGTCTCAGCTAGGGCCTCTTTTTATTGCTTCCATTTTGGCATTGAGGGCTTCATCCACCATTCTTTGAATTTATTTGGGCTCCATTGCTTTTGGTGAAAAAGAGATTAAGTCGTTGCTAGATACTTCATCTCCGGCATAGGTCGGATTATCATAAGCTTTTGAACTGTCATAATCCAGGGTTGTGAGCCAGAGAGGATCAATGATATGAGATGCAAATATATGTATGTATGCATGTATGCATAAACAATCAACAAAGAAAAGATAATTAGGACGTTCCTTCCAACCTTATAACATCCACACATGAATGGCGAGTCTCTTTTCCTAGGTATATGGTTGATAAAATATCAACATGGGGTACCTTGTTTTCGAATATTTCCCTCAGACGTTTCAATCATTAGTTGTATTTTCAAAAATGGAAATAAATTTATGATAATTCCCATTAATTAGGTTTTAATCCATTTATCCATCTAAAGTAGCTTTTATGCTATTGATAAGTGCACAATTGATGATATTTTATTCCTATTTCTTAATATGATTATTATCCAATTGAGTTTAATTTGCTTGTTCAAGTGTATTTTAGGGCTAATTTCAGGAATTCTCTGTAATTTGAGGCTTATGGTCATTTAAGAGGAATTATGGATGAAAGTAGAAGAAAAGAACAAAATTCATCAATGGACACACCCATGGACATGGGCGTGTCAATGGACGTGCCCTTGATGCTGCATACAGAAGCATTGACACGCTCAGTGACATGGACATGTCACCAAGCGTGCCTTTTGCATTGTTTCACAGTAGCTGTGAAACACCCAGTGACATGGGCGTGTCACTGGACATGCCTTATGTTCAAAATCTCAGTGGCAATGACACGCCCAGTGACATGTGCATGTCAATGGGCGTGTCAGGCGAAATTATCTGCACTATAAAAGCTGCACTGAAGTACGAATTAAGGATCCAAATTTCATATTTTATAACCTAGAGCTAACTTCTAAAGCAAAAAGGAGAGTTTTGGAGCTGAGATTGAGGGTGAAGACATATTTTAAACAAGATCTAAACCAAGATTCAAGTATTCAAGAGAAGATATATGAATTATTCGCAATGGATTGTTTGGATTCTTTTTCTTATTTCTCTTGTTCTAGTTTTCTAATTTTGAACATGAACTAATTTATTTTCTATCTAGATATTGATGAACCCTAGCTTTATTGTATGGATTGGATAATTTTATTAAATTGAATCATTTGATTGAGTTGTTTTATTCTTATGATGCTTAATGATTTATTTCAATTAATAAAAGTATGCTTATTGATTGGTTGCAATTTTCATATTATTGACTTGAGAAAGCTTGATATGAATTGAATATTCATAAGAATTGAGGATTGATTGGGGTACTAGAGATAGACTTACAAGATCCTTTGGTTTATAATTCCTTATTTTTAATGCAAGATCTATTTAATTATGTTTGAGAAGAGATTCTGGCATTCTACTTAGTGATTAGGGATTAATTCGCTTAAGAAAGATTTTAGTCTAATTTAGAGGAATACCAATTCAACTCTATCATTTGGTTTAATTGAATTGATTTTCAAAAGTATAATTGTGGCTAGGGGGATTCAATATCTGGATAGTATCATCATCATCAATCAATTTATTCAACTCTTAATTTCTCTCTATTTTCATTTATTAAGTTAATTATCTTTAATTACAAAACTTCACAAAACTATTGAGTTGCTAAACAACGGTTAAAATTTGCACTAGTACTTGGCCTTGTCCTCAATGAAACGATAATTCACTCACTACTTTGTTACTGGAGCGACCCATGCACTTGCGATATTTCAATAGCATAGGTTCTTGCTGTCAAGTTTTTGGTGTCGTTGCCGGGGACAACGGTTTTCAGTATTAGTAATATAATTAAGACTGTTGATTTAGTTTTTATTTTATTTTGTTTTAACATAAGTTCTTGCTTTTTGACTGTCATTCTAGGTACTTCTTCCTGTTTATGACCCGAGCTAGCTCTTCCCAACTTTTTGAATTAGATCAAGAATTAGCGAGAACATTGAGAAGAAGGCGAAAGGAAGAAGAGGAAATAGTTCTAGCAGAGATGGAACCGAACTTTGAAGATCAAATCCTAGAAGAAGAAATGGCAGAAAATGAGCCAAGGATGGTGCAACAGTTTGCTAGGCCTACTCTTAATGGGGCTGAATCAAGTATACAAAGACCAGTGATTGCTGCCAATAAATTCGAGATAAAAACAAATGTCATTCAAATGGTGCAGTAGACCTGTCAGTTTGATGGATTTCCGGATGAAGATCCTAATGAACACATTGAAACTTTTTTGGAAATATGTGACACATTTAAGATACAGAATGTCTCTGAAGATGCAATCAGGCTGAGGTTGTTTCCATTCACACTCAAAGACTGACCAAAGAAGTGGCTGAAGTCTTTTCCTCCTAACACTTTCACTACATGGGACCAACTAGCAGAAAAATTTTTAGATAAGTATTATCCACTGTCCAAGACTGCTAAGTTGAGGAATGATATATCTTCTTTTCTCCAGCTAGATGGTGAAACCCTATATGATGCTTGGGAGAGATTTAAGGATTTATTGAGAAGATGTCCTCACCATGGGCTTCCACTGTGGCTTTAGATCCAAACTTTCTACAATGGATTGAGTTACTCAAGTAAGCAGTCCATCAATGCAGCTGGAGGAGGTACCATAAATAATAAAACACCTAAAGAAGCAAGGGATTTGATTGAAGACATGGCCCTTACAAATTATCAGTGGCAAACCCCAAGGGAACAAGGAAGATTAAGGGCTGCTGGTTCACATCAATTGGATCCTGTAGTTGCTCTTTCAGTACAGTTGGAAGCAATGAACTGAAAGATAGATTCTTTAGCTTCTTCTTCTTCTTCATGGAAAGTGATGTAGGTGATGTCCTGTGAATGGTGTGGGGGTAGACATCAAAGTCAAGATTGCCTAAGTGGCAACATGTTTGTTAGGTAAGAGCAAGTAGATTATGTTGCAAACATGCCAAGGCAACAGCAGAATAATCCCTACAGCAACACGTACAATCTGGGGGGTGGAGAAATCATCCTAATTTCTCATGGAATAATTAGAATAATCCACAACCTCCCCCTGGATTCCAGTAGCCCCAACATCAACAAGCTGCCTCTCCAAGAAAGAGTAATTTGGAGGACATGATGGAGAAATTTATAACAGCTTCTGAAACCAGGTTCCAATCAACTGAAACTACCTTAAGAAATCAACAAGCCTCTATTCATAATTTGGAGAATCAGGTGGGGCAAATTGCCAAGTTACACAGTGAGAGACCACAAGGAAGTTTTCCTAGCAACACTGAGGCAAATCCTAAAGAGCAGCTTAAGGCAATTGCACTAAGAAGTGGAAAAAGAGGTTAAGGGTAATGTGAATGAGAAAAAATGAGAAGTGGCAGAGAAAAGGGCTGAAGTACAAGAAAATGATAAAGAAGACAATCCTCCTGTCACTTCGGAAAAGCAAGCTGCACAAGAAAGTGAGAAAGAGAAGCAGCCACAAGACAGCAGCTCCATGATGAAGGAATACCGACCTAGAATACCATATCCAGTGAGGTTGAACAAGGACAAGATTGATGCTCAGTTCGGTAAGTTTCTTCAACTTTTCAAACAATTGCACATTAACATTCCATTTGCTGAGGCTTTGTCACAGATGCCTAAATATGCTAAATTTTTTAAAGATATCCTTTCTAATAAAAGGAAACTCGAGGAAGTGTCTTTAATGCATTTGTCTAAAAAGAGTTTGGCAATTTTGCAAAGGAGGTTACCTGAGAAGTTAAAAGATCCAGGTAGTTTCACCATTCCATGTTTGATAGGTAACCTTGAGATTAAAAGTGCATTAGCTGATTTGGGGGCTAGCATAAGTGTTATGCCCTATAAAATGTTTAAAGAGTTAGGCATTGGTAACCCTAAACCAACACTAATGACCATCCAACTTGTTGATAAGTCAGTAGTCCACCCTCATGGCATTATAGAAGATGTGTTGGTAAAAGTTGGAGATTTCATTTTCCCCAATGATTTTGTTGTCATTGATATTGATGAGGATGCGTATGCTTCACTTATTCTTGGTAGGCATTTTTAAATATAGCTCGTGCCCTTATCGATGTTCATGATGGCACCCTAACTTTGAGAGTGGGTGGTGATAAGGTTATTTTTAGGATATATGATGCTATGAAACATTCACTTTCACTTGATGAGGCGGAATCATGCAATGATGTTATTGAGCATGAGACCGTAAATTGTGTTATTAACATTGTTTCCAAGGATCCCCTTGAGTTGTGTTTATTGCAGCAAAATGTTGAGGATCAAGAAGCAATGGAGCAACTTGCTTTTCTTGAAGCAAGCAAATCGTTCAAATTCAGGGCATATGAGACTATTGAGATGCCAAAGGAAGAGAAGCCAAAACCATCGGTGATTGATCCACCCAATTTGGAACTAAAACCCCTTACAGATCACCTTGAGTATGGATTTTTGGCGGAGGAGAAGAAATTACCAGCACCTGCTTCTGCTCCTACACCTGCACCTCAAGTTGATGTCTCCGATGATGAGACCAGCAGTGACGATTCCGGCGATGCGCCGATTTTTTACTAGCCCACATTTTTATTTTAATTTATTTTATTTTCATTTCTTTGCTTGTAATTTAGGCATCATAAATGTTTACCTTCACATCAAAAGGTTAGTATCAATTCAAACAAGTCGGGCTCCTTAAAATGTATATATATGTGTATATACATATAAAATAAAAAAATTGAGGGTTAGAGAACTTAAGAGAAAATTTACATTTTTCGTACTTTGTTCATGGCTTTCGGATTTTCTGGAATTTTATGCTCAATCTTTTAACTCTGGATTTTTAGGTTTTAGGTCTGTGATATTTTTGTTTTGAAACTTCTTGATTCAGCTGTCATGATTGTGAATTAGTTTTTTTGGTTTAGAAAGTGGGGTTTTCTGATTCAAGTATTGTCAAAACTTTTCTTTTCTTTTTGAATATAGAGGGGGTCCGTCACTTTTGCTTATTACAGTGATTTATTTTGCTTGAGGACAAGCAAAAACTCAAGTGTGGGGGAATTTGATAATTGCACAATTGATGATATTTTATTCCTATTTCTTAATATGATTATTATCCAATTGAGTTTAATTTGTTTGTTCAAATGTATTTTAGGGTTACTTTCAGGATTCTCTGTATTTTGAGGCTTATGGTCATTTCGGAGGAATTACAAATGAAAGTAGAAGAAAAGAGAAAATTTCATCAATGGACACGCCCATGGACATGGGCGTGTCAATGGACGTGCCCTTGATGCTGCATACTGAAGCATTGACACTCCCAGTGACATGGGCGTGTCACCAAGCGTGCCTTTTGCAATGTTTCACAGTAGCTGTGACACGCCTAGTGACATGGGCATGTCACTGGACGTGCCTTATGTTCAAAATCTCAGTGGCAATGACACGCCCAATGACATGGGCGTGTCAATGGACGTGGCAGGCGAAATTATCTACACTATAAAAGCTATGCTGAAGTACGAATTAAGGATCCGAATTTCATATTTTATAACCTAGAGCCGACTTCTAAAGCAAAAAGGAGAGTTTTGGAGCTGAGATTGAGGGTGAAGACATGTTTTAAACAAGATCTAAACCAAGATTCAAGGATTCAAGAGAAGATATACGAATTATTCGCAATGGATTGTTTGGACTCTTTTTCTTATTTCTCTTGTTCTAGTTTTCTGATTCTGAACATGAACTAATTTATTCTCTATCTAGATATTGATGAACCCTAGCTTTATTGTATGGATTGAATAATTTTATTAAATTGAATCATTTGATTGAGTTGTTTTATTCTTATGATGCTTAATGATTTATTTTCAATTAATAATAGCATGCTTATTGATTGGTTGCAATTTTCATATTATTGACTTGAGAAAGCTTGATATGAATTGAATATTCATAAGAATTAAGGATTGATTGGGGTACTAAAGATATACTTACAAGATCCTTTGGTTTATAATTCCTTATTCTTAATGCAAGATCTATTTAATTATGTTTGAGAAGAGATTCTGGCATTCTACTTAGTGATTAGGGATTAATTCGCTTGAGAAAGGTTTTAGTTTAATTTAGAGGAATACCAATTCAACTCTATCATTTGGTTTAATTGAATTTATTTTCATAAGTATAATTGTGGCTAGGGGGATTCAATATCTGGATAGTATCATCATCATCAATCAATTTATTCAACTCTTAATTTCTCTCTATTTTCATTTATTAAGTTAATTATCTTTAATTACAAAACTTCACAAAACTATTGAGTTTCTAAACAACGGTTAAAATTTGCACTAGTACTTGGCCTTGTCCTCAGTGGAACGATAACTCACTCACTACTTTATTACTTGAGCGACCTGTGCACTTGCGGTATTGCAATAGCATAGGTTCTTGCTGTCAGCTATATTGGATTAAAACTAAATTAAGAGGTTTATTATAAATAGATTTCTCACTTGAAAAGTTAACTAATGATTCATGCTAAAAACAAGCCCATGATTAATTATTCCTTAGTATAAACTAGGCTCACAATTGATTTTTGGTATTTCGTAATTGACCTAAATATTTTACAAGCTCTTCGTGAGAAAAGGTTGGATAAAAATAATTTTGTTTCTAAGCCCATTGTAAAAAGATTTTAGAAAAAATGGATTTTGGGCTTAGTATTAAGGTTATGTCCAAAGACCATTTTGAAAAGTTTTGAAAATAAGTCTTTTGGATTTAGAGAAAAATTTATTTTAAGCTTACAAATGTACTTAGGTCATATTAGAAAAGAACAAACCAAATAAGTCATGATTTAAGCTAAGATAAATTAACCATAGTCAAACAACAAGCATTTGGGGTAAAAACTAAGGAAAATAACTAGGCCAATTACATGAGCTTTAGTCTTTGGGTTAAAAAGCTTAGGTTCCCATAGTAAGTATATACCAAATGGTACAAGGCTATGAGTGGTTATGCCATGCTCGATCTCCATACCTTGATTGAAAGTATGGTATCCCTTACATAACACAACATGGGTAACACGGGCATCCTAACTCGCGCACACGATGCAATCTAATATGATGCAATGGATAATATCATTATAAGAAAGAATAGAATAGTATAAAGACCAACGGAATCAACTTCTCTTGTCCCGAGTGGATTCGCCACTGTGAGCGGGGATTTTTGCCTCCACTCCCGGTGGAATGTTTCTTGCGACTTCGGCACTATTTAGGCCTCAGGGCCTTAGAGAACATGGACCTAAGTCTGGAGAAAATGGAGTCACCACCCGGACAGGCAAGGAAAAAAGAAAGGGTTGGATGACTCAATTCCTAAGGAATTCCTAACCCCCTAATGGGTTCAGAAAGTTGGGCATGTGTGGAGAAGGTGAGAAATGACCCAGCACCCCCACAACGCCCGGTTCATTGGAACCGGCCTCCTTTACAGGTCTTAACATTATAAAATTCTTAAATATAACAATATTATCCATATTACATTCAACAATTGAAATAAAGCATCGTTATATTAAAATCAAAGTAATGTCCAAGCAAAGCAAATAAATGGACACCCATCTGAGGATGGAAACATGTCCTTACATCATCTATGTCTAAACTAATAGAACACCCACCTAAAGGTAGAAACATGTCCTTTACATTGGTCTAAAATATAAAAGCAATTTAAATTACATGATATTTAACTAATGAGGTACCCACAAAGTGGAAACATACCTCTTACACTTTTAATACTTAAACAAGAAAATAATAACAATAAAGAAAACATCCATCCATGATAAATTAAATAAATCAAGCATTGAAAATAAATCAATCACCAAAGCATTGAAAATAAATCAAAGCATATAATAGACTACATAATCAAATATAAAATTAAATAAAGCAAGTAAAGATACAAATTAGGGTTTACTGTTTCTATTTAAAATTCTTTAATTAACATTTAGGGTTTTGGGATTTTAAGATATTATTATTGTTATTTTCTTAGCCTACTATAAGTTTTAAGAGAATTAAAATGGATTACGGTTTAGGAAAACTAGGGTTTGCGGTTTTGGTTTTGAGGGAATTAGGGTTTAGGAAAACTAGGGTTTATGGTTTTGGTTTTGAGGGAATTAGGGTTTAGAAAAACTTAGGGTTTAGATTAACTGGTTTGGGGCTACTGTCTTGGTTTTTGAATTGAAGAAAATAGTTTAGAGTTTTATAAAGTAATTGTGATTTTTAGAAACTGTAAAGTAAGTTAGGGTTTGGAGATTTAACAAAACATTTGAAAATTTTGGAAAAGAATTAGAAGAAAATAGTTTAGGTTCTTAAAAGCTTTTGGAAATAGGAAAAACAATTTAAGGTTTTTTGGAAACAAAAGAAACGAATTAGGGTTGTTAAAGATATTTGGAAACAGAAGAAATCATTCAGTGTTTTTGGAAACAAAAGAAACGAATTAGGGTTTCTGAAGTATTTGGAAATAGAAGAAATCATTTAATGTTTTTGGAAACAAAAGAAATGAATTAGGGTTGTTAAAGTTTTTGAAAACATAAGAAATCATTTAAGGTTTTTGTAAATAAAAGAAACAAATAAGGGTTTTTAGAGTATTTAAAAACAGAAGAAATCATTTAAGGTTTTTGGAAACAAAAGAAACGAATTAGGGTTGTTAAAGTAATTGAAAATAGAAGAAATCATTTAAGGTTTTTGGAAATAAAAGAAACGAATTAGGGTTTTTAAAGTATTTGAAAATAGAAGAAATCATTTAAGGTTTTTGGAACAAAGATCAAGTCATTATATCTTCAAAGATCAAAGTTTTGTATGTATATTATTATGAATCAAAGAAACAAAGCTATGAGTAGTTTATGATCAAGGATCAAACCTGCGTAGTTAGTTCTACCAAAATTAATTTCTGGATGAACAAAGACAAAGGCAAGGTTGCTACCTTTGATAAATTCTGAATTGCTTGCTTATTGCTCCTTTCAAATCTAAAGTTCCACTATCCGATCTTAGTTCAAAGTTTTCTTTTTTTTTCTCCAAGAGTTTCCCCTTTAAAAAAGTTCGATCGCTTCACTGCCAAGTCTGATCCCCCCTTTTGTGTTTTTTTAGTGTTATTTATAGGAAATTTAGAAGATTAATTCCGATTGTTTAAGGAAACTATACTTAATTAGGAAAAGAAAACCGAAACCAAATAGAATTTGGTTTCGAAAAAAATTGCATTGGAAAAATCTCACTGGCGAAATTTGCGACGAGCTACGAGGAATTGCGAGCGAGAATTGGCTCTGGTAGGCTGCCAGGCCATTTCGCCCGCAGGAAGTTCATGCGGGCGAAATGGCCCAAGGCCATTTCGACCAATTACTTTCGGCTATGAATTTTTTCATCGCCGATTTTTTCGTCGCCGATTTTTATTTTTATTTATTTATTATTATTCTTTTTATTACTTTTATTTTATTAAAACTTATAAAAAATAAATACTAAAATAAATATTATTTAATTAAAATAACACAAAAATTATTTTAGACTATATAAAATATATTGGACCGAACTAGGTCAAAAATTAAGGGTCTACACACGGGAGGATCCAAAAGATTCTTCATATGGGCTCTCAATATTTTCACTCACATCCCACTCACTAAGTTCACATTGAGGAAAATCAATTTTCCATTGCATCTCATAAGTATCATGATGAACATGAGCCAAGAGATCAATCTTCTTATTAAGTTTGGTGATCCTTTTCTTTGGCTTTGAGAATGAATTTTATGATTTTTGAGGATTTAACCTTTTCTTTTGTGGATTTGATTGGTTTGGTAGGGCGATCAGTCTCAACTTCTATAGGTTCTCTGCCCTCCACCTTCTTCTTGTGTAATGCGGTATCTAGGCATTTTCCTCTCTCTTTAAATCATATTTTTGATGCCAAAGATGTATTCATAGTTATCATCAACCTTTTGGATACATCTAGCATGTTCAAGGTAATCAAGGTTGAAAGAGTTTGTGGCAGGGTCAAGAGGATCACTTAAGGTGGTTAGGTTTTCAAGGGTAAGCAAACCTAAATGTCTATCAATTTGAGTGATTTGAGAAGATAGGAAAAAGGCCCCAGCCCTATACTTTCCATGGTGAAGAAATATGTTCTAAGGCATATAAGAACAACAAGTCAAAATGTGTGACTTTCTTATTTCCATCACTCCTATAATGGTAAGTGTAGGTAATGATTCTATGAAGAACCCAAGAAATTAAGGTTTTGAAATGGATGTCTTTGGAGGATCTATTGTTATATTCGATTTCTATAGAGATTTCACTCCAAAAGATGAGAAATTCTTTAGGGGAAAATCCTTGTCAATATAGGAAAATGCTCCATGAGTTTGAAATTCCTAAACTTCAGCAAACTCCTCTAAGAATAGGGCAAACTCTTGATCAAACAATCTAAAGTAGACTCCATAAAATCCAATGGGAGTATTATGGTTCTTTTCTACTCTTAGGGACATTAAAAATTCTCTAGATATACTAGAGTAACCTAACTCATTAGGAAAGACAAAGTGTCTCCTCCCTGTTCTATCAAAATACCTATAAATTTCTCTTTGGATATTGAGGGTTAAGAGCATCCCTTCAACAAGCATTTTGGTAGGCTCAATGTTTTTTAGCATATAGTATTTGATTTTCTCATCATCATTTTTGTGTTTAGGTTTGTGGGGTTAGACATTCTTCCTGGTGAAATGTTTGGTTTGAGTTGGAGGTTCACTAATGACTACCCCTTTCTCTTGTTATGTGGTTGATGCTTTCTTCTTAGAGGTCTTAAGCTTGGGTTCCATATCAAATACAAAAAGAAAATATGAGCAGAAATCTAGAAGAGAGAGAGTGTTGATGAAGCTTGCAACCATCACAAATTTCTTCTTAATGTTCAAAACTTTGAGAAAATATTTAGAAAGGTGTATGAGTGTTTGTAAAATTATATTTTATTGCAAAAAGGAGGTATTTATAGACAAATTTTGAAAACTAGCCATTTTATGACCATTAGGGACAAAATGGGCACAATGATGCAAGTTTTAACATTTAAAAAATTTGACTTTTGGCTCTCGTGTGTGATTGCATAGGCTATTGTGCCACCGCTATTCATTTCTTGCGACCACTATATGCATGGAGTGCTCACACAATCTAATCAAGTGTATAACAATCGAGAATTTTGAAATTTTTGTATTTGAGCGATCGCACTAGTGAATTGTGCATTTGCACAAGGTGATTTTTGGTGTTCAAGAGACATATAATGGTTGTACGATCATTCAAGGACTTTGAGCAGCCACTATATAGGATCAAAAGAAAGTTCTAATGATATTTCAAATTTTTAATGATCAAAATAAATTTGGTGTCAATGAGTGATTATTCAAGGGATTTTCCATTTATCATCCTTATGTGTTGTTTTACGAAGTTTAGCCTCTCTTCATTTAAGGGTTTTGTAAAATATTGGCAAGTTGATTTTGAGTGTCTATAAATTCTAGTACAACATTTTGATTTTGAACATTTTCTCTCAAAAATAATGTCTAATGTCTATATGTTTTGACCTAGAATGCTAAATGGGATTCTTGGATAGATTAATGGCACATTTGTTATCACAATTAATGGGAATATGATCAAATACTTTTCCATAATCTAGCAATTGTTATTTTATCCAAAGAACTTGTGTACGATAAAAATAAGCAACAACATATTTGGCTTCCATGGTGGATAGGGCAACTGACACTTATTTCTTGCTAAAACAAGAAACTAAGTAATCATTAAGGAAATGGCTTGCACCGTTTGTGCTTTTCCTATCCAATAGGCTACTGGAAAAATATGCATCTAAAAAATCTAAAATATCAAATGATGTATTTCTAGGGTATCAAATTCCTAAATTTAATGTTCTACTCAAATATTTTAAAATTCTTTTAATAGCATTCAAATGCGATTCTTTATGGCATGATTGAAATCTAGCACACAAATAAACACTATACATTATATCATGTCTAGAAGCGGTTAAGTACCTTAATATTTTCTTCTCATATACTATCTTACCATATTCATCTTTGTCAAGCTTCAAGGATGTACACATTAGAGTCTTGCTTACTTTGCAACCATTTATGCTAAACTTTTTTATAAGTTCCTTTATGTATTTGGATGGTTAATGAAGATACCATACTTGCATTGCTTAATTTGTAGACCAAGAAAGAATTTAAGTTTATCCATCATACTCATTTCAAATTCCTTAGTAATACAAGCAGTAAATTTTTGCATAAAGATTCATTAGTAGCACCAAATATAATGTCATCCATATAGATTTGTACAAGTAAAATGTTATGCATTTTCTTTTAACAAAAAGATTTGTATCAACTTTGCCTTTTGAAAAGTCATTTTGTACCAAGTAAGCACTTGGTCTATCATACCAAGCTCTTGGAGCTTGTTTCAATCCATATAGCGCTTTAGTTAATTTAAAAACATGATTTGAAAATTTATAGTCTTCAAAACCAGGAGGTGGTTCCACATAAACTTCTTCATTTACAAATCCATTTAAAAATGCACTTTTGACATCCATTTGAAAAATTTTGAAATTCATATGAGAAGCAAATGCAAGCAAGAACCTAATTGCTTCTAACCTAGCAACAAGAGCGAATGTCTCATCATAATCAATGCCTTCCTCTTGGTTATAGCCTTTGGCTACCAATCTAACTTTGTTTCTAGTAATGGGACCATCTTCATCAAGCTTATTCCTATATTGTAACACTCTTATACCCTATATATGTATAATACATACACCCAGTATATGTAAAATATGCATATACGGTATAAAAATATCACAATCCGGTTTAATAAAATATTTCACTTTACAATTTAAATTCTCAAATACCTTAATATGTATATACCTTAATATATCATTTTATAGTTATCAAAATAACATTTTACATAAAAATATTTGAAAAAAATTTACCAGAGTTTTGTCTATAATTTGGACATTCTCAAATTCCAACAAATTCACAACTTGCATAAACTCCCAATAATATCACATCACCATTTCACCAATACTTCACAATTTCTTCACATTTTCTCAAAATATTTATAAATAAACATACTCATATTAAAACACATTTAAAATCCCACATGACACTCTGAAACATTCTCTATAATTTACAATTTATTCTCCAAAAAAATAATCATAAAATATATCATAACAAATTGTACTATGATATAATATATATATGCATGATGGAAAAATGGCTTTGATCTTGATGTGGCAAAATCAACTCAATAAGCAAGCTCAATCTAAACCCGACCTGGTCTAGTAGAACTCTCTGGCTTTACCGTATCGCTCCTATCACCTGCGCAATAGATGTACAATCGTGCTAAGCTAAAAATTTAGTAGTACAAACTTTAATAACAATAAAGCTAAAATGCAATGCCAATGCACAATGCCTGTGTATATCATGTCACTATATGACATACTAATTCATTCATGTGACATATCAATTCATTTTAAACATATTTCTCAATCATTTTACAATTTACATAAGAATAAACTCAAGCATGGGGCTAAAGGATCTAATATGCTATTCAAATTCCAAAGTTACTGTTTTAGTCCATATTGACACCCAGTGTCTAGCCCAAAGGCAAGTAATGCCCAGCATCCAGCTCGAAAGCAAATCATAGTGATACCAAGCATCTAGGCCGAAGGCAAGTAACGTCCAATGTCTAGCCCAAAGGTAAATCAAATAGTTGCTCAAAAGCTAGCCCCAACGGCAAATAATAAGGATAACCTCATAGGCATGCCACCAAACACATAACTCTGGAAATTGAATAACATACTAGGCACACAATTAATTCACATTTCTCATTATCATTCTCTTTCTCATTTTCTCATAATCAAGCTAGGCACATTGCCTCATTTTTCATTATCTATTAGGCATATTGCCTTATTTTCTCATCTTTTTCTCATTTTCTCATTTTTCTCATTTATAGCAATATCAATTCATCACATTTCATCATATCATCACATTTTACCTTAAAACTCATCACCCAAATATTTTGGGTAATTTCACATAATCCACATATGATTCACATTTTATGCACTTTAGCCATTACCAATGACTTTTTAACAATGCTCTTAATGCATGCACAATAAATAGTATTACCCAAACACTTCGGGTCATTTTCACATAATACACATATTTCACATTTTACACCATTCAGCCATAAAAAATGGCTTTTCACAATGAATTTAACACATATATAACATTACACATGTCATAGCACAATATTCATATATGTTCCATGTATCAAGTAGCTTAACACATTTTCCAATCCAAAATGTGTTAAGCCTAATGTAATGAAAATATAACCAATTCATCTAAAGTTTGTACATACCTCTAAAAGCGACAAAACGCAAGCCACAAAACTAATACCAACCTTCTCTTCCAACTTGCCCTTCAACACTTGGATTGGGCAAATCAATTCTCCTCAATGCTTATACCAAATGTGATCATAAATAATCATTTGGTATCACACTTAAAGGCATTTCCAAACTTAAACCATAATTGAGCATCACTTAAATCAAAACCTTAAAATAAAGCCCAACCTTACTTTAACTTTGAAAAACCATATTAAGCCATTCAATTTGGTGTTCTAAGTTTATCTATATCATTATAAACATATTTTAACATGTTTAACCCAATTACATTAGTTAAACACATGCTTTAGTACTAAACCCTAAAAATGGCATAACCTTCACCATTGAAGGTTTTCCATTCCAACTCAATCCAATTATGAATCCAAGCTTATATTCATCACTTATATCATTAAATAACATGCTCTAACCATTAAAATCAAATAATTTACCATACTTTGAAAATTTCTTTTCCAAAACCCTAAATCAACACTTCCTTTTCCAAACTCCATTCAAACTTAACCAAATCCAATATTTGACTTTAAAATCCTTGTTCATGCATCAAAACAACGCATTTAAAACCAAATTAAACAATTAAAACCCCATGATTTCACAAACCCAAAAGTTACATAACCCGAACTTCTCTCTTTTCACCAAACTCAACTTAAATTCAATCATTTCTTCAATCCAACCTTAAAATTATTATTAACTACTCAAAAAAAACTTCATTCATACCCAATTAGGCAATTAAAACATGCTATTCCAAAAATCCAAAATCAACGTATTCAAATAATCATGGATTTCCAAAGAAAGAGGTAGATATCTTACTATTTATGGTAGAAATTACTGAAATTTCACTTGAAATCTTTAAATTCCTTTAATTCTTGAAGCTTTGAAGAACAAAATTTTTGAGTTCTTTGGGCTATGGTGGAACATCCAAACATGAAGAAAAAGAAGATGAAGATGACTTAAATATTTTTCTTTCCGTCCACTTTCATTTTAGCCATATATATATAATATTTTATTATATTTTTTATTAATTATTTTATTATTTTTAAAATGCTAATTATCATCTTCCACTAAAAAATAGTTTATTTTAATATTTAATAAATATTTAAATTTCTCCATCATCTTCCACTAACTATTTTATTATTATTTTAATTAATTATTTATTTATTTAATAAAATCATAAATTACATCTTCCATATAAAAATAATTTATTTTTAAATTATTTAAATAATTTTAATTTTCAAAGTGTATTTACAAAAATGCCACTTGACCTTTGATTTTTGTTTTAAAAGAGTTGACATTTGTTGACTTTTATATACTTTATGTATATAAAAGTATATTTCACATATACATTCTAATTTTTCACTTAAAATCCTTTCATTTTGTATTAAAATCATTTACTTAATTTATCAAATTAAATCTTAATTTATTTTATTTAATTTTTAAAAATTTCAGATGTTACATATATACCCTTTTGCAACCAATAATTGAATGATCGTTAGGTCTAGGAATAAGATCATATACTTTATTTTTTCAAATTGGTTGAGTTCATCTTGCATTGTAATCAACCAACATTCGTCACTAAGAGCCTCCTCAATGGTCGTTGGCTCAATGTGAGAAAAAAAAAAGCAATATTAGCATCTAAATATTTAAGTTTTGATTTAGCAGTTACTCCCTTTGAATTATTACCAATAACAAGTTCTTTGGAATGATCCTTCTTATATTGCCAATCTTTGGATAGTTCTTGAGTCTCTTCCATCTTAGATTCTTCTTGTTCCATTCTTGATTCCAACTTAATATTATTGTCCTTTGGAACATTATTTATCTCAAGTTCTTCAAATGTACCTATAAAATCATTAAGAGCACTACCTTTCCTTTGATCAAGCTTAGAAGATTCATCAAATATAACATGCATTGATTCTTCAACTACTAAAGTTCTTCTATTAAATACTTTATATGCCTTACTAAAAGATGAATACCTTAAGAATACACCTTTATCCGATTTGGATGAGAACTTTCCAAAGTTGTCCTTGTTATTTAATATGAAGCATTTCATCCAAATACTCTAAGGTATGAAATTTTGAGTTTTCTTCCATTCCAAAGCTCATAAGAAGTTTTATTTATTAAAGGTCTTTTGAAAACTCAATTTGAAGTATAGCATGTGGTATTAATGTCTCTGCCCAAAGTTAAGAAGGTAAATTATACTCATTGAGCATTGTTCTAGCCTTTTCTACCAATGTTCCATTTTTTCTTTCAACCACACCATTTTGTTGTGGTGTTCTAGGAGCTGAAAAATTATGTGAAATACCAAGCTCATTGTAAAAATTTTCAAAATTCTCATTTTTAAGCTCTTTGCGATGATCACTTCTATAATAGATGTGATAATATAGCCATTTTTATTTTGATCTCTTTTGCAAAAATTTTGAAATGGTTGAAAGCTTCATTCTTTTCAGCTAAGAAATTAACCCATGTAAACCTTAAGCAATCATCGATAAGTAAAAATGCATATAACTTACCTCCTAGGCTAGCAACTTTATTTGGAGTAAACAAATCCAAATGAATTAATTCTAGAGGTATAGATATGCTTACAACATTCTTGGTTTTAAAAGGAACTCTTATGTTATTTTCTAAATCGACAATGTTCACATATTTTATCTTTATTGAATTTTATTTTGGAGAGTCCATCTACAAGTTCTTCTTTGCTAATGCATTGCAATTGATCCATACTAGTATGTCCTAGTCTTCTATGCCAAAGCCATGTATCATTACTAATAGTGACTAAACATTCAAAAGCTTTATTGGAGTGTAGATCAATTATGTGGGTGTTACCAATTCTATTTCCTTTGAAAGCAAGATCACCACTAGAGGAGGTAATTTTGCATCCCTTAGAGTTAAAATTGACTTTATATCCTTTGTCACACAATTGAATAACACTAATCAAATTATGTTTCAATCCATCAACTAACCACACATCATCAATTATATTTTTACCATGCATGCTAATGCATCCAATACCTATAATTTTTTCTTTAGCATTATTCCCAAATGTCACATTAACTCCTTGGTTGTAAGTGAAAGTTGTAAAGAATTTACATTACCGGTCATATGCCTTGAGCATCCACTATCTACTAGCCAAACACTTTCGTTGATAGTAGACTTTAGGCATACCAACAAGACAAAAAGGTTTATCTTCTTTTAGGTACATAAATGAACTTGGATCCTTGGAGGTTAGTTGTAGAAGGGTCCTTTAATTTAAGATGAGCCATCCTAATGTAACAAAAAGTATTTTTATGACCAAATTTCATGCAATAATGACATTGATATAAAGATTTATGTTTTTGCATTCTTCCATTGAAATTCAATGTACAATGTGTAACACCCCCTACATAGCCTATACACTTAACTACATAGGAGATGTCACCTAACATTCACACTTGTTCTAAATACGTGTCTATGTATGTATTAAAGAAATAAAGACAAAATACTTCTAAGTATTAATGTAGTTGTTAAGCTTTTAAAATAACTACTACAACCAATCCTATATTACAAACACATATTTGTTAAATTATAAAGAACTCCTGTTGAAAACTTACATTAATAGAATTCTCAAACTACTCTCAAACTTGTACAACTATCATACAAAAGTATAAAATATTACCATGTGAACTATACAAAACACAATATTTACAATATTTTTATTGAGTCTTTATGATGCAGTTGACCAGGAATGTGAATCTCTCACTCTGCAGTCTCAATTCTTCATGTTTGATCTGCACGTTAGAAAATAGTTCTAACACGCTAAATAAAGTTTAGTGGTGCTTATGTATTCACAATATGCAAGAAAAATTAAAGGAAAGAGATCTAAACATTAAATAGTTTAGAAACAATGAAAAGTATTACTTTCAAAACATTAAATAAAGAAATTAATAAATCCATTGAACCTTGAAATACTAAACACGATTAAAAGCAAAATCGATTAATTTAACAGTAACCATATAACATATTGTTTTCAAAGTAGATAACTTCTTTAATTATGTCCATACACACTGAACTCAGATTCTAGGTTTGAATAACAGGTCACTGTTGGCAATTTAATGCCCACTGTATAGAATTTTGGCCAATGGCCCACTATGGCATGAATGCCCACTACATATGGTGACACAGAGTGTCTATTGATGGCATAGGGTGCCCACTATCACTTTGGATATCCTCCTTTTGGCTAGCCATTCATGTAATATCCCAAAGTATACCCTAAAAGTTTTGGAATTATTGTTGTATTTGGATTTAATGTATATGTTTAATGGAAAGAGAAAAGAAATAAAGAGAGAGTGTATATGTTGTATATATAGTGATATATACAACATATACAAGTCAAAGTGTGGAAGTCAAAAGAAGAGTAATTAATGATTTTAAGTTAATTAAATTAATTAAAAGGAAATTAAGTTAGTGGAAGAGGATATTTTATAATATTATTTTAATTTAAAATTGCTTGGTGGAGGTTTAAAGAGAAAGAGTTGACTTGGTTTTTGCCATTCATTTTGTTCTTTGTTTTCTTTTCTCTTTGGATTGGCCGGCCATCAAAGAAGCAAGAGAGAAAGAGAGTTTTTGTTTTCCAAGCTCAAGATTAAAGGATATATCAAGTGATTAAGTTGGATATCTAAGAAGTTTCATCAATTTTGGTAAGTTTCCACTTGATTTTCTTATTTTATTTTAAGTTGTATTTGAGTTTGATGATTGATTGTGGATAGTATGAGTATGTTTGATTGTGGTGTGTTTGAGAGTGTTGGATTTAATTGATTGAGATTTTGGAGTTGAATGGAAGAGTAAGAGTTGTGTTTATGTTATGGTTTTGAATTGGTAATTGATGTATGTTGTGACTTTGAGCAATTATTATCTTAGATTTTCAATGTGTTTGTGTTTAATGAAGTTGAAAACATAGAATGCATGAGTTTAATTGGAAACAGAAGCATTTTGGATGCCACGACCGTGGCCCTTAGATGCCACGACCGTGGGGGTGTTGGGCAAATTGGACAGGTTCGTTTGCTAACCCACGACCGTAGGGGTTGTGAGGCCATGACCTTGGGGCCCTGGATAGAGGTTTTGGTTTGTAATTTGTGATTTATGGGTCTAGTATGAGACTAATAGGTGAATAAGTGTATTGGTATTCATGTGTATGTTTATATAAGTGTGTATTATTCCTTTTGGATTAGGTTGTGAAGAGGTTGAGTTGCCCTAATCTAAGTGGTGAAGAATTCTTGGAAGAGGAAGTGTATAGATTGGTGTGAGTTGTCCTTGAGGTAAGTACAAACCTACATAGTTGCATACATTTACATGATTTTGAGACTTAACACATTTGGTTGTAAATGTGTTAAGTAATTTACTATATTGTTAGTACAATTTGATTAATGTTATGATTGGTATAATGTGAAAGATATGATGATCATTCAAAATGTATGTGCAATGCAATTGGTTATGATGAATTCTTTAATGATGAATTGCTTTAATGTGAATTGAGATATGATGAGATGTGATGCCATTGTGGTTGGCTATAATGATTCAAATGAAATAAATGGGACATGTTTGCCTAGATGATGATGAATTTAAAATATATGTCTAATGCAATTGGTTATGTATACTCTATTGATGAGATGTGAAGCCATTGTTGTTGGCTATAATGATGCAAATGAGATAATTGAGGCATGGTTGCCTAAATGATGATGAGAATGAAATTGATAATGAAATAATGAATGAATTGTGTCTCTAATGTGTTATTCCATTTTCAGAGTTTTGTTGTTGGTGGCATGCCTAATGGTAACAATCTCTTGAAGCTAGGTTGGATTTGATCCTTGAAGCCAAGTTGGGTTGAAGTTTAGCATGCTTAACTCCCCTTGAAGCTTGGTTGGGTCTAGTCCTTGAAGCCTAGTTGAGATGTTACAACCCTTGAAGCTAGGTTGGGTTTGGTTCTTGAAGCCAAGTTGGGTTGATACTTAGCATGCTTTGTTCCCCTTAAAGCTTGGTTGAGCCTAATCCTTGAATCCTAGTTGGGATAATGATAAATGTGATAATTGAACCAAAACATTAACTCTGAAAGTTGAATGGCATATTAGTGTCTTTTGGGCCCATGCTTGTCTTTGTTTCAATGTAAATCATAAATGATGAAACAATTGAATAAAATAATGAAATGTAGTGTTATGAAAAATATAAAGATATCATTTGCGAATATTGTCGTATTTGCTGAAATGTGTGACATTGACATTGCATTGAAACATATTGTTATTGTGGTTTGTTCCACTAAGCCGTTGGCTTAGAGCGATTGTGGTTCATCGCGCAGGTGACAGGGTAGAGCCAGAGAGTTTATCTAGACAGAGTCGAGTCTAGACTCTGACGTGTTGATTGTGGGCTTAAAGATCAGAGACGAACTGCCAAACATGTATAAATTTTATGTTTTGTAAACATGGATTTTTGATGTATATGTACTTGTAAATACCGCTACATTTTCCGCTACGTATTGAATGAACGTTTTATCTATTGTGTTTATAATATAACTTAAATGTTTTAAGTTTGCTCATATTATTGTTAAAGGAATGATTTGTTTGTTTAGTAAACTGTGGCATTCCTATATTCAGTATACGTATATTACAATTGTGGTAGCATGTAGTGTGCGTATACGGGGTATAGGGGTGTTACAATTCAATCCCAAGATAGATCTAAAATCATTATGATTTGGGCAATTCAATAGTTATTAATTAACATTAAATCATACACAACACTTTAATGAAACAGTTCTTTGATTGACACTTGGTATCATATTTCAAATAAATCATATTCAATTATATTTCAAATAAATCTGTTACACTACTTGTTAGAGTTGACTTTAAAAAGAAATTATTTACACTTTGAGGACTTATAATTGTTACGACTAGAATTACAAATGAAAAACAAAGCAAAAAGTTATTTTGGCAATTTCCTCAAGTGACATGCCCAATGACATGGGTGTGCTACTGGCCATGTCATTTAAGTTGCATTATAGTGGCTATGGCATGCCCAATGACACGGGAGTGTCACTGGCCGTGTCATTTATTTTCATCACAATATCTATGACATGCCCAATGACACGGGCGTACTCCTGGTCGTGTCATTTATTTTCATCATAGTAGCTATGACACGTCTAATGACATGAGCGTGTTACTGGTCGTGTTATCAACACTGAAACACAACAATGTTGACATGCCCAGTGACATGGCCGTGTCACTGGTTGTATCAAGCAAAGTTGTGTATTTTGAACTTTATCAACTTAAACTCCATATATCTAAATATATGATAACAATGGATCAAAACTAATTTCATTAACATAGAAAGAGCTTACATCAAATATTTTCAGTAAAAACTCTTAAAAGACAACTCAATCAATCACTTTAATCAATAAAATTCATAGAAATTTAGATAGTTTCAAATCAAAAGTACATAAGCACATTCCTCTTTAAATTCTTCTTTTTTTCTCTAATCACTTGTTGATAATCTCAACTTTTCCAATTTATTCTTCTAAAAACTTATATCTAGATGTGATTTCCACTTAAGTTTTATTTAAAATATTGGGAAGAAGAAAGAAAGAAGGAGTTTTTGGTGGTGAAGGTGGTGATGAACGTGGAAAGAAGAAAGAAGAAGAGAGAAGTTTCTACACATACACACACCTGTCCACATATATCTATGGCTTAATCTAGTCTGGTCACTCTCATTTTAACTATGGTGCACCTTCACTCTTAACTTTTGATTCTAATTCAATTTTTAGTAACGTAAAACCGTAAAAATACATAATTTCTTCAGTAAATTTTAAAGATCCTATAATATCCCAAAGTATACCCTAAAAGTTTTGGAATACTTATTATATTTGAATTAAATGTTATAAGTGTATATGTTTAAATGGAAAGAGAAATGAGGTAAGGGAAGAGTGTATATGTTGTATATATAGTGATATATACAACATATACAAGTCAAAGAAATGGAAGTCAAAGAAGATTAATTAATTATTTTAAATTAATTAAATTAATTAAATGGAAAATTGAATTAGTGAGTGGATGAAAATATTTGATTATTTTAATATTTAATTGCTTGGTGGAGGTTTAAAGAGAAGAAGTGGTTGACCTTGCCATTCATTCTTTTTCTTCTTCTTCTTTCTTTGTTGTTGGCCGGGTATCACAATAGCAAGAGAGGAAGAGAGTTTTTTATTTTTCCAAGCTCGTGATTGAAGGATTTTTCCAAGCTCGTGATTGAAGGATGATTCAAAATATATATTCAATACAATTGGTTATATATATACTCTAATGATGAGATGAGAAGCCATTGTTGTTGGCTATAATATTACAAATGAAATAATTGAGGCACGGTTGCCTAGATGATTATGAAGAAATGAGAATGGAATTGATAATGAAAGAATGAAAGAATTGTGTGTCTAATATGTTAGTCAATTTTCAGAGTTTTGTTGTTGGTGGCATGCCTAATAGTAACAATCTCTTGAAGTTGGGTTAGGCTTGATCCTTGAAGCCAAGTTGGGTTGAAGTTTAGCATGCTTTACTCCCCTTGAAGCTTGGTTGGGTCTAGTCCTTGAAGCCTAGTTGAGATGTTACAACCCTTGAAGCTAGGTTGGTTTTGGTCCTTGAAGCCAAGTTGGGTTGATGCTTAGCATGCTTCGCTCCCCTTGAAGCTTGGTTGGGCCTAATCCTTGAAGCCTAGTTGGGATAATGATAAATATGATAAGTGAACCAAAACATTAACTCTCAAAGTTGAATGGCATATTAGTGTCTTTTGGGCCCATGCTTGTCTTTGTTTAAATGTGAATCATAAATGGTGAAACAAATGATTAATAAAATTTAATGTAAGGTTTTGAAATATGATATTCTTATGTATTGTTTATAATATTTGAATGTGTGACATTGGTATTGCATTAAAGCATATTGTTATTGTGGTTTGTACCACTAAGCCATTGGCTTAGCGTGATTATGGTTCATCATGCTTGTGCCTATGTTCATGCCTTGTGTACATGTATGTATAGTTTTCTCTTGGAACCATAATTCTAGAGCCTAGTGGCCCTAGCGTACTCTTTTTAGGAATTTTAGGCTCAATGTGTGCATTTGTATTATTTACAACTTCAACATTAGAGGTTTGAGTTGTAGAGGCTTTAACAAATGTTGGTGCATTGGATGTTGTAATAACCCTAATTTTATTAAAATAAAAATTAAATAAATAAAGTAGAAGGTTAATTAAGATGACAGGAGAATGAAAAATATAAAATGTATATGGGTATATAAGAAATATACTTAAAGTATAAAAATTTACTAGAAGACAAAAGTTAAATAGTAACAAGGGTAAAATGGTAAAAGTTAAAGAGGTAAAAGTAAAAAAGTAATAATAATAATAATAATAATAAAATACTAAATATAAATGAATAAAATAAATTAAAATTAAAAGTAATTTTGATAGTGGAAGATGATGGGAATGTAGATATTTATAAAATATTAATTAACTAATTAACTAATAATAATAATAATAAAATAATTCAAAATAAAATTATGTTCCAATGGAAGATGAAAATTGGGGTTTTTGAAATAAATAAATAATTAATTAATTAAAATAATTAAATATTATATATATATGGTTGAAATTTGAAGAGAAGAATAAAAGTCAATTTTCCAAAACTCATCCTCTTCTTCTTCTTTTTTCTTACCCAAAATTGCTCTATGGCCAAAAAAAGAAATTTGCTTCATCCAAACACCACTTTTTAGAAGAATTTTCAAGAATTAATAGAAGTTTTAGTGGTTTTCTAATTAGTTAGTAAGTATTTACTTGAAATTTTGAAGTTTCCTTAAATGTTTTATTATGTGAAATGTGAAATTTTGATGGGATGTTGCTTAATTTGTTATATGGGTATGGATGAAGTTAATTTGATGAGGATACAAAGATTTTGTAGTTAGATAGTTGATTTGTTTGAGTTTAGATGAAGTTTGGATTGGTTAGTAGTAAATTTAGGGTTTTGGAAGAGTTTTGTTAAAGAATTAGTGTTTATTGGATTACAATATTTAAATCATGTTATAAAATAGTTTTAATAGAGAAAATGAACTTAGAATGTCATTTGGAATTGATTGGAATATTGTTTCAAAATTGAAGAGAGTTAGGGCCAAAATTTGAGAACTTAAAGGATTTAATTGTTAGTTATTGGTTAAAATACCTTTGTGAGCGGGAATTTTTGCTCCCACTCTCGGTAGAATGGTTCTTACGACTTCGGTACTGTTTAGGCTCAAGGCCTTAGAGAACAAGGGCCTAAGCCCGGAGAAAATGGAGTTGCCACACGGACAGACCGAGAAAAAGAAAGGGCCGGATGACTCGATTTCTAGGGAATCCCCAACCCCCTAATAGGTTCAAAAAGTTGGGTATGTGCGGGGAAAGTGATAAATGGTCTAGCACCCCCCACAATGCCCAGTTCATTGGAACCGGCCTCCTTTTCAGGTCTTAATATTATAAAATTCTTAAATATAATGATATTGTCCATACTACATGCAATAATTAAAATAAAGCATCATTATATTAAAATCAAAGTAATGTTCAAACAAAATAAATAAATAGACACCCATCCGAGGATGGAAACATGTCCTTACATCGTCCAATGTCTAAAACTAGATAGGACACCCATCAAAAGGGGAAAATGTGTCCTTTACATTAATCTCAAAATATAAAAATAATTTAAATTACATGAAAATTAATTAATGAGGTACCCAATAATGGAAACATAACTCTTATAATTTTAATACCAAAATAAACAAATAATAATCATAATAATAAAGAAAATATCCATCCATGATAAATTAAACCAATCAAACATTGAAATAAAATAAATCAATTATCAAAACATATAATAAACTACATAATCAAATCTAAAATTAAATATAGCAATAAATATATAAATTTAGGGTTTGCATCTTAAAATAGGGTTTTAGAATTTTAATTACTAAATTAGGACTTTGGAAAAAAGAAAGTTAAATACACATACTCATAATATACAAATGAATATTGACCCCTTCGATGAACCCATACGGTGGTCCCGCTAGCCGGTTAGTAGGCGGGGGTCAAGGGCAGCGCCCCACAAAATTTTAAAAACTGGTTTTTAGGTATGTAGGTTTTGGTGTTGAAAATTTTGAAAACTAGTTTTAGGGTTTGAGGATGATTAGGGGGAAAACAAGGCTAGGGTTTTTAGCTTAGAAATTAGGGTTTAGGTCATGGTTTTGGGATTTAGGTTTTATAAGTTAGGGTTTTAGAATGTAAAATAATTAGGGATTAATGGTTTGAAAATAGTTTAGGGTTTGGATTAAGAATATTAACATCATTATTGTTTTTAAGTACGTAGGCTACTGTGATAATTTTTCAAAAACTTAAACGAAGCCACTAAAGCTACTGTGATGTATTAAAACTTTAAATGCATAACCTTTTGTAAATCAATTTAGTTGAATAAATAACATATTTAATATTAAAAAAAAATCAAAGCATATTATATTTATTTAGTTTGAAACATACCTTTGTTGTTGGTTCCTCCACAATTTATTGAGTAAAATTCTGGCAGAACAATCACCAAGACAACACTGATTTGTTGCCTTGATTATGGGTCCTCTCTTGTTGTTGATTGATTTTTAGATGGTAAACTGCTTCCCCTAATAGTCATCACCTCTACAAGTTTCGTCTCCAAAAAAAGTCCAAAGCCCCTTCTAGCTGGTTCCAAAAATCCTCCCAAAAGATCAAAAGTCCTTTTTTGTGTGTTTTAATATGATATTTATAGGCAACAAAAAAAAAAACCTATTATATTATGGAAATTAAAAACTATTTTGGAAATAAAATCAAAAACCAAGTAAAATAAGGTTTTGGCGAAAACTGCGTGCGGGAGAGCTGGGGGCTAGCTTCCTACTGGACACGAACAAAATTGCGGGCGGAGCACAATTTCGTCATAGCGGCAAATTGGCCCAAGCCAATTCGTCGCTGATTTTGCCATCGTCGATTTTTTATTTTTTTATATATTTTTTTATTTTTATTTTCATTATTAAAAATAAATATTATACATAATAAATATTATTAAAATAAATATTATTTGATTAAAATAAATAATAAATATTAAAATACCATAATAATTATTTTGGACTGTTTAAAAATATCGGACTGGACTGGGTCAAAATTTAAGGGTCTACAATTTGCCCCCTGCTTGAACGATTTGACACTGCACCATATGAATTTTTATCAGGTTTTAGACTTAAACTGGACTCTGTACCTGAGGTTGGTTTGAGTTTTGAAAACATAATTTGGATTCTGGACCCCAGATGAGTTCTGGACTCGAAAAGAATTTAGGTTTTGGACCCGAAATTGGGTGCTTGGACCCGAGACTAAATTTAACTGACCTTTTATGTAATATCCCAAAATTTTGAAATAAATATATGTTAATTTTGAAAATTAATTAAATGATTTAAAAGAAAATATATATATATATATATATGATTAAGTGAAAAGAAAGAAGAAAGGAAATAGGGAAGTATGTATATGTTGTATATATGAAGATATACATGTTTTATACAAGTCAATATCTTGATAAGGTCAAATGTTATTTAATTATTTTAAAAAAAATATTAATTATGGATAGTGGAAGAGGATATTTGAGATTGATTATATTATGATAATATATTGCTTGGTGGAGATTAAAAGAGGGAAAAGTGTGTGGTTAATAGTGAAGTGGTTGGTTTGAGTGAGTAGATTACTATTCTCATCTTCTTCTTCCTCCTTGGTAGTCGGCCATCATCTTCATCAAGGGAAAGAGATTTTGCTTCTTGCTAACTCAAGTAATTGAAGGATTTCAAGTGTTCAAGTTGGAGTTTTAAGGATTTTCTCCATACTTGGTAAGTTTCCAACTTGTTTCTTTGATTTCCTTTGGAAGGTTGTATGTGTAAATTGGATGTTTGGTGTGGTTTATTTTAATGGTTGATTTTGGTATGTTTGAAGTTGTTTTAAGTAGATAACTATGAGTTTAGGGTTGGATTGAAAATAAGGGTTAAGTTTGGTGAAGAGAATAAAAGTGTTGGGTTGTATGAATAAGGTTTAAGTTTGGTGAAGAGAATAAAAGTGTTGGGTTGTATGACTTTTGAGTTGAGAAGTCATGGTTGTGATTGTGTATTTTTTCTTGTAATTGAGTTGTTTTGATGTTTACACAAGTATTATGTGGTATAATGATGGATTTGGTTGAGTTTGTATGGAGTTGAAAAGGTTAATGAAAGATGATAGTTGGTTGTGGCATTTTTGTGTCGATTTTAGGTTTTTGGCCTGACACGCCCGATGGAAAGGCCATGTCTTTGAGCTTGTTAATGGTTCTATTTTCATTGTTGGTGACATGATTAGTGACATGCTCATGTCATTGAGCTTGTCATAGCTACAACATTGGATGAGAATTGACATGTGAATGCACACCCATGTCACTGAGCGTGTCATAGCTACTGTGTTGGAGGATGATTGACACATGTAGTGATACGCCCATGTCACTGAGCGTGTCATAGCTACAATGTTAGAGGAGAATTGTCACGTGCAGTGACATGCCCATGTTACTGAGCATGTCAAATCTTTTATGTTGTGGGTTTAGGGCATGGTCATGGACACACTCGTATTATTGAGCGTGTCATGTGTAGAGTTTGACCTAGATAGTTCTTGTCCTTATTTTTCTTTGTGGATCACTTAGTGATTATTTATAATCACATTTGGTTTAGGCTTTGAAAAACTTGAGCTACCCCAATCCAAGTGTTGAGGGATATTTTGGAAGAGGAGGTTGGAAGTGGTGTTGTTGCTTGTAGAGGTAAGTACAAACTTTGAATAATTGTTCATATTTACATGACATTGGGACTTAACACATTTGGTTGGAGAATGTGTTAAGTTACTTACTACATTGTTGATGCATGAATAAAATGCTATGGCTTGTACATTGTGAACTATGTGAAAAATTAGATGATGACTCAAAATGTATGGATAATGCAATTTGTTATTTATACACTAATGATAGTATGTGAAGCCATTGGTGATGGCTATATTGATATAAATGAGATATTTGAGGTATTGTGCCTAGATTGATCGTGAGAAAATGAGAAAGGATTTGATAATGAAATTATGAAAGAATTGTGTGCCTAGTATGTTATTCAATTTTCAGAGTTTTGTGTTTGGCGGCATGCCTATGAAGTAACAGTCCCTTGAAGCTGGGTTGGGCTTGGTCCTTGAAGCCTAGTTGGGTGTTACATGATGTAGCAGACCCTTGAAGCTAGGTTAGGCCTAGTCCTTGAAGCCTAGTTGGGATGTTACATATGAGGTAATCCTTATTGTGATTATGATTCGCCTTCGGGCTAAACAAATGTTGTTATATTGGACCAAAGCAGTAACTCTAGAATTTGAATAGCATAGTAGATCCTTTTAGGCCCATGCTTGTCTTTGCTTTAATGTGAATTATGAATTGTGGAATAATGGAGAAAATTATCAAGATATAAGAATATAATGATATGAGATATGATATTCTTGTGTGTTGTGCATTAGCATTACATTTGAATTATATTGTTATCAAAGTTTATACCACTAAGCTTCTAGCTTAGCACGATTGTAGTTTATCGCGCAGGTGACAGGGTAGATCCGGTTGAGCCGGAGAATTCAACTAGACCGAGCCGGGTTTAGGCTTGAGATTGTGAGAACAGTGTTGATTTGGACATCAAGATCAGAGATAAATTACCAGCATGTATATATTTCATATTATTTTTGTAAATGTTGATTTTGATGTATATGAATATGTATATTCCACAAACTATAAAAAAAAAATGTTTTGGATAAACCTTTGGTAATGAAGTATATATATGTGTTTTAACAAGTATTGTTTCATTTGCTATTTATATGATATTAATTGAATGTGTTAAGTTTATATAGGATTTTAAAAGTGAAGTTTTGTTTTGTTTAAAATGGGTTGTGACATTCTTATATCCTCTATACGCATATTATATATTTTAGGAGTATGTAGTGTATGTATATTGGGTATAAGGGTGTTATATTTTATCAGTTGAGAATTCTGGTTGTTCCATTATTTAATGGATTGTGGGTCTTCACCCTCAAAATGGATCTTCATCGTTGGACCTTGGATCTTCATCCTTGGCATTGAGTCTTCACCGTTGAAAATGGATCTTCAACCTTAGAGATCGGGTCTTCACCCTTGAAAGTGGATCTTCATTCTTGGCATCGAGTCTTCACCCTTGAAGCTGGATCTTCATCCTTGGAGATCGGGTCTTCACCCTTGAAATTGGAACTTCATCATTGAAGTTGGATCTTCATCCTTTGTATGGTCTTCACCCTTCAAAATGGATCTTCATCCTTTGGACTTCTGGTCTTCACCCTTTGAAGTTGCTTGGCATCGGGTCTTCATCCTTGGAGATCGGGTCTTCACCCTTGAAAGTAGATCTTCATCCTTTAAGTTGGATCTTCATCCTTGGAAATTGGGTCTTCACACTTGAAAGGGGATCTTCATCCTTTAAGCTTCGGGTCTTCGCCCTTGAAATGGATCTTCATCCTTTAGACTTCGGGTCTTCACCCTTCAAAGTGGATCTTCATCCTCGGCATCAGGTCTTCACCCTTGAAAATGGATCTTCATCCTTGGAAATCCGGTCTTCACCCTTGAAATTAGATCTTCATCCTTTAAGTTGGATCTTCATCCTTGGAATTGGGTCTTCACCTTTTAAACTGGATCTTCACCCTTTAGACTTCGGGTCTTCACCCTTCAAAGTGGATCTTCATCCTCGGTAGGGTCTTCACCCTTTAAAATGAATCTTCATCCTTTGGACTTCGGGTCTTCACCCTTTAAAATTGGATCTTCATCCTTTTGAACTTTTTTCCTATATTGGCTTCATCTCTTCCAGTTTGGACTGATATTTTGAGTTTTGCATCTTCATTCTTTTGATAGTTTTAGTGTTCCATTCTTTTGCAATTTTTCAAAAAAAAATTCAGCCATTTTTTAGCTGGCCCCTTATATCTTCTTCTTGCCCCAATGATTTTTCTCATGTAGGCTATGATTCATGTTTATGTTGTCTGGTTCTTCGCACAAGCATGCATCTCTTCTTTCTTTTGCAAAATGACCAGAGCTTCCTTAAGCAATGGGCCTTCCATGCCTCCAAATTTCATATTTGATTCTTTACTTCATAGGGTGTTTGTTGTTAACTTTAACAAAGAATAGACAATACAATAAAAGAAAATGCAATGTTATATGCTCATGTATGCATGATATCATGAATAATACTTACAATGGTTCCATCGACCCACAGACCGAGGTGATCAGCAGAAGTGTTCTCATTGGCTCCTTCCAGATGCTTGCTCAGTGTGAGCGGGGATTTTTGCCCCCACTCTCGGTGGAATGGTTCTTGCGACTTCAGCACTGTTTAGGCTCGGGGCCTTAGAGAACATGAACCTAAGTCTGGAGAAAATGGAGTCGCCACCCGGACAGGCCGGGAAAAAGAAAGGGGTGGATGACTCGATTCCTAAGAAATCCCCAACCCCTTAATGGGTTTGGAAAGTTGGGTACGTGTGGGGAAGGTGAGAAATAGCCCAGCACCCCCACAACGCCCGGTTCATTGGAACCGACCTCCTTTACAGGTCTTAATATTATAAAATTCTTAAATATAATAATATTATCCATCCTACACACAATAAAAAGAAAGCATCATTATATTAAAATCAAAGCATTGTCTAAACAAAACAAAACAAATAAATGGACACCCATCCAAGGATGGAAACATGTCCTTACATCACATGCCTAGATAGGACACCCACCAAAAGGTAGAAACATGCCCTTTACATAAGTTCTAAAATAGAAATGCAAATTAAATTACATAATGTTGAACTAGTGAGGTACTCACCAAGTGGAAACATACCTCTTACAACTTTTGGAAGTCTAAATTGATTGATAAAAGTAAATAATCATTCATCATAAATAAATTATTCATCAAAAGTATTTAAATATCAATAAAATAAACATCCATCCATAATAAATTAAATAAATCAAGTATTGAAATTAAATAGATTAAAGCATAAGAGATAAATCAAGGTATAAATTAATATGGAATTGAATAAAGCAAATAAAAGTTCAATTATAGCTACTGTGAATTTCTATGGAATTAAAATAGATTAGGGTTTTATGTTTTAAAAGGTTGGTAAGACTCTTTGATTAAACCAATTAAGATTTGAATGGTGAAATAATAAAACTAGGGTTTTGGACACTTTGAAATACTTTTTAATTCATGATTTTAAATAGTGATTTAAGCTACTGTGACTTTTTGAGTTTTTATGTTTTTTATGTTTTAAAAGGACTAAGGTTCATAAAAATTAGGGTTTAAGGTTTTAAAATGGTTAGGGTTTATTGTTTTAGGTTTAAAAGTTGAATTTTGGATTTAAACTTTGAAATTAGGGTTCTCAGGTAATGAATTATTTTTAGGGTTTTTAAAAAGCAATTTGATATTTTATGAAGTTTTATGAATTTAAACACATGGATTGAAGTTTTTATAAGTAGAAAAGATGTTTTTTAAGGTTTTTTGAATAAAATAGAACCTAATTTAAAATTTTGAAAGAAACAGAATTTGGTTTTGGTTTTGTAGAAAAATATGTTCAATTAGTGTTTTAATGTTTTTAAGAAGAAAAAATAACAATTTTAAGTCTTTTTTAAAAAAAGAAAGTCACGTTTTAGGGTTTTTGATTATGGAAAAATTAAATTACAACTCTAAGATTTTTGCTTTAACAAACTTAAACTTTATGGATTGGCTACTGTGAAACATAAATTAAAAGAATTTAACATACCTTCTTTTGTTGACTCTCCAAAAAATAACTCTTCTTGGATGAACTAGCTCCAAAGACAAGCCTTGGTTGCCTTTGAATTCTCCTTTTTTTTTTCCTTTAAATCGTGAGTCTGCTGCTTTAAATATCACTTCAATTGAATTCTTACTTTTCCTTCTTTGATTTGGTTTCAAATCCTAAAGTCACTGTGTAAATTTTTCCTCCCCCAATTTGGTTCTAATGGTCCTTATTTATAGTGGTTTTTAGGTTGTTTATTCCTAATTAATTAAGGTAAGTAATATTAATAAAAAAAGAAATTAAAACCTAATTAGATTAGGATTCAAAAAATTGCGTTGAAAAATTTTGCGTTGGCAAAACTGTGCTGCTGGGCCGGTGGGAGTGCCATCCCGCAGGCCTGCGGGCGAGCTGACGCTGGCCTGACGGGCCCGCTCGACCACTTTTTGCTGCCGATTTTTTTTTTCCGGCTCTGATTTTTATTTTTTTTTTATTTTTATTTGTTTATTTTCATTTTTTTATTAATAAAAATTAGATACTAAGGTAAAAATTATTTAATTAAAATTATTTTGGACCAATTAGACAAGAAAAATCATTTTGGGCTAAATAAAACATATTAGATCGGATTTGGTCAAAAATTAAGGGTCTACAGTTTGCCCCCTGTTTGAATGATCTGAAACCTTAGTGAAAGAGAGTGAAAAGCAAAAAGACTTAATTTTTGAGATGGCGACTTGTTTTGGGTACTTGGACCCGAAATTGGGTACTTGGACCTGAGCTTGAATTGATTTTGGGTACATGGACCCAAGATTGGGTACTTGGACCCGAGCTTGAATTGATTTTGGGTACTTGGACCTGGGATTGGGTACTTGGACCCGAGATTGATTTGATTTGGGTACTTGGACCCGAAATTGATTTTGGGTACTTGGAACCGGGATTGGGTACTTGGACCCGAGATTGGGTACTTGGACCCGAGCTTAGGTACTTGGACCCGAGCTTGAATTGATTTTGGATACTTGGACCTGAGATTGGGTACTTGGACCCGGGATTGGGTACTTGGACCCGAGCTTGAATTGATTTTGGGTACTTGGACCCGGGATTGGGTACTTGGACCCGAGATTGATTTTATTTGGATACTTGGACCCGAGGCTTATTTGAATTTGGGTGCTTGGACCCAAGATTGATTTGATTTGGGTACTTGGACCCGAGAATGGGTGCTTGGACCCGAGAATAGGTGCTTGGACTCGAAATTGATTTGATTTGGGTACTTGGACCCGAGAATGGATTTGATTTGGGTACTTGGACCTGAGATTGGGTTCTTGGACCCGAGCTTGAATAGATTTGGGTACTTGGTCCCGAGATTGGGTGCTTGGACCCGAGATTGATTTGAATTTGGGTGCTTGGACCTGGGATTGAGTTTGACTGACCTTTTATAATTTGAGAAATCTGACTGCTCCGGTTATTCCATGCATTGTGGTTTTCCACCCTCAAAATGGATCTTCATCCTTTGAGATCGGGACTTCACCCTTAAAAATGGATCTTCATCCTTTGAGATTGGGTCTTCACCCTTAAAAATGGATCTTCATCCTTTGAGATCGGGTCTTTACCCTTGCAAATGGATCTTCATCCTTGAAGATTGGGTCTTTACCCTTGAAACATGGGTCTTTATTCATTGGAGTTCGGGTCTTTACCCTGGCTTTAGCTCTTTTAGCTGGATTGGTCTTTTGTCTTTTGCATCTTCATTCTTTTGAGAGTTCTAATGTTTCATTCTTTTGTTCTTCCTTTTTGCAAAGATTTAGCTATTTTTAATTGGACCTTATATCCTCTCCTTGCCCCCCTATGTGGCAAAATATTTGTAAATGAGTTTAAAAATATTTGGTATATAAACTCAAAAAATTGAAAAGGAGAAACTTTGCCCCCTGTGTAGGCTCAAACCAAAGATTTTATCCATGCAAGCTTTGATTGATGTTTTTGCCATCTTGTTCTTCGTATAAGCATGTATTTCTTCTCTTTTCAAGATTGCTGGAGCTTTCTCAAGCAATGGGCTTTCTATGCCCCCCTGATTTGATATCTTCTTTTGATTCTTCACTTCACAGAGTGTTTGTTGTTCACTTTGATAAAGAATAGACAATACAAGATAAGAAAGTACGATGTGATATGCTCATGTATGCATGATATGCATGAACAATACTTACAGTTGTTCCAATGACTCACAGACCGAGGTGATCAGCAAAAGTGTTCTCATTGGTTCCGTTTTGACGCTTGTTCAAGTCTTGCATTAGAATGATTGAAAGCTTTGTCTTTGTAGCATTTATCTTTGAGATGTTGAGAACATGAGTGGTAGAGACCCCTAATGGTAGAGTCAAGGATGCATCCATTTCAAATTATGTTTCAGCTTGCCAATAATCATTTCCTTTGCCCAATGTGTCCTTTGGAGGTTCAACATACTTCCCTTAACTTGAAGGCTTTGTATGACAAATTATTTTTTTTTTGAATTTTTTTAATTTTGATTTTGAAATCAAATGTTAGCTTTGCCAAATTGATGTCAATGTACCTCAGGACTTGATTTTTCCAAATTAATATATCTATAACATGACAACCCTAGTTACCGTACTAAACTCGGGAATTATTTCTATTTAAGCAAGAACTGTTGCACTTCAGATAGGCACATACACATTACTTGGCCAAAGGTCTCATTTGATTTTAAATATTGTCTATCTCATATGCACGCTTATCCAAACTATCTCCACTAATAGACTCTACCTACCAAGGGAGATCAACAGGTCTTTGATAGGCTTGAAATGGGGTCTATAAGGGACACGGGTTTAAATGAAGGCCATTTTAAGATAGGAGCTGGTGTGACACAATGGACAAACCCTCACACTATAAATTTCTTGTTTGAACTTTAGACAGTTGGGAGCAATCTTTCTAGACTCCAAATTCCTTCTATCTTCTTGGCATTAATCTGGATCTTGATTAGGACAGTTTTTGCCCTTGCAAAAAGTTTGGTTCCCAAATTCATTTCTTTTCTTCTTCTCCCTTTTCTTTATTTCTCTTACTCTTCCCTTTTCTTTCTCTTTGTTTTCGTTACTCTTCCCTTTCTTTGAGCATTTTATCATTTTGTCCTTCTTTCTTGTAGAACTATCAAGTATAAAGCTTTTAAGCATTGAATGGTCTTTCTCCTTTTTCTCCAATTTTGATTGAATCTTTGGTTGGGTTGGACCAATTCAAGTCAAACCATCCTTATGGAAGCCTTTTGCTGCTTTAGGTAAAAGAGAACTCAGTTGGCTTTCTGAACCGCCTTTTCAAGTTTTATCTTCTTTTTTCTTTTTCTATTCTCTTTTTTCTTTCTTTTCTTTTTCTATTCACTTTTTTCTTTTTTTATTGGTTCTAGCTCAAACATAGTTGTCTTGTTTGTACCAACTTGGGCTTCCAATAATGGATGAGTGGAGTAACATAAATCTTCTTTAATAGGGATAAATCATTTGTTACTCTAATGTTGATGTTGTCTTGATATATTGGAGACATTAAGGGAACTTCAACTACCCTTAAGGTTTTGAGAAGATCAACTTTCTTTATGGTCTTGAGAACTTCAACTATCTTTATGGTCTTGAGAACTTCAACTATCTTCATAGTCTTGACTATTCATTTCTTTCTTTGATCTTCTTGCCTTTTCACCTTTGTGATCATAAGACTTGTCAAAAGTATCACAACAGCTCAAGGTAGGTTATTGAGGTTTGTATGCCAATGAAAAGAAAGCTAAAATTTTATGAAGGCTCAAAGAGACAACTAGGGATTAATATTTAATTGGGTGGATACTAGTTGTTGGCTAATCAAATAATGCCTAGATCATCTCTCCCTTAAATAAGCAGAGTTCAATTTCGCCTCGAAAGTTTGTCAAAGCAATGTTCTAAGACTAACTAAGACCTAGACAAAGATAATTATGCAGGAGCCCTCTCTAAGTAAGCATACACAACTCAATGCTATAGAGTGATTCCCTCATCTAGTAAAGTCATTCGAGTCATGATCCCTAGACACATTAATTTATAAACATCAAGCTAAATTCCTCATTGGTTGAGCACCAAAATGAACAAAGACCAATAAAAATTTATGATAAAAGTAATTTATTCAAAAAAATTTAAATTTGAAAAACACGATAGTTCCAAAATATTAAATAAAGTAAGATTGAAAAGCAACATTCAAGCTAAGGAAAGTTCATTGAGTTAGGCTTCTTTTCCTTTCATATCTTCAATATCCCCATCTTGAAAGGATGATAACACAAAATCTTCTTCCAATCCTTTTCCCACCATGAAGGTTGCCGGTGGAGGTACTCTATTGAACCTTGGTAATGGATTGTCTTTGGTGTTGGGCTTATCCGGCTCGGGTAACTTGCCATTATCAATTAAATTCTGGATCTCATGCCTCAACTTCATGCAATTGTCTGTTTCGTGTCCAGACCTTTGATGGAATTGGAAAAATGCATTAGTATCAAAGCTAGGTGGAAGAGGATTGGGCAAAGGATGAGGAGTCAAGGGTTGTAACAATCCCTTCTTTTGTAGCTTATTGAGAACCCAAGATAGTGGCTTACCTAATTCTGAAAATTGCCTCATTCCTCCTTGACTAGCGGGATTAACATCAACTTCTTTTTGTGTGCTTTGATTGCCCGACTGGTAGTTCCCTTTCTCATTCCTTCTTATTGAAAAGCGATTCTTCTCCCTTTCCCACTCTTCAATTTGTAGACCAGCTTAGAGAAGATCTTTGAAATCCCTTATAAGAGTGTGAGACATCCTTTCACGGAGATTGGGAAAGACACCTCTCACGATCATCCTTATTTGATCAGATTCATCGGGCCTTTTCTTGAGCAAAGCAGCCTTGTTTCTCCATCTCTTGACATAATCTACAAAATTCTCATTCGGTCTTTGCCTAATGGATTCCACTTCCATTAAGGTAACTTCCAATTCAACATTATATCCATATTGTTGGATAAAGGCTTTGTAAAGTAGATCCTAGCTCTTTTGTGTTCCATCATTTAAGGTATTAAACCAATTTTGAACAACAGGGTCCAATGAGAGCATAAAGTACCTTAGGGTTTGAGCCTTAGTAGCTCGGGCAGATTGCATGGCAGTGATATATTGCTTCACATGGAGATGAGGATTTCCAGTGCCATTATACATTGCAAAAGATGGCATCTTGAACTTGTATGGGACCTCTTCATCTAGCTCAAATATTTTTTCCAATTCAGACATTTCTTCAGTTTTCAGCTTTTTCTCAAATTTCTTTTCTAAATCAGCAATCATCTTTTCAATATCAGATGTCTCGGTCTTTTCAATAGTTGCCTTCTCAACAACCTTTGGCTCCTTTTTATCTTGAAGATCTTGGTAGTATTGAGCCCAATCATCATCATCAATGATCACCTTCTCATCATCACAAGCCACTTCATTAACTTTCGTCTTCCCTTTGTCCTTTGGCTTCTTAGTGCTAGCAGAAGCCTCGACATGATTCTCTAAGACTGCAGTCAATTGGTTCCTCATGGTCTCAGCCAGGGCCTCTTTTATTTCTTCCATCTTGGCATTGAGGGCTTCATCCACCATTCTTTGAATTTGTTCGGGCTCTATTATTCTTAGTGAGCAAGTGATTGAGTCATTGCTAGATATCTCAACTCCGGCGTAAGTCGGATTATTGTAAGCTTTTGAACTTTCGTAATCCAGGGCTGTGAGCCAAAGATGACCAATGATATGAGATGCAAATGTATGCATGTATGCACAAACAATTAACAAACAAGGACAAATTAGGACATTCCTTCCAACCTTATAACATCCACACACGAGTGGCGAGTCTCTTTTCCTAGGTATATGGTTAACAAAATACCAACATGGGGTACCTTGCTTTCGAATAATTCTCTCGAACGTTTCAACCAATAGTTGTATTTTCGAAAATGGAAATCAATCCATGATAATTCCCATTAATTAGGTTTTAGTCCATTTATCCAACTAAAGTAGCTTTTATGCTATGCTGGATTAAAACAAAATTAAGAGGTTTATTATAAATATATTTCTCACTTGAAAAAGGTAACTAATGATTCATGCCAAAAACAAGTCCATGGTTAATTTATTCTTAGTGTAAACTAGGCCCACAATTAATTTTTGGTATTTCATAATTGACCTAAATATTTTTGCAAGCTCTTTGTAAGAAAATGTTGGGTGAAAATAGTTTTGTTTCTAAGCCCGTTGTAAAAGATTTTAGAAAATTTGATTTTGGGCTTAGTATTTGGGCCATGGGCCAAAGGATTTTTGATTTATTTTTAGAAAAAGTCTTATGTCCAAAGACCATCTTAAAAAGTCTTGAAAATAGTTTTGGTCTTTTGGATTTTAAAGAAAAAATTTATTTTGAGCTTGTAAATGTACTTGGGTCATATTAGAAAAAGAACAAACCAAATAAGCCATGATTTAAACCAAGATAAATTATCCATAGTCAAACAACATGCATTTGGGGTAAAACCCTAAGGAAAGTAACTAGGCCAATTACATGAGTTTTAGTCTTTGGGTTAAAAGGCTTAGGTTCCCATAGCAAGTATATACCAAATGGTACGAGGCTATGAGTGGTTATGCCATGCTCGATCTCCATACCTTGAGTGAAAGTATGGTATCCCTTACATAACATAACACGGGCGTCCTAACTCACGCACACAATGCAATCTAATATGATGCAATGGATAATATCATTATAAGAAAGAATAGAATAATATAAAGACCAATGGAATCAACTTCTCTTATCCCCAGTGGAGTCGCCACTGTGAGCGGGGATTTTCGCCCCCACTCCCGATGGAATGGTTCTTGCGACTTCGGTACTGTTTAGGCTCAGGGCCTTAGAGAACACAGACCTAAGTCCGGAGAAAATGGAGTCGCCACCCGGACGGACCGGGAAAAAGAAAGGGGTGGATGACTCGATTCCTAAGGAATCCCCAACCCCTTAATGGGTTCGGAAAGTTGGGTACATGTGGGGAAGGTGAGAAATGGCCCAGCACCCCCACAACGCCCGGTTCATTGGAACCGGCCTCCTTTACAGGTCTTAATATTATAAAATTTTTAAATATAATAATATTATCCATACTACACACAATAAAAAGAAAGCATCATTATATTAAAATCAAAGCACTGTCCAAACAAAACAAAACAAATAAATGGACACCCATCCAAGGATGGAAACATGTCCTTACATCACATGCCTAGATAGGACACCCACCAAAAGGTAGAAACATGCCCTTTACATAAGTTCTAAAATAGAAATGCAAATTAAATTACATAATGTTAAACTAGTGCGGTACTCACCAAGTGGACACATACCTCTTACAACTTTTGGAAGTCTAAATTGATTGATAAAAGTAAATAATCATTCATCATAAATAAATTATTCATCAAAAGTATTTAAATATCAATAAAATAAACATCCATCCATGATAAATTAAATAAATCAAGTATTGAAATTAAATAGATTAAAGCATAAGAGATAAATCAAGGTATAAATTAATATGGAATTGAATAAAGCAAATAAAAGTTCAATTATATCTACTGTGACTTTCTATGGAATTAAAATAGATTAGGGTTTTATGTTTTAAAAGGTTGGTAAGACTCTTTGATTAAACAAATTAAGATTTGAATGGTGAAATAATAAAACTAGGGTTTTGGACACTTTGAAATACTTTTTAATTCATGATTTTAAATAGTGATTTAAGCTACTGTGACTTTTTGAGTTTTTATGTTTTTTTATGTTTTAAAAGGACTAAGGATCATAAAAATTAGGGTTTAAGGTTTTAAAAGGGTTAGGGTTTATTGTTTTAGGTTTAAAAGTTGAATTTTGGATTTAAACTTTGAAATTAGGGTTCTCGGGTAATGAATTATTTTTAGGGTTTTTAAAAAGCAATTTGATATTTTATGAAGTTTTATGAATTTAAACACATGGATTGAAGTTTTTATAAGTAGAAAAGATGTTTTTTAAGGTTTTTTTGAATAAAATAGAACCTAATTTAAAATTTTTAAAGAAACAGAATTTGATTTTGGTTTTGTAGAAAAATATGATCAATTAGTGTTTTAAGGTTTTTAAGAAGAAAAAATAACAATTTTAAGTCTTTTTTAAAAAAGAAAGTCACGTTTTAGGGTTTTTGATTATGGAAAAATTAAATTACAACTCTAAGATTTTTGATTTAACAAACTTCAACTTTATGGATTGGCTACTGTGAAACATAAATTAAAAGAATTTAACATACCTTCTTTTGTTGATTCTTCAAAAAATAACTCTTGTTGGATGAACTAGCTCCAAAGACAAGCCTTGGTTGCCTTTGAATTCTCCTTTTTTTCCTTTAAATCGTGAGTCTGCTGCTTTAAATATCACTTCAGTTGAATTCTTACTTTTCCTTCTTTGATTTGGTTTCAAATCCTAAAGTCACTGTGTAAATTTTTCCTCCCCCAATTTGGTTCTAATAGTCCTTATTTATAGTGGTTTTTAGGTTGTTTATTCCTAATTAATTAAGGTAAGTAATATTAATAAAAAAAGAAATTAAAACCTAATTGGATTAGGATTCAAAAAATTGCATTGAAAAATTTTGCATTGGCCAAAACTGTGCTGCCGGGCCCGTAGGCGTGCCAGCCCGCAGGAAATTCCTGTAGGCGAAAATTTCTCCCACAAGAATTTCCTATGGGAAGTTATTTTACTCGCAGCGGACGAAATAACTTCGCCCGCAGGAACCTGCGGGCAAAATAACTCGCCCGCAGGAAATTCCTGAGGGCGAGCTGACGCTGGCCCGACTGGCCCTCGCGACCACTTTTCGCTGCCGATTTTTTTTTCCGACTCTGATTTTTATTTTTATTTTTTATTTGTTTATTTTCATTTTTTATTAATAATAATTAGATACTAAGGTAAAAATTATTTAATTAAAATTATTTTGGACAAATTAGACAAGAAAAATCATTTTGGGCTAAATAAAACATATTAGATCGGATTGGGTCAAAAATTAAGGGTCTACACTCAGGTCTTGCATTGGAATGACAAAAGGTTTTGCATTTATGTTTTTTATCTTCAAGATATTGAAAACATGAATGATGAGGACCAAACAGCATAGTCAGGGGTACATCCATTTCAAACTATGATTCAGCATGTCAATTTGTAGCTTCTTCACAACCTTGCAAATAATTCTTTACTTTGCCCAATGTGTCCTTCAAGGTTCGACTGTTCAACATATTTCCCTTAACTTAAAGGTTTTTATAACAAGAAAATTGTTTTTTTAAATCAAATGTTGACTTTGTCAAATCAATGTCATTGTACCTCAGGACTCGATTTTTAGATTTAACATATCTATAACATGACAACCCTAGTTACCGTACTAAACTTGGAAATCATTTCTATTTGAGCAAGAACTATTGCACTTCAGATAGGCACATACACATTACTTGGCCAAAGGTCTCATTGAGTTTAAATATTGTCTAATTCATATGCATGCTTATTCAAACTATCTCCACTAATAGACTCTATCTACCAAGAGAGATCAAAAGATTTTTAATAGGCTTGAAATGGGATCTATAAGGGACACAGGTTAAATGAAGGCCATTTGTAAGTTGGAGCTGATGTGACATAATGGACAAACCTTCTCACTACAAACTTCTTGTTGGAACTTTAGGCAGTTGGGAGTAATCTTTCTAGACTCCAAATTCCTTCTATCTTCTCAGCATTAATCTGGATCTTGATTGGGACAATCTTTGCCTTTGTAAAAGGTTTGGTACCCATATTCCTTTCTTTTTCTTCTTTTCCTTTTTGTTCCTCTTTTTTTTTTCCTACTCTTCCCTTTCTTTGAGCATTTTATCATTTTGTCCTTCTTCTCTATAGGATTGTTAAGCATAGGACTTTTAAAAACTAGGTGGCCTTTCCCCTTTTTCTCTAATTTGGATCGAATCTTTTGTTGGGTTGGACCAATTCTAGTCAAACTGTCCTTATAAAGCAAATGGAAGTCTTTTGCTGCTTTAGGTAAAAGAGAACTCAGTTGGCTTTCTGAACCATTTTGGATTTTTTTTTATTTTTTTCTTTTTTTTCTTTCTTTTTCATTTTCTTTTTTTCTTTTTTTCTTTTTCTTTTCTTTTCTTTTTTTTCCTAGCTCCAAAAGAGTTATCTTGTTTATACCAACTTGTATTTTTGTTAATGGATGAGTGGAGGGGTATTAATCTACTTCAATCCTGACTTTATCTGTGATATTTGGTCTAATTCAAGTGAACTTCAACTACCCTTATGATCTTGAGAACATCAACTATCCTTACGGTCTTGGCTATGCATTCCATTCTTTTATCTTCTTGCCTCTTCACCTTAGTGATCATAAGACTTGTCAAAAGTGTAACAACAGCTCAGGGTAGGTCATTGGTGTAATATCCCAAAATATGCCCTAGAAGTTTTGATATAATTGTTATTTTAATTGAATTTAATGTATATGTGTTTTTGGAAAGAGAAAGGAAGTGAAGAGAGAGTTTATATGTTGTATATATGGAAATATATACAACATATATACAAGTCAAATGGATGGTCAACTAAAGAAGATATTTATGTATTTGTGTTTTAATAATTAATTAGAAGGAAATTTAAAATGAGTGGAAGAGATTAAATGGAATATTTTATTGGTTAAATGCTTGGAGGAGAGGGTTTTGAGGAGATGATTTGACTTTTGCTTTCTATCTTTTCTTCTTTCTTTCTTTCTTTCTCTTGCCGTGGCCATTTTCCTTTCTTTCCTTTTCTTTCCTTTTGGCCGGCTAGCAAAGAATCAAGAGAGCAATAGAGAGATTTGATCTTCTAACTCAAGATTGAAGGAAGTTTTCAAGTGATCAAGTTGGAAATTTAAGAGTTTCTTCATCCTTGGTAAGTTTCCTCATGATTCCTTGATTTTCTTTTAAGATGTGTTTGAGTTTGTTGGTTGATTGTTGATGGTATTTGATTATGTTTGATTAAGATGTGTTTAAGAGTGTTTGGTTCAAGTGATTTTGGATTTTAGGGTTGGATTGAAGGAAAGAGTAAGTTGTTGGAAGTGAATGTATTATGGTTGTGTTTTGGGTTTGTGGTGATGATTTTGATTTGTGTTGGATGTATGTTTTTAGTTGTTTTGGTGTTTTTGCATGTTTGTTATGGTTCTTGGGTATGTTGAGCTAAGTTTGTTTGAAGTGGATTTTGGTGAAAGGAAGTGAGTTGTTGGTTGTGTTGTTATTGTTGCCGGAATCTGGGTTTTTGGCCTGACACGCCCATGAGCACGGCCAAGTCTTTGGGCGTGTCGATGGTTCTGTGTTCTTGGTTGGGTGACACGAGCAGTGACACGCCCATGTCACTGAGCGTGTCACAGCTTCTGTGTAGTTGTAGTATTGACACGTCCAGTGACACGCCCATGTCACTGAGCATGTCATAGCTACTGTGTTGGTGAAGAATTGACACGTCCAGTGACACGCCCATGTCACTGAGCATGTCATAGCTACTGTGTTGGTGAGGAATTGACATGGCCATGAACACGCCCATGTTGTTGGACGTGTCAATGTTTCTATGAGACAGTATGTATTACACGTTCAGTGACACGCCCGTGGTTCTGAGCGTGTCAAAGCTTCTGTGTTGTGAGTTTAGGGCACGGTCAGGGACACGCCCATGTTTGTGAGCGTGTCATGTTTAGGGTTTGCCCTAGTTGGTTCTTAGTCTTATTATCTCATGTGTATTATTCCTTTTGGATTAGGTTGTGAAGAGTTTGAGTTGCCCTAATCCAAATATTGAAGGATTATTGGAAGAGTAAGGTTGTAGATTGGTGTGAGTTGTTTCTAAGGTAAGTACAAGCTACATTATTGCATACATTCATATGATGTTGATACTTATTAATAATGTTATGTTTGATATAATAAGATGTGAAACTAATATGATGGGTTATAATAATGTTCAATGAAATTAATGATGCTAATGAGATGATTGAGACATGGTTGCCTATTTTTATTATGAGATATGAAGCCATGGTTGTTGGCTATAATGATGAGAATGAAATGAGAAATGAATTGAGAAAGAAATGTATAAAGATATAAATGAAAAGATTTTGTGTCTAATATGTTAATTCAATTTTCAGAGTTCTGGATTTGGCGGCATGCCTATAAAGTACTGGATAGATAAAAAGACCGGGTCATAAGCCGATTCCAGTTGATTAATATGAAATGTGAATTAAAGTAACAGTCTAGCCGGGTTGAGGATTTCCTCGAGTTTATCCGGGTTGAGGTCCAAGAGACTGGGTCTGTTATGGGTAACAGTCTAGCCGGGTTGAGGATCTCCTCGAGTTTAGCAGGTTGAGGTCCAAGAGACTGGGTCTGTTACCCTATCCATGGATAGAAATATATATATATATATATATTGCCTAAGGGCTTGATAATTGTGATTATAGACCAAAGCAGTAACTCTGAACTTTGAATAATATATTAGTGTCTTTTGGGCCCAAGTCTGTCTTTGTTTTCATTGTGATCTATGAATGATGAAATAAATATTAATGAGATTCTTGAGAATTATTTATATGTTTAAGATTATGACATTTGCATTTCATTAAAGTATAAGATTATTATAGTTTGTACCACTAAGCCGTTGGCTTAGCGCGATTATGATCCATCACGCAGGTGACAGGAAAGATCCGGAGAGTTCCTCTAGACCTAGTAGAGTCTAGATTTTGAGGCGTTGATAGTGGAGCTTAAAGATCAAAGACATACTGCCACACATGTATATGTTTTATGTTTTGTAAAACTTGAGTTTTAATGTATAAGTATTTGTAAATATTTGTTATATTTTCCGCTGCTTTTAAATAAACACTTTATGATTTGTGTTTATAGTTTCTTTTAAATGTTTTAAATTTGTTCATGTTTTTAAAAAGGGATGAGTCATCTGTTTAGTAAACAGTGGCAACTCTTTATTCAGTATACGTATATTACGATCGTATTAGCATGCTGTGTACGTATAGGGGGTATAGGGTTGTTACAATTATTTTGGTATCAGACCCTAGGTTTGAGATTCTCAACCTAGGTCAACTGTAAGAAAAAGGAAATTTTGAGTTTTGAAATATGGTTTTTAAATAAGATACATGTTTTGGTATGACAGTCTTTGATCTTGATAAGGTATATTCTGCTGTGTTTGCAGATATAGGTAGTAATGGAGTCCCATTCACGTCAGACTGTAGAAGGAAGTGCTGAGAGTTTGGCTCCAGGAGAGAGTAGAGAGGGAGCTAGGGTTGAGAGAGTTAGTGAGGCACCTGTCTCTGTGCCAGAGAGATCAGCTGCAGATGAGGCTCCGCCGGGTTGGTTAAGGCATATGGTGGAATTATTTAGACAAGCTCCAGTGCAGCCACCACCACCACCACAGCCTCAGGTACCGGTAAGACATTATGACAAGTTGAGAAAATATGGGGCTGAAGATTTCCTAGGCACTACCGATCCTGCAGTGGCTGAGCAATGGTAGAATAAGGTGCAGAGGATATTCATTCAGTTGCAAGCCACTTCGGATGAGAAATTTGACTATGCCAGATCCCTCCTGCAGAAAGATGCCTATGACTGGTGGAAGACGGTTCCTCATGCAATGGATGCAATGGATGATCCACCTACATTATCATATGGGGATTTTCTGAGGGAGTTCGAGCAGAAATATACTCTGAGGGAGTATAAAGATCTTAAGAAGATGGAATTTTTGAATTTAAGGCAAGACAACCGGACGGTAACAGAATATGAGATTGAATACATCCGGTTGAGTCGTTATGCTGGGGGAATTATCTCAGATGAAATAAACCGGTGCAGAAGGTTTGAGGAGGGATTGCGGCCCTCTATTATGTGCATCGTGGCTGGCTCTCGGTACCAGGATTTCTCTCAGCTTGTTGCAGCAGCTAGAAGTGTTGAGAGAGCGCAAAGCATTGCAACAGCTGCTTCTAAGGAGGAGACTAGGGTAAGAAGACCCTAGTTTGAGGCAGGGTCTTCATCTGTGAAGAGGGGTAGAGGAAGCTTTGTTTCAAGGATCAGTAGGAGTCAGAGACAGCCGGGTAGGTCAGTGCAGTATCAGAGACAGAGACTGAGACCTACAGCTTCTGTAGCCAGTGCTCCGACTCCATTAATTCAGAGGTCTACTCCACCTACATGTGAGATTTGTGGTAGAAACCATGTGGGTGTTTGCTGGAATATTGGTAGATCCACTGTGTGTTTCAGGTGTGGATCACCTGACCATTTCATTAGGGAGTGCCCGGAGATGCAGGAGCATAGACAGGCTGAGTCTGCAGCCTCTCGACCCAGTGTCAGCAGAGGTGGTCGAGGGGGCAGATGTTTCAGTAGAGGGGGTCGACCCGGGTATAGTCAGAGAGGAGGATCATCATCCGGAGGCAATAGGCCAGATGAAGCCGGATCTTCTCAGAGAGTGTATGTGATGCAAAGGCAACCAGATGCTTCAGCAGCTATAGTGGGTACATTCTCTTTATTTGGCATTTCAGTACTTGCTTTAATTGATCTAGGATCTACTCATTCATACATAAGTGCATCCATATTTCCTGTGTCTGAATTACATTCAGAGTCCTTAGGATTTGATGTCTTGGTGACAAATCCTTTAGGACATAATGTTATTGTGAGTAAGGTTCATCGTGATAGTGCAGTGGTAGTGCAAGGAGAGGAGTTTCTTGGGGATTTAATTGAATTGCCTTTTAAGGAGTATGATTTAATCTTAGGCATGGATTGGTTGTCTAAGCATGGAGCTGTGGTAGATTGTCAAAAGAAGTGTGTTACCTTGAGAATCGGTAATGGTAGAATTGTGATGGTGTCTAGTGAGCAAAGACAACTTGCATCCTTGTTTGTTTCAGCTGTAACAGCTAGAAAATTGATTAGAAAAGGGTGTGATGCTTATCTTGCTCATGTTGTGGATGCCCGAATAATGGGTTCTCAACTTGATAGTATACCCACGGTTGCAGATTTTCCAGATGTGTTTCCTGAAGAGTTGCCAGGGTTACCCCCTGAGAGAGAGGTTGAGTTTGGTATCGAGTTGTTGCCTGGTACCACTCCCATCTCTATTACTCCTTATAGAATGGTACCTGCTGAATTGAGAGAATTGAAGGTGCAGTTGCAGGAGTTGTTGGATAAAGGGTTTATTCGCCCTAGTGTTTCTCCGTGGGGAGCCCCTGTTTTGTTTGTGAAGAAGAAGGATGGTACTATGAGATTGTGCATTGATTATAGGCAATTGAACAAAGTGACAATCAAGAATAAGTATCCTTTGCCTAGGATTGATGATCTCTTTGATCAATTGAAGGGAGCAGCAGTGTTTTCCAAGATTGATTTGAGATCAGGGTACCATCAGTTGAGGGTTAGAGCTGAAGATGTTCCTAAGATAGCTTTTCGTACAAGGTATGGGCATTATGAGTTTTTGGTGATGCCTTTTGAGTTGACGAATGCACCTGCAGCTTTCATGGATTTGATGAATAGGGTGTTTAGGCCCTATCTAGATCAATTTGTTGTGGTCTTCATTGACGATATTTTGGTGTATTCACGTAATGAAGAGGAACATGACAAGCATTTGCGGATTGTATTGCAGATTTTGAGAGAAAGGCAGTTTATATGCTAAGCTGTCGAAGTGTGAGTTTTAGCTTGATCAAGTGACTTTTCTTGGTCATATAGTTTCAGCAGATGGTATTAGAGTTGATCCAAGTAAAGTTGAAGCTATTTTGAATTGGAGTCCACCAAAGTCAGTGACTGAAGTTAGAAGTTTTCTGGGTTTGGCAGGCTATTATCGATGCTTTGTGAAAGGTTTTTCTTTATTAGCTATTCCACTCACCAGATTACTTCGAAAAGGAGTTAGATTTGTGTGGACAGATCAGTGTCAAGCTAGTTTTGAGCAATTGAAAGAGATGTTGACTCAAGCGCTTGTTCTTACTTTACCCGTGGAAGATAAACCATATGTAATTTATAGTGATGCTTCACATAATGGTTTAGGATGTGTTTTGATGCAAGAAGGTAAAGTGGTAGCTTATGCTTCTCGAAAGTTGAAGCCGCATGAGCTTAATTATCCGACGCATGATTTGGAGTTGGCAGCTATAGTGTTTGCTTTGAAGATTTGGCGACACTATTTGTATGGGGAGAAGTGTTTTATCTATACAGATCATAAGAGTTTAAAATATTTGGGAGTTCAAAGAGAGCTTAATCTTCGGCAGAGACGTTGGTTGGAGTTGATTAAAGACTACGACTGTTTGATTGATTATCATCCGGGTAAGGCAAATGTTGTTGCTGATGCTTTAAGTTGAAAGTCTTTGGCATGTTTGTCGGTTTATTCACTCTCGTTGCTTGTTGAATTGAGAGCATTGCATGCTAGTTTTGAATCATGCGATGATGGTGCACTGTTGGCTCAATTGCAGTTGATGCCAGTGTTGTTGGATCAGATTAAAGAGGCTCAATTGGCTGATGAGAAAATTCAGAAGATTGTTTCAGATTGCCAACGTGGAGAAAATGGAGATTTCCATGTGAGAAATGATGGTAGTCTTTGGTTTAAAGATAGGTTGTGTGTTCCTGATGATGCTAGCTTGAGAAAGTTTATTTTGGAGGAAGCACACCACTCAGTTTTTGCTATGCATCCGGGAAGTACAAAGATGTACCATGATTTGAAATAGCATTATTGGTGGTCTGGTATGAAGAGAGACATAACGGAATTTGTATCCAAGTGTCTCACGTGTCAGAGGGTGAAAGCTGAGCATCAAGTTCCAACAGGGTTGCTTCAACCTTTAAAAGTGCCTAAATGGAAATGGGAGAGAGTGACAATGGATTTTGTATCTGGTTTGCCTTTGACTCAGAAGAATCATGATGCTATCTGGGTGATTGTTGATCAGTTGTCAAAGACAGCTCATTTTCTTCCAATTAGAATGGACTATTCTCTTGAAAGACTGGCTGAGCTGTATATTAATGAGATAGTGAAGTTGCATGGAGTCCCGATTTCTTTAGTGTCTGATCAAGATCCCCAGTTCACTTCAAGGTTTTGGAAGAGTTTGCATGGTGCTTTGGGTTCTTGATTACACTTTAGTACTGCTTTTCATCCACAGACAGATGGACAGTTAGAGAGAGTGATACAGATTATTGAGGATATGTTGAGAAGCTGTGTCATTGATTTCTCTGGAAGTTGGGACAGATTTTTGCCACTTGTGGAATTTGCTTACAACAACAGTCATCAATCCAGTATTGGTATGGCACCATTTGAGGCATTGTATGGTAGAAGATGTAGAATGCCTTTATGTTGGAATGAACTTGGAGAAGGCAAATTAATTGGTCCTGATTTGGTTAAAGAGACTGAAGAGAAAGTGAAGATAATTCAAGATCGGTTAAAAGCAGCTTCAAACCGACAGAAATCTTATTCAGATTTGAAGAGGAGAGACATAGAGTTTAATATTGGAGATAAAGTATTTTTGAAAGTGTCTCCTTGGAAAAAGATTTTAAGATTTAGTCGTAAAGGAAAACTGAGTCCTCGTTTTATTGGACCGTATGAAATATTGGAAAGAGTTGGACCAGTTGCGTACTGACTTGCTTTACCGCCTGAATTGGATAGAATCCATAATGTCTTCCATGTTTCTATGTTGAGGAGGTACAGATCAGACCCATCTCATGTTTTACCAGTTGAATCTATTGAGGTGAGTCCGGATTTAACATTTGAAGAAGAACCAATTGCTATTTTGGCACATGAAGTGAAAGAGTTGAGAAATAAGAGAGTGCCATTGGTGAAAGTTCTTTGGAAGAATCATGATAGAGAAGAGGTAACTTGGGAGAGTGAGCAAGCAATGCGAGATCAGTATCCTCAGCTGTTTCAGACTTGATATCAGGTAATTTCGAGGATGAAATTTCTTTTTAGAGGGTGAGAATTGTAATATCCCAAAATATGCCGTAGAAGTTTTGATATAATTGTTATTTTAATTGAATTTAATGTATATGTGTTTTTGGAAAGAGAAAGGAAGTGAAGAGAGAGTTTATATGTTGTATATATGGAAATATATAAAACATATATACAAGTCAAATGGATGGTCAACTAAAGAAGATATTTATGTATTTGTGTTTTAATAATTAATTAGAAGGAAATTTAAAATGAGTGGAAGAGATTAAATGGAATATTTTATTGGTTAAATGCTTGGAGGAGAGGGTTTTGAGGAGATGATTTGACTTTTGCTTTCTATCTTTTCTTCTTTCTTTCTTTCTTTCTCTTGCCGTGGCCATTTTCCTTTCTTTCCTTTTCTTTCCTTTTGGCCAGCTAGCAAAGAATCAAGAGAGCAATAGAGAGATTTGATCTTCTAACTCAAGATTGAAGGAAGTTTTCAAGTGATCAAGTTGGAAAGTTAAGAGTTTCTTCATCCTTGGTAAGTTTCCTCTTGATTCCTTGATTTTCTTTTAAGATGTGTTTGAGTTTGTTGGTTGATTATTGATGGTATGTGATTATGTTTGATTAAGATGTGTTTAAGAGTGTTTGGTTCAAGTGATTTTGGATTTTGGGGAAAGAGTGAGTTGTTGGAAGTGAATGTATTGTGGTTGTGTTTTGGGTTTTTGGTGATGATTTTGATTTGTGTTGGATGTATGTTTTTAGTTGTTTTGGTGTTTTTGCATGTTTGTTATGGTTCTTGGGTATGTTGAGCTAAGTTTGTTTGAAGTGGATTTTGGTGAAAGGAAGTGAGTTGTTGGTTGTGTTGTTGTTGTTGCCGGAATCTAGGTTTTTGGCCTGACATGCCCATGAGCACGGCCAAGTCTTTGGGCGAGTCGATGGTTCTGTGTTCTTGGTTGGGTGACATGAGCAGTGACACGAGCAGTGACACACCCATGTCACTGAGCGTGCGTGTCACTGCTCGTGTCACAGCTTCTATGTAGTTGTAGTATTGACACGTCCAGTGACACGCCCATGTCACTGAGCGTGTCATAGCTACTGTGTTGGTGAGGAATTGACACGGCCATGAACACGCCTATGTTGTTGGATGTGTCAATGTTTCTGTGAGATAATATGTATTACACGTTCAGTGACACGCCCGTGGTTCTGAGCGTGTCAAAGCTTCTGTGTTGTGAGTTTAGGGCACGGTCAGGGATACACCCGTGTTTGTGAGCGTGTCATGTTTAGGGTTTGCCCTAGTTGGTTCTTAGTCTTATTATCTCATGTGTATTATTCCTTTTGGATTAGGTTGTGAAGAGTTTGAGTTGCCCTAATCCAAATATTGAAGGATTATTGGAAGAGTAAGGTTGTAGATTGGTGTGAGCTGTTTCTAAGGTAAGTACAAGCTACATTATTGCATACATTCATATGATGTTGATACTTATTAATAATGTTATTTTTGATATAATAAGATGTGAAACTAATGTGATGGGTTATAATAATGTTCAATGAAATTAATGATGCTAATGAGATGATTGAGACATGGTTGCCTATTTTGATTATGAGATATGAAGCCATGGTTGTTGGCTATAATGATGAGAATGAAATGAGAAATGAATTGAGAAAGAAATGTATAAAGATATAAATGAAAAGATTTTGTGTCTAATATGGTAATTCAATTTTCAGAGTTCTGGATTTGGCGGCATGCCTATAAAGTACTGGATTAGTGAAAAGACCGGGTCGTTAGCCGATTCCAGTTGAATAATATGAAATGTGAATTAAAATAACAGTCTAGCCGGGTTGAGGATTTCCTCGAGTTTATCCGGGTTGAGGTCCAAGAGACTGGGTCTATTACAGGTAACAGTCTAGCCGGGTTGAGGATCTCCTCGAGTTTAGCAGGTTGAGGTCCAAGAGACTGGGTCTGTTACCCTATCCATGGATAGAGATATATATATATTGCCTAAGGGCTTGATAATTGTGATTATAGACCAAAGCAGTAACTCTGAACTTTGAATAATATATTAGTGTCTTTTGGGCCCAAGTCTGTCTTTGTTTTCATTATGATCTATGAATGATGAAATAAATATTAATGAGATTCTTGTGAATTATTTATATGTTTGAGATTATGACATTTGCATTTCATTAAAGTATAAGATTATTATAGTTTGTACCACTAAGCCGTTGGCTTAGCGCGATTGTGATTCATAGCGCAGGTGACAGGGAAGATCCGAAGAGTTCCTCTAGACTTAGTAAAGTCTAGATTTTGAGGCGTTGATAGTAGAGCTTAAGGATCAAAGACATACTACCACACATGTATATGTTTTATGTTTTGTAAAACATGAGTTTTAATGTATAAGTATTTGTAAATATTTGTTATATTTTCCGCTGCTTTTAAATAAACACTTTATGATTTGTGTTTATAGTTTCTTTTAAATGTTTTAAATTTGTTCATGTTTTTAAAAAGGGATGAGTCATCTGTTTAGTAAACAGTGGCAACTCTTTATTCAGTATACGTATATTACGGTCGTATTAGCATGCTGTGTACATATACGGGGTATAGGGGTGTTACAATTGGGCTTATAAGTCAATAATGAGAAAGTTAAAATCTTATGAAGGCTCAAAGGGACAACTAGGGATTGTTATTTAATTAGGTAGATACTAGTTGTTGTCTAACCAAATAATGCCTAGATCATCTCTCCCATAAATAAGCAGAGTTCAATTTTTCCTCAAAAGTTTGTCAAAGCATGTTCTAAGACTGACTAGGACCTAGACACTCATAATTATGTAGGATCCCTCTCTAAGTAAGCATACATAACTCAATGCTATAGAGCAATTCCCTCACTTAGTAAAGTCATTCAAATCACGATGCATAGATAGGCTAATTTATAAATATCAAGTTACATTCATCATCGGTTGAGCACCAAAATGAACAAAGACCAACAAAAATTTGATGAAAGTAATTTATTCAAACAACTTTAAATTTGAAAAACATAATTGTTCCAATTAAATATTAAAGAAAGCTAAATAAATAGAGCAACACTCCAAGCTAAGGGAAGTTTGTTGAATAAATTTTTTTCGTATTCCACATCTTCAATACTCCCATCTTGAAAAGAGGATAAGATAAAATCTTCCTCCAATCCTTTTCCTACCATGAAGATTGTCGGTGGAGGTACTCTTCCAAATTTAGGCAAAGGATTGTTTTTGGTATTAGGCTTGTCTGGCTCAGGTAGCTTACCACTATCGATTGATCTTGGATCTCATGCTTCAATCGGGTACATCTATCTGTCTCATGTCCTTGAGTCTGATGAAATTGATAAAAAGCCTTAGTATCAAATTATAGGGGTAAAAGATTTGGCAAAGGTCGAGGGGTCAATGGCTGTAATAGTCCCTCCTTTTATAGCTTGTTGAAAACCAAAGACAAATGCTTCTCTAGATCTGAAAATTATCTTCTATTTGCTTGACCAGTTGCATTAATTTAGACCTTTAATTTTTGACCCAGTCTGGTCCAATATATTTTAATTAGTCCAAAATAATTTTTGTGTTGTCTAATATATTTTTTAGTCCAAAAATAATTTTTGTTATTTTAAGTAAGTAATATTTGCTTCAAAAATAATAAACAAAAAAATAAAAAATAAATAATAATAATGAAAATATAAAAAGAAGGTTGGATTGCCCGAAGGTCATTTCACCCGCAGCTGCCGCAGCTGGCTGCAGCAACTTTTTCAACAGAGCAATTTTTCCTGCTGCAATTTTTTTTGCCAGCGCAATTTTTCCGCATGAGTTTTTTTTTGCCAGCGAAATTTTCCGATGCAATTTTGTGAAACCTAATGCAATTAGGTTTTGGATTCCTTTTCTTAATAAATAATGTATGCCGTGAGCAACTAGGAAAAAAACAAAAAAAAACTTCTATAAATAAGTATAATTACAACACAAAAAAGGGAGGAAAATTGGACGTAAATTGGTGACCGAGAGTGAGTAGGAAAACTTGGAAACTTTAAAAATTCCTTCTGGCAGTAAATTGAATCGAACTTTAGAGGGAGCAAACAAGCAATTCAAAGGCAAGAAAAGCTTGTCTTTGACCTTGTTCATCCAAGAAGCAATTTTTTGGGTGTAACTCATGAACCAAGGTTTGAGCTCTTAAATTCTTTTTGTTTTTTCACAGTAGTTGAATTCATCTAGTTGCTTATTTTAATTCAAGAACTTTAGAACCTCAATTCACCTTTTCTAAAATTTGAAAACCTTAAATCATTGCTTTGTTTTTCAAAAAAATTTAAAGTTATTAGTTTTGTTCCTCCAAAACCCTAAAACCCTAATTTGCTTTCCAAATTCTCAAAACCCTAAATTGTGTTCTATTTCTTTCCAAAAGCACTAAAAACTTCTTTTTTTCTCTTATAAACTTTAAATCATTTATTTATTTTCATAAAACATCATAAAATTATAAATTGATTTTTTCAAATTCTAAAAAACCTAAAAATCCACTGAAACCCTAATTCTAAAACACTAAATCCAAATGCAACTTCCAAATCTAAAATAGTAAAACCCTAACCCCTTTAAAACCTTAAACCCTAATTTTTAAAAAAAACCCTAATCCTTTAAAATTTTTAAAAACCATAAAAACACAAATATTTTAATTTCACACAGTAAACTTGAAACCATAAATCAAAAGTATTTTAAAGAGTCCAAATCCTAGTTTCATGATTTTACATAACAAACCCTAGTTTGGTTAATCAAAGAGTCTTACCAACCTTTTAAAACATAAAATCCTTAATCTATTTTATTTCTCTTAATGTCATAGTAGCCTAATTCTATAAATTCCAAAATCCTAAACACATGAAATAAATAACTCAAAATGGAAACAGTAGCTATAATTTAGATTTTTATTTGCCTTATTTAATTATATATTTGATTATGCTTTGATTTATTTATTTAAGTTCAATGCTTGGTTTCTTTAATTTATCATGGATGGATGTTTATTTTCCATTGATATTTAATACCTTTGATGAATGATTTATTTATGATGAATGATTATTTACTTTTATCAATTTATTTAGACTTCCAAATGTTGTAAGAGGTATATTTCCACTTGGTGGGTACCTCATTAGTTAAATATCATATAATTTAATTTGCTTTTTCTATTCTAGAACCTATGTAAAGGACATGTTTCTACCTTTCGGTGGGTGTCCTATTTAGGCATGTGATGTAAGGGCATGTTTCCATCTTCGGATGGGTGTCCATTTATTTATTTTTTTGGTTTGGACATTGCTTTGATTTTAATATAATGATGCTTTCTTTTTATTGTGTTTAATATGGATAATATTCTTGTATTTAAGAATCTTATAATATTAATACCTGTAAAGGAGGCCGGTTCCAATGAACCGGGCGTTGTGGGGGGTGCTGGGCCATTTCTCACCTTCCCCACACGTACCCAACTTTCTGAACCCATTAGGGGGTTGGGGATTCCTTAGGAATCGAGTCATCCACCCCTTTCTCTTTCCCGGCCAGTCCGGGTGGCGACTCCATTTTCTCCGGACTTAGGTCCATGTTCTCTAAGGCCCTGAGCCTAAACAGTGCCGAAGTCGCAAGAACCATTCCACCGGGAGTGGGGGCGAAAATCTTCGCTCACAGTGGCTACTCCACTGGGGATAAGAGAAGTTGATTCCGTTGGTCTTTATATTATTCTATTCTTTCTTATAATGATATTATCCATTGCATCATATTAGATTGCATCGTGTGTGTGAGTTAGGACGCCCGTGTTACCCATGTTATGTTATGTAAGGGATACCATACTTTCACTCAAGGTATGGAGATCGAGCATGGCATAACCACTCATAGCCTTGTACCATTCGGTATATACTTGCTATGGGAACCTAAGCCTTTTTACCCAAAGACTAAAGCTCATGTAATTGGCCTAGTTACTTTCCTTAGGTTTTACCCCAAATGCATGTTGTTTGACTATGGTTAATTTATCTTGGCTTAAATCATGGCTTATTTGGTTTGTTCTTTTTCTAATATGACCTAAGTATGTTGTGAGCTCAAAATAATTTTTTCTTTAAAATCCAAAAGACCAAAGCTATTTTCAAAACATTTCAAAATGGTCTTTGGATATAAGACTTTTCTAAAAATAAATCAAAAACTCTTTTGCTCATGGCCCAAATACTAAGCCCAAAATCCATTTTTTCTAAGATCTTTTTACAATGGGTTTAGAAACAAAATTGTTTTTATCCAAGCTTTTCTTACAAAGAGCTTGCAAATTATTTAGGTCAATTATGAAATACCAAAAATCAATTATAGGCCTAGTTTACACTAAGAATAAATTAACCATGGGCTTGTTTTTGGCATGAATCATTAGTTATCTTTTTCAAGTGAGAAATCTTTCTATAATAAACCTCTTAATTTAGTTTTAATCTAATATAGCATAAAAGCTACTTTAGTTGGTTGGATGGATTAAAACCTAATTAATGGGAATTATCATGGATGGATTTCCATTTTCAAAAATATAACTATTGGTTGAAATGTCCGAGGGAATTATTCGAAAATAAGGTACCCCATGTTGGTATTTTGTTAACCATATACCTAGGAAAAGAGACTCGCCATTTGTGTGTGGATATTATAAGGTTGGAAGGAGCATCCTAATTATCCTTGTTTGTTGATTGTTTATGCATACATGCATACAAGTATACATTTGCATCTCATATCATTGATCCTCTCTGGCTCACAGCCCTGGATTATGGATTATGATAGTTCAAAAACTTACGACAATCCGACCTACGCCGGAAGCAAAGAATCTAGCAACGACTTAATCACTTGCTTACCAAAAATAATGGATCCCAAAAAAATTCAAATAATGGTGGATGATGCCCTCAACGCCAAGATGGAAGAAATAAAAGAGGCCATGGCCGAGACCATAAAGAATCAACTAGCTGCAATTTTAGGAAACAATGCTGAAGCATCTGCTAGCACCAAGAGAGGCAAGGGGAAGACTAAAGTTGATGAAGTAGCTTTTGATGATAATAAGGTAATCATTGATGATGATGATTGGGCTCAATACTACCAAGATCTTTAAGACAAAAAGGAGACGAAGGTTGTTGAGAAGGAAAATATTGAAAAGATCGAGACATCTGATGTTGAGAAGATGATTGCTGATTTAGAAAAGAAATTTGAGAAGAAACTGACAACCAAAGAAATGTCCAAAGTTGACAAATTATTTGAGCTAGATGAAGAAGTCCCGTACAAGTTCAAGATGCCATCTTTTGCAAAGTTTGATGGAACCAAAAATCCTCATCTCCATGTGAAGCAGTATATCACTGCTATGCAGTCTGCTCAAGCTACTAAGGCTTAAACTCTAAGGTACTTTATGCTCTCATTGGATCCTGTTATCCAAAATTGGTTCAATACCTTAGATGATGGAACACAAAAGAGTTGGGATTTGCTATACAAGGCCTTCATTCAGCAATATGCGTACAATGTCGAGTTGGAAGTTACCTTAATGGAAGTGGAGTCCATAAGGAAAAGGCCAAATGAGAATTTTGTGGACTATGTGAAAAGGTGGAGAAATAAGGATGCTTTGCTCAAGAAAAGGCCCGATGAATCTGATCAAATAAGGATGATCGTGAGAGGTGTCCTGCCCAATCTCCATGAGAGGATGTCTCATACACTCATCCGTGATTTCAAAGACCTTCTCCAAGCTTGTTTGCAAATTGAAGAGTGGGAAAGGGAGAAGAATCACTTTTCAATAAAAAGGAATGAGAAAGGGAATTACCAATCCAGAAATCAAAGCATGCAAAAAGAGGTTGATGTTAATGTAACAGGTCAAGGAAATAAAAGACAATTCTCAGAATTGGGGAAACCTCTATCTTGGGTTTTTAGCAAGCTGCAAAAGAAAGGGTTGTTGCAACTGTTAGCTCCTCGACCACTACATAATCCACTGCTATCAAACTTCAATGCTGAGGCCTTCTATCAATTTCATCAAATGCGAGGGCATGAAACAGATAAATGTGCTCGTCTAAGGCATGAGATCCAAGACCTAATCGATAGTGGCAAGCTACCCAAGCCAGATAAGCCCAATACCAAGAACAACCCTTTGCCTAAATTTGGAAGAGGGCCTCCACCAGCAACATTCATGGTAGGAAAGGGATTAGAAGAGGATTTTGTTTTATCATCCTTTCAAGATGGGGATATTGAAGATATGAAAGGGAAAGAAGCCTAAACTCAATGAACTTTCCTTAGCTTGAATGTTGCTTTTCAATTTTTCTTTCTTTAATATTTAATTGGAACTATTGTGTTTTTTAAATTTAAATTTGTTTGAATAAATTACTTTTATCAAAAATTTTGTTGGTCTTTGTTCATTTTGGTGCTCAACCGATGAGGAATCTAGCTTGATGTTCATAAATTAATGTGTCTATGCATCATGACTCGAATGACTTTACTAGGTGAGGGAATCGATTTATAGCATTGAGTTGTGTATGCTTCCTTAGAGAGGCTCCTGCATAATTACCTTTGTCTAGGTCCTAGTTAGTCTTAGAACATGCTTTGACAAACTTTTGAGGCGAAATTGAACTCTACTTATTTAATGGAGAGATAATATAGGCATTGTTTGGTTAGCCAACAACTAGTATCTACCCAATTAGATATCAATCCCTAGTTGTCTCTTTGAGCCTTCATAAAATTTTAGCTTTCTTTTCATTGGCTTACAAACCTCAAAATAACTTACCCTGAGCTATTATGATACTTTTGACAAGTCTTATGATTACTAAGATGAAGAGGCACGAAGATCAAAGAAAGCAAAGATTAGTCAAGATCATGAAGATAGTTTAAGTTCTCAATACCATAAGGGTAGTTGATGTTCCCTTAATATTTCCAATATATCAAGACAACATCAACATCAGAGTAACAAATGATTTATCCCTATTAAAGAAGATTTATGTTACTCCACTCATCCATTATTGGAAGCCCAAGTTAGTACAAACAAGGCAACTCTTTTTTGAGCTAGAACCCAAAAAGGAAAGAAGGAAAGAAAAAAAAAGAAAAAAGAGAAAGAAAAAGAAAAAGAAGAAAGAAAATAAAAGAAAAGAGAAAAGAAGAAAACAAAAGAAAAAGAAAAATAAAACCTAAAAAGGCGATTCAAAAAGCCGACTGAGTTCTCTTTTACCTAAGACAACAAAAGACTTCCATTTGGATAGTTTGACTTGAATGGATCCAACCCGACCAAAGATACCACAAAATCAGAGAAAAGGAGAAAGACCATCCAGTTCTTGAAAGTTTTGTACTTGACAGTCCTACAAGAAAGAAGGACAAAATGGTAAGGAAAGAGAAAGAAGAGGGAAGAGTAAGAAAAATAAAGACGGAAGAAAAGGGAAGAGAAGAAAAGAAATGAATTTGGGAACCAAACTTTTTGCAAGGGCAAAGACTGTTCCAATCGAGATCCAGATTAATGCTAAGAAGATAAAAGGAATTTGGAGTCTAACAAAATTGTTCCCAGCTACCTAAAGTTCAAACAAGAAATTTGTAGTGTGAAGGTTTGTCCATTATGTCACATCAGCTCCAACTTACAAATAACCTTCACTTTAACCCATGTCCCTTATAGACCCCATTTCAAGCCTATCAAAGACCTGTTGATCTCTCTTGGTAGGTAGAGTCTATTAGTGGAGATAGTTTGGATAAGCATGCATATGAGATAGACATTATTTAAACTCAATGAGACCTTTGGCCAAGTAATGTGTATGTACCTATCAGAAGTGCAACAGTTCTTGCTTAAATAGAAATGATGCCCAAGTTTAGTACAGTAACTAGGGTTGTCATGTTATAGGTATGTTAATTTGGAAAATCAAGTCCTGAGGTACATTGACATTGATTTGGCAAAGCCAACATTTGATTTCAAAATCAAATTCAAAAATTCAAAAAATGTTTTGTCATACAAAGCCTTCAAGTTAAGGGAAGTATGTTGAACCTCTAAAGGACACATTGGGCAAAGGAAATGATTATTGGCAAGCTGCCAATTGACATGCTGAAACATAATTTGAAATGGATACATCCCTGACTCTACTATTTGAGGTCTCCAACACTCATGTTCTCAACATCTAGAAGATAAAAGCCACAAATGCAAAGCTTTCTATCATTCCAATGCAAGACTTGAACAAGCATCAAAATGGAACCAATGAGAACACTTCTGCTGAACACCTCAATCTTTGAGTCAATGGAATGACTGTAAGTATCATTCATGCATATCATGCATACATGAGCATATCACATTGCATTTTCTTGTATTGTATTGTCTATTCTTTATCAAAGTGAACAGCAAACACTCTGTGAAGTAAAGAATCAAAAGAAGATATCAAATCAAGGGGGCATGGAAAGCCCATTGCTTGAGAAAGTTCCAGTCATTTTGCAAAGAGAAGAAATGCGTGCTTATGCAAAGAACTAGACAAGAAAAACATCAATCAAAGCTTGCATGGAAAAAATCTTTTGTTTGAGCCTACAAATGGGGAAAAGTTTCTCCTTTTCAATTTTTTTAAGTTTATTTTTAAACTCACTTACAAATATTTTTCCACACAAGGGGGCAAGGAGAGGATATAAGGTCCAATTAAAATAGCTGAATTTTTGCAAAGGAAGAACAAAAAGAATGGAACATTAGAACTATCAAAAGAATGATGACGCAAATGACAAAAGATCAGTCTAGCTAGAAGAACTGAAGCCAATATAGGACTTAATCTTAAAGGATGAAGAACCATTTTCAGGGGTGAAGACCCGATCTCAAAGGATGAAGATCTATTTTTAAGGGTGAAAACCCGATCTCAAAGGATGAAGATCCATTTTCAAGGGTGAAGACCTGATCCCAAAGGATGAAGATCCATTTTCAAAGGTGAAGACCCGATCTCAAAGGATGAAGATCCATTCTGAGGGTGAAGAACCACCATGCATAAAACAGCCGGAGCAGTTAGACTTTTCAACTAAAAGGTTAGTCAAATTCAATCTAGGGTCCAAGTACCCAATCTCGGGTCCAAGTACCCAAAACAAATTAATCTCGGGTCCAAGTACCCAAATTAAATCTAAATCAATTCAATCTCGGATCCAAGTATCCAAAATCAGGTCCAAGTACCCAAGTCAAATTCAAATCTCGAATCAAAGTACCCATTTTAGGATCGAGTATCCAAACACAATTTAGGATTGAGTATCCAAATCCAGTTAGGATTGAGTATCCGAATCTAGTTTAGGATCGAGTATCCAAATACAATTTAGGATTGAGTATCCAAATCCAGTTTAGGATCGTGTATCCAAATACAATTTAGGATCAAGTATCCAAATCCAGTTTAGGATCGAGTATCCAAGTCCAGTTAGGATCGAGTATCCCAACCCATTTAGGATCGAGTATCCCAATCCAAGTTAGGATCGAGTATCCAAATCCAGCTAGAATCGAGTATCCGAGTCCAGTTAGGATCGAGTATCCAAATCCAGTTTAGGATCGAGCATCTAAATCCAATTAGGATTGAGTATCCAAGTCTAGTTTAGGATCGAGTATCCAAATCTCTCGGGTCCAGAACCCAAATTACCCTCAGGTCCAGAACCTAGAATCTCTTCTAAGTCCAGGACTTAGCTCGGGTCCAAAATCCAAATTTTCCTTAGGTCCAAAACCTAGAATTATCCTTGAGTCCAGAACTCGAATCGGGTCCAGAACCCAAATTTTTCTTAGGTCCAGAACCTAGAATTATCCTTGAGTCCAGAACTCGAACCGGGTCCAGAACCCAAAACCTCAACCATCTCAAAAATTAAGTCTTGTCGCTTTTTACTCTCTTTCACTAAAGTTTCAGATCATTCAAGCAGGGGGCAAACTATAGACCCTTAATTTTTGACCAGTGCGGTCCAATATATTTTAATTAGTCCAAAATAATTTTTGTGTTGTCTAATATATTTTGTAGTCCAAAAACAATTTTTGTTATTTTAAGTAAGTAATATTTGCTTCAAAAATAATAAACAAATAAATACATAAATAATAACTAATAAAAATGAAAATAAAGAAAAAGAAGGTCAGATTCGCCGAAGGCCATTTCATCCACAAATAATATCTATGGGCAAAATGTCCCTCAGACCCACTTCGCCCACAGCTGCCGCAGCAGCTTTTTTGCCAGCGCAATTTTTCCTGCGGCAATTTTTTTTTCCAGCGTAATTTTTCCGCAGCAGTTTTTTTTTTTCCAGCGAAATTTTCTGAAACAAAATTTCCGAAACATAATGCAATTAAGTTTCGGTTTCCTTTTCTTAATAAATAATGTATGTCATAAGCAACTAGGAAAAAAACAAAAAAAAACTTCTATAAATAAGTATAATTACAACACAAAAAAGGGAGGAAAATTGGACTGAAATTGGTGACCGAGAGTGAGTAGGAAAACTTGGAAACTTTAAAAATTCCTTCTGGCAATAAATTGAATCGGACTTTGGAGGGAAAAAACAAGCAATTCAAGCAATTCAAAGGCAAGAAAAGCTTGTCTTTGACCTTGTTCATCCAAGAAGCAATTTTTTGGGTGTAACTCACGAACCAAGGTTTGAGCTCTTACATTCCTTTTGTTTTTTCACAGTAGCTGAATTCATCTAGTTGCTTATTTTAATTCAAAAACTTTAGAACCTCAATTCACCTTTTCTAAAATTTGAAAACCTTAAATCGTTGCTTTGTTTTCCAAAAAAAATTTAAAGTTGTTAGTTTTGTTCCTTCAAAACCCCATAACCCTAATTTGCTTTCCAAATTCTCGAAACCCTAAATTGTGTTCTGTTTCTTTCCAAAAGCACTAAAAACTTCTTTTTTGCTCTTATAAACTTTAAATCATTTATTTATTTTCATAAAACTTCATAAAATTATAAATTGATTTTTTCAAATTCTAAAAAACCTAAACATCCACCGAAACCCTAATTCTAAAACACTAAATCCAAATGCAACTTCCAAACCTAAAATAGTAAAACCCTAACCCCTTTAAAACCTTAAACCCTAATTTTTTTTAAAAAAAACCCTAAATCTTTAAAATTTTTAAAAACCATAAAAACACAAATATTTTAATTTCACACAGTAAACTTGAAACCATAAATCAAAAGTATTTTAAAGAGTCCAAATCCTAGTTTCATGATTTTACATAACAAACCCTAGTTTGGTTAATCAAAGAGTCTTACCAACCTTTTAAAACATAAAATCTTTAATCTATTTTATTTCTCTTAAAGTCACAGTAGCCTAATTCTATAAATTCCAAAATCCTAAACACATGAAATAAATAACCCAAAATGGAAACAGTAGTTTTAATTTAGATTTTTATTTGCCTTATTCAATTCTATATTTGATTATGCTTTAATTTATTTATTTAAGTTCAATGCTTGGTTTCTTTAATTTATCATGGATGGATGTTTATTTTCCATTGATATTTAATACCTTTGATGAATGATTTATTTATGATGAATGATTATTTACTTTTATCAATTTATTTAGACTTTCAAATGTTATAAGAGGTATGTTTCCACTTGGTGGGTACCTCATTAGTTAAATATCATGTAATTTAATTTGCTTTTCTATTCTATAACCTATGTAAAGGACATGTTTCTACCTTTCGGTGGGTGTCCTATTTAGGCATGTGATGTAAGGGCATATTTCCATCTTTGGATGGGTGTCCATTTATTTATTTTATTTTATTTAGACATTGCTTTGATTTTAATATAATGATGCTTTCTTTTTATTGTGTGTAATATGGATAATGTTGTTATATTTAAGAATCTTATAATATTAAGACCTGTAAAGGAGGCCGGTTCCAATGAACCGGGCATTGTGGGGGTGCTGGGCCATTTCTCATCTTCTCCACACGTACCCAACTTTTCGAACCCATTAGGGGGTTAGGGATTCCTTAGGAATTGAGTCATCCACTCTTTTCTTTTTCCCGGCCCGTCCGGGTGGCGACTCCATTTTCTCCGGACTTAGGTCCGTGTTCTCTAAGGCCCCGAGCCTAAACAGTGCCGAAGTTGGAAGAACCATTCCACTGAGAGTGGGGGCGAAATGCCCCGCTCACAATTAACATCAACTTCCTTTTGCATGCTTTGATTACCCGACTGGTAGTTCCCTTTCTCATTCCTTCTTGTTAAAAAATGGTTCTTCTCCCTTTCCCATTCTTCAATTTTCAGACCAGATTAGAAAAGATTTTTGAAATTTTGGATGAGTGTATGAGACATAGTTCCATGAAGACTAGGCAACACCCCTCTCACAATCATCCTTATTTGATCAAATTCATTGGGCCTCTTCCTAAGCAATGCAGTCTTATTCCTCCACCTTTTCACAGTTAAAAATATTCTCATTTGGCCTTTGTCTAATGGACTCAACTTCCATTAAGGTAACTTCCAGCTCGACATTGTACCTATATTATTGAATGAAAGCCTTGTATAACAAATCCCAATCTCTTTGGGTACTTTCTTCCATGGTATTGAACCAATTCTGGACAACAGGGTCTAATGAGAGCATGACGTACCTTAAAGTTTGGGCCTTAGTAGCTCTAGCAGATTGCATGGTAGTGATGTACTGCTTAACATGCAAGTGAGGATTTTCTGTATCGCTGTACTAGCAAAGGAAGGCATCTTGAACTTATAAGGGACCTCCTCATCTTGTTTGAATAACTTGTCGACTTCAGACATCTCCTTGGTTTTCATCTTCTTTTCAAACTTCTTTTCCAAATTGGTAATTAGCTTCTCGACATTAGAAGTATCAGTCTTTTTGACAATTGCATTTTTCACAACCTTCGGCTCTTTCTTCTTATCTTAAGGATCTTGGAAGTATTGTTCCCAATCATCATCATCAAAAGCCACTTCACCAACCTTAGCCTTCCCTTTGTCCTTCAGCTTCTTGGTGCTAGCGAATGCCTCGGCATTGTTCCCTAAAATTACAGCCAATTGGTTCTTCATAGTCTCAGCCAGGGTCTCCTTTAGTTCTTCCATTTTTGCATTGATGGCATCATCCAACATCTTTTGAATCTGCATATGTTCCATTGCTTTTGGTGAGAAGCTAATTGATTTTTTGTTGGATTCTTCATCACCGGTGTAGGTTGTATTATCATAGGCTTTTGAACTGTTGTAATCCAGGGTTGTGAGCCAGAGAGGATCAATGATATGAGATGCAAATGTATGTATGCATGTATGCATGTATGCACAAAACACAAACAAAGATATTTAGGACGTCCCTTCCAACCTTATAACTTCCACACACGGATGGCGAGTCTCTTTTCCTAAGTATATGGTTAACAAAATACCAACATGGGGTATCTTATTTTCGAATAATTCCCTTGAATGTTTAAACCAATAGTTATATTTTCAAAAATGAAAATTAATTCATGATAATTTTCATTAATTAGGTTTTAATCTATTCAACCAACTAAAGCAGCTTTTATGCTATATTAGATTAAAACTAAATTAAGAGGTTTATTATAAATAGATTTCTCACTTGAAAAACTAACTAATGATTTATGCCAAAAACAAGCCCATGATTAATAATTCTTAGTACAAACTAGGCTCACAATTGATTTTTGATATTTTCATAATTGACCTAAATATTAGTAAGCTCTTTTGAAAAGGTTGTGAAAATAATTTTGTTTCCAAGCCCATCGTAAAATAATTTTAGAAAAAATGGATTTTGGGCTTTGTATTTGGGTCATGAGAAAAGAAAGTTTTATGTCCAAAGACCATTTCGAAAATTTTAAAAATAGTTTTGGTCTTTTGGATTTAGAGGAAATTTTTTTTGAGCTCACAATGTAATTAGGTCATATTAGAAAAAGAACAAACCAAATAAGCCATGATTTAAACCAAGATAAATTAACCATAGTCAAACAACAAGCATTTGGGGTAAAAATCTAAGGAAAGTAACTAGGCCAAATACATGAGCTTTAGCCTTTGGGTTAAAAGGCTTAGGTTCCCATAGCAAGTATATACCTAAAGGTACAAGGCAATGAGTAGTTATGCCATACTCAATCTCCATACCTTGAGAGTGAAAGTATGATATCCCTTACATTAACCAACATGGGCAACATGGGCGTCCTAACTCACACACACAAATGCAATCTAAATGATGCAATGGATAATATCATGATAAGAAAGAATAGAATAATATAAAGACCAACATAATCAACTTTTCTTATCCCTAGTGGAGTCGCCACTGTGAGCGGGGATTTTCGCTCTCACTCCCGGTGGAATGGTTCTTACGACTTCGGCACTGTTTAGGCTTAGGGCCTTAGAGAACATGGGCTTAAGCACGAAGAAAATGGAGTCGCCACCAAGACAGGCCAAAAAAAAGAAAGGGGTGGATGACTCGATTCCTAAGGAACCCCCAACCCCCTAATGGGTTCAGAAAGTTGGGTATGTGTAGGAAAGGTGAGAAATGGCCTAGCACCCCCACAAATCTCGGTTCATTGGAACTGGCCACCTTTTCAGGTCTTAATATTATAAAATTCTTAAATATAATGATATTGTCTATAATACATGCAATAATTAAAATAAAGCATCATTATATTAAAATCAAAGTAATGTTCAAACAAAATAAATAAATAGACATCCATCCGAGGATGAAAACGTGTCCCTACATCGTCCAATGTCTAAAACTAGATAGGACACCCATCAAAAGGTGGAAACATGTCCTTTACATTAATCCCAAAATATAAAAACAATTTAAATTATATGAAAATTAATTAATGAGGTACCCAATAATGGAAACATACCTCTTATAATTTTAATACCAAAATAAACAAATAATAATCATAATAATAAAGAAAATATTCATCCATGATAAATTAAACCAATCAAACATTGAAATCAAATAAATCAATCATCAAAACATGTAATAAACTATATAATCAAATCTAAAATTAAATAAAGCAATAAATATATAAATTTAGGGTTCGCATCTTAAAATAGGATTTTAAAATTTTAATTAATAAATTAGGGATTTGGAAAAAAGAAAGTTAAATACACAGACTCATAATATACAAATGAATATTGACCCCTTCGACGAACCCATACGGTGGTCCCGCTAGCTAGTTAGCGGGCGGGGGTTAAGGGGTCAGTGCCTCTTGCGGGGTCGAGGGCAGCGCCCCATAAAATTTTAAAAACTGGTTTTTAGGGATGTAGGTTTTAGTGTTGAAAATTTTGAAAACTAGTTTTAGGGTTTGAGAAAAATATGATTAGGGTTTTGAAAAATAAGGCTAGGATTTTTAGCTTAGAAATTAGGGTTTAGGACATGGTTTTGGGATTTAGGTTTTATCAGTTAGGGTTTTAAAATGTTAAACAATTAGGGATTAATGGTTTGAAAATAGTTTAGGGTTTGGATTAAGAATATTAACATCATTATTATTTTTAAGTACTTAGGCTACTGTGATAATTTTTCAAAATCTTAAACGAAGCCACTGAAGCTACTGTGATGTATTAAAACTTTAAATACATAACCTTTTGTGAATTAATTTAGGTGAATAAATAACATATTTAATATTTAAAATAATCAAAGAATATTATATTTATTTAGTTTGGAACATACCTTTGTTGTTGGTTCTTCCATAATTTATTGAGTAAAATTCTGGCAGAACAATCACCAAGACAACACTGATTTGTTGCCTTGATTATGGGTCCTCTCTTGTTGTTGATTGATTTTTAGATGGTAAACTGCTTCCCCTAATAGTCACTGCCTCTCCAAGTTCCATCTCCAAAAAAAAGTCCAAAGCCCCCTTCTGGCCGAATCCAAAAATCCTCCCAAAAGATCAAAAGTTCATTTTTGTGTATTTTAATGTGGTATTTATAGGCAACTAAAATAAAATAATCTAATATATTAAAAAATTAAAAACTATTTTGGAAATAAAATTAAAAACCAAGTAAAATAAGGTTTCAGCAAAAACTGCACGCGGGCGAGTTAGGGGCAAGCTGCGGGCTGGGCGGGGGCAAAATTGCGCGCTGGGCGCAATTTTGTCGCAGTGGCAAATTGGCCCTTGGCCAATTCTCCGTAAGTAAGACTTGTAGCGAATTGGCTTATGGCCAATTCATCACAAGTGTTCCTGCGGTGAATTGGCCCAAGCCAATTCGTCGCCGATTCTGCCGTCGCCGATTTTTTATTTTTTTAAAAATTTTTTATTTTTTATTTTTATTATTAAAAATAAATATTATAAGTAATAAATATTTTTGAAATAAATATTTTTTTATTAAAATAAATAATAAATATTAAAATACCATAAAAATTATTTTGGACTGTTTAAAAATATCGGACTGGACTAGGTTAAAATTTAAGGGTCTACGACCTTAAAATGTGATTCTAATATATTATATATATATTCACATTTTGAGTAGGTATTGAGTAGATTATAATTGTCCAACCCTAGTGCTGAAAGACACATTGAGGAGGTGGTGAGGAAGTGTGCTTTCTAGCTTGGAAGTGGTGAAATCTATGGTTTGTACATACTTTGATTCTATATGTTTAAGTTGCATTTGCATTAGCTTAGCACATTGTAATTTTTGGAATGTTCTAAGCTACTTTGGTATTGATAACCATATGATAAGGGCATTATTTTTCTTTATAAAGTGTAAAAATGCATTATGTATGAATGATTAAGCCATTCCAAGGTGGCTAGTAGCATTATTATATATAATTGTGAAAAGAATGTAATTATGTCAATTTTAAGGCACAATTTAGCCACATTAACAATGTGGAAAAGCATTTGATGTTTGTAGCAGAAAAGTATGGAAATATGACTAAAATGAATATTATAAAATAAATGAGACAATGTGATGAAAATGGATTATGAAAATATATATTATATGTGTGTTGCCTTATATAATATTATGCTCCAGAGCATTGTGTTTGGCGGCATGCCTATGATTGCCTTCGGGCTAGACACTGGCATCACTGATACTTGATTTGCCTTCGGACTAGATGTTGGACGTCACCATTATATGATTTACCTTCAGACTAGACGTTGGGCTTCACTTGTATTGCTTTCAGGCTAGACACTGGGTGTCAAAATAGACCAAAATAATAACTCTGAAACTTGAATATTATATAAGGTTATTTGAGCCCAATGCATGCGAATGATTAAAAGGGTTATGTGTGTGACTTGATACATGAGATTGCATGCTGTAGACCCTTAATTTTTGACCAAGTTCAGTCCAAATATTTTAAAATAATCCCAAAACATTTTATAATATTTTAATATTTATTATTTATTTTAATTATACAATATTTAATTTAATTTAATAATATTTATTATTATTTTTTAAATATACTATTTATTATAATAAAATAACATTTATTATTTATTATTTATTATTTATTTTAATAATTTAATTAATTATAAATATTTTAAATATAATATTTTAAATAGTAAAAATAGAAAATAAAAATATATACATATAAAAATGATAAAGAATAGAAAATAAAAATCGGACGGTTGAATCGGTGCGCGCCATACAGTGGCTGCCAGTTGGCCTGCTGTAGGCCAATTCGATGCAGGCATTGCCTGTGGTGAATTGCGCCTCGCCCAGGTGCCTCACAGCCAACAGGCCCATTTGTGCACGCTGCCAATTTTGCCAAAACCTTCTTTTACTCAGTTTTAAAGTTTTATTTCCTAAATTATTTTATTTCCTTAACCAATTAGTATTAGGTTTTTTTATTTTTTTTCTTATAAATACCACATTAAAATAATTACAGAGAGGATTTTTTATTCAGGGACTTATTTTTTTTGGCCAAAAACAAAAAAGCAGAGAGACACTGGACTTTTGGATAATTTTTTGGGACATCACAATTACTTTTGAATTTCCCAAGACTTGAGGCAGAAACCCTAGAAAAACAGGTTAGAAAAAGAAAAGAAAGTAATGAAGACAAAAGCAACAAAGGAAATAGAATTATACAAAGGCAGTGAATACATTGTCTTGGTTTTGCTCAGCCAGAATTCTCATTCAAATAATTTTAGTGGAGTCAACAATGAAGGTACATTCTAAATTAACTTATAACATGTTTTGATAGTTTTTAAACATTGAATATGTTTGTCAATTGTTAGACTAATTTTTAGTAGCTAGATGTGTTAAAATTCACCCCTTTTTAGTGCATCATGATTTAATTTTTATATGTTACAGTAACTTGAAGTTTACAATTATCACAGTAAATTTATTTCTTCCGACATTAAAATTCTAGACCTAATTTTCAAGACTAAATTTTAGTAACCCTAAAATCCTAATTAATTCTTTTTTATCCAAAAAACATAGTAGCTAAAAGCTTTTAAATAATAATAATTTTATTCTTGTCTACTTAATCATCACAGTAAGCCCATTCTTTTCAAATATCTAAGTTTTAATATTATTTTCATAAGTTTCAATCTTGTTTACTTAAATTTTAAACCTCAAATATTATTTTCATAAAACTTCTAAAACCCTTAAAATCTTAATTTTCAACATCCAAACCTACAATCCTAAAAGTCAATTTTTAAAATTTTCAAGGGCGCTGCCCCTTGGCCGCCGTATAGGCTTGTCGAAGGGGTCAATAGTTATTTGTGTATTATAAGTCTTTATATTTAACTTTCTTTATTTAAAACCCTAATTTTGTTACCAAGATTTTAAAATTCTAATTTAAGATGCAAACCCTAAATTTATATATTTGTTGCTTTATTTAATTTTAGATTTTATTATATAGTTTATTATATATTTTGATGATTGATTTATTTAATTTTGATATTTGGTTTATTTAATTTATCATGGATGAATATTTTTTTTCAATTATTATTTGTTTATTAAAATTGTAAGAAGTATGTTTCCATGATTGGGTACCTCATTAATTAATTTTCATGTAATTTAAATTGTTTTTATATTTTGGGATTAATGTAAAGGATACGTTTTCACCTTTTGGTGGGTGTCCTATTTACTTTTATACATTGGACGATGTAAGAACATATTTTCATCCTCGGTTGGGTGTCCATTTATTTATTTTGTTTGAACATTGCTTTGATTTTAATATAATGATGCTTTATTTTAATTAATGCATGTAATATGGATAATATTGTTATATTTAAGAATTTTATAATATTAAGACCTGAAAAGGAGGCCAATTTTAATGAACCGGGTGTTGTGGGGGTACCAATCCATTTCTCACCTTCTCCACAAGAATAATATAAATCTCGAATAAGTATATGAGACATCCTTTCGCGAAGGCTAGGTAACACCCCCCTCTCACAAGCATTCTAATTTGATCAGATTCATCCGACCTTACTCCTGATGAGAGAGAGAGATTTGAAAAAATATTTAAAAAATATGAAGAAGTTTTTACTTGGTCTTATGAGGATATGCCTGGAATAGATGGAGACATAGCCGAACATTTGATTCCTACATACACTTACAAGAAACCTGTCAAACAAAAGCTTAGGTGGTTAAGACCCGAATGGGATGAACTGGTTAAAGAAGAGGTCACTAAACAAATACAAGTAAAGTTCCTTGAAGTGATAGATTATCCAGATTGGCTAGCCAAGATTGTACCTGTACCAATAAAAGATGGAAGAATTAGGGTCTGTGTAGATTATAGAGACTTGAACAAAGCTTCCCCTAAAGATAATTTTCCTTTACCCCATTTAGATGTCCTTATTAATAGTGCAGCTTCAAGCGTGCTGCACTCATTTGTAGACAGATTTTTCAGATATAACCAAGTGTTAATAGCCCAAGAAGATAAAGCTAAAACTACCTTCATTACTACATGGGGTATATTTGTTATAGGGTGATGCTGTTTGGGTTAAAGAATGCTTGAGCAACCAATCAAAGGATGGCCACACCTTATTTCATGAGATGATGCACAAAGAAGTCGAAGTGTATGTTGATGATATGATGGTAAAGTCAAATACAAGGGAGCAACACTTCCAAAACTTAAAGTTATTTTTCAAGAGAGCAGTGAAGTATATGCTAAGGTTAAACCCGAAGAAGTGTGTGTTTGGGGTTACTTCAGGCAAGTTGTTAGGACATGTGATTGTCCAAATGGCATTGAGATTGACCCTGAAAAGGTTAAGAAAATTAGGGATATACTAGCCCCTAAGACGGAGAGAGAAGTTTGGGGGTTTATTAGCAGATTGCAGTACATTAGTAAATTTATAGCAAAGCTCACCACAATCTATGAACCTATCTTCAAATTGCATAAAAAGAATCAGCCAGTCAAGTGGAACAAAGGGTGTCAAAAGGCCTTTGAGCGTATAAAGGAGTATCTGATAAATCCACCTTAAAGAATTCCTGGCCCAGCAACCATTACCGGATAGCGAAGAGGTAGTCTTAGAATTTCTTGATGAACATTTAGAGGCCATAGAAATACAATGTGGAAGATGTATTTCGATGGAGCAATAAATAGGAAAGGAGCAGGTTTGGGAGTCATACTAGAATCACCCGAAGGAGAGCTTATCCCTTTAGCTAAGAAGTTGAAGTTCAAGGCAACCAATAATATGGTCGAATATGAAGTATGTATTTTTGGTTTGGAAACCTTGATGATCATGAAGGTGGATAAGGTGCAAGTCTTTGGCGATTCATTACTAGTAGTATCCCAAGTAAATGGAGAGTGGGAGTTAAAAGAAGAGAAGCTAAAACTATACCACCATTACTTGACCTTGATGAAGAAGAATTTTAAGGAGTGCAGGTTTATGCACCTACCAAGAGAAAAAAAAACTATATGGTTGATGCCCTATCCACATTGGCTTCGGTATGGGAAAATCCTGTCAACTTATTCCTTAAGCCTCTGATTTTGACGAGTTCATCAACTCCTTGCTATGAATATGAGACAATCATGAAAACTGATACAGACCATGATGCGTGGTATGACACTATAAGATGGTTTTTAGAGGACAATGAATACTCATTAGGGCAACAAAGAAAGAAAGAAGAGCCATAAGGCGATGTTCCTTATAATACATCACCTTTTATGGAGAGTTGTATCGAAGATGGCCTGATGGGATTCACTTGAGGTGCTTGAGGAAGCCTGAAGTGGAGCATATCATGTCGAAAATACACATGGGAAGTTACGGTCTACACATGAGTGGTTTAGCCTTAGTTAAGAAGTTAATTTGATAAGGTTACTACTGGTTGACCATGGAAAGAGATTGTATTGCGTTTGTGAAGAAGTGCCGGCAATGTCAGATGTATGGTAATTTGAATCACATGCCTCTTAAAGAATTGCATTCTATGTCTTCACCCTGGGCCTTAGCAACTTAGGGAATTAACATATTGGCAGTAAAAGAGAGAGAGAGAGCAATATCAAAAATCAAGAGAGGATGGGGGATTAAGAATTTGGCAGTAAAGAAAAAGAGACGGTAGTAGTTTTACAAAACCCTAATTATCAAAAAAAAGAGCAACAGAGACAGAGAGTAAGAAAGGAGCAACAGAGACGAGAACTGATAATTAAAACAAAAAAGGGTCAGTAATCATGATTAAGACAGTGTCAAGGCAATTGCAAATTCCAAATTTCAATCGAATAAATAAATTGATTCAGGTAGTAGCAAATATCAAAATAAAAAGCTTGATTCAAACTCTTTAAATTCGTTGGAGCCAATAAATGAAGGTGTGCTATTCTTTATTTACTTCATTTAAACTTATAATATTTTACAATTGCTTGAATCTAGTAGCATGAAATTGTTGATTTAATTCCAATAATACTATATTATAGTTATTTAGTCCAGCAACAAATAAAGTTTGGTTGTGATTTATTATAAAATTTAAATAACTTGATTTAATTCAACCTCTTTGAATCCAACCTAAAATACAATTTAGTTAAACCCTAATTCCATTTAATCCTATTTTCATAAACCCTAATCCTTTTTCATAAGAATTCCAAACCCTAATTTTGATTAAAAACCCTAATTCAATATGTAAACCTAAATTTATATATTTATTGCTTTATTTAATTTTAGATTTGATTATGTAGTTTATTATTTATTTCGATGATTAATTTATTTAATTTTTATGATTGATTTATTTAATTTATCATGGATGAATATTTTTTCAATTATTATTTATTTATTAAAATTATAAGAGGTATGTTTCCATGATTGGGTACCTCATTAATTAATTTTCATGTAATTTAAAATTTTTTATATTTTGGGATTAATGTAAAGGACATTTTTCCAACTTTTGGTGGGTGTCCTATTTAGCTTCAGACATTGGACAATGTAAGGACATGTTTTCATCCTCGGATGGGTATCTATTTATTTATTTTATTTGAACATTGCTTTGATTTTAATATAATGATGCTTTATTTTAATTATTGCATGTAATATGGATAATTTTGTTATATTTAAGAATTTTATAATATTAAGACCTAAAAGGGAGGCCAGTTCCAATGAACAGGGCATTGTGGGGGTGCTGGGCTATTTCTCACATTCCCCACATGTACCCAACTTTCTGAACCAATTAGGGGGTTGGAAATACCTTAGGAATCGAGTCATCCACCCCTTTCTATTTTTTCAGCCCGTCCGGGTGGCGACTTCATTTTTTCGGGGCTTAGGCCCGTGTTCTTTATGGCCCTGAGCCTAAACATTATCGAAGTCGCAAGAACCATTTCACCGACAGTGGGGGCAAAAATCCCCGCTCACACATGCCATATCATGAATTTTAAAAAGAAATGTTTTTTGCATTTTTGTCATTAAAATTTTGCTACTATCAAAGTGTGTATCGCTAGGCGAAAAGCTTAGCGCGATTTGTTAATAGCACAGGTAACTAGGTTAATATCGAGAGCCCTATAAACTATAGCAGATCTAAGGTTTTTTGGGTTTCACTAGAAGTTTTGGATAGGCTGTCATAGGACCAGAGACAATTGCAGACATAAATATTTTTTTTACGAAGCATTATATAATTATGTATTTTTAGAGATTTTCCAGAGATTTTCCTTTAAAAAATGTATTTTTAGTATTTAAATTACTTATGTATATATTTATTTATCTATTAACTTATATTCTAGGAATTTAAATGTTATTCTTATAATTATGGAAACTATGACATTCTTATATTCTATACATATATTATATATATCCTGAGTGTATATATAGTATGTATATGGAATATAAGAGTGTTACAAATATAGTGGTAGAAGAGCCATTAAACCCTAAGCCATGTTTTAAAGAAGGAGACCTTTGACTACTATTCATTATATCTAAGGCTTCCTTTCCTTTGTGAAACTTTGATATAGAGTTTTTTAGTTCAGTTATTTCACTTTTCAAAATGTCATTTTCCTTGCATACTTTCTCTAAGCTAGATACATTTTTTTGACATTTCATCCATAGATTTTAACAATTGTTCATTTGAAGTCTTTAATTCTAAGGTAGAATTTTTTTAAAGAAATAAAATCATTTCTAGCTTAGAGCTTTTTTCTTTATAGAATTTCATCTTAGGAAAATATTTTTAGACTCTTAGGTTCATTTGTTCTACTAAATCACTATCATCTAAAGCATCATTAACATTATCACTATATGCATTCAAGTTCAAGGATTGAGTACCTACCTAATTGGTGTGATCATCATCTCCAATAGCCATTAGACATAAATTTGCAATTCCTTGCTCTTCCTCCTCTTCTTCTTCACTTGAGGAGTGATCGTTCCATGTGGCTTTGAGAGATTTTTTCTTTTTCTTATCCCATTTCTTCTTGTTTTTCAATTTGAATCAATCCGATTTGATGTGACTCATTTTTCCACATTCATAGCATTTCACTTCATTCTTTTTCTCCTTGTCTTTGAATGAGGATTTAGAGTATGTACCTTTTTAGGCTTGAAGTCTTCTCTTTCTTTTCCATTCACTTACTCTTCTAAATAGCATAGCCATTTCTTCATCATCATTACTATCTTCATCACTTGAGCTTTCAATTTCTTTGATGGCTTTGAGAGTTCCTTCTCAGTGTGCAACTCAAAGGTAAGAAGTTTTCCCACAAGCTCATATGTTCTTAAAGTGCTAAGGTCATGAGCTTCTTCAGTTGAAGATACCTTAGACTCAAAATTTTTCTTGGCTCTAAGTGCCCTCAATATCTTGCTATTGACATCACCTTGATCATATGCTTTACCATATTTCTTTAGGTCATTGACAATAGCAAGCAATCAATTTGTCATTTTGGTGACATTTTTAATGGACTTCATCTTAAAGGGTTCATACTAATGCGTAAGCATTTGAGTCTTGGTGAACTGCACTTAAGTAGTACCCTCACGATAGTTCTCAAGAGTTTTCTAAATGCTATATGCATAAGTGAAATGTTAAACTCTTCCACATTCTTCTCTCGAAATTGAATTCATCAAGATTGAGGTTGCCATATTGTTCTTCTAATGAGACCTCCCTTAATCATCGGTCTATTATACTCTAGGAAGAGGAACTTGAACACCATTAACTTCATGAGTAGGAGGTTTCCACTCATTTTGTATGAATTCCCAAAGCTTAATTCCTTCACTATCAAGGAATAAATACATCTTATGTTTCCAATAAGAATAATCGGTTTCATCAAAGTAAGGTCCAAGATAGGAATTAAGATTTCCATGTGAAGGAGCTATGGAGTTGGTAGTAGATAAAAAAAAATTGAAGTAAAGGAGGTACTAAGGTCAGATGATGGAATGGCTGCCATTGTGGATCAAATTTCACAATTAAGCTTCTTGAAATATCAAGGCTCTGATACAAATTATTGTCCCAAGATGGCAACCAAGAAGGAGGGTGAATTGGTTGTTTTAAAGATGTTATAGTAAATTAAAAAAAGAAATGGCAAGAGGCAAGATGAAGAAGGAGTAGAGTAGATAAGAACAAACACAAAGAGTTTATAATGGTTTGGATTACCTCATTCCTACATCCACTTCCTTAACAACTTGTTAAGGTTCCACTACTCTTGAGTTTTTAAAAGCTCGACTATAACTTGGTATTTTTCACAAGCTCACACCAAACTTTTACAAGTTTTAAGTATTATCCTCACAACCCTACAAGAGTTTTCCTAAGCTCACCCTAAAACCTAAGTGTTTCAAAGCTCACACTCAAACTTACAATAGTATTTAAAGCTCACACCCAACAATCAAAGAATACAATGGAAATTTTTTATACAAAGAAATGAAAGTAGTTTGCCTTGGCTATATAAATCACAATTACCCTTAAATATGAGGTTTCTTCTAGTATTTATACTCTTTAAGACTTCAACTAGCCATTTGAAAATGGTTCCCATATGTTTGGCTCTTATCTCCCATTTATATTTTTGTTGAGTCCTTGGTGTTGTTGCCATGTCCTCTAAGCAGTCACACAATTTAAATTTTCTTCAACGAATATCTTTAATGATAAACTCAAGTTTCTCGATAGGATCATAACTTCCCATCCTATCATGTTTTGTGGTCAAACTAGAGGTTGCACTGTTTTACGATACATAAGTTACTGTTCAATTCAAATTCTTTTTCCACATGTTCATTTGTCATTGATCAATTATATTTAGTGCTAAATTAAAATTTGATGGTTTGGTATGGTCATACAAATTAAGTTTCTCACCACACAACACTACCATTATCTCTTCTATGATTTGGTGTGAATTTTGTCAAGACTTGTGACATTACTCGTTAGATTGAGCAGATGCATAAAGTGTTGCATGTCAAAGATGCACCGCACATTCTAGCCGCTATCGCTTCTGTAAGTTTTATGATTTTTCTCCATTGCTTTATGTGGTCGTTCAAAGCTTTTAGGAGGTTGCACAATGTCTAATGGTGTTATGATCATTTATGTGTTTTTTTTTTTGGGAACTTTATTGGCTTTTAGTTAATTTTTCCTTTAATTTGCATTTAAGTTTGCTTGAAGTTTTATGATTTAGATTGAAGTGCAAAAAATGGAGCTTTAATCAACTTGTTGGATCCAATTTGGAGGAAATGGCATTGAACATAGCCAAGTCATTCATGACTTAGCCATGTCCCTCATCAAAGAGATGGAAAAATGGACACACTTAGCAACCTAGCCATGTCCTTATGAGAAAAGAAGAAAATTTTGGCAGACTGTGACACACCCAGGTGACCTGACCGTGTCACATGACATGGATAGGATAGACATGACTTGGCCATGTCACCAATCCAAAGAAACAGAAAGTCACCAATCTAAAGAAATAAAAAATGGCAGAAGCAGACACATGCATATGACACGACCAGGTCACTGGCCATGTCACAGGACACACCCACTAACTTGGCCATGTCCTACCTAAAGAGCAAGATTAACAAGAGAGGCAGAAGGTGACACAGCCATGAGACACAGCCATGTCACCCTATAAGAAGCATACATTAAAAGGAAGTGAAGGATACAGGCAAACAACTTGGTCGTGTCTAAGGTAAAATTGATAAATACAGCCAAGTCATTCATGTCTTAGATGTGTCCCTCATCAAAGAGTTGAAAAAATGGACACACTTAGCAACCTGACCGTATCCCTTATGAGAAAAGAAGGAAATTTTGGCAGACTGTGATACACCCAGGTGACATGGCCGTGTCACATGTCATGGCCAGGACAGACATGACTTGGCCGTGTCACTATTCCAAAGAAACAAAAAATGGAAAAAGTAGACATATGCATATGAAACGGCCAAGTCACTGGTTGTGTCACATGACACACCCACTAACTTGGCCATGTCCCACCTGAAGAGCTAGATTAACAAGAGAGGCAGAAGGTGACACAGCAATGAGACACAGCAGTGTCACTGGCCGTGTCACCCCTACAAGAAGCATACATTAAAAGGAAGTGAAGGATATAGACAAATGACTTGGCCGTGTCCAAGTTAAAATTGATAAATACAGCCAAGTCATTCATGTCTTGGTCGTGTCCTTATGATTCCTTTTAATTAATAGCACACTTAAAGGGAGATAAGATGAATGTTTTTTGTTTTAAAAAAATAAAAGAAGTGAAAAGGTGAGTTGACTTTATGGAAGAAAGATTTAAGAATGATAAAAAGAGGGAAGAAAGGAAAGTGGAGAGTATGGATGCAAGGAAAAGCAACATTCTCCTTGTCTTAAGACTTAAAATAATGGAAAGGGGAATAAAAGAGGATATACACATTGGGAAAACCCATTCTTGAACCATTCTCTATTCTATGATCTTATTCTTGTTTCAAGACATCATCTTCATCACCATTTACAACTTCTTCTTCCTTCCATCTTCATTTTCTTCCATAGATAAGACTTTAACATTTTTGGGATAGTTTTGGGTGAACAAGCTCTTGAGAGGGTTAAGCTTAGAGAAAGCTTTGATTGAAGGGTTAGAGGCTTTAGAAAGTATTCCTTTATCTTTCAAGGGTGGAACCATTGATTGAAGGATTGAAGAGGGCTTGGGAGTTCTTCATCACATTCAAGTTAAGCTATGAGGAAGAACAAGAAGTTTCAACTCTTGGCATCTTCAAGGAGGTTTTCATATTCTCTCATTTAATTCATTCTAGATTATTGTTATTTTGTATTGAACATTAATATTTCAATGAATAATTGTGATTTGATTTATATTGAGATGAATATTCATTTTGAATTGATGATGAACTAAATTACTCATGCCTAGAGTTTGTAGTAAATTTGATTAAAAGACTTAATTTAATTATTTTCATTAATATACCTTGTAATATGAGTTGATTATATTGGATTGAAAGTTAGGTTGATAGATTGGCTACCTATTAATCTCTAGATATTGAATGAAGAACCGAGAGGTGAAATTTGATATTGGAACTATGTATTCAACCACCCTATGAACGAATTAGAAATATAAGTTCAAGGGTTCTATTAATTTGGAAATTCAAAATAATTAGTTGTTGTTAATTCATGAATATGAGAACTAATGAATTGATAATTGCTCATTCATCACAAGGAATAAATTAAATTACAAGGTTGTATTTATGAATAATTTGAGAATTAAGCTTTGATCAAATTGATCTATAAACCCTAGGTACCATTCCAATAATTTGAATTAATCTTGCACAACCATTACTCATTTTACTTTAAATTTTAATTACTTATCACCATTTCAACAACATACACTCAAACTTTAATATTTTGTTTTAATCAAATTATTACAAACAAACACCTTCTTTGTGATACGACCTTGGAGCGATCACAGTTACTACAATAACCTTGTATACTTGTGAATATCGCTTTATAGTAGAATTAAATAGAGCGTAATAAGTTTTTGGCTCCATTACCGGGGAAGGCTATTTTTAGTAGTAGTTTGATTTTTTTTTATTTTAATTGTCTAAAGTGTTTCTTTTTGAATTGCCTAGGTGATTTATGCAAGTATGAAGGTCCCAAGGCAATGAACTTGTTCCATTTATAGATGATATTCAAAGACTTACAAGAACGGAGGGAGTGGATCCTTTGGGACAAGAATGAGAAGACATCGAAGAACAATTTAAGGAGAACACAGAAATATAGATGAGAGAAGTTGAGGAACCACCAATAAAGGAGTTTGCCCGACCGATTATTGGAGTAACTACATCATGTATAAGGTTGAGCAACACAACAAGAAATTATGAACTAAAAAATACTCATTATAGTATGCTGCCCCCTTTTCATGGATTGCTAAATGAAGATCCTCTCAACTTCATTCGTGATTTTTATATGACCTTGCATACATTCCCTTTACAAGCATTGATGGAAGATGAGCTAAAAATGAGGTGTTTCCCATACAGTTTGAAGGATAGGGCAAAGGCATGGTTGATGACTTTACTAGAAAATTCATTAACCATATGGACTGGGGTTTATAATAAATTCATGGGAAAATTTTGTTCACATTAGTAAACGAAGGAGCTTAGGGGGAGTATTGCAACATTCACCCAATTGGATGGAGAACCATTTCATGAGGCATTAGATCACTTCAAGTCTTTATTTTTCCAATGCCCTCATCATTACTATCCACAACAATTGCTCAATCAATTCTTTTATGATGGGCTCACTCAGCAAAGCCAAAATACATTGGATAATACAACAGGAGATGCAATGGGTGAAAAGACAGCTGCTAAATTGGTGTAATTGTTTGAAATGTTAGGAGCAAATTCACAGCATAAGAGTATTGGAGTAAGGCATAGAGGAACCTTTGAGTTGAATACAAATTCAGAAATGGCAAGACAAATATCAGAGTTGACAAGACAAGTAAAATTACTAAATGCTAGAGGAAACTTGCCTATGACAAGTCAAGAAACATGTGCATTATGTGGTGTTGTAGGCCATAATGCAAATGTGTGCCCTTCAAGATTTGATCAATTCCATGAAGGGCAAGAGCAAGTATATGCCTTTGAAGGTTAACAACAAAGGGGTAGGAATAACCCATATTCAAATTCTTATAATCCCAGTTGGAGAAATTACCCAAATTTTTCATGGAAGAATCAACAACACGTTCCACCTCAATAATACTTCCAACCCTATCAAAGAGGACCTAACTTCCATGGGAATACTTCAAATCAAGATCAAATAAGGAAACCTACACTTAAAGATAATTCAAATGCTTTCATTCAAATTAGCAGTCAAAATCAAGAGGTGGATAACAAGTAGTTCAACTTTTTCGAAGCATCGCTTAAGAAGGTGGAAACTTAAGTAGGGCAATTAGCTAACCAACTTCAAGCTCATCAAAAAGAAAAATTTTCAAGTCAACCAGAGCAAGCAAAGGCCATCACGGTCTTGAGAAGTGGTAAGGTAATTGATAATAAAATTAGTGATTTTTTTGATGCAAGTACAGTTCAAGAAAATGGCAAGGAAATGCAAACAAGATAAGCTTAACCAAGTGAATCGAAGGAGGAGAGTGAGGAGGCATCCATTTAATTAAAGTTGCACAACTCTCCAAGTCCTTATAGATCGCCAATTCCTTTGCCAAGCAGGTTAAAAAAACGAGAAGCAAGATAAATAATTTTCTAAAATTTATAACAAGCTCTCAAAGGTAAGTATTAATCTTCATTACTTGAGGTGATTAAAAATATGATAGCTTATGCCAAGTTCTTCAAGGAATTATACAATAAAAAGAAAATTTCTAAGCTGAAAGAAAAAGTGGTAGTTTCAAAAGTAACAAGTGTCATTTTATAACAATAGTTACCTCCTATGCTAAAGGATTCTGAAAGTTTTATAGTTAATATCTCTATGGGAAATGGGAAGAAAACCATTGGCATGTGTGATCTAGGAGCTAGTATAAACTTGATGCCATATTCTATTTATTTGAAATTAGAGCTAAGGAACTTAAGCCAACTAAAATGGTATTGCAGCTTGCAGATAGAACTGTTAGATATCCTAAGGGAATCATAGAGGACGTTCTAGTCTAGGTAGGTGGTTTGATTGTTTCGGTTGATTTCATTGTCTTAGATATGGGGGAAGAAATCCCTAGGCATTCAGAACATATAATTTTGTCAGGGAGGCCTTTTATGGCTACAACTAATACATTGATTGATGTTAGCAATGGAAAATTAACCATGACTATTTTAGGACAAACTATGAAATTTTAAATTTTTAACACTTCCTCTATTCCCACTACTATTGTGTATGAAGACTGCTCTTTTATTGATTTTACTAATCTTACTGTTGAGAAAGTTTTCTTGCAGGAAAGTACTGAAGACAAGTTAGAGATGGCCTTAACTTTGGGTGAAGAACTTGAGATTTTCGATATGAAAATTAAGGAACGCAAGTCCATGTTGGATGATGAGAGTAATGAGAGGAAACTTGAAATTGAGGAAGAGGAGATTCAACCAAAAGTGGTTAAACTTAAAGAACTCTCAAAGCATTTGAAGTATATTTTTCTTGTGGAGAACAACACACAACCAGTGATAATTTTTATGACTCTCAATAGTGATGAAGAAGATAAACTTGTGAAAATGTTGAAAAAATTCAACAGAGCCATTGGTTGGGGGTTGAGTGATATCAAGCATATTAGTCTCTCCATGTGTATGCAAAAGATAGTTTTAGAAGAGGGAGCTAAATCAATGAGAGAGGCTCAAAGGAAGCTTAACCCAAATATGAGTGAAGTAGTCAAGAAGGAGGTTCTCAAGCACCTTGATGAGGGGGTGATCTACCCAATAGCTGATAGTGAGTGGGTCAGTCCCGTACATGTAGTGTCAAATAAAACTGGGTTGACTGTAGTTCAGAATGAGAAGGGAGAGTTGGTACCTATACGAACTTAGACTGGGTGGCGAATGGGCATAGATTATAGGAAATTAAATAATGTCACCAAGAAAGATCATTTTCCTTTACTATTTATTGATCAGATGCTTGATAGATTATCTAGACATGCATTTTACTTTTTTTTTATGGTCATTCAGGTTACTACCAAGTCCCTATAGCACCGGAAGATCAGCCCAAGACAACTTTTACTTGTAGCTTTGGAACATTTTCCTTTCGAAGAATGTCATTTGGACTTTGCAATGCACCAGGAATATTTTAAAGATGTATGCTTTTCATTTTTTCTTATATGTTGGATAAATGCATTAAGGTATTTATGGACAACTTCTTTTTTTTTTGGCAATTCTTTTGATGATTGTTTGCATAAGTTGACTCTTGTTATTGAAAGATGTATTGAATGAAATTTGACCTTGAGTTAGGAAAAGAGTCACTTTATGGTTGATCATGGCATTGTTTTGGAACATGTTGTGTCCCATAAAGGTATTGAAGTGGACAAAGCTAAGGTTGATTTGATTATAAATCTACTACCCTCCACATCTGTTAGAGCGATTAGAAGTTTCTTGGGACACGCTGGATTCTATAGGAGTTCATAAAGGATTTTTTCAAATCTCATGTCCTTTGTGTAATTTACATGGAAAAGATGTCCCATTTGTCTTTGATAATAAGTGTTTAGAAGCATTTAAAATTTTGAAATAAAAATTAACTTCTGCCCCTATAATTGTTGCACCTAATTGGGATTTGCCTTTTGAAATCATGTGTAATGCATCAAATTATACTATCGAAGTCATTTTGGGCCAAAGGGTGAACAAATTATTGTGTGTAATTTATTATATATGTTTGTCTTTAAATGATGCACAAGTGAATTACATAACCACTAAAAGAGAAATGTTAGTTGTTGTATTTGCACCTAATAAATTTAGATCTTATTTGATAGGTTCTAAAGTCATAGTATTTTTGGACCACAAGGCCTTGAAATACCTATTGACTAAATCACAAGCTAAACCTAGGCTCATTAGATGGGTTTTGATGTTGCAAGAATTTTATGTTGAAATTAAAGATAAGAAGGGAAGTGAAAATATAGTAGCTGATCATCTTTCAAGACTGAATTCTGGTGATAATGATACAAAAATTGCTTGTGAAAATGCCTTTGAGAAATTTCTAGATGAATACTTGTTTACTTTAACTCAAGCACCATGGTATGCCAATATTGCTAACTATCTTTCTTATGGTGTTGTGAGAAAAGATTTGAATTTCCAGGAAAAGAAGAGATTTCTACATTCGTGCAAGTATTACTTTTGGGACAAGCCATATTTATTTAAAATTTGCAGGGATAAAATTATCATAAGATTCATGCCAGAAGAAGAGCAAATACAAGTGTTGCAATTTTGCCACAACATGTATTGTGGAGGGCATTTTAGAGGAAAGAAGACCGTCGAGAAGGTTCTTCAAAGTAGTTTGTATTGACCTACTCTTTTTAAAGATGCTTATAACTTTTGTATAAGATATGATAGATGCCAAAGAGTAGGAAATATTAGCAAGAGAAATGAAATGCCTCTTAATATTTTTATGGTGGTGGAAATTTTTGATGTGTGGGGAATTGATTTCATGAGGCTGTTTCCCAAGATGTTTGGCTTTCAATATATCCTTCTTACTATTGATTACTGTCCAAGTGGGTAGAAGCTATCCCTACAAGGACTAATGATGCTAATGTTATTTTGAAATTCTTTAAGGAAAACATTTTAAGTAAGTTTGGGACCCCTAAAGCAATCGTGAGTGATTAAGGAAGCCATTTTTCCAATAAATGGTTTGAAAGATTAATGACCAAGATGGGAATTCAGCATAAGGTGGCAACTACCTACCATCCTCAAACATCTAGCCAAGCTGAGATATCCTATAATACCCCTCCTATATAGTCCAAACACTTAACTTTAAAAGAGTGCTACTATGACACCTGACTATATAAAATTAATAAAATGTTTTTGAAATGAAAGTATTAACACGCCCGTGCCAAACAGAGTTGACATGCCCGTGTATTAAAATTTAAAACTTTATTTTTAAATGAAAATATGCAACATGACTGTGTCTAATAAAAGAATACACCCGTGCATTTTATTTTGCTACTGCCTCCTTTATACTTCTTGAGAACTTTTACTTCAATGCCTTTTAATTGTTTTTTTTTCTTAACTCTCAAAATCATCAATTTCTCTTATATAATAAATTTCAAACAAATTTTAACATGTTGAACCATGAACATACATTAAATACATATATACATATATGAAATTAATGTAATTTATAAAACTCCTATGTTTATTTTGAAACTAGACATACACACATATATATTAAGTATACTGCCCACAAATAATTACAGCTGTCATTACAAAATATAGTTATTCTACTATGTGAACTATTTAAAGTATAATATACAAAATATATTGTTCAGAAGATCTTTGTGATGCAGTTGATCTTGATTTCTACAAATCTCACCCTACAGGCTCTTCTCTTCTCACATGATCTTCACGTCAAAAATAAATCTAACACGCTAAGCAAAGCTTAGTGGTGCTTGTGTACTTATAATATGCAAGAAATTTAAAGAAAAAGAACTTTACATATAAATAAATTTAGAAACAATAGAAATTATCACTTTAGAACATTACATGAGAAATTGATAAAATCATTGGAACTTAAAACACTAAACATGATTAGATCTAGACTTTGTTTAGTTTAACAATAACCACATAACATATTATTTTCAATATAGATAATCTTTTTAAATTTACCCATGCACACTGAACTCATATCCTAGGTTTGGATAATGAGTCACTATTGGCAATTTAATGCCCAATCTCAATGATATGGCCGGAGACCTAATAATGGCAAATATGCCTACTGTCACTGAAGACAATGTGTCTATAAATAGCATGATGTTCCCACTATCACTGTAGATATCCACCCTCTTGTAACACCCCTATATACTGTATACATAACAAGCATGCTTAAATGATCGTATAATACGTATACTGAATATAGAAAATGCCACCATTTAAAAATACACAACATAAACATAACTTTGAAAATAAGTAAAACAAATCTCAAATATTTAAAAGAAAATTCAAAAGACACCATATATAAAATGTTTAAAAGTTCACAGCGGAAGTTATTACAAATATTTGCAAATACAATAGGTTATAAACCAAAGTTTACAAAACATAGAATATATACATGATTGGCAGCACTTCTCTGATCTTTAACTTAAAATAATAGATCCTTCAATGTCTAATCTCAAATGGTCTCGAAGAGCCCTTAGGTTCAACTCTATCACCTGCGCGTTTAAACACTAACGCGCTAAGCCAACGGCTTAGTAAAACAAACCACACTATCATTATGCTTTGATGGAATGTCCATATCATACAATCAAGCTTTATACACAATTTAAAGAAATATCACATCTCAATTTCTACTCATATCTCATATAGTTGCTTATGTGTTATTATCGTTTCATATCATTGTATCTTAGTATTACTCATCCAATTCATCAATCAAAAATCACATTAACACACACACAAGCATGGGCCCAAAAGTAAACTAATATGTTATTCAAAATTCAGAGTCACTGTTTTGATCCGATATCACAATCATCAATATATTTATCATTTCATATATATTTCAACTGGAATTGGTTTACGGGCCATCCCATTTCACCCATCCAGTGATTCATAAACATGTTTTTCAATTGGAATCGGCTTACGGGCCACCCCATTTCACCTATCCAATGATTCATAGGCATGCCGTCAAATACAGAACTCTGAAAATGAATAACACATTAGACACACAATTCATTTATCAATTCATTATCAATTCTCATCATCATCTAGGCAAACATGCCTTATTTTATTCAATTGAATCACCATAGCCAATCACAATGGCTTCATATCAAATTTGAGTTATCATTGCCAATCACAATGGCTTCATATCACATTCCATATCATTTCATGTTCCATGATTCATCATTGATATATATATATATACAACAATTTATATCTTTGATAGATTTAGAATTATCCACATACATTTGTTTGGATCACTCTTTGTTTTAGAAGTGTTATAATGTTCATCTTTAGGTTTAAATACAAAAGAACCATTGAAGAATCAAAACAATGCAAGACATTCAAAGAAAAATCAAAATGGCTAACACACTTGAGGGACACGGGCAGCCCACTTGAGGTACACGGCCAAGCTTGAGGCCGTGTCTCTCAACCAATAATTTAGGCAGTGGCAAACACGGGCAAGGGACACGGCCGTGTCTCTCAATCAAATTCAGACAGTAGCAGACACTGTTAAGGGACACGGCCAAGCTTGTGGCCGTGTCTCTCCAAAACTTATGCAACACGGCCAAACTCCCTTGAACTTGGCCGTGTCTCTCTAAAATTATTCAACTTGGCCGTGTCTCTTTCTTATTTTGGCCGTGTCTCTCATGCAAAAACCCTAAACCTAGCCAAATTTCTTTTGGTTAACTTCAAACACATTCTACAAAACATAACCTCATTCAATTGAACACAATCAACATCCTCAACATTTATTTTACATGCTCATCACAATATTTACATTATCAAAACACATTAACAACACATTTGATACCTCAACACATTTACAAACAAAAGAATGTTAAGCTTAAACATTATATGCATATTTGAAATCAAATAGTTTGTACTTACCTTAAGCACAAATTTCACATTCTAAACACTTTCTTTTCTTCAAGAATCCTTCACTTCTCAACTTAAAGCAAATCACCTTTTCCCAAAACCTAATCCAAAATAATACAATATAATTTATCACCTACCAAATCAAAACCCTAAAACCAACATTACTCTTATTCTTTCCATAACAACATCCACTTAACTTATCATCCTCAAACCAAAACCAACACCAAAATCAATTAAATCAAACATATAACTTAAAAGAATCAAGAGAGACTTACCAAATATAGTGAATCTTCTTGGATTTCCACTTAACCACTTAGAACTTCTTCAATTTGAGCTCAAAATATCATCAAACCTTTGCTTTCTCTCTTGTTCTTTAGGTTGGCCTGCCACACATGAAAAGAAGAAAGGAATTTGATCAAAATAAAAGTCAAACTCTCTATTAATCTCCACCACACAATTTCAAAAGAAGAATTACCAAAATGCCCTCTTTAACATAGTTAAACTTCTTTTCATTTTGCATGCCCTTTATAGTGATTTCAATAACAACCAAAAATATCTTCTTCCACTTAACCATCACCTTGACTCTTCATTTGACCAACATATATGTTATATATATTGTTATATACACTACATATACATCTTCTCTATAAATCACTTTTCTTTCAAATAACACATAAACATTCTCTTTCAATTTTTTTTTCTTTTCTTATCAACTTAACATATACACTTAATCCAAATAATACAACAATTATTTCAAAACTTCTAGGGCATACTTCGGGATATTACAATTCTCCCCCTCTAAAAAGAAATTTCGTCCTCGAAATTACCTGATATCAAGTCTGAAATAGTTGAGGATATTGATCTCGCATAGCTTGCTCGCTCTCCCAAGTGGCCTCTTCTTTCCCATGATTCTTCCAAAGAACCTTCACTAAAGGCACTTTCTTATTCCTTAATTCTTTCACTTCACGTGCTAAAATAGCGACAGGTTCCTCTTCAAATGTCAGACTCGAACTCACTTCAATAGATTCAACTGATAACACATGATAAGGGTCTGATCTGTACTTCCTCAACATAGAAACATGGAAGACATTATGAATTCTATCCAATTCTGGTGGCAGAGCAAGCCGATAAGCAACTGGCCCAACTCTTTCCAACACTTCATAGGGTCCAATGAAACGAGGACTCAGCTTCCCTTTTCGACCAAATCTCAGAATCTTCTTCCAAGGAGACACTTTCAAAAATACTTTATCTCCCACATTATACTCAATGTCTCTCCTTTTCAAATCCGAATAAGACTTCTGCCGATCTGAAGCTGCTTTTAATCTATCTCGAATCATTTTCACTTTCTCTTCAGTTTCTTTAACCAAATCAGGACCAATTATCTTACCTTCACCAGTTTCATTCCAACACAAAGGTGTCCTACACCTCCTCCCATACAATGCCTCAAATGGTGCCATCCCAATGCTCGATTGGTGACTATTGTTATAAGCAAATTCCACAAGTGGCAAGAATCTGTCCCAACTTCCAGAGAAATCAATGACACAGCTTCTCAACATATCCTCAATAATCTGTATCACTCTCTCTGACTGTCCATCTGTCTGCGGATGAAAAGCAGTACTAAAGTGCAATCGAGAACCCAAAGCCCCATGCAAACTCTTCCAAAATCTCGAAGTGAACCTAGGATCTCGATCAGACACTAAAGAAATTGGGACTCCATGCAATTTCACAATTTCATGGATATACAGCTCAGCCAATCTCTCGAGAGAATAATCCATCCGAACCGGAAGAAAATGAGTTGTTTTTGTCAATCTATCAACAATCACCCAAATGGCATCATGCTTCCTCTGAGTCAAGGGTAATCCTGATACAAAATCCATAGTCACTCTATCCCATTTCCATTCCGGCACTGATAATGGTTGAAGCAATCCCGTTGGAACCTGATGTTCAGCTTTAACCCGCTGACATGTGAGACATTTAGATACAAACTCTGCAATGTCTCTCTTCATACCAGACCACCAGTAATTCTGTCTCAAATTTTGATACATCTTCGTACTACCTGGATGCATAGCAAAAGTTGATTGGTGTGCTTCTTCTAAAATAATCCTTCTCAAGCTAGCATCATCAGGAACACACAATCTGTCTTTAAACCACAGGCTACCATCATTTTTCACAATAAAATCTTGGCTCTCTCTTTGTTGGCAATCTGAAACAATTTCTCTCCATACAAATAATGTCGCCAAATCTTCAATGCAAACACAATGGCTGCTAACTCCAAGTCATGTGTCAGATAGTTAAGTTCATGCAGCTTCAACTGTCGAGAAGCATAAGCTATCACCTTACAGCACATAACCCAAACCACTATGTGAAGCATCACTATAAATCACATATGGTTTGTCTTCCACAGGTAAAGTAAGAACAGGTGCTTGAGTTAACATTTCTTTCAACTGCTCAAAACTATCTTGACACTGATCCGTCCACACAAATCTCACTCCCTTTCGAAGTAATCTGGTAAGTGGAGTAGCTATCAAAGAAAAACCTTTTACAAAACGTCGATAATAGCCTGCCAAACCCAGAAAACTTCTGACCTCCGTCACAGACTTTGGTGGACTCGAATTCATAATGGCTTCAACTTTACTTGGATCAACTTTAATACCCTCTGCTGAAATTATGTGACCAAGAAAAGCTACCTGATCAAGCCAGAATTCACACTTTGACAGTTTAGCATATAATTGCTTCTCTCTTAAAATCTGCAACACAATCCGCAGATGCTTGTCATGCTCTTCTTCATCACGCGAATACACCAAAATATCATCAATGAAGACTACCACAAACTGATCCAGATAGGGCCTAAACACCCTATTCATCAAATCCATAAAAGCGGCAGGTGCATTTGTCAAACCAAAAGGCATCACTAAAAACTCATAATGCCCATACCTTGTACGGAAAGCTGTCTTAGGCACATCCTCAGCTCTGACCCGCAACTGATGGTACCCCGATCTCAAATCAATCTTGGAAAACACAGCTGCCCCCTTCAATTGATCAAAGAGATCATCAATTCTAGGCAAAGGATATTTATTCTTGATAGTTACCTTGTTCAATTGCCTATAATCGATGCACAATCTCATAGTACCATCTTTCTTCTTAACAAACAAAACAGGAGCTCCCCATGGCGAAACACTAGGGCGAATGAATCCCTTATCCAACAACTCCTGTAATTGCACCTTCAACTCTCTTAATTCAACAGGTGCCATTCTATAAGGAGTAATAGAGATAGGAGTGGTACCTGGCAATAAATCAATACCAAACTCCACCTCTCTCTCAGGAGGCAATCCTGGCAACTCCTCAGGAGGCAATCCTGGCAACTCCTCAGGAAAAACATCTGAAAACTCTGAAACTGTGGGAATGCTATCAAGTTGAGAACCTATCACTCTGGTATCCAAAACATGAGCGAGATAGGCATCACACCCTTTCCTAATCAACTTCCTAGCTGAAACAGCTGAAATCAACAAGGATGCAAGCTGCCTCAGCTCGCTAGATACCATCACAATTCTATCATCACTAGTTCTCAAAGTAACACACTTTTTCTTACAATCTACCACTGCTCCATGTCTAGACAACCAGTCCATACCCAATATCAAATCGTACTCTTTAAATGGCATCTCAATCAAATCACCCGAAAACTTCTCATCCTGAACCATAATTGCACAATCTCGGTGCACCTTACTAACAATCACACTATGCCCTAAAGGATTTGTCACCAAGACATCAAATCCTAGGGACTCAGCATGCAATTCAGACACAGGCAACACGGATGCACTAAGATATGAATGAGTAGATCCCGGATCAATTAAAGCAAGAACAGAAATGCCAAATAAAGAAAAAGTACCAGCAATGACAGCTGAAGCATATGGCTGCCTCTGCATTACATAAACTCTCTAGGAAGGTCCAGTCTCCTCTGGTCTACTAACTCTAGATGAAGATCCTCCCCTCTGGTTGAATCCAGATCTACCTCCTCTACTAAAACTTCTGCCTCCTCTACCTCCTCTGCTAATACTCTGCCGTGAAGCTGCAGAATCCACTGACCTCTGTTCCTGCATCTCAGGATACTCTCTAATGAAATGGTCAGGCGATCCACAACGAAAGCATACCCCTGATCCACCAATCCTCCGACAAGCACCCACATGAATCTTACCACAAAGCTCACATACCGGTGGAGTGGATCTCTGAAAAACTGGAGTCGGTGTACTAGCCACAGAAACTGTAGGTCGCGGTCTCGGTCTCTGATACTGTGATGACCTACTAGCCGGCCTCTGACTCCTCCCAACTCTGGGAATAAAACTCCCTCTGCCCCTCTTAACCGATGAAGACCCTGCTTCAAACTGAGATCTCCTAACTCTAATCTCATCCTCTGACGCAGATGCTGCTATGCCCTGGGCTCTCTCTACACTCCTAGCTGCAGCAACAAGCTGGGAGAAATCCTGATATCTGGAACCAGCCACAAGGCACATAATAGAGGGCCTCAATCCCCCTTCAAACCTCCTGCATCTGTCAATCTCATCAGATATAATGCCTCCAGCATAATGGCTTAACCTGATGAACTCAATTTCATAATCTGTTACGGTCCGGTGATCCTGCTTTAACTTCAAAAACTCCATTTTCTTCATATCTTTATACTCCCTCGGAGTATACTTCAACTCAAACTCCCTGAGAAAATCAGCATAAGTCAAGGTAGGAGGATCATCCATGGCATGGGGTACAGTCTTCCACCAGTCATACGCATCCTTATGCAACAATGACCTAGCATAGTCAAATTTTTCCTCTTAAGTGTCTTGCAACTGAGTAAACACCCGCTGCACTCTATCAAGCCACTGCTCAGCCACAGCCGGATCAGTAGTACCAAGAAAATCTTCAGCCCCATACTTTCTTAATTTATCATAGTGTCTCACTGGCATATGAGGCTGGGGTGGTGGTGGTGGCTGCTGCACTGGAGTCTGTCTCATCACATCAATCATATGCCTAAACCAAGCTGGTGGAACCTCATCACCTGCTGGTCTCCCAGACACAGAAGCAGGTACCTCACTAGCTATATCAACTCTATCCTCTTCGGGAGCTATACTCTCAGCGCTTCCCTCAACCGACTGACGTGAATGAGGATCCATCAAAACCTATATTTGCAATCACAGCAGATTACACCTTATTAAAGATCAGAAACTGCCAATATCAACATGTATTTTATTCAAAATCTGAATTTTTAAAATCAAAACATTCTTTTTCTTACAGTTAACCTAGGTTGAGAATCTCAAACCTAGGCTCTGATACCAAAATAATTGTAACACCCCTATATACTGTATATGTACCAAGCATGCTTAAACGATCGTATAATACGTATACTGAATATAGAAAATGCCACCATTTAAAAATACACAACATAAACATAACTTTGAAAATAAGTAAAACAAATCTCAAATATTTAAAAGAAAATTCAAAAGACACCATATATAAAATGTTTAAAAGTTCACAGCGGAAGTTATTACAAATATTTGCAAATACAATAGGTTATAAACCAAAGTTTACAAAACATAGAATATATACATGATTGGCAGCACTTCTCTGATCTTTAACTTCCAATAATAGATCCTTCAATGTCTAATCTCAAATGGTCTCGAAGAGCCCTCAGGTTCAACTCTATCACCTGCGCATTTAAACACTAACGCGCTAAGCCAACGGCTTAGTAAAACAAACCACACTATCATTATGCTTTGATGGAATGCCCATATCATACAATCAAGCTTTATACACAATTTAAAGAAATATCACATCTCAATTTCTACTCATATCTCATATAGTTGCTTATGTGTTATTATCGTTTCATATCATTGTATCTTAGTATTACTCATCCAATTCATCAATCAAAAATCACATTAACACACACACAAGCATGGGCCCAAAAGTAAACTAATATGTTATTCAAAATTCAGAGTCACTGTTTTGATCCAATATCACAATCATTAATATATTTATCATTTCATATATATTTCAACTGGAATTGGTTTACGGGCCATCCCATTTCACCCATCCAGTGATTCATAAACATGTTTTTCAATTGGAATCGGCTTACGGGCCACCCCATTTCACCTATCCAATGATTCATAGGCATGCCGTCAAATACAGAACTCTGAAAATGAATAACACATTAGACACACAATTCATTTATCAATTCATTATCAATTCTCATCATCATCTAGGCAAACATGCCTTATTTTATTCAATTGAATCACCATAGCCAATCACAATGGCTTCATATCACATTTGAGTTATCATTGCCAATCACAATGGCTTCATATCACATTCCATATCATTTCATGTTCCATGATTCATCATTGATATATATATATACAACAATTTATATCTTTAATAGATTTAGAATTATCCACATACATTTGTTTGGATCACTCTTTGTTTTAGAAGTGTTATAATGTTCATCTTTAGGTTTAAATACAAAAGAACCATTGAAGAATCAAAACAATGCAAGACATTCAAAGAAAAATCAAAATGGCTAACACACTTGAGGGATACGGGCAGCCCACTTGAGGGACACGGCCAAGCCTGAGGCCGTGTCTCTCAACCAACAATTTAGGCAGTGGCAAACACGGGCAAGGGACACGGCCGTGTCTCTCAATCAAATTCAGACAGTAGCAGACATTGTTAAGGGACACGGCCAAGCTTGTGGCCGTGTCTCTCCAAAACTTATGCAACACGGCCAAACTCCCTTGAACTTGGCCGTGTCTCTCTAAAATTATTCAACTTGGCCATGTCTCTTTCTTATTTTGGCCGTGTCTCTCATGCAAAAACCCTAAACCTAGCCAAATTTCTTTTGGTTAACTTCAAACACATTCTACAAAACATAACCTCATTTAATTGAACACAATCAACATCCTCAACATTTATTTTACATGCTCATCACAATATTTACATTATCAAAACACATTAACAACACATTTGATACCTCAACATTTACAAACAAAAGAATGTTAAGCTTAAACAATATATGCATATTTGAAATCAAATAGTTTGTACTTACCTTAAGCACAAATTTCACTTTCTAAACACTTTCTTTTCTTCAAGAATCCTTCACTTCTCAACTTAAAGCAAATCACCTTTTCCCAAAACCTAATCCAAAATAATACAATACAATTTATCACCTACCAAATCAAAACCCTAAAACCAACATTACTCTTATTCTTTCCATAACAACATCCACTTAACTTATCATCCTCAAACCAAAACCAACACCAAAATCAATTAAATCAAACATATAACAATCAACACAACCCCACTTTAAAATCCACAAACAACTTAAATAACTTAAAAGAATCAAGAGAGACTTACCAAATATAGTGAATCTTCTTGGATTTCCACTTAACCACTTAGAACTTCTTCAATTTGAGCTCAAAATATCATCAAACCTTTGCTTTCTCTCTTGTTCTTTAGGTTGGCCTGCCACACGTGAAAAGAAGAAAGGAATTTGATCAAAATAAAAGTCAAACTCTCTATTAATCTCCACCACACAATTTCAAAAGGAGAATTACCAAAATGCCCTCTTTAACATAGTTAAACTTCTTTTCATTTTGCATGCCCTTTATAGTGATTTCAATAACAACCAAAAATATCTTCTTCCACTTAACCATCACCTTGACTCTTCATTTGACCAACATATATGTTATATATATTGTTATATACACTACATATACATCTTCTCTATAAATCACTTTTCTTTCAAATAACACATAAACATTCTCTTTCAATTTTTTTTTCTTTTCTTATCAACTTAACATATACACTTAATCCAAATAATACAACAATTATTTCAAAACTTCTAGGGCATACTTCGGGATATTACACCTCTGGCTAGCCATTCAATCCCAAGCTAGATCTAAAATCAGTATGATTTAGGCAATTCAACACTAAATCACTTTCAATTTAGCAGTTAGCTATATATTACTTTGATTAAACAATACTAAATTCCATATTTAATAATTCCAAGAACCTTAGGTTTCTTTACAAACTATTTCATAGACATTTTCCAAATTCTAACTTTTAAATTGATAATCTCTCATTCTTTTGAGAAAAACTTATGCTATAAATGTTAGTTAAAAAAGGTAATTACATTGAGATAAGAAATGAAGTATTTTAAGAGTGAAAAGGAAGGAAATTAAGGTTACAGAGTGGACACGGGAATGTCTAAGAAATACACATGCCCATGTATTTTAAAATGTTACTAGAAATAAAATACAGCATCTGAAAATTTACACACCCGTGTGGATTTTAAATCACCCGCTTGTGTGGATTTTCCAGCATCTGTCAAACTTAAAAATTCACTTTTAAGTGAGCTAAAGTTGTTCCAACTTGAATTTTAAGCCAAATCAACATAAACACACTTCATAACAATGATAAAAATGAACCAAAAACCATGATAAACATACATTATGAATCTTAGCCAGTTCTGGAGATAAAGCTAATTAATAGGTTACTAGACCCACACATTCAAGCACCTCATATGGTCAAATGAATCTAGGGGTTAGCTTCTCTTTCTTTCCAAAGCAAAGAACTTTCTTCCATAGTAACACTTTTAAAAATACCTTACCTCCCGCATTATAATTAATGTCTCATCGCTTCAAATCTGCATAAGATGTTTATCTATCCATGGCAATTTTCAGTCGATCCTTAATAAGCTTCACTTTATCTTCAGTTTTCCTAACAAGATTAGGTCCCAGAAGCTTGCTCTCGCTCAATTTTTTCCAACAAAGTAGAGTTCTATACTTCCTTCCATACAATGCTTCATATGGTGCCATTCTAATGCTCGTCTGGTAACTGTTATTGTAAGCAAATTCCACTAAAGGCAAATATCTATCCCAATTACCTTCAAATTCAATTACCCAACTTCTAAGCATATCTTCAAGCACTTGTATCACCCTTTCTGACTGACCATCAGTATGTGGATGAAATGCAGTACTGAAATGAAGTTGAGTACCCAGTGCTTTTTGAAAACTTTCCCAAAATCTTGAAGTAAAGCAAGGGTCTCGATCTAAAATAATAGACACTGGCACTCCATGAAGCCTGACTATCTCATTAATATACAATTCAGCAAGTTTATCCAATGAGTAGTCAATTTAGATTGAAAGAAAATGAGTCGATTTGGTTAACCTATCAATAATAACCCAAATTGCATCATGTTTCCTTTGAGTGTTTGGAATACCAGTCACAAAATTCATGGTGACTCTATCCCACTTCCACTCCGGTATTGAAATAGGTTACAATAAACCCCATGGAACTTGATGTTCTACTTTAACTTATTAACACACTAAACACCAAGTCACATATTCAGTAATATCTCTCTTCATACCTGGCCACCAATAATGAGATTTCTTATTTTGATACATCTTATTGCTTCCAGGATGTACTGTATATATAGTATTATAAGCTTCACCAAGTATACATTCTTTTAGTTCCTTCAAATTAGGTACACACAATCAACCTTTATAATACAATCCACCATCTTCTAAAATAGCATAATCTAATTTTTCATCTCTATGCACTTGTTCTAATACTTCTAATAACTTTTAATTTTGTTTTTGAGCTTCTATCACTTTCTGCTTTATAGTTGGTTCAATCCTCAACTACCACAGTAGCCTTTCCATGATGATAGTCAATGATAAAATCACTTTCTGTCTTTTGACTTAAAGCATCAACTACCACATTAGCCTTTCCATGATAATAGTCGATGATACAATCATTATCTTTAATCAATTCCATCCATATCCTCTGCCTTAAGTGGAGTTCTTTTTGTGTTGGCAAATATTTCAAACTTTTATGATTAGTGAAAATATAACACCTTTCACCATATAAATAATGTTGCCAGATCTTAAGAGAAAATACAATAGCATCTAACTCCAAATCATATGTGGGATAATTTAATTCATGAGATTTTTATTGTCTAGAGGAATAAGCAGTTACCTTACCCTCTTGCATCAATACACAACTGAGTCCCTGATGAGAAGCATCACTATAAATCACATAATCCTTAACCGAGGTCGGTTGTATCAATATAGGTGCTTTAGTCAACCTAGCTTTCAATTGTTCAAAACTAACTTGACATTGATTATCCCACTCAAATTTAGTTTCTTTCCTAAGGAGCATAGTTAAAGGAAGTTCTATCTTCAAAAATCCTTGCACAAATCTTCTATAGTAACCAATTAACCCAAGGAAATTCCCAACTTCTGTTATATTCTTTGGTGGATGCCAATTTAAAATTGTTTCAATCTTGCTAGGATCTACATGGATATCATCAGCTGATACCACATGACCTAGAAATGCCACTTCCATTAACCAAAAATCACATTTTGATAATTTAGCATAGAAATGATTCTACCTTAATGTCTGTAGTACAATTCTCAAATATTTATCATGTTCCTCCTTATTTTTGGAATAGACCAATATATCATCAATGAAAATAACTACAAACTAGTCTAAATAAGGTTTGAAGACTAGATTCATCAAGTTCATAAAAGCAACTGGAGCATTAGTCAAACCAAAAGGCATAACCAGGAATTCATTATGCCCATATAGAGTTCTAAAAGTTGTCTTCGGAATATCTATTTCTTTAATTTTCAATTGATAATAACCCGATTTAAGGTCATTTTTAGAGAAAACACTCTCTCCCTTCAATTGATCAAACAAGTCATCAATCCTAGTTAATGGGTATTTATTCTTAACAGCCACTTTATTCAACTACCGATAATCTATACGCAATCTTAGGGTACCATCCTTCTTTTTCACAAATTTTAATTACTTTTCACCATTTCAACAACATACACTCAAACTTTAATAATTTGTTTCAATCAAATTATTATAAAAAAAAACCTATTTCTTATGAGACGACCTTGGGGTAATCACAATTACTACAATAATCTCATATACTAGCGAATGTCACTTTGTAGTAGAATTAAATAGAGCGCAACAAGCAGTTAGCTTATCACCGTGCCAGAGACTATGAACTCTTCTATGCTTCAAACATTTCCTTTGCCTTTGCTATTGTGTGATTGCTCATAGGTTTTGTGCAAACGCACAATGTATAAAGTTGTTTACCTATAAAAGCAAACTTGTTGAACTCATTAGTACACATTAATTTAATTGTTAATGATCAAAATAGAGTTTGATTATCCAACAAGATTGAATCATTTCATTAGTAAGTAATCATTTCTTATTGATTTCTTATCTTAGTAGGTAAGAAAATGAATATTAATATGAATGTTCTTATTATATAGAGAATTCATTAGTATTGAAAAAAGAATACAATGTTTATAGGCTTGCCTTGATTAAAGCGAGATAGATAAAATAGTCAATGCTCAATTTCATGAGTGGTTCCAGAATAGTTAAGTAGTTCACATTTGAGCTAAGACATTTTTATAAATTATTCATAGCTGATTCTTTTGAGCCTAATCTTAACTTATAGGTTTTGAGCATAAGGGATAATATGACTTTATCTGAAGATATCAAAGCACTTGTTAGAGGTCATAACAAAGTTGTGAAGAGATTCTCAGGTTTCATCATCAAAGGAATAAGATTTCATACAAAAAGTGGAGAAGAGCAAAGGGTGACTCAAAATAGTGGAGTGATTAACACATCTGAACAAGGAGGAGTCCTTTATTATGGAAGATTGAATGATATCATTGAATTGAACTACTTAGGTAGTTTCAAAATAGTATCGTTAAAATGTGATATGTCCATCGTAGTGTAGGTATCAAACAAGATGAGTTTGGATTTACTCTTGTCAATTTTTCTCATTTAATCCATACTTGTAACAACCCTATATCCAATATATGCACACTACATACACCCACATCTATAATATACGTATACCGGATACAAGAATGTCACGGTCTATTTTAAATCAAACCAATCTTTTTATTATCAATATAAGAAAACTTAAAACATTTAAGTTATATAATAAAACATTTGTAGATAAAACATTTATTTATTAAGAAGCGGAAATTGTAGCGATATTTACATATATATACATCAAAATCAATATTTACAAAATATATAGAGTTTATACATGCTTGGCAGTTCGTCTCTGATCTTGAAGTCCAAAAATCAACACTTCACAAGCCTAGACTCGACAAGGTCTAGCTAAACTCTCTGGTTCAACTGGATATACCCTGTCACCTGCACGATGAACCACAATCGCGCTAAGCCATAGGCTTAGTGGTACAAACCATAATAACAATATGCTTTAAATGTAATGCCAATATCACCCTTTCAAGAATTAGAAACAATGCACAAGAATATCATATTTCATAACATCACATTTCATTATATTATTCAATTGTTTCATCATTCATGATTTATATTATTCAATTGTTTCATCATTCATGATTTACATTTAAGCAAAGACAAGCATGGACCCAAAAGAAACTAATATGCCATTCAAATTCCAAGTTAATGATTTGGTCTCATAATCACATTTATCAAGCCCGTAGGCGAATCATTATCACAATGAGAAACATCTCATATGTAACATCCCAACTAAGCTTCAAGGACTAGGCCCAACCAAGCTTCAAGGGGAGCTAAGCATGCTAAGCATCAACCCAACTTGGCTTCAAGGACCAAGCCCAACCCAGCTTCAAGCGATTGTTACTTTTAGGCATGCCGCCAACAATAAAACTCTGAAAATTGAATAACACATTAGGCACACAATTCTTTTATTATTTCATTTTCAATTCCATTCTCATTTTCTCATAATCATCTAGGCAACCATGCCCCAATTATTTCATTTGCATCATTATAGCCAACAACAATGGCTTCACATCTCATCATTAGGATATACATAACCAATTGCATTGTACATACATTTTGAGTGATCATTATATCTTTCACATTATGCAAATCATAGCATTAATCAGATGTATCAACAATGTAATAGATTACTTAACACATTTACAACCAAATGTGTTAAGTCCCAAAGTCATGTAAATGTATGCAATCATGTAGGGTTTGTACTTACCTTAAAAGCAACTCACACCAATCTAACCACTTCCTCTTCTAAGAATCCTTCAACATTTGGATTAGGGCAACTCAATCTCTTCAAAACCTAATCCAAAAGGGATGATACAAACTCACTTAGAGATACACATGAGATAATATGGATAAGAACCAACTAGGGCAAACTTTACACATGACACACTCAACAACACGGGCGTGTCCCTGATCGTGCCCTAAATCCACAACACAGAAGCTTTGACATGCTTAGTGACATGGGCGTGTCACTGGCCGTGTCAATCCTTCCCCAACACAGTGGCTATGACACGCTCAGTGACATGGGCGTGTCACTGGTCGTGTCAATCCACCAACAACACAGAAGCTATACACGCTCAGTGACATGGGCATGTCACTGGTCATGTCACCCATCCAGAAAATAGAACCATTGACACGCACAAAGACTTGGCCGTGCTCATGGGCGTGTCAGGCCAAAAATCCTGATTCCGACACCATCAACACCACATCCAATAAACCTCTTTCTTTTACCATCTTCCACTGTAAACAAACTTAACCAAACACATTAATAAACCATAATAAACTTGAAAAAACACCAAAACAACTCAATACATACATCAAACACAAATCACAACCATTATCACAACTCAACACATACACAATCCACAACTCTTGTTTTCTTTCACCAAATTTAACTTTTCCTTCAAACCAACCCCAAAATCAAAACCAATAAGATCAAACACTCTCAAATACACCACAATCAAACATACACATATCATCAACAACCATACACCAAGCTCAACACACAAGCTCAAAAGAAAACCAAAGAAACAAGTTGAAAACTTACCAAAAATGATGAAAACCCTTAGATTTCAAACTTGATCGCTTGAAACACCCTTCAATCTTGAGTTAGGAAGAACAAAATCTCTCTTTCCTTCTTGCTATGGAGATGGCCGGCCAAAACAAAGAAAGAAGAAGAAGAAGATGAAAGTCAACCCACTCAACTCTTCTCTTAACCACTAAAGCCTTCTTTTAATATCCACCAAGCAATTATAATAATAAAATATCATAAATATCCTCTTTCACTTAATTTAATTTCCATTTAAAAATAACCAATAAATCTCATTTGACCATCACACTTATTGACTTGTATATTTTGTATATATCTCTATATATACAACATATACACACTTCTCTTTTCCTCTCTTACCACTTAATCATAAATATACTTTATATCATTTAATCCAATTTCAACAATAATCATTCCAAAAATTTTAGGGTATAGTTTGGGATATTACAATACTAGTGACAAAGAACTTGATCATCCATATGTGTTTTCCCCACAAGTAGAGCAAGTTTTCTATATTAAGGACCTAAGGAATGTTAATTGGCATGTAGTTATAAGAGATACACCTAGAGATTTGTTTATTTGGGTTATGAGGAAATAAATACTTTTAATCTTTTTTTATTTAATGTATCAAGAATTCGTTGGCTTATTGTTTTAGGAATTTTTAACAAGCATTTGCTAATATAGTCTTTTTTTTTCAATTGTTATTCATATATCTTTGGTATTCCTAATGCCAAGGTGATTGTAAGATTAAATTTTCATTTTACTTTTTCTTTAAATTGACCTTTTTGGTTCATTTTTTATCTGAATTTTATTTTTCTAATTCATTTTTGCATATTTATGCAGGTTAACTAATTCAACCATGTCTAAAAGGAATAGAACTATAAGTGGTCTAAGGATAGTTTCATCTTTGCAAAATGAATCTCAAAGTCATCAAAAAGGTGATAGTTATGATGTTATTCATTTACAAATAGATTCTCAAATTAATCGAGAAGATCAGTAGGTTAATGATGACCACTACTCTAAAATGATTGGTACTTACCTTTTCTTCTTATATTGAATAATATCCTTACAATTCTCTTCCATTTTATTTAAATGCCTTTTCTTCTTACATTGAATAATATCCTAACAATTCTCTTCCATTTCATTTAAATGATTCTTGATTTACTTCCTATAAGTTGTAACCAAGTTTGATTGACATACAATTTTTGTAAATAAAGAAGGTTAAAGATATAGAAAATGTGTAACACTCCTATACCCTATATACGTACAATATATATTTTCAGTATATGTAAAATATGCATATACGGCACAAAAATGTCACAGACCGGTTTAATAAAAAATTTTCACATTTCCAATTTAAAATTTCAAATTCTAAATATATAAAAATTAAATAGAATATAAATATTCTTTACTTATAAGAACCCAAAATAAATAATATATATAAATCTCTGGAAAAAATTCGCCAGAGTTTTGTCTGTAATTTGGATATCCCAAAATTTAGCAATTACTCAACCTACAAAAAGAAAACACTCCCAAATAATTTCCAACCACCATCTCAACCATACTTCTCAATTTCATCAAGTTTCTCAAACATTTATATATATAGATATATATAATTTAAAACACACTTACTCTCCCATTTCAAATACATTGATCCAAATATTCTTTATAATATACAATACGTAAAATTCAAAACATAATATATTATGCATAAAACTCAATAATGTACAATAACATAAAAATATATACATGTTGTTGGCAGTGTTTCTGATCTTGATAGCAACTCAACAAGCTCAACTACATGTCTAGACCCGACCTGGTCTAGAAGAACTCTCTGGCTCAGCTGAGTCTACCCTGTCACCTGTGCGATTGAAACAATCGCGCTAAGCCAAAGCCTAGTGGTACAAACTTTGATAATAACAGTAAAACTCAATGCAATGCCAATGCTTAATGCATATAAAGGTCACATCATTCCACTTTCTTATATTTTTTAAAATAATTCATAATTCACATTAAAACAAAGACAAGCATGGGCCCAAAAAAGATCTAATATGCTATTCAAATTTTAGAGTTACTGCTTTGGTCCATAATGACATCATGTGTCTAGCCCCGTAGGCAATATATATATCCATGGATAATATAACAGCCCCAGTCTCTTGGACCTCAACCTGGCTAGACCCTTAGGCCCCAGTATTTTGGTCCTCAACCCGGCTAGACTGCTACAGTTGTTGAGGCTTATGACCTAGTCTTTTCACCCCAAAAACATCATATTTTTCCGCAGGCCTGGCTTACGACCCAGTTTTTTCACCATTTCAGCATTTAGCCCGTAGGCAATCATAGACATGCTGCTAAACCTAGAACTCTTAAAATTAAATAACATACTAGGCACACAATTTATTCATATTTCTCATTATTAATCTCTTTCTCATTTTCACATATTCAATCTAGGCACATTGCCTTATTTTAACATTTTTTTTCACTTTTCTCATTTTTCACATCTTTCTCATTTTTCTCACTTTTTTCACTTTTTTCATTTTTATCAATATCAATTCATTTCATTATTACACATATCTCATTTTTGCATTCACAACACATTACCCAATTACTTTGGGTATTTTCACATAATATGCATATTTCACATGTTACACAAATTAGCCATTATCAATGGCTTTTTCACAATGCATTTAACACATATATGACATTACAAATGTCATAGCATATTATTCATATACGATCAATGAACCAAGTAGCTTAACACATGTTTCAACTAAAATGTGTTAAGTCCAAATATTATGCAAATATAGACATTATTTTCAAAGTTTGTTCATACCTCCACTAGCAACCCAAAGCAAGCTAAAAACAACCTTCAATCCAATCTTTCTAACTTGTCCTTCACCACTTGGATGAAGCAAATCAACATCCCTCAATGCCTAAACTAAATGTGATAACAAATAATCATTTAGTATCACATTTAATGACATTTCCAGCATTAAACCATAATTACACATCACTCCTATAAATTTTTAAAAACTTAGTCTTTCCTTATTTCAACATTGGAATTCCATTCTACTATAATTAAATTAGTGTTTTAAGTTTATTTATATTATTAAAAATACATTTAAATCATTTATATTATAAAAATACACTCTTATACATAAAATCTCAAAAATGGCATAACCTTCCCCCCATTGAAGTTTTTCCATTCCAACATATTCCATTACTCATTCCAAGCTTATATTCATCACTTTTAACACTAAAAAATATGCTTAAACAAATAAAATCACACAATTCAACCACTTTGGAAAATCACTTTTCCAAAACCGTAAATCTCCACTTCCATTCTCAAACTCCAACCCAACACCACCAAATCTAATATTTGACTGTAAAATACTTGTTTATGAATCAAAACAACTCATTTGGAATCAATTTTCACAATTAAAGTTCATGTTTTCAAAACCCCAAAAATCCATAACCCTAAATTCTTTCTCTTCACCATTCTTTAACCAAACTCCATCATCTCCTCAATCTAACCTTAGAATCATTGTTAACTACCCAAAATAACATCATACACACTAATTCCAATAATTATAACATACTACATCAAAATCTCAAAACTCACATAATCCAAATTTCCAAGGAATTCAAAGAAAAGAGTTGGAAACTTACTAATTTTAGTGGAAATCACCAAAAATCCACTTGAAACTTGTTAATTCCTTCAATTTATGGAGTATGAAAGAAGCAAAATCCTTGGTCTTCAAGCTCCCATGGAAACGTCCTTGAAGAAGAAGAAGAAGAAGATGAAGACTTTTATATTTCTTTTCCTTTCATCTTTTTTTTAACCACATATATAATTAAAATAATTTAATATTTAATTATTTAATTATTTTTTTAATAAATTAAAAGTTCTAATTTCTCTCTCCTATTAAAAAATAATTTGTTTTTCAATTATTTTATTAATTTTGAATTTATAAAATGTAATTACCAAAATACCCTTTTCTTTTAAAAAGTGTTGACTTTTATATATGTTATGTGTGTTTTGCATATATATCACATATATATTCCACTTTTTCATTTAAAATCCCTTCATTTTTCATTTAAAACTATTAATTTAATTTATCCTTTTAAATTATAATTTATTTTATCAAATTTTCCAAAAATTAGAAATTTTCAAAAATTTTAGGATGTTACAATTCTCTCCCCCTAAAACAAATTTCGTCCTTGAAATTACCTGTCCTCAAGTCTGGAACAATTGGAAAAACTGACTCTGCATCGCCTGCTCACTTTCCCATGTCGCCTCCTCAGTGGCATGATTCCTCCAAAGGACTTTCACAAGTGGCACCTTCTTATTCCTCAATTCTTTAAACTCTCGTGCCAAAATCGCCACTGGTTCTTCCTCGTAAGTCAGATCTGGACTCACCTCAATGGACTCCACTGACAAGATATGAGATGGGTCAGACCTGTATCTTTGAAGCATCGAGACATGGAAAACATTATATATTCAATCCAACTCAGGCGGCAAAGCTAGTCTATAAGCCACTGGACCAACTCTCTCCAACACCTCATATGGTCCTATGAAAAGCACTCAACTTCCCTTTACGATGAAATCTCAAAATTTTCTTCCATGGAGACACCTTCAGAAACACTTTATCTTCCACACTGAACTCTATGTCTCTTATCTTTAAATCTGAATAGGATTTCTATCGATCTGAAGGTGTCAAATGACCTCGAATCACCTTCACTTTCTCCTATGTTTCCTTAATCAAATCGGGACCAACCAGTTTACCTTCTCCAACTTCATCCCAACACAAAAGTGTCCTGCATCTCCTGCCATATAAAGCCTCATAAGGAGTCATCCCAATACTCGACTGATGACTGTTGTTATAAGCAAACTCAATTAATGGCAAAATTTTGTCCCAATTTTCGGTAAAATCAATGATACAGCTCCTCAACATATCCTGCAGAATCTGTATCACTCTCTTTGAATGTCCATCTATCTGAGGATGGAAAGTAGTACTAAAATGCAATCAAGAACCCAGAGAATCATGCAAACTCTTCCAAAACCTCGAAGTAAACCGGGGATCTCGATCTGACACCAATGAAACTGGGAATCCATGCAACCTGACTATCTCATTGATATACAGCTCAGCCAACCTCTCAAGAGAATAATCTATCTGAACTGGAAGAAAATGAGCTGTCTTCATCATCCAATCAACTATCATCCAGATTGCATCATGCTTCTTCTGAGTCAAAGGTAGTCCAGTCACAAAATCCATTGTCACTCGCTCCCATTTCCAGTCTGGCACTGATAAAGGTTGGAGCAACCCTGAAGAAACTTGGTACTCAGCCTTCACTTTATGGCAAGTGAGACATCTGGATACAAACTCTGTTATGTCCCTCTTCATACCTGACCACCAATAATGTCACTTCAAGTACTGATACATCTTAGTACTCCCAGGGTGTATAGCAAAAAGTGACTGATGTGCTTTCTCTAATATCATTCTTTTCAATTCTGCATCATCAGGAATACACAATCTATCTTTGTACCATAAAATGCCATCATCCCTCACATAAAAGTCTCGACTCTCCCCCTTCTGACAAACTAACACAATTTTCTGAATTCTCTCATCTGCCAACTGAGTCTCCCTAATATGATCCAACAAGACTGGCCTTAACTGCCACTGAGCCATCAGAGCACCATCATCAGAAGATTCAAATCTAGCGTGCAACGCTCTCAACTCAACAAGCAACAAGAGCGAATAAGCAGTCAAACCTGCCAAAGACTTTCGACTCAAGGAATCAGCAATAACATTTGCCTTACTAGGATGATAATCAATCAAACAGTTGTAGTCTTTAATCAACTCTAACCACCGTCTCTGCTGAAGATTCAGCTCTCTCTGAACACCCAGGTATTTCAAACTCTTGTGATCTGTATAAATGAAACACTTTTCCCCATACAAATAATGCCGCCAAATCTTCAAGGTAAAAACTATTGCTGTTAATTCCAAATCATGTGTCGGATAATTCAGCTCATGCGGTTTCAACTGTCGAGAGGCATAAGCAATGACTCTACCCTCCTGCATCAGAACATAACCTAAACCACTATGTGAAGCATCATTGTATATCACATATTGTTTACCTTCCACAGGCAGGGTAAGGACAGGAGCCTAAGTCAACATCTCCCTTAGCTACTCAAAACTAGCCTAACACCGATCTGTCCACACAAATTTAACTCCTTTCTGAAGTAATCTGGTGAGTGGTGTAGCTATTATAGAAAAATCCTTCACAAATTGACGATAATAGCTGCTAATTCCAGAAAACTTCTAACCTCTGTCACAGTCTTCGGTGGACTCCAATTCAAGATAGCCTCAACTTTACTCGGATCAACTCTAATACCCTCTACTGAAACCACATGACCAAGAAAAGCTACCTGATCGAGCCAGAACTCACACTTAGATAGCTTAGCATACAACTGCTTCTCTCTCAAAGTCTGTAATACGATCCGCAAATGTCTATCATGATCCTCCTTATTACGTGAATACACCAAGATGTCATCAATGAAGACCACCACAAACTATTCCAAAAATGGTCTGAATACTCTGTTCATCAAATCCATAAAAGTTGCTGGTGCATTCGTCAATCCAAAGGGCATCACCAGAAACTCATAATGCCCATACCTCATGCGAAAAGCTGTCTTGGGTACATCCACATCTCTGACTCTCAACTGATGGTACCCTGATCTCAGATCAATCTTAGTGAATATTGTTGCTCCCTTCAACTGATCAAAGAGATCATCTATCTAAGGCAAAGGATACTTGTTCTTGATGGTCACCTTATTCAACTGCCTATAATCCATACACAATCTCATGGTGCCATCCTTCTTCTTCACAAACAACACAGACGCTCTCCAAGGAGACACACTAGGGTGGACAAATCCTTTATCCAATAACTCCTGCAACTACATCTTCAACTCTATCAACTCAGCAGGTGCCATCCAATAAGGGGTAATAGAGATAGGAGTGGTACCAGGCAACAAATTGATGCCAAACTCCACTTCTCTCTTAGGAGGTACCCCTGGCAACTCATCAGTGAAAACATCTGAAAACTCGGCAACTGTGGGTATACTTTGAAGTAGGGATCCCACTACTCTAGTATCTACAACATGAGCAAGATAAGCCTCACATCCCTTCCGAATCATCCTCCCAGCTGAAACAAACATAGATGAAAGATACCTCTACTCACTAGATACTATAACATTCCTACCATCCCATGTTCTCAAAGTAACACATTTCTTCTGACAGTCTACCATAGCCCCATGCTTGGATAACCAATACATACCCAAAATTAGATCATATTCCCTGAAAGGCATCTCAATCAGGTCACCGAGAAACTCCTCATCCTGAACAACATCTGGACTATCTCGGTGCACTCTACTCACCATAACACTATGCCCTAAAGGATTTGTCACTAAGATATCAAACCCTAGGGACTTAGAATGCAATTCAGTCACAAACAATATAGATGCACTTATGTATGAATGCATAGATCCATGATCTAATAGAGGAAGGACTGAAATACCAAATAAAGAAAATGTACCCGCAATGACGGCTGAAGCATCTGGCTACCTCTGCATCACATAAACCGCTGAGATGGCCCAGCCTCATCTGGCCTACTACCTCTGGATGTAGAGCCTCCTCTCTGACTCAACCCAGGTCGACCACCTCTACTAAAACCTCTGCCGCCACGACCCCCTCTGACACTGGGTCGAGAAGCTGCAATATCTGCCTGCCTAACCTTTGGTGGCTCAGGACAATCTCTGATAAAATGGTCTGACGAACCACATCTAAAACACACTCCTGAAGCACCTCTCCACCAGTAGACACCTCCGTGTACTCTATCACAATGAATGCAAGTAGGTGGAGTAGGTCTCTGAGCCACTAGGGTCGGAGCACTAGCCACTGAAACTGCAGGTCTCTGTCTCTATCTCTGTTGTTGTACTGACCTACCAAACTGCCCCTGACTCCTACTAAACCTCTAAAAATGTCCCCCTCGGCCTCTCTTCACTGATGAAGACCCTGCCTCACTCTGGGATCTCCTAACTCTGGTCTCCTCAACCCTAGCAGCTGCTGCAAGACTCTATGCCTTCTCAATACTCCTGGCAGCTGCAACTAACTAGGAAAAATCCTGATACTAAGAGCCTGTAATGATGCACATGATAGAGGATCTCAGCCCCTCCTCAAACCTCCTGCACCTATCAAACTCGACAGAAATGATCCCACTAGCATAGTGACTCAACCGGATAAACTCGATCTCATACTCAGTCACTATCCTGGTATCCTGTCTCAGACTCAGGAACTCCATCTTCTTTGCATCTTTATACTCTCTCAGAGTATACTTTTGCTCAAATTTCCATAGAAAATCATCATAGGTCAGGACTGGTGGTTCATCTAGAGCATGTGGAACTGTCTTCCACCAATCATATGCATCTCTCTGCAAAAGAGATCTGGTATAATCAAACTTCTCTTCTGGACTAGCCTATAACTGAATAAGTCCTTAGCCCCATACTTTCTTAGTTTATCATACTGCCTCACTAGCAATTGCAGCTGCAGCTGTGGCTGTGGCGGCTGTAGAACTGGAGCCAGCCTCAACAACACTACCATATGCCATACCCAGCCAGGCGGAATCTCATCAGCTGCTGGTCTCATAGGTACATAAACAGATGCCTCACCAGCAGATACAACTCTAGCTCCATCTCTACCCTCATCTGGAGCCACACTCTCTGCACTACCCTCAGTAGCCTAATGCAGTCAAGATGCCATAACTACCTATATCTACAAACAAGACAGAAAATACTATATCAGAGATCAGAAACTGCCAGTGCCAATGCATGTATTATAATTAAAACTATTTTTTAAATCCCCCATTTTCTCTCTCTATCATTCCACCTAGTTCGAGAACCTCAAACCTAGGCTCTAATACCAAAACAAATGTAACACTCCTATACCCTATATACATACAATACATATTTTTAGTATATGTAAAATACGCATATACGGTACAAAAATGTCACAGACCAGTTTAATAAAAAATTTTCACATTTCCAATTTAAAATTTCAAATTCTAAATATATAAAAATTAAATAGAATATAAATATTCTTTACTTGTTGTAAGAACCCAAAATAAATAATATATATATAAATCTCTAGGAAAAATTCGTCAGAGTTTTGTCTGTAATTTGGATATCCCAAAATTTAGCAATTACTCAACCTGAAAAAAGAAAACACTCCCAAATAATTTCCAACCACTATCTCAACCATACTTCTCAATTTCACCAAGTTTCTCAAACATATATATATATATATATAATGTAAAACACACTTACTCTCCTATTTCAAATACATTGACCCAAACATTCTTTATAATATACAATACGTAAAATTCAAAACATAATATATTATGCATAAAACTCAATAATGTACAACATAAAAATATATACATGCTATTGGCAGTGTTTCTGATCTCGATAGCAACTCAACAAGCTCAACTACAAGTCTAGACCTGACCTGGTTTAAAAGAACTCTCTGGCTCAGCTGAGTCTACCCTGTTACCTGCGCAAAGGAAACAATCGCGCTAAGCCAAAGTCTAGTAGTACAAACTTTGATAATAACAATAAAACTCAATGCAATGCCAATGCTTAATGCATATAGAGGTCATATCATTCCACTTTTTTATATTTTTCAAATATTTCATAATTCATAATTCACATTAAAATAACGACAAGCATGGGCCCAAAAAGGATCTAATATGCTATTCAAATTTCAGAGTTACTACTTTGGTCTATAATGACACCATATGTCTAGCCCCATAGGCAATATATATATCCATGGATAATGTAACAGCCCCAGTCTCTTGGACCTCAATCCAGCTAGACCCTTAGGCTCCAGTATCTTGGTTCTCAACCCGGCTAGACTGTTACAGTTTTTTAGGCTTACGACCCAGTCTTTTTACCCCAAAAATATCATATTTATTAGCTGGCCTGGCTTACGACCCAGTCTTTTTACTATTCTAGCGTTTAGCCCGTATGCAATCATAGGCATGCCACCAAACCCAGAACTATAAAAATTGAATAATATACTAGGAACATAATTTATTCATATTTCTCATTATTAATCTCTTTCTCATTTTCACATATTCAATCTAGGGACATTGTCTTATTTTCACTTTTTTTTTCACTTTTCTCATTTTTCACATCTTTCTCATTTTTCTCACTTTTCCCATTTTTATCAATATCAATTCATTTCATTATTACACATATCTCATTTTTGCATTCGCAACACATTACCCAATTACTTAGGGTATTTTCACATAATATGCATATTTCACATGTTACACAAATTAGCCATTATCAATGGCTTTTCACAATGCATTTAACACATATATGACATTACAAATGTCACAGCATATTATTCATACACAATCAATGAACCAAGTAACTTAACACATTTTTCAACCAAAATATGTTAAGTCCAAATGTTATGTAAATATAGACATTATATTCAAAGTTTGTACATACCTCCACTAGCAACCCAAAGCAAGCTAAAAACGACCTTCAATCCAATCTTTCTAACTTGTCCTTCACCACTTGTGTAATATCCCAAGGTACACCCTAAAAGTTTTGGAATAATTATTGTGGTATTTGGATTTAAGGAGTATGTTTAATGGAAGGAGAAAAGATGTGAAGGTATATATAACATATATAAGTTAAACTAATGAAAGTCAAAAGAAGATAAAAGAATTAATTTAATACCCGATTTTGGTGTACATTGGAATGGTAGTTGTGAGAAGATATGTTGGTAAAATATGTAAGGAAAATATTATAAGAAATAGGTGTATATGAGGGATGATATATATTTATGTGGTATTTGAAAAATATGGAAAATATAAAGAAAATATAAAAGACATATACATATACCAACATATATAATACATATACATAATGTATAAAGTGGTGTAGGAAAAGTAAGTTTATATAATTAATTAATTAATTAATTAATAATAATAATAATAATAATAATAAAAGAAAAAGAAGAAAGAAAAGTCAAAGGGAGAAAAGTGTGTGGTGGAGGATTTTACAAATAATTTATTATATTATATTATTATTATTATATATATATATATGATAAACATGAAAAGAAGAAGGGAAAAGATATTTTTTCTTCTTCTTCTTCTTCTTACATGAGAGAGAGAGAGAGAGAGAGAGAGAGAGAGAGAGATATGTGATTTTGCTTATATACACATCAAATCCATAGGGATTTTGATAGAATTGAAGATGGATGTTGAAGATTTGGCATAATATTCAAGTAAGTTTTCTTTTGATTTCTCTTGTTCTATTTGGAATTTTGTTTGAGTTTGATGGAGTGTTGTTGATGGTTGGAGTGTGTTTGTGTATGGTGTGTGTAAAAGTGTTTAAATGGAACTAAAGATAAGAAGTTAGGTTGGTGTTGGTGATGGAAGAGTAAGAGTTGTGTTTAGTGAAATTTTTCTGTTTTACAATTAGTAAATGCTGTGACTTGTATGATTTTTAATTAAATATAGAAAGATTTTCTTGAAGTGAAATTTTGATATGTTGTGCCTCTATGAGTCTAGAATGACTGAAAAATATGTTGATTTGATTTTGGAATGGTTATGATTTTGCAAAGATTATTTTTATTAGACCTGTTCCAGCAGGTATCTTAACTGAGACAGCTAACTTTCGGGATTTTTAATAAAATGTAGAAAACTAATATCCAATTGAATTTTGGATATGTTGTTTCTTAGTGAGTCTAGTATTTGAGAAAAATAATTTGGAACCACGTTGATTGAATTTAATTTACGGAATTCACAAAGTTCAGAACTGCTGCCAGGATGCAGGGCAATTGGAGCAGTCTGGTTGGGTGAACTATTTGACCAAGATTTTGTGTTCAGTTTTATCTGAAATTTTAAAGGAATGATTTTAAGATTTAAAACTAAATTCTGCAAAAATTTTAGAGTTTTTAGTCAAGTAGATTATTTTATACAATTTTTCAAATAAGGATTAAGTTGAGTCCAAAACCAGAATTTACTATTCATATGGTCATTTTGCTAATATTCCTTTTGGATTAGGTTCTGAAGAGGTTGAATTGCCCTAATCTAAGTGTTGAGGATTCTTGGAAGAGTAAGTGTATAGATTGGTGTGAGTTTGTTTTAAGGTAAGTACAAACTACATTATTGCATAAATGCATATGACTTTGAGACTTGATAAACATTTGGTTGTAAATGTGTTAGGAAATGTAATGCATTGTTGATGTATATTAATATTAGGAAATGTAATGCATTGTTGATGTATATTAATAATGTTATGTTTGGTATAATATGAATGTTGTGATGAGTATGTAAAAGGTGTGTTAATGCCATTGATTATATACATTTGAATTGATTAAGGTGATTTGAGATCATATGAGATATGAGGCCATGGTTGTTGGCTATGATAATGCAAATGAAATATATAATTGAGGCATGGTTGCCTAATTAATTATGAGAAATGAAATGAAAAGAGATTGATAAAGAGATAAATGAAATGATTGTGTGCCTAATGTGTTAATTCAATTTTCAGAGTTTTGTTTTTGGCGGCATGCCTATGAATCACTGGATAGGTGAAATGACCGGGTCGTATGTAACACCCCTTCCCGACCTACGTGTGTAAGCTGAGTAGAGGCGCCACCCTATCCTAATGTTGCTACCACTTTTACTTAGTCAAATTTTTGTTCCGATTTTTATAGAAATTTTGCCATAGTTTTGCCTAAAAATTCAATCCCAAGTGTCGACAAAACTGGTTTTTTTTTTCTAATTTTTGAAAACATTTTTACACAAACCAATGCAAACAAAATCATTCTCAGTACACTTCCAATAAATCCCCCTTATAACCTCAACTACAACCTACAAAAAGGATTTACACTTCTAGTACAAAATAAAGTAAAGGTTTATTATGAAATACAGCAGATAAAATCTTTGTTCACTATGCAACGGAAAGTAACAATATTTACAAATTCATATACATCAAAACTCAAGTTTTACAACACATAAAATTTATACATGTTTGGCAGTCAGTCTTCGATCTTAAAGCCCACTATTCAATCTTCAAAATCTAGGCTCGACTCGGCCTAGAGGAACTCTCTGGTTCTTCCTTGTCACCTGCGCGAAGAATCACATTCGCGCTAAGCCAACGGCTTAGTAAGATAAAACATGCTAATGGTATGCTTTAATGTAATGCAATGCCACATATGTTATTGATAAGATCAATATCATAAATATAAAGTTAACCACATAATTATGCATTTCACAAATCATAGTCATATGAGCATACCACATTTCAACATCTTTCCACATTCAACATTAATCAATCATACTCAATAACCAACATCTCATTTCATTAACTCATAACATTATTTAGGACATTCATATAACCCTGACACCTATGGGCCCAACAAGTATTTAATACGATATTCAGAGTTCAGAGTTACTGCTTTGGTTCATAGTCACAATAATCACGCCCGTAGGCAAGTGTAACAGACCCAGTCTCTTGGATCATCAACTCAACACATATGAGGAGATCCTCAACCCGGCAAGACTGTTACAAATCATATATCTCATAGTGTAACAGACCCAGTCTCTTGGACCATCAACTCAACACCTATGAGGAGGTCCTCAACCCGGCAAGACTGTTACCTGTCATCATTTCTTAGGCATGCCACCCAAATCCAGAACTCTGAAACTGAATAACATATTAAACAAACAATTCATTTCCATTCTCAATTCTCATCACATTTAGGCAAACATGCCTTCTTTCTTTCAATTACATCATCTTAGCCAATAACAATGGCTTCACATTTCATTTCACAATATAACATCTCATTATTCAAGTATATATATATATATCTCATCCATGATCACATTATATCTCACATAGCATCATTCATAAATATCAACATTTCATACCACATTACTCATGAAACACATTACCATTCACAATGCACAACATAACATTGTTCAATCTCAACAATGCAATTAGGGCAAAGAACAATTGATTATAACATTCATTGATTCAAGTGTGTTTAAAGTGTTTAGGGTTAGGTTTAAGGACCAACCTACCTTTGGAAAACCAAAGCAATGCAAAAAGAACAAAGAATTAAAACCCTAACCATAAATAGTACATTCTGGTTTTAAACTCCATTTTATCCTTATTTTGAAAAATTGTATAAAATAATCTACTTGACTAAAAATTCTAAAATTTTTACAGAATTTAGTTTTGTATCTTAAAATCATCCCTTTAAAATTTCAGATCAAACTGAACACAAAATCTTGGTCAAATAGTTCACCTAACCAGACTGCCCCAATTGCCCTGCATCCTGGCAGCAGTTCTGAACTTTGTGAATTCCATAAATCAAATTCAATCAACGTGGTTCCAAATTATTTTTCTCAAATACTAGACTCACTAAGAAACAACATATCCAAAATTCGATTGGATATGATTTTTCTACATTTTATTAAAAATCACGAAATATAGCTGTCCCAGTTAAGGTACCTGCTGGAACAGGTCTAATGAAAATAATCTTTCTAAACTCATAACCATTCCAAAATCGAATCAACATATTTTTCAGTCATTCTACACTCATAGAGGCACAACATATCAAAAATTCACTTCAAGAACATTTTTCTATAATTAATTAAAAATCATACAAATCACAGCCTTTACTAATTGTAAAACAGAAACAATTTCACTAAACACAACTCTTACTCAACACAATCACTTCCAACACCTTCACCAACTCAACTTCTCATCATCAAACCAACAAACCCTAATTCCTTTCTCACACCACTTCAAAAGAATTGAAGAAATTAAAGAAAAGATCTTACCTCAAATGAAGAAATCTACAAATCTTTAACCAAAACCCTTGTTTCTTTCTTCAAAATGCTTCAAACCTCAAGATCACCTCTCTTTCTCTCTTTGTCTATGGAGAATCCGGCCACTTCAAGAAAGAAAGAAGAAAATGCACAAGTCAAACACCTTTTCTTCTTTTAATCTCCACCATGCATCTTACAAGGAAAATTACCAAAACACCCTTAACCATATAACTAACTCTTTGTCTCATATAAGCCCTTTATAGTAATTTCATTAACAACCAAAAATATCTTCTTCCACTTAACCATCACCTTGACTCTTCATTTGACCAATGTATATGTTAATTATATCATCATATAAACAACATATACATTTGTCTCTAAACCCTAAATTTCTTCTCCAAAACACATATACATATACATTCTCTTCCCATTTCTTTTCTCTTACAATTTAACACATATATGCACAAACATTCACTTCCCAATATATATATCAACAACCACAATAACAACAACATACTCAAAACTTCTAGGGCATAAATGAGGATATTACAATTCTCCCCCTCTAAAAAGAAAATTTCGTCCTCGAAATTACCTGATATCAAAGCTGAAACAATTGCGGATACTGCTCTCGCATGGTATGCTCACTTTCCCAAGTCGCTTCTTCTTTTGCATGATTCTTCCAAAGAATCTTCACCAATGGCACTCTCTTGTTCCTTAACTCTTTCACTTCTCGTGCCAAGATAGCAACTGGTTCCTCTTCAAATGTCAAATCTGGGCTCACTTCAATAGACTCAAATGGCAACACATGAGATGGATCCGACCTATATCTCCTCAACATAGAAACATGGAATACATTATGAATACGATCCAACTCAGGTGGCAAAGCAAGTCGATACGCCACTGGCCCAACTCTTTCTAACACTTCATACGGCCCAATGAAACGAGGACTCAATTTTCCTTTCCGACCGAACCTCAAAATTTTCTTCCAAGGAGACACTTTCAGAAATACCTTATCTCCAACATCAAACTCTATATCTCTCCTTTTTAGATCTGCATAAGACTTCTGTCGGTCTGAAGCTGCTTTTAACCTGCCTCGAATCAACTTTACTTTATCTTCAGTTTCTTGAATCAAATCAGGACCAACCAACTTATTATCTCCAAGCTCATTCCAACAAAGAGGTGTCCTACACCGTCTGCCATACAATGCTTCAAACGGTGCCATACCAATGCTGGATTGGTGACTGTTGTTGTAAGCAAACTCCACAAGAGGTAAAAACCTATCCCAACTTCCAGAGAAATCGATGACACAGCTTCTCAACATGTCCTCAATAATCTGTATCACCCTCTCTGACTGTCCATCCGTCTGTGGATGAAAAGCAGTGCTGAAGTGCAGTCGAGAACCTAAAGCACTATGCAAACTCTTCCAAAATCTGGAAGTAAACCTGGGATCTCGATCAGACACTAAAGAAGTTGGAACACCATGCAGTTTCACAATCTCATGGATATACAGCTCAGCCAATCTCTCCAAAGAGTAATCCATTCGAACCGGAAGGAAATGAGCTGTCTTAGTCAATCTATCCACAATCACCCATATAGCATCATGCTTCTTTTGTGTCAATGGCAAACCAGACACAAAATCCATTGTCACTCTTTCCCACTTCCATTCTGGCACTGACAATGGTTGAAGCAACCCGGTTGGAACTTGATGCTCTGCTTTAACCTTCTGACAAGTGAGACATTTCGATACAAACTCAGCAATGTCTCTCTTCAAACCAATCCACCAATAATGCTGTCTCAAATCATGATACATCTTCGTATTACCCGGATGCATAGCAAACATTGACTGATGAGCTTCTTCTAAAATGACTCTTTTCAAATCAGCATCATCGGGTACACACAATCGGTTCTTAAACCAGAGACTCCCATCATCTTTCACAACAAAATCTCTAGTCTTCCCATTCTTGCAATCTGAAAAAATCTTCTGAATCTTCTTATCGGCCAACTGAGCTTCTTTGATCTGATCTAACAAAATCGGCTTTAATTGCAACTGTGCCAATAATGCACCATCAACACAAGGTACAAAACTGGCATGCAATGCTCTCAACTCAACAAGCAACGAGAGCGAGTAAACAGTTAAACCAGCTAAAGACTTCCGACTCAAGGCATCAGCAACAACATTTGCTTTACCTGGATGATAGTCAATCAAGCAGTCGTAGTCTTTAATCAATTCTAACCATCTCCTCTGACGAAGATTGAGTTCTTTCTGGACACCCAAATACTTCAAACTCTTGTGATCAGTGTAGATGAAACATTTCTCCCCAAACAGATAGTGGCGCCAAATCTTTAATGCAAACACAATGGCAGCCAATTCTAAATCATGGGTCGGATAGTTAAGCTCATGCGGTTTCAACTGTCGAGATGCATAAGCTATAACTTTCCCTTCCTGCATCAATACACACCCCAAACCTCTATGTGAAGCATCACTGTAGATCACATATGGTTTGCCTTCAACAGGTAAAGTAAGAACAGGCGCTTGAGTCAACAACTCTCTCAACTGCTCAAAACTAGCCTGACACTGATCTGTCCACACAAATCTCACTCCCTTTCGAAGTAATCTGGTGAGTGGAGTAGCTATCAAAGAAAACCCTTTCACAAACCGTCGGTAATAGCCTGCCAAACCCAGAAAACTTCTAATCTCTGTCACAGACTTGGGTGGACTCCAATTTAAAATGGCTTCAACTTTGCTCGGATCAACTCTGATGCCTTCTGCAGAAACAATATGTCCGAGAAAAGCAACTTGATCCAACCAGAACTCACACTTCGACAATTTGGCAAATAACTGATTCTCTCTCAAAATCTGCAACACAATCCGCAGATGCATATCATGCTCCTCTTCATTCCGCGAATACACCAGTATATCATCAATGAAGACCACTACAAACTGATCCAAATAGGGCCTAAACACCCTATTCATCAAATCCATAAAAGCTGCAGGTGCATTCGTTAGACCAAAAGGCATAACTAAAAACTCATAATGCCCATACCTGGTCCGAAAAGCAGTCTTAGGAACATCTTCACTTCTTACCCTCAGCTGATGGTACCCAGATCTCAAATCAATTTTGGAGAACACTGACGCTCCCTTCAACTGATCAAAGAGATCATCGATTCTAGGCAAAGGATATTTATTTTTAATAGTCACCTTGTTCAATTGCCTATAATCGATACACAACCTCATAGTACCATCTTTCTTCTTCACAAATAGCACAGGAGCTCCCCAAGGAGAAACACTGGGGCGAATGAATCCTTTGTCCAACAACTCCTGTAATTGCACTTTCAACTCCCTCAATTCTGCTGGTGCCATTCTATAAGGAGTAATAGAGATAGGAGTGGTACCAGGCAACAATTCAATACCGAACTCCACCTCTCTCTCAGGAGGCAACCCTGGCAACTCCTCTGGAAACACATCCGGGAACTCAGCAACTATGGCAATGCTATCAATAGGGGAACCCTTCACTCTAGTATCCACCACATGAGCAAGATAGGCTTCACACCCCTTTCTAATCAACCTCCTGGCTGCAACAGCTGAAACAAATAAGGAGGCTAGCTGTTCCTGCTCATTAGATACTATCACCTCTCTACCATCACCCGTTCTCAAAGAAACAATTTTCTTTTTACAATCCACCACAGCTTCATGTCGAGATAGCCAATCCATACCTAAGATCACGTCATATTCCTTAAATGGCATCTCAATCAAATCCCCAAGGAACTCCTCACCCTGCACCACTACTGCACTATCTCTATGCACCTTACTCACAACCACACTATGCCCTAACGGATTTGTTACCAACACATCAAATCCTAGGGACTCAGCATGCAAATCAGATACAGGCAAAACAGATGCACTAATATATGAATGTGTGGAACCCGGATCAATCAAAGCAAGTACTGGAGTATTAAATAAAGAAAAAGTACCAGCTATGACTGCCGATGTATCTGGCTGTCTCTGCATAACATACATCCTCTGGGAAGATCCAACCTCCTCTGGTCTACCCTCCCTGGATGTAGTACCTCTTCTAGAACTGAATCCTGGTCTACCTCCCCGGCTGGCACCTCTGCCTCCTCTGCCTCCCCTCACACTAGCTCGAGAAGCAGCAGAATCAACTGGCATCTGATCCTGCCTCTCAGGACAGTCTCTCACAAAGTGGTCAGGTGATCCACACCTGAAGCATACCCCTGATCTACTATGCCTCCAACAAACGCCCCCATGTCTTCCACCACACTGGTTACACACAGGTAAGGTGGATCTCTGAACTCCAGGAGTAGGAGCACTCGCTACTGAAGCTGCAGGTCTAAATCTCTGCCTCTGGAACTGCACTGACCTACCCACTGGTCTCTGGCTCCTACTACTCCGAGGAACAAAACTTCCTCTACCCCTCTTCGCAGAAGAAGACCCTGCCTCGAACTGGGGCCTTCTAACCCTAACCTCTTCCTCTGAAGCAGCTGCAATAACTTGAGCTCGCTCTACACTTCGAGCTGCTGCCACAAGCTGTGAGAAATCCTGATATCTGGATCCAGCCACTAAGCACATGATCGAGGGCCTCAATCCCTCCTCAAATCGCCGACATCTATCAATCTCATCAGTAATGATACCCCCAGCATACTGACTCAGTCGAATAAACTCAACTTCATACTCAGTTACGGTCCGATGATCTTGCTTCAAATCTAGAAACTCTCTTTTCTTCCCATCTTTATACTCCCTAGGAGTATACTTCAACTCAAATTCTCTCAGAAAATCCGCATAAGACAAGGTTGGTGGATCATCCATAGAATGGGGCACTGTCTTCCACCAGTCGTAGGCATCCTTCTGTAGCAAAGATCTTGCATAGTCAAACTTCTCCTCTGAAGTGGCTTGCAACTGCACAAATACCCTCTGAACTCTATCAAGCCACTGTTCTGCTACAGCCGGATCAACTGTACCAAAGAAATCCTCTGCTCCATATTTCCTTAGCTTATCATAGTGCCTTACTGGTACTGAAGGCTGAGGGGGTGGTGGCGGTGGCTGTGGTTGCACAGGTGCTTGTCTCATAGCTTCCAACATAGGCCTAAACCAGGCTGGCGGAACCTCCTCCCCAGCTGGTCTACCCGACACCGAAGCAGGTGCCTCCTCAACACTATCAACCCTAGCTCCCTCAGCAGGAGCAATACTCTCGGCACTACCCTCAACAGATTGTCGTGAATGAGATGCCATCTCTACCTATATCTGCAAACACAGCAGAATATTCCTCATTAAAGATCAAAGACTGCCATACCAAAACATGTATTTTACTCAAAAACCCACTTTAAAAATCAAAATATTCTTTTTCTTACAATTGATCTAGGTTGAGAATCTCAAACCTAGGCTCTGATACCAAAAATTGTAACACCCCTTCCCGACCTACGTGTGTAAGCTGAGTAGAGGCGCCACCCTATCCTAATGTTGCTACCACTTTTACTTAGTCAAATTTTTGTTCCGATTTTTATAGAAATTTTGCCATAGTTTTGCCTAAAAATTCAATCCCAAGTGTCGACAAAACTGGTTTTTTTTTTCTAATTTTTGAAAACATTTTTACACAAACCAATGCAAACAAAATCATTCTCAGTACACTTCCAATAAATCCCCCTTATAACCTCAACTACAACCTACAAAAAGGATTTACACTTCTAGTACAAAATAAAGTAAAGGTTTATTATGAAATACAGCAGATAAAATCTTTGTTCACTATGCAACGGAAAGTAACAATATTTACAAATTCATATACATCAAAACTCAAGTTTTACAACACATAAAATTTATACATGTTTGGCAGTCAGTCTTCGATCTTAAAGCCCACTATTCAATCTTCAAAATCTAGGCTCGACTCGGCCTAGAGGAACTCTCTGGTTCTTCCTTGTCACCTGCGCGAAGAATCACATTCGCGCTAAGCCAACGGCTTAGTAAGATAAAACATGCTAATGGTATGCTTTAATGTAATGCAATGCCACATATGTTATTGATAAGATCAATATCATAAATATAAAGTTAACCACATAATTATGCATTTCACAAATCATAGTCATATGAGCATACCACATTTCAACATCTTTCCACATTCAACATTAATCAATCATACTCAATAACCAACATCTCATTTCATTAACTCATAACATTATTTAGGACATTCATATAACCCTGACACCTATGGGCCCAACAAGTATTTAATACGATATTCAGAGTTCAGAGTTACTGCTTTGGTTCATAGTCACAATAATCACGCCCGTAGGCAAGTGTAACAGACCCAGTCTCTTGGATCATCAACTCAACACATATGAGGAGATCCTCAACCCGGCAAGACTGTTACAAATCATATATCTCATAGTGTAACAGACCCAGTCTCTTGGACCATCAACTCAACACCTATGAGGAGGTCCTCAACCCGGCAAGACTGTTACCTGTCATCATTTCTTAGGCATGCCACCCAAATCCAGAACTCTGAAACTGAATAACATATTAAACAAACAATTCATTTCCATTCTCAATTCTCATCACATTTAGGCAAACATGCCTTCTTTCTTTCAATTACATCATCTTAGCCAATAACAATGGCTTCACATTTCATTTCACAATATAACATCTCATTATTCAAGTATATATATATATATCTCATCCATGATCACATTATATCTCACATAGCATCATTCATAAATATCAACATTTCATACCACATTACTCATGAAACACATTACCATTCACAATGCACAACATAACATTGTTCAATCTCAACAATGCAATTAGGGCAAAGAACAATTGATTATAACATTCATTGATTCAAGTGTGTTTAAAGTGTTTAGGGTTAGGTTTAAGGACCAACCTACCTTTGGAAAACCAAAGCAATGCAAAAAGAACAAAGAATTAAAACCCTAACCATAAATAGTACATTCTGGTTTTAAACTCCATTTTATCCTTATTTTGAAAAATTGTATAAAATAATCTACTTGACTAAAAATTCTAAAATTTTTACAGAATTTAGTTTTGTATCTTAAAATCATCCCTTTAAAATTTCAGATCAAACTGAACACAAAATCTTGGTCAAATAGTTCACCTAACCAGACTGCCCCAATTGCCCTGCATCCTGGCAGCAGTTCTGAACTTTGTGAATTCCATAAATCAAATTCAATCAACGTGGTTCCAAATTATTTTTCTCAAATACTAGACTCACTAAGAAACAACATATCCAAAATTCGATTGGATATGATTTTTCTACATTTTATTAAAAATCACGAAATATAGCTGTCCCAGTTAAGGTACCTGCTGGAACAGGTCTAATGAAAATAATCTTTCTAAACTCATAACCATTCCAAAATCGAATCAACATATTTTTCAGTCATTCTACACTCATAGAGGCACAACATATCAAAAATTCACTTCAAGAACATTTTTCTATAATTAATTAAAAATCATACAAATCACAGCCTTTACTAATTGTAAAACAGAAACAATTTCACTAAACACAACTCTTACTCAACACAATCACTTCCAACACCTTCACCAACTCAACTTCTCATCATCAAACCAACAAACCCTAATTCCTTTCTCACACCACTTCAAAAGAATTGAAGAAATTAAAGAAAAGATCTTACCTCAAATGAAGAAATCTACAAATCTTTAACCAAAACCCTTGTTTCTTTCTTCAAAATGCTTCAAACCTCAAGATCACCTCTCTTTCTCTCTTTGTCTATGGAGAATCCGGCCACTTCAAGAAAGAAAGAAGAAAATGCACAAGTCAAACACCTTTTCTTCTTTTAATCTCCACCATGCATCTTACAAGGAAAATTACCAAAACACCCTTAACCATATAACTAACTCTTTGTCTCATATAAGCCCTTTATAGTAATTTCATTAACAACCAAAAATATCTTCTTCCACTTAACCATCACCTTGACTCTTCATTTGACCAATGTATATGTTAATTATATCATCATATAAACAACATATACATTTGTCTCTAAACCCTAAATTTCTTCTCCAAAACACATATACATATACATTCTCTTCCCATTTCTTTTCTCTTACAATTTAACACATATATGCACAAACATTCACTTCCCAATATATATATCAACAACCACAATAACAACAACATACTCAAAACTTCTAGGGCATAAATGAGGATATTACATCGTAAGCCGATTCCAGTTGGAAAATGTGAAATGTGATGTTTTTGGGGTGAAATGACCGGGTCGTAAACCTCAAAAACAAATTATTGAAACTAGATTGAGTGAAATGACTGGGTCGTAAGCTCAAATCTAGTTGAATATCCATGGATAAATGTATTGATGATTATGATTATAGACCAAAACAGTAACTCTGAACTTTGAATAGCATATTAGTGTCTTTTGGGCCCATGCTTGTCTTTGTTTAAATGTGATTCATGAAATGTGAAATGAATGAATAATGAGACCAATGATTATTTTTGTTTAAATGTGAATTATGGAATAAGATGTAATGTTATGAGATATATGATGATAATTATGAAATGAGATGATTACAATGTATAAGTAAATTATTGAAGGTGAATGTGGATTGAAAAAACTATGTTGAATGATGGGATCTAAAGGTACTACATGAAAATACAATATGATGTATAATATGGATGTGGTTGTGGACATTGTGAGTATTATTTTATGAATGTTTTAATAAGTCATGGAATTGTGGGTTGTATTAATGAAATATGTGCATATGTATATAATTATGAGATTAGTAGAAATATATATAAGGTGTAATTGAAATGGGAAAATATGATAAGAAAATAATAATATATGAAGTTAACATATAAGTATGATTGTCTGTTATGTATGTTTATAATATTTATTTGTACTACTAAGCTTTCGGGCTTAGCGCGGTTGTATAAATCGCGCAAGTGAGTAGGTGGTTGATCTGGAAGTCAAACTGTTATGCCACGAGAAGGGTAAGAGTATTTCGAGACCAACTAGAAGGTGATGCATATATGTATATTTCTGACAAGAATGTATTCATATGTATAAATGAAATTTTGGTAAAGACAAGATTATCATATATATGTAAGATTATTGAAAGTATAATGATTTTGTAAATGTTCTATATTTAAATTAATGTAATATTATTTGAACTCAGATATAGGTTTTTAAACTGTAACAAAAAGTGACATTCTTATACTTTATATACGTACTGTATGTATACCCGGTATATGTATAGTACTTATATAGAGTATGGGGGTGTTACAGTTATACTGTACGTTAGTAGTATGTGATAATAATAAACCTCTACTTATTTTGTATTAGAAGTGTGAACTCTTCTTGCAGGTTTGTAGTTGAGGGTATAAGGTGGATTCATTAGGAGTGTATTGAAACTGATTGCATTGATTTGTGTAAAAATGTTTTCAAAAATCAGAAAAACCAGTTTTGTCGACACTTGGGATCCAATTTCTAGGCGAACCTCTGGCAAAATTTCTATAAAACCGGAACTAAAATTCGAATTAAGTAAAATTGGTAGCAACATTAGGATAGTGTGGAGCCTCTACTCGGCTTACACATGTAGGCTGGGAAGGGGTGTTACAATTTTTGGTATCAGAGCTTAGGTTCGAGATTCTCGGCCTAAGTAGAATTAAAAAGAGAAAGTTTTGAAAAGCTTAAAGAGAATTAAAAAGAAAAGTTTTGAAATGAAATTTGTAATACATGCATATGCATTAACACCTAGGTTGGTCTTGGATGTGGCATTATGTGATTTGTAATGTATTTGTATTAGATGAGATGGATGATAGTATGTGGATGAAGTTCTACATGAAAGGAAAAAAAATGAAAAATGATATGGAAACATTCATATGAGTTTAATTGATAAATTAAAGAATGGAAATTTTTAACTTGAAGGAAATATGGTGGAACATTGAGTGAGTTTATTGGTATAGACAAAATGTGATCATTTAAGGTTTGGGTGTATAAAGTTAAAGTTTTGTTTAAAAGAAAAAGAGATGATGTTGGTTAAGTAAAAAGATATATTGGTATTGTTTGTATTGTTATTTTAATGCAACATTGTGATTTCAATGTTAGAAATGTGATATGTTTGAATATTGTGAAAGCTCATGTTAATGGTGGTAATATGTGACATTTGGATTTTTGAAATGAGCTTAATAATTGTGAAAATTATATGTTTGGATGTTGCTTTGTGGTATATATATAAGATGTTTTTAAAGTTGATATTAAGAAAAGATGAGAATTGTAAGTTGAAGTTTAGGTGAAATAGTGATTTGAGAATTTAGAATTTTAATGGAATGTTGATAAAGATTATTTAGATATTAAACATATGAGCTATTTGCAATGAATATTCTTGCATATGAGAATACTACGAATTGGGTAATGAGATTGATAGTATGAGAATTTGTTTTGAAATAAATAAAAAAAAGTGATTGAGCGAGTGAAAATGAGTTACTTTAAGTCATTTGACTCGAAAGGGTGAAAATGGATATGAAGGTACATTAAATGCTTTAAAAAAAATGAGAGAGATGTCACATTAGAAATGTGACTTGAATATATGTGAAGTGTTATTATGGTTAGAATGTGTATATTTGTTGTGTTGATGAATAATTTAAATCATGTCAAAAGAATGAGTATGATAATGTTCAAAGAAAAATGATAAACATTAAATTTGTACAGATTGTATGCAAAAGAGAAATTAAATAAAATTACATGATTAAGTGTATACATGCATAGGATATGTGATATGAGTTTTTCGATATGAATGTAATTGTATTATGTAAGAAATGTGGGAAGTGAGTCACATTATGGATGTGGCCTATGAATATGTAGGTGGTATAATTACTGGTATAATGATATTAAGAATGATATTGCATGTATTAGTGGACCTAATAGATATTAGGTCTTGAACTATGCAAAGCTAGATGGATTATGTAACGAAATTAAGAGTGAGAATGGACTCGAGTAATATTGGATGGTGAAATTGTTATGGTAATCACTGAACCTGATGATTATATAATATTTTGAGTCCTAAGGTATCCACATGTGGGAAGGTTTTATGTATATGTGTATAATAAGAGATTGTAAATGGATTAGAAATAGATTCAAAATGGAGTAACAAAAGGGAAATTGTGTAAGAATTGCATATGATTGAATATGTATACATAAGAGATGTTAATAATAATATTGTTGAACATGAGTTAGGCTAATGATGAACATAATCGAGTGCAAATTGTTTTGAGATAGAGTTGAAATGTGTTAACTCTTGGTGTAGCAAAAGTTTAGAGATTGAATATGTAATTCTTGTGATATGATTTAGCATTGTAATTAGAAAGGTTGGAAGTTGAATAATAAAGGAACAGTATGGATTTATAAGCTTCAGGCATGACCATTAATCTCCTATAATTCTATGATTTGTTTAGTATATTTTGGTCGATTAATTTTGTTATCCACAGATTTGGAACTGAGATAACATGACTGTAGTGCAGTTTTGGTGAGATTGATAATTATGTTTCTAGAAACATGGTCAAGAATTATGACTGGTAAAGTTATACTTTATCATTTTTTTGTTAGAAATTTGGTTATAATTATAAAAAGTAAGGAAAGAAAAGAGAAATGTAAAATGTTTTGAGTTATGGCTAATGTGATAGAAAGCTGATTATATAAAGATCGTAATGGTATGAAATGTGAAGAGATATTAAAAAGGGGAAATTACAAAATGTTAATGAAAGTTATACTAAATATGTTTATGGTATAAAGTGAATAAGTGAATGGATTTAAGGTTTAAGTGCGTGAACTATGGATAGAAAGTATGGTATGAGATTATCATGAGAATTGGTGGAAATTATACTAAGATAGTAGAAAATAAACTATGTGTATATTGAAAGATAATTTAAAGTGATTTGTAATCATGATAATTTTACTGAATATGGATCTGAAGAGATCAGGATTTGAATATAAGTTTGCTCCAATGGAATTAAGTTATATATATATATTGTGAAATTTCATGATAAGTTTAAATAAATTAATTGTTGATTTGAATTAAACAAGATTGAAACGTGGGTATATTGTGACAGATAGATCAATTGATCTAGATTCTATGAAGATTATGAATCATTATTGAAATTTAATGTGTACAGTTGTACTAGGAGCATAAGATTTAAGTGATAATGTATATGATGTAATATTCTAATAAATAAATGAACGTGAATGTATTGAGTTAAATCAGTTGTAAATGATGAAAAAAAAATTAATTACCTGTAAAGTAATTTGAAAGGCATTATACTAATATTTATGTTAAGTGAGAAGCATGCTAAAAAAAAGTGTAGGAAAAATAAGGATATTGTTATCAATTAAGGTGTGATAAATGTCTATTCTGGAAGTGATTTTAATGATGGGATAATCAATGATTTTTAAGGTTGAAGTTAAGAGAGTAATTATAAAGAGATGAAGTAATAAAATATCTTGAATGTAATAATTAGACAAAGTACATGTATAATATAAGATGATCTGATTCTTGCATCAAGATAAATTAATTGGGAATGTAATGAGATGTTTTGAATGTTTGCATAAAAAATAATAAGATATATAAATAGATCTAATGATGAGTTATGAAATTTAGAGAAGATGATTGACTCTAAGGGAGAGAGTAAAAGTTATATGATGTGATGACATAATAACTTAAGAATATAATTAACTTCATATGAAAGTTAAGATGGTATTATGTTAAGAATGGATTGCTATTGGACTAGATAATTTCGAGGACGAAATTATTTAAGGGGGAGAGAATTGTAATATCCCAAGGTACACCCTAAAAGTTTTGGAATAATTATTGTGGTATTTGGATTTAAGGAGTATGTTTAATGGAAGGAGAAAAGAAGTGAAGGTATATATAACATATATAAGTTAAACTAATGAAAGTCAAAAGAAGATAAATTAATTAATTTAATACCCGAATTTGGTGTACATTGGAATGGTAGTTGTGAGAAGATATGTTGGTAAAATATGTAAGGAAAATATTATAAGAAATAGGTGTATATGAGGGATGATATATATTTATGTGGTATTTGAAAAATATGGAAAATATAAAGGAAATATAAAAGAGATATACATATACCAACATATATATTACATATACATAATGTATAAAGTGGTGTAGGAAAAGTAAGTTTATATAATTAATAATAATAATAATAATAATAAAAGAAAAGGAAGAAAGAAAAATCAAAGGGAGAAAAGTGTGTGGTGGAGGTTTTTAGAAATAATTTATTATATTATATTATTATTATTATATATATATATGATAAACATGAAAAGAAGAAGGGAAAAGATATTTTTTCTTCTTCTTCTTCTTCTTACACGAGAGAGAGAGAGAGAGAGAGAGAGAGAAAGAGAGAGAGAGATGTGATTTTGCTTATATACACATCAAATCCATAGGGATTTTGATAGAATTGAAGATAGATGTTGAAGATTTGGCATAATATTCAAGTAAGTTTTCTTTTGATTTCTCTTGTTCTATTTGGAATTTTGTTTGAGTTTGATGGAGTGTTGTTGATGGTTGGAGTGTGTTTGTGTATGGTGTGTCTAAAAGTGTTTAAATGGAACTAAAGATAAGAAGTTAGGTTGGTGTTGGTGATGGAAGAGTAAGAGTTGTGTTTAGTGAAATTTTTCTGTTTTACAATTAGTAAATGCTGTGAATTGTATGATTTTTAATTAAATATAGAAAATTTTCTTGAAGTGAAATTTTGATATGTTGTGCCTCTATGAGTCTAGAATGACTGAAAAATATGTTGATTCGATTTTGGAATGGTTATGATTTTGGAAAAATTATTTTTATTAGACCTGTTCCAGCAGGTACCTTAACTGAGACAGCTATCTTTCGGAATTTTTAATAAAATGTAGAAAAATAATATCCAATTGAATTTTGGATATGTTGTTGCTTAGTGAGTCTAGTATTTGAGAAAAATAATTTGGAACCACGTTGATTGAATTTAATTTACGGAATTCACAAAGTTCAGAACTGCTGCCAGGATGCAGGGCAATTGGAGCAGTCTGGTTGGGTGAACTATTTGACCAAGATTTTGTATTCAGTTTGATCTGAAATTTTAAAGGAATGATTTTAAGATGTAAAACTAAATTCTGTAAAAATTTTAGAGTTTTTAGTCAAGTAGATTATTTTATACAATTTTTCAAAATAAGGATTAAGTTGAGTCCAAAACCAGAATTTACTATTCATATGGTCATTTTGCTAATATTCCTTTTGGATTAGGTTGTGAAGAGGTTGAATTGCCCTAATCTAAGTGTTGAGGATTCTTGGAAGAGTAAGTGTATAGATTGGTGTGAGTTTGTTTTAAGGTAAGTACAAACTACATTATTGCATAAATGCATATGACTTTGAGACTTGATACACATTTGGTTGTAAATGTGTTAGGAAATGTAATGCATTGTTGATGTCTATTAATATTAGGAAATGTAATGCATTGTTGATGTATATTAATAATGTTATGTTTGGTATAATATGAATGTTGTGATGAGTATGTAAAAGGTGTGTTAATGCCATTGATTATATACATTTGAATTGATTAAGGTGATTTGAGATCATATGAGATATGAGGCCATGGTTGTTGGCTATGATAATGCAAATGAAATATATAATTGAGGCATGGTTGCCTAATTAATTATGAGAAATGAAATGAAAAGAGATTGATAAAGAGATAAATGAAATGATTGTGTGCCTAATGTGTTAATTCAATTTTCAGAGTTTTGTTTTTGGCGACATGCCTATGAATCACTGGATAGGTGAAATGACCGGGTCGTAAGCTGATTCCAGTTGGAAAATGTGAAATGTGATGTTTTTGGGGTGAAATGACCGGGTCGTAAACCTCAAAAACAAATTATTGAAACTAGATTGAGTGAAATGACTGGGTCGTAAGCTCAAATCTAGTTGAATATCCATGGATAAATGTATTGATGATTATGATTATAGACCAAAACAGTAACTCTGAACTTTGAATAGCATATTAGTGTCTTTTGGGCCCATGCTTGTCTTTGTTTAAATGTGATTCATGAAATGTGAAATGAATGAATAATGAGACCAATGATTTTTTTTGTTTAAATGTGAATTATGGAATAAGATGTAATGTTATGAGATATATGATGATAATTATGAAATGAGATGATTACAATGTATAAGTAAATTATTGAAGGTGAATGTGGATTGAAAAAACTATGTTGAATGATGGGATCTAAAGGTACTACATGAAAATACAATATGATGTATAATATGGATGTGGTTGTGGACATTGTGAGTATTATTTTATGAATGTTTTAATAAGTCATGGAATTGTGGGTTGTATTAATGAAATATGTGCATATGTATATAATTATGAGATTAGTAGAAATATATATAAGGTGTAATTGAAATGGGAAAATATGATAAGAAAATAATAATATATGAAGTTAACATATAAGTATGATTGTCTGTTATGTATGTTTATAATATTTATTTGTACTACTAAGCTTTCAGGCTTAGCGCGGTTGTATAAATCGCGCAAGTGAGTAGGTGGTTGATCTGGAAGTCAAACTGTTATGCCACGAGAAGGGTAAGAGTATTTCGAGACCAACTAGAAGGTGATGCATATATGTATATTTCTGACAAGAATGTATTCATATGTATAAATGAAATTTTGGTAAAGACAAGATTATCATATATATGTAAGATTATTGAAAGTATAATGATTTTGTAAATGTTCTATATTTAAATTAATGTAATATTATTTGAACTCAGATATAGGTTTTTAAACTGTAACAAAAAGTGACATTCTTATACTTTATATACGTACTGTATGTATACCCGGTATATGTATAGTACTTATATAGAGTATGGGGGTGTTACAGTTATACTGTACGTTAGTAGTATGTGATAATAATAAACCTCTACTTATTTTGTATTAGAAGTGTGAACTCTTCTTGCAGGTTTGTAGTTGAGGGTATAAGGTGGATTCATTGGGAGTGTATTGAAACTGATTGCATTGGTTTGTGTAAAAATGTTTTCAAAGTTCAAAAAAACCAGTTTTGTCGACACTTGGGATCCAATTTCTAGGCAAACCTCTGGCAAAATTTTTGTAAAACCGGAACTAAAATTTGAATTAAGTAAAATTGGTAGCAACATTAGGATAGTGTGGCGCCTCTACTCGGCTTACACATGTAGGCTGGGAAGGGGTGTTACAACTTGGATGAAGCAAATCAACCTCCCTCAATGTCTAAACCAAATGTAATAACAAATAATCATTTAGTATCACATTTAATGGCATTTCCAATTTTAAACCATAATTACACATCATTTTTTATAATTGGCTAATTTATATTTAAAAGATGATTCCTTGATGCTTTATTTGAATTTAGGTGCTTTTTTGGAAATGAAATTTATGAATATGAATCACTGAGTGTTTCTATTTTAATGAGTATTTTTTAAATCCATGCTACTTCAGGATATTTAATGTTTAAGCTACATTTTTTGTAAATATTATTTATTGATAACATTCATCACAGTTTATTAAAAATTCCAACTTATTATTTTAAATTTTTGGATTTTATAAGTTTTGCATTGGATTTTAAATGTGCATGCTAGAGAGCTCGAACAGGAATTATATCCCCACGAGCTCTTTGAAAGGATGCACAAGAAGGGGACTTTTGAATTTTTGGATGTTAGATCTCGAAGCATTCATGTAAGTTATTTAATTCTTTTGTTTTGTATTACTTTGTGAAATGAAATTTATAATTAACATCATTAAATGTGTTTTTTCATGGGCTCCACCGCAGGTACTTACTATCTCTATCCTTTAGCACCGTTGGCCTCACCATCACAACTAGTAGACCTATCAGTTAATGAGGAGCTGTAAACTCCAGTAAAAATTGGCCAACATTTAGGAGAGGGAGCAGCATCACAAGTGCGAGTATTGCGAGCTATTGACCCGTATGGATTCGAAAATGAGACAGCTCCAGCCTTCTCAATCCTTTCATCGTCCCGACGATGGTACTTTTGATAAGGACACTACAGATAATGACACTCTTGATTTGTAGTATGCTTTGATTTTTTTTGTTATATTTTGTATATCGGTTATGTCAATATATGTGACAACTAACATTTATCTTATTATCTAATTTTCTTATATGTAATATTAAAAAATATAAATATGTAAATAAAATACAAATATCAATGAAACAAAAAATATGACAATTATTATAAAAATATAAATGAAATATAAATTTCAATACATTAAAAATATAAATAAAATAATTAAAAAAAAGAAATAAAATTATAGAAACGGAAAATTTCGTTTCTAAACTAGTACATTTGTTTCTAAAAACTTTAGGATTTGCAATGAATAAATTTGTTTCTATTACAATTTTAATCTTAATTTAACAACGGTCTGTTCATTTTAGACAAGAATGAACATTGTCTGTTTCAGATAGAAACATATATTTCCGTTTCTAAATCACCAAATTCTTTCTTTATTGATTTGAATTTAGAAACGAATTGTAATTCGTATCAAATAAAAACGAAAAAATTTGTTTCTAATAGCAACGGATTTTCGGTTCTCATAATGAATATAAATTAGAAACAGATTGTTTGTCCGTTTCTAAATAGAAATGTAAAAACGTTTTAGATTCGTTTTAAAATTAGAAATGGATTGCTTTTTCTGTTTCTATTACATTTGCAACGAACATTTTCCAAACAAAATTGTTCCGTTCTTGATCCGTTTCTAAATTCATATTGAAAAGGATTTTTTGATTTTAGAAATAGAATTTTTTGTTTTTAAACTGCTTAATTTTTATAGTGTTTTAACCAATCAAATTCAATAAATATATATTCTATATAAAACCCAAAAATGTGCCAAAACCTCTTCATTCCAATTCTTCATTTCATCCCATTCCAAATGTTAATCCAAGCTTTTTCTATTATTTACATCATTTAATAACATAGTTTATACATTAAAATCAAATTAATATCAATACTTTAAAAACTCTCTTCCATAACCCTAAATTCAATATTGCCTTCCCCAAATCTCTAACCAAACCTAATTAAATTTATTATTTGACTTTAAAATCCTTGTTTATACTTCAAAACAATATCTTTTGAATCCATTTGAACAATTAAAACATATAATTAAAAAATTCCAAATTACACATAGCCCTAAACCATCTTCTTCACCCAAACTCAACTCAAACTTAATCTTTTCTTTCATCTAACTTGAAAATCATTATATACTAGTCAAAATAGCATCATACATACCCGTTCAAGCAATTATAACACACATACCCAAAACTCCAAACTTCACATATTCATATCTTTTCATAGAACTTAAAATTTTGGTAAGAAAACTTACCAGTTGATGGAAAAATTACCAAAACTCCACTTAATCCCTTGAAAATCCTAGCCAAAGTGAACAATTAGAAGAAGAAAAAATCATCCTCCCAAGATCAATGGAGGTCACGGCATAAAGAAGAAGAAGAGAAGAAGAAGATGTTTTAATTTGATTTTTAATTTTTCTCTTTCTTTACTTAATACCACATATATATTATTTTATTATTTTAATTATTTATTTATTTTAAAAATGATAATTTTTGTATTCCATCCATAAATAATTTATTTTTAAATTATTTAATTAATTTTAATTTTTACAAAGTATATTTACAATTTTGCCATTTGACTTTTGACTTTCTTCTTTAAATGTTGACTTTTGTATATGTTATATATATTTCATATATACTTCACATATATACTTTACTTTCTCACTTCTAATCCTTCAATTTTTCCATTTAAATTATTTATTTAATTTTTATAAATTCACGGATGTTACAATCTTTCCCCTTTAAATAATTTCGTACTCAAAATTATCTATCACAATAAATAAATATTATTAACACCAATACCAATTTCAACTCTCCCCCTTATGGATCTTCTCATTTAACTTATAAGATTTTAGATTCCTCCTTTTTGCTTAAAAATTCAATATTATATACATTTTGCAGATAATCTTCTCACACTTTAGTAACTTTTTCTTCATATCTTATCACCTTTTCATAACATACTTCTCAACACTTTTAATGGTTAATAATTATTACTTCTTACTCTATAAAATTAAAATCCATAACATTAGCAGACATATCCAATATGCATTTAACATCAAGCTTCTCAAAGATTAATCAATACATAGCAATAATTCCATGTATAAAGTCTTTACCATTATTCATATTCAAAATATTGTAATTTCATTACATCACATAAATTTTCTGAGAAATTCTAATCTCTTTTTTTTTTTTGCAACCAATATAGGCTTGTCTTTCAAATTTTAATAATTACATAACTTTAGAACTAAAAAAAAAAAAAACTCAAGCTACATTTTCCACCCAAAACTTTGTTATTTACTTTAAACGTACTATCCAATCTCTTTATACTTTTAACTCAATCCTTAAAATATCATTTTTCTCAATACTCATGATAGCATAATATTACTAGGTTTTATTCTTTACAAATAATATCTTCTTCTTCTTTTTTTCATTTACAATAAATACGATTTAACTTATCCACATTTCTGTTTATATGTATTTGCCCAATAATATTAAGTCATCAAATGCTGGTATTATGAAATGCATAGTTGATATATAATATGCATATTCACACTTTATTTATAATCATATATAAGTTAAATAACATTTGTTGATTCCTCTAATACATTTACCCACTCTATATGTTCAAATACATTTATAAAATGTCTCACCAAGCCTTTGCTTTTATTAAAATTTCTCAATTTAATGAGTTAATCTTGCATTAATTTCATTGGTAATTATCATTGCACAATAAAATCAAGATCTAAATATCTTTCTTTTAACTTTAATATTAATCTAACATACTAATTTCGATCTTCATCATGCTCCCTTTACATATAATCACTTCTTTCTTTTAACTATTACTAATTAATATATTTTAACTTCCCAAATACTCCTATATATAATTTATAAAATCACATAATTTACCACATAATATTACTATTAGGTACACCATAGGTATACAATATATATATATATTATTTTCAATATTTAATTCTATCATTAAGCTATTTCTACTCTTATCTTCTTTATTTTCTTTATCTCTTTTTTAGATAAATTTTAAGTCACTAATAACTTATCATTCTATCAATATTCTTTCTTTGATTTCCAAATGTCTTGTTTATTTATTATATATTTTTCTAAAGGACAATAATCCATAATTTACTCATTATATATTCTCATTATTTATTACGTAATAAATTAATCCCATTCCAATCTTATAATCTATTTACCAATAATTATAAATTATACCAAAATTTATTCAACAAGTTTTTATCAATTCCTCATACTTAAATCAAATAAATAACATCTAACTCTCTAAAAATTACAATAAATTTCAAGTTTAAATTTTCATAAGAAATCCAATAAGCTTATATCGATATACTTACATTAAGTTTCATTCAATTAAATATTAATCTTTCTTATTCACATTAGTCTTTTCCACTTTAAGTTCCATTTAATAACACTTATCTTTTCCTTAAATAATATTTCAACATTCACTAATCACATACACTTGTTATCTACCCACACCATTTATCAATAATTTTCTCAAATTTCCCATCTTCCTAAATTTTGCCAACCAATAAAGTAACCCTTTCTCAATATCTTATAACAAACTTCCCTCAACTAATTCACTACTAATTTATTCATGTCAATCAAGGAAATAATTCCTTATACTCCAAAATCACAATTGCATTTAATTTTAATTAAAATTATTATTTATTGTTTTCCATAAGTAAATCAATGAAGGAAAATTCAAAACATAACTAATAACTTCAATTAAACTGAACATCAATATTTCTATTAAACATTGGTTATTCCACCATAATTTCCATTTACTTACTCTAGTATTTTTTTTTCTTTGCAAACTCAAGAATATACATATTTTATCAATACAAATTAACAATCGATACCATATTTGACTTTACTTATGATTCTTTTGAATCAAAACCATCAGTTACATTTCAATCACTCTATAAATAAATTATTCAGGAGCACCACCAAATTCTCTATATTGTACAATCTGGATTAAGTTTCATCCATCAAACACTCCTGGGTTAGAAAATATTACAGCCCATATGATTTGAACCTCTAATGCCATTCCCATATAAAATTCATAGACATGGTTGTATCAATTTAGTTGATTAGCCCGTGTATAATAAATCTCTTCTACCTTAAATAAATTATTTCACCAATTCACACACATCCATGTTTTTTCTATAGACACACTCATATGAATCCAATCATCTCTATTTTCATCTTATTTGCCAACACAATATATAAACTTTTCACTCCTAATATGTATTTAATTAGTCTCACTTCAAATTTTTTTTTTTTCATTTCTCTCTTAAACACCCATGTAGGCATAAATAAGTTGTAGATCTATTAATTTATATAATACCAATATATATATATATATATGATTCTTAACCAGATAAATCAATAAGTCAATATTATATTCACTTATTAAATTAAATAGTTAATATCAACTTTCCAAAATTACCATCAAATTCAAATCTCAATTTCCATTAATCTCAATATTGGACTTTTCTGTCTCAATTTTTTTTTTCAAACGATTTCAAATCATTGTCTAATCATCATTTTATCATCTTCCCTAATTCAATTATCAAATTTACCTCTTCCATAAAATGTTATAATATTGTATTAGTCACATATAATTAATATTGATTCCTCTTCTAGCTATACATCCATTTGTACATCCACTTACATATATCAATATATTTTTTTCTCAACTCTTCCCCACTTCTAAGTCTTATCACCAATTAAATTGGTCACACAACAATCTTAGAGCCATTTCACCAATGATTACAAATATTCTCAAAATTTCCTTAACATATCACTATTAATTGCATCCATCTTAATCAAATGAATAATATTTAATATACAACCATATTAATTAAATTAAATTTTAAATTTTCACAAAAAAAATCAACAAGATATAATCCAATACATTCACATTAAATTCCATTAAATTAAATATCACTCTTCACCTACCTTCAGTTCTCATTCAATGACATTTTCCTTTTTCTTTCCTCCAATCTTTTGCTTATACATATCTTAAATGTATAATATTATAATCGATATTACATTTAACTTTAGACATAATTCATTTAAACCAACATCATCTCATGTACATATATATATTAATAAAATAGTTATCTAACTTTGTATACATTCATGTCCATAAGAAAATGATCCATACTTCAATTCTCCAAAAAATGATTAGATATATATATTCCACTTTAATCTTCCTTCAATTACCTTTTCTTTTCTCTTGCATTCTCAGATTCTTCAATAGGTACACCTTAACAAATATAATTTAATAATTTCCACCACAATTAATATCAAATTTAAATTTAATACATTTAAATCGCAATTAACAAATAGTTCATCATTCCTCTTTCTTACTTATATACCTTAAACGACCATTTAGCTCCAAAAATGCATTCCACCTCAAATCAATTAGTTACTATTCCAAATATACTTCAAATCATGTATAAATTAAGTTAAAGAATTTTACTTTCTTATTTATCAAATCTTCCGTTACCCCAAAATATTAGGTGTTGCTAATTATACTTAATAATACAACTATCATTAAATATTATAGTATTGATATATACAATAGAATAAACATTTATCCCAAAGTTTCTCTTTACATTACTCATGTTCTCATGACTCATTTTATCATTTCACTATACTATTCCCAAGTGATCATCTCAATTCATGATCACTACTTCTTTCCATTTCATTTATCACTCTTTCCACGATTGCCACTTCAGAGATCAGTTTAAATGCCAATGTATATGCATATAAAATATTTCAAACCACATTTTAAAATTTTTCCTTACTCTCTTTCAAAATTTACCTAGGTCGAGAACCTCAAACCTAGGCTATAATACTAAAATAAATGTAACACTCTTAATATAATATCTCTAATTTTTAAAAATTAAATTAAATAAATTAAAATTAAAATGGATAAATTAAATAAATAATTTAAATAAAAAATAAAAGGATTTTAAGTGAGAAAGTGGGATGTATATGTGATATATATACAAAATATACATAATATATACAAATCAACCAAAAGTCAACTCTTTTTAAAGAAAAGTCAAAGGTCAAATGATAATTTTATAAATATACTTTGGAAATTAAAATTTATTTAAATAATTCAAAAATAATTTATTTTTGTATGGAAGAGAAAAATTATTATTATTTTTTAAATAATTAATTAATCAATTAATTAAAAAATTAATAAAATAATATATATATATATATGACTATTTTTAAAGTGGAAAGAAAGAGAATTAAAAATCAATTTTCATCTTCGTCTTCTCCCTTTGAAGGCCGAACAACCATTGATGTCCAAGCTCAAGATTTTACTTCTTCCAAGCTTCCAAAATTGAAGGATTCTAAGGTTTCAAGTGAGATTTTTAGTGATTTTCACCACAATTAGTAAGCTCTCTCACTTTTTTCTTTGGAAATCCATGGTTATATGAATATGTGGAGTTTGAGTTGTTGTGATAGCATATTTTAATTGCTTAATTGGGTATGAATGAAGTCATTTTGAGCAGTTAATAATGATTTTAAGGTTGAATTGAAGAAATGGTTAAGGTTGAGTTAAGGCTGGTAAAGAGAGAGAATTTAGGGTTATGAAACTTTTGAATTTTTGAATTCATGTGATTTAATTATGTAATTTAGTTCTAAATGTGTTATTTTGATGCATAAACAAGGATTTTAAAGTCAAATGATGGATTTGGTTAAGTTTGGTTAGAGTTTGGATGACGTAGTGTTGATTTAGGGTTTTGGAAAAGGAAATTTTGAAAGAATGGTGAATTGTTTGATTTTAATGTTTAAAGCATGTTTTTTAATGATATTATTGTTGGAAATAAGCTTATATTAATAATTGGAATGAGTTTGAATGGAAAACCTTCAATGGTGAAGGTTATGCCATTTTAGGGTTTTATACTAAAGCATGTATTTAATTAATGTAATTGGTTTAAACATATTAAAATATGTTTGTAATGACATAAATAAAATTAAAATACTAATTTAAATGGGTTAACATGAATTTGCTAAGTTAAAGTAAGGTTGGGCTTAATTTTAGAATTTTGATTAGAGTGATGTTTAATTAAGGTTTTAAATGATTATTTTTTATCACATTTGGTATAAGCATTAAGGAGAGGTGCTCTGCCCAATCCTAGTGTTGAAGGGAAACTTGGAAGAGAGGGTTGGAGGGAGTTTTGTATCTTCCTTTTGAGTGCTTTCTAAGGTAAGAACAAACTTTTGATACATTAGATAAATTGACATTAAATTGCGCTTAACACATTTTGGTTGAAAAATGTGTTAAGCTACTTAATACATTGAACATTCATGAACATTGTACTATGATATGTGATTTATTATGTATGCATTAAATGCATTGTGAAAAGCCATTATTAATGGTTAAATTGAACAAAATGTGATTTATATGTATTATGTGAAAACAACCCAAAATATTTGGGTAATGTTTTCTCAATGTAAAATGTAATACATTATGATAAATTGATGGAACATGATGAGATATGGTGAATTGACATTGATATGAATGAGAAAAATGAGGTAATGTGCCTAATTGATAATGAGAAATAAGGCAATGAGCCTAGTTGATTTTAGAAAAATGAGAAAAAGTTAAATATGGAAAATATTAATTATTTGTGTGTCTAGTATGTTATTCTATTTTTAGAGTTTTGTGTTTGGCGGCATGCCTATGAGGTTATCTTCATTATTTGCCTTCGGGCGTCACTGATACATGATTTGCCTTCGGGGCTAGACGCTTAGCATCACTGTGATATGATTTGCCTTCGGTGTTAGCTTTTGAGCATTACTATGATTTGCCTTTGGGGCTAGACACTTGGTGTCAACATAGACCAAAATGGTAACTCTGGGATTTGAATAAATTATTAGTTTGTTTGGGCCTTTGCTTGTGTATGTGATTTATGTGAATTATAAAAGATGAGAAATTATGTTATAAAATGAAATTGAATGCCACATTGTGACATGGCATATAAATGCATTTTGCATTGGTATTGCTTTACAATTTTATTATTATCAAAGTTTGTACCGCTAGGCTTTTAGCTTAGAGCAATTGTAATTCATCGCACAGGTGACATGGGTGATCCGGTTGAGCCAGAGAGTTCTTCTAGACCTGGTCAGGTCTAGATTTGAGTTGATTGTAGAGTGAATTTTGGTCATCAAAATCAGAGACACTACCAACATATATATATTTTATATTATAGAATATTTTAATATTACGTATATTATGTTATATTTTTGAAGTATACATTGTAAATTTTAAAGAATGTTTTGGATGATTGTATAATGTGGTTTTTATATGTGTTTTTGATAAAAAATATATATTATATGTATAAATATTTTTAGAAACTTGGAGAACTAGAGAAGTTGGGGTGAAAATGTATGATTGGTTTTATTAAGAGTGTTTTTCTTATGCATGTTCTATTTGGTTGAAAATTTAGGAAGTTCAAATTACAGACAAAACTCTGGTAAATTTTTCAACAAAACTTTGGCAAATTTTTTTTAGAGATTTTTATGAAAAATACTGGTTTGGAACCTATAGTTAATAATAAATATTTTATAAATTATTTAAATATACATTTTTAAGTATTTAGGATTTTAAATTTGAAATTTAAAATTTTTATTAAACCGGGTTGTGACATTTTTATATTGTATATGTACAAAGTGTATGTATTATACATATGTGTGGTATAAGGGTATTACATTTATTTTGATATCAGAGCCTAGGTTTGAGATCCTCGATCTAGGTGGGTTGTAAGGGAGAGAAAATTAAAATTTTAAATATGATTTTCAATTGTGATACATGCTTAGGCACTGGCATATCTAATCTCTGATGTAGCAATTTCTGTTGTGTTTGCAGATATAGGTAGTTATGGCATCTCGGATGCACTAGCCTGCAGAGGATAGTGCAGAAAGTATAGCTGCTGATGAGGGTAGAGTTGGAGCTAGTGTTGAGACTGCTAGAGAGGCATGTTCTTCTGTGCCAGTGTGACTATCAGCTGATGTTCTACCAAACTAGGTACAACATATGGTGGAGTTGTTGACACATGGTCCAATTCAGTAGCCGCAGCCGCAGCAGCAGTTGCTGACTCGAAAGTATAACAAGTTGAGGAAGTTTGGAGCCACAGATTTTATTAGTACTACAAACCTTACTGTAGCAGAGCAGTGGCTAGACAGGGTCCAAAGGTTGTTCATCCAGTTGTAGACTGGTCCAGAGAAGAAGTTTGATTATGCTGGATCTCTTCTGCAGAGGGATGCCTATGAGTGGTGGAAGATGGTTTCCCATGGTATAACTGATTCTGCAGTCCTGACTTATGATGATTTTCTATGGGAATTCAAGAAGAAGTATATTCTTAGAGAGTATAACGATGCCAATAAGATAGAGTTTCTAAGTTTGAGGCAGGAGTCGAGGTCAGTGACAGAGTATGAGGTTGAGTTTATCCGGCTGAGCCAGTATGCTAATGGCATTATTTATGATGAGATTGACTGATGCCGGAGGTTTGAGAAGGGGCTGAGACCCTCTATCATGTGTCTTATGGCATGCTTTTGGTCCCAGGATTTTTCTTAATTGGTTGCAGCTGCCAGGAGTGTAGAGAAGGCACAAGGTCTTGTAGTAGCTGCCAAAGCTAAGGAGATTAGAGCTAGAAGACCTCAGGGTGAGGCATGGTCTTTAATAGTGAAGAGAGGTCGAGGGGGCATATCCTTAGAGGTTCAGTAGGAGCTAGGATCAGTCTAACATGTCAGTACAATAATAGAGACAGAGACAGAGACCTGTAGTCTCAGTGGCTAGTGCCCCGACCCCACTGATTTAGAGGCCCGTTCCACCTACCTGTGTTCATTGTGGTAGGACACATGGGGGTATCTGCTGAAGAACAGGTGCACTAGCAGTTTGTTTTAGATGTGGATCACCAAATCATTTTCTCAGAGACTGTCCAAAGCCACCAGATGATAGACAGGCAGATACAATAGCTTCTCGACCTAATGCCAGAGGTGGTCATAGTGGCACAGGTGGTAGATCAAGGACTGATCAAAGAGGAGATTCTACAGCAGGGAGTAGACCAGATAATGCAGGGCCATCACAGCGGGATTATGTGATGCAGATGCATCCGGATGCTTTAGTTATTATAGCTGGTACTTTTACGTTATTCGGTATTTCAATTCTTACATTGATAAACCCTGGGTCGACACATTCATATATCAGTGCATCCATCTTGCCTTTGAGTGATTTGCATTCAGAGTCCCTAAAATTTGAAGTGTTGGTTACAAATTCTTTAGGGTATAATGTTGTAGTTAGCAGAGTGAACCGAGATAGTTCAGTTGTTGTTCAGGATGAAGAGTTTCTCAGTGACCTGATTGAGATGCCTTTTAGGAAGTATGATCTGATTCTGGGCATGAATTGGTTATCCAGGCATGGAGCTGTAGTAGACTGTCAGCGAAAATGTGTTACCCTGAAAACACGTGATGGTGGATATGTGGTGGTATCTAGCGAGCAGATACATCTTTCATCCATGTTTATCTTAGCTTTATCAGCTAGGAGGATGATTCAGAAGGGATGTGAGACAGAGATTTCTTCTAGACCTAGTTAGGTCTAGATTTGAGTTGATTGTAGAGTGAATTTTGGTGCATCAAGATCAGAGACACTGCCAGCATATATATATTTTAGATTATAGTATATTTTAATATTATCTATATTATGTTATGTTTTTGAAGTATACATTGTAAATTTTAAAGAATATTTTGGATGATTGTATAATGTCGGTTTTATATATGTTTTTGATAAACATATATGTATATATATAAATATTTTAAGAAACTTGGAGAAACAGAGAAGTTAGGGTGGAAATGTATGATTGGTTTTATTGGGAGCATTTTTTTTTATGCAAGTTGTGTTTGGTTGAAATTTGAGATATCCAAATTACAGACAAAACTCTAGCAATTTTTTTCAGAGATTTTTATGAAAAATACTATTTTGGAACCTATATTTAATAATAAATATTTTATCTATTATTTAAATATACATGTTTAAGTATTTGGGATTTTAAATTTTAAATGTGAAAATTTTTATTAAATCGAGTTATGACATTTTTATACCTTATATATGTATTTTATATATACAAGATGTATATATTATACGTATATAGAGTATAAGGGTATTACACTTAAATCATATATACATATAATACATACACTTAGTATATGTAAAATATGCATATAAAATATAAAAATGCCACAACTCAGTTTATTAAAATTTTCATATTCCTAATTTAAAATCTCAAACATTCTAAAATATATTTCTAATAAACCAATAAAATATTCTTCAGTAGTTTTAGTACCCAAAATAGGTATTTTTTATAAAAATCTACGGGAAAATTTTTTCAGAGTTTTGTCTGTAGATGGACATCCTAAAAATTTCAACAGCACTCAACTTCCAGAAAAAAAAATACACTCCCAATAATAATAAATCAAATATTTCACCCTAACTTCTCAATCTCTCCACATTTTCTTCAAAATATTATATTTGTGCATAAATATATAAAAACACATATACACATTCCCACATTATACAATTTATCCAAAAAAAAATTTATAATTTACAACACTCTAAAAATTATAACATAATATACATAATTGTGTCATGTTTTATAAAATAAAATGTATACATGACATCAGCTGGATTTAATTTGTAGCAACAAAACTCACTTCAAACACTATCAACCTTAAGACTAGACCTAACCAGGTCTGGATGAACTCTCCGAATCTACTGGTGACCCTATCACCTACTCGATGAATTTCAATCGCGCTAAGCTAAAAGCCTAGCAGTACATACTTTGATAATAATAAAATTCTAAAAGAAAGATAATGTGTTATGCTGTATCATGACATTTCACAATATAATATGCAATTCCTTTTTACTTCACATTTATCATTCTTTCTAAACATCATATTACACATACACAAGCATTGGGCCTAGCTAACCTAGTACATTATTCAAATCTTATAGTTACTATTTTGGTTTATTTTGATACCCAATGTCTACCTCGAATGCAAGTGACGCTCAGCGTCTAGCCCTAAAGGCAAATAATGAGAATAATCTCATAGACATGCCACCATACAGAACTCTGAAAATTGAATAATATACTAAGCAACATACAAATAGTACATATTTTTCATAATCAATTTTCATTATCTCATTACCTCTTTTCTCATTTTTCTCATTCATCACAATGCCAAATCACTTCAATTCTTTATATCTCATCACTTTATCACAATGTATGCTATTTAGCATTACAATCATATTACCCAAATACTTTTAAGTTATTTTAAACCATATTTCATTCATTTTAGCCATTAATAATGGCTTTTCACAATGCATATAATACATACTCATCAATTCACATGTCATATCACAATGCATATGAATGTTCAAATAGTCAAGTAGATTAACATATTTTTTACCCAAAATGTGTTAAGCCACTTTAAATGAAATTACCTTTAAATTATCAAAAATATGTGCATACCTTAATTATCACTCAAATTCAAGCTAAAATCACTCTCCAACCTTCACTTCCAGATTGCCCTTCAACACTAAGGTTGGAAAAATCACTTCCGCCTAATGCATGTTCAAAATGTGAGCAAATATAATCATGTAGAATCACATTGCAAGGCATTTCAAATATAAAACCCTAATTAAACCACATTTCTACTAATATCTAAAAATTTTGCTTTTCCTTACTTTAACAATGGAATTCCATTTTAATCCATTTTAATTGGTGTTTTAAGTTTATTTTTAACATTAAAAACATATTATAACATGTTTTAACCAATCAAATTCAATAAAGACATATTCTTTATTAAACCCTAAAATGTTCCATAACCTCTTCATTTCCAATTCTTTATTCCATCCCATTCCAAATGTTAATCCAAGATTATTTCCTTCATTTACATCATTTAATAATATAGTTTATACATTAAAATCAAATTGATATCAATACTTTAAAAACTCTCTTCCATAGCCCTAAATTCAATACTAACTTCCCCAAATCTTTAACCAAACATAATTAAATCCATCATTTGACTTTAAAATCCTTGTTTATGCATCAAAACAACATCTTTTGAATCCATTTGAACAATTAAAACACATAATTGAAAAAGTCCAAATTACACATAACCCTAAACCATCTTCTTCACCCAAACTTAACTAAAACTTAATATTTTCTTCCATCTAACTTGAAAATCATTATATACTAGTCAAAATAGCATCATACATACCCATGAAAACAAATAGAACACACATACCTAAAATACCCAAACTTCACATATTCATATCTTTCCATAGAACTTAAAAATTTGGTAAGAAAGCTTTCTAATTGATGGAGAAATCACCAAAATTCCACTTAATCCCTTGAAAATCCTAGCCAAAGTGAACAATTGGAAGAAGAAAAAATCACCCTCCCAAGAGCAATGGAGGTCACATCATAAAGAAGAAGAAGAGAAGAAGAAGTTTTAATTTGATTTTTATTTTTTCTCTTTCTTCACTTAATACCACATATATATATAAATATATATTATTTTATTTATTTATTTTAAAAATAATAATTTTTGTCTTCCATTCATAAATAATTTATTTTTAAATTATTTAATTAATTTTTATTTGACAAAATATTTTTACAATTTTTCTATTTACCATTTGACTTTCTTCTTTAAATGTTGACTTTTGTATATATTATATATATTTTTTACATATACACTTTACTTTCTCACTTCTAATCCTTAAATTTTTCCATTTAAATTATTTATTTAATTTATTTAATTTAATTTTTATAAATTCATGGATGTTACAACATAGAACAATGGAAGCCATCTCTGTATGAACAAAAGTGCATGCTTGAAGAAGTTGACCAAGCTTGTTGCAGAAGAAGGAATTGTAGAATCAAGAATCAACGAAATTGAGAGTATGCAAAACATACCAAATAGAGCACTTGAGAACCTAACAGCAACAAAAACAAATTTCCTTTTAAATAACTTATCCATTGCAAAAATTATCCCAAGAGAAGGAAGTAAATGAAAAATTTTAAAAATACAAATTGAGAGAGAGTGAAAGAAGAAGTAGTAGCACTAGCATCTAAGTTTGACAAATTGATAGAAACAATATTTCCAAAAGTAGAGCAAGTAGTTTCTTTAGAGCCCATTTGCAAAAGCAATGAAGATTTTTGGAATTTGTATAGAAAATGATTCTTTGGGAAGGTTGTGAAGCCATTGAAATTGCAAAAAAAAAAAGAAAGAAATATAAGAAGGTTTAGTACAAAGAATGGATTGCAAAGGGAGAAAATTTTGTTTTGAAAGGTATAGAGAGGTGGTTAAAAAAATAGCCATTGCTGATAATCTAAGTTTATTTCTATTTTTCCTTTTTTTTATCTTTTTTTTTTATTTTTTGCTTCTTCTTTTACTTCTCTCTTAAAAGTTAAAATATAATATCCTTTTTTTTTCAATCCTCCTCTATAAAAATACACTATCTAAAAGTTAATTGATTAATTAACTATTTTATTTTTTATTTTTAATGAACTTTTCTGAGTCATAATTGTAATTATTTTTATTATTATTATTATTATTATTATTATTATTATTATTATTATTATTATTATTATTATTTTGAACTTTAAAAAATTATAAATGAAATGATGTCATTTCAACTAGGATTAAGTTAAAAAAAAATGAAATGTTGAATAGAACTCTTCATATAAGTCAAGTTTAATCTTACTTATTGCAATTGTTATTGTTGAAAGAACTTTTTCTGTAATAAATATTGTTAAGATATATTTGCAAAATAAGATGGGGGATAATTTTCTCATTGATTACTTAATGTGTTGTGTTGAGAAAAATATTTTAGTAAAAATTAAAAATAAAATTATTATGCAGCATTTTCAAAAGATGTAAACTCGTAGAATGTAATTGTCATCTCTCAATTGTTGACAAATCAATAGTAACAATTAATTGTTGCACAACTGTAATATTAAAAGAATTACTTTTATTTAATTTTATCTTGATTTTGTTTGCAATTTATATATTGAATGTAATTTTTTTTATTCAAAATTTTGACCCCCTCAGTTTAATCCTAGTTCTGTTACTCAGTGTATTCATGATTTTTCAATCATATCAAAAACTCTTTATTTTCTCTAAAGTTTTAAAAATACTTCATTTACAAGTATATTTATTCACATAAATTATATGTTCCATTTTTTAGATCAGTTACTGTTCTAACTGATTCCATAGCCTAGTGTTTCTTTCCAGCTTACTCTTCATTTAATAGTACATACCTCTTAATTTATTTAAATTAGTAGATCACTTTCAAAATTTCATAGTTTGCTAACTTATAGTAGACATATAAATATAGCTTAGGTTAAAATTTTAGATTATTTGCACATTTCTTACTATTTTAATTAACACAAATTCCATGGTTCAACAATTCTGTTTGAACTACTCTTCACTATACAATTCAAGTTCCTTGAATTGTTTAATTTATTAAATCAAGTCCAAAATTCATAAAATTCTGTAGAAACCTTATCAACATATATATATATATATGTGAATTAATGTGAATTTTCATATCCTTTTAAGCTCATTTATTATTTTTATTAATATGACTTTCATGATCTAACAATTAGTCTAAATTTTTCCAAACTAAGCAATATAGGTTCCAACATTTATTTAAAATATTAAATCAATTCCACAATTTACAAACTTCCTAAAACTCCGTAACATGGGTATGAATGTGTTGGTGGTAGCACACCAAAATTGAAAAATAAAAATAAAGAAAGTCAAAAATGCAAGGTGCCTAACAATGAAGAAATTGTCAAAAATGTGAGGTGAAAATGGGAGGTGCCTAATTTAGCCTAATTTTCACCTAATTTAGTTTGACAATTTATTTGCATTTGAAGCCTATAAATAGGCTCATTCTCTCCATTTGTAAATACACCAAGCAAACACAAAATATAGCTTAAGGAGAGCTATAGGTTAAATACCAAATAGTTTATATTAGGAATTAGAGAATCAATCTCTTGGAGTTCCTTGGAGTATAAATATTTGGGGGTTGTTTTGTGGGTGTCGGTTAGAAAAATATTTTGTAATTTGTGGTTGTAACAATTTGCCGCATAGTGAATATTTTTCTTGGTTGTCGTTAGACAACGACCGTGGTTTTTCTCCATTCGGGAGTTTTCCACGTTAAATCATTGTGTTTTATTCTCTTTAATTTCTCAATTGTTATTTTATTTTCTCATTTATTCCTGCTTAAAGACGGTCCGAGGGGCGGAAAAATAGCGATTTTCCCAACAAGTGGTATCAGAGCCAGGTTTTATAATTTTTTGTCAAAAATCTTAGTATGCTCTGTGGTTGCAGCTTGGTCTGATCTTCCACATCAGAAAAGATTTTTGTTAAAAATTATTTTTGTTTTTAAGCTGGTGGAGCTTTGGAAAAGGTGGAGCCGTTTTGCTTTGGTGTGCTTGAGTATTGGTGGTGAGATAAATAATTACATGTCGAGGTAAATTCTGTCAAACGACACGAATTTAGTCTAAGGCAAGTGGATTTTAAGTGAGACCTTTGTGACTCCTCCTCTTACCTGGGAATTTACCTGGTGTAATATTTATTTCTGGTCCTTTATTAAGCACAAAGTAAGCATGTCGGCAATGAGATGCGAGATTGAGAAATTTGATGGGAGAATGAATTTTGCACTGTGGCAAGTGCAAGTCAAAGACGTGTTGATACAGTCTGGACTACATAAGGTTTTGCAGGGTAAACCAGTCAGCGGAAGAAATTCAGAAAAAGGCGGTGGCAGTGGAGACTCAGAAAAATCCAAGATTAGTGACGAAGAATGGGAGGAGCTGGATATCAAGGCGGCAAGTCAAATTCGCATGTGTCTAGCAAAAAATGTTCTTGCTAATGTGCTTGGATTGTCCACGACAAAGGAGCTGTGGGAGAAACTGGAAGAATTGTATCAGGGAAAAAATATATCCAACAGGTTATATTTGAAAGAGCAATTTCATACGTTGAAAATGGCGGAAGGTACAAAGCTGTCCGATCACCTGAGTGTCCTCAATGGTATTATCTCTGAATTAGAAACTCTTGGAGTGAAAACCGAAGATGAAGATAAAGCTCTCCGGCTCATCCTGTCACTTCCTTCAACATATGAGCACATGAAGCCTGTTCTGAAATATGGTAGTAAGGAAGTGGTGTATGCGGATGTTGTTAGTAAGCTCATTACTGAGGAGAGAAGACTGAATGAAATGGAAAATAAATCTTATGAGAATTCAGCTTTATCTGTCGGTATCAGGAAAAAGAATAAAGGCTCCGGAAAGAGGAAGGTTGTCTGCTGGGGGTGTGGTCAAACTGGACACGTGAGAAAGGATTGCCCGAACGGTGGAGCTGATTCGGCTAGAAGCTCTAACGTTGTTGCTGCCAATGTGATCTCCTGTGGCGAAGGAGATGATGAGTTGTCTCTGTAGTTGAGAGAAGTGTGTCCTCATGGCATGATTGCTACCCGTTGAGATGCCATGGAAGAGGACTGATTATTGGTAGCTGGTCCACGGAAATGCGCGCTGCATTGGTTGACAGTTGATGCAAGGTGCGTGGTGGAAAAATTATGTCAATGGCTAATGAACTCTCGGAAAGTCAACAGGAGGGTTGCACCATAAACTATTAGCGGGATCCGACATGGCCGATGAAAAATTCTTGGAGTTGGCGAAATAATTCCAAGTGTCGATACTCTTTTATGGTGGAGTATGTTAATTCTTGACGTTAAGAATTATAATTGTCGGTAACAGACAATGTTGTGTTTTTATTTTTCAAGGTGGAGATTGTTGGTGGTAGCACACCAAAATTGAAAAATAAAAATAAAGAAAGTCAAAAATGCAAGGTGCCTAACAATGAAGAAATTGTCAAAAATGTGAGGTGAAAATGGGAGGTGCCTAATTTAGCCTAATTTTCACCTAATTTAGTTTGACAATTTATTTGCATTTGAAGCCTATAAATAGGCTCATTCTCTCCATTTGTAAATACACCAAGCAAACACAAAATATAGCTTAAGGAGAGCTATAGGTTAAATACCAAATAGTTTATATTAGGAATTAGAGAATCAATCTCTTGGAGTTCCTTGGAGTATAAATATTTGGGGGTTGTTTTGTGGGTGTCGGTTAGAAAAATATTTTGTAATTTGTGGTTGTAACAATTTGCCGCATAGTGAATATTTTTCTTGGTTGTCGTTAGACAACGACCGTGGTTTTTCTCCATTCGGGAGTTTTCCACGTTAAATCATTGTGTTTTATTCTCTTTAATTTCTCAATTGTTATTTTATTTTCTCATTTATTCCTGCTTAAAGACGGTCCGAGGGGCGGGAAAATAGCGATTTTCCCAACAGAATGGATATGCAAAATTTCAGTATTTTCCAAATTCATTTACTATTTAAATTTTAAATTTCTTTCCCAATTCTACTAACCTACCAGCATCAAGACCTTTAGGCAGTCTTAAATTATTAGTTTTCTTAAATGACTAAACATTCACTAAAAATTATGAAATTTTTACCATATAATTTAGATTTTCATATTAACTTTAATCTAAAATTTCATGATTTTCTAAAATCATATTTACCATGTAATTAGCTAATATCTTTTGAAGTCTTAAGCTTACCTAGAGCTTATCCAGGCAACTATCTTAAAATATCAATTGAACTCTAAAAATTTTGAAATTTTATACTCAATATAAATATGTGTTTTATCTTACAAAGAAAAAAAATGATGTTATTGGACATCTCCAGGTGAGTTAATAAAATTCAAACAATTTTAGGTTCTTTAAGATTTCACCATTTTTAGCATTATTAACATTTGATCTTTGCATTTTCTTTAATAAAAAAAATGCCTAAAATTAATTACTCATACATCGATCAATTAAATCATCATGTTGTAAAAAATAGTTTCAAATAATTAGAGGTTCGGATCTTACCTCTAACAATGCCCACGGAAGAAAAATCTTGTGCCTGTGCTACTAGTCTCAAAGAACGATCACCAAAGAGGGAAAGTTCTTTCTTTCCACAATCTAAAAATCAAGCCTCACCCCTCAATCTCACACTTTTAGAGTATGGGAATATATAAGAGAAAAATTGTAGTAGCCAACCCTTGTAAAGATTGCAAATACTGACGTATTTATAACAGTTGTGTCCTTCTCTTAGAAGGACTTGTGTTTGATTTTAGAGTTAAAATCAAACTTTTTTTCTCACTATCCTAATCACTGTAGGATACTATCTCCTCTAATTTATCTTAATATTATATGATGATATTAATTAAATAAATATTATAATTTAAATAATATTTATTAACATATGTTAGTTCACGGGTCTATCCACCCATCATGGGCAGGCCCGATCCAAAACTAACATCTCCCACTCACACATGACGTGACATATGCTTAAAATGAGGTCATGGTTTAAGACAGCTCATACTAGATTAATAGACCGTACAACCAACACACTACAAGAGCTATCAGCTATACACTTGTTAGGGATATATAGCATCTCATTTGCTGAAATGACTTTGGAGTAGATATAATATGCTTTACCCCAAACTACTTATCACATTTTCACTGTCCTCATATGATCCCAAGACACTTTGTACCCTTAATTATCTAAGCTTTCAAACATAATTGGTCAACCTGTGGATATAAAAAGAAAGTGGCAATCTAATAATCTTTCTTTTAGTTCAGTTTTCTTAATAATAATCAGACTTGCTTTTATAGAAATGTTGGATCAAATCACCATAATCCTTTGGCAACACCCTAAGATAGCAAACATCTAATCAAACCCTGAAAACTAACAAAAAGTCACAAGGGTAACAATTATAAAAATCTAAATTCTCTAAGGGTCTCACTTTGACAAAAAAAAATAAAGATCATATTCTTTTGTCCTCCCCTTCGTGGTCGAGAAAAAAAAAACACATGTGGTATGAGTCACATGCCATAGGTTAGACTATGCAGATGATAGGATAGACATGCCTAGTGTTTAACCTTGAGTTCACGTGTTTACTCATGTTATGTCAGAACTCACGTCCGACGATATAGACAAGAGTAGGTCTAGTCACAGTAAACTAGCCTCATGAGTCTCAATAAATGAGATGATCATCGTGCTTAAAACATGAGCTCATTATCACTTAGATAATTTTGTTTGAAATGGTCTCATTTTTATTGGTCACATAGACTAACAAAGGCAGTTGGCCTAGTGAGGTCAATTTTATCTTGTCTAACATGCTCATCAAATGCAATAAAAACATTTTAAAAATAATTCATGTAAACACAAAACAATCATCATGTATTGGCATAAATAACAATTGAACAATGTTTTGGAAAAAAAACACATAAATGTCTATGCAAACCTAAAGACTTAGTGTGTTTAATAAAAATGTCTCTAGGTATAGATTTTGTGGAAGGATCAACAACCATATCACGCATAGAGATGTATTTCATGTCTACTTCTTTTCGTTTAACTATGTCTCTAATAAAATTATATTTGATGTCTATGTGTTTGGTCTTACAATGGAACTTTGGGTCCTTGGTGTAGGCAATTGGTAGTTGACTGTCACAGTATATTGTGATTGACTCAATTACACTATCAATACCCAGATGATCTAAGAACCTTTTAAGCCAAACACCTTATTGTACAGCATCTAAATTGCTATAAATTCAGCTTCCATAGTTGAAAGTACTATATAGGACTGTTTCTTACTACTCCATGAGATAACACCCTTATTGAGTAAGAAAACAAATCCTGAGGTGGATTTTCTTTCATCCACGTCTCCCACCCAGTCATCATCCGTGTAGCCTTTCAAACTTAGACTTTCATCTTGATAGCACAATGAGTAATCGGCAATGGCGTTTAATTACCTTAAAATCTTCTTCACTACTTGCCAATGTGCTGGACTTGGATTGGACTGAAATATGCTTACCATGCCAACAAGGAAGTAAATATCGAGCTTAGTACACATCATTACATACATTAGGCTACCAACAACACTCACATAAGGGACATTCTTCATATGTTTTATTTCTTTTGGAGTCTTGGGACACAACCTTCAGCTTAGGCTTTCACCTTTGGCAATAGGTGAATCTATGGGTTTACAATCACGCATATTAAATCGCTCAAGTACTTTCTTTATGTACGTTTCTTAAGAAAGAGACAATAATTTCCTCGAATGATCTCTCAAAATCTTTACTCTGGGAATATATGCAGCATTGCCCATATCTTTCATCTCAAAACTAGTCAATAATCACCCTTTTATGTTATTTAGAAATGCTTTGTCATTTCTAGCAATTAATATGTCATCAACATACAATGACATTATGGGAAATTTTTTTCCAACCATTTGATGTAGACACAATGGTCCTCATCTATCATGGTAAAGCTATATGATATAACTGCATTATGAAAACAAATGTACCATTGTCTTGAAGACTGCTTTAGGCCATAGATTGACTTCTTCAACCTATATACTTTATTTTCTTGGCCTTGTTTGATGAAATCTACTAGTTAGACCATATAGATTTCTTCATCTAATTCTCCATTGTGAAAAGCAGTTTTCATATCTATTTGATATAACTCAAGATCTAGTTTTGCCATAATTGCTAACATCAACTTTATAGATGTATACCTCACATGTGAAAATGTCTCTTCATAGTCTATTCCTTCATGTTGTGTATACCCCTTTTCTACAAGATGAGCTTTATATCTTTTAATGCTGCCATCAACCTTCCGCCTGATTTTGAGAACTCATTTGTTCCCAATGGCTTTGTGACCTTTTGGAAGATCAACCAAATCCTAAACTTGCTTTGATTTTATGGAGTCTAACTCTTCTTCCATTGCTTTTATCTAATTATCCTTGGCCGAGCATGAAAGAGCCTCTCTAAAAATTTCTAGGCTCTTCATCATCTTGAGATAGAACCATGAACACCTCATTATTACCTTCGATATTAAATCAACGGTGAGGAATGGTTCCACGATTGCTCGGCCTCAAATCATAATCTTGAGGGACATTTCCTTCAAGTTCAAAATTTGGAACATCAACTAAATTAAGATCTATAGGACTCCCGTTGGAATTAGGATTCCCACTGAGATTAGGATTCGTAATCTCACTCGGACCAGGATCACTTTCACTCGGACTAATTAATGGTGGAGTTAAGTCCACTAAAATCCTCCCAGACAGATGAAGCGGTCCTTGTGAATTTTGATCCTCATTCTCATATAAGGAGAACTCTTGATTTAGGTCACCTTGCCTAGGAAAATCATTCTCTAAGAATGTAAAGTCACGTGACTCAAACTCAGTTATCCGCCTACTATCTTGTTCACCTATGAAGACATATCCTTTGGATATGTTAAAATATCTCACAAAGATACTCTTTTTACCTCTTGGGCCTAATTTTCCATATTTATATGAGGTATCGTGAACATAGGCCGCGCATCCCCAAGGTTTGAGGATGCTCAGGTTGGGTTTTCATCTTGTCCATAACTCATATGGTGTTGATGGGATGGATTTGGAGGGCACACGGTTAAGTATATATGTGGAAGTTAATAATATGTCGTCCCAAAAAGCAATGGGCAACTAGGCTTATGCCATCATAGACCTAACCATTTCTAGGAGCATCTTATTTCTCCTTTTAGCAACACCATTTTGTTGTGGAGTTCAAGGAATAGTTAGCTGATGTTCTATTACTTTTTCATCACATAGTTGTTTGAACTGATTAGACAAATATTCAAAACCCCTGTCGGTACAAAGTGCTTTCACTTTCTTGTCTAGTTGATTCTCAACTAAGTTGAAATAGTTCCTGAAATAATTTAATGCTTCAGATTTATGTGCAATCAAGTAGACATGACCATACTTAGTATAGTCATCTATAAAGACAATGAAATAGTAGGCGTCGTGCTTAGCCCTCACATTCATTGGACCACAAACATCTGAATGTATAAGTTGCAATGGAATGGTAGCTCTAGGTCCTTTACTGAAGGGTTTTCGTGCAGCTTTTTCTGCTAGACAAAACTCACAAGTAGGTAATTCTACTTTACTAAAGTTCAATAGGAGACTAACCCTAGATAATTTATCCATACATTGTTGGCTGATATGACCTAGTCTAGCATGCCATACATTGACATCATCATCAAAGTTACTTGAAATGGTGAATATAGAAAAGTTGCTATTAAAAATAGAACCATGTTCAATATCCAATATGAAAAAGTTGTCTAAAACATATCCAGAACCATAAAAAGTTTGCCCCAAATTTAAAAGTACTGTGTTTTCATGAAAATTCAATGAAAACCTAATCTAAGCAAAACAATAGCATAAACAAGATTTCATCTTATTTGTGGGATGTAGAGAACATCATGAAGTAGCAAGGTTCGACCTCCATGCAACATTAATTTGCAGGTGCCAATCCCTTTCACCTCAATGAGAGACTTGTTCCCCACGAAAATCCATCTTACCTCGGTAGGTAATCAACGAAATTCAATGAAGGCTTCACATTCCTTCGTTACATGGTTGGTGGCTCCTAAATCTACAACCCACAGAGGATTAGTTTCAGTTAAAAATATTGGGCTTGAAACCATTTTTCGATTTACACATGAGTTAATGGATTGTACCTTCTTAGGTGCAATGCAGTCCTTAGCATAGTGGCCCTTATTTCCACAATTGAAACATTTGACCTTTGTGATGTTTCCCTTCTTAGGATACTTCCTCATATTTTGCTTTGCTTTCTTGTTATCCTGAGCAATCTTAGCTTTACCCTTACCCTTATTATTATAGTATTTATGCTTGGTGCCACATTTCCTTTTGGACTGGCTTGGACTAGATGCACCTCTAAACCAAGTTGCGTAGTTGTAAGTCTATCAGACTCTAATTCTAAGTGATGGGAGGCATCATCAAAGGTCTTGATAGCTAGACTATGAGTCAAGTGCATCCTTATATGCTCCTAGCTATCTGTTAAGGATCTGATGACTGCCTAGATTTTTTGCTCTTTAGTCAACTCATGATCGGCATTATGAAGCTCACTTATCATGTTTGCATCTCCCTGAGATGTTTCCTCATGTTATGTTCAGTACGCTTCTTGTAAGTGTCAAAATTGATAGTGAGCAAGTGCAACTTATTTAGTGAAATTCCACTAAATTTTCCTTTGAGGGTCACCCACATGTCCCTTGCATATTCATAACTGCAAAATTCCTTCATAATGACATCATCCATTGCACTTAGCAAAGTGATGCGAGCGAGTGAGTTTTTCCTCATCCAGATAGCGAAGGCATCACGATCACACCTATGTTGGGTCATGATTCCTTCTTGGTCAGGTACTTCCATGATGGAACTCAAAGGTTCTAGTGCCTTTTGATCTTCCAGAACGTAATAAATTTTCATGCTCCAGATCTCATAGTTATCTCCAGATAACTTAGCACCCTTGTTTAGTTCAGCGATGATGTTCTTGGAAGTAGATGACATTTTGCTATTGAAAATGGAGGATTTTCTTCTAGACATTACATACACAAAATTATCAATGCCACAATTTACATGTCATGATAATTTTTCAACTAATTTATATATTAATATTAAGACATATACAATCTCAAGTCGAAAGGTCAATATAAAATATATATGCAAAATTATACAATTATTCAAACCAAGTTAAAAAATTGTACATTGAATAATCATAAAACTTGATTAATGTCATGCATTTAAAAGAAAATAATTATACCAAATAATTAAAAGAAATGCATATTCCATTAATAATAAAATTTATAGTCCATAAACCATAAATGATATCGCCGAAACAAAAAATCCACTAGAAAATCCTTATTATCATTCTTTTTTACTAACAAAAAAATAAGAATAACCTAGGATTTGAAAGTTAGACTAGAAAAATTACGGATGACTTGACTCTTAACAGGAGCTGAAAGCCAAAGGGCTCTACTCAAGTCAATAGGTAAGTAATATATGGTGTTGCTTGAAAATCTTTTGACCACTAACTTGGCCCCACTACGGAGTGTCATCCCCTCATGCTTAGAGTAAGATTTCCTCACTACTCCTAAGGAACACCAAAAGTTAAAGAAGGAAATAAGAACAACTCGATATGTCCTAAGTCCTTGACCCCACTCTCGATCAAGTAGCTCATGCAATGTTGGATGAACTAAAGAATTCCTTAATGCCAGGTACATTGATCTTTGAGAATTAATCTCCATTAGCCATGTAACACCCCTATATCCCGTATACGTACCAAGCATGCTTAAACGATCGTAACATACGTATACTGAATATAGAAGATGCCACAGTTTAAAAATACACAACAATTATCTTTGTAAATAAGTGAAACCAATCTCAAACATTTAAAAGAAATCCAAAAGACACCATATATATATATTTATTAATTCACAGTGGAAGTTATTACAAATATATTATAAATCAAAGTTTACAAAACATAGAATATATACATGATTGGCAGCTCTTCTCTGATCTTTAAGTCCCAAAAGAAAATCCTCAATGTCTACTCTCACTCGGCCTTGAGGAACTTTCAGGTTCAACTCTGTCACCTGCGCAATCAAACACTATCGCGCTAAGCCAACGGCTTAGTAATACAAAGTATTCTATTTTTATGCTTTAATGCAATGCAATGTCACACATGTTACTATTAAATGCAACATCATAGTTAGAAATATCATATCACATCTTTGCATTTCATATTTCATACTCATATTTCAAAGTCCTTGAATGAATCTTACTATTCAATTATTTCAACATCAATAAACCACATTTAAACAAAGACAAGCATGGGCCCAAAATACACTAATATGCCATTCCGTTTTCAGAGTTAATGTTTTGGTTCAATTTCACATTCATCAATATCATAATCCCAACTAGGCTTCAAGGATTAGGTTCAACCAAGCTTCAAGGGGAGCAAAGCATGTTAAGCATCAACCCAACTTGGCTTCAAGAACCAATCCAACCTAGCTTCAAGGGTTGTAACATCTCAATTAGGCTTCAAGGACTTAGCCAACCTAACTTCAAGAGATTGTTACTAGTATTAGGCATGCCACCAACAGTAAACTCTGAAAATGGAATAACACATTAGCTACACAATTCATTTATCAATTTCATTCTCAATTGAATCATCATAGCCAATCACAATGGCTTCACATCACAATTGAGTTTCATAGTCAATCACAATGGCTTCATACCACATTTAGTCATCATATCATGTCAATCCACATTATAGCAATTCATCTTTCAATTACACAATCATTTACATCATATCTTTCACATCACATATATATATGTCATCATTGATATTCACATAATGTCCAACCTTGTATACAACATATCATTATTGATATGCATCATCATTATTCACATCATGTTTCCCCAATGTGCACAATATATATATCATTATTCATATTCATCATTAATATCATCAAATGTATATTCAATCTCAACATCATATGGATATATGTTCCACATTATTCACAACATAACATTGTTCACATGAATTAACAATGCAATATGCAAGCTTTGTACTTACGTCAATATCAAGTCACACAACTCTAAACATTTCCCTTTTCCAAAGTTCTTTAATTTCCAAATTAGGGCAATTCACCTTCTTTACAAAACCTAATTCAAAAAATGATACAATTCATGAATTCCAATACAATTTATCACTTAACAACCTCTTAATAAACCCTTAAATCACAAATTACACTTCCACATCATTCACAAAGGCCCACGGCCGTGGCCACCTTCACCCCACGGGCGTGGCTTAGAAATCATTTCTGCCTTCCTAGCTCCACTCCCCCACGGCCATGGTTCTAATTGGCCACGGGCGTGGCATCCACAAGGCTACTGCCTTCGGCCAACTTCTCCCTTCCAAGGCCTACAACTCCAACAAACCCCAACCACATGCAAATCTATGAAAATACTTGATCAAACTCAAGTTATACTTCAATAATCACTTCAAAACCCTAATACAAACACAATTTACTCTTTTAATTCAAACACCAACTTAACTTCTCATCTTACAAGAAATTTCAACACTTAAAATCACACCACAACCAAACTTAATCATACTATCAACCAACCACAACCCCACTCAAACATAACTTCAAAAACAACAAAAGCAAACAAGAGAAAACTTACCAAAATAATGAAATTCCTTGAAATTCCAACTTGTATACTTGAAATCTTTCTTCAATTTGAACTTGGAACATCCAAAACCCTTCCTTGCTCTTTTGTTTTCCTTGCCTCTTTGATGAGCTGGCCACCCAAGGAAAGAAAAGAAAAGAAAATAGAAAATAGAAAATGAAGAGGAAAAGTCAAAGTTCTCTTCTCTTTAAATATCCACCAAGCAATTTAATTAGGGAATTACTTAAATATCCTTTACTCTTTATTCTAACTCCCTTACATTCACTAGCCCTATTTAGTAACTTCACAAATCACACATAAAATATCTCTTCCCTTGACCAACCATTTGACCAACATATATGTTATATATATTGACATATACACAACATATACCATATCTCTCTACACATTACTTCCCTTTCAAACAACACATAAACATTCTCTTTTCAATCTTTCTTTTCCTATCAATTTAACATATACACATAATCCAATAAAACAACAATTGTATCAAAACTTCTAGGGCACAATTTGGGATATTACAAGCCACATCATCTCTTGACAAATCTTATGTATGCGCAATACATGTCTCTAAAGAAAATCTAAGTTGCAAATAGGAATGTTATAAAGTATTTCTCAAGTTTTAATTTTTTTTCAGAACCGTCAATTTTGCCTTTCTCTTGGCTCTAAACTTAGGTGTACGTACCATAAAAGATGTTGACTATATAGCCATATACTGTAACTTTTCACAAAGAAAAAGTTAGTCAGAAAATACAATTATACATTATAGTATAATTAATAAAGAACATATCTTCATTAAATAGGCACACACATATTCAAAAATAAATAAAGTTTTATTTTACAGATATTAAATAAAATTTTCAGGTTAAAAAAATTTTCCATGTGAAAAAATAATTTTTTATAATTAAAAATTAATTTTAATTAATAAAAAAATATTATTAAAATAAATATATTTTTAAGCTCTTGGAAAAATAAAATAATTATTTCCAAAAAAATCTAAAAGACAATTTGGAGTCAATCTGTTTAAAAAAAGCAAAAAAATGGAGTCTGGATCAATTTTTAATTGAAAATTTGATTCTGGCCAGTTAGTGGCAGCTCCTAGTACAGCTGGTGCATGCCTTGTCATTTCGCTCGGCAAAGTGCCACAATGTGAAATGACAAGTTGTGTGGCCTAGGAGTTGGCACTTGACCGAGTAGGCTGGGAAGCCACGTGCCGTCTTGCCGGCCGACCCGGTTGGTCGGCTTTTTTCCGATGGGGGGTTTTTTTATGGTATGAGATTCCAGTGGTGTGGTAAAAAATAATTTTAGAATACCCTATCCTATCATTCTAGTATAACAATAGGTTAAATAAAATAAAATAAAAATTTAATCACGGTAGATTAAAAATTTCAATTTCGAACATCCAACTTTAGAAGGCCATATCTTGCTCATTTTAACTCTGATTTTTGCAAATAATATGTCAAATCGAAGCTCTATATGTCTATTATCATATGAAATCATAAAATAAACAAAAAAAAAAGCAGTAAGACAGTGCTTTATTAAACCCAAATATGCACATACGAGTTGATTACTAAGTTTGTAAATAATTCAACAAAAAAATTATTTTTTTAAACAACTAATCAACATAAAAGTTTATAAAACTAGAGTATAAACAACTAAGCTATGATACCAATGTTGTGAAAAATAGTTTCAAATAAATAGAAGGTCGGACCTTACCTTTAACGATGCCCGCGAATGAAAAATCTTATGCTTGTACTACTAGTCTCATAGAATGATCACCAGAGAGGGAAAGTTCTTTCTTTACACAGTCTAAAAATCAAGCCTCACCCCTAAATCTCACATTTTTGGAGTATGGAAATATATGAGAGAAAAATTATAGCAGCCAATCCTTGTAAAGCTTGCAAATACTGACATATTTATAGCAGTAACGCTCTTCTCTCAGAAGGACTTGTGTTTAATTTTAGAGTTAAAATCAAACTCTTTTTCTGACTATCCTAATCATTGTAGGATATTATCTCCTCTCATTTATCTTAATATTATTTGATAATATTAATTAAATAAATATTATAATTTAAATAATATTTTTTGACATATGTTAGTTCAATGGTCTATCCACCTGTCATAGACGGACTCGACCCAAAACCAACATATTAGCTATCATTAACTTTAATCAAATTAATTTAATCAAATTAATGTTAGATTTATAGATAAATATATATAATAATAATTGTGTATCATATGTGTTATCATAAAAGATTTGGCCCTAATAATAAAAGTGATCTAATTTTGTTTAAATTATAATGGACGTAATTTATATAAAAAAAATATATAGGTTTATATGTGTAGATACTCTATTAGATATTTTAAAATTTTATAATGGAAAAATTAGAAATAAGAAAATATATATTACTATAAATAGAGTTATAGTCCATAAATTATACATATGTTTTCTTTTATAATATCCCATCATTCGAAAAAAGAGAAACACTTATCCTAAGTTCATACGTATCAATTTGGAAGATTAATAACCACATGATTCAAGGTTTTCATCAATAATATGTATTCAGATACGCTTCAGTATAGTTAATTTATATTTTTTTTAATAATTGAATATAATTGATCTTTGTTTAATTCAAATTTAGAATTTTTTTTTCCAACAAGTGATATCAGAGCCTCTGATATTGAATTATTAAGAAAATTTATAAGGTTATCAATCAATATATATATATGTATATATATATATATTCGGTATATATGAACTTATTCATGATTGTGAGATTGAATCCATGTTGCAATTGTCGCTAGCTTTAATTGTTGGCATACTGTTTCCATATTTTCATATACGTACTTTGCTAGCTTCAATTTAAATAATAAATATATAAAGAAAAATTGGGTTTATGTTGCAAAAGGCTGTAAAGAACCAATTCAATGTATTTATTGGTTAGTGCTATATATATACACATATAAAAGACAAATTTGTCTTTTGTTGAACAATTAAATTCCTTTGTTTATATAATCCTATGTAAATAAGGATTGATTCCATGTATGTGCAGTATAACAATGTATAAATAATAAGGTCAACTTCTAATTTCATGTGTATTATATATATGCATATAATGTTATAGTATTGAATTTCGTGCTTTAATTCAGGTACATATACATGTATTTAGGTTTCTGAAAGTTCTCTTTATGGAATTAATTATGAATATATATATATATATATGTGGAATATGAATCCTGATTAGATATATATATTGTTTGGTTTTTGGATTACTACTTATACATATTTAAACTATGATTTAATACATATATATTGGGTATATTAACTATAAATATACTGTTAAAATATGTATAAATTTGGAATCTTATTTGGAGAATTTAAATTTAAATATTGGTATTTTATATATATGTTTTGAAATAAATTAATTGAACCGACATGTCGCCAAAGTGATCTCTGTGTTAAAATTAATTTATTTTAAAATATATAAACGATTGTGTATATGTAACTAATATAAATGTAGATTGGCCTAAAGGAGAGTCTATATTAATATAATTACATGTGTAATTGCAGTATAAATGCGTGATAATTATTTTGTTTTACATGTAAATAATAAATTGGCCCAAAAAAGAATTATTATTTGACATGTTATTTTATTATCAGTGTTTGATTACTGCATTAAGATATCACTTATAAGTTAACATTTTGTCCAAATATGAAATATTAATAGAGTATCCGGTACCTTGAAATGGGGTTTACCTTCATTCAAATTTATTTTTTTTTGTTTTACTTGGCTTAGTACTTATGTGAGCTTATTTGCTTTATTTGTTTTGTTCTCAATTCAGTTTCTGTTTATGTTGATAATATCACTGCCAATATCAACTTCATTCCTATGCCAAATGGCATAAATTTTAAGACATAGCAAGATAGTATACTAATCACTCTCAGAGTCATGGATCTGGATCTTGCATTAAGGGTGTCAAAACCCGCAGATCTCACTGATAAGAATACCTCTAATGAAAAGTGGAAGATGGAAAAGTGGAAAAAGTCTAATCGCATAAGTCTTATAATCATCAAGCGTGTCATTCCAGAAGTATTTAGGGGCACTATGTCTGATAAGGTGGATACAGCTAAGGGTCTCCTTAAGGACCTTGATAAGAGATTTGATAAGAATGAAAAGGCCAAAACTAGTATAATCTTAGCAAAACTCATCTCAGTGAGGTATACAGGCAAAGAAAACATAAGAAAGTACATTATGGAAATGTCTCATCTTGCTTCAAATTTAAGGGTACTCAAGTTAGACTTATCTGAAGACTTGTTAGTGCATTTGGTTTTAATATCTCTTCTAATACAATTTAGCCAATTTAAGGTGAGCTATAATTGCCAAAAGGACCATTGGTCTCTTAGTGAGCTCATTTCATATTGTGTGCAAGAAGATAAAAGATTAAAGCAAGAAAGGATACCAAGTGCTCAAATTAGCCTCCACCTCAAAGGGCAATAAGAAAGACAATAAAAGAAAGAAGAATAAGGAAGTTGTGGATACAATATCACAAAAGAAACAACATGAAGAACCAAATAAGGGTAGTTGTTTCTTCTACAGTGCTACAAATCACATGAAAAAGCAATATACCAATTATCACGCATGGCATGCAAAGAAAGGGATGCCTAAATTGCCGAAAGCCTAATGATAGTGAAAGATACATCTATCTTGGCGATGGCAAGTCAATAGAAGGTTAAAGCAATTAGGACATGTATATTATTGTTAAGAACTAGATTTTATTTGGATTTGATTGAGTTATATTGTCTTTGAGGCGAAATTTATTTTTTTTTTCAGCATTGGATAAATTTGGATATTCTTATTCATTTGGAAATGAAAAAATTTAATCTTTTCAAAACTCAAATTTGATTGGATCTAGTTTCTTATCAAGTTATCATAATCTATATTTACTTGACACAATTGCTTTATTTAATGAATCTTTGCTTGTTAATGCTATCGGTTGCCATATCAATGGATACTCTGAAAGGTCCAGGGAGCTATAAAATTTATGATTCTACAACTAAATTTACTTTTTGAGATGGGAAATATCCGGTTCTTTGAGGATGTTGAGTTTGCAGGGGGAAAGACTTAAGGACTTTGTATTTAAAGAGGAGTATGATATTCCACTAATTATTGTTGGCAATAATCAAGAATAATTTTCTATACTCGACATTGTGCAAGAAGCAATTCTAGATCAAGACAATGTCATTGATTGTCCTGCTCAACTTCAAGAAGTTATTCCAGAAGAACAAACTCCACAATCTTAAGAACCATTACCATTAAGAAGATTCACTACATATTAGAGAAATACAATTTTGGATGATTATATTGTATTTCTTGAAGGACATATGTTGACATTGGAATGATGAAAAATGATCCAATCAACTTCCATTAAGTAATAGAAATTTCTAACTTTCAAAAGTGGATAAATATCATGAATGAAGAGATGAAGTCAATGAAGAATAATGATGTATGGGATCTTGTTCCCTTGCCTGAAGAAATGAAAATCATTGGTTGTAAATAGATATTTAAAACTAAAAAGGATTCAAAGAGTAATGTGGACAGGTATAAGGCACGTCTTGTTGCTAAGAGCTTCACATAGAAAGAAGGCATCGATTATAAAGAGGCTTTCTCTCTAGTTTCTTTCGAAAGACTCTTTCAGGATTATAATGGCTTTTATGGCATATTTTGATCTTGAGCTACATCAGATGGATGTCAAGACTACATTTCAATATATATGGTGCAACCAGAAAACTATGTATAAAGTAATGCAAAGTCAATGGTTTGCAAATTAAAGAAATCTATCTATGGGATTAAGCAAGTGTCTTGTCAATGGTATTACAAATTTCACCAAGTTATTGTCTTATTCGATTTTGAGTATATACTATAAATTTAGTGGGAGCAAACATATTTTCCTAGTTTTATATGTCAATGACATATTGGTTGCCAGTAATAATGTAGACTTGTTGCATGAAACTAAGATATTTCTAGCAAGAAATTTTGAGATAAAATATTTTGGTGATGCAGCTTTTGTATTAGGGATATAGATACATCAAGACTGCTCTCGAGGTATTCTTGGATTATCACAAAATGCCTGTATCAAAAATAATTCAAGAGATATGGCATGTGAGATTGCAAACTAGGTGATATTCCTGTGGCTAAAAGAGACAAGTTCAGTCTTGTTCAGTACCCTAAGTATCCTTTTATGAAATAGGAAATGCAGAAGATTCCTTATGCATTAGCAATAGGGAGTCTAATGTATGTGTTAAGACTCGAGCCTAGCTATCTGCAAGTGCACAAGTTGTATCAAGTAACAAGTTGATGAGTAGAGTATCATTCTCATGAGGAGGGTTATTCTAAGTACCAAATAATTAAACTGATTATTATTTGGATAACAAAATTCGATTTGTAATTAAACTAAAACTTAAATAAAAATTGAATTTCTTTAAATCTAATAATATAAAGCTTAGGGTTAGGTCACCTTTATCGATTTATTATGGATCTTATAAAGTATCGATTTAGTTCTATTTTTCTTTTGATTAATGGTTTGATTCTCTTTAATTAAGCCTTAGTCTCTCTCAAGCACTAAAACTAATATTAATTTAATCCTTACGTCTACTCCGGTGATTATAAGTAATTAAATCAATTCATTAGGTTTTGTGAGAATCTTGAATAAACCTTTTTAGGGTTTAACCTTATCTCTAAGGGAAAAACTTCCTTAAGATTTTATCTCATTGGATGAATGTTATGCTTCCACTCTCGCTCCTTCACACAACACCTCAATTCAATTAATTATTAGCCAGATAATTAAAGCATTAAGATCTAAGATAACAAAATAATCAAAGAACCTAGTTAAATCAAATAGGCATATGTTATTCCATAATGAACTCAATATAAGGGACCAACCCTAAATAGAGTTTAGTTCCTCACGATGGAAATAAAAATACAACAAACATTAATTGAAATTTAATAACAAGAAAGAGCAAGCTCTAGTTCTTTGTATTGAAGAAGAATTCCACTTGGATTCTCGAATCTCTTCATTGAATCCTAAATTCACTCTTTGTAACACCCTTATATCATATATATGTACAACACATACACCCAGTATATGTAAAATATGCATATACGGTACAAAAAAATCACAGTTCGATTTAATAAAAAAATTTTACTTTTTAAATTTAAAATCTTAAATACTTTAAAATGCATATTCAAATAACAAATAAAATATTATCATAAATTATAGGAACTAAAATAAGCATTTTTTATAAAAATCTCTGGGCCTAGAGTTTTTGTCTATAATTTGGACATTTTCAAAATTCAACAAACAACACAACCTGCATACAAAACACTCCCAAATAAAATCAAATCATCATTTCACCCATAATCCTCAATTTCTCCAAATTTCATAAAATATTTATGCACATATATATATATATATATGTTTATCCAAAAACACATATAAAATCCATAATATAACATTTATGCAAAACATCCTTTATAATTTACAATATATATACCAAAAATATAATATAATATATGTAATATCAAAATGTAATAAAAATAAATACATACTGGCAATCGGCACAAATCTCGAAGAAGCAGCAAGATCAACTCAAGCAATCTCAAAGCTAGACACGACCTGGTCTAGACGAACTCTCTGGCTCTACCAGATCTCCCTTGTCACCTGCGCAATGAATTACAATCGCGTTAAGCCAAAAGCCTTGTGGTACAAACTTTGATAATAATAAAACTCAAATGCTATGCCAATGCACTATGCATATGTATATCATATCGCATATCATTTCATTTTAACACATTTTTCAATCATTCTACAATTCACATAAACAAACACAAGCATGGGCCCAAAGGATCTAATATGCTATTTAAATTCTAGAGTTATTATTTTGGTCCATAATGACACCCAGTGTCTAGCCCGAAGGCAAGTGACGCCCAGTGTCTAGCCCTAAGGCAAATCACAGCGATGCCTAACAGCTAGCCTGAAGGCAAGTGACGTCCAACATCTAGCCCGGAGGCAAATCAATAATTGCTTAAAAGCTAGCCTCGAATGCAAATAATAAGGATAACCTCAAAGGAATGCCGCACAAAACTCTGGAAATTAAAGAACATACTAGACACACAATTATTTCATACTTCTCATTATTAATCTCTTTCTCTTTTTCTCATAATCAAGCTAGGCACATTGCATCATTTTTCATTATCTATTAGGCACATTGCCTTATTTTCTCATCTTTTTCTCACTTTTCTTAATTTTCTCATTTATAGTAATATCAATTCATCACATTTCATCATATCATCACATTGCATTACATTTTACCTTAAAACTCATCACCCAAATATTTTGGGTCATTTCACATAATCCATATATGATTCACATTTTATGCACTTTAGCCATTACCAATAGCCCTTTTAACAATGCCCTTAATGCATACACAACAAATGGCATTACCCAAACATTTTTGTCATTTTCACATAATACACATATTTCATATTTTACACAATATGGCCATTAATAATGGTTTTTCACAATGCATTTAATACATATATGACATTGCACGTGTCATAGCACATTATTTATACATGTTTCATGTATCAAGTAGCTTAACACATTTTCCAATCCAAAATGTGTTAAGCCCAATGTAACGCAAATATGTTCAGTTCATCCAAAGTTTGTACTTATCTCTAAAAACAACCGAAAGAAAGCTTAACACCACCTCCAACCTTCTCTTCCAACTTGCCCTTCAACACTTGGATTGGGCAAATCAACTTTCCTGAATGCTATACCAAATGTGATCATAAATAATCATTTAGTACCACATTCTAATGCATTTCTAATCTTAAACAATAATTAAACATCATTCAAACAAAAATTCTAAAGTTAAGGCTAACCTCACTTGAACTTTGGAATACCATACTAGGCCATTCAATTTAGTATTTTAAGTTTATTTATATTATTAAAAATATATTTTAACATGTTTAAAATAATTACATTACAAAAACATACACTTATAACCAAAATCCTAAAATGGCATAACCTTCTCCCATTGAAGGTTTTCCATTCCAACTCAATCCATTGATAATTTCAGGCTTATATTTATCACTTTTATCACTAAAGAACATGCTTTAACTAATAAAATCAAACAATTCAACAACTTTGAAAAATCACTTTTCCAAAACCCTAAATCAACACTTCCATTCTCAATCTCCAATAAAACTCAACCAAATCCAATATTTGAATTTAAAATACTTGTTTATGCATCGAAACAACTCATTTAGAAATAAATTGCACAATTAAATCACATGATTACAAAAATCCAATTCTCCTATAACCCTAAATTCTCTCTCTTTACCAATCTTTAATCAAACTCAACCATTTCTTCAATCCAACCTTAAAATCATTATTAACTACCCAAAATACTTCATTCATACCCAAATAGACAATTATAACATACTACTTCAACAACCAAAAATTCACATATTCTTAATTTCATGGAAATTCAAAGAAAAAGATAGAAAGCTTACTAATTTTGGTGGAAAACACCAAATCTTCAATTAAAATCTTGAAAATCTATCAATTTTGGAAGATTGAATGAAGCAAAATATTGAGCTTTTCTCCCATGAAAATTCGGCACACTAGGAAGAAGAAGAAAAAGATGACCAAAATACCAATTTCTCTTTTTTTTTTTCCACTCATATTTATAACCATATATTTATAATATTTTAATATATTTTTAATTAATTATTTATTTATTTAATTATTTAATAAAAATTTAAAATTCATATCTTCCATTCAAAATAAAATATTTTTGAATTATTTTTAAAATTTTCAATTTCTAAAGTGTATTTACCAAAATACCCTTTGACTTTGACTTTTTCCTTTAAAAAGTGTTGACTTTTTTGTTGACTTTATATATTATGTATATTTTGCATATATATTACATATATAATTTTTCATTTAAAATTATTTATTTAATTTATCCAATTAAATTATAATTTATTTTATTAAATTTTTAAAAATTAGGAATTTTCCAAAAATCAAAGATATTACAATTCTCTCCCTCTAAAGAGAATTTCGCCCTCGAAATTACCTGCTATCAAGTCTGAACAACTGGAAATACTGGCTCCTCATCGACTGCTCACTCTCCCATATCGCCTCCTCAGTAGCATGATTCCTCCAAAGGACTTGCACAAGTGGCACATTTTTATTTCTCAACTCTTTCACTTCTCGTGCCAAGATCGCTACCGGTTCTTCCTCATAAATCAGATTCAGACTCACCTCATTGAACTCCACTGAAAATATATGAGATGAGTCTGACATGTATCTCCGAAGCATAGAGACATGAAAGACATTGTGAATCTGATCCAATTCAGGTGGCAAAGCCAGTCTATAAGCCACTGGACCAACTCTCTCCAGTATCTCATATGGTCCTATGAAACGAGGACTCAACTTCCCTTTGCGGCCGAATCTCAAAATCTTCCATGGTGACACCTTCAAGAATATTTTATCTCCCACATTGAACTCTATATCTTTCCTCTTCAAATTTGTATAAGATTTTTATCGGTTTGAAACTGCTTTAAGACGACCCCAAATCGTCTTCACTTTCTCTTCTATTTTCTTAATCAAATCGGGACCAACCAACTTACCTTCTCCAACCTCATCCTAGCACAAAGGTGTCCTGCACCTCCTTTGTAAAATGCCTCATAAGGTGTCATCCCAATACTAGACTGATGAATGTTGTTATATGCAAACTCAATCGGTGGCAAGAATCCATCTCAGCTCATAGTAAAATCAATGATAGAACTCCTCAACATATTCTCTAGAATTTTTATTACTCTCTCTGACTTCCCATCTTTCCGAGGATGGAAGGAAGTGCCAAAATGCAACCGAGAACCTAAAACATCTTGTAAACTCCTCTAAAACCTCGATATAAATCAGGAATCTTGATCCAATACCAAAGAAACTAGGACTCCATGCAACCTCACTAACTCACTGATATATAGCTAAGTCAACCTCTTAAGAGAATAATCCATCCAAACTAGAAGAAAATGAGCTATCTTTGTCATTCGATCAACTATCACCCAGATTGCATCCACTACAAAAAAACACGCTATCTGCGACGGACAGAATCCGTCGCAGATACGTCGCAAATCAAGTCTTGCGATCGATCTGCGACGGATACGATCCGTTAGTAAAAAAGGCGTCGCAATTTTCAATTTGCGACAGGCCGTCGCAGATTGCGACGGATTTGCAACCACTCGGCGGTTGCAAATCTCGCGCTTAAATTTTCGCGGGTAAAGGGCAGCCGTCGCAGATTCCGTCGCAGATTTCGTCGCAGATTCCGTCGCAGATTTCGTCGCAGATTTCCCTCGCAGATTCCGTCACAGATTTCCGTCTTAAATTCGTTGCAGATTTCGTCGCAGATTGCCGTCACAGATTCCGTCGCATATTGTCGTCGCAGTATCTGTCGCAGATTCCGTCATAGATTTCAAATATCCGTCGCAGATTTGTAGCAAATCTGTAGTAATTTAATATTGATTTTTATTGGAACTATTTATATTATCAATTAATTTTATGAGAACTTTATAAATACATTTGGAACATTTAAACACAATCTAAAAAAACACTGATTACATTGATAAAAATAATTCTTTTATTAATTTTCAATAAAATAAAATATTTTACAATTTAACTATACAAGTGTTAAGAACACTACTATAAATAATCTATCTTGAAAATAACAATATAGATCTTCAATTATCATTTTCCATTGAATCATGACTTGCATCATCATCTAGCTTGGACTGAAGCTTTGCAACTGTTAAATAATTCATCGGAAGAACATGATATAAAGCCTGAAATTGTAAGAAGTGAAGTCAGTGCATGATGTGGGAAATAATTTCAAGAGAACTGTTATATGAAATGGCAAATGCAAATTTTATAAATTGGAAAATGCAAATTAAATGAAATGGCAATAATGATATACTTGAATTAAAAGCAACTAAGATTTCATAAATAGGTAATTTTAACCTTCATGTATATGTGGTCAGTGATCTGCACAGCTTTGTTACTAAGATTTCATAATTTCTGAAATTCAATAAACAAGAACCAATATAGAAGAGAATTAAGAAAAGAAAAACTGGAGATATTCCCTTTCCTGTTTAAGTGTTAACAAAGAATCAGTCGCTCAAAGCCTGTAAAACCAAAATCAACATAATGAATCCGAAAATTTCAATCAGCTAGGTGCAACATGATTACTTTATTATACTAGGTGAAAATTCTTATCAATAATCAGATTATTGAACATATATGCAATTGCTTTTGGAAATGAATTCTGTAATATCCCAAGTTACACCCCAAAAGTTTTGGAGCTATTTAATTGGATGTAATTTGTGTGTGTATTAAGGGGAAAGAGAAAAGAAGTGAAGAGAAGATATGTTGGTAAAATATGTAAGGAAAATATTATAAGAGCTAGATGGATATGAATAATAAAGTGTATATATGGTATTTGATGATATGGGAAATATAAATGCAATATATATAACATATACATATACTCACATATACATCACATATTCATGATGTATAAATTGGTGTAGGAAAGTGAGATAAATATATATATATATATATTTGTATAATTAGTTAATAATAATAATAATGATAATAAGGACAAAAAGAAAAAGAAGAGGAAAGCAAAAGAAATTTGTGTGGAGGAGATTTAATGGTATTATTATTATTATTATTATTATTATTATTATATATATATATAAAGGATAAGAACGAAGGAAGAATGGAGAAACTTCATTCTTCTTCTTCTTCTGTTTGGTGAACGAGAGAGAGAGAGAGAGAAGCTAGAGAGAGAAGCACCAAGGATTAAAGGAATTTAAGGGAATTGAAGATGGAGATGAAGATTTGGCAAGCTATTCAAGTAAGTACTAATCTCTTAAGTGGATTTTTATTGATTATAGAAATATATGAGTTTTTTTTATCTTCTTGTTTTGATTTCTTTTGGATTGAGATTTATATTTGGTATAATGGGTGTGTAAGATGATGAAAAGAAAATATTGAAGCATGTAAATGTATTGAACTATCATCTAAGTGATGATAAGTTGAGATAATTGTGAGAATGATGATGAATTGTTGAGTTAGGGTTGTGTATAAATGAATTGGTACTTTGAGTAGTTGATTATAGTGAGGAGTATATATTGATTATTATGATGATATAATGAAGATAATTATATGTTAAAATGATAGGAAATTGATAAATATTAATAAAGATGATGATTAATAGGGTTGTGGTGTGATTTTGGAAGGGCTTGAATGAATTTGGAAGTGTTTGGTCTTTGAATCATTGAAGGACACGGCCAAGTTATGAGGGACACGGCCAAGTTAGGGCAAACTTGGCCGTGTTGAATGGTTTTTGGAGAGACACGGCCACTGTCTTGGCCGTGTCCCTTGACCGTGTTTGCCACTGCCTAGTTTATGTTGAGAGACATGGCTGTGTCCCTTGCCGTGTCTGCTTCTGGATAGTTTATGTTGAGAGACACGGCCACTGGCTTGGCCGTGTCTACTGCCCGTGTTTGCTGCTGGAACTTTTGGTTGAGAGACACGGCCACAGGCTTGGCCGTGTCCCTTGAGGGTGTTAGTTTTTGTGTTTGTTAATTGTTCTTCATACATTGTTGGATCTTCAATTGTCTTTTGTACTTACATACACTTGCAACAATAATGATCCAACCAAATGTATATAGAAGATTCTACATTAATGTATAATGTAAATTGTTTTGTATATAACAATGATGGTATAGGCAATGTGGAAGATATAATGATCTTGGAAAAAGGTTTGTGCAATGCCATTGTTTATGTATTGTTGAGTGATAAATTGAATTGATCAATATGATTTGATGATAATGTTGATATTATATGAACTATGTTATGCTTTATGCATTGTCAATCTTATGAATTGTATTGTGCTATATGTAGATTAATGATGCATATGAATAATGACGTGTTATGTACAATGTGAAATATCATGTGATCATTGATGATGAATTACCTTAATGTTATGATTAAGGCTTGTTTGCCTAATTGATGATATAAATGTGCATTTGAATAATGAAGTGTTATATAGTGAAATGTTATAAAATGATGTGAAGTCATTGTTAGTGACTATGATGATTAAAATATGAAATGAAGCCATTGTGATTGGCTCTAATGATTCAAATGAGATATGAAGCCATTGTTATTGGCTATGGCAATTCAATTGAGAATGAAATGAGAATGAAAAGATTTTGTGTCTAATATGTTGATTCAAATTTCAGAGTTCTGGTTTTGGCGGCATGCCTAGAAAATGTGAAAAAGGTAACAGTCTTGCCGGGTTGAGGATCTCTTCAATTTGAGTGAGTTGAGGTCCAAGAGACTGGGTTTGTTACACTATATGAATTATTGATATGAAATATATGAAAAGTAACAGTCTTGTCGGGTTGAGGATCTTCTCGATTTAGTCGGGTTGATGGTCCAAGAGACTGGGTCTGTTACTAGTAACAGTCTTGCCGGGTTGAGGATCTCCTCAAGTTATTGAGTTGATGGTCCAAGAGACTGGGTCTGTTACACTATCCATGGATAGAGATATGAGATATATTGCCTACGGGCTTGATCATTGTGATTATAGACCAAAGCAGTAACTCTGAACTTTGAATAACATATTAGTGTGTTGTTTGGGCCCGAGTCTATCTTTGTTGAAATATGTGATATGCAAATGTTGAAAGATATGACTAAAGAGATCTATGGCTGCCCTCATTGGAAATGTGATTCATGGTTGATGAATTGTGAATAAAATGATGTTATAAAATATGACTTTGTAATATGTGTATTGATATATTGAAAGTGAATATGGCTTGAAGTGTTTTATTGAGATATGAGTTTATGAAAATGTTGTATGATGTGTAAAATGTATGTAAATGTGAGAATTGTTTCCATGAAAGTTTGGATATGCCAAAGAAGGGTGATTTGTTGAAAATGATGTATATGTATATGTATATGAGATAGAAATGGTAAGTATTGTATTGTGAATGTTGTATATAGATATGTGTATAATTTCTGAGATTAGTGGGATTATATGAAGAATGTTTTGAGAAAGGAAAAACGGGATAAGCGAACTATAGAACATAATGCTAAGAACGTGAGGTATGATTATTTTGTAAAGTATATTTTAATGCTTATTTGTCTTACTAAGCTTTCTAGCTTAGCGTGGTTTTGTAATCGCGCAGGTTTTTATGCGGATGATCTAGAAGCTTAGTTGCTATGCCACAAGATGGGTAAGAGTGTCTCGAGACCAACTAGAAGGTGATGCATACATGTGTGATTTTTCATTATGCTTTATATTTTTATAAGAATAATGATTACTATAAATGTTTCTTAAATGAACATAATATTGCTTGAACTTGGATAAAGACTTTTAAATAGAAATTAAAAGTGACACTCTTATACTTCATATGCGCATTGTATGTATACCAAGTATATGTATAGTGCTTATATGGAGTATGGGGGCGTTACAAATTCACTTGTGCAGCTATTATAAATACGTATGGCAACAGCACATGCAAAATTCTGTTCCTGTCAATACTTATGCTTTCCAAGCTGAATATTCATGTCCCATTCTCCTGATAATTAGAAGCAGGAAGAAACTATATATTGCAAGTGACAGCCCCTGGTCTCTCTTGAGATTCAACACAAGCATGCACATGCATCTGCAAATGGAAATGTTTTTTTCCCTTGCAAACAATGTGAACAAACAGCATATTGTGGCAAATGTCCATGTCTATCAGACAGCAATTTAAATTAGTGCTCAAGAATAGTAAAATGTAAGGACTAGCAAAATTTTTGGCAGCATTTCTTGATGACTGATCTCATAAAGTTGCCACCCCCTTCTTCAAACATAAGAGGCAGCATGGCTCAGAAAAAGTAAAAAAGTCACAAAAATTGTCCTAGCCACTATAAATTGATTCAACGAAGGATGGAAAATTAATTGGAAGTGGGCGAATACGATTCTAAATACATCTCATTCCATATCATTGACCAGTCCAGCTGAAGCTACAATCACAAGCTTCCCAAAAAATTTTGCATCTACTATTCCACATTTCCTTTTCTCTTGATCATAAACACCTTATTCTTACAAAATTTCACACATGGAATCAAATCATTTCAGTGAGATTAAAACTAAATTAGTTGTTAATATGCAATATCCATAATTTATCAAGACAACATGGCCAATTAACCTCTTCCCAATAGAAACTATCAATATGGACAAAAATCTAGTTTAATTAGTACATACAAACTCTGATTGATTGACATTTACAAGCAGCTAAATAAGGAACAGACACACTAGCAGAACTGAGTGCTCAAACAGATGAATTGCTCTATGCAAAAGAGAAAAGAACACAACCTCAAATGTTGGATCCGCAAAAGAGAAAAGAACACAACCTCAAATGTTCTTTTTTCTCTTTCTTTTTCTGGGACCTCATTGAACATCCAGAGTTCAGAACCTGGAGCCAGGAATGCCTCCAAAACCTGAAAAACAAAGGCATAAACAAAAATCAAACTACAGATCTATATACTTCCTAATTAATTTCTTCTTTTATCTATTAGTCCCATGAATTACATTGAATTGTGCCACTTTTTAATGCATCCAAAATGAACAGGACATGAAGGTAATATTAAAACTCCACTTTTGTATACCATTATTATGTCATCAATGTCGCGGCGCCACCCGCAGAACAGTATCTTCTCTGGGTATTTTGGGGGATCAATCAGTTTTGGACAAGAACCCCTGCGAACCTGGATTAAGGACAAGCACCCAAGTAAGAAAAAATACAACCAAAATGGTCCTAACATAAAGAATTAGCACATCAGAGAAGAGGTGTATAAGTAATTGAAGGTCCCAAATGCTCATGCATGTAATTAATTTTACTACAGTGTAAAATACTTTTGTCTTTCTCATTGCGAAACAATAAGAATAATATAGAGAATGAGAATCACGCAAGAAAAGCATAAAAGGTGTTACAACTTTTCAAACAAAGCCAAAGTCATTGACAAGAAAAATGTCGGGGACCAAAATCTACATGTTGTATCAAGCTTTAAGAGTCATATTATTGAATTTCTGCATGTACACATGGTTTGTTGCAGGGGAATGAAATGAGCATTAAACCTGCAGAATTCTACCTCTGTGCTTTTCCCTTTTTGTAAACGATAACTTATTATTTTATCACTTTACTTTTATTTGCATTATAATTATTCTGATAAAAAAATTCATTAAAAATTTATAAATTTCGATATTATGAATTACTGAATATCATATCTAATCACACTAAATTACTATTTAAGATATTATAATAACATATTATATAGATTTAACATTAAAAATTTTGCCAAATTATAAAAAGAAAGTATATAATTATTTATAATAAAAAATATTCAGGATAAATAAATAAATATATATAGACCCCATCAACTAATTTGAAACATTGTAAAATTACATAGAAAATTAAGACAATCAATCAAGTTTTTTCTTTGTTTTTCAAAATTACAATCTGATATTTTTAAAACATTTTTATGTTTTTGCAAATTGATTTGAGAAAAATTTTAAAAATAAAGTTTTTTTTAATCCAAACCATGAGTTTTTTAAACTCCAAGCAAACTATTTTATAAAAACAGTTAATAGATGCACTTAACTTCAGGGTTCACAGTATGTAATAGATTAAAGTTTTCTCTTCACCAGCAAACCTTTGGTTAGAGAAGCCATGGAAAATAGGAAACTGCTTTAGATGCACTTTTACTATTGACATTCCCGATCTCCATTTTGAGAGGCCTCTAACGAATCAACATCTCACATACATGTGCTTATTGAAAAGCAAAATTACAGAAGAAAAAAGAATACCTAGAGCAGGAACAGATTTATCATTGAAATACTTCTCCGGAAATATGCCTCTGATGTAACTTATATTGAATATGGCAATACGGAGCAGGTTCCTTGTCTAATTCAAAAAAGTTATATGATACAACATAAGATCAACTTAAGAGTTAGCAGAAACAGGAAATAGTAGATTTTGCATGTATCAAACGAAAACAAACAGGAAATATTCATGAATATTAATTCACAAGAAATTATGTTCTTAAAAAAATTCCTAGATAGGCATGACCATGCGTGTGGAGAAATTTAATATCGAGGTGCAATCCCTCCCAAGGGCTACAAATGTTTCAACTGAAGTATTTATGAGAAATATCCATCAGCAGTCACAATAGTGATCATATATGATTATTAAGAATGGAAATATCAAGCACGCATCAACTAAGAGGGTGGAGATGTTAGAAAGCAAAAGAGAAAAGAACACAACCTCAAATGTTGGATCCGCAACTGGACTGCAATCAACAAATATGGCAACCTTTCCCTTGTCAGGTTGCAATGCACTTGGCTTTCCAAGCTCAGCCTGCAATTAAATGAATAAGCATCGTATTTAAGCCTTGAATGAAAAAACGCAAACCACTAACATATCATTATAAAACCACAGAGAAAGAAGAATGTTTGGCATTCAATAAAATACCTTCACACTAGCAATCACCTCTGTCGCACCCATCCTAACTCGTGCTGAGCCATTTGCCTGTAATGAAACCCATAAAACACGACATTAAAAGTGTGGTTAAAAGGGAAAAAAAAGAATAAACAAAAATGAATAAGATTCTACCAAATCCATTTTAAAATCAAGACATATAAATACAAGCATTCGCTACCTGAGGAATGACTCCAGTTTCAACAAAGATGGGTCGGTAGGCATCTCTTTTCCGACCATCAGAGCGGAGATTTTGGTTAATGCCACCCTGTAGAAAATGCTTTTCTCCAACTGAAAGTCCTACCATTTCTTAGCATAAAAAAATCTACAACATAAACCAAATTATTGAGCAATGACCCAGACACCCAGTTGATGGTGATGGTTCATCGACAGCGATTGTGGTAGCGGATGGCAATGGTTCATTAACGGCGACCAACATAAACCAAAAACAATATACTTTAAAGAAAAATTGAATAGAATAAAGTAAAATAAAACAAAAATAACAAGAAATTGAAAATATACCAGTAGCCGGCGATGGTGGTAGCGATGAAGTTGAATCTGGAATGGCGATGGTGGTGAAGGATATACTCATCGAGCGACGGCTATAATGAAGGATATACTCATCATCGAGCAACAACAAATCGGTGATGGCATCTCAAACCTTGAGATGGCGTGACGACGGCGACGGCGCTAGGAGAGGAGAGGAAGAGGGACGCCGGTGTGAGAGTGAGGAGAGGAAATGGAGAAAGAATGAGGATGTGTGCTGTGTAAAGGAGAGATGAGAAGATTAAGATTTTGAACGGCGCAAGGCAACTGATGAGATAAGAGTGAGTGATTAGGGTTTGAGAGAATTAGGTTGGTATATTAGTCCAAAACAGCGTTGTTTTGGATAAATCTAAACCGTTTTGAATATTAGGTTGGTATATTACTTTATATTATTAATAATTAATAATTAATAATTTAATATTTATTTTTAATTTAATTAATTATTTAATTATATTATTTAATTAATAAATATTAGTTAACTTATTACATATGTATTTAACTGCCTTTTTCAGAGTTATGTCGTTATTATAATATATAAAGTACAAATTATTGTATAATAAATAATACTTACTATTTAATAATTATTAAGTACTAATTTAAAATTTAATATTAGTAATTAACACTAAAAAGGCATAAATATTAAGTACTAATTTAAAATTTAATATTAGTAAATTATTAAATCATAAATATTCATAAATATTGTTACCATAAATATTTGTTGTTATTAAAAGTAGATTGAATTTAATATTATATAAATATTTTTTTGCGACGATTATTTGAGACGGACTGATTTTCGTCGTAGATCTGTGACGGATTTGCAACGGATTTGCGACCAATTTCTCAAAATTCCTCCGACTCGTCCTTCCGTCGCAAATCCGTCGCAGATCCGTAGCAAATTTGCGACGGAAACATGTCCGTCGCAGATTTTCGTCGCAAAATTTCGAATATTTTTATAGTGAAATTTGCGACGGAAATAGACGGTAGCAGATATCCGTTGCAAATTGGTTTTTTTTAGTGTTTTTCGCTCGCGCCAAGTTTTCGAGCCAACTTTTGCGACGATTATTTGCGACGGAATGATTTTCGTCGCAGATCTGCGACGGATTTGCAACGGATGTGCGACCAATTTCTCAAAATTCCTCTGACTTGTCCTTCCGTCGCAGATCCGTAGCAAATTTGAGACGGAAACATGTCCGTCGCAGATTTTCATCGCAAAATTCCGAATATTTTTATAGTGAAATTTGCGACGGCAATAGACGGTAGCAGATATCCGTTGCAAATTGGTTTTTTTAGTGTTTTCTCTCTCGCGCCAAGTTTCCGCGCCAACTTTTGCGATGATTATTTGCGACGAAATGATTTTCGTCGCAGATCTACGACGGATTTGCAACGGATTTGCGACCAATTTCTCAAAATTCCTCTGACTTGTCCTTTCGTCGCAGATCTGTAGCAAATTTACGAGGGAAACATGTCCGTCGCGAATGCCGAATATTTTTGTAGTGATCATGCTTCTTCTGGGTCAAAGGTAGTCCAGTCATAAAATCCATCGTCACTCGTTCTCATTTCCACTTTGGCATTGATAATGGCTAGAGCAATCCTGAAGGAACTTGGTGCTCAACCTTCACTCTCTGACAAATGAGACATCTAGATACAAACTCTGCTATGTCCCTCTTCATACCTCACCACCAATAATGTTGCTTTAAATCCTGATACATCTTGGTACTACCAGGGTGCATAGCATAGAGTGACTGATGTGCTTTCTCTAATATCATCCTCTTTAATCCTACATCATTAGGAATACATAACCTATCTCTGTACTAAAGACTGCCATAGTCTCTCAAATGAAATATCGACTCTCCCCCTTTTGGCAATTCAACACAATCTTCTAGATTTTTTCATTTGCCAATTTAGCCTCTCTAACCTGATCTAATAAAATCGGCCTCAACTGCAACTGAGCCATCAAAGTACCATCATCACAAGACTCAAATCTAGCATGTAACGCTCTCAACTCAATAAGCAATGAGAGTGAATAAGCAGTCAAAACTGCCAAAGACTTCTAACTCAAGGCATCAACAACAATATTTGCCTTGCTAGAATGATAATTAATCAAACATTCATAGTCTTTAATTAACTCTAATCATCATATCTGCCGAAAATTCAGCTCTCTCTGAACACCCAGGTACTTCAAACTCTTGTGATCAATATAAATGGAACACTTCTCGCTATACAAATAATGCTGCCAAATCTTCAAAGTAAAAACTATGTTGCTAGCTCCAAATCATAAGTCGGGTAATTTAGCCCATAAGGCTTCAACTGTTGAGAGACATAAGCAATGACTCTATTCTCCTGCATCAGAATACAACCTAAACTACTATGTGAAGCATCACTGTATATCACATAAGGTTTACCTTCCACAGGCAGGGTAAGGACAAGCTTGAGTCAACATCTCACTCAGCTGCTCAAAACTCGCATGACACTTATCTATCCATAATAATCTAACTCCCTTCCAAAGTAATATGGTGAGTGGTGTAGCTATCATAGAAAAATCCTATACAAATCGACGATAATAGCCTGCCAATCCCAGAAAACTTCTAACATCTGTCACGGTCTTAGGTGCACTCTAATTCAAGATAGCTTCAACTTTACTCGGATCAACTCTAATACCCTCTGCTGAAACCACATGACCAAGAAAAGTCACCTGATCGAGCCATAACTCACAGTTAGACAACTTAGCATACAACTGCTTCTCTCTCAGAGTTTGTAATACAATCCGCAAATATCTATCATGATTCTCTTCATTACGCAAATACACCAGGATATCATCAATGAAGACCACTACAAACTGATCTAAGTATGGTCTAAACACCCTGTTCATCAAATCCATAAATGTTGTTGGTGCATTCATCAATCCAAAGGGCATCACTAGAAACTCATAATGTCCATACCTAGTACAAAAAGCTATCTTGGGCACATCCATATCCCTGACTCTCAACTGATGGTACCCTAATCTCAGATCAATCTTAGAGAATATTGTTTCTCCCTTCAACTGATCAAAGAGATCATCTATCAGAGGCAATGGATACTTATTATTGATGGTCACCTTATTCAACTGTATGTAATTAATGCACAATCTCAAGGTTATATCCTTCTTCTTCACAAACAAAATAGGAGCTCCCCACGAGGACACACTAGGGCAGATGAACCCTTTATCCAGCAACTCCTGCAACTGCATCTTCAACTCTCTCGGCAGGTGCCATCTGATAAGGGGTAATAGAGATGGGAGTGGTACCAGGCATCAGATTAATACCAAACTCGACCTCTCTCTCAGGAGGTACCCCTGGCAATTCATCAGAGAAAACATCTGGAAACTCGACAACTGTGGGTATACTGTCAATCTAGGACTCCACTGCTCTGGTATCTACAACATGAGCAAGATAAGCCTCACATCTCTTTTGGATCATCCTCCTAGCTGAAACAAACATAGATGAAAGATGTCTCTGTTCACTAGATACCATCACATCCCTATCATTTTGTATTTTCAGGGTAACACATTTTCGCTGACAGTCCCCATGCCTGGATAACCAATTTATGCTCAAAATCAGATCATACTCCCTGAAAGACATCTCAATTAGGTTACCGAGAAACTCCTCATCCTGAACCACAATCGGACTATCTCAGTGCACCCTGCTAACCACAATATTGTGCCCTAAAGAATTTGTCACCAAAACATAAAATCCTAGGGACTCAGAATGTAAATCACTCATAGGCAAGATGGATGCACCGATGTATGAATGAGTCGACCCAAATTCTATCAATGCAAGAACCGAAGTACCAAATAAAGCAAAAGTACCAGCAATAATAGCTGAAGCATCTGGCTACCTCTACATCACATAGACCCGCTACGATGGCCCTGCCTCATTTGGTCTACCTCGGCTGTAGAACCTCCTCTCTGACTAGTCCCAGATCGACCACTTCTACCAAAATCTCTGCCACCACGACTCCCTTTGACACTGGGTAGAGAAGCTGCAGTATCTGTCTGTCTATCCTCTGATGGCTCTGGACAATCTATGATAAAATGGTCCGCCGATCCACATCTAAAACACACAATTAATGCATCTCTCTTCTAGCAGACACCTCCGTGTGCTCTACCACAAAAAATATAGGTAGGTGGAGTAGGCCTCTGAGCCACTGGGTCAGAACACTAGCCACTGAAGCATTAGGTCTCTGCCTCTGTCTCAGCTGCTGCTATACTGACCTGCCAGACTGCCCCTTGCATCTACTGAACCTCTGAAAATATCTCCCTCGGCCTTTCTTCACTAATAAAGACCCTGTCTCACTCTGGGATCTCCTAGATCTGGTCTCCTCAACCCTAGCAGCTGCTACAAGATCCTGTGCTCTCTCAATACTCCTGGCAGTTGCAACCAACTGAGAAACATTTTGATACCGAGAGCCTGCCACAATATACATAATAAAGGGTCTCAGCCCCTCCTCAAACCTCAAGCACTGGTCAATCTCATCAGAAATAATCCTACCAGTATACTAACTCAGTCGGATAAACTTTATCTCATACTCTGTCACTGTCCTGGTATCCTGCATTAAACTCAGGAACTCCATCCTTTTTGCATCCTTATACTCCCTCGGAGTATACTTCTTCTTGAATTTCCATAGAAAATCATCATAGGTCAGGACTGGTGGATCAGCAGTAGCACATGGAACCTTTTTTCACCACTCATAAGCATCCCTCTACAAAAGAGATCTGGCACAATCAAACTTCTCCTTCGAAGTAGCCTGCAGCTAGATGAACACTTTCTGGACCCTGTCTAGCCACTGTTCTGCTACAGCAGGGTCTGTAGTACCAATAAAGTCCCCAGCTCCAAACTTCCTTAACTTATCATACTTCCTCGTCGGTAACTACAGCTGCAGCTGTAGTGGCAGCGGCTGCTACTGAACCAGAGCCTGCCTCAACAGCTCCACCATATACTGTATCCAGCCTTGTAGAATCTCATTAGCTGCTGGTTTCATAGGCACAGAAGCAGACGCCTCACCAACAGTCTCAACTCTAGGTCCATCTCTACCCTCACCAGGAGCTATACTCTTAGCACTACCCTCTACAGACTGATGCGTCCGAGATGCCATAACTACCAATATCTTCAAACACAGCAAAAATTGCCACATCAGCAATCAGAAACTGCCGGTGCTAATGCATGTATCACAATTAAAAATTATATTTAAAATATCTATTTTCTCTCTCTAACAACACATCTACTTTGAGAACCTCAAACCTAGGCTTTGATATCAAAATAAATATAACACTCTTATACCCTATATATGTACAATACATACACTCAGTATATGTAAAATAAGCATATATGGTACAAAAATGTCACAGTCTAATTTTATTAAAAAATTTCACTTTTCAAATTTAAAATCTTAAATACTTTAAATTGTAATATCCCAATGTATGCCCTAGAAGTTTTGAATATTATTGTTGTTTGATTTGTATTAAATGTACATATGTTTTAGCAAAAGAAATGATTGTGTTAATGGAATGTATATGTTGTATATATGTTAATATATATAACATATATGTTGGTCAAGTGTAAAGTCAAGGGAAGAAGATATTTTTTATTTGGGATGAGTGAAATTACTTAAGAGGGCAAGAGTTTTAAAGGAAGTGTGAACAAATAATAAAAGGGCATTTAAGTAATTGTGTTGATGGAATTGCTTGGTGGATATTTAAAGAAGAAAAGAAGGTTGAATTGTCTTCATTTCTTTTCTTTTCTTGGTATAGCTGGCCATTTCAAAGGAAGAGAGCAAAAGTGAGATTTGCTTATTCAAGTTTCAAATTGAAGGAGAAATCAAAGGTTTTGGTTGGAGATTTGTGAAATTTTCTTCATCTAAGGTAAGTACTCTCTTATTTTCCTTTGGTATTTTGAAGATATGTTTTGAAGTGTGTTGTGATTTGATAATATTATGATTTGGTATGTTTGAGATGAGTTTCTAAATGTTGAAATTGATTGTGAGTTAATTTAGTGTTGGTTTGGTTTTGGTTGAAGATGGTAGGTTAAAAGTGATGTTTTTTTAGGGTTTTGAAGTGGAAGGTGATTAAATGTGTTGATGATGGGTTGTTAAGGTGAATATTGTGGTAAACATGTGAAATATGTGTTTAGAACATGGATTACATTCATTTGAATTATGCTATATTGTGTATAATGTAATTGAGTGCAACCAAAGGGGACTTGGACATGTTAGGGTTTCAATTCATGAGAGACACGGCCAAGTCCATGGAAACTTGGCCGTGTTGGGTGATTTTTGGAGGAGACACGGCCGTGTCCCTTGCCCATGTTGGCTTTTGTTGCTTTTGGTTGAGATGTTTTTGGTTGAGAGGTTTTTGGTTGAGAGACACGGCCACAAGCTTGGCCGTGTCCCTTGAGTGTGTTGGTTACTGTGTTTGGTTTTTGTTCTTCTTACATGATTGAGTTTGAACTTCCATTTGATAATGCATATGATATTATATGAACAAGGTAATGTAATATGCATTGTGAAACTTGTGAATGGCAATGTGTTATATGAATAATGTATCTTGAAATGTTATACCAATGATGCTATGTGAATAATATGAATTGAGATATAATATGATAATGCTAGGTGAATAATATGAATTGAGATACAACATGATATGAGGCCATTGTGATTGGCTATGATAACTCAAATGTGATGTGAAGCCATTGTGTTTGGCTATGATGATTCAATTGAAAGAACATAAGGCATGTTTGCCTAATTGATGATGAGAATTGAGAATGAAACAATAAATGAATTGTGTGTCTAATGTGTTATTCATTTTCAGAGTTTTGTTGTTGGTGGCATGCCTATTGGTAACATTCTCTTGAAGTTAGGTTGGATTGGATCCTTGAAGCCTAATTGAGATGTTACAACCCTTGAAGCTAGGTTGGATTGGTTCTTGAAGCCAAGTTGGGTTGATACTTAGCATGCTTTGTTCCCCTTGAAGCTTGGTTGAACCTAAATCCTTGAAGCCTAGTTGGGTTTATGATAATGATAAATGTGATAACAAAACCAAAGCATTAACTCTGAAAGTTGAATGGCATATTAGTGTGTCTTGGGCCCATGCTTGTCTTTGTTTAATGTGATTCATGTATGGTAAAATGATTAACTAATGAGATATATGGAAGGATATTGAAATGTGATATGTTTATATATGTGGTTTATGAAAAATAAAGGTATGTTGTTAACCTTTCATCTATGATACTGATTTGAGTAATCAAATGTGTGACATTGCATTGCATTATAGTATAGTGTTGGTATATTTTGTACTACTAAGCCGTTGGCTTAGCGCGATATTGTTTGATCGCGCAGGTAACAGAGTTGAACCTGAGAGCTCCTCAAGACCGAGTGAGAGTAGACATTGAAGTGTTATTTTGGGATCTGAAGATCAGAGAAGAGTTGCCAATCATGTATATATATTCTATGTTTTGTAAACTTTGATTTGTAATATACTTGTAATAACTTTCGCTGTGAATTAATAAATATTTTTATATGGTGTCTTTTGGATTTCTTTTAAGTGTTTGAGATTGATTTCACTTATTTACAAAGATATTTGTTGTGTTTCTTTTTAAACTGTGGCATTTTCTATATTCAGTATACGTATGTTACGATTGTTTAAGCATGCTTGGTACGTATACGGTATATAGGGGTGTTACATAAAATGTATATTCAAATAATAAATAAAATATTATCATAAATTATAGGTACTAAAATAAGAATTTTCATAAAAGTCTCAGGAAAAAATTCTCCAAAGTTTTATCTATAATTTGGACATTTCTAAATTGAACAAACAACACAACCTGCACACAAAAACACTCCCAAATAATATCAAATCATCATTTCACCCATACTCCTCAATTTCTCCAAATTTCACAAAATATTTATACACATATATATGTTTATCCAAAAACACATATAAAATCCATAATATAACATTTATTTAAAACATCCTTTATAATTTACAATATATATACCAAAAATATAATATAATATATGTAATATCAAAATATAATAAAAACATATACATGATGGCAATCAGCATTGATCTCAAAAAAGCAGCAAGATCAACTCAAGCAATCTCAAAGCTAGACCCGACTTGGTCTAGACAAACTCTTCGGCTCTACTAGATCTCTCTTGTCACCTACGTGATGAATTACAATAGTGTTAAGCCAAAAGCCTAGTGGTACAAACTTTGATAACAATAAAACTCAAATGCAATACCAATGCACAATGCACAATGCATATGGATATCTTATCTCATATCATTTCATTATAACATATTTTTCAATCATTCTATAATTCACATAAACAAACACAAGCATGAGCCCAAAGAATCTAATATGCTATTCAAATTCTAGAGTTACTATTTTAGTCCATAATGACATCCAGTGGCTAGCCCGAAGGCAAGTGATGCCCAGTGTCTAGCCCGAAGGCATATCATAGTGATGCCCAACATCTAGCCTGAAAGCAAGTGACATCTAATGTCTAGCCTGAAGGTAAATCAATAATTGCTCAAAAGTTAGCCCCAAAGGCAAATAATGAGGATAACCTCATAAGCATGCCGCCAAACACAGAACTCTGAAAATTGAAGAACATACTAGGTACATAATTATTTCACATTTCTCATTATTAATCTCTTTCTCATTTTCTCATAATCAAGCTAGGCACATTGCCTCATTTTTTATTATCTATTAGGCACGTTGCCTTATTTTCTCATCTTTTTCTCACTTTTCTTATTTTTCTCATTTATAGCAATATCAATTTATCACATTTCATCATATCATCACATTGCATCACATTTTACCTTAAAACTCATCACCCAAATATTTTGGATAATTTCATAAAATCCATATATGATTCACATTTTATGCACTTTAGCCATTACCAATGGCCTTTTTAACAATGCCCCTAATGCATACACAACAAATGGCATTACCTAAACATTTTGGGTCATTTTTACATAATACATATATTTCACATTTTACACAATTTGGCCATTAACAATGGCTTTTCACAATATATTTAACACATATATGATATTACATATGTTATAGCACATTATTTATACATATTTCATATATCAAGTAGCTTAACACATTTTTCAATCCAAAATGTGTTAAGCCCAATGTAATGTAAATAATTCTAGTTCATTCAAAGTTTATACTTACCTCTAAAAACAACCAAAAGCAAGCTTAACACCACCTCCAACCTTCTCTTTCAACTTACCCTTTAACACTTGGATGGGGTAAATCAATTCTCCTCAATGCCTATACCAAATGTGATCATAAATAATCATTTAGTACCACATTCTAAGGCATTTCCAATCTTAAACCATAATTAAACATCATTTAAACAAAAATCCCAAAGCTAAGGCTAACCTTACTTTAACTTTGGAATACCATTCTAGGCCATTCAATTTGGTATTTTAAGTTTATTTATATTATTAAAAATATATTTAACATGTTTAAAATAATTACATTACAAAAATATACACTTATAACCAAAACCCTAAAATGGCATAACCTTCCCCCATTGAAGGTTTTCCCTTCCAACTCAATCCATTGATAATTTCAAGCTTATATTCATCACTTTTATCACTAAAGAACATGCTTTAACTAATAAAATTAAACAATTCAATAACTTTGGAAAATCACTTTTCCAAAATCATAAATCAACACTTCCATTCTTAAACTTCAATCAAACTCAACCAAATCCAATATTTGACTTTAAAATACTTGTTTATGCATCAAAACAACTCATGTTGAAAGAAATTATACAATTAAATCACATGATTACAAAAATCCAATTCTCCCATAACCCTAAATTCTCTCTCTTCACCAATCTTTTTACAAACTCAACCATTTCTTCAATCCAACCTTAAAACCATTATTAACTATCCAAAATAACTTCATTCATACCCAAATAGACAATTATAACATACTACTTCAACAACTCAAAATTCACATATTCTTAATTATTTTATTAGTTTTTGTCATCAAATTGCTATTTATTTATTATGATAATTATTGTTTTCTTCATACATTTTGGTAGTTTAATCTGTTTATTTAGTGATTTCATGCAATTTGGTAGTTTTTAATTTATCCCAGTGTTTAGATCATTTTTGTACTAATTTTTAGTATGATGTTTATGTGTTTTTAGTTAATGTTTCATTTGGTTCTTGTTTAAAGTTTGTTTTAAGTGTTTGTTTTAGGTTAAAGTGCAAAAACTCCCTTGGAAGATCAAAACAAGGAAAGAAGAGCATGAATCAGTAAGACATGGCCAAGCCAAATCAAGCTTGGCCGTGTCACCTCAAGGAGATTTTGGCAGAACTTGACACGGCCAGGAGACACGGTCAAGCCACTGGCCGTGTCTCACCTAAAGGGTAAAACCGAAGAAACCAAGAAAGAAAGGAAAATTTGGCAGAAGCTGACCCTGGCAGGTGACATAGCCAAGCCACTGGCCGTGTCACATGACACGGCCACAAGCTTGGCCGTGTCACATGACACAGCCACAAGCTTGGCCGTGTCCCATCCTAAGCCAAAGAACAAGGAAGAACCAAAGGAAAGAAACAGAAGCTGACACACCCGGGAGACACGGCCAAGCCATTGGCCGTGTCACATGACACGGCCACAAGCTTGGCCGTGTCACTCTCATCTCCAAAGAAGCAAAGAAGAGCAAGGAGAAACAGAAGCTGACACACCCAGGTGACACGGCCAAGCCACTGGCCGTGTCACATGACACGGCCACAAGCTTCGCCGTGTCACCTCATGAGACCAAAGAAAGAAAAAACGCACGAATTTTTAGCCAAGGAATTGTATAAATAGTTAAGATTAGGGCAAGAGGGGGACTACACATTCTTTGAGCCGTTCTTTACTTTTCTCTAAGAGTTTTTCTCTGAAACAATAAAACCATAGAAGATTGACTTCACTTTCATTCAAACACTCTAGATCAAATTAGTCTTAGCCATTGTATTATTTTTTTTTAGCAAATATCTGAGCAAGAGATTCTTCAGAAGCCAAAGGAAGATTGTAATTGGGTTTTGTTCTTTAACTCTATCTCTTAAGTTTCATTGAAATTGTATTTATGAATTCTCTAATGTCTAAATTAATTTCATTGAATTTTAATGAGATGAATTTGTTTCATATCATTACTATGAACTAATTTTGATCTAGTCTAGGGTTTGTATGGATCTACTATGATTGTATGAAATGGTTATTGCTCTTAACTGATTTATTTCTTTTATCCTTAGTTGAATGGAATAAGGTTAATATATAATTGATTGGCCACCAATTATGTGTTTTAGGTATTTAGATGAAGGATTGAGAAATGAAATCTAATATTGGAATAATTTAATTAGGGACTTAGGTGAATTAGAAATATAAACCTAAGGAAAAGATCATTTTGATTGCGGTAAGATTAATTGAAAAAGGTTTGAATGCGAGAGCTTATTTCCTTGATTTGATTAATTAAGTTGCTTGAAATCTGATTTTGAAATTAAGTCAGTTGAGAGGAATAGCCGTTCATACATATAAATTAGTAGAGAAGTGCAAACCCTAGACTTTTCTATTAAGTGAATCAATATATTTGTTTAGTTTTCTTTCATTATTATAAATTCAATTCCTTTCTGTTTTCGTTAGTTATTTAGCAATTTAATTTTATAAATTAAAAAATTATTAATTGATAATTTGTTTATTACGATTTGATAAATAATTAGCTTATCTAGCTTCCTTGTGAGACGACCTTGAGGTGTTCACCGAAATACTACAGCAGCTTCGTATTCTTGCGAGTGTAGCTTTAGTAGTGTTTATTAGAGCGCAACAAGTTTTTGGCGCCATTGCCGGGGAAGCTAATTGGCATAATTGTTTATCATTCAAATATATATTTTAAATTATTTTTCATTGTTTATATTTTATTTTCTTTTTCTTTTGCTATAAATAATTCCTTTTTCCAGAAATTTCTTTTAATGCAAGGTAGGAGATCAATCGGAGGAGAGCTTTGCCTGTTTATTTCAGAAATTCAAAGAGTGAAAAGGAGCAGAGAAGAATTTGAATTGTATACCGGGTTTGATACAAAGGATGAAATTTCTGATTTTGAGTCGGATACTGTGCAATCTACCAATATGGGAGAGGAAAGGCAAAGGATTATGAGGGATTTTGCCAGACCGGTCATTGGGACTTCCACCTCATGTATAAGATTGACAGATGCAGCAAGAAATTACGAGTTGAAGAATATCCACTACAACATGCTGCCATCATTCTATGGAGTTCCGAATGAGGATCCTTTGAATTTTATCCGGGATTTCTACTCTACCCTCAACACATTTCCATTGAGAGGACTAACAGAAGACCAGTTGAGGATGAGGTGTTTTCCGTACACATTAAAGGATAGGGAAAAAAGCTGGCTTATGATGTTGCCTGAAAATTCTTTGACAACTTGGGAGCAAGTATATAACAAGTTTATGGGAAAATTTTACTCACATCAGAAGACAACTGAATTAAGGGGAAAAATAGCCGCATTTGCTCAATTGGATGGAGAGCCATTTCATGAGGCTTGGGACAGGTTTAAGATGTTGTTAATCCAGTGTCCACACCATCACTGCCCACTTTAACTGCTGAATCAGTTTTTCTACGATGGACTAACCTAGCAATTTCAGAATACTGTTGATAATGCAGCTGGGGGAGCTATGGGAGAAAAGACATCAGAAGAGACTTATGAAATCTTTAAAATGTTGGGACCTAATTCCCAACAAAAAAGTGTAAGAGGAAGAAGTAAAGGGGTAAATCAAGTGGAAGTCAACAGTGAGATGGTCAATCAAATAGCTGAATTAACAAGACAAGTGCAGATGCTAAACATGAAGAACAATGATTTTTCATCCACTCAAGAAGTGTGTGGAATTTGTGGAACTTTTGGACATGGAGCATATATATGCCCCTCTGCGTACGAGTCTTATGGAAATGAGGAGAACAAGTTAACACTATGGAGGGATATCAACCAAGGGCCCGGAATGACCCTTACTCAAACACTTACAATCCTGGTTGGCGGAATCATCCAAACTTTTTGTGGGCAGCAAACAATTCCTAACAACCTTTCCATTTGCTCCGAAGACAATCTTCAAATCAAGGGCAGCCTAAGAGAGGCAGTTTGGATTATAGTTTACATGCTTTTATCCAAGTTAGTACCAAGAATCAAGAGATGAATAACAAAAGGTTGGATTCATTGGAAGTGTCTTTCAAGAAAGTGGAGACCCAAGTGGGACAACTTGCACAACAGATGCAGATTCAACAAAAAGGAAAATTTCCGAGTCAACCTGAGCAAGGACAAGCAGTGACTGTTCTTAGAAGTGGCAAGGTAATAAATAATGGTGTTGAAAATAATTCTGTGAATGCAGGTGATCAAGAAAACAAAAAGGAAGGAGAACCAGAGGACAAGGGTGATGGAGAAAAATCAATGGAGCAATCTCCTTCAGCAGATTTACACAAGGCAAGTAATCCTTACCGACCACCTATGCCATTGCCCAACAGATTGAAGAATGATAAACAAGATAAGCAATTTTCAGATATCTTAAACATGCTGTCTAAGGTAAGTATTAACTTACCTTTACTTGAAGCAATAAAGAATATGCGGCTTATGCCAAATTTTTCAAAGAATTGAACAAAAAGAAAAAGAGGTATGAGCCAAATGAAAAGGTGATAGTATCAAAGGTAGCTAGTGCTATTTTGCAACATAAACTACCTTCGAAGCTAAAGGATCCTAGCAGTTTCATAATTAAAATTACTATGGGTAATGGAAAGGGGACTGATGGCATGTGTGATTTAGGAGCCAGTGTTAATTTGATGTCTTACTCTGTGTATCTTGAATTAGAACTTGGGGAACTTAAACCTACTTAAATGGTCTTGCAATTAGCTGACAGATCTCTTAGATTCCCGAAAGGAGTTATAGAAGATGTGTTAGTTAAGGTTGGTGGGTTGATAGTGCCCATGGATTTTATAGTTCTGGACATGGAAGGAGATAACCCTACACCATCCCACACACTATTCTACTAGGTAGGCCTTTTATGACTACGAGCAACACCTTGATTGATGTTAAAAATGGTAAATTGTCAATGACTGTCATTGGACAAACGGTTGAATTTTCTATTTTTAACACTTCTCCTATTCCTACAACCGCATTATATGAGGATTGCTCTTTAATTGATTATATTGACGTAGTTATTTCAAATGTTTTCTTGCAAACATGTTCTTCGGATAAATTGGAGCTGGCACTGACCTTAGATCGTGGCTTGGATATTTTTGACTCAGAAGTAGCCAGTTGCATTGATATATTAGAAAGTGCTGGAATAGAGGAATTTAAAGAGGAACCATCATTTGAGCTCCCCTCCATCTAAAAAAAAGAGAATAATCCTTCACTTGAGTTAGAGCTAAAAGAGTTGCCTAAAAACCTGAAATATGTGTTTTTAGGAGATCACGACACCTTACCTGTGATAATTTCTAGCGAACTTAGTGAAAGGGAAGAAATGAGGTTGGTGAGTGAATTAAAAAGATTGAAAAGAGCTATAGGATGGGGGTTGAGTGATATCAAAAGTATTAGCCCTTCAATGTGCATGCATAGAATTATCTTAGAAGAGGGAGCTAAACCTGTGAGAGAGACCCAAAGGCGCCTTAACCCAAACATGAGTGAAGTGGTTAAGAAGAAAGTGCTTAAATTGCTTAATGAAGGAGTGATATACCCGATAGCCAATAGTGAGTGGGTTAGCCCAGTACATGTAGTGCCTAAGAAATCAGGAATCACTGTAGTAAAAAATGAAAAGAATGAATTGATTCTTACTAGGACTACCACTGGGTGGAGAATGTGTATAGACTATAGGAAGTTAAATAATGCCACAAAGAAAGATCATTTTCCTCTTCCTTTTATTGATCAAATGCTGGATAAACTTTCTGGACACTCTCACTATTGCTTTTTGGACGGACTTTCAGGTTATTATTAGGTGACGATAGCACCAGAGGATCAATCCAAGACCACTTTTACTTGCCCTTTTGGGACTTTTGCATTTCGGCGTATGCCCTTTGGCTTGTGCAATGCGCCTGCAACTTTTCAGAGATGCATGATGTCTGTTTTCACGGACATGATAGATGACTTTTATTGAGGTATTTATGGACAATTTTTCTGTTTTTGGTGACTCTTTTGATAATTGCCTCAGTAAACTTGTTCTTGTGCTAGAAAGATGCATTGAATGTAATCTCACTTTGAGTTGGGAAAAAATTCATTTCATGGTTACTCATAGTATTGTATTAGGTCATGTTGTGTCTAATAAAGGGATTGAGGTGGATAAAGCTAAGGTAAAGTTGATTGCTAAGTTACCCCCACCTACCTCTGTTGAGGGAATAAGAAGCTTTCTAGGGCATGCAGGTTTTTACCGGAGGTTTATTAAAGATTTTTCTAAAATAAGCCAACCATTGTGTCATTTGCTTGGAAAAGATGTTCCATTTGTATTTACTGCACAATTCATGCAAGCTTTCAATTCCCTTAAAGAAAAATTGACCAGTACACCGGTAATTGTAGCTCCTGTTTGGTCCTTACCTTTTGAAATTATGTGTGATGCATCCAACCATGCAGTAGGAGCTGTCCTTGGGCAAAGGGATGAGAAATTTTTGAGAGTGATTTATTATGCTAGCTTGACCCTAAATAGCACATAAGTTAATTACATAACAACTGAAAAAGAAATGCTAGCTGTTATTTTTGCCTTAGATAAGTTTAGAGCTTATGTGATTGGGTCTAAAATTATTGTGCATTCAGATCACGCAGCTTTAAAATCTCTATTGACCAAACAACATGCTAAACCTTGCTTAATTAAATGGGTGCTATTATTGTAAGAATTTGATTTTCAAATCAAGGATACTAAGGGAAGTGAAAATATTGTAGCTGATCATTTATCTAGGTTACCTTCCTTTAATGAAAATCTTGCATCTGATAGCGTTCATAGAAATTTAGAAGCATTTCCTGATGAACAGTTGTTTGCGGTAATGAATTCACCATGGTTTGCAGACATTGCTAACTATCTTGCTTGTGGTATTTTGCATTTTAACATGTCATTTCAGGAAAAGAAAAGGTTTTTGCACATGAGTAAATTCTATTTCTGGGATGAAACTTACCTATTCCGGATATACAAAGATGAGATAGTTATCATGTGTGTATATGAGGAAGAAAAACTGAGTGTTCTTCAATTTTGTCATGAACTTCACTGCGGTGGTCATTTTGGAGGGAGAAAGACTGCCGAAAAAGTGCTTCAAAGTGGATTTTATTGGCCTACCCTATTCAAAGATGCTCAAGAATATTGTAAGCATTGTGACCGCTGTCAAAGAGTAGGTAATATTGGTAGGAGGAATGAAATGCCCCTTCAATCTTATATTGTAGTTGAACTGTTTGATATTTGGGGAATAGACTTCATGGGTCCTTTTCCCAAATCCTTTGGTTATGAATACATATTGGTTGTTGTTGATTATGTTTCAAAATGGGTGGAGGTAATCCCCACCTGAACTAATGATGCTAATGTGGTTGTTAAATTTGTGAAGGAATACATTCTTAGCAGATTTGGCACTCCAAGAGTGATAGTCAGTGATGGGGAAAGTCATTTCTGCAACAAACTTTTTGAGAAGTTAATGCACAAGTCGGGTGTGAAACACAAAGTAGCGACCCCATACCATCCACAAACTTCAGGATAAGTTGAGACATCCAACAAGCAAATCAAAGGAATTTTGAAAAAAACAGTCAACTCATCAAGGAAGGATTGGACAAGTAGATTGAATGACGCATTGTGGGCATATCGAACTGCTTTCAAGACTCCCTTGGGTATGAGTCCATACCGATTGGTTTTCGATAAGGCTTGTCATTTACCAGTGGAGTTAGAGCACAAGGCGTATTGGGCAATTAAGACTCTGAATTTAGATTTGGACATGGCAAAGAGAGAACGTTTTTTGCAAATTTCAGAGTTAGATGAACTAAGGAATGAGACATATGAGAGTTCGAGGATTTATAAGGACCGTACTAAAGCACTTCATGACCAATTTTAAGTACAAAAAACATTGAGCCCAGGTATGAAGGTCTTGCTTTTCAATTCTCATCTTTGACTGTTTCCAGGAAAACTCAAGTCTCGATGGAACGGTCCTTTCGAGATAACTCAGGTATATCCTTCCGGTGCTATAGAATTACTTAACTCTCGAACGAATGAAACTTTTAAAGTAAATGGACAGAGAGTTAAACCATATAATGAGGGGTTCCAAGAAGTAAGGATTGTCGATAGTACTTTGATCTACGATCCTTAATTTTTGCAATAACGTCCAGCTAACACGACGTTAAAGAAGCGCTCGATGGGAGGCAACCCATTGTTATCATTTTTATCATTTTAAGCTTAGTATCTTCAGTTTATTTATTTATTTTCCCTTCTATTTTTCTTTAAGGCTCAATGGTTTGGAGATTGGAAGTGTTTTTATTCTTGCAGAGAACAGGCCAGGAGCATTGAGTTTTAAGTGTGGGGTAGTACAAGGAGGGCCATCCAGTTCCAACTTTCCTTGAACACAAAAGAGGTTCTTTCTATCTTTTCTTTTGTTTACATTGAGGACAATGTAACTCATAAGTGTGGGGTAATTTTTAAGTTGTTCTTTAATTTTTGTTTTGTTTTCTTTATGAGTTATATTGTGTGTTTTTCATGGCATAATTGTTGGAAACTTATTGACTTTTCTGTAATTCTAGCAATACATTTGAGCCTTTAGTATCAACATAGAGATTAGCATCTGAATTCATTTAGGATCAATTTTCACGTTCTGCAATTCATGACATATAAATCTCCGAGAACCCACCCTTTGTGAGTTTTAAGCCTCATAGATTGAATATTATTGTCAATCGATTTTCTTTTCTTAAGTGTGCACTTTCATGATTTTGTATCTCTAGAGCTTTCTTTTGCATACTAGTTGAACTCACATTATGATTTCATCTCAAGTTTTAAAATGATGAAGGCAAATTAGGATTACCCCTTTAGCTTAAAAAGATCTCCCTTAATTATGAATTCCTTAGTGAGCCAAGTTGAGCCTTTGACCTTTTTTTGATTGACCAACACAATTCAAAACTCAAAATTTTTCTATTATTATCATACCTTCATTAAGGAATGGAGTTTCTTATGATATGACAATAGGAGTGGTTTAATTGATAAGTATGGGGTAAACATTAAAAAAAAAAAAGCAAAGTTTTAGTAAGATTTGGGGCTGAAATGCATACTTTGTGGATTTTATTTGACTAAGAGTCGATTATTCTTTTCTTCTACATTTGAGCTAGATGTTCAATGCATTTTTATATTATATATATATATAAGAAAATAAATAAAAATAAAAAAAGAAGATATATATATATATATACAAAAGTCATATATTTTCTAACATTAGTCATCAAAGAGGAATTTCGACTCATTTACTTTTCATTAAGTATGCAAATATTTAAGACTATCAAGGGTTGGTGAATATGTCATTGAGGGAGTTACGAGTTTCTACGCAAGATTATTGTCTAATTTAGATGCTCCATTTCTTGATGTTCCAACTTAAATGTCTTTTCACACACCTTCACCTTAGCCCCATTACATCCAAACGAAAAGACCTTCGGATTATTTCTTGAGAAAAATTAGTGAGAGAGATTGGATAATTAAGCAAGTTTATGGCAGTAAGCAGTCATGATTGGTTTGAGTGAATTAACCTTTGAAATTGAGAGAAACACTTAGATGAGAGATGAGATTTGTTATGTCTGAATTAATGAATGAGTTAAGAAAATCTTGATTGAAGTAAATTGCATTTATTTATTGCTGAGTATTAAAGGATTTCATCTTATATACTTGAATTATAGTTAAGGTTAATTGAGTTTTTAATTTATGTTATGTAAATTTGCTTGAAGACAAGCAAAGTTTTAAGTGTGGGGCAGTTGTTATATTAGTTTTTGTCATCAAATTGCTATTTATTTATTATGATAATTATTGTTTTCTTCATGCATTTTGGTAGTTTAATCTGTTTATTTAGTGATTTCATGCAATTTGGTAGTTTTTAATTTATCCCAGTGTTTAGATCATTTTTGTACTAATTTTTAGTATGATGTTTATGTGTTTTTAGTTAATGTTTCATTTGATTCTTGTTTAAAGTTTGTTTTAAGTGTTTGTTTTAGGTTAAAGTGCAAAAACTCCCTTAGAAGATCAAAACAAGGAAAGAAGAGCATGAATCAAGTAAGACATGGCCAAGCCAAATCAAGCTTGGCCGTGTCACCTCAAAGAGATTTTGGCAGAACTTGACACGGCCAGGAGACACGGCCAAGCCACTGGCCGTGTCTTACCTAAAGGGCAAAATCGAAGAAACCAAGAAAGAAAGAAAAATTTGACAGAAGCTGACACTGGCAGGTGACACGACCAATCCACATGACACGGCCACAAGCTTGGCCGTGTCCCATCCTAAGCCAAAGAACAAGTAAGAACCAAAGGAAAGAAATAGAAGCTGACACACCAAGGAGACACGGCCAAGCCACATCTCCAAAGAAGCAAAGAAGAGCAAGGAGAAACAGAAGCTGACACACCCAGGTGACACGGCCAAGCCACTGGCCGTGTCACATGACACGGCCACAAGCTTCGCCGTGTCACCTCATGAGACCAAAGAAAGAAAAAATGCACAGACTTTTAGCCAAGGAATTGTATAAATAGTTAAGATTAGGGCAATAGGGGGACTACACATTCTTTGAGCCGTTCTTTACTTTTCTTTGAGAGTTTTTCTCTAAAACAATAAAACCATAGAATATTGATTTCACTTTCATTCAAACACTCTATATCAAATTAGTCTTAGCCATTGCATTATTCTTTTAGCAAATATCTGAGCAAGAGATTCTTCAGAAGCCAAAGGAAGATTGTAATTGGGTTTTGTTCTTTAACTCTATCTCTTAAGTTTCATTGAAATTGTATTTATGAATTCTCTAATGTCTAAATTAATTTCTTTGAATTTTAATGAGATGAATTTGTTTCATAGCATTACTATGAACTAATTTTGATCTAGTCTAGGGTTTGTATAGATCTACTATGATTGTATGAAATGGTTATTGCTCTTAACTGATTTATTTCTTTTATCCTTAATTGAATGGAATAAGGTTAATATATAATTAATTGGCCACCAATTATGTGTTTTATGTATTTAGATGAAGGATTGAGAAATGAATTCTAATACTTGAATAATTTAATTAGGGACTTAGGTGCATTAGAAATATAAACCTAAGGAAAAGATCATTTTGATTGCAGTAAGATTAATTGAAAAAGGTTTGAATACGAGAGCTTATTTCCTTGATTCGATTAATTAAGTTGCTTGAAATCTGATCTTTGAAATTAAGTTAGTTGAGAGGAATAGTCGTTCATACATATAAATTAGTAGAGAAGTGCAAACCCTAGACTTTTCTATTAAGTGAATCAATATATTTGTTTAGTTTTCTTTCATTATTATGAATTCAATTCCTTTCTGTTTTCGTTAGTTGTTTAGCAATTTAATTTTATAAATAAAAAAACTATTAATGGATAATTTGTCTATTACGATTTGATAAATAATTAGCTTATCTAGCTTCCTTGTGAGACGACTTTGAGGTGTTCAACGAAATACTACAGCAGTCTCGTATACTTGCGAGTGTAGCTTTAGTAGTGTTTATTAGAGCGCAACATTAATTTCATGAAAATTCAAAGAAAAAGTTAGAAAGCTTACTAATTTTGATGGAAAACACCAAATCTTCAATTAAAACCTTGAAAATCTATCAATTTTGGAAGATCGAATGAAGCAAAATCTTGAGCTTTTCTCCCATGAAAATTCGGCACATTAGGAAGAAGAAGAAAAAGATGACCAAAATATTAATTTCTCTTTTTTCCACTCATATTTATAACCATATATTTGTAATATTTTAATATATTTTTAATTATTTATTTATTTATTTATTTATTTAATAAAAATTTAAAATTCATATCTTCTATTCAAAAATAAAATATTTTTGAATTATTTTTAAAATTTTTAATTTCTAAAGTGTATTTACCAAAATACACTTTGACTTTGACTTTTTTCTTTAAAAAGTGTTGACTTTATATATTATATATATTTTGCATATATATCACATATATTCTACTTTTTCCCTTAAAATCCCTTAATTTTTCATTTAAAATTATTTATTTAATTTATCCGATTAAATTATAATTTATTTTATTAAATTTTTAAAAAATAGGAATTTTCCAAAAATCAAAGATATTGCACTCTTTTCTTAAAAGAAAGATTAGACCTTAATTGATATAAGTTTAAGAATAAATATCTAGCCTTACTACAATCTTTCTTGTATCTAACTCTCACTTGTTTATTAACTCACTCTAACTTCAATCTCACTTGTTATCCTTGAATCCTTAGAGGAAAAGTGTTTATATAGAGTGCTTGAAAGCTTCTTGGTAGTGGCAAGCTGTCAAATGTATGAACACAACTTTCTACAGTTGTTTGGATCTTCAAAGTTTGACTATTTTGGCTAAATGTCATAGATTTCAGCCCCATGGTCATGGCATATGGGTGCCACAGTCATGGCCTAGGTTGGAATGGACTGTTTAAGAGATTTTTCAGCTATAAATAGTGACTAAGTGGGTCATGATCGTGGTATTTGAATGTCATGGTCGTGGCTTTTGAAAGTAGACTGTAAATTCTGACTTTTCTTCCTCTTCATAGCTCAGTTAGTAGGAAAATGAAGTCCACGGTCATTGTCCTCAAATGCCACAGTCGTGTCATTTATTTTGCTTCTGAGACTTTTGTCGTTCTTCAATTTTTGATGTGGCATACTCAATTTGAATCCTAGGATTGTGGCCTTGAAGGGCCATAGGCGTGGCTTTTGTATTTTCTTCATTTTTTGCTTACTTTTCTTCAGCTTTGTACCATTAACCATTAAAAATCTTGTTTCTTACTTTTCCAACCTAAAATAAGATAATTTTAACCAAACAAACAAAATCCATCAAATTCAATTAGAAAATAATTAAAATCATGGTTAAAATTACACAAAATATTGATCATAATTTTACTCTACCAGTATGCTTAAGTTTATACACATCCATACATTGCATGCATTATTGGAGTACTAGGCAAATATTTAAGTAATCCAAAAAAGGATCATTAGAAATAGGCAAAATGAGTCATGAGGTATTTACAGTGAACAAAATATTATATGCTCACATACAATTGATGCTTTGAGGCATCTAATCATGGAATGTAGCTATGAAATTTTGTCATTGGGCTGCAAATTATAGATGAAATTGAAAGACCACTTAAGTTTTGTGACCTGAATTAGCAGTCTTATATTCCAATAACAACATGAGCTCCAATAAGTCAAAGTATATAGACTTTAAGTTCCTAATTATTAAAGAAAGAGTTCAAAGTGGATAGGTGTCTATAGAGTATATTAGCACAAACTCCATAATTGCATATCCACTTACTAAAAGATTGATACCCAAGGTCTTTCATGAGCTTACTACTCTATGGGTGTCATGCCATTTCATGATATATGGTTTCAGTGGGAGTTTGTAATGTTTGTTTTTCTCTTATAGAAACATTTTAGTTATTTTAATTTATGGATATTTTGAGGATGATTTATGCAAAAGTAAACTTTTTTTTTTCAGTTATACACACTTTGACTCTATAAGCTTTAAAGTAGACCAATTGGAAATAAATATGTTTAGATCATATTGCATGTAATTTCTATGCTACACATCCATACTTGATCTTTGTCATTTGGTTATGTTGATATACGTGATCAGGGATAATTTTATTACGGTGAATGTGATAAAAGTTGCATTAATTCTATATTAACATAATTGATGGATAAGATAGTTTAGAAATTTTTTATGATAACATAGTTTTTAGCTCACAAAGTTATTGTGACATATAATATCAGATAAATATATATATATATATATATATATAGTCCAAGTGAGAGATTGTTAGATTTATGGACAAAAATATGTATATAATAATTGTGTCACATGTGTTATCATAAAAGATTTGGTCCTGATAATAAAAGTAATCTAATTTTGTTTAAATTATAATGGGCCTAATTTATATTAAAAAGTATGGACTTATATTTGTAGATATTCTATTAGATATTTCTAATTTTTATGATGGGCAAAATTGAAAATAAAAAAATATTTATTACTATAAATGCGGTTATGGTATCCAAATTATGCGTATATTTTCTTTTCTAATATCTCATCATTAGAAAAGAGAAAAACACTTATCCTAAGTTCATACATATCAATTTGAAAGATAAAAAACCACAAGTGAGATTTTCATTGGCAATATAGATTCAGGTACACTTTCGCATATTTAATTTATATTTATTAATGATTGAATATGATTGATCTTGGCTTAATTCATATTTAGGATAGAAATACTTGAATCGGCATTGGATGAGCTTGAGACTTTATTAGATTTTGATGTCTCTTAATAGCTCCCTTTCTCTCTTCTCTTATCTCTTTTCTTCTCTTTTCTTTTGCTTTGCGCTTGTTTCGATGGCAGAAGATTAAGAAGAGAATAACTATTGATAGTGTAATGAAAAAAATTGGAAATGGAAGACAACTATAAAGGTAAGATGTTATCATTTTAGATATAGTAAGCTAATTGATATGTTACGTGTCTTTTTTAGTAAACTATAAGCATAATGGGTAAAATTAAATTTTGTGTTACCCATGGGAAGAGTGGGAGATTTTAGTAGTGTTACCCACTTGCATTTGTCAAATTTAATTGGTTCTTTTTATTTATATTATATATTTTTGGAAAATTTCATTTTGGTCCATAATTCCTACATTCCACCATCTATTTCCCCTTTCCATTTTCAATTTATTTCCTCCCCGCTATTGTTTATTCTCCTTCCAATCCATGCCCAATTCTGATTTAAGTTTCTTTTAATTGTATTAATCATTTATATACATGTGTATACATTATGTATATATGTGCATATATGTGCCTATTTACATGTTATATATACTATTTATACCACTCATATTCCCTTAGATATATTTATATACATATTTATCCATGGTATACACCTTGTATATGTGTACACCGTATATACATTTTGTATATGTAATATATATATACTAGAAAATAACCCGTGATATGCTACATATATTTTTATTTTTTTGAATTCTATAATATAATTTTAAATAAATAATTATTTTCTTATAGTTATGAATAAAAAATAAAATTAATTTAAATTAATATTTCCATGATATTATCATTATAGTTCATAAAAATAATATATATTATTTGCTAAGCTAAATAAACCAACACCATAAATAATAAATATTAAAAAAAGCAATCTCAACAACCTCAGCAAAACTCACTAAATTCAGTAATTTTTTTATTAATTATATGTAAGGAGATGAGACACGTAGGACTCAAATTCAAAAGTTAAACCAAAATAATACATACTTTTAGCCACCAACATATACCTTAGCGGTTAAAAATGATGAACATAAAATGAAAAAATAATAATAAATAGTAACTTGCAAATGGTCTCAAAATGCTAAAATTAAAATGATAAAAAATAAATAATGTTAACAAATTGAGAAATATTCTTGACAAAAAAAGGCATATATATAGTTCCCTTGCAATAAATTGAATGTTATTAATAAACTGGAAAAATATTCTAGAAAAAATAAATAAACCTTATTATCAATTTATTAGCTATTATAAGATGTACATCTGTGTGTAGTGTTACTTTAAGACAATAAATAAAGAAAATACGAAATATAAATCTTTATAGGAATTTAAAACATGAAGATATTTACTAATAAAAAATAAAATAAATGCAGAAAATTCCTAACCTTAGCAATTCAAAATATGGATGGAAGGAAGGGGGTAGAATTTATTATTTAAAAACTATGAAAAACAGTATATAACCAAATAATTTGTCATTTTCAAAAAAAAAACCAAATAATTTGTGGCTATATTTTAGGAAACTCTTATTAACTTGTATATTATATTATTTATGACTATAATTTAAGAATTATAAATTGACTTACAGATTATATTATATCAAATTTTAATAATATATTATCATTTAAAAATTTTTTTTAAAAAAAAAAAATTTTGACTTAAGAAGATAGAATTAGAATATCAAGTTGCAGTGTTTATATCTTATTTTGACAGTAACAAAATTGATTTTGAAAAAAATGTTACCCTTATTCATCAGGTTGTAAAATTTTAATATTATACTATTAATTTTTTCTACAATATTATTTTTCTAAAGCATAAATTATTAGTAAAATATATAAAAAATATTAAATAATAAAATTATATTTTTATAAATTGAAAATTGAAGATTAAATTGAACTTTTTTTTTGTTTTTTTAAGCGTATGTTTTCCAAACCCTATCCGTTTAACGGTCTAGATATAAGATTAATCATGTTTGGGGTATAAGTTGCAGATTAAGGCTCTTTGTTCCTCCCCAATGAGGTATTTAGTGAGATTTGAATTCTCGACCTCACCCACACGCTCAGCCATACTTAACCAACCGAGCTACCAATCTTGGGTTTATATTGAATTTTTTTTAATTTAAAAAATAAAGCAAAATTTAAGTTTAACATTAAAATTTTTAGTTTTGTAATTTGTAGATTAATATGAAGATTTTTTATTTAAAAAAGAAAGAAACTTGAAGATTAATGTTGATATTTTAATTTAATTTGAAGATTATTAATATTTTTTAATAAATAAAAGAATTTGATTTGTAAAAGAATTTGATTTGCATAGGAAATATAAAAAGTTTAACTTGAAAAATTCTATTCGAAGATTAGTGTAAATATTTTTAATTTCATTTAAATATCAACATGAATTTTTTAATTTAACTTGAAGAGTTTTATTTTAAATTTTGTAGAAATTAAACAATTTTTCAAAACAATTGGTTGCACTAATTGCATACCTTGAATGTCCCTACAAATTTAATCATATTACATATGATGATCCGTTCTGCATATATAAGAATTCAAAAGTTTATATTAGAATTCAGGTGTTTACAAAATAAAAATATTTTTTAAAATTTTCCATTTAAAAAATATTATTTTTATTTTTATACTCTCTAACTAAATATTTATAATAATTAATTATTATTTGATAATTAATTACCAATAAATATCTATATAATTATATCATAATCCTTTAAATTTTTTTAAAAATATAATTATTATCAATATCAAATAAAATATCATAATTCTATTTGAACTCTCTAAATAAATATAATTATTGATAATATTAAAAATAATATTTTAATTTTATTTAAACTCTCTAAATAAAATATTAAGCATATATATTTATTCTAATAAATAATAAATTTAATTTAAAATTTTAAAAATTAAAAAATATGGCAAGATAAAAGTAAAACATTTGATATAATATTATGCCAATAATAATAATTTAATATATAGATATGTCCTTGATGTCTTATATATAAAACAATTATGAAATTATTATATAAGATTTTTGTATTAAACTATTAAATTTTTTATGTCAATAAATAAAATAATTTTAAAGTCCTAAATATAATAAGAAAAAAATCATATTAACTTTTCTAAGAATAATTATAAAATTTGGTTAGTATTTTGTTTAACAATTTAGAAAAAGTAAAAAATTGTATCATATAATAGGCCAAATCCAATGAAGCCCGTGTACTCTCTCTTTTTATTCTCTTGTTTTTCATAGTTATATTGCATTTATTATAGTTATACGTAAACGTGCACACCAAACCCAACAAAGCATAAAAATATACAAAGTCAATATTAATTTTGAAACAAATATTAACAACATCGTTTTAGCTCTGAGTCTTGAAAAAAACAATCTGAATCAATAATTTAAATTTCAACCAATGCTAATGGCCCATTCATCATAGAAAAACCAAAAAAAAATTAAATTTTTTTAGGGGATAAGACTAACTTTTTAAAAAAGTTAAAATTAAATTAGTATTTACTATTCATGGCAAATAAGCTCTGTATTATATGTGTATGATATATATTACTTATTGTTTACCATTTTGTTATGTTTTTTACACTACGTATATAGTGTTTGTCAACTTCTTGTAATTTTATTCTTCACATAATTTTTTATTGCTACCATTTATTCATTTATATTGACTAATCTAATAATTTTCCAAGTCTAGGGTTTTTCCCTTTTTGGGACTTAATGTTCTAGGTTTACTATTTCATTGATCAACAATTATTTAATTGCACGTCTGAAATGGGGGGTGTTTCACTAATTTAGGCTTCTTATGTGTTATAATTGCTATTATTTTTCAGCATAATCGACTTATTATCTATTCTATTCTAGCATAGTATATTTGTGCAGATTATAATGTTCGTCGATAAATTATTACCGACCGTTTTACTAATCCTCGGTATGTTACTCGGCAATAGGTGACGGTAAAATCTTTACGCTAAATTTACTGATCATATATGTATTCAGTTGGTAAAATTAGTTTGTATACACTTGGCACTAAAATTTTTATTTTCATATTTGTCAATGAATGTAATTTTCTATCAGTAATCTGTTTCTAAAATTTTCATAATTTTTCTCTCGAGAAATCTATCTATAATAGGTTGTAACTAGTAATAGATTTTTTTTTCGTCGGTAATTTTTGTTGATAAATTATGCATTTTTTGTAGTGATATATTTTACATATAATCTATTTTATGTTATATATATTATATATAATCTGTTAAATATAATGTTTATATGTTATATATATTGCATATTTAATAAATTATATGCAACATATATGACATATAATAAATTTTATGTAATATAATAAATAACTTTCTTTTAAGCATTTTATTAAACATGTAAAATATATTACAATTAAAAAATAAAAAAAATATTAGTCATTATAGTTGAAATCCAATACCAATCAAAAACAAAAAAAAATAAATCAAAATATTTATATATATAGAAATTTTTTTAGAAAAAAAACTAATACAGACATAGTGGCAAAATAAATATTTTTTTTTTTGGTGCAAAACGCTTGCATTAAGCAATAGAAGATAAAAAAAAAAAAGCAAAAGAAAAAATATCTTAAAAAGTATCCAATGAAAGGAACTAACTTGTTTCCAGGTGCTTGACCTTGAGCAGCAAATGCATTCCATACAATGAAAAGAAAAAATGGAAAGAAAAGAGACGGTGAAAAAAAATAAAGATCTTTAAAAACCATATAAATGAAAATAAAAAATAAATGTGGTAAAATTGAACAGTTAAAGAATAAAAAAACTAGACAATAAATAATAAAAATAAAAATAAAAAAATAAACTATAAAGACAGTAACCAGCGTAATTTCCTCAATTAAAATTGAATTTAATGTCAACTTCTTTTATAGTCAAAGAGTTAAACCATTTTCTGTTTAGATATTGTCAAACCATCAATATTCTAAGCAATAGCCAAATCTTCGAAATCATCCATTTTAGGTCATTTATATTCCCCACGTGTCCATTTTAGCCTGAGATTATTTAGAATGGTCCACTGAAGAGTGGCATTTAAACGGCCATGATTCAGCAACGGGAAGATTGACCCTTAAACCCCACCTCTTTGGCGCCGAGGTATTTATGTGGAAAGGCCACTCTTTGGTTGGAAACCCTTTATTATTATTATTATTATTATTATTATTATTATTACCGTTCAGATAATCAGCTCGTGTTAAATTATGCTTCAAGTGTAAATTTTTCATAAACTCGCTTTATCAAGTAATTAACTGCTCAGGGTTTAAGAAAGCAAAGCAATTTATAAACCCGGAAGAAAAAAGTAATTAACCTCGTTAGCCATAACATTACTTGCCATAATAGTCATTTTCATCTCATACCACAGTTGGAACTATTTGGACCCTGACTCGATCGAGCTAGAAAGCATCTTTCCAAAATCAAAATTAACTTAAACAGAAGTTCATAACCAAAGCTGCAAGAAGATGAGAGATCAGATTACAGAAAATCCACAACAGTTAAAAGGTTACACTGTAATTAAGGACGTAATGGGCCAATTCTATTTAAGATGATTAATTCCCTTCATTTGTAATCTCCACCACAGTTTTTTGTCATTATTACAGCCCTCTACAAGTACATCTTTGCCATTTTTGAATAATAAATGTCTTCAAACTGATATGGCTGATGATAAAAAGAGGGCTTTTGATGATTCTCTAACAGCCCTGTACATTATATCCCAGTGCTTGTAATTTTTCCTGCGGTTACAACCAAAAAGGTCTCCGCGATCGCAAGGAAAGAAACTTCTAGTCACAACTCCTAGGAATACTTTTCATCATAATACAATTTCCCAATGAGCATCATTTGCCAATCTTTTAAAAGAAAAAGTAATTAAACAGATAACCGCCGAATATACACCCCCAATAACCATTTTCTCCACTCCACAGTCCCTAAGCATTTTCTTTCCGCTAAAGTATCCTAGAGGGATGCACAAAGAACTACCCCGTTCCAGGTATCATTAGTTCCTCTGTCAACTCCTCACAGATTCAGAATTCATGTGGCCTCTACTATTACCTGAATGTGCATTCAATCCGGTAATAGAATTGCATTGCTGCCCAAAGTGTCTTAAAAGCTCCATCTGGCGTGCATTAGTATGAGGAAGGCATGCACGTAGAAGTTCCACAGGCATTTCACGTTTTGTAGCTGCATGCACCTCTGAATCAATATCTTCTGCACTAGAATAGTTCTTTGCATAGACTGATTGCAGTATGGCGTCATACTTAATCAGACAATACTTGGTCAGAAGGTCAAAAAATTCATCAAATGAGGCCTGCCAAAGGGTAAAATTAGGCACACCGCATTTGGCTGCTACCTGGGGATCATTTAACAGCTTATTTGCCCTGTCAAGAAGACACTTCAAAATTACAGAGGCACCATCCCCAGCAGGACTACCAAGAGGTCTAAAAGGCGGCTGCTCTGAAGAACAAACGACTGCAACAAGGCAAGCACTCAATGCATGAAAATCCATGCCATTAACACATGCTGAGACTATCTTCACGAGTTTCGTAGTTGTTTCAGCTGCTCCTGAATCTGAATGAATGCCACCAAACAAAAATCTCAAGTGACGGAATATAGCCATGCAGACAATTCGGGTGAGTTCATTGTCAGGGAAAAGAAGCTGAAGGAATCTACAGATGAGCTTCCGACCCTTGGGAAGAGAAACTATCCGCAGAAATATAAGGTCGTCCTTGGTGGCCAACCCAACTGCATTGCCACTTTGGGCAAGTGGATCAACAAGCTGAAGAGATGCTGCTAATCCTTCAAGCACACCCTGTCGCCTACGCCTGAGCTGCACCCCTCCATCCTGAGGCTGATTGAATTTCAGGAACAGATCAATATCATCCACATCAAGAAGAAGGCACAGGGCATCTTCAACAGCAATTCTAGCTGCAAGCATAGGTTCCTGTTCCAAAGGCCTCTCAGAGATTTTATCAGAGCTTCCATCAACACCAGGAGGAGGATCAACATCAAGGAGAGGAGCTGGCCTGCGTATGGAAGAGAGTGGAATCTTCCCAGCAGGATGAGACTGCTGGTCTGAGCTGTTACGACCTCGAGGAGGAACCTCCTTAATGTGCGATGGGCAAAAGTGATGTTTTGTCCTTGATGTAGTGGAACCTTTTGCAAGACGAGCTTGACGGTAATAATCATCTATGTATGGGTCATTGCAGTGTGTAGCAGCATGCTGCATTTTCAGTATACTTTCTATCTCTTCAGCTGTCATATACTTGGATCTGAACTGTAACCAGCCACTATCACTTTTCTGACTGCTAGCATCAGAGCCTTTCTGAGAAAGACGTGTATTATGCCGGCCTTTTTGTGATGATTTGTGTTTTTGATCTGATAAACCATGTGTCATTTTATGTGATGATGGAGGATGAGAATTATAAAGGTGGGATTTCATTGCTGCTAAATGAACCAAAGACGGTTGGATTGAAGTATGCAGCCTCTGCTGCTGTGGTGAAATCAACTGTGCAGGAATCAGGCCATTTTGATCGGATAATTGTTGCTGAAATATACTTTGCAAGAGGCTAGAGTTATCTACCTGCAACAAGCCAGTATGGTTAAGCCAGTGATTTTGAGATCTGCTATTGAAAGAAAGGCCAGGAGATGTGGCAGGGGCCATATTTCCACGATAGTATAAGCCATGATTTATGCCAGACAGATTATGATTAGAGTTGTATAAAGGAGAGACGTTTGGAGCAGAGAAGGGCTGTAGTCCACCAGCAGGTGAGGGATTATTCAAGTGATTGTGTGAAGCTGATTGATTTTGGCCACCAGGAGGAGGAAAATAAGTGAAATTTGATTCGGGCACAAGAATTGGTTCACTTGAGAAGCGGTGCAGTTGTGGTTGCTGCTGGGGATATGAGGATGTTCTGTACAAAGGTTTTAATTCTGAAAAACGAGCAGATGAAGGTTGGGGCTGTGATGACCATCTTTTTCCTTCCTGATTATTTTCAATGTCAAACATTTGCTGATCTAACCAGCTAGCAAATTCTTCATCTTGTGCCCAGTCAGTGGCAGATGAACCTGAAAAAAAAATGTGGTTAGATGGAGTATGGCCATAGGAATTAAAACCATATTGAAGAGAATAAAATCCATAAAACTTGTTTCTAGAATTAGTAAACTGGAACATGATGCCAGTTAGGATACGTGAAATTATATATATTTTTTTAAAAAAAAGCCATAGAAATATATTTTACTTCGTAAAAGGGTAACAGGCAACCACTACACACACAGCAATTGTTTATATTTGATGCCGCTGGAAATAATGCAAACAATATCAATATGAATTTTACCAAGAAATTCTCATGACACTGCATGAATGTTAAAAGAAAATAGAATAAAAGAAAAAAGGAATTTAGCAGTAAGCAATTATTAGCACATAAAAAAAAGAAAGTAAATATCCCATAGCCATGGCATTGACCGTTAAGGTAGAAAAAGCAATCTACTATCCTAACAATCGAATGTGTATATCTTGAAGTGCAGGTCAGAATTCCCTGTAAAACACTCCCAGTGTACTAAAACGGAAAGGGAAAAAAAAAACACTTGTTGAACATAAAAAATGCATAGGCTCTTTGATAATCTGAATATCCAACAAAGCAAAAAATTGCTACTGAATAGTGATAATGGTGAAATGATCCAAGAATTTCATTTATTATGTTTGAAAGAATGTATTCAAGGAAATTATCAATATTATTTCTTTTAATGTGATTCCAAGTAACATATTCACCTCAAGTGTTTGGGAAATATCCAAATCCCATTTTCTTTGGTGACACAAAAACAAGCGTGATGATAATCCTAAGTACAGACTTCCACTTGAAGGGTTAGATTTCAGAGTATGTTGGCTCCAGATGCTACTGACTACCACCTTATGAAATGGCACCTTGGGGATACATGAAATTACAACTCAACAGGCTCACAAAAAGGACAAGGTTGGAACCCATTAAATTGAACAAAAACCAAATACATTGTGCAATCATGGAGGAATGAACACCACGGATGCTAAAATTTTAGGTGTGCAAAGGTTAGGTATAAATACTTTTGCAAGACTCCTGCATATTTTAGCCTGTATGCTTGCATGTAAATGAACAAGCATTTGTGTGCACAAATGGATCAGTTCACATGTCCAGATCAAACCTGGAAAGCTAACCGTAAACCAAAATACATCTTCAAGTTAATTCTTAAATATAAATAAAAATTAAGCAAACCAAAAGACATGTTAAACCAAAATGAAAGTGAATCAGTTCAATCTGAAATAAAGTTTCAAGAAATTCATTCAATATGTCAAATATATTGTATCCAATTTGTTCTCCATCAAACATTTACTTTAGGGAACTCCTATTTGGAAGCTGTTACACATTGAAGAAGGAAAGGGAGTAATAGAAAGGGCTTAGTCCAGAATTGTTGGTGAGCTGAGTTGTGAATAGGACAAGGAATAAATTAGGATTAGCTGTGTGAGATATTGGTTATAGTCTTTTGTTTGTGTATGGGTGATGCCTATATGATTGTACAGGTTGTTATGCCTATGCATTATAAATGAATGAATGAGAATATTCCTCTTCCACATTCTCTCTGTCTCTATTCTATTATCCTCCTCTTCTTCTTCCTATTTTCTTCCAATCTCTCCTGTTCTAAATCCTATTCCTCTATTCCTCTTATTACTTTAATTGAATCAGCAGCTTAAGTTGCTACAATTTGGTATCAGAGCAGTATGAACTGGGTAAAACAAATACAATATGAGTAAGCTAACTAAGAAAGGCGTTAATCCTACTGGAAGTAATGAAACAAACACTGGAGAAATTAAAGAAATTGAAAAACTCACCTCCTCGCAAGATGATGTTAATCTCCTCTTTGAAGCCCTTCAAAAAGAACATCAAACTGCTAGAAGAGAGCAACATAAAACCCTTGAACAACATCGTTCCAAGCAACAATCAGCTCGTGCCGAACACCAAAGAATATATGACCAGCTGCGATCTGAACAAATTAAAATGGGTTTACAGCTCAACCAGTTGATGGAATTGATGAAGAACTTGGGCAAGGGCAAGGAACCTTAAAGGAAGAAAACCCACTACCACCCACCGCCAGAGGCATTCTCCCAACACCTCGAACTCGAGAGGTAGAAGACCTTGTTTTTACGCAATCAGACAACCCACCTAGGGGTAATTTGAATCGACTCTTTTCCAAAATGTATTTGCCCCTTTTTCGACGGGAAGGATCCTCCATTGTGGATTTGGAAATGCAACAAATACTTACAAATCTATGAAGCTCCAGAAGAACGGAAAATGGAGCTAGGAACGTTATTTCTTCCAGCGGGGACGCCAGAAAATTGGATTTTTAGGGTGGATAGCAGCACATCAGGGTGCGGATTGGGAATAATTCAAAAGAGCTCTCATCCAAAGATTTAGGGACTCTCCTATTGATGATCTCGTGATGGACTTCAACAGATTGAAACAAAAGAGCTCAGTTTTAGAATTTCAAGAAGAGTTCAAGGATAAGAAGGCTCGAATGGTGAGAGAAAACCCCTAACTCACTGAATCTTATTTTATTTCAAGCTTTACTGGGGCATTAAAAGATGAAATAGCAGCTACAGTAAGATTACTTCTGCCGACCACCCTATATCAATCCTTTGAACAAGTAAGGCTATAGGAGATGGCCATCAAGGCACCACAGGTTGTTTCGGGCTAATAGCACCCAGAAGCCCAATAACAATTTGTGAAAAAGACAGTTACTTTTTCATTTCCTTAAAGTCTTCCTTAAATTATGCCTTTTGACTTCTTTTCTTAAATTCTTCCTTAATTTCCTCCTAAGATTCTTCCTTAATTTCCTCCTTAATTTAGGCAATAAATTAGATATTCTCTTGTATAAATAGAGGTTGGATATTGCTGTAAATTCAATTTCATTAAAGAATTCATTCTTTCATGGTATCAGAGCCACTTGTTAGGCAATGATTATTGGTGTGTTTTTTGGTCTGTTATATTTTCTTTTGTTGTTATTCAAATGAACACTTCATCAATTTTTTCATTTTTTTTGGGTTTATCTTTTTACACATTTGAAAAATGAATGACACGAATAAAATAGAATCAACTTCTGGAGCTTCTATAGTGGATAATGTCATTCAAAATTCAGCAAGTGAGTTGCAAAATATCCAGACAGACTATCGGTTGAATGCAAAAAACTACTTAAAATAGTTTCAAGTAGTTTGGACCTTTCTCAAAGGAAAAGAAAAATTAAGCCACGTATTAAGCACGTCCAAAAATAGGAGATCCCAAATTTGATACAGGGGATGAGGAAGACTCTATAGTGATATCTCAGCTGTGGAATTCTATGCTACCTAAAATAGGTGATACTTGCATGTTTCTTGGTACAACCAAAGACATATGGGAGGCTGTTAAACAGACTTATTTGAAGGTTCATGATGCTGTTCAAATTTAGAAAATTAAAACAAATATCTCAAATGACAAGCAAAGAAGTCGCTCTATCACAGAATATTCCAACTTTTTGAAGGGTCTATGTCAAGAAATAGACCATTACCTGTGCATTCAGATGAAGTGCAGTGAAGATGTTATTATCCTTAAAAGGTTTGTTGAAAATCATAGAGTATATGAATTTCCAGCTGGCTTGAACGTAAAATTTGATGCAGTACGAATACAAATCCTTGGAAAAAAGGAATTACCTTCATTGAATGAAGCAATTGCAATTGTCCTATCCGAAGAAGGTAGGAGAGGCGTTATGCTTCAAACACCACCTGTAGAAAGTTCTGCTCTATTGTCTAAAACCATCAAAAATTCCAATATAGAGTAATACATTAGTCAGGATGGACATGTATATGTCTCTAAAAATGCCAAAGACTCTATATGGTATACTTTATGCAAAAAGCCCCGCTATACTAGAGAAAAGTGCTGGAAGCTTCATTTAAACCTCAAAACTTTAATGGAGGCCAATTAAGAAGAAAGGGACAAGCACATATTGCAGCTTCTAATATGGAGAGTTCTGGTTCTCAAGATGTTTTTAACATTGAAGAAGTACAAAAATTCAAGGGTTTACAGGAGACCCTACATAAACAAAAACCACATCGTTCAACAGGTACAAGTGCATTGGTATTTTCAGGTACATCTTCTCACTACAATCCTATTTCATTTTCTAGTTCTTCTAACGCTTCAGATAATGTATTTCCCAGCTCTTGGATTGTTGATTCAGGAGCTACTAGTCACATGACCAATTCCTCTCATAAATTTTACTTGATACACCCTTTGCCCAAGCAATAGAAAAATAACCACAACCGATGGATCAGTTACAAACGTAGCTAGTCAAGGAGATATCTATTTGAATGAATCTCTGTCTAAAAGATGTTCTTTATGCTCCAAAATTGTGTACCAATCTTATTTCTATCCATAAGTTAACCACTGATTCTAATTGCAGTGCATCTTTCTATCTTTCTTACTGTGTTTTTTAGAACAGGGACACGAAGAGGATGATTTGACGTGCTAAGGAAAGGGATGGTCTCTACTATCTTGAAAATCCAAATGGCCGAAATGGAAAATTGAGTTTGTCACCTACTGCCTTTTCTTTCTGACATGTTACTTTTACCTTTTAGTTCTAATATATCACCCCCTCTGGACTAAGGAGGTACATGAGACCCGATATGTCACAACCAACTCTTGGCAAATTGTGTTCATAATATGTCAATTCATGGTCGAGAGAGAGTATAGAAACAGTAAAATTTTACTTCATCGTCGTCGTCTTGGACATCCTTCTTTTAGTGGTTTGAAAGTTATGTTTCCTTCTCTTTTTAAAGAACTTGCTATTGAATGTTTTCATTGTGATGTATGTGAATTGGCTAAACACAAACGAGCCTCTTTTCCAATAAGTAATAATAGAACTGTGACTCATTTTGCTCTTATTCATAGTGATATTTGGGGACCATCTACTATTGCTAACATTTCATGAGGAAAATGATTTGTCTTTTATTGACGATTGCACTCGGGTTATTGGATTTTTCTTCTAAAAAATAAGTCTGATGTAAGTCACATCTTCCCTATCTTTTATGAAATGATTAAAACTCAGTTTGGAGTAGGAATAAAAAGATTTCATTCAAACAATGCAAAAGACTTTTTTAATGATACTCTTATCTTCTTATCTTCAAAAACAGGGCATTATACATGAATTATCTTCTGTCTACACACCCCAATAAAACGAGGTAGCTGAAAGAAAAAATGGCCATCTTCTCTCTGTCACGAGCTTTTTTTGTTTCAAAACAATGTCCCAAAATATTTTTGGGGTGAAAGCAGTTTTAACAGCAGTTTATCTTATCAATAGGCTTCCTACAAAAGTTCTTGATTTTAAAAATTCTATGTAAATTCTTTCACAATTTTTCCCAACTATACTTTCTCAAACAATTTAACTCCAAAGATTTTTGGATGTGTGTCATTTGTTCATTTACATTCTCAAAACAGAAATAAACTTGATCCAAGAGCTCATAAATGTGTTTTCATTGGTTATTCCTCTACTTAAAAAAGTTTTCATTGTTGGGCAGGAACCTCACTTTCCAAACCCTTCTACAATCGAGGAAAAAACTTTAAGTATTGATAAGGATGGTGATTTCTTTCTTCCTGAGTTGTCAGATCCTAGCCCTGTGTTTAAAAATCATGTAGATTCACCTATAGTCCTTACTCTTATATCTATAGATAAGTCTAAAAATTTTTCAATTTTGCAAAATGAATTACATGGGAACCAAATCCAAAAATATGTTTTTCCATTACAGATATATTCAAGAAGGATGGAACCGTTACCTAAACTTGAGCACGTTTCATCAACTGATGGAACCGTTACCTAAACTTGAGCACGTTTCATCAACTGAATCTGCCCTTGATCCTACCACTGTAAGTAATTCCACCATTAATGATTTAGATATTCCTATTGCTATTAGAAAAGGTAAACGGACTTGCACTAAATATCTAATCAACTTGTATGTGTCCTATAACTCTTTTTCTACTCCCCATAAAACATTTTTAGCTAACCTCTAATCCATTTCTATTCCAAAGACATTATCTAAAGCATTAGAAAATAAAAATTGAGAAAAAGCTATGCAGGTTGAGATGGATGCACTTGAGAAGAACAATACTTGTGATATGATACAATTATCTAGTGGAAAGAAGCCAGTTGGATGCAGAAAGGTATTTACAGTGAAGTATAACTCTGATGGTACCTTAGAACGATATAAGGCGAGGTTGGTTACTAAAGGATACACTCAAACCTATGATGTTGATTATTTGGAGACATCTGCTCCAATGGCTAAAATGAATACAGTCAGAATTTTATTGACTCTAGCTGCTCATTACTCTTGGCCATTACAACAGTTCGACGTCAAAAATGCATTTCTTCATGGTGATCTTGAAAAAGAAATATACATGGAGATTCCTCCAGGCTTTGGCAGATTTATTTCATACCAGGACTGTTATTGCATATGCCATTAGTGTTGTAAGTCAATTTATCATAATCCAAAAGAAATACATCTCAAAGCTATAAATAAAATCTTGCAATACTTGAAAGGTTCTCCTGAAAAAGAAACTATGTTTATAAAGGAAGAAAAATTGATTCGAGAGTGTTATACAAATGCAGATTATGCAAGTTCTCCAGTTGATAGATGGTTTACTTCGGGATATTATACCTTCTTAGGAGATAACCTTATAACATGGAGAAGCAAGAAGCAAAATGTAGTTGCAAGTTCTAGTGCTGAAGCTGAATTTAGAGCTATGACTTTCATGATATGTGAACTCTTATGGCTAAAGATCATACTAAATGATCTTAAAATTAAATGGGAAAGCAATATGAAGCTCTATTGTGATAACAAATCTGCCATCAACATTGCTCATAATCCAGTACAACATGATCGTACAAAATATGTTGAAGTTGACAGACATTTTATTAAAGAAAAGCTTGTTAGTGGTCTGATTTGTACTCCCTTTATTTCCACTAATGATCAGCTGGCCAATGTGCTCACTAAAAGTTTGATTGAAATAGTATTTCAACGGATGATACGCAAGCTTGGAATGAATGATATCCATTTACCAGCTTGAAGAGGCATGTGAAAAAGACAGCTACTTTTTCCTTTCCTTAAAATCTTTCTTAAATTATGGTTTTTGTCTTCTTTCCTTAAATTCTTCCTTAATTTCCTCCTAAAATTCTTTCTTAATTTCATCCTTAATTTAGGCAATAAATTAGATATTCTCTTGATAAATAGAGGTTGTATATTGTTGTAAATTTAATTTCGTTAAGGAATTCATTCTTTCACAATTATTTCAACCTGACCACCAAAACCCACCAAAATACCCAAAATATACGGACCCAAACCCAGATGCAGTCGACGCCCTTCTCCCCAAAATATCAACCAAACCCACCGAAATCATCGACCAACCCTCACCAAAATCAACGAAGGACCGCAAATATTTGCTTTCATTGCAGGGAAAGATTTTTCTAGGCCACCGTTGCCAACCAAAGGCAGTGGTGAAGCTCGTTGGCCAAGGTCGAGGAAACAGATGAGGGGTGGCAATCAATAGAATAAAAGATGGAGAACGAGGAGGAAGAAACTGAGAGAGGTACTATGTCTCTACACAGCATTGATGAGAGTTTGGTTGACAATACTATCAAAATTAAGGGCCCAATCAAGAATAGGAGCTTGTTAATTCTCATTGACAATGTAAGTACCCGCAACTTCATTGCTACAAAGCTACCAATTGAGCTCAATCTCCCAGCAGTCCATGTCAACACCATCACTATCATTGTAGTGGATGGAAGAAAATTTGTGGTTAGAGCCAAATGCTTTAGGTGTACTTGGGTAATGGCCATCAGTTCCAATTTAATGTGAGGGTACCTGAGCCTGGCAATTACGACATGGTGTTGGGGGATAATTATAAGTTGATGTTCAACAAGCGGATAATAGAATAGAGATAAAAGTTAGACAAAGGGAATGTGGGAGAGGAATATTCTCATTCATGCATTCATAATGCATACGTATCACAACTTGTACAATCATATAGGCATCACCCATAAACAAACAAAAGACTATAACCAATATCTCACACCGCTAATCCTAATGTATTCCTTGTCCTATTTACAACTCAGCTCGCCGACGATTCAGGACTCAACCCTTCCTAGTACTCTTTTACCATCTTCTATATGTAATAGAAGCTTTAAGGAAAAAAAATGTTGGAGTTAACATCTAATATCAACATGGTTGATATTAATAAAAGATCTTTTATCACTCATAAAAACACCGGTGTCCCTCTACATATAGTTGCCTCAATAAGCATTTGCGAACAATGAACTCAAGAAAAATTCAAAGTGAGAAGAAGCTTAATTAGGAAGTTAACTATGTACAAGTCTTGTTTTGATACTTGTTAAACAGGAAATTACAGAATTTTCTCTTTGTCAAGAACCAAGGGCAATTTTGTAATTATCAGTTGTGCTGGAGATTTTGCATAGAAGTCTTTAGGAAACTTTATTTTTACTCAGGACTCCTAATTTGAGATTTTGTGTGGAAGCTTCTAACATCTACAAAGTTTGGGTTCTATAAATACCATGTTTATAATGCTTATTATTCAGTGTGCAGTCAGTAAATTTTCCTGCAATTGTTGCATATAGTTGACTAGTGCAAGACAATCCTAGGGTTTGATGCTAAGAAATTCTCTGTTAAGCTTCTAATGTTTAATTTTATTTACATATATAGCAACTTTTAATCCTTAATTTTATTTACATTCATAACAATTGAATTCAAAACTCAACAAATAGCAGCAGTCTCAACGACACAATGTCATCCATTGTGTATTTGAGCTTCTATGCGTCCTATAATTCTAATTAACTTGAAACAACTCAGAAGCAAACCTGCAAACTGTCCTACATCAAGCCTTCATTTATATATATTTATATATATATATATAAGCCAAAAGATTAACAATATCCAAACATTAACACAAATTTTCACATCTATAGTTCCTTTAATTTTAACCATTTTAGCCAGATTTATGGAATTAGTGACAATTGTAGCCAATTGACTGAAATTGCAAAAGAAAATTGTTCATGCGTAAAAAATTATTTTAAATAGTTTTTATTTTAGCTATTCTTTAGAATCACATAGAAAGCATTAAGATTGAACAACTAAGATTGAGATTATCTACTCTCCTAAAACACAAGCGTTGAGATCAAGCAACTTCAATTCACAAAAAGAATATCAAAAGAACCTTCATGGTTTACCTTTATCAGAACCCAAAAAAAAATCATCTTTGATTATCACAGTCTAAAGTTTCAACATTACTTGTTTGTGAGGATTTTCCCAACAACCGCCTTAGACTAAGGGGGAGTACTATCATGCATATAACATGAACTTCATCAAAAGTTCTCTCACTAATTGGGAGTTGGTGAGTAATATAAATATTTTTTTTTCCAAATGAAAAGGAAATATATTTGGCATTATATACTCGCTTAGAGTTAAAGGGGAGCCTTGGAGCAACGGTAAGCGTGGTCGCCGTGTGACCTGAAGTCACGGGTTTGAGTTGTGGAAACGGCCTCTTGCAATTGCAAGGAAAGGCCGCGTACAAAGATCCAATGGGTCCGACCCTTCCTCGAACCCCGCGCATAGCGGGAGTGTTTGTGCATCAGGCTGCCCTTTATATACTTGCCTAGAGTTCACAAAAAATTGGCATCTGCATAAAGGCTTGCAGCTTTGTACATCTTTGAAGAAAAACATAACTAAGGATCACAAAGTAACTAAAACACAACAACAAGGTAACCAAGTATCTTAGGAGGATTTATTAAAAGATATGGAATTTGGGCCAACAATACAGGCAGATTTATGAAGAGAAAGAGCATGTTTTCTAACATCAAAAGATGCTCTTTCTGCCAAACTTTTTAACGTCAACAATGATTTCAGTCAAGACTTCCTAGCATCAAAAGTTCAGCACTCAAGTGTTGAATTGAAAAGAGAAAGAGCACGCTTATTGGCATTGCTCTCAAAGACAAATTGCATAATAGTCCTGCTGACACCAGTAAAAATTCATCTGCTGATGATAAGTTGCTAAATAAACATGTCAATCTTGTTGAAAGCTAAGGAACTGAGAATACAATGAACAAAAAGGAAATCAAGAAAGTATAAATTGTCCATTATCCTTCCTACTGATTTTCTTAGGTCTCTATACCTCCTAACAAAATTTTGGCAGCTAGGGAATCATTTTTAATCCCCATAATAGCAAAAGAAAAGAATGAGATTAGTTAATTATATTATGGTTGAATGATCAAAATGATAAAAAAGAATTTGAAGTACTATTGGTCTTAAAATAAGGTAACTCTTACACTCTATTTTGACGGCATAGTTGCTAAAGGTGCATGACCAGTGCAGTTATTGGAATACCTATGAACAGTGCATAACCTGGCACAGGTGCCTCGCCTAGACAGTACCCAGCCAAGGTGGAATCTGGCCAGGCACATCTGAATAACAGAGAGAAACCGTCCTCCTTCCCTGAGGGAGGGAACTAGGGCAGCCCAAAGTTGAAGACACCAAGTCATTTGTTGACTTTTTTTTTTGTAATACAGCATACTCTTTTGACCACCTAACATCGCACAAAAAGAAAAGGGCTTCCTCCCAGGATCGGTAGGATGGAACACAACTCAAGGAGGCGTCCGATCACTTGTTCGCACCATTAAAGGATTTAATAAAAAGAAGGGCAAGATGGGCACATGAAAAAGACAATACATCATGATTCCAAAACTGGTTGTCAGGGATCAAACTTCATGAATGCCACTGGGAAAGTTGGAATAGGGGTGGGCGGCAACTTCATGGAGGAAAGGTCTGGGGCTTTGGGATACATGTCTTCTTCGGCAAGAAGATTATTTATCAACATAATCTCACCTCAAAAAGGCTACTTACCTTACTTCACAAAAGAATAAAATTTGACTGTTCCTTGTAGAAATCAAGTTTTCCTAAGATTTTTTATAGAAACCTATACAAAAGGGAACTTTTGAACTAAAGCAAATGGCATATCATTCTCCCTTAAGCAAAAATTTTAAACTATCCTAATATTAATATTGTTAAGAAGAACAAATCTAGCATAAAACAAATACTCCTAAGGCAAACAGAACACTGTTCTCCCTTAAGGCCAATGTCGAATATTTCCAAAAAATTATTCTACTTACAAATGACAAATATTTTATAGATAAATGAGTACTCCTAAGACATCCAGCAAATCGTATTTTCTTCTATCAATGAAATTGTTTTTTCATCTTCTGTTTCTTTTCTAGGACTCTTGTTTTTCGTTATCTACACATTTTCACTTATATTTATACTCAAGAGAATTGGTCAACAGTAAAATGTCTTCTCAGTGAAAGAGAAAACTAAATCAATTTAAAGAAAAATGACTCTCTTTCAAACAAGTAAAACATTTTCAGAACTTTAGCCAACTAATTATAATGAAAACAAAGCATATAAACATAAATCTATTGGTTACTAGTTATCAATGGCACCATCGACCACCAACAGTCACCAGACCACTGACCAAATTCAATATTAGTTGAAAATATTAAGTTTTATCATTTCCTTTGCATTGTCTCTTATTTAACAATAAAATATGTTGACCTAAACCTAGGTCAAGCTCAATTTTGACCTTGGCAATCAAATTGAATAGTTCATTATGTGTGTTGAGTTATCATATAACAAGAATTCAAGTTAAAATTGGGCCCAATACAATAAATTTGAAGAATTCACAAATTGCCCCAAATGACCTAAAAATTGCACTCACGACTAATGGACGCGGTTGCGACATAGCCTGTCCCAAGGAAACCAAACAGTTCGAGATCATCCTCACCATAGGAAACCAAGATGCAACTGGTGCTTCAAGTCTGTGCCAAGAGGCAGCGACCATGATGGAATTGAAAGCATAAGAGTCGCCCACATGAACCAACACCACAATGGGTGCCTTCCGCCAGTGACCAACAGAGCAATCGCAACTCTCAAAAGGAAGTTGAATAAGTCCAACAACTAATCGACTAACCAACGGAGAGATGCTACCTAGCAACATTTGTTGGAGCATAGTAAGCAACTTTATGCAAATTGTGACTGAGAAAGACGAGTAGCGAATGCAACCTATGTGTTGGCAACTGCAACAGGCTCCACGACTGTAACAAACGTGCATTTAATGCAAAAAGATACTAGGGATGCTCACGGTTTTGTTGAGTGAGTTTAAAAAATCAAACCATCGGTTTCGGTTTAAAATTTTTCTAAATCAAAACCGAACCATTACTGAACGATTAACCGATTATCGGTTAACCGTTCAATACGGGCGATTAACCGATAATTTTGGTTTTTAACCGTTCACTATATATATAGTAAAAATATAAAATTTAACAAAAATTATAAATTTTACACAATCAAAATATACAATACATAATTTAAATTCGAATGTAATAACAATAACATCAACAGAAAATCAAAATACATAGAATGTATTTAAAATTCAAATACAACAAAGGCAAAATAATAAACAAAAAAAATAAACAATAATAAACACATGTAAATAAAACAATTAAAAGAGAAAAACATCTTTTATAACTTCTTCTTACATATTTTTGAAGATACAGACAAAAATTAAAAGAGAAAAAAAAAGATTTGATAAAAGGGGTATAAAAAAAATGCATACACAAAATATATATAAAGATACAAAGATTCTTAATCACATCTCCATTTTGCAACCTAATCAAATGCCCTTATGACTTACTACCATAGCATTCCAGCTATCATCAACATTTCTTATATTAATAGACATAATTATATTATTATTGTTGTCTCAATTTTATTATTTCTTATCTATTTCTACTTGTTGTTTATCTATTTTTAACTAATAATAAAATTTTTTAAATCAAAAATCAAATGCTAAAACTTTACTAAAAAATTAAAAATTGATCATTTTACTTAATAAAATTTAAGTCATCAAATAAATAAAAAAAATGACGGTAACTTAACTTATAAAATAGATTACCTAAAAAAAACTTATAAAACAAAAATTTTGAAAAATTCAGACTATAACTTTACAATTATCCTTAGCACTTCATAATAAGACTTTTATAGCTTTAAATAATAATGTGCGCGCGCAGTACATCCAATCCATAACAACCAATTGCAGTTCTCTTATAAGCTCTCTTATAAGAAAAATTAAAAGAGAAAAAAAAAGATTTGATAAAAATGGTATAAAAAAAGGCATGTACAAAATATATATATAGAGATACAAAGTTTCCAAAAAATTTATATTACTTGTACTGTACATTACAGTAAATGCTGATTCAATACGCTAACTTGATCTTAAAATTGATTTTAGGCATTGTCTAATTAAAAAATAGGTTAATATAAAATTAATTAAGTATAATACTAATTTTATTAGATTAATTATTATTATTATATGATTCAAAAAAATAAACAAACCAACCTCAAAATGCTCAAGAAAAGGAAGATCAACAGTAAGAGATTGTGAAGGAAAGAGGCGATTGAATAATGAATGACAGCAAAGTTTGTTAGAGTAAGAGGAGGAGAGGGAAAAGGCGAGTAAATATTGGCAATGTTTTCTTTCTACTAGAATGAGGAAGGAGAGGGGAAAGAGTGGAAGGCGGCGGCTAAACCTAATACAAAGTAGAGAATTAGGTTTTTAACTTCAACAGGGCTAAATAAGTAAATTTATGTCCTTAAAAATATAAAACAAAAAATTGTAAGGGCAGAGAATAAAATTTTTAACTCCGCCTATACATGAGTTTCTTGTATATAGCCGGTCCAAAGCCCTGGTAAAGAAGGAGGGTTGCGGTAGATGACAGCCAGCATAAAACTTTTGTCACATCTCATGATATGGATTCTAATAATAATATCGTTGGAGCGTTCGCGCTACATTAGAGTCCGGGTGTAATGAAGAATAAGCAAAAGTGTAGGGCGTTCCCGAATGCGACGCGCCATGTCGGCGCCCGGATGTGGTGCATAATAAACAAGAGTTCTTACATCATGGACGGGTGTAGGTAAAGAAGTTAGTCCAAAATACGAGTAATACGAGATATACATGTGCAGATAATAATAAAAGATTCTATAAGAAGCATAAGAAAATACAAGTAGGGAGTAAGATCATAATAGGAACTTGGAATATTGGATCTCTTACAGGTAAACTGAGAGAACTTGTTGATACTATGGAGAGAAGAAAAATTAGTATTGCTTGTATTCAAGAGACTAAATGGTTGGAGGAAAAAGTAAAGAAGTTGAGGATACTGGGTATAAAATGTGGTATAAGGTACAGATAGAAGTAAAAACGGAATAGGTATAATTTTGGATCGGAACCTAAAGGAGACGGTTGTAGCGGTGAAAAGAGTAAGTGATAGGATTATTTCAATTAAACTTGTGCTCCAGAATGAGACCATCAACATAGTTAGTGTATATGTCAATCAAGTTAGATTGGATGGGGAGAGCAAGCAAAAATTTTGGGATGCTATGGATGACCTTATGCGAGGGATTCCAAATGATGAAAACATTTTTATAGGAGAAGACTTAAATGGACATGTAGGAAAAGACAGAGTAGGTTTTGAGGAGGTACATGGAGGGTGTGATTTTGGAATTAGAAATGAAGAAGGTAAGAATATCCTTGATTTTGCTTTAGCCTATGGTTTAATTCTGGCAAACATATATTTTATAAAAAGGGAATCACATCTAGTGACCTTTAAAAGTGGGCAAAATAGAAATCAGATTGACTTCATACTCACAAGAAAAGCCAATCAAACTCAATGCAAGGATTGTAAGGTTATTCCAAATGAGACTTTGACAACTCAACATAGGTTAGTAGTTTTGGATATTAAGTTTAAGAGGTTGACTAGTAGTCCAAGGAAGAACAATATTCTTAAGATTAGGTGGTGGACTTTAAAAGGTGAAAAACAATTGTTGTTCAAGAATGAGTTGGTCAAAGCTGGAGGGTAGGAGGAAGATGTGAGTATGTCATCAAATGATATGTGAATAGGCATGTTTACAACAATTAAATGAGTAGCTAGAAAGATTCTTAGAGAATCTAAAGGGTGCGGACATCCCTCAAAGGAATCTTAGTGGTGGAATGAAAAAGTGCAAAAAGCAGTACGAAGTAAAAGAGAATGGTATAAGAATTTGCCCAAGTGTAATAACAATGATGCTTTTGAGCAGTACAAACAAATGAAAAAAGATGCTAAAAAGGCAGTTAGACAAGCAAGAGCACAATCTTTAGAGAGTTTGTATGAGAAACTTGGAACAAAGAAAGAAAAAAAAAACTATCTATAAATTGGCTAAGATAAGGAAAAAAAAATGTCGTAATTTAAACCAAGTTAAGTGTATTAAAAATAAAGAGAATAAGGTTCTGGTTCAAGAAGAGAATATTAAGGAACGATGGAGAAGCTATTTTGAGGAACTTCTTAATGGTAGCAATAGTGATAACATTGAGGGTTTAGATGTTAGGCCGGAGAAAAATGTGAAATACACTAGACGGATTAGGTTTTCGAAAGTTAAAGAAACTTTGAAGAGAATGAAAGTTGGTAAAGCCTGTGGACCAGATGGGATATCTATTGAGGTTTGGAAATGTTTGGGAGATACAGGAGTTGCATGGTTGACATCTTTGTTCAATAAGATCTTAAGTACAAAGAAAATGCCTAATGAATGAAGGCAAAGTAATTTGATACCTATTTTTAAGAATAAAGGAGATATTCAGAATTGCTCAAATTATAGAGGTATAAAGCTTACGAGCCACACTATGAAATTGTGGGAGAGAGTTGTGGAACACCGTTTGCGGTTAGATACTTATATCTCCTCAAATCAGTTTGGCTTTATGCCTGGTCGATCAACTATGGAAGCTATTTTTCTTATAAGAGATTTGATGGAAAAGTATAGAGAGATGAAGGACTTACATATGGTTTTTATTGACTTGGAAAAGGCGTATGATAGAGTCCCTAAAGAAGTTTTATGATGGGTCCTAGAGCATAAGGGAATATTTATACGATATATCCAAGTCTTGAAGGATATGTATAAGGGAGTCATCACCAGTGTCCGCACTGTGGGAGGGGATACTAAGGATTTTTCCGTTTCTATTGGATTATACCAAGGTTTAGCTTTGAGCCCTTATCTTTTCGCCTTGGTCATGAATGAGCTAACAAGACATATACAGGATAACATCCCTTGGTGTATGATGTTTGCAGATGATATTATATTAATAGATGTGACTCAAGCAGGGGTAAGTCAAGTTGGAGTTATGAAGAAGCACTTTGGAATCTAAGGGTTTTAAGCTAAGTAGGACTAAGATTGAGTATATGCATTGTAGATTTAATAGCGAGAATAGAGAAAGAGACAAAATTATTTTAGACGGAATAGCAGTACCTCATAGTACTTATTTTAAATATCTTGGCTATATTCTTCAAGAAGATGAGGGTTGTGAAGAAGATATAAATTATAGGATTAAAGCTGTTTGGATGAAGTGGAGAGGTGCTATAAGAGTTCTATGTGATCGAAAGATGCCAATTAAATTAAAAGGAAAGTTTTACCGCACTGCAATACGGCCTGCGATGATATATGGTAGTGAATGTTGGGCAGTAAAAGGACAACACATGAGTAAAATGCATGTTGCGGAAATGAGAATGATAAGATGGATGTATGGTCATACTAGGATGGATAAAATCCGAAATGAGTGCATTAGAGAAAAAGTGGGGGTAGCACCTATTGAGGATAAGATAAGAGAGCATAGATTGAGATAGTTTGGTCGTGTGAAACGAAGATCTAGCGATGCACCGGTTAGAAAAACCGAACAAGTTAGAGTAGATATAGCTAAGAGAGGGAGAGGTAGGCCTAAGCTGACTTGGTCAAAGATGGTCCAAAATGATCTTATGATGTTACATCTAGCAGAAGAGATAACCCTAAATCGTATTGAGTGAAAAAGAAGAATTCATATAGCCAACCCCAATTGACTTGAGATGAAGGCTTTGTTGATTTGAGTTGAGTTGCGAGAATCGAACTTTTGTCTTTTTGCATATTTAGAAGCAGAATGCACCATTTGATCTAGGCGTGCATTATGCACAAGATTTGTCATTATATATATATTATATATTATGCAGGTGGCACAATTTCGGTTCGGTTAACCGAACCGAATGGTTTTTTATATATTAAAACCGAAATCGAAAACCGAAAAAACTAAAAATGAAAAACTTAAACCTAAACCATCGGTTTGGTTAATCATAATTTTCAGTTCAATTTAATCGATTTTGGTTCGGTTTTCGATTTAATCGGTTTTTTTGAGCAGCCCTAAAAGATACAGTGGTTCAAGCTCAATCTTCCCCCACACACTTTACAACGAGAAACCAGAGCTTTAAAGCTATAAATACCCCTTCCTACCACCACTAATGGAACTCTAATGCATTCAATATAGCCAAGCTCTTGCACTTTTTTTTGAGCCAATTTCTTTGTAAATCTTTGTTCTTGTGAGTGCTATGCATTGATTGCTATAGTAAAAGGTTGAGTGTTAGCAATAAAACACTTGGGTAGAGTTTAGTATATGCTTTGAACACTAGCTTGAGCATTAACATAATAAAACACTCAAGGGTTTAAGAGTTCACCTTGGAAAAACACTTATAAGGTTTGGTGTTAGCCCGCATAACACTAAATTAGGAATAAATGGGTAAAACTCCAAAGAAATAGTGAAATACACAATAGTCTTGATCGAGAGAATACGTAGTAGGATTTGTCGCCCGTACAAACTATAAATGTGGCGTTCTTGTTTCATTTCCTCTACCTCTTAGTAACTTAGGAAAAGTTCCATCCCTCACTCAAATCATCAAATCAAACCCCCTTCTTGGTACACAAGGGACAACAAAGTATAATAGAATATAAATATGTTTATAGTCTTATAATTTTAAAAAACTTTAATATTTTCAACAAATTATTGATATTGCAACCAACCATAGAAAATGAGTTAGTGGAAAATATTTTCTAAGAAATTCTTCCCTTGGAAAATATTTTCCATAGACAAATTATTGTTTTTTTTTAAAAAAAAATAGCTTTAGTCAACCTGCACCTTGCCTAGCCTTTGGCCTTTAACATCACTGTACAAGGAAAAATAAGATGTAACGCCTTGGAGCCTAGGCGCAAGGTATGGGTGTGCACCTAAAAGAGGTTGAACACAAATTATAGGGCCAAATATTTATAACATATAAAAAATAGTATTATTTAAACAAATTGACAATAGTTAACAATTTCCAAAGATCTAAAGTGAAGAATTTAATCACCAAGAACACAAAAGAAACCAAAATTTGACTAAAATTTAATGCCTTTCTCAATGGCAAAAGTGAAGAGAAGATAACTAAACCTTGTTAGAAAATTTCACAGATTGGGTAAAGAAAAGCTTTAACTCACATGACCTCTAATTTTCAGCATTTCAATTGAGAGTTAAAACAAGCACTTTTGAATTTCATAACTAACTTAATTTGAAAATAAAAGAGAGTTTTTTAAGTAGCTCTGTGTATTTATTTACTTGATAAAGAAAGATTAAGTTAACGAAACTAAAAACAGAGCTAGACTAAAGAAAAAAATAGTTTTCTTGCTATTTTACGGAAAAAAAAAAAGGAAGAAGAGATACAGCTAAATGGGATAGATCAATTTCATTATTGTTCTTTAAGCTAAATGGAACACGACTAGCTATAAATGAAATACAACTAAATGGGACATATTAGTTTCATTATTGTTTCTTTGAGGAGGGAAAAAGAAACAAGACTAAGGAAAATAAGAAAGAAAAAAAAGGAACCAAAGCAAAGTACATTGCAAAAGATTTCAGAAACATGAATCTGAAAATGAAAGGACGGACAACCCACAACTTAAGAAGTCATGGTTTGATAAGATCCAAAGAACATAATGACATGTTCCATCCATTTACACCAAATTCTACTACATTAAGAAATTTCACATCTCATAGTGATTGTCTTGGTTGATGAGAGAGCTCTCCAGTCATAAAGATTTACCCTGTCATAACCTAGTAGAGGTGTTGGAACCAATAACCTATGTACTTTGCACCTCAAGTATGTCTTCAACAACAAAGCGCAAGTTCCAATTAGGACCTAATTACTTCTAAGAGAGAGTACAGCACTAACAAGCTTGAGCTTCTTTTAGAAATTCCAGGTAGTTTGTAAATGTGGTGGATCATTTAGTTCTTCTCTTAAAATGAGAATATACCTTTTATAGGAATATTTGGTTTCAACCGGTGAGAAACTATTTGGATTTAAGAACTACCAACAGTAGCACAAAATGCTCGAAGCTTACCAAATTCATTAAGGCAAACAAAGAAAATTCACATAAAAAAGCAATCTATAGAAGTTCTCTATTCATAATCACAAGAAACAATAATAATAATAACAACAACAACAACAATAACAACAACAATAATAAGTTTAACTCACTTTCCCTTGAAAAAGATCCAGATCCTCTATCACCAATAACCCCTACATTTCTTGGTCCAGTGACAACTCTATTCAACTGTGCAAGAGGACAATAATTTCAAAAGACAATGAGAATGAACATATAAAAAGCATCCCAAAATTATTATATTAAACCAAAAAAAAAGCATCCAAATTTAGAGATATTAAGAATAAGAAAGCAGAAGAAGCAACATGAGCAAGTAAAAGGGTAATGTCAATGTCCAAGTAAAGATATCCATTCAATATATTGTATCATAGCATGTTCACCAAGTCCACTGTCAAAAGTTTGTAGTGTTCACAGGGAGAAGGGAAGCAATATATAGATGAGCACTCTAGTTTATTCCAAAACAAATCCTTACAATGCTAATTTGCTGAAAATTGATGGCCAGTATTTCAAGCACCTTAAGTATATAAACCATAGATCACATGACAACATAAAGTATCCGATAATTAACTCCTTGATTTTTGAGGCCCATGGGAAACTCACAACTATTACAACATAAAAGGCAAGGTTCAAAAATCAAACCCATCAAAAGTGGGATTTACTTTTTGTCATCATATTTAAGCTATATGCAAAAGAGAACAAATTGATGGAAACAGAATACCTCCAGAAAAACTTTAAAATTAGTTTACAACTAGCATGTTTCTTTAATTGTCAAATGACTTAAAGTCATGATCAGAAAATTAATATAATTGAACTACACTAAGGCTTTACATCTTCAATTCCTTTTTTTTTTAAACTTTTTGTGCATTTTCATTCCATGCATCAATATAATTGGACCCTGTGTTACGGTAACATGCAGCCGTAAGGTCTTGAAGAAAAAAAAGTTCAACGCCTCATGCTTTTCCATGTACACAACAATGTTCGAGCAAATGCCAACTAGACAAGCTCAGTACTCACAAAGGCCTATTGTATTACTTTCAGTCTCTGTCTCTAACATACGCAACAGCTTTTTTCCCAATCCAGTTAAATGGCCAGCCTACACAACTGGTTAGCTGTCCTCCTACATTTTTTATTGCTAAATGCTGGTGATTGCAAGGTTATAGTAGTTGTATTGGCATACTGCAGCTTCAGAATTAACAGCAACTTATAAACTGAAAGGATTATTTATATTACCAGTAATGAACAAATTTTGCAACATTACAAAAGATAAACATAAGAAACTTGGAAAAGTTGGAATGTTTTACGCTCCACAAATTCATATAATTTAAGAAATCTGACCTTTGCAAAAGTACTTGCCAGATCATCCATATCTGATAAGGATCCTAAGCTCATACCCTGGAATTGAAAAAATAATAATATTAATATTAATATTAATAATAGCATGAGTTGCTATGATAGTTGCGACAGAAAGCATCAAACAGATATATTTATGTCACATTACACAAGAGATAGGCCTTCTAACTAATAAACGAATAGCACGTGCAAAATAGCTTATAGTCAACATTTTAGATAAAAATGACATTCTTTTATTCGCGCATAAGACTTTAGACAGTTTGGTAACTATCCAACCTTAATTACTCATTACTGGTATTCACAAGACAAAAGTGCAGTCTTTCAACATATCAATGCAAAATGTAAAAAAAAAAAAAAAAAAAGACAAAATGCAGCCCTCATGAAGCATTACAACAAAACCATGTAAATTTAGAATCTGACCTTTGCAAATGCGCTTGATAAATCATCCATATCTGATAAAGATTCTAAACCTACACCCTGGAATTGAAGAAAGAAATATCAGAGCCATTACAGTTCATTTCATATCCCACCAGATTACAGAATTCAAACGCAAATTTAAAGATGAGTTTATTGCTTTTACAACAACCAAAAAAAAATCTATAAAATGACATTGAATTAAACTAAATGTCTGCAGAAAAACTCCCTCACAGCCAAGAAAACAATTTTATCCAATTTCAATTCCATTCCTATAAATTTAATATAATGCAAAAAAATTAATCAAAACAATACCTTTTCCATAACAGCGAAAGGTCAATTCCTAAAGCAGGATAGAGAGATTTTGAGATCTGAAATGAGTTGGAGCTTTATAAAATTGGGAAATTAGGGTTAAGAAGTAGAAAAGTTAGGATTGAAATGAAAGATTTTGAGAGTAGGCGGGTGTTAAAGAGACGAGATTTTTGCTCCGTGGGGTTTTCTCGGGAAATAATCATTTATTTATTACATCCTAAGTCGCTGCCACCTAAGAAAAAAGTGGCTCATATTTATCTCCTTAATTATGTTTTTCAAAGAAAAGTTTTAAATCTAAAGCAACTTGTTTTTGCATTTTTATATTTTATTATTTATTATTATATAACAAATAATTTTTTTTATTATTTTTTTTATGTGTCTTCATAAGCTTTTATATTTATTACCTAAATTGGAAGTTTCATAATTAATCACAAAATCAGAATTTAATAGAAAAAATTAAAATTTAAAATTTAAAAATTATATTTAATATATAAATTTATTATAAATAAATTTAAAATAAAATTAAATAAATTTTATTCGATTAACATTACAAGTATAACAATGATTGAGATGTGACAATTATATATTACGAATCTGAATATAATTTTTAGTATTTTTATATTATAATTGATAAATTATAGATTAATAATTCAAATGATATTATATAGGTTTAACTTTAGTATATTCATTCTTATAAATTTAATATCATACTCTCCTTTTTTACAATTAGTAACAAAAATTTCATAATATAAATAATATTTTTATTTAAATATAAATTCATACTCATCAAATTTATATACTTAAATAAAAATTATACATAGTATTGTAAAAAGTTAATAATTTAGGGATAAATTTTAAACACAAATATTTTCATTTTTAAATTGAGACAGAAATAAATTTATGACTAATAATTTCTAATGAATAAAAATTTTATAGCAAAATTGTAACGACCCTCCCCGACCAGGTCGGCTGCCCGGCCCACTAGTGGCTTACGGCCCGGCCTTTTCACCACCTGGGCACGGAGTCCGCAGGAGGCAAGCGATCGCTACAGTACTGGATGGTTCTCGCTGGCTCTCTTAAGTGGGAGGTCAGGGGTTTGATCCAGGGAGGCGACTCTTTAGGGAGCCAAATTAACAAATTCCTACTGGGTGGGCCGCGAGGGCTGTCCAGTACTGTAGCGATCGCTTGCCTCCTGCGGACTCCGTGCCCAGGTGGTGAAAAGGCCGGGCCGTAAGCCACTAGTGGGCCGGGCAGCCGACCTGGTCGGGGAGGGTCGTTACAGTAAAAAAAAAGGCGCCTTTTTAACTGTAACGACCCTCCCCGACCAGGTCGGCTGCCCGGCCCACTAGTGGCTTACGGCCCGGCCTTTTCACCACCTGGGCACGGAGTCCGCAGGAGGCAAGCGATCGCTACAGTACTGGACAGCCCTCGCGGCCCACCCAGCAGGAATTTGTTTATTTCTGCTACTAGCAGAAATGGTACTGGATGGTTCTCGCTGGCTCTCTTAAGTGGGAGGTCAGGGGGTTCGATCCAGGGAGGCGACTCCTTTGGGAGCCAAAATAAACAAATTCCTACTGGGTGGGCCGCGAGGGCTGTCCAGTACTGTAGCGATCGCTTGCCTCCTGCGGACTCCGTGCCCAGGTGGTGAAAAGGCCGGGCCGTAAGCCACTAGTGGGCCGGGCAGCCGACCTGGTCGGGGAGGGTCGTTACAGTTAAAAAGGCGATGGTACTGGATGGTTCTCGCTGGCTCTCTTAAGTGGGAGGTCAGGGGTTCGATCCAGGGAGGCGACTCCTTTGGGAGCCAAATAAACAAATTCCTGCTAGGTGGGCCGCGAGGGCTGTCCAGTACTGTAGCGATCGCTTGCCTCCTGCGGACTCCGTGCCCAGGTGGTGAAAAGGCCGGGCCGTAAGCCACTAGTGGGCCGGGCAGCCGACCTGGTCGGGGAGGGTCGTTACAAAAATAAATAATTTAATATAATTAACAATGAATGTTTGTCAAATAAAAAAATATTTAAGTATCTTTAAATAATAATATTATTAGTATAAAATTAAAATAATGCAATTATTTATTATACTTATTTGTAAATATTTATTCGGTGAAAGAATACTTCAAATGCCTTATCAATAACATATTATGGATGTTTATGTGTGTGTGTGTGTGTATTTGAGGGGAACATGAATTTACATACATCAATATAATTATAATTAAGAGTAAATATTTCTTATTAAAGTTGAAATTTTACCAAGTATATTTTTTCTATTATTATCAGATAGTTTTAATTTCTCTATTAATTTGTTATTCAATTTAATAATTCAATTCTCTTAATCCCTGGTCTTTCCCAAAATTATTAGGTAAATAATAGAAAAGAAATTAAAATTGTAATTTAATATTTCAATTGTCTTAATTTTGGATTTTTCTCAAAATTATTAGGTGAAAATATTTATAAAAAGGAAATTAAAATTACACCTCAATAATATATATAGTTAAGTAAGGTCTATGACCACCTCGGAGCCTCAAATTCTGACCATGTTCATAATTATTAACATGTTTCTTTATTAAATCATTACAAATTATCTTTACTGCAATTAGCACTGGTCATACATGGGATGTGTTATGAATAAATTTTTAGCCATTTTTTTATTTAATTTTGATTTTTTCAAAATTTATTATATTTATAGTCTACAAAAAAATAAAAATACAGTTTATGCATTACTTTATTTAGATTTAAGTGTAAATGTTCAAAAAAAATAAAATATATTACAAGCTTTTACATATAAATTTAAATTTTTAAAGAGTAATTTGAAAATAAAAAGTAAATTATATTGCTATTCAACTTGTGATAAACTTATGTTTAATATATTTCCTATATCTAAGTGTAAGTCAGGTTCGCTCATGGCAAATGGATAAAACTCATATGCAAGTCAGGTTCACTCATGGTGAATGGATAAAACTCATAGGCCAAAAATTATTCAAATATTAATTTAAGTGTTTTACTTAGATAAATTTTTATAGAATACGAATAGGATTAGGATTAGGAGTCCTATTCACAGTGTGATTATGATTCTTGATAAATTTCTATTTAAAAGGATAAAAGAATCAAAATTTAGTTTGGCAAAATATCTTTAAAGATGAGGAAAAAAAAAAACGTAAGTTTTCTCTCTACAGTTTTTTTCTCTAAAGTATTATAGATTTTTCTTATTCCACAATAAATCTTTTCTTTGTGAGTGAGAATGCAATTGTAAGATTGTTTCGCTCTTAGATTATAAACATAAGAGTTTTTCCCATCTCTAGTGATTACTCTTTGTAACACCCCTTCCCGAACTACGAATAAGCCGGGGAGGAATGTCACATCTGGATGCGAGCTCTGGTTACAATGTCTTAATTAAGAATTCTTATGAAAAAAATTTTCGAAAAATTGGGTGGAGTTTCCCCTAAATAGCGGGGTTCCCAAGTGTCGCCAAAACTGATTTTCTTGATTTTTTTAAAACACTTTTGTTCACAATTCAACTCAAGAACAGTCCCAATAATAATCTCCCTTATATCCTCAACTACTCCCTACAAGAAAATTTCACACTTCTATATAGTTTCTCAAGATCGCATATCATTTGCTAAGTTTCATTACCATACTACTGTTTATTCTCTGGTTACATACACCATAATACTTAATATGTTTAACAAACCTTTACAATAGATATAACGTACATGTCATACTACTATTTTATGTCAAAAGTCCTACTCTATTCGTCGTCGAGCTGGTGCGGGCCGCTGTAGAAATGCAGATCTTCTATCCACTACCTGCGAGTTAGACATATAACTCGCTGAGCAACTTATTGCCCAGTGGGTACTTTACCCATTGCCGAATATAAATAGTGCAAGGAAGGTTGTTGAAACACATATAAAAGTAGAATACTGCATAATTAAACTATTTTCATACAATCATCATATTTATATTTTCTAATTAAGTTAAGATTCACATTCTGTATGTAAACAACATGTAATATAACTTCCTTATAATTATGAGTTAATCTGCTCCACTAGGTAATTATGAATACACCGATCTCGAAATGAGGCCTCGTATAGAGTTACGCGTGGTCTTGACCTCACACGACTAATTGCCATGGCCTTGGTCTCACACGATATGGAATATACAACATAACTGCGTGGTCTTGGTCTCATACGACTAGTTGCCATGATATTGACCTCACACGATATAACCACGCGCGCGTAAGTAATATCCAGACCGAAGCCGTTAAGACATTACTGCCTGTAGGATGGCATGCCAAACCCCCATTCCAGACCGGTTTTACCCATTTACCGAGTAGAGAATATATAACATTTCATATATACCCATTCACTTCATATATATACCACATATTCTCCATATATATACAAGTTATACTTACACAAATACCACATATACTCACATATGTATCATATGTATTCACATATATACCATATACAGGCATATATATACCATATATACACGTATTCCCCACGTATATAATTTATCTATATATTCACATGATAACATGTATTCCATCACGTGACTTTTATCACGGTTATGAAATTCAGATTGATTTTCTCCTCTTTTCCATCTAATTTATTCTTCATATTCATACTTAAACTCAATACCAAAAATAAAATGATAAAACACCCACACCAAGTTTTTGACCAAGCTAATAATGAAAAATTACCATATGAATAATAAACTCTAGTTCTTGACCCAACTTGATCCTTGTTTTAGAAAATTTGTATAAAATAATCCACTTGGCTAAAAACTCTAAAATTTTTTACAGAATTTAATTTTGCATCTTAAAATCATTCCTTTAAAATTTTATATCAAACTGGACACAAAATCTTGGTCAACTAGTTCACCCAACCAGACTGCTCCAGTTGCCCTGCATCCTGACAGCAGTTCTGAATTTTGTGAATTCCGTAAATTAAATTCAATCAATGTGGTCCAAATTATTTTTCTCAAATACTAGACTCACTAAACAACAACATATCCAAAATTCAATTGGATATTATTTTTCTAAATTTTATTAAAAATCCAGAAAGATGGTTGTCTCAGTCAAGGTACCTGCTGGAGTAGGTCTAATAAAAATAATCTTTCCAAAATCATAACCATTTCAAATTCAACTCAACATATTTTTCAGTCATTCTAGACTCATTGAGACACAACATATCAAAAATTCAACTCAAGATAATTTTTCTATATTTAATTAAAAATCATACAAGTCACAGCATTTTACTAATTGTAAAACAGAAAAATTTCAAAAGGAGTTCAATGGTTAAAGTACCAAACCTTACTATTTCTTAGTCCTTTATCTATATCACTTCCTTTCCTTCCTTGTCTCCTTGATTTCCTATGAAATTTAACATCACATATACAAAGGTAAGAACCCTAGGTATAGACATAGTCTTATCTTATGATTTTTCTAAGGGTTGCTAGTTTATTTTCACCATTAAACACCATTATTTCTTTCATCAAATCCTTCAAATAATTATTTCTTGAATTTTCTCCAAATCTACCTACATGAACCCTAATTTCAATCTCTTAAATTAACCATTAATCCATGAAATTAAAACTAGAGATAGGTTTCTCTTACCTTATAATCTTGTTTGTCACCAAAATCTTCAATCAAAAGCCTTAAACTTTGGAAAAAAAATCACCTCCTTCTTCCTTTTCTTATGGTTTAGACGAGTTCACCACGTAAGAGAGGGCTTTTATTTTCTTTCCTTAGCTTATTTTGATCCAAATGGCAGCCATAAGTGGTGAAAATATGTTGGTATAGATGTTGACTTCCAATTGGTACACCTTATAGCAAAAATGGCCACTTTTAATTGGTCCACTTGCCTTCTTCTTTTATCTATTTATTTGGCAAGCCATTAGGCTTCCTTTTATTCATATTTTGACCTCATCAACTTTCTTGTGCTATAATTTTATAGTCTAGGGTGTGAAAATATCAAAATACCCTCCAGCGATTAATCGATTGTAACTTTTAGACCGTGCGTTTTCGGAAAAAATTGAAACCCATGGTTATGACCCGATTAATCTCGAGAATATTCTTTCGGGGTCGGATATGGGCACTATTAAGAACTTCCAACACTTAAATTTTAAGTTTACATAATTGCCTTTAACTTTTGAAAAATTTCCACTTAAGTCCCGTCAGCTCCACTGTGTACACCAATTTCATATTTGACTATCCCGAGCCTCTATTTGACCACTCGTTCATGTCCTCCTTGCCTATTACTCAACTATCTAGCCTTTGGGATGTGACAGTTCTACTCTCCTTAATTTAAGTTTCGCCCCGAAACTTGTTTGTTCATACATGTAAATACATTGTTCATATAACTAATAACAGTCATACATATATATATATATATATATACTTAAACCATGGGCTTCCTCAACACCTATTGGTGCCGAGGCTTGGGATTCTGTCTCCTGTTACATAGCTTGTTGCGAGTCTAGAGACATCCTACAATATAAAAGTAATCAGCAGTCTGCACAGCTCGGCAGTTATCCTTTTTCCTATATGGCATGTACATTAGACTCAATAACTCATGCTTAATTATTCTCGACTCTTTCTTATTTCACAAACATAATTTCATATATAACTGTTTCACAAATACCATAACTACTACAGGGTATCCCGTTTTACGTTGGTAATGGCCACTCCCAACATAAAACGTATATCCTCCTATATTTTCCTCTTCCTATCTAAAGTCTTTCTAACTCACTTCGTTTACTATCTCTCGATATCCTAATTATCATACACTTTCCTATGTCTAACCGCCCAGGAACGGCTAAACCAATGCTCTGATACCACAAATTGTAACACCCCTTCCAGACCTACGAATAAGCCGGGGAGGAATGTCACATCTGGATGCGAGCTCTGGTTACAATGTCTTAATTAAGAATTCTTATGAAAAAATTTTTTGAAAAATTGGGCGGAGTTTCCCCTAAATAGCGGGGTTCCCAAGTGTCGCCAAAACTGATTTTTTGATTTTTTTTTAAAACACTTTTGTTCACAATTCAACTCTAGAACACTCCCAATAATAATCTCCCTTATATCCTCAACTACACCCTGCAAGAAAATTTCACACTTCTATATCGTTTCTCAAGATCGCATATCATTTGCTAAGTTTCATTACCATACTACTGTTTATTCTCTGGTTACATACACCATAATACTTAATATGTTTAACAAACCTTTACAATAGATATAACGTACATGTCATACTACTATTTTATGTCAAAAGTCCTACCCTATTCGCCGTAGAGCAGGTGCGGGCCGCTGCAGAAATGCTGATATTCTATCCACTACCTGCGAGTTAGACATATAACTCGCTGAGCAACTTATTGCCCAGTGGGTACGTTACCCATTGTCGAATATAAATAGTGCAAGGAAGGTTGTTGAAACACATATAAAAGTAGAATACTGCATAATTAAACTATTTTCATACAATCATCATATTTATATTTTCTAATTAAGTTAAGATTCACATTATGTATGTAAACAACATGTAATATAACTTCCTTATAATTACGAGTTAATTGCTCCACTAGGTAATTATGAATACACCGATCTCCAAAAGAGGCCTCGTATAGAGTTACTTGTGGTCTTGACCTCACACGACTAATTGCCATGGTCTTGGTCTCACACGATATGGAATATACAACATAACTGCGTGGTCTTGGTCTCACACGACTAGTTGCCATGATCTTGACCTCACACGATATAACCGCGGGCGCATAAGTTGTAACACCCCATCTTAGCCTACGTTTATAGACCAAGATGGACTGTTATCTCATGGTGGTTGTGTCTTAATATTTTACTTAGCCAATTTTAAGTGTAGATTTAAAAAAAAAATTGCTATAACCTCCCCTAAAAATGGAGGTCCCAAGTGTCGCCAAAACTGATTTTTTTGATTTTTGAAAACAATTTTTATCTCAATCACAACACTCCTCAAACACTTCTATATTCATCACCCTTATATCCTCCACCAAATCCTGCACTAAAACTTTACACTTCTATACTTGCATACATAAGTGCTAAATCCAAATAACATTTATTAGATTACTAGCAGTGTACGTGTTCTAGCTTTTCAGTATAATACATTTATTTGCTAGATCATACAATCTTATGTTCATGCCATATTGCTACAATCAATCATATCCAAAATCCTATCCAAAGTAGTAGTCAAGGCCAGCTGCGCAGGACATGCTGCAATCTCGTCTTCTCGTTTAACCTACGAGTTTAGAGGGAAACTAAACTCGCTAATCAATTGCTTAGTGGGTACATAAATCATTGCAATAAATAAATAAAATGAAAGAATGACTTGAACATACATTTATATACTTTAAATAATTGAAAGGAATAAATACAAAACACAGAAGGTAAAAAGGCTTTACTGAATAATTTGAATTTAAATCATTTTTCTTGCTTTTATCATTTTGGTTGCTCTACTGGTTTAACGGAACATCAACGGATAAGGCACGGGTCATGATAAATATATCTCGTCATGGTGAGATATTACAGGATGATATGCGTCATGGTGCATATTTCATCATCCTTCATCATAATTCTTGCACATGTGCTAATAGCCATTGTTCATTGAATCATTGATCATGTCATTGTAATCATTGGTCTTCAGCCGGAATATCATGTCATGTCATGAGCAGTACTGCAATAATAGTATGATGCATCATACCCTTATCTCAAGGGTTCTGTCATAACCAAGTAGAGCGTAAACAATGTATTAATTAATTTGACCATGATATTCAATAAGCCATGATTTTTCCATATTGCATGTATTGTCGGAATAGCTTGTCATGATGCCTTTCTGATCATTTCCAATTCTCCTTCATGTCATTCTATATGATTTAACATCATTCCATATCATAATATTCAAGTTTTAACACATTTAGAAAAAATGACCAAATGAATAGTGGCGCGGCGCATAAAATCGGCAACACAATGGCGCGCGTCAACTAAAATGGTAAAATCTATTTTTACTGCTGAAAATCAGTCAACTTTGCAACAGTTTTGACCAAGTAAACAAACTTATATTTGGTTGAATTTTTGCAGGAAAACACTTTCATAAGTTAAATAAATGCATGTAAAATTTCATCAGAAAATTCCTTCGTTTGCCCCTTCAACGGACTGCCCAAAATGAAAGCTGCAGAATGGTGCCCAAAAGGGACCATTCGGCCCAAATTTTCAAAACTTGAGGGAAATTCATTTTTTTCTTGAAAAATTGATTTTTAGACTCCTTTTGTGATACCATTGAAGGACTAAGGGTCCCTCTTTCAAAAATCAAACCAAAGGGGCGATTAAAAGTTCATCAAAGTTTATGGATAATTGAGCAAATTTAGCTAGTTTGTTTTGTTTTCATCTTTTCACAATCAATTGATTACAAATGGTTCAAAATCACTTTCCCACATATTTACTACACATAATAATATTATTTCAAAACCATTTCAAAAGTCCCATAATGCAAAATATGTGAATTAATTGAAAAGGGCAATGATTTAAGTACCAAACCTTAATTCTTTTCACTTGTTTCTAGTTCTTTTATGCATTCTTTGCTTCCTTCTCTCTCACTTCTTGACTTTCTATAATTTTCATAAAATCCATGTCAAGAACATAATAAAATTTAAGTGCTTCATGCCTTATTTTGCTAACTAATTGTAACACCCCGATACCATATATAAGTACTATACATATACTTGGTATACATACGGTAAGTATATAAAGTATAAGGATGTCACTTCGTTATTTTTTTTTAAAAAAACCTGTAAAAGAATTCCAAAACATAATACATTAATTTAATTAACATTTACCAAATCATTATCTTTATCAAAAACTTCATTTATACATATAATTACTTTCTCGACATAAATACATCAATATAAAAGTTATACATATATGCATTACCCTCTAGTTGGTCTCGACAAACTTTTACTCTTCTTGTGGCATAACGAAAGACTTCATATCTTCCACCTATTTACTTGCGCGAATACACACCCGTGCTAAGCCCGAGAGCTTAGTAGTCCAAATATAAAATTATAAACATATAGTATAGAAGTATTAACATATGATGATATATCAATTCTTATTGCAATACACACATTACATATCATACCAATCATTATTGCAATACACACATTACATATCATACCAATCATTAATCACATTTCCAATGAAGACAACCATTATTATCAACCACAATTCATTTACATATCACACTTCATAACATTATCTTATTCACAATTCACCAATCATGATTCATTATTAATACTCACAATCAATATTTCAATACTTGTATTTCACATTAGCAATAAAGACAGACTCAGGCCCAAAACACTAATATGTTATTCAGAGTTCAGAGTTCTGCATTGGTCCATAATCACAATGATCAAGCCCGTAGGCAATATATCTCATGTCTCTATCCATGGATAGCGTAACAGACCCAGTCTCTTGGATCATCAACTCGGCTAAACTCGAGGAGATCCTCAACCCGGCTAGACTGTTACTACAATTCACATTTAACATTTTATCAAGTAACAGACCCAGTCTCTTGGATCTCAATTCATCTCAATGCAAAGAGATCCTCAACCCGGCAAGACTGTTACCTTTAAAGGAAATGTATAGATTGATGGGAGTAGTTCTTGAGGTACGTACCAATACATATGATTGTATTTACTTACATGATTTGAGGTTAATGCAACACAATCTCTTCAAAACCTAATCCAAAGATCATTATTCATAGGTTTAGAATCATCTACATACATTTGATTAGGGCATTCTTTGTTTTAAACATGTTTAAAGTGTTTATGTTTAGGTTTAGGTACCATAATACCTTTGAAGAATCAAAGCCATGCTAAAAGAACAAAGAATAAAAACAATAATCATTACATTTGAGGGACACGGGCAGCCCACTTGAGGGACACGGCCAAGCTTGTGGCCGTGTCTCTCAACCATAATTGGCAGTAAGCAACACGGGCAAGGGACACGGCTAAGCTTGTGGCCGTGTCTCCCAAAACAAATTGGCAGTGGCAGACACTGGCATGGGACACGGCCGTGTCTCTCAAAAATCAACCCAACACGCCCAAAATTTCCATGTCTTGGCCGTGTCTCTCCATGCTTTTGGCCGTGTTACTCAAAACATACCCCAACCAAAAACCAACACTCTTCCAATTGCATTTACACACCCTTTTCACACAAAAACCTCATTCAAATGGATACAATCAATAACATAAACACATATCTTACATAATCAATTAAACCACACATTAACAATACAATTGAACATATACCATCTCAAAATCTTAAAACCAACATTCTTCTCCATCTTTCAAAATCAACATCCACCACTTCCAACAACAAAATCTCTTTAAACTCTTAACTTAAAACCAATTTTAACACTTAAAAACACAACACAAACACATCTCATCATCAAACCAACAAACCCTAATTATCTTCAAAAGAATGAAAGGAATCAAAGAAAAGATCTTACCTTAGATGAAGTAATTACACAAATCTTTGATTCTCCCTTAAATTTTGAGCTTAGCATCTCAAGAACCTCTCTTAGCTCTTTCTTTCTCTTTGTCTATGGAGGAGCCGGCCACACATGAAGAGAAGAGGAAAAGATGAAGAAGCAAAGTCAAATTTTTCTTTTAATCTCCACCAAGAGTTCAATTCAAGCAATTACCAAAACACCCTTTAATCATTTAACTAACCACTTGTCTCTTATATGCCCATACATGTAATTTCACATATCCCACAAAAATATCCTCTTGCATTGACTCTCCCTTTGACCAATTTATATGATATATATATCATCATATAAACAACATATACATTTCTCTCTAAACCCTCTTTTCTTTCCCAAAACACATATACATAAACCTTCTCTTCCCATTTCTTTTCTCTTCACATAACATATACATTCAATCCAACTTACAACAACAACATACTCCAAACTTCTAAGGCATACATGAGGATATTACACTAATACTACTAGTCATCCTTTTTATCCTTAATCTTATATGTGCAAATCATCTCTTTCACTTTCACTTTCTCTTCAACTTCTTAAATTTTCTATAATCATCATATTTATTCTTTCATTTGTATCTTGCAAATAATATAACCAATGAAAGAAATAGGACCATAGATGAATTTCCTTACCTTAAAATCTTATTCTCCACCCAAGTTTGCAACCAAAATTAGCTACTTGAAAAACGATCTCTCTCTCTTTTCCCTTTCTCTTCAATTCGGCCAAGCAAGAACAAAGAGAGCTCTTGGCTTTTATTTATTTGGTGTTCTCTCCTCCAAATGGCAGCCAAGAGAGGTTAAGATGTGATGGTGTAAGTGTTGATTTCCCATTGGTACACTTAAGTGGGAAAATGGCTAATTCTCATTGGTCCAAATGTCTCTTTCTTTTATTTATTTAAAACCCAAGCCCTTGGACTTTCTTTTAATTATATTTTGGCCCCTCAACCTCCTTGTGCTGTAATTTTATGGTCTAAGATGTGAAAAGACCAAAATACCCTCCGACGATTACTCGTTCGTAACTTTTAAACCGCGCACTTCCGCCGAATGCTGTGGTACACTTTTTGACTCAGTTTTTCCTCTACTTTTCATTTTTGAGATCCATTATTACTTTCGAGACACTTTTGAAAATGACCATGATGCCCCTGGTCAAAATCCCCTATATCTTCCAAACCGTGCGTTTTCGGGAAAAACCGTGTCGCGCCGTTGCTACTCGATTGTTCTCTACTTTCCATTTCTAGAGTATGTTATATGCACTATTAAGGACCTCCGGAACAACTTTTGGTAATTACAGTCACCTCCAAAAAACTTTGCAATATTTTCAAATAGGTCCTTTCAGTTCTACAGAACTTCCCTTCACTTCGCGCTCTTGAGTAGCTTCTCGGGATGGTTCCTCTTACTGTACATGGACGTACTGTACATATGTATAAGTTGGGTCGTGACATTTCTTCCCCTCTAAAATTTAGGCTTCGTCCCGAAGCCGTTCGGGTATAAAATTTAGGCTTCCATCCTCATTATTGCTTCCCTTTTCCAAATTATCTCTTCCATTCTATGGTTCCCAAATTCTCTTATTTCTTAATCCTTTGACTTTTCGTGCTAAAATTTCTATTGGTTCTTCTTCATAATTTAGGTCAGATTGGACTCTGATGTTTTATGTCTTTATATCGTGTGTGAAGTTCAAACGATATTGCCTTATCATTGAAACGTGAAAAACATTATGTATTTTGTTCAGTTCTGGTAATAGAGTTAACCGATAGGCTATTGATCTATGCGTTCGATGATCTCATATAGTCCAATAAGCCTAAGGCTTAACTTACTTTTCTGCTTAAATCTTAATACTTCTTTCATGGAAAAGTCTTAAGAAAAACCTTGTCTTCCACTTAGAGTTCTATGTCACTTCGTTTCGAGTCCGCATATGATTTTGCTCCTACCTACCCGCATATGATTTTATCTTGTCTGTACTTAATTCCATCCAACACTCTGGTGTTCCATGTTTTCTTTCGTATAATTCTTTATAGGGCGTCACCGTATGCTAAATTAATAGTCGTTGTTATATGCATATTCAATTAAACTCAAATACCTATTCCAGCCACCCTTAAATTCTATAACACATGCTCTTAATATATCCTCCCAAAATTTGGATTACTCTTTCAAATCGTCCATCTGTTTACGGGTGAAAGGCAGTGCTATAATTTGTTTGGGTTTCAGAAGCTGTTTGCAACTTCTTCCATAAATTCATGGTGAACTGTGGACCTCTGCCTAAAATGATAGACATTGGAATTCTGTGTAATCGTACAATTTCCTTGGCATACATTTCCACCAATTTATCTATTGAATAATCCATTTGTAAAAGTAGAAAATGAGCTAACTTAGTTAGGCAGTCAACGATTTTCCGAACAACGTCATGCCGGCCTCGTGTCATTGGTAGTTCTATGATGAAATCCATAATGATATGTTCCCATTTCCATACCAGAGTGGGAATTAGTTGTAACAGTCCCGATAGTATTTGATATTTCACTTTTGCTTGTTGACATATTAAACATTTGGTCATAAAATCAACAATATCTCTCTTCATTCCAGGCTACCATTAAAACTTCTTTAGATATTGATACATTTGTAACTCCTGGATGCATTGCGTAGAGACTACTATATGTTTTTCGAAAAAATTTTCTTTCTTATGTCTCCCATTGTTAGTATCATTACTCTATTGTCATAATACAAACTACTGTTCTTAGAAATTTAGAATTTTATATCCTTTCCTTCTTGCACTTGCTTGATCCATTTTTGTATTTGTTCATTTTCCTTTTGCACTTGATGAATTTCTTGAAAAGAAACATAGTTTATGCTTGCATTTCTACTACTAGTACTTCCTCTTCCATTGGTCTTAAATTGATCTTTATAGCGCCTAAGGCTGGTATCGATTTTCCACCAAGTGCGTTGGTCACCACTTTAGCTTTTCCTAAATGATAATTTATAACTTAGTTGTTATTTCCAAAACTTGGGTTTACTTTCCTTACCATAAATTGAGATCCTCTTGGGTCGGCGGATATTTTAAACTTTTGCGTCTGTATAACTATAACACTTTTCTCCATATAAATCATACCTCCAAATCTTGAAAGCCAATACGATAACTGTTAATTCCAAACAGTGTGCCGGGTTATTATTATTATTTTTCGTATGGTTTAAATCATCAAAAGATTTATGCAACTATTTTATCCTTTTGCATAAGCATATTACCTTTACCGATGTGTGAAGCATCACTATATATCACAAATTCTTTGCTGGACACGGGCCGTATGGGTATTGAAGCATTCGTTAACTTTTCCTTTAGTTTCTCAAAGTTCCTCTAACATTTATCAGTCCATTGGAGTTTGGCATTCCTTTGAAACAACCTTGTCATTGGGATGATAATAATGGAAAACCCTTTTATAAAACATTAATAGTACCCAACCAGTCCTAAGAAGATTCTTACTTCTATTACTGTCTTTGGTGTTTTCCATTCCAAAATGGCTTTTGTTTTCTTAAGACCTACTTTAATGCCTTATGCTAATATGGTGTGTTCTAAGAATGTCACTTTTTCCAATCAAAACTCGTATTTGTCATGTTTGACGTACAACTGCTTCTCTCGCAACATTTGCAATACTATGCAAAAGTATCGATCGTATTCTTCTTTGTTCCTTAAATAAACGAAGGTGTCATCTATGAACACCATTTACAAATTGGTCAAAGTATGGATGAAAGATATGATTCATTAAATCCATGAATACTACTGACACATTTGTGGGCTCAAAAGGCATTACAAGGAACTTATTACGTTCGTATCGAGTTCTAGATGTAGTCTTTGGAACGTATTTTCCTTTGATCCGCAGCTGCTGATATCCCAATCGGTGATCTATTTTTTTTTTAAAAAAAACCTTGGTTCCTTTAAGTTGGTCGAATACATCGTTGATGGACGGTAATGGATATTTATCCTTAATCGTAAGCTCATTCAACTACTTATAGTTCACATATGACCTTAAGGATTTATCTTTCTTCTTGACGAAGAGTACTGGCGTGCCCCATGAAGAAATACTTGGCCATATAAGACCCTTGTCGAGTAGCTCCTATAACTGCGTTTTCATTTCTTTGGGTTCCGCTGGTACCATTCGGTATGAGGCAACCGACTACATTTATAGTGAATCCTACTTTTCTCTTAGGTGATAATTCAGGTAGCTCGTCTAAAGAAACATTGAGAAAATCACGCATTGTTGATACCTCTTGAATCCTTATCACATTCTTCTTTGCTTCCATAGTGCTTACCAAGTGTGCCTCACATTCGTTTGTATGGAACGCCTTGTTGTAACAGCTGCTGTTACGTTGTTTAGGTAATCGGCTCTCTTTCCTACTGCCGTCACTTCCTCCTTGTGGGGAGTATGAAGTGTTACTCTCTTTCTTCTTATAATCGACCACTGTTTTATGCCTTGTTAGCCAATCCAATACCAACATTACGTCAAATTCTCGGAATGGTAACTTTATTAAATTTTCTGGAAATGCATTTTCATGTAACTTTATAGAACATTCTTTAATCACTTGTGTGTAACTACCTCGTCTCTTATCGGATTTATAACTAATGTTTCAAACTTAACATATCCTACTGGTAATTCTTCTAAGTTTTCATTGCGTAGGCTCTGGCTGGTGTACTTAAATTGAGCTAGTCAACGGTCTCTGATTGTGCTCTTTAAAAATTCGAATCACTTTCCTTTCCCCTGCTTCGGCCTCGGCCAAAAGCGGGCCGTGATTTTTCTGTCGGTGCGGGTGCATTCACTTGTCTTTCTGGCAGTTTACCCTAACACGATCTGGTGCCCCGCATTCCCAGCATCCATCTATTAAATACCAGCATTCACTCTTATGTCTTCATCCACAGTGTTTGCATAGAGGAGTAATATATCCTTCAAATCTATATTTCTTTCCAATCCTCCAGTAATTTTTGAATTGTTACTTTTTCCTTTTTCCTTTACCTAGTCCTTGGGTTGTTATTACTTTCATTCTTTCCTTTTTGATCTAATTTTAATTCTGCACTTTCTACCTCTTTGGTTCTTAATTTCTCTCTTTCTCTTCTCTCTCTTTTCTTTTTTTTTTCCATCATTTCCTGAATTCATAAATCTCATATATCTTCTTCTTATAATTTCTTAATTTTGATGATTACATTGGGGCATTTTCAGGAGAAATCACAATACAGTGTTTTGATTAGATTTCATCTAGTTTCTACTCATATGATCCGTCACCTACCTTATTAAGACTCACGGGATGGTCACCTATCATCATTGGTCGAGCACGGTTAACTCCGGTTTCCTGCTAAATTTCAACACGACGGTGCCGGGTCAGCAGTATCTTCTTAGTGCGCTTACTTCATCTGCTTATGTGAATATTGTACATGGGGTTACTGTACATATTCTCTAGTGGCCGGACATGAGAATTTCTCATATACTTATTTCTGTTCACTCATCTTTGTTATCTAAGTTCTAGATATTTTATCTCTTACCGTCCGGTCTTAACATTTTACGTACTTTTCTTTTATCCTCTTATTCTGTTCCTCTTTTTATTCCTTTCTTCAAATTTCATTTTCTTATATACATTTTCATTTTTACATTCATATACGCCTATCTAACCTTCTCCTGGAACCCCCTTATAAGGACCCTGGTATACTGGCTACGGATGTCTGGCACCTTAAACCTCGGCCGGATCCTTGACTTTGCGATCACCGGCTTTACCGTACAAAACTATCTTCACTTCTAAACTTCTTCTCAACTTGTCGAAATCTTCCCAAGCTTTAAGTTTGTACTCTCTTTTGTTGCATACGTTGGTGTCTACTTCTCTAATCTATGTATACCCTCTCAATACCTAAAACTTTCACAACTAATCTTGAAAATTCAAACACGTCCATGACTACTAATTGTACTTTAATTCCATTATTTAATCCTTCCAAAACCTTTAACGTCTTTCTTGCTTTGTTTCTATCATTTTCTTTGCATACTTACTGAGGCGGGTGAACTCTCTATCATACTCAGATACTGTCATTCTTCCTTGCTGTAGATATATAAACTCATTTCTCCTTGCGTTTAAGTATGTTTTACCAAGTGTATGTTTCTTCTACCCAAAGGGACATGGCATAAATAAATCTTTTATCTGGCGTGCATCTCAGTTGTTCCAATGCCCTACTGGTACTGTCCAAACAGTACTCAACTTCTTCAAATCCTTCTTCCCTAGTAGCCTTAAATTCTTTAGCCCCATATTTCCTTAACTTCTCAATTGGGGACTTCCTTTCTCTTTTGGTAGCAACAGGTACCATTCTTTCCGTTTATTGCAATGGTACTGTCATCTATCTTAAATAAACTTCGGGGCCTTCCACAGCCACTGTTGCGGGTCGTGGCATAAGTGCAAGACCCATTTCTGCATTTATGGGTATGAAAGCGTGTGATTTCTTCTCTTGATCTATAACTCTTTGTGATTCTGCCTCTTGCCCCTTATACCATATACATATATCATGATAAGGATTAGCAGCTGGCTTGACTCAACACATTAACTTTCCTATATGGCATGTACGTAATCACTATTAGATTTTCCTTTATCACATGTACCTCATATACTTATGTATTTGTAATATTCTTTCTACTACACCGACATTTCGTACCTAAATGATATATGCTCTCATTTCTTATTTGCTACAGGATATCCCATTTTACATTAGTAATGGCCACTCCCAACATAAAATGTGTATCCTCCTATGTTGAATTTTCCAGGACCGGCTAAACCGGTGCTCTGATACCACTAAATGTAACATCCCATCTTAGCCTACGTTTATAGACTAAGATGGACTGTTATCTCATGGTGGTTGTGTCTTAATATTTTACTTAGCCAATTTTAAGTGCAGATTTTTTAAAAAAAATTGCTATAACCTCCCCTAAAAATAGAGGTCCCAAGTGTCGCCAAAACTGATTTTTTTGATTTTTGAAAATAATTTTTATCTCAATCAAACAATTGCAACACTCCTCAAACACTTCTATATTCATCACCCTTATATCCTCCACCAAATCCTGCACTAAAACTTTACACTTCTATACTTGCATACATAAGTGCTAAATCCAAATAAGATTTATTAGATTACTAGCAGTGTACGTGTTCTAGCTTTTCAGTATAATACATTTATTTGCTAGATCATACAAGCTTATGTACATGCCATATTGCTACAATCAATCATATCCAAACTCCTATCCAAAGTAGTAGTCAAGGCCAGCTGCGCAGGACATGCTGCAATCTCATCTTCTCGTTTAACCTACGAGTTTAGAGGGAAACTAAACTCGCTAAGCAATTGCTTAGTGGATACTTAAATCATTGTAATAAATAAATAAAATGAAAGAATAACTTGAACATACCTTTATATACTTTAAATAATTGAAAGGAATAAATACAAAACACAGAAGGTAAAAAGGCTTGACTGAATAATTTGAATTTAAATCATTTTTCTTGCTTTTATCATTTTGGTTGCTCTACTGGTTTAACAGAACATCAACGGATAAGGCACGGGTCATGATAATTATATCCCGTCATGGTGAGATATTACAGGATGATATGCGTCATGGTGCATATTTCATCACCCTTCATCATAATTCTTGCACATGTGCTAATAGCCATTGTTCATTGAATCATTGATCATGTCATTGTAATCATCGGCCTTCAGCCGGAATATCATGTCATGTCATGAGCAGTACTGCAATAATAGTATGATGCATCATACCCTTATCTCAAGGGTTCTGTCATAACCAAGTAGAGTGTAAACAATGTATTAATTAATTTGATCATGATATTCAATAAGCCATGATTTTTCCATAATGCATGTATTGTCGGAATAACTTGTCATGATGCCTTTCTGATCATTTCCAATTCTCCTTCATGTCATTCTATATGATTTAACATCAATCCATATCATAATATTCAAGTTTTAACAAATTTAGAAAAAATGACCAAATGAATAGTGGCGCGGCGCGTAAAATCAGCAACACATTGGCGCGCCTCAACTAAATGGTAAAATCTGTTTTTACTCCTGAAAATTAGTCAACTTTGGCAACAGTTTTGACCAAGTAAGCAAACTTATTTTTTGTTGAATTTTTTCAGGAAAATACTTTCATAAGTTAACTAAATGCATATCATCGAAAAATTCCTTCGTTTGCCCCTTCAACGGACTGCCGAAAATGAAAGCTACAGAATGGTGCTCAAAAGGGACCATTCGGCCCAAATTTTCAAAACTTGAGGGAAATTCATTTTTTTTCTTGCAAAATTGATTTTTAGACTCCTTTTGTGATACCATTGAAGGACTAAGGGTCCCTCTTTCAAAAATCAAACCAAAGGGGTGATTAAAAGTTCATCAAAGTTTATGGATAATTGAACAAATTTAGCTAGTTTATTTTGTTTTCATTCTTTTCACAATCAATTGATTACAAATGGTTCAAGAGCACTTTCCCACATATTTACTACACATAATAACATTATTTCAAAACCATTTCAAAAGTCCCATAATGCAAAATATGTGAATTAATTGAAAAGGGCAATGATTTAAGTACCAAACCTTAATTCTTTTCACTTGTTTCTAGTTCCTTTATGCCTTCTTTGCTTCATTCTCTCTCACTTATTGATTTCCTATAATTTTCATAAAATCCATGTCAAGAACATAATAAAATTTAAGTGCTTCATGCCTTATTTTGCTAACTAATACTACTAGTCATCCTTTTTTATCCTTAATCTTATATGTGCAAATCATCTCTTTCACTTTCTCTTCAACTTCTTAAATTTTCTATAATCATCATATTTATTCTTTCATTTGCATCTTGCAAATAATATAACCAATGAAAGAAATAGGACCATAGATGAATTTCCTTACCTTAAAATCTTATTCTCCACCTAAGTTTGCAACCAAAATTAGCTACTTGAAAAACGATCTCTCTCTCTTTTCCCTTTCTCTTCAATTCGGCCAAGCAAGAACAAAGAGAGCTCTTGGCTTTTATTTATTTGGTGTTCTCTCCTCCAAATGGCAGCCAAGAGAGGTTAAGATGTGATGGTGTAAGTGTTGATTTCCCATTGGTACACTTAAGTGGGAAAATGGCTAATTCTCATTGGTCCAAATGTCTCTTTCTTTTATTTATTTAAAACCCAAGCCCTTGGACTTTCTTTTAATTATATTTTGGCCCCTCAAACTCCTTGTGCTGTAATTTTATGGTCTAAGATGTGAAAAGACCAAAATACCCTCCGACGATTACTCGTTCGTAACTTTTAAACCGCGCACTTCCGCCGAATGCTGTGGTACACTTTTTGACTCAGTTTTTCCTCTACTTTTCATTTTTGAGATCCATTATTACTTTCGAGACACTTTTGAAAATGACCATGATGCCCCTGGTCAAAATCCCCTATATCTTCCAAACCGTGCGTTTTCAGAAAAAACCGTGTCGCGCCGTTGCTACCCGATTTTTCTCTACTTTCCATTTCTGGAGTCTGTTATATGCACTATTAAGGACCTTCAGAATAACTCTTGGTAATTACAGTCACCTCCACAAAACTTTGCAATCTTTTCAAATAGGTCCTTTCAATTCTACAGAACTTCCCTTCACTTCGCGCTCTTGAGTAGCTTCTCGGGATGGTTCCTCTTACTGTACATGGACGTACTGTTCATATGTATAAGTTGGGTCATGACATAAGTAATATCCAGACCGAAGCCGTTAAGACAGTACTGCCGGTAGGATGGCATGCCAAACCCCCCATTCCAGACCGATTTTACTCATTTACCGAGTAGAGCATATATAACATTTCATATATACCCATTCACTTCGTATATATACCACATATTCTCCAAATATATACAAGTTATACTTACACAAATACCACATATACTCACATATGTATCATATGTATTCACATATATACCATATACACGCATATATATACCATATATACACGTATTCCCCACGTATATACCTTATCTATATATTCACATGATAACATGTATTCCATCACGTGACTTTTATCACAGTTATGAAATTCAGATTGATTTTCTCCTCTTTTCCATCAAATTTAATCTTCATATTCATACTTAAACTCAATACCAAAAATAAAATGATAAAACACCCACACCAAGTTTTTGACCAAGTTAATAATGAAAAATTACCATATGAACAATAAACTTTGGTTCTTGACCCAACTTGATACTTGTTTTAGAAAATTTATATAAAATAATCCACTTGGCTAAAAACTCTAAAATTTTTTACAGAATTTAATTTTGCATCTTAAAATCATTCCTTTAAAATTTTATATTAAACTGGACACAAAATCTTGGTCAACTAGTTCACCCAACCAGACTGCTCCAGTTGCCCTGCACCCTGACAGTAGTTCTGAATTTTATGAATTCTGTAAATTAAATTCAATCAATGTGGTTCCAAATTATTTTTCTCAAATACTAGACTCATTAAACAACAACATATCCAAAATTCAATTGGATATTATTTTTCTAAATTTTATTAAAAATCCAGAAAGATGGCTGTCTCAGTCAAGGTACCTGCTGGAGCAGGTCTAATAAAAATAATCTTTCCAAAATCATAACCATTTCAAATTCAACTCAACGATATTTTTCAGTCATTCTAGACTCATTGATACACAACATATCAAAAATTCAATGCAAGATAATTTTTCTATATTTAATTAAAAATCATACAAGTCACAGCATTTTACTAATTGTAAAACAGAAAAATTTCAAAAGGAGTTCAATGGTTAAAGTACCAAACAGTACTATTTCTTAGTCCTTTATCTATATCACTTCCTTTCCTTCCTTGTATCCTTGATTTCCTATGAAATTTAACATCACATATACAAAGGTAAGAACCCTAGGTATAGACATAGTCTTATCTTATGATTTTTCTAAGAAGTTGCTAGCTTATTTTCACCATTAAACACCATTATTTCTTTCATCAAATCCTTCAAATAATTATTTCTTGAATTTTCTCCAAATCTAGCTACATGAACCCTAATTTCAATCTCTTAAATTAACCATTAATCCATGAAATTAAAACTAGAGATAGATTTCTCTTACCTTATAATCTTGTTTGTCACCAAAATCTTCAACCAAAAGCCTTAAACTTTGGAAAAATCACCTCCTTCTTCCTTCTCTTATGGTTTGGACGAGTTCACCATGTAAGAGAGGGCTTTTATTTTCTTTCCTTAGCTTATTTTGATCCAAATGGCAGCCATAAGTGGTGAAAATATGTTGGTATAGATGTTGACTTCCAATTGGTACACCTTATAGCAAAAATGGCCACTTTTAATTGGTCCACTTGCCTTCTTCTTTTATCTATTTAGTTGGCAAGCCATTAGGCTTCCTTTTATTCATATTTTGACCCTCTCAACTTTCTTGTGCTGTAATTTTATAGTCTAGGGTGTGAAAATATCAAAATACCCTCCAGCGATTAATCGATTGTAACTTTTAAACCGTGCGTTTTCGGAAAAAATTGAAACCCACGGTTATGACCCGATTAATCTCGAGAATATTCTTTCGGGGTTGGATATGGGCACTATTAAGAACTTTCGACACTTAATTTTTAAGTTTACATAGTTGCCCCTAACTTTTGAAAAATTTCCACTTAGGTCCCGTCAGCTCCACTGTGTACACCAATTTCATATTTGACTATCCCGAGCCTCTATTTGACCACTCGTTCATGTCCTCCTTGCCTATTACTCGACTATCTAGCCTTTGGGATGTGACACTCTTACTATTGGTAGCACAAGTTTTGGTTAATGTCTTTTTCGGGTATTGTCAGAGATAATACCTTACGCTTATTTGTTTTATATGAAAAAGTTTCAATATTGGTATCAGAGCCACAAGATTATGTTTATCATCCTTATCAATTATTTATGTGTAATTAATTAATTTTTTGCTAACATGTTGGGTAATTACATGTTTTTAACTATGATCATATTTGCATGTTTAAGCTCAAAAAATGTGTTTTTGCTACTGTATTTTTGATGTTTTTATATCAATTGAAAGTAGGCAAATAGAGTTTTAAAATAACATATTATTTGCTCAAATCAGAGTTAAATTGAATAAGTTATAACACTTTAAAGTTGGTCATTTGAAACTGCTAGAATTAATTTTTTGAAATTAAAATTAATTATAATTAACTTATTGTGATAGTGAAAACACTAGGTTAGAGGGTTCTTAATTAATTTTGACCATATAGATAGACTCTCAACCCCTAATAATCCTCCATTGAACCCAATCTGGTTTATCGAATTAGCGGGCAAGATAGCACATGGAGCCCATGCGCTATGTAAAAGGTCTGAGCCTAGCACGTGAACTAACCCACAAATGTGAGTCAAACTCGTGCGCACAAGGTTACTCATCATTTCATATAAATGTCATGTCATTTTTGGAGTAACCACTTGACTCCTCTAGACACATTAGTGGCAGTGCCTAGTTGGCCAAAATAATTTTTTTTTGTTTGGCCTCTTCTAAACCTTATTTTTTTACTATTTTTTTACTGTTAGACTCTAAAATATTTTTGGTTTTTTATTTAATTTTTTGGGAACTATAAATATTAATCTTATTTAAATATTAATTTTAAATTGAAAATTTATTTTTAATTAAGAAAAATTATTTTTCACTTGGAAAAATTTTTCTTATCCTAAAAAATTATTTTAGTCTATAAAATATATTTTGTATATATTTTTGTGCTAATTTTAATAAAGTTCATGTTTATTATTATTTTTTAATTATACTATTGTGTACAACAATCGTTCATGACATTTTGTTTTCTATGAAATGTCATAGAAAATGGCTCTTACTGTCAAGACTTTCATGATGGCATGCACAGCTGAGCATAAGTGCAAGCTTAAAGTGAAAAAGAATGTCTTAAAAGACCGCATGAGAAAAATGAGAATGTGTTTTAGTAACCACATTCATGATTTAAATTTTCTTATGAAATACATTAAACTTATAAAAAATTTTCAAGAAAATTTCTGGTTGGGTGGGCTTAAAACTAAAAAGTTATTATATATGGCTATAAGAGATTCCTTTGTACATCCATCCTTATATAAGTCACTAGACAAGATGTGAGATATAAGATATGATAAATACAAGATTCTGATTAAATCCTTTCTTAAATCTTGGTGTAACAGAGAGGTGACATTTAAAATATTTACAAGAGAAAATGGGATGATCCTTTGCACCGGAAGGGAATTTTAGTTAAGAGATTAATTTATAAGGGCACCATTTATAATCTGTCAATTGACTTAGAGTGTGATATTTGGAATTCAGCTCTAATTAGAAGATTGTTTGCTAGAAGTAATTAAGTCTAGACTTAACGTCCTAGGTTATTCTTATTTATATTTTTTTTTGGAATATTTAGTGGACTTATTAGGCTATAATTGTTTATTTTTTAAAACTTTATGTTTTTGAACTATTAACTTTATTTTTTAATTAATGGAATATGCATCTTTATCTTAATTATACTTTATAATTATTCAATATATAGTACTTACATGGTTTAAATAATTATTTGATATATTTTTACATGAATATTTATATTAATGTTGATTATTGCATATAGTCAAGACGATGATTAGAAACCTAGTGATCTTTTGACTTGAAATTATATGCATATTAATATTAATATATCAACTGGTTATAAAAACATAATAACATGTAAACTATGGCATTATTAACGACTGTATATATTGTCTCTATAGATATTTTCTACATATTGTCATCATGTCTTTTGCTTTCAAAATATTATTGCAGAGTTGAACAAAGGTATCAAGTTATATGGGGATAACTATGAAATCTAATTCATGAAAATATATTATATGTTGGAAGAGCATGAGGCACTATAGTTTCTTAACTTGATTATGGAAGAAATGGACCAAGATGGGACCTCGACCAAACATAGGCATGACAAAATGCCTACACCACCTGAAGAAGAAAGAATACTCTTACTCAGAAAGAATACTCTTGCTGATATCACGTTGTTCAGTGTAATGGGTGACGATATTATAAAGGAATTTTGTAGCTTTGAGTATGCTAAGGACTTGTGAGACGCTCTTAAGGAAACAAGCTACACTTGTTTCTAATCAAGTTTGACACCTATAAGAAGCGTCCTAAACATTTAATGAGGAAATATCTAAGGGAGATATCCAATATGATAAGCGAGTTTCATAATGCCAGCCTTGTGTTGATTAAACACTAAGAGATTCAGGTAGTTATGCTTTCCTTACCTAAGAGCTAGAAGCATATGCGCATCCACCGTACTCATAGCCTCCTAATCAAGACCTTTGTTGACACTATCCATCACTTGGAATTGGAGGCTGATAGGCTTGCTGCTATGTAACCGACTGCGGAAGCACATTTGGTTCAAGTCACCCAAAAGAGAGTCGTGGCATTAAGTGCATGATTAGATCAATTTTGTATATATTTTCTATAATGTTTTTGTTAATTTTAAGTTAATTTTCATGCTAATTTGTATTTAAGTTTGTTTGAAGTTGTTGATTTAGGTTGAAGATCATTCGATGGAGCCATTTGATCAAAATTGGTGGAATTTGTGAAGAAAATCAGGTGACATGGCCAAGCTTGTCAAGGCTTGGCCATGTCCCTCATCAAAAGAAGAAGAACCAGGATAAGCATGAGACACGGCTAAGACACTGGCCGTGTCACATGAACAAAGCACACAGAATGGGACACGGCCAGAAGCTTGGCCGTGTCCCAAGAAAGAAAGTCACTAGACACAGCCAAGCTCCATATGGCTTGGCTGTGTCACCTAGGATCCTTTAGCTGGCTTGCACGAGTTGTGAGCTGTTGTGTTTAGTGGGTGACAAAAAGAACAAAAAGGATGAAAAGTGGGAGGAATTTATGGAAGAAAAATATAAAGAAATTAGAAAGTGGGAGACAAACAATCATGCATGGGTGTCTTAAAAAATTCAAAGTGGAAGAGAATGGAGGGAAAAAGAAAATGGATTGAATATATTTTGAGTGGACATTCTCTATAGAACTTCATCATCTTCTTCATCTTCTCCCTTGGTTCTTGCTTGAGAAAGGAAGACACCATTCCCTGATCTTCATTCACCATTTCTTTTCACACACCAAGAGCAAAAATAATTGTTGGTTTTGAAGTGAGTTATTAGTTCTTGAGAATTAGGGTTTTAAGAGGCTTGATTGGAGAGTTGAGAATTTGAGAGAGCTATCATCCACTCCTTCAAGAAGAGAACCATTTGTTCAAGAGAGCTGGAAGTTCATCATCACACACCAAGAAGGAGCTACGAAAGAGACGAGATTCCGATTTTTAGCATCTTCAAAAAGGGGTTTTTCCAACTCTTTCTTTCAATCCATTTCTTATTTGTTGTTGTTGTTGTATCAAGAACATCAATACTGTAATGAATAACTTTGATTTGGTTTATTTTGAGATGAGTATTTGTTTAAAACATATGATGAGCTAATTTACTCATGCTTGGGGTTGTAATATATTTGATTAAATGATTTGATTTGATGATTCCATTGATATACCTTGTTATATGTTGATTGCATTGAAATTAAAGGTAAATTGATAGATTGGCCACCTATTGATTACTCAATATTGAATGACGGACCGAGAGGAGAAGTTTAATATCGGAACTATGCAATTGACTACCCTAAGAATGAATTAGAAATATAAGTTCTAGGGTTTATTAATTTGCTAATGTTAAATAATTGGTTGTTGTTAATTCATAAATGTGAGAACTAGTGAATTGATAATTGGCTAATTAATCTTAAGAAACAAATTAAGATTCAAGGTTATATTAATGGATAATCGGATAATTGAACATTTGATTAAATGGACCTACAACCCTAGGCATCAATTCCATAATTGAATTTCTCTTGCATAAAATCACTCATTTTCATTTCTAAGGTTAATTATAATCCACCAATCCAATCACACAATTGAGTTTATCATTTCATGTTAATCGAACTATTACATGCAAGTCCTTCCTTGGGAAACGACCTTGGGGCGATCACCGTCACTACAATAGCCTCGTATACTTGCGAGTGCCACTTTGTGATAGTGTTAATTTAAGCGCAACAAGTTTTTGGCGCCGCTGTCGGGGAAGGCAATTTTTGTGATAGTTTGATAGTTTTAATTTATTTGTTAAATTGTTTAAAGTGTTATTTTTTAATTGCTTAGGTACTTTATGCACGGACGACAGTCTCAAGGAAATGAACTTGTTTCATTTATAGACAACATCCATAGACTTCCAAGATCCGAGGGACCAAATCCTTTTGAGCAAGAAAGAGAAAATACCAACGAGCAATTTGAGGAGAACACAGAAACAGAGATGGGTGATGCACAAGAGCCACCCATGAAGGAGTTTGCTCGACCGATCATCGGAGTGACCATGTCTTGTATCCGGTTGAGCAACGCAATGAGAAACTACGAACTTAGAAATACTCACTATAGAATGTTGCCATCCTTCCACGGACTGCCGAATGAAGATCCTCTCAACTTCATTCGAGATTTTTATTCAACATTGCATACGTTCCCTTTGCAAACGCTAACGGAAGATGAACTCAAGCTGAGATGTTTCCCATATAGTTTGAAGGACAGAGCAAAAGCATGGTTAATGACCCTACCGGAGAATTCTTTAACCACATGGACTGAAGTCTACAACAAATTTATGGGAAAGTTCTATTCACATCAAAAGACCAAGGAGCTTAGGGGAAGTATTGCAACTTTCACCCAATTTGACGGAGAACCGTTTCACGAGGCGTGGGATCGCTTCAAATCATTATTATTTCAGTGCCCTCACCATTACTATCCACAACAGTTGCTCAATCAATTCTTCTATGATGGGCTAACTCAACAATCTCAAAATACAGTGGATAATGCAGCAGGGGGTGCAATGGGTGAAAGAACAGCTGCAGAAATAGTTGCATTATTCGAAATGTTGGGGGCAAATTCCCAACAAAAGAGCATTGGAGAAAGAAGAAGAGGAGCATATGAGATAAGTGCAAACTCAGAAATGGCTAAGCAAATTGCAGAACTGACAAAACAAGTAAAATTGTTGAATGCAAAGGGGAACTTGATGGGACCAAGCCAAGAGTCATGCGCATCATGCGGTCTTGTAGGCCATCAAGCAAATGTGTGCCCCTCAAATTTTGATACATTCCAAGAGGAGCAAGAGCAAGCTTTTGCTTTTGAAGGGTTCCAACAAAGGGGTAGGAATGATCCATATTCAAATTCTTATAACCCCGGTTGGAGGAATCACCCCAATTTTTTGTGGAAGAATCAACAACTTGTTCCACCTCAACAACCTTTCCAACCATATCAAAGAGGTCCCCAATTTCAAGGGCAAACCTCAAATCAAGAGCAGGTCAAGAAACCTTCATTTGAAGACAATTTGAATGCTTTCATTCAAGTAAGCACTCAAAATCAAGAATTGAACAATAAGCGGTTTGACTCTTTAGAAGCATCGCTTAAGAAGGTTGAAACTCAAGTGGGCCAATTGGCTAATCAGCTTCAAGCCAATCAAAAAGGGAAATTTCCAAGCCAACCAGAGCAGGCCAAAGCAGTCACCGTTTTGAGAAGTGGTAAGGTACTTGATAATAAAATCGGTGATAATAACATTGATAATTCCTTTGATGCAGGTACAATGCAAGGTAATGGCAAGGAAATACAAGAAGAAGAAGCTGAACCAAATGAGCTTAAGGAGGACAAAGAGGAGGCATCCGTAGCACCAAAACTGAACAAATCTCCAAATCCATACAGACCACCAATTCCGTTTCGCAGCTGGTTAAAAAATGAAAAGAATGATAAGCAATTTTCTGAAATTTATAACATGCTTTCTAAGGTAAGTATCAACCTACCCTTACTAGAGGTAATAAAGTGTAACACCCCAATACTCCATATAAATACTATACATATACCTAGTATACATACAGTAAGTATTTAAAGTATAAGGATGCCACTTTTCTTTTTACCTTTCAATACCTGTAACAAAATTCAAACCATAATAGGTCAATTTAAAGAACACTTACAAATTATTGTCTTTATCAAAACTTCATTTATACATATAATATAACATACTTAAAGTGGATACATGTATGCATTACCCTCTAGTTGGTCTAGACAAAATCTTACTCTTCTCGTGGCATACCAAAAGACTTCATGTCTTCCACCAAGCTACCTGCGCGATAATACATCCGCGCTAAGCTCGAAAGCTTAGTAGTACAAATATAAAATACAAACATATATCATGGAAACACTAACATATAAAGATATCTCAATTCCATATATTTTTAGTTCTTATTAAGTTTATCCCTATTCATTTGCACCTTTCATATCTTTCAACTAATCTCACATCTTATACACATATAAACATAGCATTTCTACCAAGTCCAACCCATCACTAATATTCACAATCAACATCTCAATACACACATTATACATCATACCTATCACAAGTCACATTTCCAATTAAGACAATCATTGTCATCAACCACAATTCATCAATTGAATTCACAATCAATGCTAATACACACATTATACATCATACCAATCATAACATTTCTTTATTCACAATTCAACATTAATGATTCATCACTAGTGCTCATAATCAATATTTCAACGCACATATTACATATCATCAATCACATGTCCAATGAAATATACCAAAGATTTCATTATCCATTTCTTTCAACATTTGTATATCACATTGACAACAAAGACAGACTCGGGCCCAACAGACACCACTATGTTATTCAGAGTTCAGAGTTACTGCTTTGGTCTATAATCATAATCATCAAGCCCGTAGGCATCATATATCAATATTTCTATCCATGGATAGTGTAACAGACCCAGTCTCTTGGACCATCAACTCATCATGAGAAGATCCTCAACCCGACAAGACTGTTACCAATCATATATTTCATTTTCACAATTCTCATAGTGTAACAGACCCAGTCTCTTGGACCTCAATTCAACTCAATTTGAAGAGATCCTCAACCCGGCAAGACTGTTACCTTTTTCATTTTATAGGCATGCCTCCAAACCCAGAACTCTGAAAACTGAATAACACATTAAACACATATTTCACTTATTGTTTCATTATCAATTTCAATCTCAATGTTCATTATCATCTAGGCAAACATGCCTTATTTCTTTCAATTAGATCATCATAGCCAATCACAATGGCTTCACAACATATCATATCTCAATCCATATGATACATATAACATCAGTGCTATAACATTACAAAGTACCTTATTCATATAGCACAATACAATTCACAAATTCATAATACACAAATCATAGTATTGTTCATATAGTATCATGTGCATCATCATTATAATACTCAACATCAATTACATTAACCAAATGAACATATCATTATTCAATCACATGATTCACATTATACATATAGCATCATTGCTATAACATTACATAGTACATTAAAGTAATTCTTCATAAAAATGTTTATCATAATAAATTTGCATAGCTCATACCTTGTTGAATGATCCTCTTCTCTTTCACACTATACAAGTCACATTAGATTAACAATGTAATAATTTACCTAATATTATTTAATTATACTCAATCAATTGTATTCTCATACATTAATATTCATCAAATCATTCACATCTTTCATTTTCCCATAACACAATTATATATATACATATCATTAATGATATAAACACATCAAAATACATTAGTGATATGCATTAACAATGCAATCATGCAACATTGGTACTTACCTTAATAACATTTCACACCACTCTAAACTCTTCTCCACTCAATAGTTCTTCACTTCACAAATTAGGGCAATTCAACCTCTTCACAACCTAATCCAAAAGGAATATTAGCAAAATGACCATATGAATAGTACATTCTGGTTTTAGACTCCATTTTATCCTTATTTTGAAAAATTGTATAAAATAATCTACTTGACTAAAAATTATAAAATTTTTACAGAATTTAGTTTTGTATATTAAAATTATTCCTTTAAAATTTCAGATCAAACTGAACACAAAATCTTGGTCAAATAGTTCACCTAACCAGACTGCCCCAATTGCCCTGCATCCTGGCAGCAGTTCTGAACTTTGTGAATTCCATAAATCAAATTCAATCAACGTGGTTCCAAATTATTTTTCTCAAATACTAGACTCACTAAGCAACAACATATCCAAAATTCAATTGGATATGATTTTTCTACATTTTATTAAAAATCCCGAAATATAGCTGTCTCAATTAAGGTACCTGCTGGAACAGGTCTAATAAAAATAATCTTTCTAAACTCATAACCATTCCAAAATCGAATCAACATATTTTTCAGTCATTCTAGACTCATAGAGGCACAACATATCAAAAATTCACTTCAAGAACATTTTTCTATAATTAATTAAAAATCATACAAGTCACAGCCTTTACTAATTGTAAAACAGAAAAATATTCACTAAACACAACTCTTACTCTTCCATCACCAACACCAATTTACTTCTCCTTTTCAAATCTATTTCAACTCTTCTCAACAAATTACAAACATACTTAATCATACTATTACTAAACATAACTCAATCCAAACACAACTTCAAAAAGAATCAAGGTAAACAAGAGAAAACTTACCAAGATGATAAAATTCCTTGAAATCCAACTTAGCTACTTGAAATCTCTCTCAACTTTGGAGCTTAAAATCATCAAAACCTTTCTTTGTTCTTTTGTTTTTCTTTGCCAATGAAGGAGCCGGCCAACACAAGGAGAAGAAGAAGAAATGATGAAGAAAACACAAAGTCCACATGCATTAAATACTCATCCAAAAGAAAATTACTATAATGCCCTCATCCATTTAACTAAACTTTTGTCACATATATACCCATATAGGTAATTTCACAAATCACAAATAAAATATCTTCTTCCCTTGACCAAGCCCTTTGACCAACTTATATGTTATATATATCACCATATACACTACATATACACTTCTCTCTACACAATGCATTCCTTCCAACTACACACATATACATTATTTTCTCAACTTCTATTATCCTCCAAATAAATCATACACAATTACCACTTATCAATCACACATTCAATTCACTAATAACAATATTATCACAACTTCTAGGCACACTTAGGGATATTACATAAAGAATATGCCATCTTATGCCAAATTCTTAAAAGAACTAAACACTAAAAAGATAAGGTATGAGTTGGATGAGAAGGTGATAGTTTCGAAAGTAACAAGTGCTGTTTTACAACATAAGTTACCTCCTAAACTAAAAGATCCAGGGAGCTTTATAGTTAAAATCTCTATGGGGAATGGGAAAGAGACCATTGGCATGTGTGATCTTGGAGCTAGTATTAATTTGATGCCATACTCAATTTATTTGAATCTAGAGCTAGGGGAACTCAAACTGACCAAAATGGTTTTACAATTAGCAGATAGAACTCTTAGATATCCTAAGGGAATCATAGAAGATGTTCTAGTGAAGGTAGGAGGTTTGATTGTACCAGTAGATTTCATTGTCTTAGACACGGGGGGAGAAATCCCACGGGATGCCGAACATGCAATTTTGTTAGGGAGGCCTTTTATGGCCACAACTAACACTTTAATTGATGTTAAAAATGGAAAATTAACCATGACCGTTTTGGGACAAACTGTAGAATTTTCAATTTTTAACACTTCTCCCATTCCCACTAGTGCTTTATATGAAGATTGCTCTTTCATTGATCTTACTGATAATGCTGTCCAAGAAGTTTTCTTGTAGGAAAATGGTGAACACAAGCTAGAAAAGGCTCTAAAATTGCAAGAAGAAGCAGAGATTTCCAATGAGGTGGATAAAGAAGACAATTCCGTTTTGGACTATGAGAGTGTTGAGGAAGAATTTGAAGTTGAAGAAGAGCAAGTTCAACTACAAGGGGTTGAGCTTAAGGAACTCCCCAAGCATTTGAAATATATTTTTCTTGGGGAGAATAATTCTCAACCAGTGATAATTTCTACTACCCTTACCAGTGAAGAAGAAGATAAGCTTGTACGATGTTGAAAAAATTCAAGAAAGCTATAGGTTGGGGGTTGAGTGACATTAAGGGTATTAGCCCCTCTATGTGCATGCACAAGATTATCTTAGAGGAAGGGGCTAAACCGGTGAGAGAATCTCAAAGGAGGCTAAACCCTAACATGAGCGAGGTTGTTAAGAAGGAGGTCCTTAAATTACTGGATGAAGGGGTAATTTACCCTATTGCTGATAGTGAATGGGTTAGTCCTGTTCATGTTGTGCCTAAGAAAACAGGGTTGACAGTGGTCCAGAATGATAAAGGAGAGTTGGTACCGACTCGAACACAAACTGGGTGGCGGATGTACATAGATTATAGGAAATTAAATAAAGTCACCAAGAAAGATCACTTTCCTTTGCCATTTATTGATCAAATGCTTGATAGATTATCTGGACATTCTTTTTACTATTTTCTTGATGGTCTTTAAGGTTACTACCAAGTCCCAATAGCACCGGAAGATCAACCAAAGACTACATTTACTTGTCCCTTTGGGACATTTGCATTTCGAAGGATGCCATTCGGACTTTGCAATGCACCGGGAACATTTCAAAGGTGTATGCTTTCCATATTTTCTGATATGTTAGACAAGTGCATTGAGGTATTCATGGATGACTTTTCTATTTTTTGTAATTCCTTTGATGATTGTTTGGAAAAGTTGACTCTAGTACTTAAAAGGTGTATTGAATGTAATCTTACATTGAGTTGGGAAAAGAGTCACTTTATGGTTGATCATGGAATTGTTTTAGGGCATGTTATTTCCCATGAAGGGATTGAGGTAGACAAGGCTAAGGTTGAATTAATTGTGAACCTACCTCCACCAACATCAGTTAAGGGAATTAGAAGTTTTTTGGGACATGCAGGATTTTATAGGAGGTTCATAAAAGATTTTTCCAAAATTTCACATCCTTTGTGTCATTCGTTAGGAAAAGATGTCCCATTTGTTTTTGATGAAAAGTGCTTAGAGGCTTTTCAAATTTTGAAAGAAAAACTAATTTCTGCCCCTATAATTGTTGCCCCAAATTGGGATTTGCCATTTGAAATTATGTGCGATGCATCGAATTTTGCCATTGGAGCTGTTTTGGGCCAAAGAGTGAATAAGTTGATGTGTGTAATTTATTATGCAAGTTTATCTTTAAACGATGCACAAGTAACTTACACGACCACTGAGAGAGAAATGTTAGCTGTGGTATTTGCACTAGACAAATTTAGATCTTATTTGATAGGTTCTAAGGTCATAGTATTTTCTGATCATACAGCCTTGAAATACCTATTGACCAAACCACAAGCTAAACCTAGGCTCATTAGGTGGGTGTTGATGTTATAAGAATTCGATGTTGAAATCAAAGATAGGAAGGGAAGCAAGAATGTGGTAGCCGACCATCTTTCTAGACTTAACTCTTGTGAAAATAATACTGAAATTGCTTGTGAAAATGCTTTCGAAAAATTTTCGGATGAACACTTGTTTTCCTTAACTCAAGCACCATGGTATGCTGATATTGCTAATTATCTTTCTTGTGGTGTAGTGAGAAAGGATTTGAGCTTCCAGGCGAAGAAGAGATTCCTGCATACATGTAAGTATTATTTTTGGGATGAGCCTTACTTGTTTAGAATTTGCAGGGATGAAGTGATAAGAAGATGTGTACCGGAAGAGGAACAAAGGCAAGTGCTACAATTTTGCCACAATTTGTATTGCGGGGGACATTTTGGAGGAAAAAAGACCACCGAGAAAATTCTTCAAAGCGGTTTGTATTGGCCTACTCTTTTTAAGGATGCTTATCATTTTTGCATAAGATGTGATCAATGCCAAAAAGTAGGAATCATTAGCAAATGGAATGAAATGCCCCTTAATATTTTTATTGTGGTTGATATTTTTGATGTATGGGGAATTGATTTCATGGGGCCATTTCCCAAATCCTTTGGTTTTGAATATATTCTTCTAGTAGTGGATTATGTGTCCAAGTGGGTTGAGGCAATCCCCACTAGGACCAATGATGCTAACATTGTGTTAAAATTTGTGAAGGAGAATATTTTGAGCAGGTTTGGAACCCCCAAGGCGATAGTGAGTGATGGAGGAAGCCATTTTTGCAACAAATGGTTTGAAAAGTTGATGACCAAGATGGGCATCCGACACAAAGTGGCAACTCCATATCATCCCCAAACATCCGGGCAAGCTGAGATTTCAAACAAGCAGATCAAGGGGATTTTAGAAAAGACAGTGAGCACAACTCGGAAGGACTGGTCAATCCGACTCTCGGAAGCATTATGGGCTTATAGGACTGCTTATAAAACCCCATTGGGAATGAGTCCTTATAGATTGGTCTTTGGCAAGGCATGCCACCTCCCGGTGGAATTGGAGCACAAGGCTTATTGGGCAATAAAGACCACGAATATGGACTTAGATGAAGCAAGAGAGCAAATAATGCTTCAAATTTCCGAGCTTGATGAGCTTCGAAATGAAGCCTATGAGAGTTCGAGGATCTTCAAGGAAAAGACCAAAGCTATTCATGACAGGATGATTCTTCAAAGGACTTTTGAACCGGGAATGAAAGTCCTTCTCTTCAATTCAAGAATGCGGTTGTTTCCAAAAAAAATTGAAGTCACGTTGGAGTGGACCCTTTCAAGTTACTCAAACATTCCCCTATGGGGTTGTTGAGTTGCTTAATTTAATAACCAACGAGACGTTTAAGGTCAATGGAAAAAGGGTGAAGCCCTACTTGGAAGAAATCAAAGTTGCAAAAATGGTGGAAAGCATGGTGTTCATTGACGAATGATGCAACAATGTCCAGCTATACGACATTAAAGAAGCGCTAAATGGGAGGCAACCCATCAGTTTGCATTTCTTTTCACTGTTATAATTTTATATTTTGCAATTTTAATTTCATGTTGAGTTAAATAAAATGGAATGGGTACTTTGATCGGTTTTTATTTTTCTTGAATGTGTTTCAGGGTTAAACCAAGAAGAAGATTGCATTTTTGTGATTTGGTGACACAAATAAACCAAAAAAAAAAAAATTCCAAAACCAATTTGGCAATGGCAGACACGACCAGAGGTCCTGGCCGTGTCCTTGCCTGTGTCAAGCAAAGAATAAGAGACACAGTGGCAGACACGGCCAGAGGTCCTGGCTGTGTCCTTGTCCGTGTCAAACAAACAATAAGAGACACAGAGGCAGACACAGCCAGAGGTCCTGGCCGTGTCCTTGGCCTTGTCACATAGACACGGCCAAGCCTCTCCCCGTGTCACTCAATTTGACTTGCAATTTTTTTTTATCCAGTAACACACACGTTCAAGGGACACGGCCGTGTCCCTGGCCGTGTCCCTCAAAAAACCATCAGACACGGCCAAGCTTCACCAAGCTTGGCCGTGTCACCTAAAATTTTGTTTTAAAAACACGAATTTTGCCCAGTCCCTCATTTTAAATCCCTAAAATCTCTCTCGCCTCTCTCTCTGTCTCTCGATCTCTCTCTCTCAAAATGCCATAGCCACTTCCTTAAACCTCCAAAATCATAGTAAATCTTTCATTTTTCTTAACCAAAACTGATTTAAACTCATCCACTTCTCTTCTTTTCTCATTAAAAGCAATTAAAACCGTTTTAAGCTTCATTTTCACCAAATCATCAAAATGACAAGAACAAAGATGGTGTCTCAACACAAGAGGAAGCGACCTCCACCTTCAGTCCCATCTTCATCATCGTCATCACCAAGGAGAGCAACTCTTCTCGCTCGGGGTTTCTTTCCGACGAGGTATGTTAACGAAGAATCCCTCGATGCTCTTCATATTCGAGATAATTTTTATAGATTTGTTCATAATCTTGGATGGGATAGATTTGTTTCCCTTAGACCTTTGCAATTTGAGGAGCTTACATTAGAATTTTTAACCTTCCTTAAGGTTGAAAGAAATGACAAAAAGATTTGCATTAGGTTACATTTTAAACTGCTTGGGAGACCATTTGTCCTTAAAATTGAGCAATTGAGCGATATATTTGGTTTCCATCAACAAGGGGAACAATGTGTGCCTAAGAGTTTTAAACAACAATTCGCATGGGGAGCTTTGGGCTCGGGAACCTATGTGGCCAAATCGGCCAAAGCTACGAAATTGAAAAATCCCGCCCTAAGGTACTTACACCGATTTATGTCATGTGGATTCTTTGCAAGAAAAGAGAGCACAGGGGTTGTAGAACTAAGCGAACTATATTTTTTAGACTGTGCTATCAATGACGTACCCGTTTGTACCGGCTATTGGTTAGCCGATGTGTTTGACAGTCTGGCAAATAAAAAGAGGGGTGCCATTTGCATCGGAGGATTAGTTACAATTTTAGCAATGGCACTCCTCGATGATTTTGACCCGAGCCATTGCCAGATGACTAAGATATCGGGGAGTGATTCATTAGATCTTGCCACCCTCGAGAAGATGCACATGGTTTCAAGAAAAGGAGGAGCTTATGTTATGGCTTCAGCTGAGCCAGAGGTACCGGAGGGCCGTCAAAAGAGAGCACGAGTCGAGGAAGATTCCAACTCGGATTCTCTAGATTTAGATGAAGATACTCCAATTCTAGATAATCAGGAGATCCTTAATAGGATTGAAGCATTGGAAAGCAAGGTTGACCGTAACCATGCTGCAGCCATGGAACAAATTGACCATAACCATGCTGCAGTCATGGAACAAATGGACCTAATCAACAACAATCTTGCTAAAATTCTGAGCCTCCACCCATCAGCTGAATCATCGTCCCATCCTCCATCACCGTAGATCCTATCAGCTCCAACCTTTTGAAAACACTTGTTATTTTCTTATTTGTAGTTATTTCATATTTTTGTTGTTATGATTTTTAATGTTAACTCTCTATATTGTGTTTATTTTATATATTTTATTTTGTTTTTGAACAATTGTTGTTTGTGGATGAAAAGGTAGCTTGCATCACAAGGGATCGATGGAAAAGCAGGTTGTACCTTAACTTTTTGCTTTAATATCCTTGTTTCCACTGAGGACAATGTCAAACTTAAAGTGTGGGGTGTGTGCTAAACCTTTTGTTCATGAATATAAATTGTTTATGTTCGTGTTTATTTTCGTAAGTGTTTTTGTTTTGATTTTGTGTTTTGTTTTATATTTGATTTTGATGGATATTAATAAGTTCAATCGTTATAAGATTGTTGATAGATGACTTTTGAATTTTTGAAGCATGAATTTGAGAATTGATTAGAGTTAGTACTTATTGTCAATTTTGATGGTTATTCTTTGCATTACCATTAAACTAGTGAGGAATTGAGCCATCAACTTATCATTCTTTTTATGTGTGAACATCTTTGATTGATGAATTACTAGAACTTGCTTTGACATGCATTTTGAGACTACATAAAGATTTCAATTAAGCATCAATATGATTAAGGCAATTTAGGGCAAACCATTTTGGCTTAAAAAGACCAACCTTACATCCGACCTTAGTTCGCCAACTTTGAGCTTATTTCAATTTTCCTTTCTTTCTTTTTCACAACACCATCGGCTTGAACCATTACATTTTAACTTCACCCATTCATTAGATCAAGAGCATTTCAAGAGCATTAATGGAGTGTTGTGCTGAATAAAGTGTGGGGTTGAAATTCAATGGGTTTTAAATTACAAATTATTGTATTCTTTAGTTGGATACCTTATTATACATAAAAAAAATTAAAAATAATAATAATAATGAGGGAATGAATAATGAAAATCAAAATAATAGTTGTTGTTCTTGTCGGAAGGGTTGTAATGAGTTTGGAAATCATCTTTGCAAATTAAACAAATGGAGTCCCTTAAAAGCACATAAATGCTTAGTGCTAAGTGATTGAGATGAATTGTGGGATTATTGATCATGCTACATTGCTTGCTTCATTCTTGAAGTACTCTTGACCTAAATGAACTAACTCACTCTCCCAAATGTCATACCTTTTCCTTAGCCCCGTTACAACCAAATAAAAGACCTTATGATTGATGCTTGATTGTGATTAGGTGGTGGAGATTTGATTGATAAGCAAGCCTATAGTCCTAATCTTTCATTGAATGTTGAGAACTTAAAAACTACCCAATTAAACACTTGAGAGGTTTTGTGAGGGAGTGACAATTTTGGTATGCATAGATTGACCATTAAGTTACTTGAGTACCGATTATTTTTGATTCGATTATGATTGCGGATTTAATAAGATGGGAGTCTTAATGCATTCTTATAACTCTTGAACTTGATAATATTTATCTTGTTTTATTTGTTTTGATTTTAACTTTGCTTGGGGACAAGCAAAGGATTAAGTGTGGGGTAATTGTTTAGATCAATTTTGTATATATTTTCTATAATGTTTTTGTTAATTTTAAGTTAATTTTCATGCTAATTTGTATTTAAGTTTGTTTGACGTTGTTGATTTAGGTTGAAGATCATTCGATGGAGCCATTTGATCAAAATTGGTGGAATTTGTGAAGAAAATCAGGTGACACGGCCAAGCTTGTCTAGGCTTGGCCGTGTCCCTCATCAAAAGAAGAAGAACCAGGACAAGCATGAGACACGGCCAAGACACTAGCCGTGTCACATGACATGGCCGTGTCTTTGGCCGTGTCTCACAAGAAACAAAGCACACAGAATGGGACACGGCCAGAAGCTTGGCCGTGTCCCAAGAAAGAAAGTCACTAGACACGGCCAAGCCACACAGCCAAGCTCCATATGGCTTGGCCGTGTCACCCAGGATCCTTTAGCTGGCTTGCACGAGTTGTGAGCTGTTGTGTTTAGTGGGTGACAAAAAGAACAAAAAGGATGAAAAGTGGGAGGAATTTATGGAAGAAAAATATAAAGAAATTAGAAAGTGGGAGACAAACAATCATGGGTGTCTTAAAAAATTCAAAGTGGAAGAGAATGGAGGGAAAAAGAAAATGGATTGAATATATTTTGAGTGGACATTCTCTACAGAACTTCATCATCTTCTTCATCTTCTCCCTTGGTTCTTGCTTGAGAAAGGAAGACACCATTCCCTCATCTTCATTCACCATTTCTTTTCACACACCAAGAGCAAAAACAATTGTTGGTTTTGAAGTGAGTTATTAGTTATTGAGAATTAGGGTTTTAAGAGGCTTGATTGGAGAGTTGAGAATTTGAGAGAGCTATCATCCACTCCTTCAAGAAGAGAACCATTTGTTCAAGAGAGCTGGAAGTTCATCATCACACACCAAGAAGGAGCTACGAAAGAGACGAGAGTCCGATTTTTAGCATCTTCAACAAGGGGTTTTTCCAACTCTTTCTTTTAATCCATTTCTTATTTGTTGTTGTTGTATCAAGAACATCAATACTGCAATGAATAACTTTGATTTGGTTTATTTTGAGATGAGTATTTGTTTAAAACATATGATGAGCTAATTTACTCATGCTTGGGGTTGTAGTATATTTGATTAAATGATTTGATTTGATGATTCCATTGATATACCTTGTTATATGTTGATTGCATTGAAATTAAAGGTAAATTGATAGATTGGCCACCTATTGATTACTCAATATTGAATGATGGACCGAGAGGAGAAGTTTAATATCGGAACTATGCAATTGACTACCCTAAGAATGAATTAGAAATATAAGTTCTAGGGTTTATTAATTTGCTAATGTTAAATAATTGGTTGTTGTTAATTCATAAATGTGAGAACTAGTGAATTGATAATTGGCTAATTAATCTTAAGAAACAAATTAAGATTCAAGGTTATATTAATGGATAATCGGATAATTGAACATTTGATTAAATGGACCTACAACCCTAGGCATCAATTCCATAATTGAATTTCTCTTGCATAAAATCACTCATTTTCATTTCTAAGGTTAATTATAATCCACCAATCCAATCACACAATTGAGTTTATCATTTCATGTTAATCGAACTATTACATGCAAGTCCTTCCTTGGGAAACGACCTTGGGGCTATCACCGTCACTACAATAGCCTCGTATACTTGCGAGTGCCGCTTTGTGATAGTGTTAATTTAAGCGCAACAGTGCAAGTATAATAATGTTAAAGGTAAGGGAAAAAGGAAAAGAGAGTTAGGACAAAAAAAAAAAACTAAGCAAAACAAGAGAAAAGCATCCTATGAAAGAAACACTACGAAGGTCCAATATTTCAATTGTGGTAATAAAGGCCATATACTAAGGATTGCACTGTATCTAAGAAGGTACAATCCATTAATTATTATACTTAATGATAGAGTCATACTTTGACTATTATTTTAGATAATTTTAACCTTGTTTTTACTTGTTTTCAATTAAAGTTGATGTACTTTCGAAATTAGAATTTATCTTATTTTAGCTTGGAAGTATCAAAATACAAGTTTTAGATTAAAAGTTGAGAAAAAATAAAGAAAAAGATGCAAAAGGCAAAAAAAAAAAAAAGAAGTCAAGATCCACACCTATGGTACTCAATGCCATGCCTATGGACTTCATTTAGAACTTGAAAAGAAAATCTAGAAGAAAATTTAATCCCACGGTCGTGGCTTTCCATTGTCATACCCGTGGGAACCAAACAACTGATGTCCGAGTACATTATATGATTTTCAGACTTAGATAGATTTGACCTTTAAAGCTTTACTTGAAATTTTGATGATATTAGAGCTCCAAAATGAGAAAGTGTTGCTTATGAAGTTTTTAGAAGACATCTTAAGATTTTCAGAATGATCTTATTTGTATAAATCTGAGTACGTTTGGGTTTCCAAATAGCTAAACAAAGTCAAAACTATGAATTCAAATCGGAATAGAATTTCTGTCCAAACCACTTTATTTCAAAAGGCCATAACTTGAGTTTTCAAATTCTAAATTGAGTGATTCAAAATCTATAATTCATTTACACTTCAAAAGCTATAAGTATTATGAAGATCTCAAGGCTAAATTCGAACTTTATTAGATAGAAAAATTACTTCAAAATTTTTACATAAATTTTACAGCTTTCTTATTTTGTTAGGATTTGTTTTCCTTGAATTAAATTTGACTTCTTTTTCAATTGAAACTCTTCAAAACCTATCCTAACCTTTTCATACTTGCAAAAGAAGTCCCTAAGCCCTTATAAATATCCTAGATCTTTCTCACAATTGGTACATCAATTTAGAGAGCAATTTTCTAGATTTTAGTTTAGAGTTAGCTTTGAAGAGAAGAGATAATTTTGTTCAAGATCCATACAAGTTCAAGAGACTCCTTTCTTTCCAAAGTTTGATCTTTCAAGTTTGTTTTCTTTTAATTTCAATTTTAATTATATCTTCTATCTTTTACTCTTTCCTTTTAGTTTTTATTTTAATCACGAGTAACTAAAACCCCTATTAGGGATAAACTTTTCTTATTTGATTTTTCTATGGAGTAATTATTTTTATTTAATTCATTTTAAAGTTTGCTCTTGATTATTTTGTTATCTTTGATCTTAATGCATTAATTATCTGGCCAATAATTCATTGATCTAATATATTATGTGATGAAGCAAGAGTGAAAGCACAATATTAGTTTAAAGAGATAACAATCTTAGTTTAAGTTTATGCTTTGAGATAGTGTAAATACTTAAGATGTTGATACAAAGGTTACTCATAAATCTTAATGAGTTGACTTAATTTGCTTATGATCATGAGATAGATATAGTATTTGAGAGAGACTAAGTCTTCACAATAATCAAGAGTAGATTAAAATTGAGTCAATATTTTAGGAAATCCATGATTAATGAATGACAATAAGTTTAACTCTAATGCCAAAAATATTAGATTAAATCTCAAATTGACTTAGCATTAATTTTAGTTTACCTAATTCTCAATTTTCACTTTTTGACCTTCTAAATAATAAATTGTTTAATTGTTAAGTACTTAGGATAACTTCCTCGTTGGAGTAATACTTTACTCATCACTTAATTTCTTGATTATGATCTGTGCACTTGCAGGTAGCTAGGTTAGACCCTAACAAGTTTTTAACGCTGCTGTTGGAAAGGTGACCATTCTAATATTAATAATATTAAACTATTATTGCTTTGGATATTTCTATTTTATTTTATTATTGTTTTCTTTTCTTTTCCTTCCAAGTTTTTGGTTTATATGCGTAATAACCGAAATACCCAGCTTATATCATATAATCCTAAAATGCAAAGGTTTTGTCACACGTAAACAAGGAAAGGAAGGAAAAGCTTAAAGAGGAAGTAGATGAAACTTTAGAGAAAATCCCTATTAACAATCTCTTTATTCATATGAAGGCAAAAGGAGGAAACGGTGAAGGTGGTAATAATAAAGCACCTAGAACTTTGTAAGATTATTCCTTATCCAATGTTGACATTGGATCTAGTATAGCAAGACCATCTGTACCATTTAACAATTTCAAGCTTAAACCTTCATTAATTAATCTAATTTAATAATCAACTTTTTATGGGCTAGACAATGAAGATGCCTACACTCACATTGCCACCTTCCTAGAGATGTGCGATGCCTTTCGAATTAATGGCATTTCTAATGATGTCATTCGTTTAAGGCTCTTCCCAGCCTCATTGAAGGATAAAGTGAAAAGGTGGCTCATATCTAAAGCATCGGGCACATTCACCACATGAGATCAATTAACTCCAGCATTCTTAGCCAAATGCTTCCCACCATCTAAAACTACTAAGATAAGGAACGACATCACTAGCTTCATCCAATCTAATGGAGAAACTTTATATGAAGCTTGGGAGAGGTTCATCTAGATTGGATTTTGATTCAAATATTCTACAATGGGCTTACACCATACATCAAGAGTACAATTGATGCAGTAGCTGGAGGAGGTATTATGAACAAGGAACCCGAAGATGCTTATGAGTTAATTGAAAAGATGGCAGCAAACAATTATCATTCATCTTCGGGAAGGAAAACTGCAAGAAAGGTTGCTAGCCTTCATAAAGTTGACAATTATTCCTTGTTTATAGCCAAGGTAGATGCACTCACCAAATAGTTGGAAGAAGTTAAGTTGGCATCTCTATCATTAACTTGTGAGGTTTATGAAGGAAACCATGATCCTGCTGATTATAGAATCATGGAGAAAGTGCAATAAATGGGAAATTAAAATAGAGCTTTATTCCTCCTCATGGCAACACCTATAACTCCTCATGAAGAAATCATCCAAATCTAGCTTGGGGAAATCAAAGCAATCAAAAGGACCTATATCAACTGACTTTCATGTGGAACCAAAACTAAGTGCCACAACTTGAGAAGCCATCTTATGAGGTCGCCTAGGAAAAATTCATTGGAGTTACTTCTAAATGCTTTGATAAAATAAAGAAGGCGTGTTAGAAGCTTATCAAGGATGGAACAACTTGGGATTCAAAATAGAAATCTTGGGATTCAAGTTAGTAAGATATCATGTTCTCTTAATGTTTTTCCATAAAGGGCACTTCCAAGCCAACATAAAATTAATCCAAGAGAACATTGCAATGCAATATTCTTGAGGAGTGAAATACAACTTGAAGATTCTCCAAAGAAGACCATAGAACTAAAAAATTCTTCTTCTTCCGAAGCTGGTCTAATTGAAAGAGAATCTAAATAAGAAGAGGCACATGTTAAGCAAGAGATAAAACCATATGTGCCACCAATTCCTTCTCCTCAAAGCCAGAAGAAAAAGATAGAGGAGGATGCTAAAATTGCACTTATTCAGGAGTGTAGTACTATTATTGAAAATAAGATCCCCTCTAAACTCAAGGATCCAAGGAGTTTTTCTATTCTTTGCAGAATTGGTGAAATTTATTTCTAGAATGCTTTATGTGACTTAGGTGCTAATATTAGTCTAATACCTTTTTTATTTTCAAGAAATTAAAATTCATAAAGATGAGGCCTACAGGGATGTTATTTCAACTTTTAGATCACTCGATCAAGTACCCTATGGGAATTGTGGAGAATATTCATGTTAAAGTGGATTAATTCTATATTCCTATTGATTTTATGATCTTAAATATGGATAAGGATACAAAATTTCCATTAAACTTGGGGAGATCTTTCTTAGTTATTGCAAGATCTATAATTAATATGGAAGGTGGCAAGCTCATTTTAAAAGTATGGGATGAACATGCATAATTCAACATTATAATAGATTCCTCTTTTAGAAGCAAGAATCTCTAAAAAGAATATGCGACTCAATAAGACTACAAAGAAGATTCTTCAATCACAAATTGCCTAGTTCAAAGCTCCACTATAAAGGATGATAATAAGGAAGTAGCTAATTCTCTCATGATTTTTAAAGAAATTCCACAAACACCACTTGAAAGGTATGAATAGCATGGGAAATATCACTTAGCAAGCAATATCTTAGGCAAAGAAATAATTTGTGATCACCCACCTTGAGGACCAAAAGTTATAGTCAAGCTAAAGACTATAAATTAGCGCTTGTTGGAAGGTAACCCAATATTTCATTTTAATTTTTCTTTTTCTTTTTTTTTATGTTTTGGTTTTTGTTTTTATTTTAGGTCAAACTTGGATTGATAAAGAGCTCTTGGTTGAAGAGATTCTTCTTACAAAGGGGCAAAATCAATAATGAACATGCATAACCCCTCCACCACCCAATGCATGAACCACTGAGGATAATGACAAGCAAGTTTGGGGGAGTTTAACCCAAAAATTCAGTAAACTATTCTATTTCCTTTTGAATTTATTTGCTTTTTCATAATCAATAATCTTTTGAATTTATTTGCTTTTTCACAATCAATAATGAACATGCATAACCCCTCCACCACCCAATGCATGAACCACTGAGGATAATGACAAGCTTCAAGTTTGGGGGAGTTTAACCCAAAAATTCAGTAAACTATTCTATTTCCTTTTGAATTTATTTGCTTTTTCATAAATATTGGGATATAGGGCAACTATTGAAAAATCCAAATGAGCTCTTGAGTTTAGTTGAGAGTAATCACTTTATGTATATTTATTTAGAGAGGGCTCCCATCTTTTTATCATTCATTTTAAGATTTATTTTGCCTAGGCCTAGAACATGTTTAAATAAATTTTCAAAGTGAAATTGAACATTGGTAGTAAAGGAGAAAGATGATTTAGATATTATTTGATGAGCCATAATCTTATATCCACCAAAATATGAACATTGCCTCTAATTTTCCCCATTGAGCCAAATTCAATTAATTTTTAGCTTTTAGGTTCTTTTTATTAAAGTAAACCATGGACTTCATTTGGAACTTAACAAAGAAGATCCATAAGTAAATTTAATTCAATGGTCATGGCTTTCCAGTGCCATGCCTATGGGAACCAAATAGTTGCTGTTTGGGCACATTATATGATTTTCAGACTTGGGGGCATATTTGACATTTGAAGATTACTTAAGATTTTGATGATCTTTGAGTGCTAGAATGAGAAAATGTTGTTCATGAAGTTTTTAAAAAACATCTCAAGATTTTTAGAATGCTCTTATTTGTACAAATCTAAATTTGTTTGGATTTTTCAAATAGCTACGCAAAGTCAGAACTACGAATTCATATTGGAATATGAATTCTATCCAGACTAGTTTACTTTAAAAGGCCATAACTTAAGCTTCTGAAGTCCAAATTGAGTGATTCAAAAGCCTAAATTTATCTAGACTTTGAGAGATACAATTTTTATGAAGAGCTCAAGCCTAGATTTGGAATTTTATCTAATAGAAAAATTGCTTCAATATTTCTACATGAATTTTACAACTTCCTTATTTATTAGGATTTATTTTCCTTCAATTAAATTTGACTTATTTTTCAATTGGAACTCTTCAAAAACTATCCTAACCTTTTCCTACTTGTAAAAGAAGTTCCCTAAGCTCCTATAAATACCCTATATCTTCCTTACAACTGGTATATCAGTTTAGAGAGTAATTTTTCAGATTTTATTTTAGAGGTAGCTGATAAGTGTATAATTGATGATATTTTTATCCCTATTTTTTAATATATTTATTGTTAAATTGAGTTTAATTTGTTTGTTCAAGTGTTTATGAGTGTTGATTCTAGGAACTTTTGACATGTTGGGACCTTAAGGTTATTTAGGCTGGAATCACGGATGAAAGACAAGGGAAGAAGCTATTTTGGGCAAATTCTTCAAGTGACACGCCTAATGACATGGACGTGGCCGTGGCCGTGTCATTCACTACTTTATAGAAGCTTCAACACGCCTAGAGACATGGGCATGTCACTGAACGTGCCATTACTCTTGACTTACAGAAGCTGTGACATGCCCAATGACACGGGTGTGTCCATGACTGTGTCCCTAACTCAACATTGCAGTAGCAACAATAAGCCCAAGGATATGGGCGTGTCACTGCCCATGTCATTAAAGTTCGAAATAACACCATTGACACACCCACAGACACGGGCGTGTCCATGGGCTTATCAGGCAAAAATATCTGGGCTATAAAATCTGAGCTAAAGAGCGAATTAGATATAGAGTTTATTTTTCAGAGCCGACTTCCCAAGAAAAAGAGAGTTTTTGGCAGCCAAGAGTGAATGTGAAGACCCAATTCCTGTGAGATTTAATCCAAGATCCGAGGATTGAAGTGAAGAAACACAAATCATTCATTATGGATTGTTTGAATTCTTTTACTTATTTCCTTTATTTTGGTTTTCTGGTTATGAATATGAGCTAAACATTTTATCTATCTAGATATTGATGAACCCTAGCTTTATTGTATGGATTGAATAGTTCTTATTAAATTAAATCATTTGATTGAGTTGTTTTATCATTTTGATTCTTAATTTCTTATTTCTAATTGATAATAGCATGCTTATTGATTGGTTGTAATGTTCATATTATTGACTTGAGAAAGCTTGATATGAACAGAATGCTCATTAAGATTGAGGATTGATTGGAGTGCTAGAGATAGAATTACAAGACCCTTTGGTTTAAAGTTTCTTGTTCTTATTGCAAGATCTATTTAATTATGCTTAAGAAGAGATTCCTAACATTCTACTTAGTAATTAGGAATTAATTCACTTGAGAGAGGTTTTAATCTAATTTAAGGAAATGCCAATTTAGCTCTATTATTTGATTTAATTGAATTGATATTCATAAATACTTCTTATGGCTAGGGGAATTCAATATCTGGATAGTATTTTCATCACCAAATTTTATTGCACAATATTCAATTTTTCTTCACTTTAGTTTATTAAGTAATTTGTCTTTTATTTTAGTCATCACACAAACTATTGATTTGCTAAATAACAGTTAAAATTTGCACTAATGTTTGACCTTGTCCCCAATGGAACGATATCTTACTCACTGTTTTATTTAACTTGACCGACCCGTGCACTTGCGGTAACACTGCGATAGCATAGATCCGTCATCAGTAGCTTTGGAGAGAAGAGAGAATTTTGTTCAAGATTCACTCAAGTTCAAGCGACTCCCTTCTTTCCAAAGTTTGACCTTTCTAGTTTGTTTTCTTTTATTTTCTTTTAATTTCAATTTCAATTATGTCTTCTATCCCTTACTCTTTCTTTTTAGTTTTTATTTCAATCATCAACAACTCTATTAGGGTTAAACTTTTCTTATTTGATTTTCTATGGAGTAATTATTTTAAATTTAATTTATTTAAAGTTTGCTCTTGATTATTTTATTATCTCTAATCTTAATACATTGATTATTTGGCCAATCTAAGATACTGTGTGATGGAGCGAGAGTGGAAGTACAATATTAGTTCAAGAAATTAACAATCTTAGTTTAAGTTTGCTCCTAGAGATAGGTTAAACAGTGAAAAAGGTTGATACAAATGATATTTACAAATCTTAATGAGTTGGCTTAATTTGCTTGCGATCACAAGCGTAGACAAAAAATTAAGTTTAATATTAGGTTTAGTACTCTAGAAACACTGAGTCTTAATTTAGGAGAACCCAACCAATATTCAAGAGTAGGTTAAAATTAAGTCAGTACTTTAGGAAATCTATAGTTAATAAATGAGAATAGGTTTAACTCTAATGCCAAAAAATATAAGATTAAATCTCAAATTAACTTAGCTTTAATTTTAGTTTACCTAATTCTCAATTCTCACTTTTTGATCATCCAAATAATAAATAAATAAATTGCTTAGTACTTAGGATACCTTCCTCATGGGAATGACACTCTACTCATTACTTTATTACTTGATTATGACCTATGCACATAGAGAAGAGCCATAATGCTGGAGTAGGATGGTATGGGGTTAGACTTTTCCCTCGAAGAATTTGCCAATATTTGAGGTCTTTCTATCGAAGGCGCCACTACCTTTAATGATAACAACTTTTCTATCCAAATCCTCTCAAACTTCTGGAAAGAAATCTCAGTTGAGATCTCCCTTACCAAATAATCCAAATCTAGACACATCAAATCCCTTACAATTTGGATGCTCATGGCATCATCACCTATATTATTCACCAAAGAGTAGATGGGATTGACAAGGCATCCCAAAGAGACCTTTTCTTTCTTTATACTATTGTTAACAACATTTGAGTTAACACACCAAAATTTATCATTGACACCTTCATTCACCGTGCCAATTACAAATTTGCCACTTTCTTTCTATCCTCTTAAGTCACAAAAATATCAAGAAATTATGGTGTACTTGATAAACAAAACTTTGCACCTTTAGACACCCTTCTGATCTAGCCCCAAGCGCAATCACTTTAGCATATTTAGAGCATATTGGTTGTGTTAGGAGAGAAGGAAACACTTATATATAGATGTTTGGGAGAAAAGGAGTTATTGTGAGAGAGAAGAAATGGCTTAGATATAATATTATAGAAGGAAAAGAGGGAGATGAAAATGCAAAAGTTCAAGTTGATATGCCTAGAGAAACTCTAAGTCATAAGAAAGTAGTTCATTCTCCACCAATCTCATTCTTAGAGCCATCCATTCTCTTCAAAAGCAATTTAATCACTTTAAAATTATGTCCCTAAGAGGTTCAAGAAATTGAATCAAAGAATTGACCTTCTTTCCTACATACATCATGATATGTATGAGATGCATGGAAAGTTGGGAATCCCATAATGTGACTTGAATGAGTGGGATATTAGTGAACATCAAAAGAGTGAGTTTGAAGAGGATCCCATTAGTGAAGAAGAAGCTAGTACTACTTGTATTGAGGGGAAGGAAGTTACACAACAAGCTAAAGGGAAGGAAATGAGCCTTTGATTGAAAAAGATCAAGAAGCCATTAATTCAAATTGAGCCACTTTTTTTTTATTTGTTTTTATGTTTTATTTTTCAAATTTCCTTTTTTTCTTTTTCTTTCTTTGTGTGATTTCTTTTTTAGTGGACTTTTGATTTAATGATCACACATTATCTATGTATTTATTTTTCTTATTAGTGTAATGTATCCATTTCCTCTTAGTCTTTTGCTTTCTTGTTTATGATATTACTTCCTTAATTTAATTTCTTTTGCCTTTGTCAAAGGGGGGAGAAAACTATAAATTGAAATGATAAGTAACAATTGAAATGGTAACTTGTTCAAACTTGTAATAATTTTGCATAGTTAAAAAGGCTTGAATAATTGACAAGGGAAAACTTTATAAATGTCTAAAGTGATCTATAAACATGAGTTGAGGGGGGAGAAATTAAATCTTTTAAACACATGATTGTGAACTTGTATAAACAACCAAATATCTTTACGTCCTTGAACTTATTTATTTTTGTAAGCATTTCAATTTGATTGTGTAACACCCCTTCCCAACCTATGAATAAGCCGAGGAGGAATGCTACATCGAGATACAAGCTCTGGTTATGTCAGCTTACTTAATGTTCCTTATAAAAAGTTTCCAAAAATTTTGACGGAGTCTCCCTTAAAATTCTAGGTCCCAAGTGTCGACAAAACTAATTTTTCTTATTTTTGAAAAATATTTTGTTTCACAATTCAACTCAAGCACACTCCCAATAATCCACCCTTATAACCTCAACTACAATCCTGCAAGAAGAATTCACACTTCTATATTCACAACCCAAACTCAATTCAAAACCATACAATTATTATACATTACTAGATTTACATGCTACATCAAGTTATCTCTTTGTATTGTTCAAATAAGTACATGCCAGTTTCTAATACCAAAATACAAAATGAAGAGCACCACCTAAGTTTGTTGATGACCGACAGATCAAAGGACTCCTCTGCTCGCTACTGGCTCCTTGCTAATAGCCTACGAGTTTAGAAGAAACTAAACTCGCTAAGCATTGCTTAGTGGGTACTTTAACTAATTACGGAAAATAAATAATAAAAGCATAATGCACTTTTAAAAGCAATGAGTCGTATTGAAAAATAATATCACAGTAAAAACAATCCATACATGTCATATATTCAGTTATTATCATTTTATCAGTTCGCTCCACAAAGTAATTTGGTAGACTAACGTATGGTAAGGAACTAACTGAAACAATTGTATATATATTCTGCGGTGCCCTGTGGAATCTGTGGCCGAAGCCCTCGGACCGGAGTCCTATATAACTCGGGCGATTGCCCTATATAACTCGGACCGAAGTCCTATATAGCTCGGGTTGTCATCCTATATAACTCGGACCGAAGTCCTATATTAAAGCAGCACTTCATATAGTATGATATATCATACCCTTACCCTACTCAGTACTATCCCAGATACCCAGTGGAGCCAAAATTTTCATGCCATTTCTTAATCGAATATGCATTATACAATTATCGACTTATGTTTCTTATATTATTTCAACGTGAAATATCATATTTTGTCATTTTCATAACATATTATGCTCATTTATATGCATAAGGAATCAATTGGATTACTTTTGAAAAATGACCAAATGAATATTAGCAAAATGACCATATGAATAGTAAATTCTGGTTTTGGACTCAACTTGATCCTTATTTTGAAAAATTGTATAAAATAATATACTCGACTAAAAACTCTAAAATTTTTACAGAATTTAGTTTTACATCTTAAAATCATTCCTTTAAAATTTCAGATCAAAATAGACACAAAATCTTGGTCAAGTAGTTCACCCAACCAGACTGCTCCAGTTGCCCTGCATCCTGGCAACAGTTCTGAATTTTGTGAATTCCGTAAATTAAATTCAATCAATGTGGTTCCAAATTATTTTTCTCAAATACTAGACTCACTAAAAAACAACATATCCAAAATTCAATTTAATATTATTTTTTCTAAATTTTATTAAAAATCCGGAAACATGGCTGTCTCAGTCAAGGTACCTCCTAGAGCAGGTCTAATAGAAATAATTTTTTTTCATAATCATAACCATTCCGAATTCAACTCAAAATATTTTTCAGTCATTATAGACTCATTGAGGCATAACATATCAAAAATTCACTTCATTAACATTTTTCTATATTTAATTAAAAATCATACAAGTCACAGCATTTCACTAATTCTAAAACAGAAAAATTTCAAGAAAATGAACAAACAATTAGTTAAAGTACCAAACCTTGCTTTTCCTTGCTCTTCTTGTCTATTTCACTTCCTTTACTCTCTAATCTCCTTGATTTCCTATGAATTTAACATGTCACATATACAAAGGTAAGAACCCTAGGTATAGACATAGTCTTATCTTATGATTTTCTAATGGTTGCTAGCTTATTTTTACCATTAAACACCATCATTTCTTTCATCAAATCCTTCAAATAATTATTTCTTGAAATTTCTCCAAATATAGCTACATGAACCCTAATTTCAATCTCTTAAATTAACCATTAATCCATGAAATTAAAACTAGAGATAGGTTTCTCTTACCTTATAATCTTGTTTGTCACCAAAATCTTCAACCAAAAGCCTTAAACTTTGGAAAAATCACCTCATTCTTTCTTCTCTTATGGTTTGGACGAGTTCACCATGTAAGAGAGGGCTTTTATATTCTTTTCTTAGTTTATTTTGATCCAAATGGCAGCCAAGAGAGGTTAAGATGTGTTGGTGTAAGTGTTGATTTCCCATTGGTACACTTAAGTGGGAAAATGGCTAATTTTCATTGGTCCAAATGTCTCTTTCTTTTATTTATTTATTTGGAAAGCCATTAGGCTTCCTTTTATTCATATTTTGACCCCCTCAACTTTCTTGTGTTATAATTTTATAGTCTAGGGTGTGAAAATATCAAAATACCCTCTAGCGATTAATCGATTGTAACTTTTAAACCGTGCATTTTCGGGAAAAATTGAAACCCACGGTTATGACCCGATTAATCTCGAGAATATTCTTCCAGGGTCGGATATGGGCACTATTAAGAACTTCCAACACTTAATTTTTAAGTTTACATAGTTGCCCCTAACTTTTGAGAAATTTCCACTTAGGTCCTCGGCCTTTCGAAAAATTACCTTTAGGTCCCGTCGACTTCACGGGCCTCCTTTGCACACCGATTTTATTTTTGACTATCTCGAGCCTCTATTTGACCACTTATTTATGTCCTTCTTGCCTAATACTCGACTACGTAAACTTTGGGATGTGACAGATTGCCAAAGTAAAAAAAGGAGAGATTGTAATCCTTGGCACATATACTTTATTTTGATATTTTGTGCTCAAATTGAAAGTATTTAACCATTGCTTTAAGTGTTTTTGCCTTAGGACTAAAATGTTTCTAAGTTCTTTATCATGATCGCCCTATGATATAGTGCAACCACACCAAACTACTGAAAAGATAAAAATCACAGAGTAAGGTTCCCGGTCTCCCTTGTGGTCACTAGTGCAACTGTTATACCATACGGCAAGACCATTCTATATCTAGCCACAATCGCACTTGAAGAATGAAAATTCTCACAAATCATAGTAAGGTTCACGATCAAAGGTGCAGTAAGGGTAGCAAGCACTATAGCTACCCCATGACCTCACTAAGGTTGACGCAATCAGGAGATAGTAAAGGGCAAAATTCATTAAGGAAGGCAGAAAAGTTCGTGGCCTATGTAACATTATGTTTTGGTGCGAGATTCTCTCTCTCACCATGAAATTAGCTTGTCATAACCCCGACATTCAAACTGATAAGATATTTTGGCAGATTTTTTGTTCACTAATTGAAGATTGCCATGTATACTGGTCAAAACTGATGGAAAGTCAAATATACTGGCTCGCGACCATTGTAGAGGAAATACGACAATAAGATTCATAAAGCCCCATGAGGAATAGTTCCCATCGACTTGTCAGCACCGCGTGTACTAGCTGTTAGAACTAGCCAGTAGACACAATAGCTTTCTTAGGACCATACTAGAAGGTAATCTGACCACTAAATGGCTTCTCATGACTGTGATATAGGGTAAATGACTACGAGAGCTCTTTGATGACATTTAATGCAAGAGATTTTGGTTGGTGAAAGATTGATCTTCCTCAATCCAATTCAAATGGTTCTTTCAGAGGAAGATGGCTATAAATACCCCCACAAAACATCATTTATTTCACCTTTTAAGCATTTAATAGCCAAACTCTTATAATTTTAATTCTCAATTACCTTACAATCAAATTTTTTTGTTGGGAATCCTTAGTATATAGACTAGAGACCCACTCGCCTTTATGCTTGAAAGCGATTCCTTAAAAAGCCAAATCATATTCTTGCCAAGTTTATGACCTAATCCAACCTTTGGAAGAGAACCTTAGAATTATCTATTTCAAAATAGTTAACCTTGTTGTAGTGAACCTTAATCTCATAAGAAACTAAGAATAAGAGAATATGATCTCACAAAAAATCTGAAATTTTATTATCAAAATGTTTAACCTCTCTATAATGTCAAATAAGAGATATTTATAGTCTCTAATAATTAAGCTTAACCCTAGTTACAAAAGAGACCTTAATAACTTAATTAAATATGTGAGTGGAGATTTTCACTCCCACACCCGGTAGAATGGTTCTTACGACTTCAACGTTGTTAGGATTTGGACCTTAGAGAACACGGGCCTAAACTCAGAGAATTAGAGTGACCACCCGGATGGGCCAGGAAGATAGAAAAGGGTCGATAACTTGATTCCTAAGGAGTCCCCAATCTCTACCAGGTTTGAAAAGTAGGGTATGCATAGGGAATGTGAGAATAAACCAACAACCTCATAGCGCCTGGTTCATTAGAACCGGCCTCCTTTTTAGGTCTATACATTATTAAATTCTTAACCTATCATAATATAATCCATAATACATGCAATTAAAATAAATAAATATTCATTATATTAAATTAATGTCAGTCCAAACAAACTAACAAAATGGTCACCCATACAAGATGGAAACATGCTCTTACAATGTCCAATATCCAAAATACAAGAAAATAAAATAGGACACCCACCATTTGGTGGAAACATATTCCATACATTAATCCCAAAACTCAAATAAGATAAAAGGATGAATTAAATATAATAAGGAACCCACAAAGTGGAAATATGCCTTTTACATCATCCTCCAAATCCAAATAACAAATAAATATAATTCAATTAATAAGACAATCGAAATGCATCATCCACATAAAGCATACAATAATAAATCAAATAATTAAGTCTAGGGTTTAATCTTAAATTAGATGTTAAACATTTAAAATTAGGGTTTTAAAGTTTTAAACATGTAAATTAGGGTTTTGGTAATAAAGTTAGGGTTTTAGGATTTTTAAACAGGCAAATTAGGGTTTTGGTAATGAAATTAGGGTTTTAATGATTTTAGAAACAAAATTAGGGTTTTAAGGTGTAAATTAGGATTTTAATGATTTTGGAAACAAAATTAGGATTTTTAAGGTATAAATTAGGGTTTATGGTCAAAGTATGCAAAACTAGGGTTTTTTAAATACAAATTAGGGTTTTGAGAAATAATTTAGGGTTTTAATGCTAACTTAGGGCTAAACATAATAGATTAGGGTTTGGATGAAAATAGGTTGGATTAAGTCATGTTGTTAAGGTTTGTACCAAATGATAATCAAAATTATTTTGTTGTTGCACTAAATTAAATCAATAACTTCAAACTTTTTAAGAATGAAAATAGGTACTGAAGTTTAAACAAATTAAGTTTGGAAAACCAAACATATTGTTTAAAGAATGAAAATAGATGCTAGAAATTAAAACAAATTAAGTTTGGAAAATCAAACCTGCATTGTTGGCTCCACCAATGTTAATACGTTGAACCAAGCTCGTTTATGCTACTGCCTTGACCAACTTTGATCTTGGTTGAGCGAAGCAATCTGGAGGCAATTGCTAATGCCTCCTTTAATTGTTGTGTGTTGATTTTGTGTGTTTTAGTTTCTACGTGAATTGCTTTTCTTTGTTAATTTTATTGATGTTCATTGTTGCCCCTTTTGCTTGTTAATAAATCTGTATTTACAGGAAACAATTAGGTTAATGCTGGCTTAATAACCCTAAATTTCCAAATGCTTTATTTCTTATTCGAGCGCTATTAGAATTTAAACAAAACTCAAACTAAATTTGGCTCAGATTAAGGACTAAAACAAAGGCTCATATCAATTTAAACTGTGGTCAATTCAATATGAACCAAAGCTCATATCAAACTAGACCATGGCCAAATTGATATAAGCTTTGTGCTCATATCAAATTGGACACACTACAATTCAATATGGCTAATGCTTATATTGGCCATATCAAATTGGAGCTTGTCCAATTCGATATGGCTAATGATCATATGAAATTGGAGTGTCCAATTCGATATGGGTATAATGCTCATATCAAATTGGATCAAACCTAACTTAGACTTTAAAATTGAACCAACTTAATTTGGGTCTTTTAAAATTGGACCGATCTAATTTAAAGCTTTAAACTAGGTTTACGCTATTAAAATCGGATCGAATTTGACTTGGCCTCTATTAATTTGGATCAGACTTGCTTATGGCCAAAAATAGAGGTCTACATTTTTGCCCCCTACTTGAATGATCTTGAATTCATTCAGAGAGTGAAAAGCAATATGACTTTGAGCCGATCTTGGATGAGGATGGGTTATGGCAAATTGGTGTGGGTTCTAGACTTGAGGTTGGATTTGGGTTCTGTACACGAGACTAGATTTGAGTTTTGGACTCGAGACTGGATTTAGGTTTTGGACCGAATACTGGATTTGGGTTTTGGACTCGAGACTGGATTTGAGTTCTGGATCCAAGACTGAATTTGGATTCTGGACCCATAAAATCTGAGCTGGTTTGGGTTTTGGACCCATACTATCTACAAAAAATTGATTTCAACGGCCAGTAAAAAATTTGCAAAAAATTTGACTATTTTTTAACCGTATATGACTTCATATATACTAATGCCCCCTGCGTGGAAAAATATATGTAATCACAAAAAATATTTTTAACATGTAAAATTTAGACCCATAATAAATATCACTTTACTATGTGATTGACAATGAATCATTGATTTGAACATAAATGAATTATTGATGCAATAGACGTGATTTTGCTTTTGTTTTTCTATTGCCCTTTTTTTAATTCTTGTTTTTTTCTTTTGCCTTTCGTTTGTTGTATGCTTTTTCTTTTCTTTTTCTTTACTTTGAATCAAATTATGAATAAATGCTTGGCATTTTCCTATCATTTGCTGCATTTGATCTTATCCTTCATTGCTCGAATCAATTTTCATTCATTCAGAACTCAAACGGATTTTTAAACTTTCAATTTCTTTTAAATTTAGTTCATTCATTTTTAAATATTTTAAACTTCAATCCATAAATGGCATGCAACCAATATGCTTCTAGGATCAGACCTCACTCAAATGTTGAATTGATTACTTACCTCAGGGCCAGTGGACTCAGCTGAGTTCCCCTCCTAGCCGGGATTCATGTCCACCAAAGTGGAAAGGAAAAAACACAAGTGAGCCGTATTTTGATGCAATTTAACTACTTAATGACATAAAATTTGCTACTACAATTTATTAACTACTGGTAGTTCATAATAAATATGCATGAAAATTAATTTTTTAGGACTTATTTAGCAAATATCCATGAGAAAAATAGATAGAACTAGTGTTAAAATAGACAAATTAATATAGAAAATGAATTTATGCATGAACACAATAATTTAAATAAGATATTGGACATGATGCAAAAATTATACAAATGGCAAAAATAATTTTTTTGAGCCTATTAATGGAAAATTATGAGGAAAAAAAAAAGATAAACCTAGTGTTGAAAAAGAATTAAAATACTAACCTTCATACGCATAAAAAATTATTACAGTGAAGAAAATAATTTTTTAGGACCTGTTTACTTACCTTGCTTGACTTACCTATTTTATGGCAGTATGAAAACTACATCATTCATGGCGAAGGAAATATCCATAAAGCCCGCCAATGGTATGATCAGGTGCCAACTCTAGTAAGGAGGGTGATTAGGGAGTGCAACTTTGAAGACTTTGTCCTACAGTTGCCATTAAAAGGATTCCAAATTGATAGGAGTGTGATTTAGGCACTCTCGGAATGGTGGATGGACACTACCCACACTTTTCATTTGCCTGTGTGAGAAATGACCATCAGTCCAGTTGATTTTTCCACCATAGCGGGTCTTAGATGTGACTAGATTCCAGTCCCCTTGACCAATAATATTTTAACCCATAATGAGATTCGACAACTTATTAGCCTGAGGCCCTAGTTTAAGGGAGCTTGCAAAATCAAATATTAGTATATTCAAGAGTACTGGATGAAATACACCCGACCAATACACGGTGAATGGGAAAAATAATACACTCATGGATTTTTGTTATATCTGCTAGCATCGACCATCTTATACAACACTAAGGCTGCCATTCATTTGTCAGTTTTATAGACCTTAATTGATTTTGATCTCGTGCCATTTTATTGCTTGGGGGAGGCCGGTCTCGCCTGCCTTTATCATGGTTTTGACAAAATCTATAAGAATAAGAGGTCCTTCACTGGTTTCATGGTTATTGCCGAGGTAAAAATTCCATGACTATTGATTTCAGAAATGTGCGTATGGAAGCTTAACCCCTATAGTTTACTTTTGCAGGTGTGGGCGTATGAACACAATCTCATGAGGGTTTTTGGCACTATTAGATGGCGGGTCGATTACCCAAGGTTGAGTATCTAGCTGTTGGGTCGCAGGGAGGTACCGAGTTGCCATCATGTGTATACCCACCACTATGTTCTTAGTTGCTTGGCCTGGGACCAGGTAAAAAGACAAAATTAGTATTACTGTTAAAATTTTGGAGAAAGACAACTTATCTTCTTTTATTATTTTGCAGGTGAATGTTGATTGGTGGAGGGCAAATGAGAGGGCTAGCTAGACTCCTTCAATGATTGATGCATTGCCCATACAAAATTCCTGTCAGATCATTGCCGAGCCAATTTTCAATAGCTGGTTCCTCGACAAGAGGGTGCATAACTGGTTCCTTAGTCCTGATCAGAGGAGGGTGCTACTAAACATTTCAACATTTACACTAAACAACATGTTTATGCCAGAGAATTCTTGGAGACATGACCGGAATGGATTTGATGTTAATTATTTCTTGCTTTGACCAAATGTGTCATATGTTCAGTTTATGCAGGATCGGCTTTTAAACTTCCAATTTTCTCCTGTTGGTGTTAAGGGTATTAAAAAATAAGGGGGACGAATATGAAGAAGATGAATAAGGTGAGAAGGAAGAAGAAGGTGATGATGGGGGGAAGAAGAAGAAGAAGAAGGTGATGACAAGGAAGGTGATGAGGAAGATGAAGAGAAGGAAAGTAGAGGAGGATCTGCTTCCCATTCACATGATGACACCAGGGCTGTCTCTTCACATATTGATCAGATACATACATTTGTTTATCTAGGACTGCTTTTCTCTGTACTTGTCTAACTTTTATAAATCTATGAAGGTGATCAGACAATCAGGCAGTTCCAGTCATGATGAAGCTACTCCTTCTCGTACAACTCTACCTCAACTACATGTTCCATATGTATCTCTTTATGCTGATCTGTATTTTGGGCCTAAGGTTTCAATCTGAATTACCAGGTTTGTAACCATATTGCATATTGATGTGTGCTGTATGTATGCATGAAAATGCATGAATTTACCTTTTCCTTATCTGGCTCACAATGAATGCTTGAGGAACATAATAGGAAGCTGCAGAAAGAACTAGCTACCAACCGTCAGTATACTGCTCATATTGAGGGATTATACCAGCAGTCTGAATATAATTTTTGGGACTTTCGATTCCAGGGCTTCATGGAACTTGGTGCTTCTTCATTAAGGAGACCCTAGGCTGATGGCCATGACGTGCCTCCTCCTCTCTCAGGCTACGACTACTTCAGGCCGACTTCCAAGACAACAGAGATTTGGGCACTTCTTCCTTGAGGGGATTCTGGGTGAATGATGTGACTCCTCCTTCGTCAGGTGATGATTTTCTTAAGGCTTTATTTGACTATAGATCACCTCCCCTTTCTTAGTGATTGACTTGTATTATATTTAATGTACATTTAATGACATTTAATAATAATAATATTTAACTTTTAGTTAATATTGACTTTGTTTTTTAATTTTTTTATAATGAATCACTTTTGACTTTTTTTTAAATATATATATACAAGCAGTATCCATATAGAATCCATTTAAAATGAATTCAATCTGGATTGGATTTTACTAAACCACAAAGATTACAGATTCCACATGGAATACCTTCTCCTTGTACTCTTCGGTCGCCAACTTATTGCCTATTTAAACCATCAATGATTCTTGATTCAAGGCAAGCAGCTCCAATTTGCACAATTCCACTTATCTCATTTTTTACTTCTCGCGAATTTGGTCATAGCCATACAGATGAGTCTTGCATCCTCTTCTTAAGCAATTTCAACTCTCACAATTTCAACCATGACTGAAGCCAACTTAAAGAAAATGAAAGATTTATTCAAGAACTTTAAAACTAAGCATTAGGAATAAATATCTTGGTCTCAAATTAATGCTTTGAAGTGCTTCCAAAATATCAAGTTGAATCAATTCTTTTTACATGCCATGGCTTCTTTTTGGGATGTATAATCTAGAACTTTCAAGATAAACAACTTTGAATTGTGTCCCGTGATTGAAATATTTGAGGCCATCCTTGGATATCTAAGCAATCATAAAATGGCATTACCCATATTGATCTCAAAAACTCATAAAAAAATATAGACGTTGTTTCACCTTTCAAAACCTGAAGTTCTTCAATTGACCAGGGGTGAGAAAATCTTACTTGGCCCTTTGATTGATTTTTGTGCATCCCATTTAGCTCCTACCAAAGCATGGGGGTGCATGTTCTGTCTGTGCTTGCTTAGTCAATTTTTCCTTATTACTTCTGATGGTGACATTAATCTACAAGTATTGGATATCGTGGACCAAATGGAGGAAGAATTTTCACCAATACCCGTGGTCCTAGCAGAAACTCTAGTTGGATTGGATCAATTTAAGATTGTTCTTCAATGAGGTTGGCCGGAAGTCCCTTGCTGCTTTAGGTAATTACCTAAACTGCCCTTTTAGGTTTTCAATTTAGGTTATTATTTTATTGCTCTAATTTTTTCCTAGCATGCCCTTGCGGATTTTCGAAACTAGCAAACTGTCCTAATTTTTGCCTAGGCTGTCCTCATAGGTTTTCAACCTAGCAAGCTCTTTTTTTTTCCTAATTTTTACCTAGACTGCCCTTGCAATTTTTTAAAACTAGCTAATTGCCCTAATTTTTACATAGGCCACCCTCGCAGGTTTTTTACCTAACGAGCTCTTTTTTTAAAAAAAATAAGTTGTGTTTCTTTTAAGATTTGGCTATAAGAGTGTTTCTGCTTGCTTGATACCTCATCTATGGAATACACCAGATATCTGCCTCATCACCATTCTGCAAGATAACTGCTTCATCCTACTTCTTCACATGTTGAGTGGGTTGATTGGATCTGTTCACGAGCTGTAATCAACATCTGTTAGTTTGTACCTTGGTGGAAGATTATCTATGTCACTATTCAGTCGTATATGATGTATGTTCCCCTTGCTGCTCTTCGTTGAGGCACTTGCTATGATTCTCATCGACTTAACCGCTAATATGGAGCCGAGCCTTGGGGTTCTGAGTTTACTCCTGACTTGGATATGCCTCACTTGATTGAAGTCTTCTTGGATCGACTGAGGCAGAGGTGGCTTGTACGTTATACTTATTGGCTACTATGAATTCTATATTTGTCAGTTCTTTAGATAAAATGATGTTATGATGAATAATAAAAGATGTTTTCCTTTATTTTATAATTTGTCATCACTTTTCACTATTTTGCCATTTATTTTACCATGTTGGTCAAATATTCAAAATAGTGTACATAGAATAATTTTATTATTAACTCTGTCTCATTAAATTGTGAATAACCAAAAATATAAAGCCAACATACACAATATCACTCATGTCGACAACCAGCCCTTTTGGGTTTTCTAATTGATAATTTTCTGTCATTTTAGCCCTAATTATTGCCTAGCCCACCCTTTTGGGTTTTCAAAACTAGCGAGCTTGCCTAGGCCACCCTTTCAAGTTTTCAACCTAGCGATCTAATTTAATTTTTTTTCAAACATAAAACTTCTTCAGCCAATTAATATTTACTGGTTCACTAAACTCATTTCCATCTATGTTTGATAACTTGATTGCACCCTGTTTCATGACTTGCTTCAAAACATACGGTTATTTCTAACCTAGTCTGAACTTCCCTCTTGGATTAGGAATATTGGGCTTTCATTACTTTAATACTAAGTCTCCAACTTTGAGCTTTATAATTCTAACCCTTATATTGTAGGCTCGCGCTATCTTTCTTTGTACAGCTGGTGATGGTATAGTGCCTTCAACTTTCTTTCTTGTAATAGAGTTAGTTGTGTATATTTACTTACTACCCATTCTGTCTCAGGCAATTCGGCTTCCAAGACCACTCTTAGCGACTTGATCTTAATCTCGATAGGCAACACTACTTCCTTTCCATAAACCAAGGAAAAGGGCATCATTCTAGTTGGAGTTCGTACGCTTATTGTATACCCCCATAAAGTAAATGAAAATATTTCTAACCAATTTATATACGTCATGGTCATCTTGGAAAGAATCTGCTTAATTGTCTTGTTACTGCTTCCACTGCACCATTAGCTTTTGGTCTATAAGGGTAGGGTCGATGATGGGAGATCCAGTATTTAGAAAATAAGCCCTTAACTACTCATTGAAACTGCACCCCATTATCTGATACCACGCTGTGCAGGACTCTATATCTGCAGATAGGACTTTTCTCAATAAATCGGGCCATTTATTTTGCCCCTAACTTATTGAAAGATTCGGCTTGAACCCATTTTGAAAAGTAATCTACTGCTACTACAATGTATCAGTAACCATTTGAAGCTGTCGAATGTATCTCCCCAATGATATCAATACCCTAGGTTGCAAAAGGCTAGGGAAAAGACATAGAATGCAATTCTTTAGGAGGTAGGTGATTCAGGTTTCCATACATAAGGCATTGCTGGCACCTCTTCACAAAATTAATATAATCTTTTTCCATGGTCAACTAATAGTAACCTTGACGGATTATCTTCTTAACCAATGCTACGCTATTCATGTGGGGTTCACAGCCTTCCACATGCATTTTTGACATGATCTACCTGACTTCAAATTTCCTCAAACATCTTAAATGCACTCCATGGGGCCATCATCGGTACAACTCTCCTTGGAAGGTGATGTATTGCAAAGACCATTGCCTTATAGCTATTTTCTCATTCCTTGTTGCCCCCAATGGGTATTCTCTATTTTTCAAGAACCGTCTTATAGTATCATACCATGCATCATGATCTGTGTCAGTTTTCTTGACCGTTTCATACTCATAATAAGGAGTTAATGAACTGGTCAAAACATGATGTTTAAGGAATAATTTGACAGAATCTTCCCATATCAAAGCCAGTGTGCTAGGGCATTGACCATCTGGATTTCCTCTCTTGGCAGGTGTATATATATGCAATCCTTGAAGTTCTTCTTTATCATACACAAGTGATCATGGTATTACTTTAGTTTTTCTTCTTTCAACTCTCATTCTCCATTTACTTAGGACACCACTAGCAATGAATCACCAAAAACTTGCACTTTATCAACCTTCATTATTATCAAGGTTTCCAAACCAAAGATTCATGTTTCATACTCTATGATATTGTTGGTTACCTTGAATTTCAACTTCTTAACTAAAGAAATAAGCTCCCATTCTAGCGATCCCAATATCACCCTGTAGATCCTTAATTTTTGACCCAGTCCGGTCCAATATATTTTATTTAGTCCAAAATAAATTTTTTATCTTAATTAAATAATTTTTGCTTTAGTATCTAATTTTTATTAAAAAAAAATAAAAATAAAAATCAAAAAATCAAAAAATAAAATAAAAATAAAAATCGGTGAAGGGAAAAATCGGATACGAAAAAATCGTCGTAGAAAGTCAGCAGGCCCGTGGGCATTTCGCCTGCAGGAGTTTCTTGTGGGCGAAATGGCCCGCAGGCCTGTTTCTCCAACAGCTAGCTGCGGCAGCTTTTTCGCCATTGCAATTTTTCCTGTGGCAATTTTTTTTGCCAGCGCATTTTTTCCGCAGCAGTTTTTTTTTCGCCAGCTAAATTTTTTCGACGCAAATTTTTCGAACCCTAATGCAATTAGGTTTTGGTTTTCTTTCCTTAATGAATAAAGATGCTGTGAATAATTAGGAATGAAGGATATAAAACTTCTATAAATAAGGAATAAACAACATAGAAAAATCAAGGATGAAAAAGGAAGAAAATTGGATAGAAACTTGGGAGAGTTTGAAACCGTAATTGAGTAGGAAAGCAGTGAACCATGCTGATTTTTTAAGAAAGAAGAAAATCAATTCAAGCAATTCAAAGGCAAAAAGGCTTGTCTTTGACCTTATTCATCCAAGAAGCAATTTTTGGTGAAACCTACAAAATAAGGTTTGAATTTTTAATTTCTTTTATTTTGTCACAGTAGCTTAAATTATCAAATTGTGTCTTTTAATTCAAGAACCTAATAACCTCAATTCACTTTTTCTAAAGTTTCAAAACCTTAATTTGTTGCTTTGTTTTCCAAAAAGTTTCAAGTTGTTAGTTTTATTTCTTCAAAACCCCAAAACCTTAATTTGCTTTCCAAGTTTTCAAAAGCCAAAATTGAGTTCTGTTTATTTCCAAAACCTACAAAAATGTCTTTTTTGCTTTATAAACTTTAAATCATTTGTTTACTTTTATAAAGCTTCATAAAATTATCAATTGTTTTTTTTCCAAATTCTAAAATAAAATTCATTACCCGAAGCCCTAAATTCAAATATTCTAAAACCCTAATTCAACTCCAAAACCTAAAATAGGCAACCTTAACCTCCTTAAAACCTTAAACCTTAATTTTTTCTAAACCCTTATCCTTTAAAACTTTAAAAAACTATATAAACACAAATATTTAATTTTACACAGTAAGCTTGAAACCATAATTTGATGAGTAACCGTTAACCACAAATCAAAAGTATTTTGAAGAGCCCAAACCCTAGTTTCATGATTTCACCATCCAAATATTAATTTAGTTAATCAAAGAGCTTTATCAACCTTTTAAAACATAAAACCTTGATCTATTTTAATTCCTTTAAAAACTCACAGTAGCTATAATTTAGATTTTTATTTGCTTTATTCAATTCTATATTTCATATGCTTTGTTTTATTTTATATGATTTAATTTATTTAAGTTCAATGCTTGGTTTATTTTATTTATCATGGATGGATGTTTACTTTCTATTGATATTTAATGCCTTTGATGAATGATTTATTGTTTACTTTTATCAATTTATTTAGATTGCCAAATGTTGTAAGAGGTATGTTTCCACTTGGTGGGTACCTCATTAGTTAAACATCATGTAATTTAAATTTCTTTTCTATTTTAGAACCAATGTAAAGGACATGTTTCTACCTTTCGGTGGGTGTCCTATTTAGGCATGGGATGTGAGGACATGTTTCCATCGTTGGATGTGTGTCCATTTATCTGCTTTGTTTGGACATTGCTTTGATTTTTAATATATCGATGCTTTATTTTAATTATTGTGTGTAATATGGATAATATTATTATACTTAAGAATTTTATAATATTAAGACCTGTAAAGGAGGCCGGTTCCAATGAACCGGGCGTTGTGGGGGTGCTGGGCCATTTCTCACCTTTCCCACACGTACCCAACTTTTCGAACCCATTAGGGGGTTGAGGATTCCTTAGGAATTGAGTCATCCACCCTTTCTTTTTCCCGGCCTGTCCGGGTGGCGACTCCATTTTCTCTGGACTTAGGTTCGTATTCTCTAAGGCCCCGAGACTAAACAGTGCTGAAGTCGCAAGAACCATTCCACCGGGAGTGGGGGCGAAAATCCCCGCTCACAGTGGCGACTCCACTGGGGATAAGAGAAGTTGATTCCGCTGGTCTTTATATTATTCTATTCTTTCTTATAATGATATTATCCATTGTATCATATTAGATTGCATTGTGTGCGTGAGTTAGGACGCCCGTGTTACCCGTGTTATGTTATGTAAGGGATACCATACTTTCACTCAAGGTATGGTGATCGAGCATGGCATAACCACTCATAGCCTCATACCATTTGGTACATACTTGCTATGGGAACCTAAGCCTTTTTAACCCAAAGACTAAAGCTCATGTAATTGGCCTAGTTACTTTCCTTAGGTTTTACCCCAAATGCATGTTGTTTGACTATGGTTAATTTATCTTAGCTTAAATCATGGCTTGTTTGGTTTGTTCTTTTTCTAATATGACCTAAGTATATTGTAAGCTCAAAATAAATTTTTCTTTAAAATCCAAAAGACCAAAACTATTTTTAAAATTTTTTTCAAGATGGTCTTTGGACATAAGACTTTTCTAAAAACAAATAAAAAATTCTTTTGCTCATGGCCTAAATACTAAGCCCAAAATCCAATTTTCTAAAATCTTTTACAATGGGCTTAGAAACAAAACTATTTTCACCTAACCTTTTCTTACAAAGAGCTTGCAAAAATATTTAGGTCAATTATGAAATACCAAAAATCAATTGTGGGCCTAGTTTACACTAATGATAAATTAACCATGGGCTTGTTTTTGGCATGAATCATTAGTTACTTCTATCTATAATAAACCTCTTAATTTAGTTTTAATCTAATATAGCATAAAAGCTACTTTAGTTAGTTGAATGGATTAAAACCTAATTAATGGGAATTATCATGGACTGATTTTCATTTTTAAAAATATAACTATTGGTTGAAACGTCCGAGGGAAATATTCGAAAATAAGATACCCCATGTTGGTATTTTGTTAACTATATACTTAGGAAAAGAGATTCGCCATTCGTGTGTGGATGTTATAAGGTTGGAAGGAACGTCCTAATTATCCTTGTTTATTGATTGTTTGTGCATACATGCATACATGCATATATTTGCATCTCATATCATTGATCCTCTCTGGCTCACATCCCTGGATTACGACAGTTCAAAAGCTTACAATAATCCGACCTACGCCGGAGACGAAGTATCTAGCAACGACTCAATCACTTGCTCACCAAAAATAATGGAGCTGGAACAAATTCAAGAATGGTGGATGAAGCCCTCAGTGCCAAGATGGAAGAAATAAAAGAGGCCATGGCCGAGACCATAAAGAATCAACTAGCTACAATTTTAGGAAACAATGCCGAAGCATCTGCTAGCACCAAGAAAGTCAATGCGAAGGCTAAAGTTGGTGAAGTAGCTTTTGATGATGATAAGGTGATCATTGATGATGATGATTGGGCTCAATATTACCAAGATCTTCAAGACAAAAAGGAGTCAAAGGTTGTTGAGAAGGCCACTATTGAAAAGACTGAGACATCCGATGTTGAAAAGATGATTGCCAATTTAGAAAAGAAATTTGAGAAGAAACTGAAAATCGAAGAGATGTTTGAGATCGACAAACTATTTGAACAAGATGAGGAGGTCCCTTATAAGTTCAAGATGCCATCCTTTGCTAGATACAATGGTACTGGAAATCCTCATCTCCATGTGAAGCAGTATATCACTGCTATGCAGTCTGCCCGAGCTACTAAGGCTCAAACTCTAAGGCACTTCATGCTGTCATTGAACCCTGTTGTCCAAAATTGGTTCAATACCTTAGATGATGAGACACAAAAGAGTTGGGATTTTCTATACAAGGCCTTCATCCAGTAATATGGGTATAATGTCGAGTTGGAAGTTACCTTAATGGAAGTTGAGTCCATTAGACAAAGGCCAAATGAGAATTTTGTGGATTATGTGAAGAGATGGAGAAACAAGGCTGCTTTACTCAAGAAGAGGCCTGATGAATCCGATCAAATATGGATGATTGTGAGAGGGGTATTGCCTAGTCTCCGTGAAAGGATGTCTTATATACTCATCCGTGATTTCAAAGACCTTCTCCAAGCTAGTTTGCAAATTGAAGAATCGGAAAGAGAGAAGAACCGTTTTTCAATAAGAAGGAATGAGAAAGGGAATTACCAGTCCAGAAATCAAAGCACATAAAAAGAAGTTGATGTCAATACAACCTGTCAAGCAAATCAAAGGCAGTTTTAAGATTTGGGGAAGCCTTTGTCTTGGGTCTTCGACAAGCTACAAAAGAAGGGACTATTACAGCCATTGACTCCTCGACCTTTGCCGAATCCTTTACCCCCAAAATTTAATACTAAAGCCTTTTGTGAGTTTCATCAAACACAAGGACATGAGATAGATAAATTCTTGTGATTAAAACATGAGATCCAAAATTTAATCGATAGTAGTAAGCTACCGGAGCCGGACAAGCCCAATACCAAAGACAATCCTTTGCCTAAATTTGGAAGAGTGCCACCACCAGCAACCTTTATGGTGGGAAAAGGATTGGAAGAAGATTTTGTTTTATCCTCTTTTCAAGATGGAATGTTGAAGATGTGAAGGGAAAAGAAGCTTAAACTCAACGAACTTTCCTTAGCTTGAATGTTGCTTTTCAATTTTACTTTCTTTAATATTTAATTTGAACAATTATGTTTTCCAAGTTTGTTTGAATAAATTACTTTTATAAAAAATTTTGTTGGTCTTTGTTCATTTTAGTGCTCAACCAATGAGGAATCTAGCTTGATAATTCATGAATTAATATATTTATGCATAATGACTCGAATGACTTTACTAGGTGAGGGAATTGCTTTATACCATTGAGTTGTGTATGCTTACTTAGAGAGGGCTCCTGCATAATTACCTTTGTCTGGGTCCTAGTCAGTCTTAGAACATGCTTTGACAGACTTTCAAGGCGAAATTGAACTCTGCGTATTTAAGAGAGAAATGATCTAGGCATTGTTTGGTTAGCCAACAACTAGTATCTACCCTATTAAATATCAATCCCTAGTTGTCCCTTTGAGCCTTCATAAAATTTTAGCTTTCTTTTTATTGGTTTACAAACCCGAATAACCTACCCTGAGCTATTGTGATACTTTTGACAAGTCTTATGATCACTAAGATGAAGAGGCAAGAAGATCAAAGAAAGCAATGATTAGTCAAGATCATGAGGATAGTTGAAGTTCTCAAGACCATAAGAGTAGTTGATGTTTTTGAGACCACAAGGGTAGCTGATGTTCTCAAAACCATAAGGGTAGCTGAAGTTCCCTTAATATCTCCAATATATCAAGACAGAGTAACAAATGATTTATCCCTGTTAAAGAATATTTATGCTACTTCACTCATCCATTAGTGGAAGCCCAAGTTGGTATAAATAAGACAACTCTATTTGAGCTAGAACCAAAAAAAAAAGAAAACAAAAAAAGGACAAAAGAAAAGGAAAAGAAAAAAAAGAGAAAAAAGAAAAGAAAAAAGGAAAAGAAAACCCAAAATGGTTCAAAAAAGCCAACTGAGTTCTCTTTTACCTAAGATAACAGAAGGCTTCCATTTGGTTTATAAGGACGGTTTGACTTGAATTGGTCCAACCCAACTAAAGATTCAATCAAAATCAAAGAAAAAGGAGAAAGACCATTTAGTTCTTGAAAGTTCTATACTTGACAGTCCTATAAGAAAGAAGGATAAAATGATAAAATGCTCAAAGAAAGGGAAGAGTAAGGAAAACAAAGAGAAAGAAAAGGGAAGATTAAGAAAAATAAAGGGAAAAGAAGAAAAGAAACAAATTTGGGTCTTAAACTTTTTGCAAGGGCAAAGACTGTCCTAATCAAGATCCAGATTAATGCCAAGAAGATAGAAGGAATTTGGAGTCTAGAAAGATTGCTCCCAACTGTCTAGATGTTCCAACAAGAAATTTATAGTGTGAAGGTTTGTCCATTGTGTCACATCAGCTCCTATCTCAAAATGGCCTTCGTTTAAACCCATGTCCCTTATAGACCCCATTTCAAGCCTATCAAAGACCTGTTGATCTCTCTTGGTAGGTAGAGTCTATTAGTGGAGATAGTTTGGATAAGCATGCATATGAGATAGGCAGTATTTAAACTCAATGAGACCTTTGGCCAAGTAATGTGTATGTGCCTATCTGAAGTGCAACAATTCTTGCTTAAATGATTCCCGAGTTTAGTACGGTAGGGTTGTCATGTTATAGATATGTTAATTTGAAAAAATCAAGTCCTGAGGTACATTGACATTAATTTGGCAAAGCCAACATTTGATTTCAAAATTAAAATTCAAAAATTCAAAAAAAAAAGAAGTGTTTTGTCATACAAAGCCTTCAAGTTAAGGGAAGTATGTTGAACCTCCAAAGGACACATTGGGCAAAGGAAATGATTATTAGCAAGGTCATGAAGAAGCTATCAACTGAAATGCTGAAACACAATTCGAAATAGATGAATCCCTGACTCTGCTGCTTAGGGTCTCCTCCACTCATGTTTTCAACATCTTGAAGATAAAAGCCACAAATGCAAAAGCTTTCGATCATTCCAATGCAAGACTTGAACAAGCGTCAAAACGGAACCAATGAGAACACTTCTGCTGATCACCTCGGTCTGTGAGTCGATGGAACAACTGTAAGTATTATTCATGCATATCATGCATACATGAGCATATCACATCCTACTTTCTTATCTTATATTTTCTATTCTTTATCAAAGTGAACAGCAAACACTATGTGAAGTAAATAATCAAAAGAAGATGTCAAATCAGGGGGGCATGGAAAGGCCATTGCTTGAGAAAGCTCTAATAATTTTGCAAAGAGAAGAAATACGTGCTTGTACGAAGAACTAGACAACAAAAACATCAATCAGAGCCCGTATAGAAAAATCATGGGTTTGAGCCTACACAGGGGGCAACGCTTCTCCTTTTCAAATTTTGAGTTTATGCATAAACAAAATATTTTGAATATCTTGCCACGCAAGGGGGCAAGGAAAAGATATGAAGGCTAGCTAAAAAGACTGAATTTTTTTGTTCATGTTTAATTAATGAACAAGAAAAAGAATTTTCAAATATCATCATCAATTAAAAGAAAAATTAGAATGAAAATAGGTCAGTCCAACTAAAAGAGCTGAAGCCAGGGTAAAGACCCGATCTCTAATGGATAAAAATCCATGTTTCAAGGGTAAAGACCCGATTTCCAATGGATAAAGATCCATATTTCAAGGGTAAAGACCCGATTTCCAATGGATAAGGATCCATGTTCCAAGGGTAAAGACCCGATCTCTAATGGATAAAGATCCATGTTTCAAATGTAAAGACCCGATTTTCAATGGATAAAGATCCATGTTTCAAGGGTAAAGACCCGATTTCCAATGGGTAAAGATCCATGTTTCAAGGGTAAAGACCCGATCTCTAATGGATAAAGATCCATGTTTCAAGGGTAAAGACCCGATTTTCAATGGATAAAGATCCATGTTTCATGGGTAAAGACCCAGTCTCCAATGGATAAAGATCCATGTTCCTAGGTTAAAGACCTAATTTCTAATAGTTAAAGATCTATTTTTGGTGGGTAAAGACATACAATTCATAAAAGTGGAACAACCAGTTATGCCAGAATTCTCAACTGATAAAAGGTCAGTCAAATCAAATCAATCTCGGGTCCAAGTACCAAAATCAAATCAATCTCGGGTTCAAGTACCCAATCCCGGGTTCAAGTACCCAAATCAAATTCAATCTCGGGTCCAAGTACTCAAATCAAATTGATCTTGGGTCCAAGTACCCAAATTCAATCCAATCTTGGGTCCAAGTACCCAATCTCGGGTCCAAGTACCCAATCTCGGGTCCAAGTACCCAAATCAATTAAATCTCGGGTCCAAGTACTCAATCTTGGGTCCAAGTACCCAAATCAATTCAATCTCGGGTCCAAGTACCCAATCTCGGGCTCAAGTACCTAATCTCGGGTCCAAGTACCCAATCCCGGGTCCAAGTGTCCAAAATTCAATCTAGTCTCGGGTCCAAGTACCCAAAACAAATTCAAATAACCATCTTAAAAATTAAGTCTTATTGCTTTTCATTATCTTTCACTAAAGTTTCAGATCGTTCAAGCAGGGGGCAAACTGTAGACCCTTAATTTTTGACCCAGTCTGGTCCAATATATTTTATTTAGTCTAAAATAATTTTTTATCTTAATTAAATAATTTTTGCTTTAGTATCTAATTTTTAATAATAAAAAATAAAAATAAACAAAAAAATCAAAAAATAAAAATAAAAATAAAAATCAGTGACGAAAAAATCGACGACGAAAAAATCGTCGCCGAAAGTCAGCGGGCCTGTGGACATTTCTCCCGCAGGAGTTTCCTGCGGGCGAAATGGCCCGTAGGCCTGTTTCGCCCGCAGCTATGGCAGCTTTTTCGCTAGCGTAATTTTTTCTGTGGCAATTTTTTTCTCCAGCGCGTTTTTTCCGCAGCAGTTTTTTTCCGCCAGCAAAATTTTTTCGACGCAAATTTTCCAAAACCTAATGCAATTAGGTTTTGTTTTCCTTTCCTTAATGAATAAAGATGCCATGAATAATTAGGAATGAAGGATATAAAACTTCTATAAATAAGGACTAAACAACACAGAAAAATCAAGGAGGAAAAAGGAAGAAAATTGGACAGAAACTTGGGAGAGTTTGAAACTGTAACTGAGTAGGAAAGTAGTGAACCACGCTGATTTTTTGAGAAAGCAGAAAAACAATTCAAGCAATTCAAAGAAAAAAGGCTTGTCTTTGACCTTGTTCATCCAAGAAGCAATTTTTGGTGAAACCTACAAAATAAGGTTTAAATTCTTAATTTTTTTTATTTTGTCACAATAGCTTAAATTATCAAATTGTGTCTTTTAATTCAAGAACCTAATAACCTCAATTCACTTTTTCTAAAGTTTCAAAATCTTAATTCATTGCTTTGTTTTACAAAAAGTTTAAAGTTGTTAGTTTTATTTCTTCAAAACCCTAAAACCTTAATTTGCTTTCCAAGTTTTCAAAAGCCAAAATTGAGTTCTGTTTATTTCCAAAAGCTCCAAAAATGTCTTTTTTGCTTTATAAATTTTAAATCATTTGTTTACTTTTATAAAGCTTCATAAAATTATCAATTGTTTTTTTCCAAATCCTAAAATAAAATTCATTACCCGAAACCCTAAATTCAAAAATTCTACAACCCTAATTAAACTCCAAAACCTAAAATAGGGAACCCTAAGCTTCTTAAAATCTTAAACCTTAATTTTTTCTAAACCCTTATCCTTTAAAACTTTAAAAAACCATATAAACACAAATATTTAATTTTACACAATAAGCTTGAAACCATAATTTGATGAGTAACCGTAAACCACAAATCAAAAGTATTTTGAAGAGCCCAAACCCTAGTTTCATGATTTCACCATCCAAATATTAATTTAGTTAATCAAAGAGCTTTATCAACCTTTTAAAACATAAAACCTTGATCTATTTTAATTCCTTTAAAAACTCACAGTAGCTATAATTTAGATTTTTATTTGCTTTATTCAATTCTATATTTCATATGCTTTGATTTATTTTATATGCTTTAATTTATTTAAGTTCAATGCTTGGTTTATTTTATTTATCATGGATGGGTGTTTACTTTCTATTGATATTTAATGCCTTTGTTGAATGATTTATTATTTACTTTTATCAATTTATTTAGATTGCCAAATGTTGTAAGAGGTATGTTTCCACTTGGTGGGTACCTCATTAGTTAAACATCATGTAATTTAAATTGCTTTTCTATTTTAGAACCAATGTAAAGGACATATTTCTACCTTTCGGTGGGTGTCCTATTTAGGCATGGGATGTAAGGACATGTTTCCATCCTTGGATGGGTGTCCATTTATTTGCTTTGTTTGGACATTGGTTTGATTTTTAATATATCGATGCTTTATTTTAATTATTGTGTGTAATATGGATAATATTGTTATACTTAAGAATTTTATAATATTAAGACCTGTAAAGGAGGCCGGTTCCAATGAACTGGGCGTTGTGGGGGTGCTGGGCTATTTCTCACCTTCCCCACACGTACCCAACTTTCCGAACCTATTAGGGGGTTGGGGATTCCTTAGGAATCGAGTCATTCACTGTAACACCCCCACACCCAATACATACACACTACATACACCACAATGTAGTATACATGTATCGAATATAGGAATGCTACGGATTTTTATTAACATTCAAAGCATTTTAAATGATACTATAAGCTTTCTCATTATACATTAGAGAAAAATAAGTAATTACTTGTAATATAAAACAAAATAGATATAAATACATTTACTTAATACGCAGCGGAATTTATAAAATATTTACATATATGAAAACATTTAAGTCCATATCTATAAATATACACATATTTACATTATACACAATACTTTACAAAACATAAAGAATTTATACATGATTGGCAGCTCTTATCTGATCTTTAAATCCAAGAATAAACCCTTCAATGTCTACTCTCACTAGGTCTCGAAGAACTCTCGGGTTCAACTCTGTTACCTGCACGATTAAACACTATTGCGCTAAGCCAACGGCTTAGTAAGACAAATCATGCTTTAATGCAATGCAATGTCATACATATTATTCACAAAAACAACACCATAGGTGAAAAGCTAATAACATACCTTTACATTTAATATTCACATATATATATACATACCACATTTCAACAATCTTCCATATATCTCATTAGTCAATCATTTTACCATTCATGAATCATATTAAACAAAGACAAGCATTGGGCCCAAGACACACTAATATGCCATTCAATTTTCAGAGTTAATGTTTTGGTTTTGTTATCACATTTATCAATATCATATACCCAACTAGGCTTCAAGGATTAGGTTCAACCAAGCTTCAAGGGGAGCAAAGCATGCTAAGCTTCAACCCAACTTGGCTTCAAGAACCAACCCAACCTAGCTTCAAGGGTTGTAACATCTCAATTAGGCTTCAAGGATTCAATCCAACCTAACTTCAAGAGATTGTTACTATCATTAGGCATGCCACCAATAACAAACTCTGAAAATGGAATAACACATTAGCCACACAATTCATTTACATTTCATTCTCAATTCTCATCAATTAGGCAAAAATACCATATATCTTTCAATTGAACCATCATAGCCAATCACAATGGCTTTATAGCATTTCATATCTCAATTCATATTGTGCATATAACATTATTAGTATCACATTTCAAAGTACATTATTCATAATACACATCACCATTCACAAGCCTCACAATACACAATACATAACCTTGTTCATGTAATATCATATGCATTATCAATTCCATTATCACTTCTCATTATCATATTGGCAACCATGCCTTGTTTCATTCAATTAAATCATCATAGCCAATCACAATGGCTTTAAATCACATTCCATATCATTTCACATTTCATTATTCAACAATGATGTTAGACAAATGATCTCTATTTTGATCCTTGACAACTCAAATGGACGATCTATTTAACATGTATTTGAGAATCTTGTTGCAGGATTAGATTGCTTCCAATAAGGTGAACAGAACCTTTCTAGCGGTCGCACCTCACCTGAATACGACCGCTCCATACAATTACAAGATGAAACCTTATTACAGTAGGTTTCGCGGTCAGAAGCCCGACCTAAGTCGCGACCGCACTTCACAATCAAAAGATGAAACCTTATTACAGTAGGTTTCACGGTTAGAAGCCCGACCTAAGTCGCGACCGCACTTGAATAATAGCGACCGCCCAAATTACGTGTCTCTCATGCATAAACCCTAAATGTAGCCAAATTTCTTTTGGTTAACTTAAAACACATTGTACACAACATACCTCATTCAAATGGACATAATCAACATCATTAGCAATTATTTTACATGCTCATCACAATATTTTCATCACCAACATTCATTAACAATACATTTGATACCTTATCACATTTACAAACAAAAGTGTTTTAAGATTAAACAATATATGCATGTTTGTAACCATATAGTTTGTACTTACCTTTAGCACCAATTATACAACTCTAAACACTTTCTTTTCTCCAAGAATTCTTCACTTCTCAAATTAGAGCAAATCACCTTCTTCCAAAACCTAATCCAAAATAACACAATATAATTTATCACTTACCATTTCCAAAACCCTAAAACCAACATCACTCTTAACTTATCATCTTCAAATCCAAAACCAACACCACAACCAATTAAATCCAACATATAATAATCAACACAACCCTACCATCAAAAATCCACAACCAAACTCACAACCAACTTAAATAAACTAAGAGAATCAAGAGAGACTTACCAAAAATAATGAATCTTCTTGGATTTCCACTTAACCACTTGAAAACTTCTTCAATTTGAGCTTCAAATATCATCAACTCTTGTTTTCTCTCTTGCTCTCTAAGTTGGCCGGCCACACGTGAAAAGAAGAAAAGAAATTGATCAAACAAAAGTCAAATCCTCTTTTAACCTCCACCACACAATTTCCAAAAGAAGAATTACCAAAATGCCCTCTTAAACATAATTACACTTCCTTTTATTTAGCATGCCCTTTATAGTAATTTCAATAACAACAACTAAATATCTTCTTCCACTATATCCAACACCTTGACTCTCCCTTTGACCAACATATATGCTATATATATTGCCATATACACTACATATACATCTTCTCTACACATCACTTTTCTTTCAAATAACACATGAACATTCTCTTTTTAAATTTTTTTATCACACAACACATACATTCAATCACATTTTAAACCAACAACAACAACAACAACAACAACAATAACAACATAACCAATACTTCTAGGGCAAACATGAGGATATTACATTCACCCCTTTCTTTTTCCCAGCCCGTCCGGGTGGAAACTCCATTTTCTCCGGACTTAGGTCTGTGTTCTCTAAGGCCCCGAGCCTAAACAGTGCCGAAGTCGCAAGAACCATTCCACCGGGAGTGGGAGCGAAAATCCCCGCTCACACACCCCCAAATCAACTCATTTTCTATTAACCACTCCATCAAAATACATCTTTTATCCTTGTACTTCTATGGACTCGAAATGCTCATCTGGAAATTCTAAGGTTACTTTCTCACTGTCTGGTAGTGGTTATTGAGCTAGGAATTCTGCTACTGCTCTACCTTTGATGGTTTTCCTTGTTATATACTTAATCTCAAATTCTTCTACGATTATCAACCATCGGCCATACTTCCCAATAAGTGAGGGTGTCTCTCCCAAATACTTCATTGGATCCATCCTGAAAATTACTTGCACACTATAAGACTGAAAGTAATGTCGTAACTTCTTTAATGCCTAACCACAGCTATACGAGTCTTTTCCATGATACTATACTTACTTTCATAAGGCAAAAGCTTTCTACTCAAATAGTAAATTGTATACTCGACTCTTGATTCATCTTTCTGGGCCATCATTGCCCCTATTGATTCTTCTTCTTCTGCTAAATACAATATCAATGGTTTACTAGGTATAGGTGGTTTCAAAATAGGTGGATTCAATAAATAATCTTTTATACGCTTGAAGGCTTTCTAATACTCCTCATTCCACGCAATCGATTGGTTCTTTCTTCCCTGTCTTAAGAGCAATTTAAAGATGGGTTCACAAATTGTCATGAGCTTTACAATGAGCCTATTGATATATTGTAACCTTCCGATAAACCCCTGAACTTCCTTTCCTGTCTTAAGAGCTGGCATATCCCTGATTGCCTTAACCTTGTCAGGATCTATCTCAATGTCATTTGGGCTAATGACATACCCCAACATCTTACCCGAAGTAACCCCAAACACAAACTTCTTTAGGTTTAACCTTAGATTATACTTCACCGCTCTCTCAAAGAAAATTTCCAAGTTTTGAAAATATTGTTCTCTTATATCTAACTTTACTATCATGTCATCAACATAAACCTCAACTTCTTTATACATTATATCATGAAACAAGGTAGTGGCCATTGTCTAATAGGTTGCTGTAGCATTTTTTGATTCAAACGGCATCACCCTATAATAAAATATACCACATGTAGTAATGAAGGCAATTTTAGCTTTATCCTCTTTGGCCATTAACACTTGATTGTATCCAAAAACCCATCTATGAACGAGTTTAGCACATTAGAGGCTGCACTATCAATACAGATATCTAAATGGGTAAAAAAAGTCATCCTTAGGGGAAGCTGTGAGCGGGGATTTTCGCCCCCACTCCCGGTGGAATGGTTCTTGAGACTTCGGCAATGTTTAGGCTCGGGGCCTTAGAGAACACGGACCTAAGTCCGGAGAAAATGGAGTCGCCACCAGGACGGGCCGGGAAAAAGAAAGGGGTGGATGACTCGATTCCTAAGGAATTCCCAACCCCCTAATGGGTTCGGAAAGTTGGGTATGTGTGGCAAAGGTGAGAAATGGCCCAGCACCCCCACAATGCCTGGTTCATTGGAACCGGCCTCCTTTACAGGTCTTAATATTATAAAATTCTTAAATATAACAACATTATCCGTATTACACACAATAAATAAAAGAAAGCATCATTATATTAAAATCAAAGCAACGTCCAAACAAAATAAATAAATGGACACCCATCCAAGGATGGAAACATGTCTTTACATCATATGCCTAGATAGGACACCCATCAAAAGGTAGAAACATGCCCTTTACATAGGTTCTAAAATAAAAAAGCAAATTAAATTACATGATATTTAACTAATGAGGTACCCACCAAGTGGAAACATACCTCTTACAACATTTGGAAGTCTAAATAAATTGATAAAAGTAAATAACCATTCATAATAAATAAATCATTCATCAAAGGTATTAATCAAAATATAAAATAAACATCCATCCATGATAAATTACATAAATCAAGTATTGAAATTAAATAAATTAAAGCATAAGAAATAAATCAAAGCATAATCAAATATGGAATTGAATAAAGCAAATAAAAGTTCAATTATAGCTACTGTGACTTTTTATGGAATTAAAATAGATTAGGGTTTTATGTTTTAAAATGTTGGTAAGACACTTTGATTAACCAAATTAAGGTTTGAATGATGAAATCATGAAACTAGAGTTTTAGACACTTTAAAATTATTTTGATTTGTGGTTTTAAATGGTGATTTCAAGCTACTGTGTAATTTTAGAACATTTGTGTTATTATAGTTTTTAATGTTTTAAAGTATTAGAGCTTAGAAAAAATTAGAGCTTAGAAAAAATTAGGGTTTACTATTTTAGGTTTAAAAGTTGAATTAGGGTTTGAGTGTTTTAGAATTAGGGTCTCGGGTAAAAGATTTGAATTAGGGTTTTAGAAATCAATTTGATAATTTTATGAAGTTTTATGAATTTAAACAAACATATTGAAGTTTTTATAAGTAGAAAATATGTTTTTAAGGCTTTTTGAATGAAATAGAACCTAGTTTAAAATTTTGAAAGAAACAGAATCAAATTTTAGTTTTGTTGAAGAATATGTTCAATTAGAGTTTTAAGGTTTTTAAGAAGAAAAAATAACAATTTTAAGTCTTTTTGGAAAATAAAGTAACGTTTTAGTGCTTTTAACTTTGGAAAACTAAATTAAAGTTCTAACATTTTAACTTTTGAAAAAAACAAAAATCCTAGTTTTAGCTACTGTGTAAAAAAAATTAAAGAAAATCAATTAACACATACCTTCTTTTGATAATTCCTCCAAAAACAATTCTTTTTGGATGAACTAGCTCCAAAGACAAGCCTTTTTTGCCTTTGAATTCTTTAAATCGTGCTGCTGCTCCTTTAAAAATCAATTGAATTGAATTATTGCTTTTCCTTCCTTGATTTGGTTTCCAATTTTCCAAGCTACTGCCAATCTTTTGCCACCCCCAATTTGGTTGCCTTTGGCCCATATTTATAAGGGTTTGATGTAGTTTAATCCTAATTAGTTAAGGCAAGTAATATTAATAAAAAAAAAAAGAAATTAAAACCTAATTGGATTAGGTTTCAAAAAAGTTGCATCGGAAAATTTGCGCTGCTGAAAAAAATTGCCGCAGGAAAAAATGCGCTAACGAAAAAAAACTGCCACAGAAAACTGCGGCAGTGGGTGGGCTGGGGTGTCGCCCGTAGGAAATTCCTGCGGGCGAGCTATATCGCCCGCAGGAATTTCCTGCAGGCGAAATAGCCCATGGGCCCGTACGACTGTTTTTTCGCTGCCGATTTTTTCGACTCCGATTTTTATTTATTTATTTTTATTTGTTTATTTTTAATTTTTATTAATAAAAATTAGATACTAAAGCAAAAAATATTTAACAAAAATTATTTTGGACCAATTAAACAACAAAAATCATTTTGGACTAAATAAAACATATTGGACCGGATTGGGTCAAAAATTGTAGACCCTTAATTTTTGACCCAATCATGTCCAATATGTTTTATTTAGTCCAAAATGATTTTTGTTGTCTAATTGGTCCAAAATAATTTTTGTTAAATTGTTTTTGCTTTAGTATCTAATTTTTATTAATAAACAAATAAAAATAAACAAATAAAAATAAAAATCAGAGCAGGAAAAATCAGCGACGAAAAAATCATCGCGCGGGCCCTTGGGCATTTCACCCGCAGGCCCACTGTCTCGCCCACTGCCGCAGTTTTTTTTTGCCAGCGCATTTTTTCTTGCTACAATTTTTTCGGTAGCGCAATTTTTCCTACGCAAATTTTTCGAAACCTAATTCAATTAGGTTTCGGTTTCTTTTTTTTATTAATATTACTTGCCTTAACTAATTAGGAATAAATTACATCAAACCACTATAAATAAGGACCAAAGGCAATTAAATTGGAGGTGGCCGAAAATCAAAGAAAATTGGACAGTGGCTTGGAAAATTGGAAACCAAATCAGTGAAGGAAAAGTAATAATTCAATTCAATTGATTTTTAAAGGAGCAGAAACACGATTTAAAGGATTCAAAGGCAAAAAAGGCTTGCCTTTGGAGCTAGTTCATCCAAGAAGAATTATTTTTGGAGGAATTATCAAAAGAAGGTATGTATTAAATTATTTTTTTTTATGTTTTTACAGTAGCATGAAATTATTTTCTTTTAATTCAAAAATCCCAGAACCTAATCCATTTTGTTCAAAGTTAAAAACATTAATCCGTTGCTTTATTTCCCAAAGATTTTAAAGTTATTAATTTTATTTCTTCAAACCCCAAAACTCCAATTTACTTTCCAAATTATGTAAACTCTTAAAACATATTCTGTTTCTTATAAAAAACCCTAAAATACTTTTTCCAATTACATAAATTTTTTCTATTTATAAAAACTTTAATTTGTTTGGTTTAAACTTATAAAATCTCATAAAAGTATCAAATTGATTTTCAATCCCAAAAGCTTCATGCATCACCCGAAACTCCAATTCAACGCTCCTAAAAACAAAATTCAATTCCTAAACCTAAAATAGTAAACCCAAACCCTTTAAAACCTTAAACCTTAATTTCTTTAAAACCCTAATCCTTTAAAACATTAAAAACCATAAAAACACAAATACTTTAAATTTACACAGTAGCTTGAAATCACCATTTAAAACCATGAATCAAAAGTATTTTAAAGTGTCTAAAACCCTAGTTTCATGATTTCACCATTCAAATATTAATTTAGTTAATCAAAGAGTCTTACCAACCTTTTAAAACATAAAACCTTAATCTATTTTAATTCCATAAAAAAGCCACAGTAGCTATAATTGGACTTTTATTTGCTTTATTTAATTCTATACTTGATTATGCTTTGATCTATCTCCTATGCTTTAATTTATTTAATTTCGATACTTGATTTATTTAATTTATCATGGATGGATGTTTATTTTATATTTTGATTAATAGCTTTGATGAATGATTTATTTATGATGAATGGTTATTTACTTTTACCTATTAATTTATATTTCCAAAAGTTGTAAGAGGTATGTTTCCACTTGGTGGATACCTTATTAGTTAAACATCATGTAATTTAATTTGCTTTTCTATTTTAGAACCTATGTAAAGGGCATGTTTCTACCTTTCGGTGGGTGTCCTATCTAGGCATGTGTTGTAAGGACATGTTTCCATCTTCGGATATGTGTCCATTTATTTGTTTTGTTTTATTTGGACACTACTATGATTTTAAATATAATGATGCTTTCTTTTGATTATTGTGTGTAATATGGATAATGTTGTTATATTTAGGAATTTTATAATATTAAGACCTGTAAAGGAGGCCGGTTCCAATGAACCGGGCGTTGTGGGGGTGCTGGGCCATTTCTCACCTTCCCCACACATACCCAACTTTCCAAACCCATTAGGGGATTGGGAATTCCTTAGGAATCGAGTCATCCACCCCTTTCTTTTTTCCCAGCCCGTCCGGGTGGCGACTCCATTTTCTCCGGACTTAGGTCCGTGTTCTCTAAGGCCCCGAGCCTAAACAGTGCCGAAGTCGCAAGAACCATTCCACCGGGAGTGAGGTCGAAAATCCCCGCTCACAGTGGCGACTCCACTGGGGATAAGAGAAGTTGATTGCGTTGGTCTTTATATTATTCTATTCTTTCTTATAATGATATTATCCATCACATCATCTTAGATTGCATCATGTGCGTGAGTTAGGACACCCGTATTACTCGTGTTATGTTATGTAAGGGATACCATACTTTCACTCAAGGTATGGAGATCGAGCATGGCATAACCACTCATAGCCTCGTACCATTTGATATATACTTGCTATGGGAACGTAAGCCTTTTTACCCAAAGACTAAAGATCATGTAATTGGCCTAGTTACTTTCCTTAGGTTTTACCCTAATTGCATGTTGTTTGACTATGGTTAATTTATCTTGGCTTAAATCATGGCTTATTTGGTTTGTTCTTTTTCTAATATGGCCTAAGTATATTGTAAGCTCAAAATAAAATTTTCTTTAAAATCCAAAAGACCAAAACTATTTTCAAAATTTTTCAAGATGGTCTTTGGACATAAAACTTTTCTAAAAACAAATAAAAAATTCTTTGGCCCATGGCCCAAATACTAAGCCTAAAATCCATTTTTTCTAAAAACATTTACAATGGGCTTAGAAACAAAACTATTTTTCACCCAATCTTTTCTTACAAAGAGCTTGCAAAAATATTTAGGTCAATTATGAAATACCAAAAATCAATCATGGGCCTAGTTTACACTAAGAATAAATTAACCATGGGCTTGTTTTTGGCATGAACCATTAGTTACTCTTTTCAAGTGAGAAATCTATTTATGATAAACCTTTTAATTTAGTTTTAATCCAATAAAAGCTATTATAGTTGGTTGAATGGATTAAAACCTAATTAATGGGAATTATCATGGATTGATTTCCATTTTCGAAAATATAACTATTGGTTGAAACGTTCGAGGAATTATTCGAAAGCAAGATACCCCATATTGGTATTTTGTCAACCATATACCTAGGAAAAAGAGACTCTCCATTCGTGTGTGGATGTTATAAGGTTGGAAGGAACGTCCTATTTATCCTTATTTGTTGATTGTTTATGCATACATGCATACATTTGCATCTCATGTCATTGATCCTCTCTGGCTCACAGCCCTGGATTACGATAGTTCAAAAGCTTACTACAATCCGACCTACGCCAGAGATGAAGTATCTAGCAATGACTCAATCACTTGCACACCAAAAACAATTGAGCCCGAACAAATTCAAAGGATGGTGGATGAAGCCCTCAGTGCCAAAATGGAAGAGATCAAAGAGGCCATGGCCGAGACCATAAAGAATCAACTAGCTGCAATTTTAGAAAACCATGTCGAAGCATCTACTAGCACCAAGAAAGTCAAGGGGAAGGCTAAAGCTGATGAAGTAGCTTTTGATGATGATAAGGTGATCATTGATGATGATGATTGGGCTCAATACTACCAAGATCTTCAAGACAAAAAGGAGCCAAAGGTTGTTAAGAAGGCAACTATTGAAAAGACCGAGACTTCTGATGTTGAAAAGATGATTGCTGATTTAGAAAAGAAATTTGAGAAGAAATTGAAAACCGAAGAGGTGTCCGAGATCGACAAACTATTTGAACAAGATGAAGAGGTTCCATAGTTCAAGATGACATCTTTTGCAAAGTACAATGGCACCGGAAATCCTCATCTTCATGTGAAGTAGTATATCACTGCCATGCAATTTGCCTGAGCTACTAAGGCTCAAACCCTAAGGTACTTCATGCTCTCATTAGACCCTGTTGTCCAAAATTGGTTCAATACATTAGATGAAGGAACACAAAAGAGTTGGGATCTACTTTACAAAGCCTTCATCCAACAATATGGATATAATGTTGAGTTGGAAGTTACCTTAATAGAAGTGGAGTCCATTAGGCAAAGGCCAAATGAGAATTTTGTAGATTATGTCAAGAGATGGAGAAACAAGGCCGCTTTATTCAAGAAGAGCCCGATGATTCCGATCAAATAAGGATGATTGTGAGAGGGGTGTTGCCTAATCTTCGTGAAAGGATGTCTCACACCCTTATAAGGGATTTCAAACACCTTCTCCAAGCTGGTTTGCAAATTGAAGAATGGGAAAGGGAGAAGAATCGCTTTTCAATAAAAAGGAATGAGAAAGGGAATTACCAGTCCGAAAATCAAAGCACACAAAAAGAAGTTGATGTTAATGTGACCGGTCAAGGAGATAAAAGAAAATTCTCAGAATTGGGGAAACCTTTATCTTGGGTCTTCGACAAGCTGCAAAAGAAAGGGTTGTTGCAACCGTTAGCTCCTCGACCATTACATAATCCATTGCCACCAAACTTCAATGCCGAGGCCTTCTGTCAATTTCACTAAATGCAAGGGCATGAAACAGATAAATGTGCCCGTCTAAGGCATGAGATCCAAGATTTAATCGACAATGGTAAGCTACCTGAGCCGGATAAGCCCAATACCAAGAACAACCCTTTACCTAAGTTTGGAAGAGTACCTCCACCGGCAACCTTCATGGTGGGAAAAGGACTAGAAGAAGATTTTGTTTTATCATCCTTTCAAGATGGGGATATTGAAGATATGAACGAAAAAGAAGCCTAACTCAATGAACTTTCCTTAGCTTGAATGTTGCTTTTCAATCTTTCTTTAATATTTTGGAACTATTATGTTTTTCAAATTTAAAGTTGCTTGAATAAATTATTTTCATCAAAAATTTTGTTGGTCTTTGTTCATTTTGGTGCTCAACCGATGAGGAATCTAGCTTGATAATTCATGAATTAATGCATCATGACTTGAATGACTTTGCTAGATGAGGGAATTGTTCTATAGCATTGAGTTGTGTATGCTTACTTAGAGAGGGCTCCTGCATAATTACCTTTGTCTAGGTCCTAGTCAGTCTTAGAACATGCTTTGACAAACTTTCGAGGAGAAATTGAACTCTGCTTATTTAAGAGAGAAATGATCTAGGCATTGTTTGGTTAGCCAACAACTAGTATCCACCCAATTAAATATCAAGCCCTAGTTGTCCCTTTGAGCCTTCATAAAATTTTAGCTTTCTTTTCATTGGCATATAACCCCAACAACCTACCCTGAGCTGTTGTGATACTTTTGACAAGTCTTATGATCACTAAGATGAAGAGGTAAGAAGATCAAAGAAAGTAATGATTAGTTAAGATCTTGAGGATAGTTGAAGCTCTCAAGACCATGAAGATAGTTGAAGTTCTCAAGACCATAAGGGCAGTTGATGTTTTCAAGACTATAAGGGTAATTGATGTTTTCAAGTCCATAAGGGAAGTTGGAGTTCACTTAATATCTCCAATATATCAAGACAATATCAGAGTAACAAATGATTTATCCCTGTTAAAGGAGATTTTTGTCACCCCAGTAATCCTTTATTGGAAGCCCAAGTTAGTACAAACAAGACAACTCTTTTAGAGCTAGAACAAAAAAAAAGAAAATAAAATAAAAAGAAAAAAAAGAAGAAAAGAAAAAAAAAGAAAAAAAAAGACAAAAGAAAAAAGAAAAAAAAAGAGAAAGAAAAAAAAAGAAAAAAAGAAAAGAAAACCCAAAATGGTTCAAAAAGCCAACTGAGTTCTCTTTTAAGTAAGACAACAAAAGGCTTCCATTTGGTTTATAAGGACGGATTGACTTGAATTGGTCCCGACACAACCAAAGATTCAATCAAAATCAAAGAAAAAGGGAAAAGACTGTTCAGTTCTTGAAAATTATGTACTTGATAGTCCTACAAGGAAGAGGGACAAAATGATAGAATGCTCAAAGAAAGGGAAGAATAAGAAAAATAAAAAGAAAAAAGAAAGGGAGAAGAGGAAAAGAAATGAATTTGGGTACCAAATTTTTTGCAAGGGAAAAGGTTGTCCTAATCAAGATCCAAATTAATGCCAAGAAGATAGAAAGAACTTAGAGTCTAGCAAGATTGCCTCCAACCTGCCTAAAGTTCAAACAAGAAATTTGTAGTGTGAAGGTTTGTCCATTATGTCACACCAGCTCCAATCTCAAAATGGCCTTCACTTAAACCTGTGTCCCTTATTGACCCCATTTCAAACCTATCAAAGACCTGTTGATCTATCTTGATAGGTAGAGTCTATTAGTGGAGATAGTTTGGATAAGCATGCATATGAGATAGACAGTATTTAAACTCAATGAGACCTTTGGCCTTGAATTTTTTGATTTTATATACCAAATATTTTTAAACTCACTTACAAATATTTTGCCACACAGGGGGGCAAGGAGAGGATATAAGGTCCAATTAAAAATAGCTAAATCTTTGCAAAAAGGAAGAACAAAAGAATGGAACATTAGAACTCTCAAAAGAATGAAGGTGTAAAAGACAAAAGACCAATCTAGCTAAAAGAGCTGAAGCCAGGGTAAAGACCCGACCTCCAATGGATAAAGACCCATGTTTCAAGGGTGAAGACTCGATCTCCAAGGATGAAGATCCATTTGCAAGGGTGAAGACCTGATGTCAAAAGATGAAGATCCAATTTCAAAGGGTGAAGACCCAAAGTTTAAAGGATGAAGATCCATTTTCAAGGATGAAGACCTGATCTCAAAGGATGAAGATCCATTCTGAGGGTGAAGAATCACAATGCATAGAACAGCTGGAGCAGTCAGATTTCTCACCTAAAAGGTCAGTCAAACTCAATCTCAAGTCCAAGCACCCATTCTCGGGTCCAAGTACCCAAATCAATTCAAGCTCAGGTCCAAGTACCCAATCTCGGGTCCAAGCACCCATTTTCGGGTCCAAGCACCCATTCTCGGGTCCAAGTACCCAAATCAATTCAAGCTCGGGTCCAAGTACCCAATCTCGGGTCCAAGAACCCATTCTCGGGTCCAAGTACCCAAATCAATTTAAGCTTGGGTCCAAGTATCCGATCTCGGGTCCAAGCACCCATTCTCAGGTCCAAGTACTCAAATTCAAATCAATCTCGGGTCCAAGCACCCAATCTCGATTTCAAGCACCCATTCTCGAGTCCAAATACCCAAATCAACCCAAGCTCGGGTCCAAGTATCCAATCTCGAGTCCAAGTACCCAAATAAAGTTTAGGATCGAGTATCCAAACCCTATTTCGGATCGAGTGTCCAAATCCAGTTAGGATCGAGTATCCGAACCCAATTTAGGATCGATTATCCAAATCCAGCCTAGGATCGAGTGTCCAAATCCAGTTAGGATCGAGTATCCGAACCCAATTTTGGATCGAGTATCCAATTCCATTTAGGATCGAGTATCCAAATCAAGTTAGGATCGAGTATCCCAATCTAGTTTAGGATCGAGTATCCAAATCCAGTTAGGATCGAGTATCCCAATCCAGTTTAGGATCGAGTATCCAAATTAAGTTTAGGATCGAGTATCCGAACCCAATTTAGGATTGAGTATCCCAATCCAAATCCAGTTTAGGATCGAGTATCTGAATCCAGTTTAGGATCGAGTATCCAAATCCAATTTAGGATCGAGTATCCAAATCAAGTTTAGGATCGAGTATCCGAACCCAATTTAGGATCAAGTATCTAAATCCAGTTAGGATCGAGTATCCCAATCCAAATCCATTTAGGATCAAGTATCCAAATCTAGTTAGGATTGAGTATCCGAGTCTAGTTTAGGATTGAGTATCCAAATCTCTCGGGTCCAGAACCCAAAATTTTGACCCAATTCTATTCAATATGTTTTATTTAGTCCATAATGATTTTTGTTGTCTAATTGGTCCAAAATAATTTTAATTAAATAGTTTTTGCTTTATTATCTAATTTTTATTAATAAAAAATAAAAATAAACAAATAAAAATCAAAAAATAAAATAAAAATAAAAATCAGAGTCGAAAAAATCGGCGACGAAAAAATCGAAATAGCTTTTAGTTAACCAGTTAGGATAATCTATCACTTTTAGGAATGTTACTTGTATCTGCTTAGTGACTTCTTCTTTGATCAATGCTGCCCATTCTAGCCTTACACACCTAAGCTTTTGTTTGATAGGTTTCATGTGAGTATAAGTAGGAATCAAATGCTTGGTTATATCTCGGTCAATTTTAGGCATATCCTCATAAGACCAAGCAAAGACTTCTTTATATTTTTCAATATTTTTTCAAATCTCTCTCTCGCTTTAGGAGTAAGGTTGGATGCTATACTAATGTTTTTAGGATGTCAGTTGTTCCTAAATTTAATGATTGTGTACCAACAGAGTTCATATGAAAAATGCTCATGTAATCACTACATGAATGCATACAACCATAAGGAAAAACATCACACAAGTAAGCAAAATCAGACTTTATTGCATTCATTTTGAAAAAGAAAACATCATCATCCTCATACAAAGTAGACAAGTCAAAATCAAAATTAGAATCAATGTTCTCATAATCATAAACTACAAGGCTTTCAAACTGTTCTTCAATGAGAGTAGCAATCTCCTCTGGAGTCTTTTAGATCTTTAGGGCAACTTCCTTCTTTTCTTATGGGTTGTATTCCTTGTCAGCTGGCTGAACAAGCTTTTTCTTTATCTGTTTCACAAACTCAGCAACATTAGAAAATATCTCAAAACCCAGAATCAGCTTTCCCATGAACATGATTGGCTTTGGCTTCCTTTGGAGTGGTCCCATATCTGGAGCTTTGACAAATGTCTCTTCAAGTGAAGGAAAATTCATCTTCTCATTATTGTTTAGTAGAACACATCGCCATTAGCTTCTTTGTATCCTGACCCTTTTCTAGAAACCCGAGTCTTAAAATATGGAAGCTCTTCCACACCTATCTTCCCATTCCCAATGCAGATTCCTGGTAGATAATGCATTTTCTTCATCATGGTCAGGACTTTGGAGTCCACCATCTCATCATCAGAAAAAACAACTATGCAAATTCCATTAAGAGGCCTTTCAATCATTAGAGCATTCACTACTTCATTGTCTTTAGCATCGATCACCACTGTCTCGTCTCAATTTGGGAGCTTGATCTTTTGATGGACTGTTGAAGGAACTCCACCAAGAAGATGAACCAGGGATGACCAACAATAATGCAAAGGTAACTGGTATATCTAAGACTACAAAGTCCACTATGGATTTAATGGGGCCAGCCTTCATAACAACTTTAAAGGTTCCCTCAAGTTGCTTTTTAATATTGTCATAAGACCTAATTGTTACCTTAGTCAGACTCAGATCGTGCACAGACATAGCTAGCTTTGGTAAGATCTTAAGTGGATACACATTTATAGCAGATCCACCATTGACCATGATATAAGGAGTTCTTTTTCCTTTGACTTCTACCTTAATAAAAAGTGGACGGATGTGATCTCTCCCTTCTTCTGGCAAGTCGGCATCTGAAAATGACACCATCCCAACATCAACCTTGTTTCTTTTCTGAGCATCTTCGTCCTTCTTCACTTCCACAACCTTGTTAACCCCCATAAAATTAATCAGCTCATTTGGTGTTGCAAAAGTAGAAATATGCATGCTTGCCATAGCTTTGGCCATAATATCTTGATACTTCTTAGATGCAGCTAGTAAATCCCAAATACTTATACTAGCTTGAGTTCTTTTGAATTGCTCAAGGACAACATCATCTTCATCTTTTTTTCCTCCTGTTTTAGCATATTTTTCCCTTATTCGCTTTTACTTCCTTTGGTGGGGACCTTGCATAAGGCTTGCTAGAGCGAGTATGCAACACTTCATCCCTTTTAAGCTCAGACCAGGTCCATTCTTCTTTCTTGGATTTTGACTAACTATCACTGTCGGTTGATCCAAAGATTCATTCATAACACAAATGGCTACTGTAAGCGGGGATTTTTGCCCCCACTCCCAATAGAATGGTTCTTGCGACTTCAGCACTGTTAGGCTTAGGGCCTTAGAGAACACGAGCCTAAATTCGAAGAAAATAGAGTCGCCACCCGGACGGGCCAAAAAAAGAAAGGGGTGGATGACTCGATTCCTAAGAAATCTCTAACTCCTAATGGGTTTGAAAAGTTAGGTATGTGTGGGGATGGTGAGAAATGGCCCAGCACCCCCACAACACCCGATTCATTGGAACGACCTCCTTTTTAGGTTTTAATATTATAAAATTCTTAAATATCATGATATTATCCATACTACATGCAATAATTAAAATAAAGCATCATTATATTAAAATCAAAGCAATGTTTAAACAAAACAAATAAATGGACACCCATCTGAGGATGGAAATGTGTCCTTACATCTTCCAATGCCTAAAACTAAATAGGACATCCACCAAAAGGTGGAAATGTGTCATTTACATTAATCCCAAAATATAAAACAACTTAAATTACATGAAAATTAATTATTGAGGTACCCAATCATGGAAATATACCACTTATAATTTTAATAAACAAATAATAATTGAAAAAAATATTCATCCATGATAAATTAAATGAACCAAACATCAAAATTAAATAAATCAGTCATCAAAACATATCATAAACCACATAATCAAATCTAAAATTAAAATAAAGCAATAAATATATAAGTTTAGGGTTTATGCATCATTTAGGGTTTCTTGAATAAAATTAGGATTTTATAGGTTTTATGTTTAACAATTAGGGTTTTGTATTTTAATTACTGGATTAGTCAACTAAGAAATATTTAATATAAAAGAAATAACATGGCTACTGGATGGATAAACAAGTTGATCTTTGATTTTATGTAATTAAGACTTTAGTAATTAAATATGTATGATCAAAATAATGAAGCTATTGTGTTAATATAACAATCCAAAATAATCAAAAAACTTTTAAAGGTAAAATAACATAGCTACTGTGATGTTTGAATTAAAGATTAGGTTTGAAATAAATTAGGGTTTGAATATAAAGAATGTATATTTTGGGTTTAGGGTTTCAGAAGTTTTATGAAAGTAATATTAAGGTTTAGGGTTTAAGTAAATAAAATTGAAGCTCATGAAAATAGGATTAAAAGTTAGGTATTTGGAAAGAATAGGCTACTGTGATAATTAATTTTGACAAATAAAATTAAAGAGACATACTTACATTTGAAGGTTCTACAAAAAATTATTGATGAAATTCTTGGACGAGCTTAACACCAAGGCAGAAGATTGCTTGCTACCTTGATTCCTTATTGTTGCTTTTAAATTCCTCAAAATCTAGTCCCTAAATTAATTGCTAAGAAAAATTCCAAATAATTCTTGAGTCTAAAAAATTCCCCTCCTCTTGTCCGTGTGTTTAATACCATTATTTATAGGAAAATAAAAAAAGACATAATACTATTTTGATAAGGAAATACCAACCTTTTAGAAAAAAATCACAAAACTGGATAAAATAAGGTTTGGTAAAAAATTGGCAGCGCGCGCGGGCTGTTGGGTCTGCGAGGATTGCTGTAGGCTGGCGCGCGGGCTGCGCTGGGCGAGGCAGTGGACATGCGGGCTGGACGAAAGCCTGTGGCGAATTGGCCCAAGCCAATTCGTCGTGGTTGTCTCATCGCCAATTCCGCTGTTTGAGCGATAATTTGAATTCTGGACCCGAGGTAAGTTTTGGACTAAAAACAATTTTGGTTCTGGACCCGTGTTATGTTCTGGACTTGAAAATAATTTGAGTTTTGGACCCAAGGTGAGTTTTGGACTCAAAAATAATTTAGATTTTGGACCCGAGATGAGTTCTGGACTAAAAAATAATTTGGATTCTGGATCTGAGGTGAGTTCTGGACTAAAAATTAATTTAGTTTTTGGACCCGAGGTGAGTTTTGGACTAAAAAATAATTGGATTCTGAATCCGAGGTGAGTTCTGGACTCAAAAATAATTTGGGTTCTTTGTAAAAATTGATTGTTGTCAGTAGGATATTAAAAAATATTGCAAAAAAATTAGCTATTTTTTACCATATCTATATCCTCTTGCCCCCTGCGTGGAAAAATATTTTAAAAGTATAAAAATATTTTTAAGTGCGTAAATATTTGAATAATTGAATTGAATAATTGAATTTACTATTTATTCACTATTTACTCACTATTCATTAATAGTGAGATTAACTGTGGGCTTTTTTTCTTCACGGGAATTACTGTTTTTCCCTTTTACCTTTTGTCTTTTTCCTTTACACTTTGCCTATATAAACGGTTCATTTCTTAAATACTATGCACACTTACATTCATTCATAAATTATTTATATATTTTCATAGTTGAAGTAAGCAGAGAGTTGAGCAGAGAGTTGATAAGCAAATGGAGAGGATGCATGCTTCGAGATCAGGGCCTCGATCCAATGATTAGTTGATAGAATTTATTCGATGATATGAAAATGGTACTATAAATCTACTAGCTGGGATACAGCTTCATCGCAGTTCAAGTAAAAAAACTAAGGTAACATTGCAACTTAATATTTTAATAGCACAAATATGCATTCATTATTTTATTTCATTTTATTATTAGCTTTTAGTTTTTAATTATTAATTATTAATAGTACTAAAGATTAGGAATATTAAAAATAAATTAATTAGTGAACTATTATTAAGAATTTAATAAATAAATAAATAAAAATAGAATATAGCGAGTAATTTTAGGTTATGAATCAGTGGTATTGGTAGGATGAGATACTTATCTCGTGTTGGCTTACATGGCTCCATGTTAGCGTGATCGCTGTGTTGTCCAGGGCAGAGGGTGTATCTATAAAGTCCGACAATGGTATGACATAGCACCCTCTCGGGTAAAACGGATTGTCCGAGAATGCAGTTTTAAAAGCTTTATCTTGCAATTACCATCTGAGGAGTATCCGATAGACATAAGTGTAGTTCAAGCATTGTCGGAGCGTTGGATGGACATGACCCATACTTTTCACCTACCTATGGGAGAGATGACCATCGGCCCAGTTGATTATACAACCATAACTGGTATTCGGTACTGTGGTCTTCCAGTCCCTCTTACCAACGATATTCTGACACACGAAGAAATTCAACAATTAATCGGTATGGAACCGTCATTAAAAGAGCCCTTCAAGATAAAAATTGAGCCAATTTAGAGTTATTAGATGAGCTATGATGGATGAGTTTTGATGGCGAAAACCTATGCTATTGCAATACCGCAAGTACCCGGGTCACTCAAGTAATAAAGTAGTGAGTGAGTTATCGTTCCACTGAGAACAAGGCCAAGTACTAGTGCAAATTTTAACCGTTGTTTAGCGAATCAATAGTTTTGTGAGGTTTTGCAATTAAAGACAATTAACTTAATAAATGAAAATAGAGAGAAATTGAGAGTTGAATAAATTGATTGATGATGATGATGATACTATCCAGATATTGAATCCCTCTAGCCACAATTATATTTATGAAAATCAATTCAATTAAACCAAATGATAGAGTTGAATTGGTATTCCTCTAAATTAGACTAAAACCTTTCTCAAGCGAATTAATCCCTAATCACTAAGTAGAATGCTAAAATCTCTTCTCAAACATAATTAAATAGATCTTGCATTAAGAATAGGGAACTATAAACCAAAGGATTTTGTAAGTCTATCTCTAGTACCCCAATCAATCCTCAATTCTTATGAATATTCAATTCATATCAAGCTTTCTCAAGTCAATAATATGAAAATTGCAACCAATCAATAAACATGCTATTATTAATTGGAAATAAATCATTAAGCATTATAAGAATAAAACAACTCAATCAAATGATTCAATCTAATAAAATTATTCAATCCATATAACAAAGCTAGGGTTCATCAATATCTAGATAGAGAATGAGTTAGTTCATGTTCAAAATCAGAAAACTAGAACAAGAGAAATAAGAAAAAGAATCCAAACAATCCATTGTGAATAATTCGTATATCTTCTCTTGAATCCTTGAATCTTGGTTTAGATCTTGTTTAGAATATGTCTTCACCCTCAATCTCAGCTCCAAAACTCTCCCCTTTGCTTTAGAAGTCGGCTCTAAGTTATAAAAAATGAAATTCGGATCCTTAATTCGTGCTTCAACGCAGCTTTTATAGTGTAGATTATTTCGCCTGGCACGCCTATTGACATGCCCATGTACCGGGCGTGTCATTGCCACTAAAATTTTGAACATAAGGCACGTCCAGTGACACGCCCATGTCACTGGGCATGTCACAGCTACTGTGAAACATTGCAAAAGGCATGCTTGGTGACACGTCCATGTCACTGGGCATGTCAATGCTTCTGTATGCAGCATTAAGGGCACGTCCATTGACATGCCCATGTCCATGGGCGTGTCCATTGATGAATTTTGCTCTTTTCTTCTACTTTCATCCGTAATTCCTCTGAAATGATCATAAGCCTCAAAATACAGAGAATTCCTGAAATTAACCCTAAAATACACTTGAACAAACAAATTAAACTCAATTGGATAATAATCATAATAAGAAATAGGAATAAAATAACATCAATTGTGCACTTATCAAATTCCCCCACACTTGACTTTTTGCTTGTCCTCAAGCAAACTAAATCACTGTAATAAGCAGAAGTGATGGACCCCCTCTATATTCAAAAAGAAAAGAAAAGTTTTGACAATACTCGAATTAGAAAACCCCACTTTCTCAACCAAAAACTAATTCACAATCATAACAGCTGAATCAAGAAGTTTCAAAACAAAAATTTCACAGACCTAAAACCTAAAAATCCAAAGTTAAAAGATTGAGCATAAAATTCCAGAAAATCCAAAAGACACGAACAAAGTACGAAAAATGTAAATTTTCTATTAAGTTCTCTAACCCTCATTTTTTTATTTTAAATGTATACACACATATATATACATTTTAAGGAGCCCGACTTGTTTGAACTGATACTTAATCTTTTGATGCGAAGGTAAACATTTGTGATGCCGACCCCCGGTTACTAAGCCAGAATCACCGTTCAAATGGCTACTAGCACTATTTATGATTCCAACTCATTTGTTTTAATTCAAGAGTGAAAATCAGCGAAACAGGGATAAATTTTCAAAGCTCCTTTAATTAGAATTATTTATTTATTTATTTTTATTTATTTATATATATTTTTAAACAACTCAAGGGTCAGAAACTTAATGGTCATACTAAGTCCGACTCAAGAATCTAAGGAATTATAACATGCTAAAAAATGTAACTAAGGTTTTAAACTTTAGATGTGTCCAATTTCCATCAATCCACAACCCAACTATAGCTATTACAATCGATCCTCAGCAATTGATCAAGATCACTGGGTTAACCTCAACAAGAAATTGTCATTTAGGAAATCTCAAATTAGTTCAACATATAAAGGGAAACCACATCAATTCACACTTACTACAACAATCGAGCTTACTTAAATAAAAAAAACAATTTACAGAAATTAAATGAGACAAATGAATCAAATAGAAAGAATGAAATAGTAAAAATTCAATCAAGAAAGCATACCTCTCCCCCACACTTAAAATGCACATTGTCCCCAATGTGTGTGCAAAACAAGAAATAATGAAGAGAGAGAAAAATTGCCCTTTCATGTCCATGAATGTATAAGTATAAGTATGGTGCCAAGAGTATGGTGAAGGCGGATTTGCTTCAAAACAAAAAAAAATCTAAAATGCAAAAACAAAGTTAAGACATAAATAAATAAAATAAACAAACAAAAGAAACAATTCTTAAAAAAAAATAACAATTGTCCAAAAGCAATGAAAAAGAAAGAAACATAAAAAGAATATTAAATAAGTAAAGAAATGAAAATAAAATAAATTAAGAGAAAAATGTGGGCTAGTAAAAAATCGGCGCATCGCCGGAATCGTCACAGCTGGTCTCATCATCAGAAACATCAACTTGAGGTGCAGGTGCAGGAGCAGGGGCAGGTGGCTGGTATAGTGGTTTCTTCTTCTTCACCAGAAATCCATACTGAAGGTGATTTGGAAAGGGTTTTAGTTCCAAGTTAGGTAGATCAATCACCGATGGTTTTGGCTTCTCTTCCTTTGGCATCTCAATAGTCTCATATGCCCTGCATTTGAACGATTTGCTTGCTTCAAGAAATGCAAGCTGCTCCATTGCTTCTTGATCCTCAACATTTTTTTTGTAATAAACACAACTCAAGGGGATCCTTGGAAACAATGTTAGTAACACAATTTACGGTCTCATGCTCAATAACATCATTGCATGATTCCACCTCATCAAATGAAAGTGAATGTTTCATAGCATCATATATCCTAAAAATAAGCTTATCACCACCCACTCTCAAAGTTAGGGTGCCAACATGAACATCGATAAGGGCATGGGCTGTATTTAAAAATGTCCTACCAAGAATAAGTGAAACATCCGCATCCTCATCAATATCAAGGACAACAAAATCATTGGGAAAAATGAAATCCCCAACTTTTACCAACACATCTTCTATAATGCCACGAGGGTAGACTACTGACTTATCAGCAAGTTGGATGGTCATTAGTGTTGGTTTAGGGTTACCAATGCCTAACTCTTTAAACATTTTATAGGGCATAACACTTATGCTAGCCCCCAAATCAGCTAATGCACTTTTAACCTCAAGGTTACCTATCAAACATGGAATGGTGAAACTATCTGGATCTTTTAACTTCTTAGGTAACCTCCTTTGCAAAATTGCTGAGCTCTTTTCAGACAAATCCACTAAAGACACTTCCGCAAGTTTCCTTTTGTTAGAAAGGATATCTTTCAAAAATTTAGCATATTTAGGCATTTGTGACAAAGCCTCAGTAAATGGAATGTTAATGTGCAATTGTTTGAAAAGTTCAAGAAACTTACCGAACCTAGCATCAATCTTGTCCTTGTTCAACCTCGCTGGATATGGTACTCTAGGTCGGTATTCCTTCATTATGGAGCTGTTGTCTTGTGGCTGCTTCTCTTTCTCACTTTCTTGTGTAGCTTGCTTTTTCGAAGTGACAGGAGGATCGTCTTCTTTTTCATTTTCTTGTACTTCAGCCCTTTTCTCTGCCACTTCTCCTTTCTTCTCATCCATATTACCCTTGATCTCTTTTCCACTCCTTAGTGTAATTGCCTTAAGCTGCTCTTTAGGATTTGCCTCAGTGTTGCTAAGCAAACTTCCTTGTGGTCTCTCACTGAGCAACTTGGCAATTTGCCCCACTTGATTCTCCAAATTATGAATAGATGGTTGCTGATTTCTTAAGGAGGTTTCAGTTGATTGGAACCTAGTTTCAGAAGCTGTTATAAATTTCTCCATTATGTCCTCCAAATTACTCTTTCTTAGAGGGGCAGCTTGTTGATGTTGGGGCTGCTAGAATCCAGGGGGAGGTCGTGGATTATTCTGATTAGTCCATAAGAAATTAGGATGATTTCTCCACCTCGGATTGTACGTGTTGCTATAGGGATTATTCTGCTATTGCCTTGGCATGTTTCCAACATAATCTACTTGCTCTTGCCTAGAGAACATGTTGCCACTTAGGCAGTCTTGCTTTGATGTCCACCCCCACACCATTCACAGGACATCACCTGCATCACTTTCCCTGAAAAAGAAGAAGAAGCTAAAGAATTGATCTTTTTGTTCATTGCTTCCAACTATGCTAAAAGAGCAACTACGGGATCCAATTGATGTGAACCAGCAGCCCTAAATCTTCCTTGTTCCCTTGGGGTTTGCCACTGATAATTTGTAAGGGCCATGTCTTCAATCAAATCCCTTGCTTCTTCAGGTGTTTTATTGTTTATGGTACCTCCTCCAGCTGCATTGATGGACTGCTTACTTGAGTAACTCAATCCATTGTAGAAAGTTTGGATCTGAAGCCACATTGGAAGCCCATGGTGAGGACATCTTCTCAATAAATCCTTAAATCACTCCCAAGCATCATATAGGGTTTCACCATCTAGCTGGAGAAAAGAAGAAATATCATTCCTCAACTTAGCAGTCTTGGATGGTGGAAAATACTTCTCTAAAATTTTTTCTGATAGTTGGTCCCATGAAGTGAAAGTGTTAGGAGGAAAAGACTTCAGCCACTTCTTTGGTCAGTCTCTGAGTATGAATGGAAACAACCTCAGCCTGATTGCATCTTCAGAGACATTTTGTATCTTAAATGTGTCACATATTTCCAGAAAAGTTTCAATGTGTGCATTAGGATCTTCATCCGGAAATCCATCAAACTGACAGATCTGCTGCACCATTTGAATGACATTTGTTTTTATTTCGAATTTATTGGCAGCAATCACTGGTCTTTGTATACTTGATTCAGCCCCATTAATAGTAGGCCTAGCAAACTCTTGCATTATTCTTGGCTGATTTTCTGCCATTTCTTCTTCTAGGATGAGATCTTCAAAGTTCGGTTCCATCTCTGCCAGAACTATTTCCTCTTCTTCCTTTCGCCTTCTTCTCAATGTTCTCTCTAACTCTTGATATAATTCAAAAAGTTGGGAAGAGCTAGCTCGGGTCATAAACAAGAAGAAGTACCTAGAATGACAGTCAAAAAGCAAGAACAAATGTTAAAACAAAATAAAATAAAAACTAAATCAACAGTCTTAATTATATTACTAATACCTAAAACCGTTGTCCCCGGCAGCGGCGCCAAAAACTTGATGGTGAAAACTTATGCTATTGCAATACTGCAAGTGCACGGGTCGCTCAAGTAATAAAGTAGTGAGTGAGTTATCATTCCACTGAGAACAATGCCAAGTACTAGTGTAAATTTTAACCGTTGTTTAGCGAATCAATAGTTTTGTGAGGTTTTGCAATTAAAGACAATTAACTTAATAAATGAAAATAGAGAGAAATTGAGAGTTAAATAAATTGATTGATGATGATGATACTATCCAGATATTGAATCCCTCTAGCCACAATTATATTTATGAAAATCAATTCAATTAAACCAAATGATAGAGTTGAATTGGTATTCCTCTAAATTAGACTAAAACCTTTCTCAAGTGAATTAATCCGAATGCCGGAATCTCTTCTCAAACATAATTAAATAGATCTTGCATTAAGAATAGGGAACTATAAACCAAAGGATCTTGTAAGTCTATCTCTAGTACCCCAATCAATCCTCAATTCTTATGAATATTCAATTCATATCAAGCTTTCTCAAGTCAATAATATGAAAATTGCAACCAATCAATAAGCATGCTATTATTAATTGGAAATAAAACATTAAGCATCATAAGAATAAAACAACTCAATCAAATGATTCAATCTAATAAAATTATTCAATCCATATAATAAAGCTAGGGTTCATCAATATATAGATAGAGAATGAGTTAGTTCATGTTCAAAATCAGAAAACTAGAATAAGAGAAATAAGAAAAAGAATCCAAAAAATCCATTGCGAAAATTCGTATATCTTCTCTTGAATCCTTGAATCTTGGTTTAGATCTTTTTAGAATATGTCTTCACCCTTAATCTCAGCTCCAAAACTCTCCCCTTTGCTTTAGAAGTCGGCTCTAGGTTATAAAAAATGAAATTTGGATCCTTAATTCGTGCTTCAGCGCAGCTTTTATAGTGCAGATTATTTCACCTGACACGCCCATGTCATTGGGTGTGTCATTGCCACTGAGATTTTGAACATAAGGCACGTCCAGTGACATGCCGTGTCACAGCTACTGTGAAACATTGCAAAAGGCACGCTTGGTGACACGCCCATGTCACTGGGTGTGTCAATGCTTCTGTATGCAGCATCAAGGGCACGTCCATTGACACGCCCATGTCCATGGGCTTGTCCATTGATGAATTTTGCTCTTTTCTTCTACTTTCATCCATAATTCCTCCAAAATGACCATAAGCCTCAAAATACAGAGAATTCCTAAAATTAACCCTAAAATACGCTTGAACAAACAATTAAACTCAATTGGATAATAATCATATTAAGAAATAGGAATAAAATATCATCAATTGTGCACTTATCAAGTTTGTAGAGAAACAACCAAACAATATGGTTGGGGATTTTTACTGTATTTGCTTGGGTCAACCATTTTATGCAGCACAAATCTACCATCCATCTGTCGGTGTTGAGGGCCCTAACTGATATGAATATGGTACCGCTTTATGGATGGGGTGAAGCTGGCCTTGCCTATCTCTATCATGGACTAGACAAGATTTGTAGGAATAAGAAGCCTTTCGTTGGTTTCATGGTGGTTGTCGAGGTACTCTTCTTCCACCATTGTCAATTCCATTTTTATACTTGTATGAATTTGATTTTCATTGTTGCTGCATGTATGGGCATATGAGCATAATCTTGTGAGGGTGCCTAGCATTTTCTGAGAGAGAGTCGGGTATCCAAGGTTGAATTTTTGGTTGTCATATCGTGTAGCAGTTCTTGGCTTGTGCACACCCAGTGCTATCTCTTGAGTTGCTTAACCTGGGGCCAGGTAGAATAATATTAGTATACTTTAAAATTTATGTAAAAAGCTCAATTACCTTTTGTCATCTTGTAGGTCGATTTGGCTTGATGGAACACGGAAGAGCAGACAAACTGGACTTCTTCCATGAATGCCGCACTGCCATTTTCAGCATACCCGCCGAGTCATTGCTGATCTTGTGTCTAGTGGATGGTTTCTTGGGGATAGGGTGTATGAGTGGTTCCTTGATCCCGAGCAATGAAGGATCCCAAGGAATTGCCCGGAGTATACTTTAAATATCATATCAATGACGGAGAATGCGCTGTGGTTAGTTCGACAAAGTTATAATGTTGAAACCTTTCTCTATCCACCGGGTGCATCATATATCCAGTTTATTCTAGTAGGGCTCTTGAACTTTGACATATCTCATGTTGGCATCCAGGAAATTCCCGAGGAAGAGGAGAATAGTGATGAAGAGGAGTATCATGAAGAGGGAGGAGGGTCCATCCCTCATCCCGGGGCTAGCACCTCTCAAGTAAACTTTTACCATTTTGCCATTGTAATTACTCCTTTTTCAACTTGTTTTGACTATTTTAATAATTATTGCAGGCTACTAGCTCATTTGGTCATGAGGCTGGACCTTCCTCTGTCGCTCCTCTATTTGCTCTTTCTTATCAATAGGGGATGCCATCTCATCTACAAGGCATTAATATGAGTTACCTGGTATGTTATCCTGTTCCTTGATGATTTATGCTATTTGTATGCATGATTATGTATGCTCTTATCCTTTCTCTTTCTGACTCACAGTGGATGCTTGAGGAATAAAACAAGAAATTGCAAGAGGAGTTAGCTGCTAGTCGCCAACAGGTTGCCCATTTTGAAAATTTGTATCATCAGTCAGAGCAGGACTTTCGAGACTTTCGGTTCCAGGGAATGGTGCTTCATCTTCTAGGGGGCTCAAACTAATGACCATGAGATTCCTTCATCTATTTCAGATGAGGACCGTTATAGATTTGAATTTCAGAGTAATAGAGGTTCAAGTGCTCCTTCGGGCGGACTCAGGATAAATGATATGCCACCTCCTCCAACAAGCAATGACTTTTTCAGGGCTTTGTTTGATCATGATCCACCACCTCCTTTCTCAGTGATCCATTATTATTGTATTAATTGAGAAAATATTGTTTAATAATAATGATAATAATAATAATTATAATTTGTACTTTTACTGTAACTTTTGACTTACTTTTGACTTTCAATTTTTTTTGTATTGTTATTATCATTATTATTATTATTATTATGGTACAATCATTGGTCCTTCCTCTCACAATTCAGAATTCCACAGTAGCACTGATTCACAAAACTGAAGGCAACGCGGTAACTCAAAATCATTTCATCATTGGTTTCCTATCCTTGAGCGTCTCGGTCTCAAGCCATTCCTTGTAAATTTTGGTATAGACAATCACCCTATGTAAATCCTCTTTCCATCCTATGAAAATTTCCATGAATTTTCAATTTTAGCATCAAAATTCCTTTTAACAATTTTAATTTTTCTTTAATTTTCAACAATGACATAACTCAATTTGAAGAAAATAAAAAATTTATTTAAAAATATGAAATCCATTCATTGGTAACAAATATCTTGGCTAAAATCAATACTTTGAAGTGTTTTCAAATTATTAAATTGGACTATTCTTTTTCACATGCCATGGTTTCCTTTTGGAATGTGAATTCTAGGATATTTAAGATAAATGACTTTGAGATATATCCTATGATTGAAGAGTTTGAGGCCATCCTTGGATATCCAAGCAATCAACCAATGGAGTTGCCTATATTAATTTCCAGAACTCAATAAAAGAGGCAAATGTTGTTTAAACTTTCAAAGCCCGAAGTTCTACAGTTGATGAGAAGTGAGAAAATTATGCTTGGTCCCTTAATTGACTTTTGCATTTCTCATTTGGCTCCTACCAAGGCATGAGGATGTATGCTTTATCTATACTTGCTTGGCCAATTCTTACTTGTTTCTTCTGATGGCGATATCGATCTACGAGTATTGGATATCATGGACCAAATGGAAGGAGGCTTGTCGTCGATACCCGTGATCTTAGCTGAGACTTTAGTTGGACTGGACCAACTTAAATCAGGATTGTCATGGAGATTGGTCGGGAGTCTATTACTGCTTCAGGTAATTATCTAAATTGCCCTTTTGGATTTTCAATTTAGTCCCTTTTTTATATCGGTTCTAATTTTTGCCTAGACTGCCCTTGTGAGTTTTTGAAACTAGCGAACTGCCCTAATTTTTTCTTAGGCAGTCCTTGTGGATTTTTGACCTAATGAGCCCTTTTTTTTAATTCTTTTCTTGTGCTTACAGATTTGGCTTTAGGTGTCTTTGCTTGCTCGACACTCCATTTATGGTTTTTGCCAGGTATCTGCCGCGATATCACTCTGCTAGGAAACTACTCCACCCTGCTTCTTCATTTGCCGACTGGGTTGACTGGATCCACTCACGTGCTGCAGTCAACATCCGTTGGTTAGTACCTTGGTGGAAGATTTCTCATTTCACCATTCAGACGTATTTGATGTATGTTCCTCCCACTGCTCTTCATCGAGGTACTTGCTATGATCCTTGTCAACTTGACTATCAGTATGGAGCTGAGCCTCGAGGTTCTGAGTTTACTCCTGATTTGGACATGCTTTGTCTGACTGAAGCCTACTTGGATTGGCTGAAGCAAAGCTGGCTTGCACGCTACACTTATCGTCTTTCACTATATATTTTACATTTGTCAATTTCTTTAGAAAGAATATTGTTAGGATGAAAAAAATAATGAAAGTAATAATAAGGGATGTTTCTTTTTCTTTCATAATTTGTCATCACCTTTCACTATTGTGCTTATTTGTTTTATCCATATCTGGTCAAATACTTAAAATAGTGCACATAGAATAATTTTAATATTAATTCCATTTTATTAAATTGGGGAACAACCAAACATTAAGCCAGCATACACAAGATCACTACTGTTGCCAACTAGCTCTTTCAGATTTTCTCTCGCTTAGCCCTAATTGTTGCCTAGCCCGCCCTTTTGGATTTTCAAAACTAGCGGACCGCTCTAACTTTTTCCTAGGCCACTCTTTTGGATTTTCAACCTAGCGAGCTCTTTTTTTTAATTCTTTTCTTTTTTTATACATAAAATGTCTTCAACCTGTCAATGTTCACTGGCTTACTAAACTCATTCCCATCCATGTCTGATAACTTGACTGCACCCTTGTTCATGACTTGTTTCATAATATATGGTCCTTCCCAACTAGGCCTAAATTTCCTCCTTAGATCAGATAAATTAGGTTTACATTGCTTCAACACTAAGTCGCTGACTCTGAGCTTTCTAATCTTAACCCTTCTATTATAGGCTCGAGCTATCTTCCTTTGACATAGTTGATGATAATACAGTGCTTTTAACCTACTCTTTATAGTAAAGCTAACTCTGTGTACCTGCTTACTACCAACTCCGTCTCAGGTAGGTCAACTTCCAAGAGAACTCTCAATGACTTGATCTCAATTTCAATTGGCAACACGGCCTCCATCCTGTAAACCAAAGAGATCGGTGCCATTCCAGTCGGTGTTTGCACACTTATTCTGTATCCCTACAAAGCAAAAGGAAGCATCTTTAACCTATTCGTCTTAGTCATCTTGGATAGGATCTGCTTAATTACCTTGTTTGTTGCTTGTACTGCACCATTAGTCTTCGGTCTATAAGAGGAGGATCGGTGATGATGGATTTGATATTTGAGAATAAGTCCCTAACTACTCCTTGAAACTGTACCCCATTATTCGATATTACACTGTGCAGGACCCCATACCTGCAGATGAGATTCTTTTCAATAAATCTAGTCATTTTCCTTGCCCCCAGCTTGTTGAAAGATTCAGCCTTGACCCACTTTGAAAAATAATCCACTGCTACTACAATGAAATGGTGACCGTTTGAAGCTGTCAGATGTATCTCTCCTATAATGTCAATTCCCCAAGTTGCAAAGGGCTAGGGTGAAGATATAGAATGCAATTCTTTAGGAGGCATGTGATTCAAATTACCATACATCTGACATTGTTGGCACTTCTTCAACAACTCAATGCAATCTCTCTCCATGGTTAACTAGTAGTAACCTTGTCGAATTATCTTCTCAACTAGGGCTAAACCACTCATGTGTGGGCCGCAACTTCCCGCATATATTTTTGACATGATATGCTCCACTTCAAGCTTCCTCAAGCATCTCAAGTGCACCCCATCAGGCCATCTTCGATACAACTCTCCATGAAAGGTGATGTATTGTAAGGACCATTGCCTTATGGCTCTTCTTTCTTTCTTTGTTGCCCCCAATGGGTATTTCTTCTCCTCTAAAAACCGTCTTGTAATGTCATACCATGCATCGTGGTTTATATAAGTTTCCATGATTGTCTCATATTCATAGCAAGGAGTTGATGAACTAGACAAAATCAGAGACTTAAGGAATAAGTTGACAGGATTTTCCCATACCGAAGCAATTGTGGCTAGGGCATCAGCCATCGAGTTTTCTTCTCTTGGTAGGTGTATAAACTTGCACTCCTTAAAATTCTTCTTCATCAAGGTCAAGTAATGGTGGTATAGTTTTAGTTTCTCTTCTTTTAACTCCCACTCTCCATTTTTTTGGGATACTACTAGCAATGAATTGCCAAAGACTTGCACCTTATCCACCTTCATAGTCATCAGGGTTTCCAAACCAAAATACATGCTTCATACTCCACCATATTATTAGTCGCCTTGAACTTCAACTTGGCTAAAGGGATAAGCTCCCCCTCGGGTGATTCTAGTATGACTCCCAAATCTACTCCTTTCCTATTCACTACTCCGTCGAAATATATTTTTCATCCTTGTACTTCTATGGCCTCTAAATGCTCATCAGAAAATTCTAAGACTACCTCTTCACTATCCGATAATGGTTGTTGGGCCAAAAATTTTGCCACTGCTCTACCTTTGATTGTTTTCCTAGTTACATACTCAATCTCAAATTCTTCCAATATTATCAACCATCGCCCATACTTCCTTAAGTACTTCACTGGATCGAACTTGAAAATTGCTTGCACACTACAAGATTAAAAGTAATGCTGAAACTTCTTAGAAGACCAAACCATAGCTACACAGGTCTTTTCAATGATACTATACTTAATTTTATAAGGCATGAGCTTTCTACATAAATAGTAGATTGCGTGCTCAACCCCCGATTCATATGCTTGGGCTAGCATGGCTCCTATTGACTCTTCTTCTACTGCAAAGTATAGTAATAAGGGTTTACCAGGTTTAGGTGGTTTCAAAATAGGTGGATTTAGTAGATACTCCTTTATACATTCAAAGGCCTTTTGACACAATCTTCATTCCATATGACTTGTTGATTCTTTTTAAGAAATTTGAAGATAGGTTCATAGATTGTGGTGAGCTTTGCTATAAACCTGCTAATGTACTGCAATCTGCCAATAAACCCCTAAAATTCTCTCTCCATCTTAGGGGCTGGCATATCCCTAATTGCCTTAACCTTGTTAGGGTCAATCTCAATGCCATTTGGACCAATCACATGTCCCAACAACTTACCTGAGGTAACCCCAAACACACACTTCTTCAATTTTAATGTTAGCTTATACTTCACTGCTCTCTCGAAGAATAATTCTACATTTTGGAAGTGTTGTTCCCTTGTATCCGACTTCACCATCATATCATCAACATACACTTCGACTTCTTTATGCATCATATCATGAAATAATGTGGTGGCAATCCTTTGATAGGTTGCGCCGGCATTCTTTAATCCAAATGGCATTATCCTATAATAAAATATACCCCATGTAGTAATGAAAGCATTTTTGGCTTTATACTCTTGGGCCATTAACACTTGGTTGCATTTGAAAAATCCATCTACAAATGAGTGTACTAGAGGCTGCATTATCAATGAGGACATCTATATGGGGTAAAGGAAAATCATCTTTAGGGAAAGCCTTATTTAAGTCTCTATAGTCCACATAGACCCTAATTCTTCCATCTTTCTTTGGCACGGGTACTATATTGGCTAGTCAATCTAGATAATCTATCACTTTAAGGAACTTTACTTGTATTTGTTTAGTGACCTCTGCTTTAACCAATTCAACCCATTCAGGTCTTAACCGCCTAAGCTTTTATTTGACAGGTTTCATGTGAGTGTAAGTAGGGATCAAATGTTTTGGCTATGTCCCGATCTATTCCAGGCATATCCTTATAAGACCAAAGAAAAAACCTCTTCATATTTTTAATTTTTTTTTCAAATCTCTCTCTCTCTCATTAGGAGTGAGGTCGGATGCTATACTAATGTTTTTAGGATTTTTGGTTGTTCCTGTTACGCTCGACTAATTACTACTACAAGCGACACTCACAAGTATATGAGATAATTGTAGCAACGGTGATCGCCCCAAGATCGTCTCACAAGGAAGGAATTATTTTGCAATAGTTTGATTAGCAAGAAATTTAAAAATAAGAGTGTGATGTTTGAAGTAGGGGTGAAAAGCAATCAAAATTAAAAGGAATGTGTGTAATGGTTGTACAAGATTATTTCAATTCTAGGAATGGTGCCTATTGTAGATCAATTTAATCAAAACTTAATTCTCAGATTATCCATTAATATGACCTTGTATTTTAATTTGTTTCTGGAGTTTAATTAGTAATTACCAATTCATTACTTTTCACATTCATGAATTAACAACAACCAATTGTTTTGAAATTACAAATTAAACAATCCTAGAACTTATATTTCTAATTTGTTCTTAGGGTAGTTGAATGCATAATTCCAATATCAAATTTCACCTCTCGGTCCTTCATTCAATATCTAAAGATCAATAGGTAGCTAATCTATGAACCTAACATTCAATCTATGCAATCACCCAACAACAAGGTATATTAATGGAAATATCAAATCAAGTCATTCAATCGAATCTACTACAAACCCTAGGCAAGGATGGAAACATGTCCTTACATCACATGCCTAAATAGGACACCCACCAAAAAGGTAGAAACATGCCCTTTACATAGGTTCTAAAATAGAAAAGCAAATTAAATTACATGATGTTTAACTAATGAGGTGCCCACCAAGTGGAAACATACCTCTTACAACTTTTGGAAATCTAAATTAATTGATAAAAGTAAATAATCATTCATCATAAATAAATCATTCATCAAAGCTATTAATCAAATTATAAAATAAACATCCATCCATGATAAATTAAATAAATCAAGTATTGAAATTAAATAAATTAAAGCATAAGAAATAAGTCAAAGCATAATCAAGTATGGAATTGAATAAAGCAAATAAAAGTCCAATTATGGCTACTGTGACTTTTTATGGAATTAAAATAAATTAGGATTTTATATTTTAAAGGGTTGGTAAGACTCTTTGATTAACAAAATTAAGGTTTGAATGATGATATCATAAAACTAGGGTTTTAAACACTTTAAAATACTTTAATTTGTGATTTTTGGTTATTGGGTTCCTAAGCTACTGTGTAAAATTTAGGTTTTTATATTTTTATGTTTTTTAATATTTTAAAAGAATTAAGGTTCATAAAAATTAGGGTTTAAGGTTTTAAAAGGGTTAGTGTTCATTATTTTGGGTTTAAAAGTTGAATTTTGGATTTTACGATTTAGAAGTAGGGTCACGGGTGGTGAATAATTTTTAGTGTTTTAGAAATCAATTTGATAATTTCATGAAATTTTATGAATTTAAACAAATAAATTAAAGTTTTTATAAGTAGAAAAGATGTTTTAGAAGGCATTTTGAATGAAATAGAACCTACTTTAAGATTTTAAAAGAAGCAGAATTTACATCTTAGTTTTGTTGAAAAATATGTTCAATTAGACTTTTAAGGTTTTTAAGAAGAAAAAATAACAATTTTAAGCCTTTTGGAAGATAAACCAACGAAATAAGGTTTTTTTTTTTTTTTTTGCTTTAGAAAAACTAAATTAAAGTTCAAATGTTTTTAATTTTGATTTCATAGATTTGCTACTGTGTAAAAAAAACAATTAAAGAAAATTAATTAACACATACCTTCTTTTGATGATTTCTCCAAAAATAATTCTTCTTGGATGAACTAGCTCCAAAGATAAGCTTTTTTTTTGCCTTTGAATCCTCTAAATCGTGCTACTACTGTTCCAAAAAAAAAATTGAATTGAATTTCTTCTTTTCCTTCCTTGATTTGGTTTCAAATTTTCCAAACTCCTCTTGGATTTTTGCCTCCCCTTTTTTAATTGTCTTTGGTCCTTATTTATAGTGGTTTGAGGTTGTTTATTCCTAATTAGTTAAGGTAAGTAATATTAATAAAAAAAAGAAACCAAAACCTAATTGGATTAGGTTTCGAAAAATTTGCGCTGCCGAAAAAAATTCTGCCGCATAAATCTGCGGCAGCGCGGGCGGAGCGGGCCCGTAAGCTATTTCGCAGGCAGAAAATTTCTGCGTTCGTAGGCAGAAAATTTCTGCGTGCGAAATAGCACAGTGATTTCGCCCGCAGGAATTTCCTGCAGGCGAAATGCCCACGGGCCTGCGCGACGATTTTTTCGTCGCTGATTTTTCCGACTCCAATTTTTATTTTTATTTTTATTTTTTTGATTTTATTTGTTTATTTCTATTTTTTATTAAAAAAAATTAGATACTAAAGCAAAAATTATTTAATAAAAATTTTTTTGGACCAATTAGACAACAAAAATTATTTTAGACTAAATAAAACATATTGGACCGGATTGAGTCAAAAATTAAGGGTCTACACTCATGTTCTTTCACCTTAAAAATCCATCAAAATGAATTAAAGCTCCATTGTTTTGTTCTTCATCATGAATCAAATACTTCAAACAAACTTTAAACACAAATTAAAAGAAAAATCAATCAAAAGCCAATTAAATCACACTAAAAATAAACACATAAATGATCAAAATAGTTCCCAAATTTAATGATTGTGTATCGAAAGAGTTAATATTAAAGATGCTCATATAATTACTATTTGAATGTATACAACCATCAAGAGAAACATCACACAAGTAAGCAAAATTAGACTTTATTGCATTCAATTTGGAAAAGAAAACATCATAATCCTCATATAAAGCAGACAAATTAAAATTAAAATCAAAATCATTATTCTCAAAATCTAGGGCAGCAATCTCCTCTGGAGTCTTCTAGACAACATCCTTCTTTCCTTCCGGCTTGGGCTCCTTATCGGCTGGCAGGTGAGCTCTTTCTTCAATTGTTCCACTAGCTCAGCAACATCAGCAAAAATTTCAAAACCTAGGATCAACTTTCCCATGAACATGACTGGCTTGGGCTTTCCTTGTAGTGGCCCCATATCAGGAGCTTTGACAAAAATTTCTTCAAGTAGTGGGAAGCTCATATTCTCATTCTTCTTTGGATGGACATCTTTGTTGGCTTGTTCATACCCTAACCCTTTCTTGGAAGTTTGAGTCTTGAAATCTAAAAGCTTTGTCACACTGACTTTGCCCTTTCCAAGACTAGCACCAAGAAGGTTGCTCATGTTCTTTATCATGTTCAAGATCTTGGAGTCCACTACTTCATTATGAAAAATTATAGCTACTTGGAAACCATTGAGAGCCCTCTCAATCATTAGAGCATTAACAACCTCATTATCTTCGGCCTCGATGACCACCGTCTCTTCTCTATTTGGGAACTTGATCTTTTGATAAAGGGTGGAAGGAACTCCACCAAGAGGATGAAAACATGGTCGTCCTAAGAGCAGAGCAAAAGTAACAGGTATGTCCAAAACTATAAATTTTACCATAGATTCAATTGGACCAACCTTCACAACAACTTTGAAAGTCCTTTCAGCATGCCTCTTGGTATTGTCGTAAGCCCTAATGGTTACCTCGGATGGGCTTAGATCCCTTACTGACATAGCTAGCTTTGGTAAAATTTTAAGTGGGTAAATATTTATGGTGGACCCATCATCAACCATCACACATGGGGTCCTTTTTCCTTTGACTTATACTTTGATAAAGAGAGGGCAGATGTGATCTCTCCCTTCTTCCGGTAAATCTGCATCTGAGAAATATACCATTCCCATATTAACTTTGCTCTTCTTTTGAATATCTTCACACTTCATCACTCCTTCAACTTTAACGAAATTAACCAGCTCCTCCAGTATTATAGAGATAGAAATTGACATGCTTGCCAAGGCCTTGGCCATAGTTTCACGGTGCTTCTTAGAAGTGGCTAATAAGTCCCAAATACTGACACTTGCTTGGGTCCTCTTTAACTGCTTAAGAACAGTGTCATCTTCTTCCTCTTTATTCCCAGCTTTAGCTTCCTTTCCTTTATTAGCTTCTACTTCCTTAGGTGGTGGCCTTGCATAAGGCTTACCAGATCTAATGTTCATTACTTCATCTTCTTCAAGCTAGGGCTAGGTCCATTCTTCCTTCTTAGGTTCAAGATCATCATCACTATCGCTTGAATCCTAAAACTCATTCACAACACAGATTGCTACTTCTTTTCCAACCATAATTTGTTCAATTTTGCTAAACACCACTTCTTCTTTGGTTGTTTCTCCATCCACATATTGGAAAGAAAATATGACAAAACTTTCATACAAACCTCCTCCAATCATGAAGGTCGCCGGTGGTGGTACCCTATTGAACCTTGGCAGTGGATTGTCTTTGGTGTTCGACTTGTTGGGCTTGGGCAACTTCCCACTATCAATCAAATTATGGATCTTATGCCTCAACCTCACATATTTATCCGTGTCATTCCCTTGCATTTGATGAAATCGATAAAATGCCTTAGTGTCAAAATTAGGTGGGAGAGGGTTAGGTAAAGGACGAGGATTTAAAGGTTGTAATAATCCCTTCTTTTGTAGCTTATTGAGGACCCAAGACAGCAGCTTCCCCAATTCTAAAAATTGTCTTCTTCCTTCTTGGCCAGTAGCATTAACATCAACAGCCTTTTGCATGCTTTGGTTACCAGACTGGTAGTTTCCTTTCTCGTTTCTTCTTGTTGATAAGTAGTTCTTCTCTCTTTCCCACTCTTCAATTTGTAGACTAGCTTGTAAAAGGTCCTTGAAATCCCAAATGAGTGTATGTGACATCCTTTCACAAAGGCTAGGTAACACTCCTCACACAATCATTCTAATTTGATCGGATGCATCAGGCCTTCTCTTGAGCAATGCAGCCTTATTCCTCCACCTCTTCATATAGTCCATGAAGTTCTCGTTCGACCTTTGTCTAATAGACTCCACCTCCATTAGAGTAACTTTCAATTCAGGATTGTATTCATATTGTTGGATGAAGGCCTTGTATAGCAGATCCCAACTCTTTTGTGTGCCATCATCTAATGTATTGAACCAATTTTGGATAATAGGATCCAATGAGAGCATGAAATACCTTAGGGTTTGAGCCTTAGTAACTCAGGCAAACTGCATAGCAGTGATATACTGCTTCACATGGAGATCAAGATTTCCAGTTCATCAAACTTTGCAAAGGACGGCATCTTGAACTTGTATGAAACTTCTTCATCTAGCTCAAACAATTTGTCAACCTTGGACATTTCTTCAGTTTTTAGCTTCTTTTCAAACTTCTTTTTCAGGTCAGTAATCAACTTCTCAACATCCGAAGTTTTAGTTTCTCCACAGCTGATCTTTTAACAACCTTCGGCTCCTTCTTCTTGTCTTCAGGATCTTAAAAGTATTGAGCCAAGTCGTCATCATCATCAACGACTACCTTATCATCATCAAAAGCCACTTCACCAACTTTAGCCTTTTCCTTATCTTTTTTGGTGCTTGTGGATGCTTCAGCAGTGTTCCCAAACATTGTAGCCATTTGATTTTTCATGATCTCAGCTAGGGTCCCCTTTAATTCTTCCATCTTGACTTCAAGGGTATCGTCCAACATCTTTTGAATCTACTCAGGTTCTATTGCTTTTGGTGAAAAGCTAATTGAATTGCTGTTGGATTCTTCATCATCGGCATAGGTTGGATTGTCGTAGGCTTTTGAACTGTTGTAATCCAGGGCTGTGAGCTAGAAAGGATCAATGATATGAGATGCAAATGTATGTATGCATGTATGCACAAACAATAAACAAACAAGGATAAATAGGATGTTCCTTCCAACCTTATAGCATCCACACACGAATGGCGAGTCTTTTTTCCTAGGTTTATGGTCAACAAAATACCAACATGGGATATTTTATTTTTGAAAAGTTCCCTCGGACAGTTTAATCAATAGTTGCATTTTCTAATATAGAAGTTAGTCCATGATAATTCCCATTAATTAAATTTTAATCCATTGAATCTTAACTAAAATATCTTTTATGCTATTTTGGATTAAAATAAAATTAACAGGTTCATCATAAATAGATTTCTTATTTTAGAAAAGTAACTACTGATTCATGCCGAAAACAAACCTATGATTAATAGTTCTTAGCATAAGCTAGGCTCATAATTGATTTTTGATATTTTCATAATTGACCTAAATATTGGTAAGCTCTTTGTAATCTCTGATAAAAAAATAATTTTGTTGTAAAAATCATTGGGCCATAGGTAGAAAAGGATTTTTGACCCATCTTAAAAGGTTTTAATGTCCAAAGACCTTCTTAAAAATTTTAAAAATAGTTTTGGTCTTTTGGATCTTAAAGGAAAAGAATTATTTTTGAGCTTATAATATAGGCAGGTCATATTAGAAAAAGAACAAACCAAATAAGCCATAGTTCAAACCAAGATATTTCAATCATAGTCAAATAATAAGCATTTGGGGTAAAACCTAAGGAAAGTAACTAGGCCGATTACATGAGCTTAAGTCTTGGGTTGAAAGGTTTTAGGTTCCCATAGCAAGTATATACCAAATGGTACAAGGCTATGAGTAGTTATGCCATGCTCGATCTCTATACCTTGAGTGAAAGTATGGTATCCCTTACATAACACAACACGGGTAACACGGGCATCCTAACTCACGCACATGATGCAATCTAATATGATGCAATGGATAATATCATGATTTGAAAGAATAGAATAATATAAAGACCAACGGAATCAACTTCTCTTATCCTTAGTGGAGTCGCCACTGTGAGCTGGGATTTTCGTTCCCACTCCCGGTAGAATGGTTCTTGCGACTTCGGCACTGTTAGGCTCAAGGCCTTAGAGAACATGAGCCTAAACTTGAAAAAAATAAAGTCGCCACCTAGACAGGTCGGGAAAAGAAAGGGGTGGATGACTCAATTCCTAAGGAATCCCCAACCCCTAATGGATTCAGAAAGTTAGGTACGTGTGGGGAAGGTGAGAAATGGCCCAGCACCCTCACAACGCCCGGTTCATTGGAACCGGCCTCCTTTTCAGGTCTTAATATTATAAAATTCTTAAATATAACAATATTATCCATACTACATTCAATAATTAAAATAAAGCATCATTATATTAAAATCAAAGTAATGTTCAAATAAAACAAATAAATGGACACCCATCCGAGGATGAAAACGTGTCCTTACATCGTCCAATGTCTAAAACTAAATAGGACATCCACCAAAAAGTGGAAACATGTCCTTTACATTAATCCCAAAATATAAAAATAACTTAAATTACATGAAAATTAATTAATGAGGTGCTCAATCATGAAAACATACCTCTTACAATTTTAATAAACAAATAATAATTGAAAAATATTCATCCATGATAAATTAAATAAACCAAACATCAAAATTAAATAAATTAATCACTAAAATATATAATAAACCACATAATCAAATCTAAAATTAAAATAAAGCAATAAATATATAAATTTAGGGTTTATGCATCATTTAGGGTTTCTTGAATAAAATTAGGGTTTTGTAGGTTTTATGTTTAACAATTAGGGTTTTGTATTTTAATTAGTGGATTAGTCAACTAAGAAATATTTAATATAAAAGAAATAACATGGCTACTGGATGGACAAACATGTTGATCTTTGATTTTATGTAATTAAGACTTTAGTAATTAAATATGTATGATCAAAATAATAAAGCTATTGTGTTAATATAACAATCCAAAATAATAATAAAAAGTTTTAAAGGTAAAATAACATAGCTACTGTGATGTTTGAATTAAAGATTAGGTTTGAAATAAATTAGGGTTTGAATCTAAAGAATGGATGTTTTGGATTTAGAGTTTCAGAAGTTTTATGAAAGTAATATTAAAGTTTAGGGTTTAAGTAAATAAAATTGAAGCTCATGAAAATAGGATTAAAAGTTAGGTATTTGAAAAGAATAGACTACTGTGATAATTAATTTTGACAAATAAAATTAAAGAGACATACCTATGTTTGAAGGTTCCACAAAAAATTATTGATGAAATTCTTGGCCGAGTTTAACACCAAGGTAGAAGATTGCTTGCTGCCTTGATTCCTTATTGTTGCTTTTAAATTTCCCAAAATCTAGTCCCTGAATTAATTGCTAAGAAAAAGTTCGAATAATTCTTGAGTCGAAAAAATTATCCTCCTCTTGTTCGTGTGTTTAATACCATTATTTATAGGAAAATAAAAAAAAGACCTAATAATATTTTGATAAGAAAATACCAACTGTTTAGGAAAAATCACAAAACCGGATAAAATAAGGTTTGGTAAAAAATGGCAGCGCGCGCAGGCTGTTGGGCCTGCAAGGATAGCACGCGAGCTGCGCTGGGCGAGACAGTGGACATGCAGGCTGGGCGAAGCCTGCGGTGAATTGGCCTATAGCCAATTCGTAGCAGGCACTCCTGTGGCGAATTGGCCCAAGCCAATTCATCGTGATTGCCTCGTCGCCGATTCCGCCGTCGCAGATTTTTTTATTTATTTTTTATTTATATATATATATAAAAATAAATAAATATTATATTAAAATAAATGATAAATAATAAATTAAATAAATATTATAAATAAAATAAAATAAATAATAAGTAAAATAAATCAAAATAAATAATAGATATTAAAATAAATAATATATACCACAAAAATTATTTCGGACTATTTTAAAATCTTTTGATTAGACTGGATAAAAAATTAAGGGTCTATAGCTACCTCCTCCTTAACCATAGTTGGTTCAATCTTGCTAAGCACCTTTTCTTCTTTAATGGCCTCTCCATCAATATGCTGGGAAGATGACAGAACAAATTTTTCATTCAATGCCCTTCCTACCATGAAGGTTGATGGCGGTGGTACTCTGTTAAACTTAGGCAAAGGATTGTCCTTTGTGATAGGCTTGTTAGGTTCAGGAAACTTTCCACTATTAATAAAATTGTAGATCTCATGCCCTTGCATTTGTTGCAATTGACATAAAGCTTTAACATCAAAGTTGGGTGGTAAAGAATTTGGCAAAGGTCGATGAGTCAATGACTGTAACAACCCTTTCTTCTATAGCTTGTTAAAACCTAGGATAATGGCTTTCTGTTGCGCTCTAATTAACACTACTAGAACTACACTCGCAAGTATATGAGGCTGCTGTAGTATCTTGGTGAACACCTCAAGGTCGTCTCACAAGGAAGCTAGATAAGCTAATTGATTATCAAATTGTAAATAAAAAATTATCAATAAATGTAAATTGCTAACAACTAATGAAGACAGATCGATTGGAGTTTAAAACAATAAAAGTAAACTGAGCTGATATATTGATTCACTTAATAGAAAGGTCTAGGGTTTGCACTTCTCTACTAACTTATATGTATGAATGGTTATTCCTCTTAACCAATTTAATTTCAAAGATAGATTTCAAGCCACTTAATTAATTGAATCAAGGAAATAAGCTCTCGCATTCAAACCTCTCTCAAATAATCTTGTTACAATTGAAATTATCCTTTTCTTAGGTTATATCTCTAATTCACCTAAGTCCCTAATTGAATTGTTCCAGCATTAGACTTCATCTCTCAATCCTTCATCTAATACCTCAAACACATAATTGGTGGCCAATCAATCATATATTAACATTAATCCATTCAATTAGGGCTAAAGAAATAATTCAGTTAAGAGTAATAACCAATTCATACAATCATAGTAGATCCATACAAACCCTAGACTTGATCAAATAAGTTCATAATAATGCTATCAAACATAGTCATCTCATTAAAATTCAAAGAAATCAATTTAGACATAATAGAATTCATGAATACAATTCCAATGAAACTTAAGAGATAAAGTTTGAGAACAAAACCAAATTACAAACTTCCTTAGCTCCTGAAGAATCTCTTGTTCAGATCTTTGCTCGAAGGATGTTGCAATGGCTAAAACAAATTTAATCTAGACTGTTTGAATCAAAGTGTAACCAATAATCTCAAAGAAAACAAATATGGAAACCCTAAAGTTGCTCTCTGACGGCTGATAATAAACTCTCCAAAAAAATCCCCTTCAAAACCCTAATCATCTATTATTTATAAGAAACCACGCTTCAAAAATCCGCGTTTTCATTCTTCCTTTAGTCCATGAGGTGACACGGCCAAGCTCCTGGCCGTGTCATGTGACGTGTCTACTGAATGTGTCAGCTTCTGTGATCCTTAATCTTTTCTTCTTTGGAATGAGTGTGACACGGCCAAGCTTGGGTGAGCTTGGCCGTGTTTGAGGTGTTTGGAGGGACACGGCCAGTGGCTTGGCCGTGTCCTCTGGGTGTGTTACCTATTGACCTCTTCGTTCTTTTCTCTTCTTTCTTTGGTCTTCTTCTTTGGCAATGTGTGGGACACGACCAAGCTCCTGGCCGTGTCAAGTGACACGGCCAGTGGCTTGGCCGTGTCCTCTGAGTGTGTCAGTTACTGCCCAAATTTTTCCTTCCTCTCTTGGTTCCTTGGTTTTTCCCTTAAGGTGAGACATGCTTCATGCTATTCTTCCTAGGAAACGTTTGCATATTAACCTAAAATAAACACTTAAACAAACTTTAAACAAGAATCAAATAAACATTAACCAATAACACATAAACACCACACTAAAAACTAGAACAAAAATGACATAAACACTGAAATAAATTAAAACAACCAAAATTGATGAAAACACTAAATAAACAGATTAAAACTACCAAAATACCTAAATAAAACAATAATCATCATAATAAATAAGATATAATTCTATGACAAAAACTAATAAAACAACTACCCCACACTTAAAATTTTGCTTGTCCTCAAGCAAATTCACATGGCATAAATTAAAAACTCAAGCAACCTTAACTATAATTCCAGTATATAAGATGAAATCCTTTAAGACTCAGCCATAAATAACTGCAATTTACTTCAATCAAGATTTTTTTAACTCATTAATTAATCCAGACATACAAATCTCATCTCTCATCTAAGTGTTTCACTCGATTTCAAAGGTTAATTCACTCAAACCACTCATGACTGCATACTACCATAAACTTGCTTAATTATCCAATCTCTCTCATTGATTTTCTCAAGAAATAATCCGAAGGTCTTTTATTTGGATGTAATGGGGCAAAGGTGAAGGTGTGAGAAAAGACATTTAAGCTGGAACATCAAGAAATGGAGTATCTAAATAAGACAATACTCTTGCTCAGAAACTCATAGCTCCCTCAAATGGCATATTCACCAACCCTCGATAATCTCACATACTTGCATACTTAAAGAAAAGTACATGAGTCGACATTCCTCTAATGCTAGAAAATATATGAATTCTGTATGTATATATATATATATCTTCTCTTTTATTTTTATTTTTATTTATTTATTTATTTATTATTATTTTTTAATATATATATATACAAAATATAAAATTGCATGGAACATCTAGCTTAAAATGTAGAGGAAAAGAATAATCGACTCTTAGTCAAATACAATGTGAAAAGTATGCATTTCAGCCCCAAATAGCAATGCTATTTTTTTTATTTTTTTTATTACTTACCCCACACTTATGAATTAAACTACCCTATTGTCATATCATAAGAACTCCATTCCTTAATGCAGGTATGATGATAATAAGAAAATGTTGAAATGTGAATTGTGTTCATCAATCAAGAAAAGGTCAAAGGCTCAACTTGGCTCACTAAGGAATTCATAATTAAGGGAGGTTTTTTAAGCTAAAGGGATAATCCTAATTTTCCTTCATCATTTTAAAACTTGAGATTAAATCATAATGTGAGTTCAATTAGTATGCAAAAGCAAGCTCTAGAGATGCAAAATCATGAAGGTGCACACTTAAGAAAAGAAAATCAATTGACACTAATATTCAATCTATGAGGCTCAAAACTCATAAAGGTGGGTTCTCAAAGATTTATATGTCATGAATTGCAGAATGTGAAAATTGATCCTGAATGAATTCAAATGCTAATCTCTATGTTGATACTAAAGTCTCAAATATAATGCTAGAATCACAGAAAAGTCAATAAGTTTTCAACAATTATGCCATGCATAACGCACAATATAACATATAACGACAAACAAAACAAGAATTAAAGGAAAGCTTAAAGATTACCCCACACTTACAAATGACATTGTCCTCAATGGAAACAAGGATAATAAAGAAAAATGAGTTAAGGTACAACCTGTTTTCCATCGATCCCTTGTGAGGCAAACTCTATTTTTTCATCACAAACAGTAAATGTTCAAAAACAAAATACAATATATAAAAATAAAATATCCAAAATATAAAATGTTAACATTAAAAACAAAAATGAAAAATAACAACACAAATATGCTATAACTAAACACAAGAAAGTAAGGAATTGTCTCGAAAGATCTACGGCGGAGGAGGATGTGATGATGAAGCAGCCGAAGGATGAAGACTCAAAATCTTAGCAAGGTTGCTATTGATTTGGTCCAATTGTTGCAAGACCGCAGCATGGTTACGATCTACCTTGCTCTCCAGTGCCTCAATCCTATTAAGTATCTCTTGATTATCCGGGGCCGAAGCATCTTCTTCCAAATCAAGAGAATCCGAGTCGGACTCCTCCTGGACTCGTGTTCTCCTTTGTCTGTCCCCCGGTACTTCTGGCTCAGCTGAAGCCATCATATAAGTCCCTCCCCTGTGCACCACCATATGCATCTTCTCTAGTGTGGCCAAATCCAATGAATCATTACCCGTAATTTTAGTCATACGACAGGTACTCGGGTCAAAATCATCAAGAAGGGATGTTGCCAATGTGGTAACCAATCCTCCAATACAGATAGCCCCCTTCTTTTTGTTTGCCACACTATCAAAAACATTGGCCAACCAATAGCCGGTACTAATGGGCACTGCATTACATGCACAATCTAAGAAAAAGAGTTTTCTAAGTTCCACTACACCCGGGCTTTCCTTCCGAGCAAAGAATCCACATGACATAAAACGATTCAAATACCTAAGAGCAGGATTGCTCAATTTAGTCGCCTTGGCAGATTTGGCCACATAAGTTCTCGAGCCCAATGCTCTCCAAGCAAATTGTTGTTTAAAATCCTTAGGTACCGACCTTTCACCGTGTTGATGGAAACCAAATATAACATTCAATTGTTCAATATTAACCACAAATGATTTCCCAAGCAATTTAAAGTTCAACTTAGAGCAAATTTTTTGTTCATCTCTTTCAACCTTAAGAGATGTCAAAAATTCCAAAGTAAGCTCTTGAAATTGCAAAGGTCAAAAGGAGACTAGGTTCTCCCACCCAAGGTTTTGAACATAAGGATAAAAATTATCCCTAATCTGAAGAGCATTAAGGGATTCATCACTGACATACCTCATCGGGAAGAAACCCCGAGCCAAAAGGGTAGCTCTCTTCAAAGATGAAGAAGATGAAGATGAAGATGCAGCTGCAGTTGGAAGTCTCTTCCTCTTATGGTGGGACACCATCTTCATTCTTGGCATATTGAAAGATCTGAAAAAATTTGAAACTTAAACCGATTAAATTGATTTTTTTTATGAGAGAAGAAGAAGATTGAACGGATTAATTTCAGTTTTGGTGAAGGAAATTGAGAATTAATGGAAGTTTGGAAGCTTTGAAGGAACAACAATGGAGGTTGTGAGAGAGAAGTTGAGAGAGCGAAAGGAAGCAAAAAGAAATTTAGGGATTGGAATGAACGAAAAGTGCCAAAAACCATGTTTTTAAAGTGTGAAATTGAAGGGACACGGCCAAGCTTGGGTGAGCTTGGCCATGTCTGAGTGTGAAAATTGAAGGGACATGGCCAAGCTTGGGTGAGCTTGGCCGTGTCTGATGTGTTTGGAGGGACACGGCCAGTGACTTGGCCGTGTCCCATGGGTGTGTTTGACACTGTGAACAAAGGTTTGCAAAAACAAAGAGAGGGGATTTTGGGTGAAGCTTGGCCGTGTCCCATATGACACGACCAAGGACACGACCAAGCTTGTTGGCTGTGTCAGGGTCTGTGTGTTTTTGGTGACTTTAGAGTGGGCTTGACACGGCCATTGGCTTGGCCGTGTCAAGTGGCCGTGTCACTCACTGCCATTTGACTCTTTTTTTATTATTTTTATTTTATATCACCAAATCTTAAAGAAATTGCAAACCTCTTCTTCGATCAACCCTGAAACACATTAGAAAAATAAAAACCGATCAAAGCACCCATTCCATTTATTTAAACCAAACATAAAATCAAAATTGCTGAATATAAAATTACAACTATGAAAAGAAATGCAAACCGATGGGTTGCCTCCCATTTAGCGCTTCTTTAATGTCATATAGCTGGACATTACTGCAAGACTTAAGGATCGTAGATCAAAGTACTATCGATGATCCTTACTTCTTGGAATCCTTCGTTATATGGTTTAACTCTCTGTCCATTTACTTTAAAAGTTTCATTTGTTCGAGAGTTAAGCAATTCAATGGCCCCGGAAGGATATACTTGAGTTATCTCGAAAGGACCACTCCATCTAGACTTGAGTTTTCCTGGAAACAAACGGAGACGAGAATTAAAAAGTAAAACTTTCATACTTGGGCTCAATGTCTTTCGCACTATAATTCTGTCATGAATTGCTTTAGTGCTATCCTTATAAATCCTCGAGTTCTCATATGCCTCATTCCTCAGCTCATCTAACGCTGAAATTTGCAGAAAACACTCTCTCTTTGCCTTGTCCAATCTAAATTCAGAGTCTTGATTGCCCAATACGCTTTGTGCTCCAAGTCCACTGGTAAATGACAAGCCTTACCAAAAACCAATCGGTATGGACTCATACCCAAAGGAGTCTTGAAAGCAGTCCGATATGCCCACAATGTGTAATATCCCGAGATATACCTTAAAAGTTTTGGAGGAGTTGTTGTATTTGGATTTAATATATATGTGATGTATATGTATATGTCTAATTGTAATATCCCTAAGTGTGCCTAGAAGTTATGATAATATTGTTATTATTGAATTGAAGGTGTAAGTGATAAGTGGTAATTGTGTATGGTTTATTTGAATGATAAAAGAAGTTAAGAGATAATGTATATGTGTAATTGGACAGAAAAGCAATGTGTAGAGAGAAGTGTATATGTAGTGTATATGGTGATATATATGACATATAAGTTGGTCAAAGGGCTTGGTCAAGGGAAGAAGATATTTATATTGTTAAGTGTGAAATTACCAAAATGGGCAAGAGTTTGTAAAGGGAATTAAAATGTGCATGAGGGTAAGATAGTAAATTACTTTTGGAGGAGTATTTAATGAGTGTTGACTTTAGGGTTTCTTCATCATTTCTTCTTCTTCTTCCTTGTGTGGCCGGCTCACCTAAAGCAAAGGAAGACAAGAGAGCTAAGTGAGGGTTTGATGTTCTAAGCTTCAAAGTTGAGAGAGATTTCAAGTAAACAAGTTGGAATTTCAAGAATTTCATGATTTTGGGTAAGTTTGCTCTTGTTTACTCTTGTTATTTTTGAAGTTATGCTTGAGTTGAGTTGTGATTTGATGATGGTATGATTAAGTTGCTTATGGTGTGATTTTAAGTATTGATTTTGCTTGATAGATGAGAAGTTGGGTTGGTGTTGGTGATGGAAGAGTAAGAGTTGTGTTTAGTGAAATTGTTTCTGTTTTACAATTAGTAAAGGCTGTGATTTTTATGATTTTTAATTAATTATAGAAAAATGTTCTTGAAGCGAATATTTGATATGTTGTGCCTCTATGAGTCTAGAATGACTAAAAAATATGTTGATTCGATTTTGGATAGGTTATGAGTTTAGAAAGATTATTTTTATTAGACCTGTTCCAGCAGGTACCTTAACTGAGACAGCTCTATTTCGGGATTTTTAATAAAATGTAGAAAAATCATATTCAATAGAATTTTGGATATGTTGTTTCTTAGTGAGTCTAGTATTTGAGAAAAATAATTTGGAACCACGTTGATTGAATTTGATTTATGGAATTCACAAAGTTCAGAACTGCTGCCAGGATGCAGGGCAATTGGGGCAGTCTGGTTAGGTGAACTATTTGACCAAGATTTTGTGTTCAGTTTGATCTGAAATTTTAAAGGAATGATTTTAAGATACAAAACTAAATTCTGTAAAAATTTTAGAATTTTTAGTCAAGTAGATTATTTTATACAATTTTTCAAAATAAGGATAAAATGGAGTCTAAAACCAGAATGTACTATTCATATGGTCATTTTGCTAATATTCCTTTTGGATTAGGTTTTGGAAGGAAGTGAATTGCCCTAAGTTGAGAAGTAAAGAACTCTTGAGAGAAGAAGAGTTTAGAGTTGTGTGAAGTGCTATTGAGGTAAGTACAAAACCCTATTTGATTTCATATATTTATATGACTTTGAACCTTAAACCATTTGATTATAAATGTGTTAAGAAATCTATTATATCATTGATACCTATGAGTATATCAATAAGAGTATATGAAATGTGAGAGCATTCAATAATGTATATACTATGAAAGATGAAAGATGTGATGATATGATTGTATGATATGATGATATAATAATGTAATTGATTGTGTATACTTAAATGATGAATGATTATATATGTAATAATAATGAGACATGAAATAGAGATTGAGATATAATGATGTATGAAGCTATCGTGATTGGCTATGATGATGTAAATGATGATTGAGGCATGTTTGCCTAATTGATGCCATTGTGATTGGCTATGATGAGGTAAATGATGAATTGTTCCAATGTGATTTGAGATATGGTGCAAATCTATTGTGTAATGTGAAATGAATTGAGAAAGTAGAGATAAATGGACGAACTTATCTGCCTCCTGCGGAACCATGCGGACCCCTGTGGATTGGGCAACCGAACTTGGACTACCGACCTGGTTGGGGGAAAGTTCGATTCATTCAGTGTTATACGTACCTATCTGCCTCCTGCGGAACCATGCGGACCCAGTGAATTGGGCAACCGAACTTGGACTACCGACCTTGTTGGGAGAAGGTTCGTTAATGATAGTTTTATACATGCCTATCTGCCTCCTGCGGACCCCTGGGATTGGCAGTGGCCTGAGGCCCAGTGGACAACCGACCTGGTTGGGGAAAGGTTTGTATTTGCAGCTATGGTTGTTGGAAATAATGATGAACTTTGAATAACATATTAGTGTGTTTTGGGCCCGAGTATGTCTTTGTTGTTAATATGATATACAAATGTTGAAATAAATAAATATTGAGATCAATGATTGGTGAATTGTGAATATAACAATGTTATGTAGTCTGATATGTAATGTGTATATTGTTTGTGAGTATTAGTGATGGATTGTGGTTGATGATAATGGTTGCCTTTATTGGGAATATGATTTATGATTGGTAAACTATGATTTGTCGTAATGTTATAAGCATATATATATAGTTTATGAGGTTGGTAGAAATTTATGTGGAATGCATTGGAAAAAGGGGAAAACAGGTTAAGAGAATGATAAAACATGATGCTAAAAATATGAGGTATGTTTATTTTGCAATGTATATTTTGTTTTTAATATTTATTTGTATTACTAAGCTTTTGGGCTTAGCGTGGTTATATTAATCACGCAGGTAAAAGGTGATGGATTTGGAGTTAAACCATTATGTCTTGAAAAGGGCAAGTGTAGCTCGAGACCAGCTAGAAGATGGTGCATGCATGTATAAGTTAATATATATATTGCATTTTTTTTATAAGAATGTATTCATATGTATCAATAAATCTTTGGAAGAGACAATGTAACTATTATATATATGTGTTATTATCAAAAGGATAGTGATCTTGTAAATCATTTTATATAATAAAATGTACTATTGTTTTAGAAGTTAAGTAAAGATTTTTAATTGTAATAACTAGTGGCATCCTTATACTCTATATACTTACTTTGCGTATACAAAGTATATGTATGGTACTTATATAGAGTATCGGGGTGTTACAAATATTTTTAGCAGAAATGGTACTGGATGGTTCTCGCTGGCTCTCTTAAGTGGGAGGTCAGGGGTTCGATCCAGGGAGGCGACTCCTTTGGGAGCCAAATAAACAAATTCCTGCTGGGTGGGCCGCGAGGGCTGTCCAGTACTGTAGCGATCACTTGCCTCCTGCGGACTCCGTGCCCAGGTGGTGAAAAGGCCGGGCCGTAAGCCACTAGTGGGCCGGGCAGCCGACCTGGTCGGGGAGGGTCGTTACACAATGCATCATGCAATCTACTCGCCCAATCCTTCCTTGATAAATTGACTGTTTTCTCCAAAATTCCTTTTATTTGCTTGTTGGATGTTTCAACTTGTCCAGAAGTGGATGGTATGGGGTAACCACCTTGTGTTTCACACCAGATTTGTGCATTAATTTCTCAAAAAGTTTGTTGCAAAAATGACTTCCCCCATCACTGACTATCACTCTTGGTGTGCCAAATCTACTAAGAATATTTTCCTTCACAAATTTAACAACCACATTAGCATCATTAGTATGGGTGGAGATTGCCTCCACCCATTTTGAAACATAATCAACAGCAACTAAAATATATTCATAACCAAAAGACTTAGGAAAAGGACCCATGAAGTCTATTCCCCACACATCAAACAATTCAACAACAATATATGATTGAAGGGGCATTTCATTCCTCCTCCCAATGTTACCCACTCTTTGACAGCGGTCACAGTGCTTACAATACTCTTGAGCATCTTTAAATAGAGTAGGCCAGTAAAAACCACTTTGAAGCACTTTTTCTGCAGTCTTCCTCCCTCCAAAATGACCACCACAGTGAAGGTCATGAAAAAATTGAAGAACACTCAGTTGTTCTTCCTCAGATACACACCTGCGAACTATCTCATCTTTGCAAATCTGGAATAGGTAAGGTTCATCCCAAAAATAAAATTTACTCACGTGCAAAAACCTTTTCTTTTCCTGAAATGACATGTTAGAACGCAAAATACCATAAGCAAGATAGTTAGCAATATCTGCAAACCAAGGTGCATTAATTACCACAAACAGCTGCTCATCAGGAAATGCTTCTAAATTTTTATGGATGCTATCAGATGCAAGATTTTCACTAAAGAAGGGTAATCTAGATAAATGATCAGCTACAACATTCTCACTTCCCTTAGTATCCTTGATTTGAAAATCAAATTCTTGAAGTAATAACACCCATCTAATTAATCGCGGTTTAGCATGTTGTTTTGTCAAAAGATATTTTAGAGCTGCATGATCAAAATGCACAATAATTTTCGACCCAATTAAATATGCTCTAAACTTATCTAAGGCAAAAACAACACCTAACATTTCCATTTCAGTTGTTATGTAATTCATTTGCGCACTATTCAGGGTCAAGCTAGCATAATATATTACTCTCAAAAATTTATCAACCCTTTGCCCAAGAACAGCTCCCACTGCATGATTAGAGGCATCACACATGATTTCAAAAGGTAAAGACTAAACAGGAGCTACAATCACCGGTGCACTAGCCAGTTTTTCTTTAAGGGAATTAAAGGCTTGCATGCATTGTGCACTAAACTCAAATGGAACATCTTTTCCCAGGAAATGGCACAATGGTTGGCTTATTTTAGAAAAATCCTTAATTAACCTCCGGTAAAAACCTGCATGCCCTAGAAAACTTCTTATTCCCTTAACAGAGGTAGGTGGGGGTAATTTAGCAATCAATTCTACCTTGGCCTTATCCACCTCAATCCCTTTACTCGACACAACATGACCTAATACAATGCCCTGAGTAACCATGAAATGACTCTTTTCCCAACTCAAAGTAAGGTTACATTCAATGCATCTCTCAAGCACAAGAACAAGTTTATTGAGGCAATTATCAAAAGAACTACCAAAAATAGAAAAGTCATCCATAAATACCTCAATAAAATCATCTATCATGTCTGTGAAGACAGACATCATGAATCTCTGAAAAGTCGCAGGAGCATTGCACAAGCCAAATGGCATACGCCGAAATGCATAAGTCCCAAATGGGCAAGTAAAAGTAGTCTTGGATTAATCCTTTGGTGACATCGGCACCTGATAGTAACCTGAAAGTCCATCCAAAAAGCAATAATGTGAGTGTCCAGAAAGTTTATCCAACATCTGATCAATAAAAGGAAGAGGGAAATGGTCTTTCTTTGTTGCATTGTTCAACTTCCTATAATCGATACACATTCTTCACCCAGTAGTAGTCCTAGTGGGAACCAATTCATTATTTTTATTTTTCACCACAGTGATTCCTGATTTCTTAGGCACTACATGTACTGGGCTCACCCACTCACTATTAGCTATTGGATATATCACTCCTTCATCCAGCAATTTGAGCACTTCCTTCTTAACCACTTCACTCATATTTGGGTTAAGGCGCCTTTGGGTCTCCCTCACAGGTTTAGCTCCCTCTTCTAAAGTGATTCTATGCATGCACATTGAAGGGCTAATACCTTTGATGTCACTCAATCCCCATCCTAGTGCTCTTTTCAATCTTTTAAGCTCACTCACCAACTTCATCTCTTCCCCTTCACTTAGTTCGCTAGATATTATCACAGGTAAGTTGTTATGATCTCCTAAAAACACATATTTCAGATTTTTTTAGGTAACTCTTTCAGCTCTAACTCAAGTGAAGGATTCTTCTCTTCTTTTTGGATGGAGGGAAGCTCACAAACTGGGTCCTCCTTAAGTTCTTCTATTTCAGCACTCTCTAATGTCTCAAGGCAACTGGCAATTTTTGAACAAAAAATTTCATAACCACAATCTAAGGTCAGTGCCAGCTCCAATTTATCCGCGAAACCTGTCTGCAAGAAAACATCTGAAACAACTGCATCAATACAATCAATTAAAGAGCAATCCTCATATAATGCAGTTGTAGGAATGGGAGAAGTGTTAAAAATAGAAAATTCAACCGTTTGTCCTAAGACAGTCATTGACAATTTACCATTTTTAACATCTATCAAGGTGTTGGTAGTCACCATAAAAGGCCTACCCAGTAGAATAGTGTGTGCGGATGGTGTAGGGTTACTTCCTTCCATGTCAAGAACTATGAAATCTACAGGCACTATTAACCCACCAACCTTAACTAACACATCTTTTATAACCCCTTTCGGGAATCTAAGAGATCTGTCAGCTAATTGCAACACCATTTTTTTAGGTTTAAGTTCCCCTAGTTCTAATTCAAGATATATAGAATAAGGCATCAAATTTACACTGGCTCCTAAATCACACATGCCATCAGTCCCCTTTCCATTACCCATAGTAATTTGAATTATGAAAGTACCAGGATCCTTTAGTTTCGGAGGTAGTTTATGCTTCAAAACAACACTAGCTACCTCTGACACTATCACCTTTTCATTTGGCTCATACCTTTTTTTCTTTGTGTTCAGTTCCTTGAAGAATTTGGCATAAGCTAGCATGTTCTTTATTGCTTCAAGTAAGGGTAAGTTAATACTTACCTTAGACAGCATGTTGAAGACGTCTAAAAATTGCTTATCTTGTTTATCATTCTTCAACCTGTTGGGGAATGGTATAGGTGGCCGGTAAGGATTACTTGCCTTGTGTAAATCCGCTGAAGGGGATTTCTCCATTAATCTTTCTACAACACCTTCATTCTCTGGTCTCCTTCCTTTTTGTTCTTTTGATCACCTGCATTCACAGAATTATTTTCAACATTATTGTTTATTACTTTGCCACTTCTAAGCACAGTCACTGATTGTGCCTGCTCACGTTGACTTGGAAATTTCCCTTTTTGTTGAATCTGCATTTGTTGTGCAAGTTGTCCCACTTGAGTCTCCACTTTCTTAAAAGATGCTTATAATGAATCCAACCTTTTGTTAGTCATCTCTTGATTCTTAGCACTGACTTGGATAAAAGCATGTAAACTATCCTCCAAACTCTCTCTCTTAGGCTGCACTTGATTTGAAGATTGGCCCTGCTGTTGGTTTTGTCTCTGGAGCAAATGGAAAGGATGTTGAGTGTTATTTGTTGCCCAGGAAAAATTTGGATGATTCCGCTAACCAGGATTGTAAGTATTTGAATAAGGATCATTCCGGGCCCTTGGTTGATATCCCCCCATAGCATTGACTTGCTCAGCTTCATTTCCATAAGACTCATATGCGGAGGGGCATATATTTGCTCCATGCCCGAAAGTCCCACAAATTCCACACACTTCTTGAGTGGATGAAGAAGTATTGTTCTTCATGTTCAACATCTGTACTTGCCTTGTTAGCTCAGCTATCTGATTGACCATCTCACTGTTGGCTTCCAATTGATTCACCCCTTTACTTCTTCCTCTTACACTCTTATGTTGAGAATTAGCTCCCAATATTTCAAAAATTTCATAAGTTTCATCTGCTGTCTTTTCTCCTATAGCTCCCCTAGCTGCTTTATCAATAGTGTTTTGAAATTGCTGGGTTAGACCATCGTAGAAAAACTAATTCAGAAGTTGAAGTGGGTAGTGATGGTGTGGACACTGGATCAATAACATCTTAAACCTGTCCCAAGCCTCATGAAATGGCTCTCCTTCAAATTGAGAGAATGTAGCTATTTCCCCTCTCAATTCAGTTGTCTTCTGATGTGAATAAAACTTGCCCATAAACTTGTTATAAACTTGCTCCCAAGTTGTCAAAGAATTTTCAGGCAACATCATAAGCCAGCTCTTTGCCCTATCCTTCAATGTATACGGAAAGCATCTCATCCTCAGCTGGTCCTCTATTAGTCCTCCCAATGGAAAAGTGTTGAGAGTGGAATAGAAATCTCATATAAAGTTCAAAGGATCTTCATTTGGAACTCCATAGAATGATGGCAGCATGTTGTAATGGATGTTCTTCAACTCATAATTTCTTGCTGCATCAGTCAATCTTATACAAGAGGTGGAAGATCCAATGACAGGTCTAGCAAAATCCCTCATAGTTCTTTGCCTTTCTTCTCCCATATTGGTAGATTGTGCAGTATCCGACTCAAAATCAGAAGTGTCCTCCTCTGTATCAAATCCGGTGTACAGTTCAAACTCTTCTCTGCTCCTTTTCACTCTCTGAATTTCTGGAATAACTGGATATAGCTCTCCTCCGAGTGATCTCCTGCCTTGCATAAACAAAATTTCTGGAAAGAAAGAATTAAAAAAAGCAAAAGACAAATAAAATCAAAAGTAAACAATGAAAAATAATCTAAAATATTTATGCCTAATAAACAATTACGCCAATTAGCTTCCCCGGCAACTGCGCCAAAATCTTGTTGCGCTCTAATTAACACTACTAGAACTACACTCGCAAGTATACGATGTTGCTGTAGTATCTTGGTGAACACCTCAAGGTCGTCTCACAAGGAAGCTAGATAAGCTAATTGATTATCATATTGTAAATAACAAATTATCAATAAATGTAAATTGCTAACAACTAATGAAGACAGATCGATTGGAGTTTAAAACAATAAAATTAAACTGAGCTGATATATTGATTCACTTAATAGAAAGGTCTAGGGTTTGCACTTCTCTACTAACTTATATGTATGAACGGTTATTCCTCTTAACCAATTTAATTTCAAAGATAGATTTCAAGCCACTTAATTAATTGAATCAAGGAAATAAGCTCTCGCATTCAAACCTCTCTCAAATAATCTTGTTACAATTGAAATTATCCTTTTCTTAGGTTATATCTCTAATTCACCCAAGTCCCTAATTGAATTGTTCCAGCATTAGACTTCATCTCTCAATCCTTCATCTAATACCTCAAACACATAATTGGTGGCCAATCAATCATATATTAACATTAATCCATTCAATTAGGGCTAAAGAAATAATTCAGTTAAGAGCAATAACCAATTCATACAATCATAGTAGATCCATACAAACCCTAGACTAGATCAAATAAGTTCATAATAATGCTATCAAACATATTCATCTCATTAAAATTCAAAGAAATCAATTTAGACATAATAGAATTCATGAATACAATTCCAATGAAACTTAAGAGATAAAGTTTGAGAACAAAACCAAATTACAAACCTCCTTAGCTCCTGAAGAATCTCTTGTTCAGATCTTTGCTCGAAGGATGTTACAATGGCTAAAACAAATTTAATCTAGACTGTTTGAATCAAAGTGTAATCAATAATCTCAAAGAAAACAAATATGGAAACCCTAAAGTTGCTCTCTGACGGCTGATAATAAACTCTCCAAAAAAATCCCCTTCAAAAACCCTAATCGTCTATTATTTATACGAAACCACACTTCAAAAATTCGCGTTTTCTTTCTTCCTTTAGTCCATGAGGTGACACGGCCAAGCTCTTGGCCGTTTCATGTGACACGGCCAGTGGCTTGGCCGTGTCTACTGAATGTGTCAGCTTCTGTGATCCTTCATCTTTTCTTCTTTGGAATGAGTGTGACACGGCCAAGCTTGGGTGAGCTTAGCCATGTTTGAGGTGTTTGGAGGGACATGGCCAGTGGCTTGGCTGTGTCCTCTGGGTGTGTCACCTACTAACCTCTTCGTTCTTTGCTCTTATTTCTTTGGTCTTCTTCTTTGGAAATGTGTGGGACACGGCCAAGCTCCTCGAATTTTGAGGCTCGGAAAGCCGATTTTCTCAGACTGCTGATGACCGAGCCGGACCAAAGGTCCATGGTAAAATTCACCAAAAGTATGTCTTCATGGTACTTGAAATGTCCGGAATGACGCGAGGATAACGGATATGGTCCCGGAATAATTTTTGGAGGTCTATAGCTCCCGAAAAATCAGTTTGAGCGAAAATCGTGCGACCCGATGTGCTATTTTGGCGGCAGAACCGCCGCATGCACGGCGGTCACATCCACGGCGGTTCAACCGTCGTGTATGGTGGTCCGACAGCTGTACGGGTGCCAACTGCCATCTCGACGGTCAGACCGCCGTCCAGGTTTGATTTTGTCTATAAAAGGCCTCCGAATTTTCAGAATGGAGGTTCGGTCTTTTCAGGGGGTTTTCTCGGGTTGGCTTCGGGTGGATGAATTCTCTATTTTCATATGCTTAAGAACTTCTCTTGGACTTTTCTTTGCATAAATCTAACCTTGTGCTGCATGAATCAATCGAAATAAAAATTAAAAAAAACCGTAATCAAGAATCATAATCCAAGGTCCGAGAAAATGAGATCTGGAACTACGAAGTGGGAGAATCCTAAACAAGGTAATATCCTGATTTATCCTTGGTCAATTTAAGCAAATCATGAGCACTACACCTCTTTTTTAATTTCTTTTGGTCAAAGACCTAATCTCTTTTGGCATGAAGCCCATCACAATTAAAATCAACCTTTTGGCACGGAGCCTAAATCGCATTCTTTTTGGTACCAAGTACCCAAATTTCATCAAAATTAGCACTAAGTGCTCGAAATCTCACAATTTTGGCAAAAAGCCTGACAATGTACGAAGCATACACACACACATGCATAATGCATAATTGCCTTTAAATAGGCTTTTCCGAACTACATGGGCTTTGATCTCTCATAAAAAATGAGAGTATGTAGGCATATTTGGGATTCACCCCGAATAGCAAGTCCACAATTTACTAACAATCTGTTTGTCTTCTTTTCTTTGTCCCTTTTAGGTTTGTTTCTTTTTGGCAAATTAATCAAATACATGACATAGTCCCCGAATCCTCCTTGGGTTCATAGATTAGAAACCTTTACATTGGATGCATTATTGGAGTCAAACAAGGGTTTTCTTAGTTTTTCCCTTTGAACAGAAAAAACTGAGTGGCGACTCCTAACAACAAGTGAATGTTCCTCCGAATCCTTTTCGGGTGGAAACCGAGGTTCACAATTTGGCGACTCCACTGTGGACCATAAAAATGATTTATGAGATCTTAGTGGACTACAATTGTTTATTTGACTAATTTGCCCCTCTTCAGGGTACTTTTATTATTTTGCAGGGTACCTTAGCAATATATATCCTTTCCTTAAGGATATTGGAATAAAATTGACAAAAGGAATCTTTTTCCTTTGATGGACCCCTTGTTTGATTAATTGTGCAGTTGTTTTGTCATTTAGAGAATCTTTTTCTCTTGCATTATATGGGGGAATCATTTTCCTCCATTGCATGAAAAAATTATTTTCAAATGAATTTCTTCTCTTTCTGTTCAAAATTCTGAGTCTGGATAGCAAGTAGTGCTAACCGGCAAGTCTCCTTGATTATGTCGGCGGACAGCCAAAGCGTCCTCCCTATTGTCGCAAACCATTCCAATCCTTTTGGAGTGGCCCATGAGTAAACGTACTGTTGGACCCACGCGAAACTCTTTGTTTCACATGTGGTTAGGTATATCTTACTTAAGACTCAAGGGTCCCTATTATAAGCCTATTCTCTATTTTTCATGTAACAATAGAACCCTCCCTTAGGTTGTATGTACCCAATAATAGTGCCACATTCCATTAAAATGAATTATGATGTGATGAGGTGCATTCATGCAACATAACAACATTGTTTTGGGGAAAACCTTTTGATATATGCAAGTGGACCAAGAGTCTTCCTACCCTGATCCTTTACCCTTAACCTTTGCAGGTACCCACTATCTGTGTGCCTTCACCTACACAATCCACACCAACTCCAACTGTGCAATCACCCACAAGTTTTACTACTCCAACTTCACCAACTACTCCAATTACTGAAATGGCTACTATTGAACAGATTAAGGCCTTGCTAGATGGACAGGTTAAGGAAATTGAAGCTAGGATGCAAGAAAGAATTGATGAAGCCTTGACTGCCCAAAGGGTAGCCATCTTGGCTGAATTGGGAGGGGCACTAAAGACGGCCACTACTCCTGGAAATCTAGGGAAGGAACCTATTGTGGGACAAACTAGTACCCCCATGACTGCTCAGAATAATACCCCTGTCATCAATTTGGAGGATCCACCCTCTAAGAATGCTACTGAAACTGATGAACTGAAAAAGAAACTTGAATTGCTTGAAAGGTCAATCACTGCCATGAAAACTCATAAAGAGGTGGTAGACATGGATTCCTTATCCTTATTTCCCCAAGCTAGATTGCCTCCAAAATTCAAGATGCCTGGGATGGACAGATTTGATGGGACTACTTGCCCTAAAACCCACCTGAAAATGTATGTGGAGGCCTTAAGCCCTTGGGGTTTAAATGACGAGCTCTTTGCTCAACTCTTCCAACAATCCTTGACTGGTGCTGCCCTTAAATGGTTTGTAAGCCTGGATCGTGCCAAGATTAAGACCTGGAAAGACATCTGCAATGCATTTAACACTCAATACCACTACAATATTGAGGTAGATGTCACTAGAAGGGAGCTTGAGACTACCAAGCAAAACAACAATGAACCCTTCTTCTCGTTCCTTACGAGGTGGAGGGTGAAGGCTGCCCAAATGATCAATCGTCCTTCAGAGCAGGAGCAGATTGATATTATAATCAAGAATTTAAGGCCTACATATCAAGCTCAACTGCAAACCCAATACCTACCTACTTTCAAATCGCTCATTGTGACTGCAACTAAGGTAGAAGATTTGATACAATTGGGTAAGATAGTAGATGAGGGAGCTACTTCAAAGTATAAGAAACAGGCCCAAGCTGCTTCCTCAAGCAAGGTCAATGAAGTGGCCAATATTGCCCCTGTGAATCCTTTACGTGTGGGCAATCTTGGGCAGAGAAATCAGCCAAGAAGGCAATATACCGACCTTGGGATGCCCCTTCATCTGGTGTTTAAAAAGGCCGTGGAAGGAAAGTACTTGAAGCCTTGGGACCCAAGGCCTCCTCCAAACCCATTACCCTCCAATTATAGGGCCACTGAGTACTGTGAATACCACCAAGGAAATGGGCATAGGACAGATGCTTGCTGGACTCTGAAAAACTGCATCCAAGATCTGGTGGATAGTGGTGACATCATTCCTCTCAGGAGTCAACCAAACATTAATACTAACCCTTTGCCCAATCACTCCATCCACGCCATCACTGTGGAAGAAGAGTTGTTTGATCCTTTCAAACTTCTCTTGGAAATGAATGAAGTATGTGTGCTGGATTTGAATGACCTCGCTGAAGAGGTCGATGCTTTGACAAGAAGTGGAAGGCAATATCAGCCACTTGACTTGGGAAAAGCCCCTAAAACCCCAAATCACCCATATAAGAAGACGCCAGAACCAAAGGAAGACCCTGTCCTCACTCAGCTTAAACAAACTCAAGCTAAGGTGTCAATTTGGGAGCTCCTTGCTTCCTCATTCCCACACCGTCAGGCTCTCAGTAAAGCTTTGAGTCAACTTGATACATCAGTAGACATAAGCCCAGAAGCTTTGGTGGCCACTTTGACTCAATCAACCAAGGCATTGAGTATCCGGTTTTCTGATGTAGACCTACCAGAAGATGGCATGAAACACAATAATGCTCTATACATCACCTTACAAACTGGGGGGAAGACTGTGCCCATGGTTCTCATTGATAATGGGTCAGCCTTAAATGTATGTCCTTTGAAAGTAGCAAGCTGTCTGGGATTGGAGGCTATAGATCTTACACCTTCTGATCAAATTGTTAAAGCATATGATAACACTCGAAGAGAAATTTTGGGTGTTGCTACTCTGGAAGTTGCTATTGGACCGATAAAAATGGGAGTGCCATTCCAGGTCATTGATGTACCCGCGAGCTTTAATCTCCTCCTTGGAAGGCCGTGGATTCATCAGAATAATGCTGTACCTTCTTCATTACATCAAAAACTTAAGTTCCCTTTTGAAGGAAAAATCATCACTATTAAAGGAGACACATGTGAAATCAACAAGAAAACCACTGATCAGTCTCTCTTTGAGGTTGTTCCTGGTGAAACTACTATGGCCTTGATTGGGTTCCATTATGACACTGTTCAATGCATTGAAGGAGAAAGACCCAAAGGGCCATTTATCCTATATGACTTTGGGGAGGTCCAAGTCAATTGCCTGGTGGGAATGATGCTAAGGGTAGGTCTACTACCCGGGATGGAAATGATAAGGTCTGGGAGAAAATCATCCATAATGCGGCCATGGGAAGAGCCTGAGAATAAGGGAACTTTTGGCTTGGGGTACAAACCCACAGACGAGGAGATAGAAGAGTTTGAGCATGGGAAGAAGAAAAAGAAGACTTGGGGGGCAAAAAACCTCAAAATGCGCCCTTACTTTAGAACTCTGAACGATCACTTTTGCAAACCTGGAAAAGCAGTTCCTTACTATGGTTTTCAGGAGCCATTCTATTCTCCTATGACTGGAAAGAAGCTACCAGGTTTTGAGATGTTCACTGATGTTTTAGCCATAAAGGAAGAAGAGCCAGAACCTATACCTGACCTACAAGTGGAAGATTTCATGCGGCCTAGTCTCTTTGATGAGGTTGCTATGATAACCAATTGTGAAGACAAAAGGGACTTCACGAAGCTGATCAAGACAACAGATGTACCACTGATGAACTGGTATGCCGAGGAGGGACATGTGGCTATAGTCAAACCTAGTCCTGTGTCACACCCCGAACCTGAGTCTTGTACTGAGTCAAATCTTGAGTCAAACACCGAGTCAGAGTTTAGTTCTGAGTCTACCTTAGCTTCAGGAATAGAAAACCCTGATATGTCGAATATATTGTAACTCTGGAGGATGACTCTGCCATTATTAATGAAAATGTTCAAGTTCTTGGTTACCCTGTGTCTTTTACTTTCCAAGTATTATCTAGCAAAAATGAAATAAATGAAATAAAAAGAAATGAATGAAAAGATAATAATTGGCAAAGAAAATGAATATACATACATTGCATATGATTGTGTGAATAAGGAACAGGTTGTTGAGTGCATCAGAAGATATGTCGACTACTTTATGTGGAAGACAAGTGATGTCTTGGGAATAGACCCAGCAATAGCAATTCATAAGATTCCGCTATACCCCGATGCAAAGCCGGTTAAGCAGAGGTTGAGAAGAATGAAGCTAGAATGGTCTTTGAAAATTAAAGATGAGATTGCCAAGCAACTGGATAATAAGTTCATAGAACCAATTGCCTACCCTTCCTGGTTAGCAAACATTGTGCCAGTCCCGAAGAAAGATGGAAAGGTCAGAATGTGTGTTGACTATAGAGATTTGAATAAGGCTTGTCCCAAGGACGATTTCCCACTACCATACATCGATTTGCTAATAGACAGGATGGCTGGGCATATGATGGTTTCCATGACTGACCTTGCGGTTGGGTACAATCAAATCATGGTGCATCCACCGGACAAAGAAAAGACAACTTTCATTACAGAATGGGGCACTTTCTGCTACAGGGTTATGCCTTTTGGATTGATAAATGCAAGGGCTACCTACCAAAGGATGGCGACAACAGTCTTTTATGACATGATTCACAAAGAAGTAGAAGTGTATGTTGACGATATGATTGTCAAGTCAAAATCTCCAGAAGAGCACGTTGAAGCACTTAAGAAGTTCTTCCTTAGACTTCGCAAGTATAATTTGAAGCTTAATCCTGCAAAGTGCCTATTTGGAGCAAAATCAGGCTTATTTTTGGGATATTTGGTCAGCAAGAAAGGAATAGAAATTGATCCAGCAAAGTCAAAGGCTATTCTGGAAATGCCTCCACCAAGAACAGAAAAGGAGATTCGAGGTCTGCTAGGCAGATTACAGTATATCAGTCGATTCATATCGCAGTTGCAGAGACTTGCGGTCCCATCTTTAAGCTATTAAGGAAAGGTGCTTCACAAGAATGGAATGAAGACTGCCAGAAGGCCTTTAATAAGATCAAAGAATACTTGTTAAGTCTGCCAATTCTGCAACCTCCCAGAATGGGAAAACCTCTACTCTTGTATTTGTCTATAACAGATGAAGCCATGGGTGCAATGCTGGCTCAAGAGGCCGAAGGTACAAAGGTGGAAAATGCAATTTACTACCTCAGTAAAAGGATGCTGGACTATGAGTTAAAGTATAACAAGATTGAGAAGTTGTGTTTAGCGTTGTATTGGGCCTGCACGAAGTTACAACACTACTTGTCTTCTTACACTACTTGTGTCATCACAGAACAAAGTCCCTTGAAATTCCTTATGGAGAGGCCTGTTTTGGACAGCAAAATGGCAAAGTGGGTGTCAACATTGGCAGCTTTTGACTTAAAATTCATTCAAAGGAAAGCTGTGAAAGGTGGGGCAATAGCTGACCAATTAGCAGAATTACCCGTAAAAGACGAGATGCGAGAAATGAATTTCCCTGACGAAGACCTCTTGAATGTGGAAAGAAGTGTTTGGGAGATGTATTTTGATGGGGCATCCAATTATCATGGAAATGGAATTGGGATTGTATTCAAAACTCCTTGTGGAGAATACATTCCCTTTGCAGTTAAACTTGACTTTAGCTGCACAAACAATGAAGCAGAATATGAAGATTGCATCAATGGGCTCGAAGCCGCCCTGGAATTGGGGATTAAGAACCTAAAGGTCTATGGTGATTCTATTTTACTAGTATCACAAGCTTTAAGGAAATGGAAAATAAGAGAAGAGCGTTTGGTTCCTTACCTACAACGCCTTGATCATTTGGCACAATAATTCGATGATCTGTCCTTCGAATATCTCCCAAGAGCAAAGAATCAGTTTGCTGATGCCCTGGCTACTTTAGCTTCCATGATCAATATCAAGGAGGGGGAAGCCATTCGTCCATTGAAAGTTCAACTTCAAAAGCAACCTGCCACGTAATGCATTTGGCCGATGGTAAACCATGGTTCAGGGATATCAAGAGTTTTCTCAAGGATGGAAGTTATCCGGAGGGATCATCAAGGGTTGATCAGAGAGCAATAAGGCAGCTAGCCACAGGTTACATTCTTAATGGAGATATCCTCTACAAAAGAAGTTGGAATGGAATGCACCTAAGGTGTGTGAATGAAGCAGAGGCTAAGCGGATAATGGAAATGGTACATGGTGGCGAATCAGGACCGCATATGTATGGGATCGCCCTGGCTCAAAAAATAGCCAATCTAGGATATTATTGGTCCACCATGAATACAGACTATGTGGCGTTTGTGCAAGAATGCCATCAGTGTCAGATATTTGCTAACCTGCAGAAGCAACCTCCCGTTGCCCTGAATCCAATCACTTCTCCATGGCCCTTCGCTACTTGGGGAATAGATATAATTGGCAAAATACATCCGAGAGCTTCGAATGGACATCAGTTTATCTTGGTAGCGGTGGATTACTTCACAAAGTGGGTTGAAGCAGCTTCCTATACAGAATTAGACGCCAAAAAGGCAGCACAGTTTGTCTAAACCAACATCCTTTGACGGTACGGAACGCCATTTGAGATTATCACTGATAATGGAACTCATTTCCAAGCAGAATTTGCTAAACTCTTGAAGGATAAGAAGGTCCAGCATCATAAGTCCTCTGTAATATCCCAAGGTACACCCTAAAAGTTTTGGAATAATTATTGTGGTATTTGGATTTAAGGAGTATGTTTAATGGAAGGAGAAAAGAAGTGAAGGTATATATATAACATATATAAGTTAAACTAATGAAAGTCAAAAGAAGATAAATGAATTAATTTAATACCCTATTTTGGTGTACATTGGAATGGTAGTTGTGAGAAGATATGTTGGTAAAATATGTAAGGAAAATATTATAAGAAATAGGTGTATATAAGGGATGATATATATTTATGTGGTATTTGAAAAATATGGAAAATATAAAGGAAATATAAAAGAGATATACATATACCAATATATATATTACATATACATAATGTATAAAGTGGTGTAGGAAAAGTAAGTTTATATAATTAATTAATTAATAATAATAATAATAATAATAATAAAAGAAAAAGAAGAAAGAAAAGTCAAAGGGAGAAAGTGTGTGGTGGAGGTTGAAATAATTTATTATATTATTATTATTATTATTATTATATATATATATATATGATAAACATGAAAAGAAGAAGGAAAAAGATATTTTTTCTTCTTCTTCTTCTTCTTACACGAGAGAGAGAGAGAGAGAGAGAGAGAGAGAGAGAGAGAGAGAGAGAGAGAGAGAGAGAGTTGTGATTTTGCTTATACACATCAAATCCATAGGGATTTTGAGAGAATTGAAGAGGGATGTTGAAGATTTGGCATAATATTCAAGTAAGTTTTCTCTTGATTTCTCTTATTCTATTTGGAATTTTGTTTGAGTTTGATGGAGTGTTGTTGATGGTTGGAGTGTGTTTGTGTATGGTGTGTGTAAAAGTGTTGAAATGGAATTAAAGATAAGAAGTTAGGTTGGTGTGGGTGATGGAAGAGTAAGAGTTGTGTTTAGTGAAATTTTTTTCTGTTTTACAATTAGTAAAGGCTGTGACTTGTATGATTTTTAATTAAATATAGAAAAATGTTCTTGAAGTGAATTTTTGATATGTTGTGCCTCTATGAGTCTAGAATGACTGAAAAATATGTGGATTCGATTTTGGAATGGTTATGATTTTGGAAAGATTATTTTTATTAGACCTGTTCCAGCAGGTACCTTAACTGAGACAGCTATCTTTCGGGATTTTTAATAAAATGTAGAAAAATCATATTCAATTGAATTTTGGATATGTTGTTGTTTAGTGAGTCTAGTATTTGAGAAAAATAATTTGGAACCACGTTGATTGAATTTAATTTACAGAATTCACAAAGTTCAGAACTGCTGCCAGGATGCAGGGCAATTGGGGCAGTCTGGTTAGGTGAACTATTTGACCAAGATTTTGTGTTTAGTTTGATCTGAAATTTTAAAGGAATGATTTTAAGATGTAAAACTAAATTCTGTAAAAATTTTAGAATTTTTAGTCAAGTAGATTATTTTATACAATTTTTCAAAATAAGGATAAAGTGGAGTCTAAAACCAGAATTTACTATTCATATGGTCATTTTGCTAATATTCCTTTTGGATTAGGTTGTGAAGAGGTTGAATTGCCCTAATCTAAGTGTTGAGGATTCTTGGAAGAGTAAGTGTACAGATTGGTGTGAGTTGGTTTTAAGGTAAGTACAAACTACATTATTGCATACATTCATATGATATTGAGACTTGTGACATATTTAGTTATAATGTGAATGTTGTGATGAGCATGTAAAATATGTGTTAATGCCATTGATTATATCCATTTGAATAATGAATTGATTAATGTGATTTGAAATATAATGAAATGTGAAATGTGCAAGATGTGATGATGAAATGTAATGTGAAAGATATAATGTTATGAAGAGTTGCTTCATTGCGATTTGAGATCATATGAGATATGAGGCCATGATTGTTGGCTATGATGATGCAAATGAGATGATTGAGACATGGTTGCCTAATTTGCTTATGAAATATAAAATGAATTGAGAAAGAGATTATGAAGAGATGAATGAAATGTTTGTGTGTTTAATATGTTATTCAGATTTCAGAGTTCTGGGTTTGGCGGCATGCCTATGAAATATATGAATAATAGTAACAGTCTTGCCGGGTTGAGGATCTCCTCGAGATTAATCGGGTTGAGGTCCAAGAGACTGGGTCTGTTATACTTGTTTTGGTAACAGTCTTGCCGGGTTGAGGATCTCCTTGAGTCTAGCCAAGTAGAGGTCCAAGAGACTGGGTCTGTTACCCTATCCATGGATAGATATATATATGTGTATATCGCCTACGGGCTTGATAATTATGATTATGGACCAAAGCAGTAACTCTGAACTTTGAATAACATATTAGTGTCTTTTGGGCCCATGCTTGTCTTTGTTTAAATGTGATTCATGAAATGTGAAATGAATGAATAATGAGACCAATGATTGTTTTTGTTTAAATGTGAATTATGGAATAAGATGTAATGATATGAGATATATGATGATAATTATGAAATGAGATGATTACAATGTATAAATAAATTATTGAAGGTGAATGTAGATTGAAAAACTATGTTGAATGATGAGATCTGAAGGTACTACATGAAAATACAATATGATGAATAATATGGAGGTGGTTGTGGACATTGTGAGTATTATTTTATGAATGTTTTAATAAGTCATGGAATTGTGGGTTGTATTAATGAAATACGTGCATATGTATATAATTATGAGATTAGTAGAAATATAAATAAGGTGTAATTGAAATGGGAAAATATGATAAGAAAATAATAATATATGAAGTTAACATATAAGTATGATTGTCTGTTATGTATGTTTATAATATTTATTTGTACTACTAAGCTTTCGGGCTTAGCGCGGTTGTATATATCGCACAGGTGAGTAGGTGGTTGATCTGGAAGTCAAACTGATATGCCACGAGTAGGGTAAGAGTATTTCGAGACCAACTAGAAGGTGATGCATACATGTATAATTTCGTTATGTTGTATTTCTGACAAGAATGTATTCATATGTATAAATGAAATTTTGGTAAAGACAAGATTATCATATATATATATATAAGATTATTAAAAGTATGTGATAATAATAAAAATCTACTTATTTTGTATTAGAAGTGTGAACTCTTCTTGCAGGTTTGTAGTTGAGGGTATAAGGTGGATTCATTGGGAGTGTATTGAAACTGGTTGCATTTGCATGGGTCTGTGTAAAAATGTTTTCAAAAATCAGAAAAAAAAATCAGTTTTGTCGACACTTGGGATCAAATTTCTAGGCGAACCTCTGGCAAAATTTCTGTAAAACCAGAACTAAAATTTGAATTAAGTAAAATTGGTAGCAACATTTGGATAGTGTGGCGCCTCTACTCGGCTTACACATGTAGGCTGGGAAGGGGTGTTACATCCTCTCCTTATAGACCTCAAACAAATGGAGCTGTAGAAGCAGCAAATAAGTCTATAAAGGTGATCATACAAAAAATGATCAAGGAACATAGGGGTTGGCATGAGAAGTTACCACTGGCCTTATGGGGATATAGAACATCAATTAGAACTCCTACTGGGGCAACCCCATATTCACTGGTGTACGGAATGGAAGCAATACTCCCCATCAAACTGGAAGTTCAATCGGCAAGGATAATTTAAGAAAGTCAGATAAATGAAGCTGAATGGATTAGCAATTATCATCATCAGTTGTTGGGTTTGGATGAAAAAAGACTTCAAGCTCTACATCAGATTCAAGGGTATCAGAGGCGAATGGCCAGACATTTCAACAAAAAGGTCAAAGATCGAAAGTTAGAAGAAGGTTGTTTGGTTCTGAAAGAGATCAGAACACCTGTTACAGATCCTCGTGGGAAGTTTCGTCCTCTTTGGGCTGGACCCTACATTGTAAAGAAAATACTTTCTGGCAGAGCCGTCATCTTGTCTGATTTGGATGGTCTGGAGTTCACAAACCCATGCAATCTGGATCAATTAAAGAAATATTATGTATAATCATGCATTGTAAGGAACTACATTAGACCTGATTCTCGCAAACTAATTCGAGATATGTAGGCAGCTCTCCTTGAGCACGGTCTAAATTTTAATGAAAACCATTGATTCATTTTTCTTTTGTCAATATAAAAAAAATTCCACTAAGTTGAAAACCCGCAAAGGGCGGCTTAGGCAAGAATGGGTAAGAGCTCGCTAAGTTGAAAATCCGAAAGGACGGCTTAGGCAAAAATTAGAGCAAGTAAATAAAGTAGATAATTCTTGGAAAGCAAATGAAAGAGTCATTCATTCCAAAAAGAGTCATTCATTCCAAAAAAAGAATCATTCATTATAAAAAGAGTCATTCATTTCATGAAAAGAGTCAAACCATAAGTCCTAAACATCCAATGAACCAAAAAGGTAAAAGCAATCCAAAAAAGCAGACAATAGAGTCAACCCTAGGATCTAAGTCCTACGTCTCCTACGTGGGGCAGAGTCTTCGGTATCTTCCTTAGTTCCGGAACTTTCTGCAACATCTATCTTCCCCTCGTTAAGAGGAACCACATCCTCTCCCTCCAACTCCTGCAGCAATGCATGCCTCCTTGGCTTTTCAATTGGCCAAACTTCGGATATGAACCAAGTTCTGTACTCTGGAGTAGGTTGAACAAGGGAAGGCTCTGCAAAAGGCCTGATCATCTGATGGTTCCTAACCCAAGTTTCTAGAACAGCTCGAGTAACTCCGGGAGTAATAGGGGAAGCAATGGTAAGCCAAACAGGAAGAGGAACCCTCTGATCAATTCCCATCTGTCCGGGGACGCGAGAAGCACTATACCATGTACTATAAGTGAAACCAAGAAGGTAGAAATGGTTATGCATTGCATTTGCCTCCATGAAGCGAGAAATTCTATACCAAGGGATGAACCACAATAATTCTTCTGGTCCAAGCTCATACAACCAGATGATCCACTTAGCCATAGAGGGAAAAGAAACCTGGATTCTTATGGTGCGGTACTGAGAAGGGTTATAAGTCAAGGCATGGGGAGCAGCAACCACTCGGAGATGGTCTCTCAGCCAAACCTAAAAAAATAGATCCTTTCTATTTACAAGGAAAAAGAGAGATGATGAAATGAGAAGAAGCAAAAAGTATAACAAAATTACTTGAAGAATAATCGGAGTAACAGTCCAATTTTCAAATCCAAGTGCAGTTCTGTCAAGACTCTGAATAGTTTCAGCCAGAATCATACCACCAATGCAGTTAAGTTCTTCCATCTGCCTAATCATGGGGCAAAGCTTTAAATCTCCAAAGCCAGGGTCACGGTTGAAAAGAAACCCGGCTAACAGGCAAAAAACAAAAGCTCGCATCCTATGTTTCAGTTGAATCTCATCTTCAAAATTAGCGGTCAGGAATTCATCAATCAAAGGAAGCAACATCGCCTTATTCCCATCCATGATCATAGCTTGAGCTTGAGGCCTTGTAAAGTTGAAAAGCCTCTGAAAAGACCCCACATAGCCAACTCGAACCTCATGCCTTACAAGAGGGGCATTTGGGTCACATCCAATAATTGAGTAGAATTCCTCAAAAAGAGGACACATCTCCTCCATCCGGGTACCAAATCTGAAGACGTGAGCTTGGGGATCCCAAAATCTGATACAAGCATGCAAGAAATCCCAATCTACAGCTACGCCTCTAAGAGTAGCAATAGCTTTCAATCCATATCTTCCCATATTGATCCTTTCAGCCTTATGGAGGCTCTTGGTGCATTCATGCATCACATGGTTAAAGAGAGGGTTCATTGTTGAGGGAAAAATAAAAATCCTGCAGTGAAAAATCTGTTTTCTAGCTTGAAAGTCGTAAAAATATAAGGAAAAGGCGAAAACGAGGGTCTTTTGCACCTTACACAAAATTCTTGTTTCTGACGACCACTGAGCCCCATAAATCATTTTTATGGACCCCAGTGGGGGGCAATTGTGAATACTCAAATTTTGTGGCTCGGAAAGCCGATTTTCTCAGACTGCTGACGACCGAGCCAGACCAGATGTCCACGGTAAAATTCACCAAAAGTATGTCTTCATGGTACTTGAAATGTACGGAATGACGCGAGGATCACGGATATGGTCCCGGAATATTTTTGGAGGTCTGTAGCTCCCAAAAAATTAGTTTGAGCGAAAATCGTGCAACCCAATGTGCTATTTTGGCGGTTGAACCGCCGTATGCAACGGTCCAACCGCCGCGCAAGGCAGTCCAACCGCCGCCGTTTTTTCTTTTCCCTTTTTTCCGGCTAACCGCCTTGTACGGCGGTCAGACCGCCGTCCAGGTCCGATTTTGTCTATAAAAGGCCTCCGAATTTTCAGAATGGAGGTTTGGTCTTTTCAGGGGGTTTTCTCGGATTGGCTTCGGGCGGACGAATTCTCTATTTTCATACGCTTAAGAACTTCTCTTGGACTTTTCTTTGCATAAATCTAACATTGTGCTGCAGGAATCAATCGAAATCAAAATTAAAAAAAAATCGTAATCAAGAATCATAATCCAAGGTCCGAGAAAACGAGATCTGGAACTACGAAGTGGGAGAATCCTAAACATGGTAATATCCTAATTTATCCTTGGTCAATTTAAGCATATCATGAGCACTACACCTCTTTCTTAATTTCTTTTGGTCAAAGACCTAATCTCTTTTAGCATGAAGCCCATCACAATTAAAATCAACCTTTTGGCACGGAGCCTAAATCGCATTCTTTTTGGTACCAAGTACCCAAATTTTATCAAAATTAGCACTAAGTGCTCGAAATCTCACAATTTTGGCAAAAAGCCTGACAATGCACGAAACATACACACACATATGCATAATGCATAATTGCCTTTAAATAGGCTTTTCCGAACTACATGGGCTTTGATCTCTCATAAAAAATGAGAGTATGTAGGCATATTTGGGATTCACCCCGAATAGCAAGTCCACAATTTACTAACAATCTGTTTGTCTTCTTTTCTTCGTCCCTTTTAGGTTTATTTTTTTTGGCAAATTAATCAAATACATGACATAGTCCCCGAATCCTCCTTGGGTTCGTAGATTAGAAACCTTTACATTGGATGCATTATTGGAGTCAAACAAGGGTTTTCTTAGTTTTTCCCTTTGAACAGAAAAAACTGAGTGGTGACTCCTAACAACAAGTGAATGTTCCTCCGAATCCTTTTCGGGTGGAAACCGAGGTTCACAGTCACCTACAGACCTCTTCGTTCTTTGCTCTTATTTCTTTGGTCTTCTTCTTTGGCAATGTGTGGGACACGGCCAAGCTCCTGGCCGTGTCAAGTGACACGACCAGTGGCTTGGCCGTGTCCTCTGAGTGTGTCAGTTACTGCTCAAATTTTTCCTTCCTCTCTTGGTTCCTTGGTTTTGCCCTTATGGTGAGACATGCTTCATGCTATTCTTCCTAGGAAATGTTTGCATATTAACCTAAAATAAACACTTAAACAAACTTTAAACAAGAATCAAATAAACATTAACCAATAACACATAAACACCACACTAAAAACTAGAACAAAAATGACATAAACACTGAAATAAATTAAAACAACCAAAATTGATGAAAACACTAAATAAACAGATTAAAACTACCAAAATACCTAAATAAAACAATAATCATCATAATAAATAAGATATAATTCTATGACAAAAACTAATAAAACATTTTCCCAACTTTGAAAATTGTCTCCTATTTTCTTGACCAGCTGTATTGACATCCACTACTTTCTGTACACCTTGATTGCCAAACAGATAATTTCCCTTCTCATTCCTTCTTACAGAAAAATAGTTATTCTCTCTTTCCCATTCTTCTATTTGCAAGCTAGCTTCAAGAAGATCTTTGAAATCCTTGATAAGTGTATGAGACATCTATTCATGTAGATTAGGCAGGACACCTCTCACTATCATCCTAATCTGATCAAACTCATCCAGCCTCTTCTCAAGAAGTGCAGCCTTATTCCTCCATCTCTTCACATAATCAATGAAATTCTCTTTCTACTTTTGCCTAATTAATTCTACCTATATCAGAGTAACTACTAGAGGAAGGCTTTATACAACGAATCTCAATTCTTTTAACTACTTTCCTCCAAGGTGTTGAACCAGTTTTGCACAACATGATCCAATGAGAGCATGAAGTACCTTAGAGTTTGAGCCTTAGTAGCTCGAGTTGATTGCATGGCAATAATGTACTACTTAACATGTAGATGGAGATTTCCTGTTCCATCGAACTTAGCAAATTAAGACATCTTAAACTTATAAGGAACTTCTTCATCTTGTTCAAACAACATGTCCACTTCTGACACCTCCTTAGCCTTCAGCTTCTAACTTCTCATCCAAATTAGTAGTCATCTTTTTCCACATCAGCAGTTTCAATTTTCTCCGTAGCTTTCTTTTCCTTCTTCTTTTCTTGAGGATCTTGGAAATATGCTTGCCAGTCATCATCATCCATCACTACTTTGTCTTCCTCAGAGGCCATTTTGGCTACTTTAGCCTTTCCCTAATCTTTTTGCTTATTGTTACTAGCAGATGCTTCAACATTATTATCCTCCAATAGTGAAAGCAATTGACTTCTCACGGTATCAGCCAGGGCCCTCTTCAATTTTTCCATCTTGGAGTTGAGAGCATTATTCACCATCTTTTGAATTTGCTCAAGTTCCATTGATCTTGATGTACAATTGACTGAATTCCCACTAAATTCTAAACCATAGGTCGGATTGTCGTAGGCTCAAACTGATGTACTTTAGGTCTGTGAGCTAGAAAGGATTAATGCTATATAATGCAATGCATGTTTGCATGTATGCATGTATGCATAGGTAACAAACAAACAAAGAGAGCAAGGATATTCCTTCTAACCTTATATCACCCGCACACAAATGGCGAGTCTCTTTTCCTAGGTATATGTTCAACAAAACATCAACATCGGATATTTTATTTTTAAAAGATCCACTCGAATGGTTTAACCAATAATTGTTTTTTCAAATAGAGAAATCAGTCCATGGTAACTCCCACTAATTAAGCCTTAAACTATTGAATTAACTAAAAATAGCTTTTATGATAGATTATAGATTACAACTAAAGGGTTTATCATAAATAGATTTCTTCTTGGAAAAAACAACTAAAGATTTATCCTACAAGCAAACCCATGACTAACAAATCTTAGTATAAATCAGGCCCACAATTGATTTTAATATTTCATAATTGACCTAAATAATTGTAAGCCCAAAGTTTGAATCATGAACTGAAAAATAGTTTTGAAAATATTTCCAAGCCCAATGTATAAAAAGGTTTGGTTAAAAATGAATTTTGGGTTTTGAGCTTGGGGCATGAGGAGAGAAAGAATTTTCGATCCATCTTAAAAAAGTTTTATATCCAAAGAACATTTTGAAAAAGAGTTTGAAAATAATTTTGGTCTTTTGGGTTTCAATTTTGGGCTTAAAAGAAAAAATTATTTTGGGGCTTTAAAATTATTTTGGGCTTTGAAATTATTTTGGACCTTAAAATTATTTTGGGCCTACACCATAATTATATCATATTGGGAAAAAAGAAACCAAATTGGCCAGAACTCAAACCAAAATATGTTAACCATATCAAATAGCAAGCATATTAGGTAAACCTAAGGAAAGTTACTAGGCCAACTATATGAGTTTTAGTCTTTGGGTTGAAAAGTTTAGGTTTCTATAGCAAGTATATACCAAAAGGTACGAGGCTATGAGTGGTTATGTAAAGCTCGATCTTTATACCTTGAGTGAAAGTATGGTATCCCTTACACAACATAATATGGGTTACACGAGGTATCCTAACTCACACATATAATGCAATTTAAGTGATGCAACGGATAATATCATAATAAGAAAAAATAAAATAATATAAAGACCAACGGAATCAACTTCTCTTATCCCCAGTGGAGTTGCTTTCTCTTAAGACTGGAAGTGTTAAATAAAAAATCAAATCACACCATCTCTGTAATAAGTAAATGCCTCTTTTTCTCCCGAAGTTGTCGGAATTATTCGTAATAAGATATTGGTCTGTGAGTGGGGATTTACACCCCCCACTCCCGGTAGAATGGTTATTGCGATTTTGGCACTATTAGGCTCTGAACCTTAAAGAATACAGGCCTAAACATGGAGAATTAGAGTCGCCACCTAAACATGCTAGGAAGATAGAAAGGGGTGGATGACTCGATTCCTAAGGAATCCCCAACCCCTACTAGGTTTGGAAAGTTGGGTACGTATGGGGAAGGTGAGAATGACCCAACACCTCCATAGCACCCGGTTCATTGGAACTGCCCTCCTTTTCAGGTCTATATATTATTAAATTCTTAACCTATTAGAATATAATCCATAATACATGCAATTAGAATAAATAAATATTAATTATATTAAAATCAAAGGAAGTCCAAATAAACCAATAAAATGGACACCCATACAAGATGGAAATATACCCTTACAATGTCCAACCAAAATATAAGAAAATAAAATAGGATACCCACCACTTAGTGAAAACATGTCCCTAAAATTAATCCTAAAACTCAAATAAGATAAAAAGGTCAAATTAAATAAAATAAATCAGATACAAAGTGGAAACATGCCTTTTACATCATCAACCAAATCCAAATAACAAATAAATATAATTCAATTAATAAGACAATCAAAATGTATCATCCATCATAAAGCATACAACAATAAATCAAATAATTAAGTCTAGGGTTTAATCTTAAATTAGATGTTAAACATGCAACATTAGGGTTTTACATATGAAACTAGGCATTATTAAGGTAAATTAGGGTTTTTAGTACAAAATTAGGGTTTTAAAGTTTTAAACATGCAAATTAGGGTTTTGGTAACAAAGTTAGGGTTTTGGGATTTTTAAACATGCAAATTAGGGTTTAGATAACAAAATAAGGGTTTTAATGATTTGAGAAATAAAATTAGAGTTTTAAAGTATAAATTAGGATTAATGATTTTGGAAACAAAATTAGAGTTTTTAAGGTATAAATTAGGGTTTAGGGTCAAAGCATGCAAAACTAGGATTTTTTTTTATACAAATTAGGGTTTTGAGAAATAATTTAGGTTTTTAATGCTAACCTAGTGCTAAACATAATAAATTATGGTTTAGATCAAAATAAGTTGGATTAAATCAAGTTGTTAAGGTTTGTACCAAATCATAATCAAAATTATTTTGTCGTTGTACTAAATTAAATCAATAACTTCAAATTATTTAAGAATGAAAATAGCTACTGGAAGATTAAACAAATTAAGTATGGAAAATCGAACATATTGTTTAAAGAATGAAAATAGCTGTTGGAAGTTTAAACAAATTAAGTTTGGAAAATTGAACCTACATTGTTGGTCACACCAATGTTAATATGTTGAACCAAGCTCATTTATGCTACTGCCTGGACCAAATTTGATCTTGGTTGAGCGAAGCAATCTAGAGGCAATTGCTACTGCCTCCCTTGGTCGCTATGTGTTGATTTTGCGTGTTTCGATTTCTGTGTGAATTTCTTTTCTTTGTTAATTATTATTGCCCATTATGCTTGTTAATAAATCTATATTTATAGGCAACAATTAGATTAATGCCATCTTAATAACCTTAAATTTCCAAAAACTTTAGTACTTATCCTAGTGCGATTAGAATTGAAACAAAACTCAAGCTAAATTTGGCACGGCTCATGTCAAATTAAACCGTTGTCAATTTTATATGAACCAAAGCTCATATCGAACTGGACCATGGCCAATTTGATATGAGCTTCGTGCTCATGTCGAATTAGAGTGTCTAATTCAATATTGGTGTAGCCCATATGAATTATACCAAACCAAACCCATTTTAACTTCATATCAAACCTAACTTGGACTTTAAAATTTGAAACAGCTTAATTTGACCCTTTTAAAATTGGACTGATCTAATTTAAAGCTTTAAACTAAGTTTAAGCTATTAAAATTTGACTGAATTTGACTTGGCCTCTATTAATTGGGATCAAATTTGCTTAGGGCCAAATTAGAGGTTTACAAAACCCTAACAAAATAAAGAAACACAATTGATCTAAAATTCATGTAAATATTGGAAGTAAATTTATGATATGATAAAGTTTGATTTTAGGCTTGTACTCTTCATAAGAATTGTAACTTCAGAAATTTATATGTATTTTGGCTTTTGAATCACTCAATTTGGGCTTCGGAAGCTCAAGTTATGGCCATTTGAAATAAACTAGTTAGAATACAAATCTAGTCTGATTTGGTTTTGATCTGAAGACAAATTCATCTACAATTCTAGCGCTATAATTTTTATGAAGAGCCCAAGTCCAGATTCAGATTTTATTAGATTAAAAATCTCTGTCAAAGATTTTGCATGAATTTTAAATTATTTAGTATCCTTATTTTTTATTTGTCTTTCCTTTTATGATTAGGTTAGGGTTATGTCTTGTAACCTATAACTAGCTCTTATTTTATATTGTAATGTAGTTAAGAATTTTATGGATTAATAAAAGTTTATTTTTGTTCTTGGAAGAGATTTCATCTCTTGTTCTTAGTTCTTTCTTGAATCAAGGTTTTTTATTCTCAAAGTTAACTACTTTGTGATAGGTAATTCTAAGATTCTCTTCTAGAGGAAGGAATTAGGTCAAGGACTTGAAAAAGGATTTGATTTGGTTTTTTATTTGTTTTGGAAAAGGATAAAGACAAGTGGGTCTCTAGTTTCATATACTCATGGTTTGCTTCAGTATTTTAACTATTATTTGAGGTAATTCTAACTCCATTTTTATTTATTTTTTTCAATTGAATTTGACTTATGTTCTTTGTTGAGATAGAATTAATCTTGTAATAATTTGAAAATTGCAAAATATGAGTTTTTAGTTAAAAATAGAGCAAAGTAGAGGAAAAAGGTGCAAATGGTAGAAAGGAACCAAAGGCATGCCTATTGCACTCAAGGCCATACCCTGGACTCCAATTTGAACCTGCCAAAGAAGAGAAGATAAGAAGAAGAAGTTCCGGAAGAGAATCCATTTCCATGATCGTGGAACTCAAAAGCCATGCCCATGGGAATGATTCATACATTGCCTAAAGATGGTTGGAATTCCAAAAGTGAATTGAAGACCAAGGTCGTGGCATTCAAAGGCCAATGCCAGAGGAAAATGCATTTTTATGAAGAAAACTCTTAAAATTTAACTTTTTTGAATTAAAACTTTTTTAACCAGATCATAATATTTTCCTACTTGCAAAAAAGTCCCTTAAGCCCTTATAAATACCCTAGATCTTTCTTAATGTACACAATTTGGAGAGAAAATTTCTAAATTTTTAAAGACAAGGCCTTGAAGAAAAAGAAGAGATTTTTCTTCAAGATTATTCAAGAACAAGAAGCTCCCTTCAATCCAAAGTTTAATCTTTCTTGTTTGTTTTTAGTTTCAATCATGTATTATACTATTTTCTTTTACTTTTTACTTTTTATTTCATTTATGAGGAACTAAAAACCCAATTAGGGTTAAACTTCTCTTATTAATTTTTCTATGGATTAATTATTTAATATTTGATTCAATTAAAGTTTACTCTCGATTATTTTATTATATTTGATCTTAATGTATTAATTATATAGCCAATAATTGATTGATCTAAGATATTGTGTGATGGAGTGAAAGTGGAAGTATAATATTAGTTTACGAAGGTAACAATCTTAAGAAGTTCATAAAAAGTTTTCATAAATCTTAATGAATTGACTTAATTTCCTATGATTATGAGAGTAGATGATAGAGTGATATTTTGACTAATATTTTAGATAATTCTAACCATGTTTTCAAATTGAATTTGATGAATTTTCTTTGATTGAGTTAGAATTCTCTTATTTTAGCTTAGAAAGTCAGGATATAATATTTTTAACGTAAAGTGGTGAAAAATTGAAGAAAAATGCGCAAACAATCAAATACCATTCTCATTGCCCTTTATGGCCATGACCCTAAATATCAAAATGAGTCTGCCAACTCAAAAGGAGAAAAAAAGATGATTTCTAAACAAGAAATGAAACCCATAGTTCGACACTCCAAGGCTAGGCCTGTGGGATATGTTTCATTGCTGCCCAAATGAAGAGAAGGAAGAAAAGTCAGAATTCTAGCCTGTGATTGAAAGCCACGACTATGGCACTCAAATAGTACGGCCGCGGGACTTAAACTGTCACTAACAGGCTATAAAATATTTTGAAATAGCTCATATCCACCTAGGCCACGACCATGGCACTCAAAATCCACATTCATGGGGCAGATTTCTATGACTTTAAGTTGAAAAATTGGAAAAATAAAGGATCAAATAGTTATAAATAGTTATACTCCAGCCTTTGCTAGCTTTTCTCCTCCAAGAAGCTTCTAAGCTCTCTATATAATCAAACATCCTCTTAAGGTTTCAGCATTGAAGATTGTCTATAAAATTAGATTATATTTAATTATCTAAGAAATAAATTTTAGTTTTCTTAAAATTTCTTTTGTGAGAAGAGTAAAATTAGGTTCAAGGAAGAAATTCAAGTTCCAAGTGGAGTTCTTCTTCAATCCAAATAATTAGAGTTTGATCTTTCTTATTCTTTAAATTCTATCTATAATAATTGTCTTTAATGTTTGTAGTTTTTTTTATTTCAATTATGAGGAAATAAATCTTAAGGGTTGGTCCCTTATATTGAATTTATTATGGAATATTATATGCTTATTTGATTGAATTAAGTTTATCCTTGATTATTTTGTTATCTTTAATCTTAACGTTTTAATTATTTGGCCAATAATTAATTGAATTGAGATGTTGTGTGATGGAGCGAGAGTGGGAGAATAAAATTAATCCAAGGAGATAACAATCTTAAGTTTTTACTTAAAGATAAGGTTAGCACTTAAGAGGATAATTCAAGATTCTCACAAAACCTAATGAATTAATTTAATTACTTATGATAATGAAAGTAGATATAATGATTAAATTAATTTTAGTTTTAGTACTTGAGAGAGACTAAAACTTGATTTAGGAGAATTCAACCATTAATCAAAAGAAAAACTGAATTAAATCAATACTTTTGAAAATCCGCAGCAATTCAATAAAGGTGGCTTAACCCTAAGCTTAAAATTATTAGATTTAAGTTAAGCTTCAATTATAAATCAAACTTTGACATCCGACTAATAATTTGTTTAATTATTTCATACTTAGAATAACCCTTCTCATGGGACGATACTTTACTTATCACTTGATTACAACCTGTGCACTTATAGACATCTAGGCTAGGCTTTAATAAGTTTTTGGCTCCGTTGCTAGGGAGGCAACCATTCTAACATTAATAATATTATAAATTCTTATTTTTTTTATATTATTTCTTTACTTTCATTGAAGAATTTTTGGTTTATATGTACAGAAATCCAAATACAACACTTGAGCCATATAATTCAGAAATTGAAAGGTTTTATAGGAAGAAAAAGAAGGAGAGGAAAGAAAAGCAAAAGAAGGATAAGGTGGAAGGACCTTAATAGAAATTCTTAAGATAGATAATCCTTGTGAATCATCTGACGAAGAACCAACCATGGGAGATCCTAAAAAATGTGGCCCTTAAGTACTATGTTATGCCCTCTGTACAACCAAGGTCTAGCATAGCCAAACCACCAGTTCAAGCCAACACTATTGTCTAAAACTAGCACTTATCAACTTGATTCAACAATTAGTTTTCTATAGCTTGCCACATGAAGATGCTTATGCCCACATCTCCAACTTTTTTAGAGATGTGTGACACCTTCAAAATTAATGGAGTATCCGATGATGCATTCCTTTTACGACTTTTCTAGTTTATTTAAAAGATCAAGAAAAGGATTGGCTAACTTCTAAGGCCCCAAATATATTCACCACAAGGGATCAATTAGCAACAGATTTCATAGCAGAGTATTTTTTTACCTATAAAAAGGTCAAATTAAGAAATGATATCACAAATTTTATTCAATAAGATGGAGAAAGCTTATATAAAACTTAAGAATGTTTCAAAAATTTGCAAAGGAAGTGTCCTCACCATGGAGTCCTTGAATGGCTTTTGATTCAAACCTTTTATAATGGTCTTCATCCAAACAACAAAGGCACAATAGATGCAGTAACTAGTGGTGCAATCATGAATAAAGCTCCTTCTAAAGCAAATGATTTAATTAAAGAAATGGCAGCAAATATTGACCATTGGACTTTAAAACACATTATTTATAAATGAATTGCTAGATTACATGAAATTGATACCTTTTATTTGCTTGTGGCTAAGGTGGATCCTATAGCTAAGAAATTAGAGCATGTCAATCTATCATCATCATTGTCAACTTGTGAAGGATGTGGAGGAAGCCATAATACTATAGATTGTAGAATTATAGAGCAAGTCCAATTTTTAGGCAATCAAAATAGAGGTCCAAATTTTCCTTAAGGGAAAATATATAATACAACATGGAGAAATCATCCTAACTTATCTTAGGGAAATCAAAGTAATAAAAAAGTACCTTATCAACCTCCATACATGAAAAATCAAAATCAAAGTCCTACTCATTCTTTAGAAAAGATAGCATATGAATATGCATTGGAGAAATTCATTGGAGCAACATTAGAGATATTTGACAAACTTAAAAAGTAATATGACAAGCTTGAACAGAAAATCAAATATCTCTCAACTCAAAATAGGAATCTTGATACACAGGGGAAAATTGCAAGTTCTTAAGCTCATTCAAGTCAAGTGGAGATAAACCTAAGGGAGCATTGTAAAGTCGTAACCTTAAGAAGCGATTTGCAACTTGAAGATCCTCAACCATAAAAAACTCTAAATCTTGTCAAAGAAAAAGAAAAAGAAGAAGAAGCCAAAGAAAAGGAATCACCAAAGGAGATTGTTAAACTATATATGCCTCCCATACATTTTCCTTAAAGAATAAAGAAGCAAAAATTAGATAAGGAATATGAAAAATTTTTAGAAATATTTAAACAACTTCACATAAATTTTCCTTTTTGCAGAAGCACTAAGTCAGATGCCCACTCTTGTAAAGTTCCTTAAAGAGTTATTGTCCAACAAAAGGAAGCTAGAAAATAATGCCAAAATTGCACTTACATAGGAATGTAGTGCAGTGAATCAAAATAAGCTTCCTTCAAAATTAAAGATCTAGGGAGTTTTTTTTATTCCGTGTACTATTGGTGAAGTAGTTTTCATAAAGCTTTATGTGATTTAGGTGCTAGTGTTAGTCTAATGCCTAGTTCAATTTGTAAGAAACTTGATTTCACTCAACTGTAATCAATAAAGATGCCTCTTCAATTAACAGATCGTTCAATTAAATATCCAATTGGAGTAGCAGAAGATGTCCTTGTGAAAGTGGATAAACTTTACATTCAAGTAGATTTTGTAATTCTAGAAATGGAAGAACATGTAGAAATTTCACTTATTTTAGGAAGGCTATTCTTGGCTATAATTGGAGCTATGATCGATGTTTGGGAGGAAAACTCACTTTACAAGTAGGAGAGGAGAAAGTGGAGTTTAATTTGACAAAAGCTACTAAAAATCCTACTTTTTTAGATAATTGTTTTCTAGTTGATGTCATAGATGAATGTGTACAACAAACTTGTGAGCAAAATTTTGAAGATTCTTTAGAAACTTGTCTTGCATAAAGTTTCACTCTAGATGATGAGAATAAAGAAGTTGTTGCTTATGCTTTAGCATTAGAAACAACTCCAATGATGTATTTTAACAAATTTGAACCACTTGGAAAAGGTAAACCCCTACCTTCTCCCTTTATTGTAAAAGCTCCAAAATTGGAATTAAAACCTCTTCCCAACTCAGGTATGCATTTCTTGGACCTAATGATACTTTACCTATTATTATAAATACTAATTTATTTGAAATTTAGTTAAGTCAAACCTTAGACTTGATTAGGAAATGCAAAAAGGTAATAGGTTGGACTTTATCTGACATTAAAGGAATTAACCCTTCAATTTATTTGCATAGAATTTTAATGGAAGAAAATTCTAAAATGTAATAGATTAATAAAGGAGATTGAATCCAAATATAAAAGAAAAAGGAGATTGAATCCAAATATGAAAGATGTAGTTAAAGCAGAAATGACTAAATTATTTGATGCAGGAATAATTTATCCTATATTTGGTAGCTCTTGGGTAAATCCTATACATGTGGTTCTTAAAAAAGGGAGGAATGATTGTGATAACTAATGAAAATAATGAATTAACTCCCTCGAGAACAGTTACAGGATGGCACATTAGCATAGATTATAGGAAGTTAAATAAAGCCATCCGCGAAGATCATTTTTCTTTACCATTCATTGATCAAATGCTTGAAATATTTACAAATAATGCATATTTTTGCTTATTAGAAGGATATTTAGGGTACTTTCAAATTCTTATAGCTCCTGAAGATCAAGAGAGTCCATGTGGAACTTTTGCTTATTATAGAATGCCTTTTAGATAGTGTAATGCTCCAACCACTTTTCAAAAATGCATGATGGCTATATTTTCTAATATTTTAGAACTAATTATTGAAATTTTTATGGATGACTTTACTGTTTATGGTTCTACTTTTGATGGTTGTTTACAATATTTGGAACAGGAACTTAAGAGATGTGAAGAAATAAACCTTGTCAAGTAGGAAAAATGCCATTTTATGGTGTAAGAAGAAATTATACTTGAACATAAGATTTTTTTAAAAAGTAATTGAAGTGGACAGAGCTAAACTTGAAGTCATCGAAAACCTACCACCACCAACTAATGTTAAAGAAGTTCATAGTCTCTTAGGACATATAGGGTTTTATAGGCGCTTTATTATATATTTTTCAAAAAATTACTAAACCCTTATTTTAAAAATAAAGATGTTGTTTTTAATTTTTATAATGAATATTTAATTGCTTTTAACATGTTAAATGTAGCTTTTAAAACAACTCCTATTATCTCACCACCGGATTGGTCTTTACCATTCAAGCTCATGTGTGATGCCAATGATTATGAAATTGGAGCTGTTTTGAGTCAATGGAAGAATAATAAGAGTCATGTCATTTACTGTTTAAGTCGAACCCTTGATGACACTCAAATTAATTATGCTACAAACGAAAAAGAGATGATTGCTATAGGTTTTGCTTTTTACATATTCATATCATACCTCTTGGGTTACAAGGTTATTGTCTTTACTGACCTTGCAACGATCAAATATCTTATTAGGAAAAAGGAAGCTAAACCAAGATTAATTAGATGGATTTTTCTTTTTTGAAAATTTCATTTGAAAATTTAGTAGACGATTATCTTTTAAAATTGGAGAAACAAAAGGATAAAGAAGAAGAATTACCCTTCAATGAATAATTTCCTGATGAATAACTTTTCTTTTTCAAAACTTATATCCCTTGGTATGCCTTTTTGATGTGAAACACTATATATGGAAGGAACCCCTACTATTTAAGTATTATAGGGATGGGATGATTCGTAGATGTGTATCGAAAGTGAAAATAAAAAGCATCTTGAATTTTATCATTCAAAAGAGTATGATGGTCATTCTAGCACTTCTAAAATGATTGCTAAAATTCGGTAGTTCAGATTTTTCTGGCCTAAATCTTTCGTTCAAGAATGTGATCATTGTCAACAATTTGAAAACATTTCAAGAAAGCAAGACATGCCACTCAATTCAATTCTTGAAGTTAAACTTTTTAATGTTTGGGGAATTAATTTTATGGGACCTTTTTTCGCCATCATTCAATAATCAATATATCTTGGTGGTAGTAGATTATGTGTCAAAATGGGTGGAAGAAATATCAAGTCCAATAAATGATTCAAATGTGGTTGTCAAGTTCATGAAAAAGAATATTTTCACAAGATCCAGAATTCCTAGGGCTATGGTAAGTGATGGAGGTACTTACTTTTGCAATAAGAGCTTTGATTATCTTCTTAAGAAATATGAAGTACACTGTAAGGTGGTAACATCTTATCACCCTCAAACTAGTGCTCAAGTGGAGATATCAAATAAGGAACTTAAATGGATTTTGGAAAACACAGTTAGCACTTTAAGAAAAGATTGGTCACTTAAACTTGATGACGCTCTTTAGGCTTATCGAATAGCTTTTAAAACCCCAATTGGTATGTCACCTTATTGCCTTGTCTTTGGAAAGGCATGCCATTTGCTAATTGAGTTAGAGCATATAGTGTATTATGCTATCAAATAATTGAATATGAACTTAAAAGCTGTTGAACAAAAGCGACATTTGTAATTAAGTGAGTTGGATGAAATTCGATTTTAAGCCTTTGAGAATATCGAGATCTATAAGGAAAGAACAAAAGCATGGCATAATATATTTATTCAACCAAATCAATTTATGAAGGACAATAAGTTCTATTATACAATTCAAGGTTAAAGCTCTTTTCGAGAAAGCTTTAGTCTCATTGGTCCGGACCATTTAAAGTTGTAAAAGTCTATCCTTACGGAGAAATTGACATTCAAAATCAAGGAGGAGAAACTTTGATAGTTAATGGAAAACATTTAAAGGCATACTACATTGGTGATCCGATAGATATTAGGAGTGCCTATCATTTCAACAAATAAACATTCAAGCTGAAGAAAGTCAAGCTATCAACTATAAATATAGTGCTTGATGGGAGCAACCCAATTAATTTTTATGTTTTTGTTTTATTTTCCTTAGTTTGATTTGCGTTTTTTTAGTATTTTTATTAAATTTGCATTAAATTTGGCTTTTTAGGTGACTTAGACTACAAAACAAGAGGGAACCACTAGAAAAATAAAAGCCACAATCATGGTAAACCTTCACCATGGCAATTGATATGAAATTGAGAAAATCAAGGAGAAAAAGAAAAATAAATGGAACGCTAGTATGTAACTGAAAGCCACGACCGTGGCCTGTGCATCCCTTGCTCGTTGGATTTATTCATGGACTGGCCAGATGAAGCAGTTGATTCCTGAAGAAGAGTTAGAAGTAAACCAAATTCATGACTGTTGAGAACCATGAATGTAAAATGTGTTTCAAAACTGTGTAGAAGGCTCTAAGGGACGTTTGACTAGTAAAAAGAGACCATGGCATACAATGCCATGACCATGGCACCTCTGGTAGTATAAATTCATCTTGTTTTCTCTCTTTCTTCACTTTTGCAAACCTTGGCCATGCAAACTTGAAAGCCAAGATACTAACCTCTCAACCCACGACCAAATATACCTTTTTCACTCAATTTTTCATAAAATTTCATCAATCACTCAACAAAAATGCCTAGAAGCAAGACTTTAGCAAAGAAATCAAGAGGGGAAGTTCAAAAAGAAGAAGACAAGAAGAATCTTTATCTTCTTCAGCTCAATCCCCACCTTCATCACCACCTCATCAGCCTCCAAACAGGTACCCATAAATTAGATTTAGAGATGAAGTGCAATAAAAAAGGTACCATGAACTAAGCTCTCAAAAAATTATTCCTCCTAGATTTATTGATGGTGATGTGATTAGAAAACTAGGATGGAATGATAATTTAATGAAAGTGTCCATAGATATGCAATGGATTATTTTTGCTTCTATGCATTTTCCCACCTATGTTGAATTGACTTTAGAATTTTTGAGTGTCTTTAAATTTATATCACCTGATAGAAATGTTGCTTATAATGGTAAGGTGGAATTTAGACTAGCCAATAGAAATTATAACTACTGTATTATTGAATTTGGACATTCGAGTGGCTTAGTCGATGTTCATGGCACTAGTGGGAAAATTGATGGGTTTGATGAAAAAGAAATATGGACTAGATTGCGTGGTTTGGATAGATTTGATAGTAGAATTTCAAAAGCCTCCAATTTCACCAACCCATTCTATAGGTACATCCATGTTGTCTTAGCCAACACTATTTTTAGTAGAGGTGAAAGTTAAGAAATGGTAAATTCTAAGGAGTTACATTTATTATATTGTGCTTTAAAGGAAACTCCTTTTAATTATGGATTTTGGTTTGCTAAGAGGTGTGAGGAAATTAATTAAATTAAATAAATAATTTGAGGGATAAATGAAGTGTTGAAAATGAGAAATATGAAATGTATATGTGAGGTATATGTAGAATATATATAACATATAAAAGTCAAAGTAAATAGTAAAGTCAAAGGATAAAATGGTAAAAATGGTAAAAAAATTAAAAGTTAAAAAATTCAAAAATAAAATATTTATAAATAGAAGATAAAAATTTAGAATTAAAAATAATTAAATAAATATTTTATTAAAATAATAAAATATTATATATATATATATGGATAGGAAATGAAGAGGAATTAAAAGTCAAAAATTAAAACTATTCACTTTTCTTCTTCAAGTGGTTGGCCTCTGTGGATGAGAAAAGGGAAGGATACCCATCTTCACTAACACCAAATATTTGAAGGATTTCAAGGGATTAAAATTGCTTTGGGTGAATTTCCAACAAGTAATAAGCTTTCTTTCATTATTTTGAAGTTTTATGGAAATATTTGAATATGTGAGATATGTGTTTTTGATGGGAGATGGGGAGATGAAATAATTGTTGGAATGAATATGTATGATGGTTTTTTGATGTAAGAATAATGGTTTTAAGATTAGATTGAAGAAAAAAGTTTGGTTAGAGTTTGGAAGAAGAAGAATGAGATTTAGGTTTTTGGAAGGGTTTTGATAAAGAATGGATGTTCATGTGATTTCATTATTTAAATCATGTTCTAAAATGATTTTAATGATGAAAATGAACTTAAATTGACAACTAGAACTAGTTAGAATGAATTTCCAAAGTTAAAGTGAGTTAGGGCACATTTTAGCAATTTGAAGAGAATATTTGTAAATTGAGTTTTATTGCTTAAAATGTGTTAGAATGTGATGTTAGCGATATATTTGAGCTTTAAACTCAATTTAGAATTAGTTGAAATGGTTTTCCTTAGGGCAAGAAAATGGAATTTTAAAGGAGTTTTGTTAAATTGCGTTTTATTAGATAAAACACCTAAAAATGTGACTCTAATTAATTATATATCTTCACATTTTGAATAGACTTGAGTAGAAGAAAATTATCCAACCCTAGTGGTGAAGGGCATAGCGACGAAGTGGTGGTAAGTTGGATTTCTAGATTGAAAGTGCTAAAATCTAAGGTTAGTACATGGTTTGGCCTGTAATGTAATTGATTGCATTGATTTTAAACATAACACATTGCATATGTTGTATGTGTTATGTTACTTGAATATTTGTTCATGTATATATGAAGCATTATTTGGAATAACAATGCTTGATTTGCATTTTTTATGACATGTTAAGCCATTAGGAAATGGCTAACTAGAATGTTATGTGTAATAAGTGAAAAATGTAAATATTGCACTAAAATGTGGAAGTAAGCCACATTTTTATTTTATGTGATTATGATGTAGAAAATGAGTTGCATATTGTAAAAAGAATATGAAATGTGAAAAAACAAGAGAAGATGAATTTTGAGAAATGTGTTTGTATGTATACCTTATATAAAGTGTACTTCTGAGATATTATTGTTGGATATTATTATGCCCCTAGGTGAGACACGCTGATGTCATAGATAATATTACGCCCAGGGATGAGATACGCTAGTGTCATAGATATTATTACGCCTTCTAGTGAGGCACACTAGTATCACAGATGATTAAGTTAACCCAAGACAATATTTTTGAAACTGAACTAATATATAAAGAATTTTGAGCCTAATGTGTGTGGCTGATTGATTTATTGATGAAAGTATGTATATGTTGCTTGACATTTGTAGTATAATGCATCTATGGCATTGCACATAATATATCATGTATTTTTGTACCAAAGTATGTACCGCTAGGTTTTTAGCTTAGCGCGATTAAAATTCATCATGCATGTAACGTGGTTGATCTGGAGGTTCTGGAGAGTTTTGCTAAACCACACCAGGTCTAGATTGTGGTAGATTATTTTTGAAGTTTGGATAGGCTGCCACTGACCAGAGCTAGCTGCATACATGTAAATACTTTTATTTTGTGAAACTTGATATACATGTGTACATTACATGTATATTAAAATGATATAAATTTTAAAGTATTTGGCTTAATGTTAGGGTTATAAATATTATATATATATATATATTGATATATATATTTATGTTTGAGCATTTTGAGAAATGTTGGAGTGTGGTGAAGATATGGTTGAATGTGTATATTTGGGATTGTGAAAATTTTACTGTAGTTTGTGTAATTTGATTTTTGCAAAATGTTTGAAAAACAGACAAAACTATGGTGAATTTTTCCCAAAGATTTTTCTCTAAAATATGTATTTTTAGTAACTAATTTACATATGTATATTTTCACTAATATATTGAAGTACATTTTAAGTATATGAAATATTTTCTTGTGCTTATGGAATTTGTAATTAAGTGAGGTTGTGATATTCTAGTATTTTGTATGTATATTTTACATATATGGGGTATATGTATTGTACGTATACAGGGTAGAAGAGTGTTACAGAAGTTATTAAACAATCATACAAAAGAGTTATCGGGGGAATGATAACAAAAATTATTGATTATTTGGATATTAGATTTGATCATCTTAACCATGTTCCTAGAAAAATAACCATTCATATGAGTATTGTGCTTCTAATGAAAATAACTGAAAAGAAGGGTAAAAGGTGTATAGTTTTAGGACCCACCGATGCCAACTTAGAAATAGATGAAGAGGAATTACTAAGGGAGGGAGATGAATTTGAGGATACTGAGGACCCGCACCATTCTCCCCCTTACCCTTTTGAGGTTGGCCGTTCTACTCCACTAAATTTATTTGAATATTTGTCTAACAATCTTGATTCTTTTGAAAATGAGACGAATCGTAGGAATGACGCTTAGGAGTTATGATTTGATAGCATGAAGCAACATTTTGGAGGTTTAAGCATGAAGTATATACTGTCTCCACGTAGATGATTGGATAGAGCAAGTAAATCAATAATGTTTTTACCCAGTTTGGATTATATTATCCACCTCCATTGCAACCCTTTCCTCTTGAGGACAGTGGTATCTCAAGTTTGAGGAAGCTTCCTTCAATTGGTTTGAAGAATATAACAACTTTGTGGTATTATGGCTTTTATATTTGTTTTTTGATATGAAGTATTTTTGTGCTTGTTTTTGTTTATTTTTTTTATTAAGGATGATTGGAATTTTATGTGTTTTGTGATAAAATATTTGGTCTTACAACAGACTACTGATATGTGATTTTATATATTAAAATTTTTCAATTAATTTTTTTTTAAATTTAAGGTCAAAATTTCATAAAATAACTATGTTTTATGAATTTTGAACCAAATGAGCTCTTGGATTTAATTGAAAGTGATTAATTATTAACATTTAGAAAAAACTTATATTCTTTTACATTATTTTTTGCCTAGGCATAGAATATGTTTAAAAGAGCTATTGAGGTGAAATTGAACTTTGTTAAGTAGAGGGAAAAATTATTTAGGCATTATTTATTGAGTCAAATTTTTATATCCACCGGTTTTTAAATATTGCCTCTAATTTTCCCCTTTGAGCCTAAATTAAATTTTTATCTTGAGTTCTTCTTTGTTAAAATAACAAAAATAACTACCCTTTTATAGGTTAAGTATCTTTTGAAAATTTCTCATATAATTTGTAACATCCAAATCTTTACTAAAATATAATTAAATAAATAATATAGAAGGTTAATTAAAGTGTTGAAAGGTGAAAAAATATAAAATATATATGTTAAATATATGTTAAATATACATAACATATAATAGTAAAATGGTAAATAGTAAAAGTCAAAGGTTAAATAATAAAAGGTTAAAAGGTTAAAAAAATTCAAAATTAAAATTAATTTTGAATGGAAGATGTAAAATTAGAATTTTTAAAATAAATAAATGAGTAATTAATTAAGTAATTAAATAATATATATGGTTAGAATTAGAGAAGAGAAAAGAAAGTTTTAAAAAAATTGCTCATCTTCTTCCTCTCTTATTCTCCATGGTTGGCCCTCCATAATTGAACAGGGAGGAAATTTGCTTCTTCCTTCCATCAAATACTACGAGAATTTCTAAGAATTAAGGGTAGTTTTGAAGATTTCTAAGATTAAGAGTTGCTTTTTGACTACTTCAGATTAATTGGAATCAACACAAATCAAATAGATCAAGAAATAGAATTGGGATGTTATGTACATTACATATAGATAATTCATATCTAGATATATGGCTAGGAGATGAAAAAGTTTTATTCAAATTTTAGATTATGTGAAATTTGTGTTTTTGGTAGGGTGTTGGATAATTGTTCAAATGGTGTTAGATGATGTTATGTTGATGTGTAAATAATGATTTTGTGGTTAACTGGTTGAAACAATTAGGGGTGATAGAAGTTTAAAGAGGAAGAAAAGATTAAGGGTTTTGGTGGGAAGTTTGTAAAGAATTGGTGAAATTTTGATTTAATTGTTTAAATAATATTATAATATGATTTTAAAAATGTAAATGAACTTAAAATTCAATTTTTGTTTTCTAAAATTATAGAAGATTAGGGAAAAATTTGAAATTTTGGAGGAAATGTGATAAATTGACTTTTATTAATTAAAGTATGTAGAAATATAATGCTAAGGAAGAATTTAAATTCATAATATGGATAGGAGTTGAGTAAGACCAAGTTGCATTATCAAAGTGTGAAGGACATTAGTAGAAGTTAGTGTTTGGAGAAGGAATTGACTTACATTCCATCAATTATAAGGTTAGTACATATTTTGGTAAATATTATTGAAATTGCATTGTTTAAAACATCTTACATTGCATATGAAATGTATGTGTTATATTACTTGAATAATTGGTATCAGTATGTTGCATACCTTGTTTGAGGCAAAAGGCCTAATTTGCATAAAAAAAATAATATGTAAAGCTATTATAGTATGGCTACCAATATTGTTATGTACTAATAAAGAAAAAAAAAGGTGAATTATGTATTAAAATGGGGAATTGGCCACATTTGGCTCGTGGCTAAGAATGATGTTGAATGTAATTAGAAATTATGAAAACAAATTTGAAAAGTGGAAAACATGGAAAAAGTGGAATATGAAGAATGTGAATTGCATGTTGCCTTATATAATGCCTAATTCTAGAAAATTATTTTTGGATTGGTTTGGCATTGCCATATGCCTTGGAGCGAGACATGCTGGTGCCATATAGGTAATTACGCCTTCAGAAGAGATACATTGGTGTCACAGATATGATTATATCTTTGGGCGAGACACGCTAGTGTCAGAGTTATGAATACGCCATTGGGTGAGATACGCTGGTGTCATTGTTATTGTGATAGACCAAAAAAATATTTTTAAAACTAGACTAATATATAAGGATTTTGGATCCAATGTTTAAGTTGTGTGAAATTTGTATGTCATTGAAGCATAATGCATGTTTTGATAATTTTAAAGGTCATTTATTAGTACAAAAATATGTACCACTAAGCAAGTAGCTTTGCATGATTTATCTATCGCGCAAGTGATAGGGTTGATAGAGAGAGTCCAACTATACTAGATTAGGTCTAGGACTCAAAGTATTACTTGAAGTTTGTTTTTGCCACAAGACCAGAGGCTAGCATATCATGTATTTTTCTGTTCTGTACTTTAGTATATGCATACAGTATCTTATTTTGTACTAATGTTATAAGCTCAAAGTTTGTTGTCATAAATTAAGTATTTGAATATTATATATATGTATATATTATAATGTTGGATAATTTTGAGCCCATTGGCATTTTTGGAGAAATGGATGATTAAATGTAATTTGGGAGTGTGTTTTATGTAGGTTGGGAATGTTTGATAATTTGAGAATGTTCAAAATACAAATAAAATTCTAACGAATTTTTTCTCAGAGACTTTTCTTTAAAATTTATATTTTTTTAATAGTTAATTTACTGTGTATAGTAATTTACACATTAAACTATAATTTAAAGATTAAAATATTTTTCTTATAATTATGGAGATTTTTAAATGATTGGACTTGTGACATTCTTATATTTCTGTATATATATTTTATATATACGGGTGTATATAATATGTTATATTTATTTTGGTATCAGAGACTAGGTTTGAGGTTCTGGATCTAGGTAGGTTTTGAAAGAGAGTAAAAGGGATTTTAAATATAGTTTTAAATGGTCATGCATGCACATGCACTGGCATTTAAACTGGTTTTAATGTTGCAATTTTTGTTAATTTAACATATATAGGTTGAGATGACATCTCAGACACATGAATCTAGTGAGGGGAGTGCTGAGAGTTTTGCTCCGGAAGAGGGTAGAGTTGGAGCTAGTGCTGAGGTTGATAAGGAGGCATCTACGCCAGTAAAACTAGCAACTCATGATGTTTCACCAATCTGAATGCAGCAGATGGCAGATTTGTTACGTCAGGCCCCCGTGTTGCAACAGTTGCCTCAGCAGACCAAAAAGTATGATAAGTTGTCTAAAACTTTTATGGGGACTATAGATCTAGCCAAGGAAGAGCAGTGGCTAGACAGAATAGAGAGGGTATTTATTCAATTACAGACAACTGCAAAAAAAAGTTTCGACTATGTTATATCTCTTCTACAGAGAGATGCCTATGATTGATGTAAGATAGTTCTCCATGGGTTAGAGTAGTCCCTAGTGTTGACATATAGGGATTTCTTGAGGGAGTTTAGGAAGAAATATATCCCCAGAGATTACAAAGATGCAAAGAAGAGGGAGTTTTTAAATTTGAAGCAGGGGGAGACGACAGTTACAGAGTATGAGAAAGTCTTCCTTCAACTAAGTAAGTATGCGGGTGATCTTTTGTCAGATGAGATAAATCGATGCCGGAGGTTTGAGGAGGGGCTAAGGCCATCCATTATGTGTCAAGTGGTGGTAGTATAATATTAGAATTTCTCTAGGCTAGTGTTAGCTGCATATAGTGTGGAGAAAGCCTAGAGGCTTACAACTGCTGCTAGTGCAGAAAAGAGTAAAGACAGGAGATCTCAAGTTGAGATGGAGTCATCATCTTACAAGAGAGGACAAGAGGACTTTTCTTAGAATGTTAGTGAGAGTCAGGTGCAACTCAGTAGGTCATCACAGTAGTAGAGGCAGAGGCCTGCAGTCTCAGTAGCTAGTACCCTAACCCCAATTTCTCAGAGATTTGCTCCACCCATTTATGGTCAGTGTGGTCAATTATATAGGGGTGTTTGTTGGAGAACTAATGCACAGTGAGCTTGTTTTAGATGTGGATCCAAAGAACATTATGTTAGGGATTGTCCTAAGTTGCTAGAGGATATGCAGATAAAGATGGTAGTGTTTAGACCTAGTTTAAGAAGAGGTAGAGGTGGTAGAGAAAATAGAGGTGGCAAAGGTGGGAGTCATCAGGATATAGACACATAGAGGAGTCTATATCTGTCCATGGTCTGAAGGGAGCTGGCTTATCACAGAGGGTTATAGGATGCAGAGGCAATAGGATGATCTAGAGGTAGATGAAGGTAAATTATTTTTACTTGATAATAATACTATTGATGCATTGGTAGAGTGTTATTCTTTAATGATGTTGTTAGAAGTAGTAAATTCTTTATTCTAGCTAGAGATTTAAAAAAGATAATTAAGGATATTCACAAGGGGGAGAGTAAAGATCTTTAGTTAATGATGGCGGTGAGTTAAGGTAGTAATGGTGAGGTTAGTTATGCGAAAGACGGAGATTAGTGTTTAATTTTAGGAGAGTTTGTTTATTATAGTAGATAAGTTTGAGGATGAAATTATTTTAGGGGAAGAGAGTTGTAACACCGAATTTTTGCTAAAATATAATTAAATAAATAATGTAGAAGGTTAATTAAAGTGTTAAAAGGTGGAAAAATATAAAATGTATGTGTGAAATATATGTTAAATATGCATAACATATAAAAGTCAAATGGCAAATGGTAAAAGTCAAAGGTTAAATAGTAAAGGTTAAAGGTTATAAAATTCAAAATTAAAATTAATTTTGAATGGAAGATGTAAAATTAGAATTTTTAAAATAAATAAATGAGTAATTAATTAAGTAATTAAATAATATATATAGTTGGAATTAAAGAAGAGAAAAGAAAATTAAAAAATTACTCATTTTCTTCCTCTCTTCTTCTCCATGGCCAGCCCTCCATAGTTGAACAAGGAGGAAATTTCTTCTTCCTTCCGTCAAATACTACAAGAATTTCTAATAATTAAGGGTAGTTTTGAAGATTTCTCAAGTTTTAGGTGTAAAACTCAAAATTTTTGCTAAAATATAATTAAATAAATAATTTAGAAGGTTAATTAAAGTGTTGGAAATAAGAAAATGTCAAATGTATATGTAAAATATAAAGAAAAAATATATATAATATATAAATTCAAATGATAAATAGTAAAAGTCTGAATAGTGGAAGGTTAAAAAGTTTAAAAAAATAATAAAAATAATGAAAATAAAAAATTAATTAAATAAATCAAAAAGAAATTGTTTTTGAATGGAAGAAAGAAATTAGAATTTTTAAATAAATGATTAATTAAATACATAAATATATGTGGTTAGTAAATAAAAGTCAAAAAAATAAAACTCATCTTCTTCTTCCTGTCTTCTCTCCATGTCGATTTTCTCCATAGCTAATGGGGTGATTTTTGCTCATCCAAACACTAAATTTTAGAAGGAATTTCAAGAAGTAAAGGGAGTTTTGGTGGATTTTAAACTAACTAGTAAGTTTTCTTCTTGAATTTATGGAATTTCTTTGAAATTATGAATATGTGAGATATGGATTTTTGATGGAGTGTTTTATAATTGTTGGAATGGGTATGGATGATGTTAGTTTGATGTAGAGACAAGGATTTTATGGTTAAGTGGTTGATTTGCTTAAGTTTGGAGGGAGTTTGAATGGGTTAGTGAAGAAGTTAGGGTTTTGATGGAACTTTGATAAAGAATTGTTGTAATTTGTATTTAATTGTTTAAAACATGTTATAATATGATTCTAATGGTAGAATTGAACTCAAAATGCAAATTGGAATTAAGTGGAATGAAGTTTCAAAATTAAAGAGAGTTAGGGAAAAATTTGGAAGTTTAAAAGAAATGTGATAAATTGATGTTTAATAGATAAAGTATGTAGAAATATGGTTCTAATGCCTTATATGCACTTACATGTTGATTAGGTGGTGAGTGGAACCAAGTTACTTGGTTAAAATTGTGAAGGACACATTGAAAAAAGTGGTGAAAAAGGTGTGCATTCTAGTTTGGGAGTTGTGTGAATAAATATTAGTACATACTTTGATAGAAATGTGTTAAAATGCATTTGTTTGATATGCTACTTGTTGTTTGATAAATGCTACTTTGATGTGAGAGTTCACATGAAAAGTTGCTAGATAAGTGTGTAAAGGCATGAAATGCATAATGCATGATTAATTAAGCCATTTTAAGATGGCTAATGGCATTATTAAATATGTTTGTGAAAAGAATGCATTTATGCCAATTAGGGCATAATTTCACCACAATAAGAAAGTGGCAAAAAAGTTGATATTTACGATGAAAAAGTGCTAAAAAATGGAAATTAGCATATATGACAATGTTATGAAAAATATGAAATGTTGGTGTTACCTTATATGATTTTCTTTTCTAGAGTTTTGTGTTTGGCGATATGGATATTGCATGCCTATGATTTGTCTTTAGGCTAGACGCTGGGCATCAATGTTATTTGATTTGCCTTCAAGCTAGATGCTAGGCATTACCATTATATCATTTTCCCTCGGGCTAGACGCTGAGTGTCACTTATATTACTTTTAGGCTAGACACTGGGTGTTAGTAGGCCAAAATATTATCTCCGAAATGCGAATGTTATAAGGGTCATTTGGGCCTAATGCATGTGATTGTATTAATTATTAAAGTTATAAAAATAATGCGTAAATTCTAATCGCATTTGCATGATACATTGTGAATTTCTTATAGGAGACATAGTGCATTGTAATTTCTTTAAGTTTTCTGCTATATCAAAGTATGTACAGCTAGGCAAAAAAGCTTAGCGCAATTTGTATATCGAACAGGTGACAGGATTGAGACCAAGAGCCTTGCCAGACCATATCAGGTCTAGGGCGAGGGGGTGATATAAGGAGCTTAATTTTGCCACCAGACTAGAGTTGCCAACATACCATGTATTTTTCTATTTTTGTATTTTACTATATACATTTTATTTTTATAATATGAAAACGTTGTAATTTGAAAAGTTTAGGCTAAATGTTACATATGCAAGTATTTTGAAGAAAGTTGGATGATTATGAGCCATTGGGCTTTCTTGGAGAAATGATTGATTATGTGTCTATTGGGAGTGTAAAATTTTTTGCAGGTTATGTTGTTTGAATTTCGGGAACATCCGAAATGCAAACAAAACTCTAGTAAATTTTTTTAGATATTTGTTCCTTTAAAATTTGTATTTTGGTAATTAAATTACTAATGTATATACTTATTTACCTATTAAAGTATTTATTGTAAGGATTAAAATATTTTTTCATAATTATGAAAATTTTTAAATTAATGAAATTGTGATATTCTTGTATTTTATATACATATTTTATAAATACAAGGTATATGTATTATACGTATATAGGGTATAATGGTGTTACATTAGGTAAGCTTTTCTTAATTTTAAATAAGTTTTATTAAAATTTTAAATTTTGTAATTTGTGATTTTGGTGGAGCATTGGATAATTGTTCAAATGGTGTTGCATGATGTTATGTTGATGTGTGAACAATGATTTTGTGGTTAAATGGTTAAAACAATTAAGGTTTATAGAAGTTTGAGAGAGGAAGAAGAGATTTAGGGTTTTAGTGAGAAGTTTGTAAAGAATTGGTGAAATTTTGGTTTAATTATTTAAATGATGTTAAAATATGATTTTAAAGATATAAATGAACTTAAAATTCAATTTGGAATTGATTAGAATAGTTTTCTAAAATTATAGAAGATTAGGGCAAAATTTAAAAGTTTAGAGGAAACGTGATAAATTGACTTTTATTAACTAAAGTATGTAGAAATGTAATACTAACGAAGAATTTAAATTCAAAATATGGATAGGAGTTGAGTAAGACCAAGCTGTTTAATCAATATGTGAAGGGCATTAGTGGAAGTTAGTATTTGGAGGAGGAATTGACATATATTCGATTAATTGTAAGGTTAGTACAAATTTTAATAAATATTATTTAAATTGCATTGCTTAAAACATCATACATTGCATATGAAATGTATGTGTTATGTTACTTGAAAAATTGGTATTGGTATATGACATGCATTGTTTTAGGCAAAAGGCCTAATTTGCATAAAATAATGATTTGTAAAGCCATTATAGTATGGCCACTAATATTGTTATGTATTAATAATGAAAAAAGGTGAATTATGTATTAAAATTGGGAATCAGCACATTTAGCTTGCGGCTAAGAATGATGTTGAATGTGATTAGAAATTATGAAAATGAATGTGAAAAAAGGAAAACATAGAAAAAGTGGAATGTGAAGAATGTGAATTGCATGTTGCCTTATATAATGCCTAGTTCCAGAAAATTATTTTTGGATTGATTTGGCATTGCCATACACCTTCAGGCTAGACATGCTAGTGTCATATATATGATTATGCCTTTGGGTGAGACACTTTGGTGTTACAGATATAATTACGCCTTTGGGCGAGACATGGTGGTGTCACAGCTATAAATACATCATTAGTCGAGACACTCGGTGTCATTGTTATTGTGATAGACCAAAATAATATTTCTAAAACTAGATCAATATAACCCAATGTGTGTGCTGGTGATTAATATAATGTTAAGCTGTATGAAATTTGTACGTCATTGAAACAAAATGTATGTTCTGATAATTTATTTTAAAGGTCATTTATTAGTACCAAAGTATGTACCACTAATGTCACGACCGAAATTCAAGAGTACGTAACCGACACTAGAAAAGAGGAAAGCACGTGGCTTTTGGAACCCGTAGTCAGCCTTACAACTAATTTTTTGAGAAACTGAATTGAGACAGCAATCACTATCTCGAATTGGGTCCACAAGCCCGCTAACTATGCATAATCAGTACAATATCACATCATCATTGTTATACATTGGTTAATAATCATATTTGACCAAACAACAGAATTAAATAGAAAAATAGATAGAGAAGAAAATATCATTTGGAGTTCTAAAATAAAATAAGATGAAATAGTTAAATAATGAAATAAATAATTGAATAACTTCTGTCGAGGGATAAAAAGGCAGGGTGACTCAAATAAACAGCACTCCTACACTCAACCTACAACCTGGAGGAAAAATGGTGAATATAAATGAGTGTTCGACTCAATGAGCTATATAGTAATTAATATGATACATCGATCCCATACAAATGATGCACATGTAAATGCCAACCAGACAACCAAAATCACATAATAAGATAAGAATAGGAGTAAGTCAATGGAGCCAATGCCCCTATCTGGCTCTTTTAATGCATACGTTTCTCTTAGTATCCAATACATAGGGTTCACCGTCATAGCCGTAGCTAAGCAGTGCTACCTGACTGACAAGCAGTGCTGAGCATGAGAATACTCTCTCCTTCACGCCACTTCTAATTTCATCATTGTTTAGTGTCATCATATCATAACTCATAACTTCGATCATGTATGGTCCCACATCATCCTAACTCTATCCGGTAAACATAATGAATATGCAACACATTCAACTCAAGCACCAATACACATTAGGCTTCTATAATCTAGTGTTGATAATAATAATTATATATGACTATTGTTCAAGAAATTGATGAAATTATGCAAATGTAACATTTATCATAAATTAGGAAAGTGGAATATTATATTAATCTATTTAACTCACAGTAGATGAAATCTGATAGCTCTCCTCGAAACTTCTAATTGACAATGGAAAAACACCTAAATTTTGTTTTTTAACAATAAATGAAAACTATTAAAATATGGACCAATAGAAGTCTCTAAAGGTTCTATTGAATTTTCTGCATAGTTTCCCCTATGTCTAGGATAATTTTCTCGAAACAAAACAATTAAATAACTCTCCAAAATAGTTCACAATAGCCAATATCAATCAACTGGCCCATCTGGGCCTCCCTCAACATTCTCAACAACAATTCCATAATATTTTTATAAAACTAACAATAATAAAAATATTAATAATAATAACTATAACAATAATAATATTACTAAATTATACTAATTATAACTTCACAAATTTTACCAAAGGTGATTGGTTTTTTTTTTTTTGTAAATTTTAAACACAATATTTTAACTATTTAATTTAATTTCTTAATAATAAATTAATCAATTAACTTAATTACTTAACAAACCATTATCCAAATTAGTATATATATTTCACATACATACACATATATTTGTATTAATTAATTCTATTTATTAATAGTCAAAATTTTAATTAAATCCTTAATCATATGCTATAATTTAAATTATAAGTTATATATGTTATAATTTAACTATACCATTTAATTTCATTATTATATTTTAAATAATCAATTATTCTTAATTCATAGAGTCTAATAAATATTCATTTAATTATATATAACATTTACTAATCAAAACTCATAATTCAATTTATTAACTAATTATAAATTTTATCAATTAAATACTAAAATTTAATAATATTAACTTCATTTAATTATTTATTTTAATAAATCAATTCACATTATTTATATTATTTTATTTTTATTCATACTTTCTTTTAAATATAATTATTTAATCAACTAATTAAAATTATATATTTTAAACTTATTTAACTTCAATACTTTTAACTAATTACCTCTCTAAATAATCTATCATTAATTACATATATTTATTATTTATTGTTTTTTTATCATTCATTCATTTTTTCTACTGAAATAGTATTTTCATCTCTAGAATAGTGTCACCATCACTAGAATGGTCACCGAATTTCGGCCGCATTGTAAACTCACCTAAAAATTACAAATGATATACTAAATTAAAGATCGGGAGGAGAGGAACTCGACCGTACATGTCACGTCGAGAAAAGAGGTAAAAAACTGTCGAAATCTCTGTCGAAAGATCATAGAAGTTGTCCCATTCATCCAGCGCATGAACAATGCTCCGATGGTCGATGACGGCGATCATGGTGGCACTGGACTTGTCAAACGATGGGCTACAAGGTGGTACGAGTGGTGTCAATAGTTAACTACCGGATGACGGTAGATTGGAGAAAAATTGATCCGTCCCTCTCTCCCTCTCACTTTCTCTCTCTCCTGCCGACTCTCTCTCTCCTCTATTAATTTCCTTCTTCCCTTCATTTATTACCAATACAAATACATATATTATTTTATTTTATTTTTTTCTTTTTTTAATAAATAAAATATTAAAAATTTCATAATTTATATAATAATTTAATTAGAGAATAAAATAAATATTTATATTTTAAAAATATCATTTTAAAATAAAATAAAAAATTTGGTTATTACAGCTAAACAAGTAGCTTAGCATGATTTGTTTATCGCGAAGGTGACATAGTTGATAGAGAGAGTCCAACTAGACCAAATCAGGTCTAGGACTCAAACTATTACTTGAAGTTTCTTTTTGCCACAAGAACAAATGGCCAGCATATCATGTATTTTTCTATTATGTACTTTAGTATATGCATACAGTGTGTTAATATGTATTAATGTTATAAACTCAAAATTTGTTGTTCCAAATTAAATATTTGAATATTATATATATACATGTGTATATTGTAATATTGGATAATTTTCAATGTAAAGTAGTGTGAAATTGAAAAAAAAAAAGTGCAAAAAATCAAATGCCTGACCATGACCCTAGACTTCAGAATGAGTATGCCAACTCAAAAGGAGAAGAAAAAGTTAATTTCCAAACAAGAAATAAAACCCACAGTCATGCACTCTAAGGCCACGCCCGTGGGATATGTTTGCTTACTGGTTAAGTGAAGAGAATTCTAGATGGTGATTGAAAGCCACGACCAAAGACCACAACCATGGGACTTAAACTGCTACTGTCAAGCTGGAAAATTTCTCAAAAAAGCTCATATCCACCCAAGACATGATTGTGGCACTCTCAAAAGTCACACACATGGGGGTAGATTTTTGTGTTTTTAAGTTGAAAAATTGGAAAAATGAAGAATCAAAAAGTTGTAAACCTTTGCCAGCTTTTCTTCACCAAGAAGCTTCTAAGCTCTTTATATAAACAAACATCCTCCCAAGGTTTTAAGCATTGAAGATTGTGTTCAAAATTAGATTAGATTCAATCATCCATTAAATAAATTTTACTTTTCTTAAAATATCTTTGGAGAGAAGAGTGAAATTAGGTTCAAGGATGAGATTCATGTTCCAAGTGGAGTTCTTCTTCACTCCAAAGAATTAGAGTTTGATATTTCTTATTCTTTTAATTTTGTCTTCAATTATTGTCTTTAATGTTTGTAGTGTTTTTATTTCAATTATGAGGAACTAAATCTTATTTAGGGTTGGTCCCTTATATTGAATTTATTATGTAATATTATATGCTTATTTGATTTAATTAAGTTTATCTTTGATTATATTGTTATTTTTTATCTTAATGCTTTAATTATCTGGCCAATAATTAATCAAATTGAGATGTTATATGATGGAGCAAGAGTGGAAGTATAACATTAATCTAAGGAGATAACAATCTTAAGTAAGTTTTCAATTTGAGATAAGGTTAACACTTAAAAGATTGATTCAAGATTCTTACAAAACTTAATGAATTGATTTAATTACTTATGATCACGAGTGCAGACATGATGATTAAATTGATATTAGTTTTAGCACTTAACAGATATTGAAACTTGATTTAGGAAAATCCAACCATTAATCAAAAGAGAAACTAAATTAAATCAATACTTTTGAAAATCCGTAGTAATTCAATAAGGTGGTTTAACTCTAAGCTTAAAATGACTAGATTTAAATTCAAAGAAATTCATTTTATTTGAGTTAAGTTTTAATTATAAATCAAACTTTGACATCCAAATAATAATTGATTTAATTGTTCGATCCTCATCATGAGAATAATACTCTATTTATCATTTTATTACTTGGTGACGACCTGTGTACTTACAAACAGCTAGGTTAGCCTCTAACAATAGATATAAGGTTAAGTTCAATATTAGGTTTAGTATTTGAGAGAGACTAGATATTAATTTAAGAGAATCTAACCAATAATCAATGGTAGGTTAAAAATTGAATTAATACCTTAGGAAATCCATAGTTAATCAATAGGGATAGTTTAACCCTAATGCCAAAAATATTATATTTAAATTAAAAGTGTGTTTAGCTTTACTTTTACTTAATTTTAGTTTCAACTCTCACACCTTTTGACCATCCAAATAATAATTAGTTTAATTATTTGATACTTATAATATCTTTCTTCATGGGAACGATACTCACTCATCTCTATGCTACTTATTAATGATATGTGTACTTGCAGTTACTTATGCTAGGCTTTAACATAGGTTTCAACTCGCTAGTTATAGTTCGTATCAGTTTGGTATCAGATCTAGGCTATAAATCAAGCTTTACCATCAATCTATTCTATCTACCTTATTTATTTATTTAATTAGTTCTTGTTCTTAATTCTCTCTCTCTCTCTCTATATATATATATATATATCAGAAGAAGAAGAAGAAGAAGAAGAAGAAGAAGAAGAAGAAGAAGAAGAAATAAAAGTGTAACACCCCATAATAACCCTAAAGAATGAGCTACTGAGAGATGTCACCCAACTCTCAACAATCTCAATAAACTATAATTCTAAACTTGAAATAAGTGACGGTCTTGTGGAACTAGAGGGACATGCCCATGTGTATGAAAAAGGTTCTGTCATTCACTTATGCTAATTAGGGACACGACCATGTATGAGGATTAGACACGCTCGTGTATATGAAATCACTTCTGTCCCAAAATTAAATTTTATCAAATAGTTTATCCAACCATAACATGCTTGTGTTTACATCATACACACACCTATTTCAATTTAAATTGTCCTGTTTCCAAATTTTCAATCAGCATAAGCTGCAAATGTAGCACTTCTAACATATTCTCAATCATTTTCAACTCATTATCCATCCTCAATGAAAACTTCCACAACCTAATTCAAACTCAACATTTCATCCATAAAAATTTGCTTAATAACAAGATAACGATATCTAATTATTTTATAAGCAAACATGTCTTTAAGTTTTAAAACACCTTAAAGTATCAAATATTCAAAACTATACATCCACTATACAAAGTTTGCAATATTGCTATGTGGATACAAGAAAGTATTTATATAAAATTTCTTAAAACCACCTCTTGCGATTACAATTGATCTTGATGCTCTAACTCTCACTCTACAAATCCTACTTTTCTCATTTTATCTATGTATAAAAAACAAGTCTAACACGCTAAGTAAAAGCTTAGTGGTGCTTTCATTCTCACAATTACCATAGGTTTTAACAAAGGAACAACAACAAGCAAAGAATTAACAAAAGAACAAAACTTATATAAAAAAAATATTATCTTAATTCTTTAACAATTCTAATTATTAAAATTTCAAATACAAAATATCATTAAGGTTTTTAGACATTATGTTCAATGAAATTATTAGAGAATCTATCACTTAGTATAATTCCTTAACCAATATAATTTTTTCACATTGCCCTCACACACACACTGTACATTTAAATCTCCTAGACTCGGATAGCATGTTCAATAATGGCAAGTAAATACTTAGTAAAACAATCAGTATGACCAAAGGCTCAACAACAGTACTGATACAGAGTGTCCAGTACATTGATGACACATAGTGTTCAGTAACAGTAAGGACATCCTCTCTCTGGATAGCCATTCAATCCATAACTAGGTTTAAACATAGTACGAGTTGGGGCAATTCAATTAATTAACTTTCATTCAATTTTCATAACTACAAAGTCACCTTATCAAATTTAACAATAATACACCTTCAGATCAACATTTCATAACATGCTCCTCAATACTCTATCTTATTAACTCAAGAGTTCTTTAACTATTTTTAACAAATCATATAAATATATCTCTTTGATTAACTATGTAATACCCTTAAATCCTATATACGTATAATGCATACATCCCGTATATGTAAAATACATATACAAAATACAAAAATGTTACCATTCCTATCATTCGCAATAATTTTAATAAAAGAAATTGTCCTCTATAAAATAAATTTATTAGGTAAATAAATATATGTATATAATTAAATGTTAAAGAATACCAAATTTTAAAAGAAAATCTCTAGAAAAAATTCACCAGTATTTTATCTGTAAACTAGACGTTTCCTAAAAATAAATAATCACATAATATCCATAAAAAAAAAGTCCCAAAATAATATTTAGAACCCCTTCTCCAAATCATTAATTTTGTTAATTAATATATCAAAATTGTATATCTAAAACATTCCTTTTTATAAATATTTGTATATATATACATATCATATTCAAAATCCATTAATGTACATAAGATATGATTCAATTGTGCAAATACCAAAATGCATATTAATAAAATTATACATGTATACTACACCTTCCTAGTTGATCTCATGGCCCACTTAACCTCCATATCCCAATCACAATCCGAATCACTCTAGTCTGTACTTCTAATACGTGCATGATACATACTACTGTGCTAATCCCGAGAGCTTAATGGTATATATTTTGATATAATAACATTATTTTAAAATTAATGTATAACAACCATGGCACACAAATTATCATGCCATCTTTTCATGGTACACTCCACATAATGTACCTTTCATTTATATGTTCATTATCTTTTACAATATTTTCTGCTCATCCAAACACTCAATATATATGCTTCAACACACACCACAATACTTATTTCCTTACTCTTTGACTTATAATAATAACATTTCCATATAATACTCATTTGTTCATCAAATATATATACAAATACACAATTCCACAAACACAAACACATTGGGCCCAAAGATCCTTATACAATATTGAAGTTCCATAAATATTATTTCGGTCTATCATGACACTAACATGTTTAGCCCCGAAGGCACAGTAATATCTGTGATACCAATGTGTCTCATTGAAGGCGTAATCATGTCTATGACACCAGTGCATCTTGCCTAGCGTAATGACACCGATGTGTTTTGCTTGAAGGCACATGGCATGCCAAGCAACACCAAATATAACTTTCTAGAACTAGATATTATACAAGCAAACACACAACACACTCATCATAGTATATCACATTTCCAGATTTTCATTTCCTTTCCCCTTTCTCATCATTATAAATTACATCTTTTCCCAATTTCCACCCTTTCCATAGTTTCCATAACTTTCCACATATTTCTTGTGATTATCTCATAACATGATCCCCTTCACATAGTCTCATTCACTTTGAATACAACTTTCATCATTTTATTTATATTATGCTATCACACTACACAATATCATATTTTATCATAAAAAGCAAGTTTCTTAGTCACATTCACAATATAGCCCATATCTACATTTCTATTACATAATATAACCTTTTGCCATTTTTCATATTGCATTGCTTTTAAAATACACACTAAGGCACACAACATATCTTCTTTTAACAATAATACAAAAGGAATAAAAAATGATACTTTAAATAATGTTACCATTCTTTAAAGAATGACAAAATGGATAATGCTACACATAGATACTCAAACTAAATGTTAACAAAGAATGTACTAACCTTATATAACTCTAGAATCATGTCAAAAGGTCCCTCCAAGCCTAAATGCCTCCACTTGGGCCAATTTGGCCTAAACACATACAAATCACATAATTAGCAAAATTATTCAATTAAAAATTACTTTGAAGCTTAATTTGTATCAAACCATCATTAAATACACTATTCCACCAAAATCTCCACAAAACCCTAATTTCTTCTCTTACTACATTATTCCAACTTCAACATATCCAACTCATTTCTACCATCCAATCATAAAAATCGTCACTTATACATCAAAACAACATCCACTACAAAAAAAAATGTCATTGTAACAAAGATTTAGGAGCCGATACTAAAACTTGTCGCTAATAGATTTTTAGTGATAACATTAGTATGTTGTCGCAAAAAATGTTTGTTAGTTGTCATAATTTTTTTATATTGTCACTAATAATATAATAAGTCGTCATTAATAGCTATTTTTTGGTAGAAAAATTTGGCGCCATACTAGTAGCAATGAATCTTATGAGTCGTAGCAATAAAAAGATTATTTGCAACCAAATATGTCACTTTATTGCAAAATTTTAGTTATTAGTGAGGGTGTACAACTTTTTATAGCAAATAAAAAATAAAACTTATATTGAAAAAATTTGTGCCATGTCATTAGCGATGACTATTTATATATTGTCGTAAATAGATTAATATTTATGAGAGATTAGAATGGTTCATTGCAAATAGTGATTAATTTTTTGGAGGAAAACATTGGCGCCTTACTTTTTATGATGAAATTTATAGATAGTCGCAATAGGTTAAATATTTGCAAGAGATTATAAACGTTTGTCGCAAAAGTTGATAAATATTTTGGAGAAAAAATTTGGTGCCATATTATTAGCGATGATTTTTTATATATAGTTATAATATGTTAATATTTGCAAGAGAATATGAAGATTTGTTACAAATAGTGATCAATTTTTTTAGAGAAAAAATTATTAGCGATGACTATTTATATGTTGTTACAATAGGATAATATTTGCAAGAGATTAGGAAAGTTGGTCACAACTAGTAATTATTTATTTTGGAAGTAAAATTGGCACTATATTATTAGTGATATTTTTTTAATGTGGTCAAAATTGGTTAATATTTGCTAGAGAATATAAAGATTTTTTGCAAATAGTGATAAATTTTTTGAAGAGAAAAATTATACCCATATTATTAGCGATGCATATATATATGTGTCACAATAGGTTTGTATTTGCAAGATATTAGAAAAATTGATCGCAAATATTAATAATTTATTTTGGAGGGAGATTAGTACCATAAATTTTGCAAGGATTTAGAATCAATCATTCAATCTAGCAACTTGAGGCAAAACTTATAACCAATAATTATAGCAAGGACTTAGAATTTAAGCCTCTGTATTCAAATTGCAGATCAAAATAAATTAAAAAAAAAGCAAATTCTAACTTAAACTAATACGTCTCAAAAATATTTTAATTACAAAAATATATCATTCATTACTTCAAATTATATTTACTTCAATATTCATTATTTGTACATATGTTACTATTAAAGAAATATATTTCAATAAAATAATAAAAATTAGTATTTTAAATTACATTTTCAATATATAAAATATATTAACATTTATAAAGAGAAAATTTTAATTCTTTCTTATTATTAGCTTTGAAGTTTATTTTATAACTTTGAATTGAAAATACTGATTGTGAGGTTTGAAATTAGTTGCATTTATTTTCCTTTTTAATATTTTCAACTTAAAAAAGGTGCATTCAAAGAGAGCAATATTAATTGATATGAAACTAATAAGTTTGTTGTGTGTATAACGTATATATGTTGTATATATATTATATATATTTATGTGTATGTTGTACATATGTTCTAAATATATTGAATTGTAATTGATAAAGAATATACATTTTTATATGTTATTTAATCATTTTGTATATGTCGTTTATATGTCTTTATTTGTTATGTGCATATCGTATATATGTGTATATATATTATATATATGTTTGTGTATGTTGTGAATATAAAAACAACAAAATTATATTAAATAAAAATTAAGAAAATATATTAAAATTATTAAATTTTATGACCATAGAGATGAAATTTAAAAAAAATAACTCAAATTTTATATACTTCTGAATTTTAAGTTAAAAATATTTATATAACAATAAGTTGATAAATTCAAATGAAAAAAATGGTTTTTTAAATTAATACAATTATATTAATTATTTTGATTTATATTAGTTAATGATGATTTTGATTTTAATAATAATAATAATAATAATAATAATAATAATAATAATAATAATAATAATAATAATAATAATAAATTGTTAAATAGGAAAATAAGAATACCCATCTCTGTTTCCTCTTTCCCTCCATAGTCTTCACTATCCTGGTGAGTGTTGAAGACTAAAATCCAAAACAACAACACGCGGACTAAATACTACAATTCTTCCAAAAGAAAACCACTAAAATGTAAGTTTCTCAGGACGATTATCTTCTCTATCTCTCTTTTACACGCTCTTTTGGTTCGATTTTACTCTTTTCATGGCTTTACTGAAGGCCTTTCTTTTGTGGTTGCCTAACTTCCTCTTTTGATTTTAGTTTTGCTTGAAATAGGCTTTAATCAGATTTGCTTTTATTTTTGCTTTCAGTTATATATCTATTGTTGTGTTGTTTTTTGCATAAAATTGAGTATTATGATATCAGATTTTTCACCTTTTTATTTGATATTGAATGGTTGTATGGTTGGGACATTAGAGAGTATAGTTGTATGTCAATTTTGGTTCCTTACTGGAAATCATGAAATTGGTATGTTTCATTTCGGATTAGCTGGTAATGGGAAAAATTATAGTGGAATTTGTAAAATTATATTGTAGTTGAATTTCAATCTTGAATTTATTTTGGTTAGCTTTTGAAACATTAGACTGAACTCTTTTAGTGGAATTCAGTAATTGCTATTTTCTCTTCCCTTTAAGCTTTTGAAACATTAAACATTAGACTGACACCAATTGACTATTCACTGGAAGTTTTGCTGCCAGTTCTTGAGGCCATTATATGGTATCAAAGTTTCAAAACTACATTAGATCAGAACAAACCAATACATAGTACCATCATTCGAGCGTCATGTCAAAATATGTAGTCCAATATGTGCAGGGGCAAACAAAAAATTTAAAATTGGTGAGAGCTTATTAATAATAAAATTAATATATTATAGATTTTTTTTTCAACGTATTGTTGTTAGCAGAAGAATGATTAAGACTAATCTCATTGATAAATATATCAATAGATAAACATGATATTTTTTTTTTCAATTCAATAAATTTTTTGGAGCTCAAATTAGTATCTAGTGGTACCTTGGATTGCCTTTAGGTTTATGGTGTGAGACATTCTAAACACAAGCACCTAAAGTTCTTAATGAGATTCTTCTAAATAAAATTGTTAAAGATTTTTTTTTACTCAAGTTCCCAAAAAAAAGTTTTGGAGTTTTTACTAAAATTATTAAAAATATACAAAATATTTCCATTAAAAATAATCAAACAAACAAAAATAATACTGTTATTTATTGTTCTATTGTTTAGTTGTTATAATATTATAAAAAACAAGAAAAATTAAATCACATGCAAATTGCAACAAAATATCAAAAAAAAAATGTTAAATTTAAAGGGCTTATGATTAGAAAGTATAGAAAAGTATACAATGACATTTAAAGATATAAATATTATATAAATCATAAAAAAAATCAACAAAGTCTATTCAAGAATTATTGTTCATCTCTGTATGCTAGCTCTAATCTTCCAATTTTAAAACTAGCTAGTTATTTAAAAAAAATTGAATTAATTTCTTCTTATATATATAATTTTTGAAGAAATGTGAGTGGGGCTTGAGCGTCCACTCATCCCACTATAGATCCCTCATTGAATATGTGTTGTGATCAAAATCTACCAACAGAACACTCAATGGCGGACCTAGAGTGCGATGAGTGGAGGCTCACATTTCTTCAAAAATTATATATATAAGAATAAATTAATTCAATTTTTTTTATTTTTTTGAGTTAGATGTTTGATGAATTTTATGTTGTTATTTTTTTAGCAAGAATTTGGGGATTATATGATATGGATTTTATTTCTTTTTGTTAATATAAAATGGCAATAGTAACTAGCTAGTTCTAAAATTAGAAGATTAGAGCTAGCATGCATTGAGGAACAATAATTCTTGAATAGACCTTTTTTTGATTTTTTATGATTTATATAATTTTTATATCTTTATATGTCATTCTATACTTTTCTAAATTTTCTAATCATAAGGCTTTTAAATTTAATATTTTTTTTGATATTTTTTTGCAATTTGAATGTGATTTAATTTTTCTTGTTTTTTTTATAATATTATAACAACTAAATAATAGAACAATAAAAAACAGTATTATTTTTGTTTGTTTGATTATTTTTAATGGAAAGATTTTGTATATTTTTAATAATTTTAGCAAAAACTCTAAAACTTATTTTTTTTTTGGGAACTTAAGTAACAAAAAAAAAACTTTAACAATTTTCTTTAGAAAAATCTCATTAAGAACTTTAGGTGTTTGTGTTTAGGATGTCTCACACCATAAACCTAAAGGCAATCCAAGGTATGAATAGATAATAATTTGAGCTCCAAAAAAATTTATTGAATTGAAAAAATCATATTTATCTAACGATATATTTATTAATGAGATTAGTCTTAATTATTCATGTGATAACAACAATATGTTGAAAAAAAAATTATAATTTAATAATTTCATTATTAATAAGTTTCTATCGACTTTAAATTATGCGTTCGCCTCTGAGAACACTAACTCTGTTATAAAGGTAATATACAAAGGGTATAGGAATAACATCAAGCCATGACCTAATTGCAAAGATATGAGCTAAATCTTTCTTGGGTGACACAGGACAGGTTGGAGGGCTGCTTGTAAAATGTGAATTTCAGGCTTACATGAAGGTTAGGGATGGGTAGAAGCTGTATGTGGAAGGTTGATATATGCAAATAAGGGGTTGAGATGCAAAACTAAACAAGACAAAGAGTTATGGAATGTTTTCGGAGCTGTGAACAGTAATTGTGAATAGAACTGATGAATAGTAATATGAAAAAGAAAATTTAAGAGAATAGATAGTTTAAGTTTCACATCTAAACTTCGGTAGGAATCATAGTAAACTGATCATAAACTGTGGGTTGAACAGCCCGAAAATATTCATCCTTACCTTGCAACAAAGCCTTAACCTAAATCCATTGTGGCTTTGTTTTTCACAAAAGTTGAAGTTATGTAGTGTAGGTAATCTAATTTTTTACTTTTCGATTTGTATTCCTCCACAAACCAATTACTATTGTTCAATTTTGATGATTAGAGTTCCCTTCATCCGGTGATTGGTTTCAATCTTCCTCAAATTGTATCTTAAATATTTTTATTCTATTTTTTCCACATTGAATATTGGAGTATTCGGCATTTTGTTTGTTTCATGTCAGAAATGCACGATTATATTTATTTGTACTGAATTGCTAATTTTTGTTATTGAATTATCTTTATATTTAAAAATAAATAATGTGATGTTAAAGACATAGAAAGTTTTATTTTTTTTGAATTTAAATTGTTATATAAAATACTAAAATATATTTCAAACTCAGTTCCTTAGTACTAATATATATATATATATTAGTTAAAACTGAAAGGATCAGAGCCATCTTCTTTTAGGGGTGGTAGTAGATAAATATAGAACTGTTTCTATAGTTAAATCTTTTGATCTAGTGTTGTTTAGGTATTGGATATGTAGTAAGACCCGTGTTAGCCGATGGACAAGCGTTTAGGGCAGTTAGTCAGTGGTCGCTACCAAAACCAACATTATAAACTTTAAAATCTATTTTTTAAAAATTTAAAAATGGAACCATTTCTGTGTAAATCTGCTAGTACAACTAAATCAGATAGTTTTGAGTCATCAGAAGTTAAAAGGATTGTAAACAGAAATGAAGTAATTTTAGAAGACTTTAATAAAGCAATTGATAATTGGGTAATACCAAACATAGATAAAGAACAGATTTATCAAATACCTAAATTAAATATATTTAAAAATGATTATATAATTAAAGCTGAAGAAAGGTATGTACAATTAAGTAAACCCTTTGAAAAAATAACTCTATTGTCTGCAGAATCAATAAAGCATCATAAAAATAAAAAATACAAGTATATACATATAGGATTAGTACAAATAGGTATAAAACCTTTAACTAGAGAAAGATTAAATACTAGTATCTTGGCAGTTGTCAGAGATGCTAGGTTTGTAAATTTTAATGACTCATTATTAGGAACTATAGAAATCAGTCTGAGTAGTGGACCTATCTCATTTGACTATTTTCCAGATATAACAATTTCATTAAATGATCCAAATTTATTAAAAAGTGTAGTATTGGAAATTAAAACACATAATTATAAAATGCTTGAAGGATCTATTCCTGTAGCATTAATGTATAAAATAAAGTATAAAGCAATGGTATCTGCCTTTGCTACGAAATATATAATGCAACCTAAGTTAGGAGAAACTAAATTTTTACAAACAGATTTAAGTAAAGCTAATACAGTAATCCCTAGGACTATTCAGTGGAAAGATATTAGTCTCCCTGATGAATGGATCTTAGAGGACTCTGTTCCTCTTCCTGAACCAAAGACTATAGTTAAACCCAATATAGAACTTAGTAAAATTAAACAGTATGAAGACGGTAAAGTTAAATTAAAATTTAGTAGACATAATGTAAGCAGTAGGTATTCAGACTCTTCCTCCTCTGTTTCAACAGTAGATATAGGTAGAGCTTCACAATTACCTTCTGTAATATACGCCTCATATAAAGAAAATGAACCTAAACCTGTATTGCAAACAGTAGTAAAGCCTAGATATTCTACATCAGATATACCTGAATCTAGTAATAAATTAAAATGTGTAGACTATAGTACAACAGTACCACATTTATATTATAATCCAACAGGAACAATGAACCCTTTGGAACCAAACCCTAATTATATTCAACCTCAGAATATAGAACAGTCTCCCTCTCCACCTATGTCACCTAGAGCTTCTTTTATAACAGAAAATGTGGCAAACATAGATAGAGAATTAAATGTGATTAATAAAGAATTTGTTTTTTAATTATGATAGGTTAAATAAAGAATTAACAGCAATTAAAAATAAAGATAAATTAGAAAATGTGATAAATAAAGTAAAAGACCTTGAATCAGTTAAAGAAGAATATGTTGACTTTATAAAATATTATAAAGTTAATATGAAATTCTTTGATTAGTTTAAAAGAATTTATAAAGGAAAACTTAAAGCAAAAAAATTAATAAATCCAGTAACTATTATAAAACAACTTTCCTAACTAGGATAATGCTTAGAGAAGATTCTAATCAGGCTTTCTGGAAGGAAAAATTCTTAGCAGGGCTACCCTTTTTCCTAGGAGAGAAAGTTAGAAACCATATAAAACAGGAATATGGAAATCCTATTCCTTATGACCTATTGACCTATGGACAATTGTTTAGTATAGTTCAAAAATAAGGATTAAAACTTTGTCAAGATATAAAACTTCAAAAATCTTTAAAATATGAAATGAGAAAGACTAAACAAGAGTTAGGTTCTTTCTGTAAACAATTTGATTATAGCATAACACAAAAACATAAAGATTGTAATGGACAGTGTTCTACTACAAAATATAAAAAACCTTATAAAAAATATCACAAAAAGAATTATAAGAAGAAATTTGATAAAGATGATTATTATAAGAAACAGAAACCTTATAAACCTTATAAATATAGAAAACCTAGTAGAAAGACATATAAACAAAAAGATAAAAAATTTACATCATATAAAGATTTAACATGTTATAAATGTGGAAGAAAAGGCCACACATCAAGATTTTGTAAATTTGATAAAAAAAATTACAAGAATTAAATCTAGAAGAATCTGTAATAAATAAAATTCATGAATTATATTTAGATTATTCAGATTCTAAAGAGATAAATCAAATAGATGATATAGGAACAGAAACTAGTTCTGAAAATAGTAGTAAATCATTAAATGTGTTAACTAAATAACAGGAATCTATATTAGAAACAATAAAATATATAAGTTATCCTAAAATTCAAGAAAAAATGCTAAATAAAATATTAGAAAATGATAAACCTAAACATTCCATATTACCTAGTACTAGTAAACAAACTTATGATTTAACCACAATACTAAATAAAAATAAAACAGTAAAAAAGAAACCAACCATAAATGATTTACAAAAAGAAATTAAAGAAATTAAATTAGAATTAAAAGAATTAAAGAATAAACAAGAAAATGATTCAAAATAATAAAATCATTGCTAAATTCGACTTCTTCTGATGAAGAAGAAGAAGATGTTGAACAGATAATTAGTAAATAACATCTAGGAAATATTTAATAAAAATAAAATTAAAATTTTCAGATAATTATAACATAGAAACTATAGCATTATTTGATACAGGAGCTGATTTAAACTGCATTAAACATAATTTAGTACCAAAAAGATTTTGGCAAGAAACTAAGGAAAGTTTATCTGCAGCAAATAAATCTAAATTAAATATACTTGGTAAAGCAGAAGCATCAATAATAGATAAGAACTTAGAAATAAAAAATATATTTATTTTAACCAACATTCATCATATGGTAATCTTAGGAAAACCATTTATGAATCTAATTACACCTTATTTTGTAAATGATGATAGTATAAGTTTTAAAGTAAAAAATCAAAAGATAATTTTTCCATTTTTGGAAAAACCAAAAAAGAGAAATTTAAATCTTTTAAAGGCACACTCAATAAATGAATTACAAATAAATGCACTTATAAAAGCAAAGTCTGAACAACTTCGTACTTTAAAAAATAGATACCATTTATAAAAAATAAATGAACAGTTAAATAATAAATTTATGCAAGATAAAATTAATAAATTAAAATTGCAAATAGAAAAAGATTTATGTGCTGATATTCCAAATGCATTTTGGAATAGAAAGCAACATATGGTTGACTTACCATATGAAATAGGCTTTGATGAGAAGTCTATTACAACTAAAGCTCGGCCTATTCAGATGGCGCCTGATTTAATTGAATTTTTTAAAAAAGAGATAAATGATTTAGAAAATAAAGGATTACTTACAAAGTCTAGAAGCCTTTGGTCTTGTGCTGCATTTTATGTAAACAAAGCCTCTGAAATAGAAAGAGGAGCACCTAGATTAGTAATAAATTATAAATCTTTAAATAAAGCTTTAAAATGGATTAGGTATCCTATTCCAAATAAAAAAGATTTATTAGAAAGATTATATAAAGCTAATATTTTCAGTAAATTTGATATGAAATCAGGATTTTGGCAAATCCAGATTAATCCTAAAGATAGGTATAAGACTGCATTCACTGTTCCATTTGGACAGTATAAATGGAATGTTATGCCTTTTGGATTAAAAAATGCACCATCTGAGTTTCAGAGAGTAATGAATGATATATTTAACCCATTTACTAAATTTTATATTGTATACATTGATGATGTATTAATATATTCTACAACTATAGATGAACATTTTAAACACTTAAAAACATTTTTAATGGTAATTAAACATAATGGTTTAGTATTAAGTAAAACAAAGATGTCTCTGTTTCAGACTAAGATTAGGTTCTTAGGACATAATATAGAACAGGGAATTGTAGAACCTATAGAAAGAAACTTAGCCTTTGGGAATAAGTTTCCTGACCAGATAATAAATAAAGCCCAGCTTCAAAGATTTTTAGGTTGTCTGAATTATGTTATAGAATTCTTTCCCAACCTAAATAGAACTATTAAACCTTTGCATGATAGATTAAAGAAAACCCAGGTCCATGGATTGAGGTTTATTCTAGTATAGTTAGACAAGTTAAAGACTTAGTTAAAACCATTCCTTGCCTACATATAGCTGATCCATTAGCTTCTAAGATAGTAGAAACTGATGCATCAGATATATGTTTTGATGGGATTTTAAAACAGGTTAAAGAGGGTAGAGAAACCATAGTCCAGTTTTATTCAGGACATTGGAGTCCAACCCAATTAAACTATTCTACTATAAAGAAAGAAAATTTGAGTATTGTTTTATGCATTTCAAAATTTCAATCTGATTTATTGAATCAAAAATTTTTATTAAGAATTGATTGTAAAAGTGCAAATGATATTTTGCAAAAAGATGTTAAAAACCTTGCCTCAAAACAAATTTTTGCTAGATGGCAAGCTATTTTGAGTATATTTGATTTTAATATTGAATTTATTAAAGGAGAAAACAATAGTTTACTTGATTTTCTCACTCGTGAATTCCTTCTCAGGAATCATGGGGAGAAAGAAGAAAATGACCAATAAAGCTAAAGAAACCCTGGAGAGTGATTCTCCTAAAGCCCTATCTGATCATTCAGATAGTATTCTTAAACCTAAACCAATAAAGTCTTGGGCTGATGCTGTCCAAGAAGAAGATAAAGCAAATATTGAGCTTTGGGTCTCCCAGCTGGCCCAATCACCTGAAGTGATTAAAGCTTTGTTAAAAATGGGACATGAACCTCCTCCAGGGGTTCCAGGTAAAGACTCTCTGATCCCTTATTTAAAAAATCAAATTGAGATAGGAGAATCTTCTTCTAAAAAAATCCTATCTCAAAATATTTCTAAAACTGAGTTGGATGTTTCAAAATCTTCAACTCAAATTGTTTCATCAAACTTTCCATTAAAACAGAGATCTGTATGGTTTCATAAAAATTCTTATTTTACAGAATTAATTATTGAAAGTGGGCCTGCTCAGCAGAACTCATGGACTATTATTAGTTCTGTTTACCATAAAGGATGGTTTTTCAAACAAACGGATTTTTCTAAAACCTAAGAGTATTATCTTAATATTCTTGTGGATTATGGTTCACTATTTTTAAAACACAACTATAATCAGCAGGATAAGGCTCTTATTGCCTATTCCTCTTTTAAAATTAAGGGAATCCTCCATCCTTCTGATTGGGGAAGACCTTTGCACACTCCTGTGCAATTTAAAACCCTTCATTCTAAAGACCATTATTCTTCATATAATTATTGGGATTACATTGATGCCTTGACTAAAGCCTTGTTTTTCCAAAACCCTGGAAAAAACTCACTCCTCACTTATCTATTGTGAGTCCAATATAAAATTAACTAATCTTCCATGCTGGTTTGTTGATTGGTGGCACTATTGTGGCAATGACGAAAGATGTCTTCCACAAGAAGTCCTATTAGCTTTCCAGTATTATAAAGCCCATTTAAATCCAACACCTTATGAGAAGAGATTTCCTCCTCTTCTTCTTTGTTGTATGACTTTGGTGCGTGCCGCTATGTGCTATAGCAATACCGCAAGTGCATGGGTCGCCCAAGTAATATAGTAGTGAGTGAGTTATCATTCCACTTGGGACAAGGCCAAGTACTAGTTCAAACCTTAACCGTTGTTTAGCAAATTAATAGTTGTGTGATGCTTTGTAATTAAAAACAACTAATTTAATAACTGGATGTAAGGGGAAATTAAAGGTTATGAAAAAAGGATTGATAATAAAAAACTATCCGGATATTGAATCCCCCTAGCCTCAATGATATTTATGAACAGTCAATTCAATTGAATCATTCAATAGAGTTGAGTTAGCATTCCTCTAAATTAGACGAAAACCTCTCTCGAGTGGATTAATCCCTAATTACTAAGTAGAGTGCCATAATCTCTTCTCAAACACAATTAAATAGATCTTGTATTAAGAACAAGGAACTATAAACCAAAGGATCTTGTAAGTCTATCTCTAGCACCCCAATCAATCCTCAACCCTTATGAGTAATCAATTCATATCAAGCTTTCTCAAGTCAATAATATGAAAATGGCAACCAATCAATAAGCATGCTATTATCAATTGGAAATAAATCATTAAGCATCATAAGAATAAAACAACTCAATCAAATGATTCAACTAAATATAATTATTCAATTCATACAAATAAGCTAGGGTTCATCAATATCTAGTTAGTGAAGGAATTAGTTCATGTTCAAAACCAGAAAAATAGAGCAAGATAAATGAGTAAAAGAAACAAAACAATCCATGGCGAATAATTTGTATTTCTTCACTTCAATCCTTGATTCTTGGTTTAGGGCTTGTACAAGATGTATATCCTTCTTCAAACTCAGCTCAAAACCCTCCTCTTTGCTTCAGTTGTTGGCTCCTTCTCCCTTGTTCCAGCTCTCACGTTTCAAGCTCCAGAATCCCCTAAAAACTCCCTCTTCTTCTCTTTTTATTTCCCTCCAAAGCTCAAGTCATGCTTCCAACTCACTTCCAACTCACTTTGTCTCCCATATTCCCTTTGTTCAATCTTTTTTTTCCTCAAATTAGGCAAGCTTTTCTTTTGTCTAATATTACTTTTGACTAAAACTAGTCTTTGTTCCACACTTGTCTGGAGAAAAATTTGAACATTTCAAAGTTGCCCTAGGTGACACGGCCAAGCTTGCTGGCCGTGTCACCTTCTACCCTTTCTTTCCTTGTTTTCTTCTAGGTGACATGGCTAGTGGCTTGGCCGTGTCATGTGGGTGTGTCACTTTCTGCTTCTAGCTTCGTCAACTTGCTTTTTTTGTTTCCAAGGGTGACACGGCCAAGCTTGTGGCCGTGTCATGTGACACGGCCACTGGCTTGGACGTGTTACCTGGGTGTGTTGGCTTCTGGTTCATTTCTTTCCTTTCTTGGTTCTTTAGCTTGGATGGGACATGGCCAAGCTTGTGACCTTGTCATGTGACACGGCCACTGGCTTAGCCGTGTCACTTGCTAGTGTCTTCTTCTGCCAAATTTTCTTTCCTTTCTTAGTCTCTTTGATTTTTACTCTTTGGGTGAGACACGGCTAGAGGCTTTGCCGTGTCTCTTGGGCATGTCATCTACTGCTTTGAAGTAATTTTGAGGGACACGGCCAAGCTTGCTTTGGCTTGGCCATGTCTTGCTTGATTCATGCTCTTTCTTCATTGTTTTGATCATCCAAGGGAGTTTTTGCACTTTGACCTAAAACAAACACTTAAAACAAACTTTGAACAAAAATCAAATGAAACATTAACTAAAAACACATAGAAATCATACTAAAAATAAGTATAAAAATACTCTTATCAAATACCCCACACTTAAATCCTTGCTTGTCCCCAAGCAAGGCTAAAATCAAAACAAACTAAACACAAAAATTTTGTCAAGTTCAAGAGTTATAAAAATGCATCAAGACTTCCCTATCCCTAAATCCTCAATTAATATTAAATCGAACAAAATCGATACCAATGCAATTAAGTGGCTTTCCATGCATAACCTACATTGTCACTCCCTCACCAACTCTTAGAAAGTATTTGATCAAGGTGGTGTTTACACTCATAACAATCAATGAAAGATTATTGCCATAGGCTTGCTTATCTATCAAATCTCCACCACTTAATTACAATCAAGCATCAATCAAAAGGTCTTTTATTGGGTTGTAATGGGGCTAAGGTAGAGGCATGGCATTTAGGAAATGTGAGCTTAATCATTAAGTTCAAGAGCACTTCAAGAATGAAGTAACCGATCATATATATATATAACCCAATGATCCCAAAACACCTTCCTCTTATCTATCCCTTGACATTTAAAGAACTTTTTAAGGGAACTCACTTATTACATCTCGTAACATATTCCAACTCATATTCCAACCCTTTCAACAATAACAACAGTTATTCTTATTTTTCTTCTTTTTATTTGATTTTGATTTTTTTTTACAATCTTAAACCTACTAAATTTAACCCCACACTTAATTCAACACGACACTTGGTTAAAAATGCTCTTAAAATGCTCTTGACCTAATGAAAGGGTAAGAGTTAAAATAGCAAGGTTCAAGCTAATGATGTTGTGAAAAAGAAAGAAAAGGAAAAACAAAATAGGCTCAAAATTGGCTAACTAAGGTTAAAAATAGGGTTGGTCTCTTTAAGTCAATGTGGGTTCACCTAATTGCCTTAATCATCTTGATGCCTAATTGAAATTTTTATGTAATCTTAAAATGTATGTCAAAGCAAGTTCTAGCAAGTTATCAATCAAAGATGTCCACACACAACAAGAATAATCAGTTGATGGCTCAATTTCTCACTAGGTTCAAGGCAATGCAAGGAAAAACCAACAAAATTAACAATATGTATCAATTCTACTTGATTCTCACAATCATGCTTCAAAAATTCAAAGGTCATCAATCAGCAATATTTATGACAATTGAACTTTTCAAAATTCATTTATTCAAAGAAAACATGAAAAACATTAACTAAACTAACACAAAAATAAATTAAAATTAAAAACACAAAACACAAAATGCACCCCATACTTAAAATTTCACATTGCCCTCAATGTGAGTATGCATAAACTAAAGGAGAGTTTAGATGAAACCCCAAAAAAAAAAATTTTTTTCACAAACCAAAAATACAAGAATTAAAGACATAAAATTTAAAGAACGAATAAAATGGTGGGTTGCCTCCCACCCAGCACTTCTTTAACGTCGTATTAGTTGGACGTTCAGGGCAATTGTTCCTAGTCTTAGAGGTGTAAAACCTCCTTTAAGTCCTGTATTTCCCTTAAGAGTTGTGAATGCTCTCAAACATTCCTCATCAAAATCAATCCTCAACCCTTATGAGTAATCAATTCATATCAAGCTTTCTCAAGATAATAATATGAAAATGGCAACCAATCAATAAGCATGCTATTATCAATTGGAAATAAATCATTAAGCATCATAAGAATAAAACAACTCAATCAAATGATTCAACTAAATATAATTATTCAATTCATACAAATAAGCTATGGTTCATCAATATCTAGATAGTGAAGGAATTAGTTTATGTTTAAAACCAGAAAAACAGAGCAAGATAAATGAGTAAAAGAAACCAAACAATCCATGGCGAATAATTTGTATTTCTTCACTTCAATCCTTGATTCTTGGTTTAGGGCTTGTACAAGATGTATCTCCTTCTTCAAACTTAGCTCAAAACCCTCCTTTTTGCTTCAGTTGTTGGCTCCTTCTCCCTTGTTCCAGCTCTCACGTTTCAAGCTCCAGAATCCCCTAAAAACTCCCTCTTCTTCTCTTTTTATTTCCCTCCAAAGCTCAAGTCATGCTTCCAACTCACTTCCAACTCACTTTGTCTCCCACATTCCCTTTGTTCAATCTTTGTTTTCCTCAAATTAGGCAAGCTTTTCTTTTGTCTAATATTACTTTTGACTAAAACTAGTCTTTGTTTCCCACTTGTCTGCAGAAAAATTTGAACATTTCAAAGTTGCCCTAGGTGACACGACCAAGCTTGCTGGCCATGTCACCTTCTGCCCTTTCTTTCTTTGTTTTCTTCTAGGTGACACGGCCAGTGGCTTGGCCGTGTCATGTGGGTGTGTCACTTTCTGCTTCTAGCTTCGTCAACTTGCTTTCTTTGTTTCCAAGGGTGACACGGCCAAGCTTGTGGCAGTGTGATGTGACACGGCCACTGGCTTGGGCGTGTCACCTGGGTGTGTTGGCTTCTGGTTCATTTCTTTCCTTTCTTGGTTCTTTAGCTTGGATGGGACACGGCCAAGCTTGTGACTGTGTCATGTGACATGGCCACTGGCTTGGCCGTGTCACTTGCCAGTGTCTTCTTCTGCCAAATTTTCTTTCCTTTCTTGGTCTCTTTGATTTTTGCTCTTTGGGTGAGACACGACCAGAGGCTTGGCCGTGTCTCTTGGGCATGTCATCTACTGCTTTGAAGTAATTTTAAGGGACACGGCCAAGCTTACTTTGGCTTGGCCATGTCTTGCTTGATTCATGCTCTTTCTTCATTGTTTTGATCATCCAAGGGAGTTTTTGCACTTTGACCTAAAACAAACACTTAAAAAAAACTTTAAATAAAAATCAAATGAAATATTAACTAAAAACACATAGAAATCATACTAAAAATAAGTATAAAAAAATACTCTTATCAGACTTTTAATATACCATGGGTATACCAATGGTACCTTGACACCTCCTTTCAGTCAGGTACTATGATTCTTGTTGTATTGAGAAAGTCTAAAGTCAAATAGTGGACTGCCTTTCGCAATTCCACCACAGAGGAAACTGTTAAAAAATGGCTCTTAATGAGGAATCATGGTGGCATTGATCCAAAGCTATCAGCCTCATTTGGAGCTCAAAGAGCCCAAAATATAGCCCTTCTTGCAGCCGCCAAGACTGCAGAAGAATATAAAGCCTTAATGGAACATATGGTTGAATATCTTCCTTTAACCTCTGACCCCATTAAGCCCAGCAGAACCTGCTCTGCTGGATCTTCCACTAAAGCCCATTCTAAAAAAATCTAAAGCTCCATCCAGAAGAAGAAAATCTCCTTCCTCTTCTTCGGATATTTCTTCATCATCCATGACGTCATCTTCCACCGAGACATCTGACTCGGATTACTGTCACAATAATGAAGATGACTGCTATGGTATATTGTCCCCCATTAGAGTAAAAAGTAAAGAAAAAATAAAAAGAAAAGAAAAAGAAAATAAAAAAGCTAAAGAAAAAAGAAAAGAAAAAAAAAGAAAAAGTAAAGAAAAAGAAAAAGAAAAAAGAAATAAAGAAAAAGAAAAAGAAACAAAATTCCTGATAATTTAATTTTTATGTTGCATGAAATAATATCTAGGAAATATTTAATAAAAATAAAATTAAAATTTTCAGATAATTATAACATAGAAACTATAGCATTATTAGATACAGGAGCTGATTTAAACTGCATTAAACATAGTTTAGTTCCAAAACGATTTTGGCAAGAAACTAAGGAAAGTTTATCTGCGGCAAATAAATCTAAATTAAATATACTTGGTAAAGCAGAAGTGTCAATAATAGATAAGAACTTAGAAATAAAAAATATATTTATTTTAAACAACATTCATCATATGGTAATCTTAGGAACACTATTTATGAATCTAATTACACCTTATTCTGTAAATGATGATAGTATAAGTTTTAAAGTAAAAAATCAAAAGATAATTTTCCCATTTTTGGAAAAATCAAAAAAGAGAAATTTAAATATTTTAAAGGCACACTCAATAAATAAATTACAAATAAATGCACTTATAAAAGCAAAGTCTGAACAACTTTGTAATTTAAAAAATAGATACCATTTACAAAAAAATAAATGAACAGTTAAATAATAAATTTATGCAAGATAAAATTAATAAATTAAAATTGCAAATAGAAAAAGATTTATGTGCTGATATTCCAAATACATTTTGAAATAGAAAGCAACATATGGTTGACTTACCATATGAAATAGGCTTTGATGAGAAGTCTATTACAACTAAAGCTCGGCCCATTCAGATGGCGCCTGATTTAATTGAATTTTGTAAAAAGAGATAAAAGATTTAGAAAATAAAGGATTAATTACAAAGTCTAGAAGCCCTTGGTCTTGTGTTGCATTTTATGTAAACAAAGCCTCTGAAATAGAAAGAGGAGCACCTAGATTAGTAATAAATTATAAACCTTTAAATAAAGCTTTAAAATGGATTAGGTATCCTATTCCAAATAAAAAAGATTTATTAGGAAGATTATATAAAGCTAATATTTTTAGTAAATTTGTTATGAAATCAGGATTTTGGCAAATCCAGATTAATCCTAAAGATAGGTATAAGACTGCATTCACCGTTCCATTTGGACAGTATGAATGGAATTTTATGCCTTTTGGATTAAAAAATGCACCCTCTGAGTTTCAAAGAGTAACGAATGATATATTTAACCCATATACTAAATTTTGTATTGTATACATTGATGATGTATTATTATATTCTACAAATATAGATGAACATTTTAAACACTTAAAAACATTTTTTATGGTAATTAAACAAAATGGTTTAGTATTAAGTAAAACAAAGATGTCTCTGTTTCAGACTAAGATTAGGTTCTTAGGACATAATATAGAACAGGAAATTATAGAACCTATAGAAAGAAACTTAGCCTTTGGGAATAAGTTTCCTGACCAGATAATAAATAAAGCCCAACTTCAAAGATTTTTAGGTTGTCTGAATTATGTTATATAATTCTTTCCCAACCTAAATAGAACTATTAAACCTTTGCATGATAGATTAAAGAAAAACCCAGGTCCATGGACTGAGGTCCATTCTGGTATAGTTAGACAACTTAAAGACTTAGTTAAAACCGTTCCTTGCCTACATATAGCTGATCCATTAGCTTCTAAGATAGTAGAAACTGATGCATCAGATATAGGTTTTGGTGGGATTTTAAAATAGGTTAAAGAGGGTAGAGAAACCATAGTCCAGTTTTATTTAGGACATTGGAGTCCAACCCAATTAAACTATTCTACTATAAAGAAAGAAATTTTGAGTATTGTTTTATGCATTTCAAAATTTTAATCCGATTTATTGAATCAAAAATTTTTATTAAGAATTGATTGTAAAAGTGCAAAAGATGTTTCTCAAAACAAAATTTTGCTAGATGGCAAGCTATTTTGAGTATATTTGATTTTGATATTGAATTTATTAAAGGAGAAAACAATAGTTTACCTGATTTTCTTACTCGTGAATTCCTTCTCAGGAATCATGGGGAGAAAAAAGAAAATGGCCAATAAAGCTAAAGAAACCCTAGAGAGTGATTCTCCTAAAGCGCTATCTGATCATTCAGATACTATTCTTAATCCTAAACCAATAAAGTCTTGGGCTGATGCTGTCTAAGAAGAAGATAAAGCAAATATTGAGCTTTGGGTCTCCTAGCTGGCCCAATCATCTGAAGTGATTAAAGCTTTGTTAAAAATGGGACATGAACCTCCTCCAGGGGTTCCAGGTAAAGAATCTCTGATCCCTTATTTAAAAAATCAAATTGAGATAGGAGAATCTTCTTCTAAAAAAATCCTAACTCAAAATATTTCTAAAACTGAGTTGGATGTTTCAAAATCTTCCACTCAAATTGTTACATCAAACTTTCCATTAAAACAGAGATCTGTATGGTTTCATAAGAATTCTTATTTTACAGAATTAATTATTGAAAGTGTGCCTGCTCAGCAGAACCCATGGACTATTATTAGTTCTGTTTACCCTAAAGGATGGTTTTTCAAACCAACGGATTTTTCTAAAACCCAAGAGTATTATCTTAATATTCTTGTGGATTCTAGTTCACTATTTTTAAAACACAACTATAATTAGTAGGATAAGGCTCTTATTGCCTATTCCTCTTTTAAAATTAAGGGAATCCTCCATCCTTCTGATTGGGGAAGACCTTTGCACACTCCTGTGCAATTTAAAACCATTCATTCTAAAGACCATTGTTCTTCATATAATTATTCGGATTACATTGATGCCTGGACTAAAGACTTGTTTTTCCAAAACCCTGGAAAAACTCACTCATGGCTTATCTATTGTGAGTCCAATATAAAATTAACCAATCTTACATGCTGGTTTGTTGATTGGTGGCACTATTGTGGTAATGACGAAAGATGTCTTCCACAAGAAGTCCTATTAGCTTTCCAGTATTATAAAGCCCATTTAAATCCAACACCTTATGAGAAGAGATTTCCTCCTCTTCTTCTTTTCTGTATGACTTTTAATATACCATGGGTATACCAATGGTACCTGGACACCTCCTTTCAGTCAGGTACCATGATGCCTATTGTATTGAGAAAGTCTAAAGTCAAATGGTGGACTGCCTTTCGCAATTCCACCACAGAGGAAACTGTTAAAAAATGGCTCTTAATGAGGAATCATGGTGGCATTGATCCAAAGCTATCAGCCTCATTTGGAGCTCAAAGAGCCCAAAATATAGCCATTATTGCAGCCGCCAAGACTGCAGAAGATTATAAAGCCTTAATGGAACAGATGGTTGAATCTCTTCCTTTAACCTCTGAGCCCATTAAGCCCAGCAGAACCTGCTCTGCTGGATCTTCCACTAAAGCCCATTCTAAATAATCTAAAGCTTCATCCAGAAGAAGAAAATCTCCTTCCTCTTCTTCGGATATTTCTTCATCATCCATGACGTCATCTTCCACCGAGACATCTGACTCGGATTACTGTCACAATAATGAAGATGACTGCTATGGTATATTGTCCCCCATTAGAGTAAAAAGTAAAGAAAAAATAAAAAGAAAAGAAAAAGAAAAGAAAAAAGATAAAGAAAAAAGAAAAGAAAAAGAAAAAAGAAAAAGTAAAGAAAAAGAAAAAGAAAAAAGAAATAAAGAAAAAGAAAGAGAAAAGAAAGAAAAAATAAGGAAAAGTAAAAAGAAAATTGAATCAGAAGTTGAGTCTGATTCAAATTCATCTGATTAAAGGCAGGAGAAACCTAATTTCTCCACTCAGTTTGTTAAAGTCAATAAAGGCGGTGCCCATTGACAAGATACTGTTCATCAAACAGTATTCACCAGAGGTATTCCAATAGTAAAGTCAGAAGAACTGTTCATCCACAGTAAAGAAAACAGTACCTCTGACAAGGTACTATTCATCCACAATTCCAGACACGTGAAGGTACAGTAAAAGTAAATAGTAACGACAGGTTACTATTCCTCTACAGTGTTAGGCATGTGATCAAGAATAGTGAAGAATTAAAGCTTCTGTATATATATGAGCGTTCATTCTGAAGCTAGAGGAAGATCCGAAATACTTCTCCCTCATCCAGAAGACACTGAGACACCTCAAGCTTAGTTTTAGTTTTCCCTTTCCCTTTCCTCCTTCACTTATAACTTCTTCCAGTTCTGTAACCTCCTCACCTATTAATTCTCTTGTATAAGGTAGTTATATTTATAACTTGTATTTCATTTTTAAAGTTTTATTCTGTATTATTATTATTTCATTTAAATAAATTTAAATTTTATATTTCATCTCTCTGTTTTAGTTCTTGCAAGCAATAAACGTGCAAGTTGAGCTTGATCTGGAATTAAAACATCAGAAATTATATACACTACTAACGGCTGAAAAGGACCTCCATATTCTATCATTTTCTGTCTTCTTCTTTCTATACTCAGCGCTGTATACTTATACGGGATCCGTATATTTATACCTAATATAGTATAATTAGGTATACTAAAAGAAATAGACTTAAGAGTGTGTATTGATAAAACATAATTAAAATATTTTAGACTTAAGATACAAAATTACTTAAAGAAAATATTTTGGGTAATATTGATACCAGAGCGTTAAAAACTGAAGTAAGAAATATACTTTGATTTTAATTAATCAAAATATATTCTTATGGGTCAATGCAAGAACTAAAACAGAGCATACTTATAAATGAAAATGAGAGATGAAATATAAAATTTAAATTTATTTAAATGAAATAATAATAATAATACAGAATAAAACTTTAAAAATGAAATACAAGTTATAAATATAACTACCTTATACAAGAGAATCAATAGGTGAGGAGGTTACAGAACTGGAAGAAGTTATAAGTGAAGGAGGAAAGGGAAAAGGAAAGCTAAAACTAAGCTTGAGGTATCTCAGTGTCTTCTGGATGAGGGAGAAGTATTTTGGATCTGCCTCTAGCTTCAGAATGAGCTCTCATATATAGACAGAAGCTTTAATTCTTCACTGTTCTTGATCACATGCCTAGCACTGTAGAGGAATAGTAACCTATCGTTACTATTTGCTTTTACTGTACCTTCACGTGTCTGGAACTGTGGATGAATAGTACCTTATCAGAGGTAATGTTTTTTTTTACTGTGGAGAACTGTGGATGAATAGTTCTTCTGACTTTACTGTTGGAAAATCTCTGGTGAATACTGTTTGATGAATAGTATCTTGTCAATGAGTGCCGCCTTTATTGCTAGGTAATGTTTTATCTAGCAAAAATTTATTTTGAGGCAAGGTTTTTAACATCTTTTTGCAAAACATCTTTTGCACTTTTACAATCAATTCTTAATAAAAATTTTTGATTCAATAAATCAGATTGAAATTTTGAAATGCATAAAACAATACTCAAAATTTCTTTCTTTATAGTAGAATAGTTTAATTGGGTTGGACTCCAATGTCCTGAATAAAACTGGACTATGGTTTCTCTACCCTCTTTAACCTGTTTTAAAATCCCACCAAAACCTATATCTGATGCATCAATTTCTATTATCTTAGAAGCTAATGGATCAGCTATATGTAGGCAAGGAATGGTTTTAACTAAGTCTTTAACTTGTCTAACTATACTAGAATGGACCTCAGTCCATGGACCTGGGTCTTTCTTTAATATATCATGCAAAGGTTTAATAGTTCTATTTAGATTGGGAAAGAATTCTATAACATAATTCAGACAACCTAAAAATCTTTAAAGTTGGGCTTTATTTATTTTCTGGTCAGGAAACTTATTCCCAAAGGCTAAGTTTCTTTCTATAGGTTCTATAATTCCCTGTTCTATATTATGTTCTAAGAACCTAATCTTAGTCTGAAACAGAGACATCTTTGTTTTACTTAATACTAAACCATTATGTTTAATTACCATAAAAATTATTTTTAAGTGTTTAAAATGTTCATCTATAGTTGTAGAATATATTAATACATCATCAACGTATACAATACAAAATTTAGTATATGGGTTAAATATATCATTCAGTACTCTCTGAAACTCAGAGGGTGCATTTTTTAATCCAAAAGGCATAACATTCCATTCATACTGTCCAAATGGAATAGTGAATGCAGTCTTATACCTATCTTTAGGATTAATCTGGATTTGCCAAAATCCTGATTTCATATCAAATTTACTAAAAATATTAGCTTTATATAATCTTCCTAATAAATCGTTTTTATTTGGAATAAGATACCTAATCCATTTTAAAGCTTTATTTAAAGGTTTATAATTTGTTACTAATCTAGGTGCTCCTCTTTCTATTTCAGAGGCTTTGTTTACATAAAATGCAGCACAAGACCAAGGGCTTCTAGACTTTGTAATTAATCCTTTATTTTCTAAATCATTTATGTCTTTTTTACAAAATTCAATTAAATCAGGCGCCATCTGAATGGGCCGAGCTTTAGTTGTAATAGACTTCTCATCAAAGCCTATTTCATATGGTAAGTCAACCATATGTTGCTTTCTATTCCAAAATGCATTTGGAATATCAGCACATAAATCTTTTTCTATTTGCAATTTTAATTTATTAATTTTATCTTGCATAAATTTATTATTTAACTGTTCATTTATTTTTTGTAAATGGTATCTATTTTTTTAAATTACAAAGTTGTTCAGACTTTGCTTTTATAAGTGCATTTATTTGTAATTCAATTATTGAGTGTGCCTTTAAAATATTTAAATTTCTCTTTTTTGGTTTTTCCAAAAATGGAAAAATTATCTTTTGATTTTTTACTTTAAAACTTATACTATCATCATTTTACAGAATAAGGTGTAATTAGATTCATAAATGGTGTTCCTAAGATTACCATATGATGAATGTTGGTTAAAATAAATATATTTTTTATTTCTAAGTTCTTATCTATTATTGATGCTTCTGCTTTACCAAGTATATTTAATTTAGATTTATTTGCTGCAGATAAACTTTCCTTATTTTCTTGCCAAAATCTTTTTGGTACTAAACTAGGTTTAATGCAGTTTAAATCAGCTCATATATCAAATAATGTTATAGTTTCTATGTTATAATTATCTGAAAATTTTAATTTTATTTTTATTAAATATTTCCTAGATGTTATTTCATGCAACATAAAAATTAAATTATCAGAAATTTTATCTTTACTAATTAAACTAATTTCATTATTTTCTTCTTTACTAATTATCCGTTCAACATCTTCTTCTTCTTCATCAGAAGAAGTCGAATTTAGTAATGATTTTATTATCTTTGAATCATTTTCTAGTTTATTCTTTAATTCTTTTAATTCTAATTTAATTTCTTTAATTTCTTTTTGTAAATCATTTATAGTTGGTTTGTTCTTTACTGTTTTATTTTTATTTAGTATTGTGGTTAAATCATAAGTTTGTTTACTAGTACTAGGTAATATAGAATGTTTAGTTTTATCATTTTTTAATATTTTATTTAGTATTTTTTCTTGAATTTTAGGATCACTTATTTATTTTATTGCTTCTAATATAGATTCCTGTTCTTTAGTTATCACATTTAATGATTTACTACTATTTTTAGAACTAGTTTTTGTTCCTATATCATCTATTTGATTTATTGTTTTATTAGTTTTTGTCATAGAATTGTATATTATTTATTATGATGATTATTGTTTTCTTTAGGTATTTTGGTAGTTTTTATCTGTTTATTTAGTGATTTCATCAATTCTGGTAGTTTTAATTTATTTCAGTGTTTATGTCATTTTTAGACTAGTTTTTAGTGTGGTGTTTATGTGTTTTTGGTTAATTTTTTATTTGATTCTTGTTTAAAGTTTGTTTCAAGTGTTTGTTTTAGGTTAATATGCAAAATATTTCCTTGGAAGAAAGAATAGTATGAAGCAGCAAGACACGGCCAAGCCACTGGCCGTTTCTCACCTTAAGGGCAAAACCAAGGGAACCAAGAAAGAAAGGAAAATCAGGCAGAAGTTGACACTGGCCGGTGACATGGCCAAGCCACTGGCCGTGTCACATGACACGGACACAAGCTTGGCCGTGTCCCATATTTAGCCAAGGAAGAAGACCAAAGAAAGAAGAGCAAAGAACGAAGAGAATCAGTAGGTGACACACCCAGGTGACATGGCCAAGCCACTGGCCGTGTCACATGACACGGCCAGGAGCTTGGCTGTGTCACACTCAATTCCATAGAAGCAAAGAAGAAAGATTACACAGAAGCTAACACATTCAGGTAACACGGCCAAGCCACTGGCAGTGTCACATGACACGACCACAAGCTTGGTCGTGTTACTCAATGGGGCTAAGGAAAGAAAGAAGACGCGAATTTTGAGCGAGGGTTTTGTATAAATAAGAAGATTAGGGTTTTTGAAAAGGGTTACGCATGTTATCAGTCGTAAAACATAAACTTTTGAGCTATCATTCATTTTCTTTTGGAATTTTGATTAAACTTTCATGCAAACAGTCTAGATTAAATTAGTTTTAGCCACTGCAATATTCTTCTAGCAAAGATTTGAACAAGAGATTCTTCAGAAGCTAAAGAAAGTTTGTAATTTGGTTTTGTTCTCAAGCTCTATCTCTTAAGTTTCATTGGAATTGTATTCATGAATTCTATTATGTCTAAATTAATTTCTTTGGATTTTAATGAGATGAATTTGTTTGATAGCATTATTATGAACTAATTTGATTTGGTCTAGGGTTTGTATGGATCTACTATGATTGTATGAAATGGTTATTGCTCTTAACTGAATTATTTCTTTAGCCTTAATTGAATGGATTAATGTTAATATATAATTGATTGGCCACCAATTATGTGTTTGAGGTATTAGATGAAGGATTGAGAAATGAAGTCTAATGTTGGAACAATTCAATTAGGGACTTAGGTGAATTAGAAATATAAACCTAAGAAAAAGATCATTTCAATTGTAACAAGATTATTTGAAAGAGGTTTGAATGCGAGAGCTTATTTCCTTGATTCGATTAATTAAGTTGCTTGAAATCTAATCTTTGAAATTAAATTGGTTGAGAGGAATAGCCATTCATACATATAAGTTAGTAGAGAAGTGCAAACCCTAGACCTTTCTATTAAGTGAATCAATATATCAGCTCAGTTTACTTTCATTGTTTTAAGTTCCACTCAATCTGTCTTCATTAGTTGTTAGCAGTTTAAATTTATTGATAATTTGTTATTTGCAATTTGATAATTAATTAGCTTATCTAGCTTCCTTGTGAGACGACCTTGAGGTGTTCACCAAAATACTATAGTAGCCTCGTATACTTGCGAGTGTAGTTCTAGTAGTGTTAATTAGAGCGCAAAAAGTTTTTGGCGCCGTTTGCTGGGGAAGCTAATTGGCATAATTGTTTATTAGGCATAAATATTTTAAATTATTTTTCATTGTTTACATTTGATTTTATTTGTCTTTTGCTTTTAATAATTCCTTTTTTTTCCAGAAATTTTATTTATGCAAGGCAGGAGATCACTCGGAGGAGAGCTATACCCAGTTATTCCAGAAATTCAGAGAGTGAAAAGTAGCAGAGAAGAGTTTGAACTATATACCGGATTTGATACAGAGGAGGACACTTCTGATTTTGAGTCGGATACTGCACAATCTACCAATATGGGAGGTGAAAGGCAAAGAACTATGAGGGATTTTGCCAGACCTGTCATTGGAACCTCCACATCTTGTATAAAATTGACAGATGTAGCAAGAAATTATGAGTTGAAGAATATCCATTACAACATGCTGCCATCATTCTATGGAGTCCCAAATGAAGATCCTTTGAATTTTATCCGGGATTTCTACTCCACCCTCAACACATTTCCATTGGGAGGACTAACAGAAGACCAGTTGAGGATGAGGTGTTTTCTGTATACATTGAAGGATAGGGCAAAAAGCTGGCTTATGATGTTGCCTGAAAATTCTTTGACAACTTGGGAGCAAGTCTATAACAAGTTTATGGGCAAATTTTACTCACATCAGAAGACAGCTGAATTGAGAGGGAAAATAGCTACATTCTCTCAATTTGAAGGAGAGCCATTTCATGAGGCTTGGGACAGGTTTAAGATGTTATTGATCCAGTGTCCACATCATCACTACCCACTTCAACTTCTGAATCAGTTTTTCTACGATGGTCTAACCTAGCAATTTCAGAATACTGTTGAAAACGCAGCTGGGGGAGTTATGGGAGAAAAGACAGCAGATGAAACTTATGAAATCTTTGAAATGTTGGGAGCTAATTCTCAACAAAAATGTGTAAGAGGAAGAAGTAAAGGGGTGAACCAATTGGAAGCCAACAGTGAGATGGTCAATCAGATAGCTGAATTGACAAGGCAAGTGCAGATGCTGAACATGAAGAACAATACTTCTTCATCCACTCAAGAAGTGTGTGGAATTTGTGGAACTTTTGGGCATGGAGCAAATATATGCCCCTCTGCATACGAATCTTATGGAAATGAGGCTGAGCAAGTTAATGCTATGGGGGGATATCAACCAAGGGCCCGGAATGATCCTTACTCAAATACTTACAATCCTGGTTGGCGGAATCATCCAAATTTTTCTTGGGCAACAAATAATTCTCAACAACCTTTCCATTTGCTCCAGGGACAAAACCAACCGCAGGGTCAATCTTCAAATCAAGGGCAGCCTAAGAGAGAGAGTTTGGAGGATAGTTTACAGGCCTTTATCCAAGTCAGTGCTAAAAATCAAGAGATGAATAACAAAATGCTGGATTCATTAGAAGCATCTTTTAAGTAAGTGGAGACCCAAGTGGGACAACTTGCACAATAGATGCATATTCAACAAAAAGGGAAATTTTCGAGTCAACCTGAGCAGGCACAAGCAGTGACTATTCTTAAAAGTGGCAAGGTAATAAATAATAATGTTGAAAATAATTCTGTGAATGTAGGTGATCAAAAGAACAAAAAGGAAGGAGAACCAGAGAACAAAGGTGCTGGAGAAAGATCAATGGAGAAATCTCCTTCAGCAGATTTACACAAGGCAAGTAATCCTTACCTGCCACCTATACCATTCCCCAGCAGGTTGAAGAATGATAAACAAGATAAGCAATTTTCAGACATCTTCAACATGCTGTCTAAGGTAAGTATTAACTTACCTTTACTTGAAGCAATAAAGAATATGCCAGCTTATGCCAAATTCTTCAAGGAATTGAACACCAAGAAAAAGAGGTATGAGCCAAATGAAAAGGTGATAGTGTCAGAGGTAGCTAGTGCTGCTCTGCAACATAAACTACCTCCGAAGCTAAAGGATCCTGGTAGTTTCATAATTCAAATTACTATGGGTAATGGGAAGGGGACTGATGGTGTGATTTAGGAGCCAGTGTTAATTTGATGCCTTATTTTATGTATCTTGAATTAGAACTTGGGGAACTTAAACCTACCAAAATGGTTTTGCAATTAGCTGACAGATCTCTTAGATTCCCAAAAGGAGTTATAGAAGATGTGTTAGTTAAGGTTGGTGGGTTGATAGTGCCTGTGGATTTTATAGTTCTTGACATGGAAGGAAGTAACCGTACACCATCCGCACACACTATTCTACTAGGTAGGCCTTTTATGGCTACTACCAACACCTTGATAGATGTTAAAAATGGTAAATTGTCAATAACTGTCTTGGGACAAACGGTTGGATTTTCTATTTTTAACACTTCTCCCATTCCTACAACTACATTATATGAGGATTGTTCTTTAATTGATTGTATTGACGCAATTGTTTCAGATATTTTCTTGCAGACAGGTTCCTCGGATAAATTGGAGCTGGCACTGACCTTAGATCGTGGCTTGGATATTTTTGACTCAGAAATAGCCAGTAGCCTTGAGACATTAGAGAGTGCTGAAATAGAGGACAAACGGTTGGATTTTCTATTTTTAACACTTCTCCCATTCCTACAACTACATTATATGAGGATTGTTCTTTAATTGATTGTATTGACGCAATTGTTTCAGATATTTTCTTGCAGACAGGTTCCTCGGATAAATTGGAGCTGGCACTGACCTTAGATCGTGGCTTGGATATTTTTGACTCAGAAATAGCCAGTAGCCTTGAGACATTAGAGAGTGCTGAAATAGAGGAACTTAAGGAGGACCCAGCATTTGAACTTCCATCCATCCAAAAAGAAGAGAAGGATCATTCACTTGAGTTAGAGCTGAAAGAGTTGCCTAAAAATCTGAAATATGTGTTTTTAGGAGATCACAACACCTTACTTGTGATAATATCTAGCAAACTTAGTGAAAGGGAAGAGATGAGATTGGTGAGTGAGCTTAAAATATTGAAAAGAGCAATAGGATGGGGATTGAGTGATATCAAAGGTATTAGCGCTTCAATGTGCATGCATAGAATCACCTTAGAAGAGGGAGCTAAACCTGTGAGGGAGACCTAAAGGCGCCTTAACCCAAACATGAGTGAAGTGGTTAAGAAGGAAGTGCTTAAATTGCTTGATGAAGGAGTGATATATCCAATAGCTAATAGTGAGTGGGTGAGCCTAGTACATGTAGTGCCTAAGAAATCAGGAATCACTGTGGTGAAAAATGAAAAGAATGAATTGGTTCCTACTAGGACTACTACTGGGTGGAGAATGTGTATTGATTATAGGAAGTTGAACAATGCCACAAAGAAAGATCATTTCCCTCTTCCTTTTATTGATCAGATGTTGGATAAACTTTCTGGACACTCACATTATTGCTTTTTGGATGGACTTTCAGGGTTTTATCAGGTGCTGATATCACTAGAGGATCAATGCAAGACTACTTTTACTTGCCCTTTGGCTTGTGCAATGCGCCTGCAACTTTTTAGAGATGCATGATGTTTGTCTTCACATACATGATAGATGATTTTATTGAGGTATTTATGGATGACTTTTCTATTTTCGGTGATTCTTTTGATAATTGCCTCAGTAAACTTGTTCTTGTGCTTGAGAGATGCATTGAATGTAACCTCACTTTGAGTTAGGAAAAGAGTCATTTCATGGTTTCTCAGGGCATTGTATTAGGCCATGTTGTGTCGAGTAAAGGGATTGAGGTGGATAAGGCTAAGTTAGAGTTGATTGCTAAGTTACCCCCACCTACCTCTGTTAAGGGAATAAGAAGTTTTCTAGGGCATGCAGGTTTTTACCGGAGGTTTATTAAAGATTTTTCTAAAATAAGCCAACCATTGTGTCATTTACTTGGGAAAGATATTCCATTTGAGTTTACTGCACAATGCATGCAAGCTTTTAATTCCCTTAAGGAAAAATTGACTAGTGCACCGGTAATTGTAGCTCCTGTTTGGTCTTTACCTTTTGAAATTATGTGTGATGCCTCTAATCATGCAGTAGGAGTGGTCCTTGGGCAAAGGGTTAAGAAATTTTTGAGAGTGATCTATTATGCTAGCTTGATCCTAAATAGTGCGCAAATGAATTACACAACAACTGAAAAGGAAATGTTAGCTGTTGTTTTTGCCTTAGATAAGTTTAGAGCATATTTAATTGGGTAAAAAATTATTGTGCATTCAGATCATGCAGCTCTAAAATATCTTTTGACAAAACAACATGCTAAACCTCGTCTAATTAGATGGGTGTTATTATTACAAGAATTTGATTTTCAAATCAAAGATACTAAGGGAAGTTAAAATGTTGTAGCTGATCATTTATCTAGATTACCTTTCTTTGGTGAAAATCTTGCATCTGATAGCATTCATAAAAATCTAAAAGCATTTCTTAATGAGCAGTTGTTTGTGGTAATGAATGCACCTTGGTTTGCAGATATTGCTAACTATCTTGCTTGTGGTATTTTGCGTTCTGACATGTCATTTCAGGAAAAGAAAAGGTTTTTGCACGTGAGTAAATTTTATTTTTGGGATGAACCTTACCTATTCCGGATATGCAAAGATGAGATAGTTCGCAGGTGTGTATATGAGGAAGAACAACTGAGTGTTCTTCAATTTTGTCATGACCTTCACTGTGGTGGTCATTTTAGAGGGAGAAAGACTGCAGAAAAGGTGCTTCAAAGTGGTTTTTACTGGCCTACTCTATTCAAAGATGCTCAAGAATATTGTAAGCATTGTGACCGCTGTCAAAGAGTGGGTAACATTGGGAGGAGGAATGAAATGCCCCTTCAATCTTATATTGTTGTTGAACTGTTTGATGTGTGGGGAATAGACTCCATGGGTCCTTTTCCCAAGTCTTTTGGTTATGAGTACATTTTAGTTGCTGTTGATTATGTTTCAAAATGGGTGGAGGCAATCCCCACCCGTACTAATGATGCTAATATGGTTGTTAAATTTGTGAAGGAATATATTCTTAGCAAATTTGGCACGCCAAAAGTGATAGTCAGTGATGGGGCATGCCAGGAGTGATAGTCAGTGATGGGGGAAGTCATTTCTGCAACAAACTTTTTGAGAAATTAATGCACAAATCGGGTGTGAAACACAAGGTGGCGACCCCATACCATCCACAGACTTCAGGACAAGTTGAGACATCCAACAAGCAAATCAAAGGAATTCTAGAGAAAACAGTCAACTTATCAAGGAAGGATTGGGCGAGTAGATTGTATGATGCATTGTGGGCATATCGAACTGCTTTCAAGACTCCTTTGGGAATGAGTCCATACCGATTGGTTTTCGGTAAGGCTTGTCATTTACCAGTTGAGTTGGAGCATAAGGCGTATTGGGCAATTAAGACTCTGAACTTAGACTTGGACAAGACAAAGAGAGAACGTTTTCTGCAAATTTTAGAGTTAGATGAACTGAGGAATGAGGCATATGAGAGTTTGAGGATTTATAAGGATCGCACTAAAGCACTTCATGATAGAATTATAGTGCGAAAGACATTGAGCCCAGGTATGAAAGTTTTGCTTTTTAATTCTCGTCTCTGTCTGTTTCCAGGAAAACTCAAGTCTTGATGGAGTGGCCCTTTCGAGATAACTCAGGTATATCCTTCCGGTGCTATAGAATTGTTTAACTCTTGAACAAATGAAACTTTTAAAGTAAATGGATAGAGAGTTAAACCATATAATGAAGGGTTCCAAGAAGTAAGGATCATCGATAGCACTTTGATCTACGATCCTTAAGTCTTGCAGTAATGTCCAACTACACGACATTAAAGAAGTGCTAAATGGGAGGCAACCCATCGGTTTGCATTTCTTTTCATAGTTACAATTTTATATTCAGCAATTTTGATTTTATGTTTGGTTTAAATAAATGGAATGGGTGCTTTGATCTGTTTTTATTTTTTTTAATGTGTTTCAGGGTTAATCAAGGAAGAGAATTGCATTTCTTTAAGATTTGGTGACACAAAAAAATAATAAAAATATATATAAAAATATATATATAAAAAAGAGTCAAAATGGCAATGAAGGACACTGCCACTTGACACAGCCAAGCCACCGGCCGTGTCAAGCAAACCCAAAATCACACAGTCCCTGACACGGCCAACAAGCTTGGATGTGTCCTTGGCTATGTCACATAGACATGGCCAAGCTTCTACCCATGTCCCTTTTCTTTGTCTTGCAACCTTTTGTTTACAGTGTCAAACACGATCATGGGACACGGCCAAGTCACTAGCCATGTCACCTCAATTTCAAAGGGTTTTAGCCCTTTTCGTTCATTTAAATCCCTAGTTTTCTTTCTTTTTCCTTTCTCTCTCTCGACTCTTTCTCTCAAAAACCTCCATTGTTATTCTTTCAAAGTTTCCAAAATCCCATTAATTCTCAATTTTCTTCACCAAAACTGAAATTAATCCGGTCAATCTTCTTCTTCTCTAATAAAAAATCAATTTATTCTGTTTAAGTTTCAAAATTTTCCAAATCTTTTAATATGCCAAGAACAAAGATGGTGTCCACCACAAGAGGAAGCATCCTCCAACTGCAGCTGCATCTTCACCTTCTTCATCTTTAAAGAGAGCGACTCTTTTGGCTAGGCGTTTCTTTCCGACAAGGTATGTAAGTGATGAATCCCTTAATGCTCTTCATATTCGGGATAATTTTTATAGCTATGTTCAAAACCTTGGGTGGGAGAAATTAGTCTCCCTTCGACCTTTGCAATTTCAAGAGCTTACTTTGGAATTTTTAACATCTCTTAAGGTTGAAAGAGATGAACAAAAAATTTGCTCTAGGTTGAATTTTAAATTGCTTGGGAAATCATGTGTAGTTAGTATTGAGCAATTGAATGCTATATTTGGTTTCCATCAACACGGTGAAAATTTTGTACCTAAGGATTTTAAACAGTAGTTTGCATGGGGAGCATTGGGCTCGGGAACTTATGTGGCCAAATCGACCAAGGCAACTAAATTGAGTAATCCCGCTCTAAGGTATTTGCATCGCTTTATGTCCTGTGGGTTCTTTGCAAGGAAGGAAAGCCCAGGTGTAGTGGAAATTAGTAAGCTCTTTTTCTTAGATTGTGCTTGTAATGCATTACCCATTAGTACTGGCTATTGGTTGGCCGATGTTTTTGATAATGTGGCAAACAAAAAGAAGGGGCTATTTGTATTGGAGGATTGGTTACCACATTGGCAATAGCCCTTCTTAATTATTTTGACCCGAGTAACTGTCGTATGACTAAAATTTTGGGTAATGATTCATTGGATTTGGCCACACTTGAGAAGATGCATATGGTTGTGAACAGGGGAGGGGCCTATGTGATGGCTTCAGCTGAGCCAGAAGCACCGAGGGGGGGGGCGACAAAAGAGAACACGAGTCCATGAGGAGTCTGACTCGGATTCTCTTGATTTGGATGAAGATGCTCCGATCCTGGACAATCAAGAGATACTTAATAGGATAGAGGCACTGGAAAGCAAGGTCGATCGTAACCATGCTGCGGTCTTGCAACAGTTGGACCGAATCAATAGCAACCTTGCTAAGATTCTAAGTCTCCATCCTTCAGCTGCATCATTATCACATCCTCCTTCACCGTAGATCAAATTGGCTCTAATCTTTTGAGAGAATTCCTTAATTTCTTGTCTTTAGTTATAGCATATTTTCGTCATTATTTTTCATTTTTATTTTTAATGTTAACATTTTATATGTTGGTTATTTTATTTTATATATATTGTATATTTTGTTTTTGAACAATTGATGTTTGTGATGAAAAGGTAGAGTTTGCCTCACAAGGGAACGATGGAAAACAGGTTGTACCTTCACTCTTTTTCTTTATTATCCTTGTTTCCATTGAGGACAATGTAATTTATAAGTGTGCGGCAATCTTTAAGCTTTCCTTTAATTCTTGTTTTGTTTGTCTTTGTGTGTTATATTGTGCGTTGTGCATGGCATAATTGTTGGAAACTTATTGACTTTTCTGTAATTCTAGCATTATATTTGAGCCTTTAGTATCAGCATAGAGATTAGCATTTGAATTCATTCAGGATCAATTTTTACATTCTGCAATTCATGACATATAAATCTTTGAGAACCCACCCTTTATGAGTTTTGAGCCTCATAGATTGAATATTATTGTCAATTGATTTTCTTTTCTTAAGTGTGCACCTTCATGATTTTGCATCTCTAGAGCTTGCTTTTGCATACTAATTGAACTCACATTATGATTTCATCTCAAGTTTTAAAATGATGAAGGCAAATTAGGATTATCCCTTTAGCTTAAAAAGACCTCCCTTAATTATGAATTCCTTAGTGAGCCAAGTTGAGCCTTTGACTTTTTCTTGATTGATCAACACAATTCACAACTTAACATTTTCCTATTATCATCATACCTGCATTAAGGAATGGAATTTCATATGATATGACTATAGGGTGGTTTAATTCATAAGTGTGGGGTAAGCAATTACAAAAAATAAAAATAGTATTGCTTTAGTAAGATTTGGGGCTGAAATGCATACTTTGCACATTGAATTTGACTAAGAGTCGATTATTCTTTTCCTCTACATTTTAAGCTAGATGTTCATGCAATTTTATATTTTGTATATATATATATACAATATATATAAAAAAAATAAAAGAGAAGATAATATATATACAAAATTCATATATTTTCTAGCATTAGTCATCAAAGAGGAATGTCGACTCATGTACTTTTCTTTAAGTATGCAAGTATGTGAGATTATCAAGGGTTGGTGAATATGCCATTTGAGGGAGTTACGAGTTTCTTAGCAAGAGTATTGTCTAATTTAGATACTCCATTTCTTGATGTTCCAACTTAAATGTCTTTTCTCACACCTTCACCTTAGCCCCATTACATCCAAATAAAAGTCCTTCGGATTATTTCTTGAGAAAATCAATGAGAGAGATTAGATAATTAAGCAAGTTTAAGGTAGTATGTAGTCATTAGTGGTTTGAGTGAATTAACCTTTGAAATTGAGTGAAACACTTAGATGAGAGATGAGATTTGTTATGTCTGGATTAATGAATGAGTTAAGAAAATCTTGATTGAAGTAAATTGCATTTACTTATGGATGAGTCTTAAAGGATTTCATCTTATATACTTGAATTATAGTTAAGTTTGTTTGAGTTTTTAATTTATTCCATGTGAATTTGCTTGAGGACAAGCAAAGTTTTAAGTGTGGGGTAGTTGTTTTATTAGTTTTTGTCATAGAATCGTATATTATTTATTATGATAATTATTGTTTTCTTCAAGTATTTTGGTAGTTTTTATCTGTTTATTTAGTGATTTCATCAATTCTGGTAGTTTTAATTTATTTCAGTATTTATGTCATTTTTAGACTAGTTTTTAGTGTGGTGTTTATGTGTTTTTGGTTAATTTTTCATTTGATTCTTGTTTAAAGTTTGTTTCAAGTGTTTGTTTTAGGTTAATATGCAAAATATTTCATTGGAAGAAAAAATAGTATGAAGCAGCAAGACACGACCAAGCCACTGGCCGTGTCTCACCTTAAGGGAAAAACCAAGGGAACCAAGAAAGGAAGAAAAATCAGGCAGAAGTTGACACTGGCAGGTGACACGACCAAGCCACTGGCCTTGTCACATGACACGGCCACAAGCTTGGCCGTATCCCATATTTAGCCAAGGAAGAAGACCAAAGAAAGAAGAGCAAAGAACGAAGAGAATCAGTTGGTGACACACCCAGGTGACACGGCCAAGCCACTGGCCGTGTCACATGACACGGCTAGGAGCTTGGCCGTGTCACACTCAATTCCACAGAAGCAAAGAAGAAAGATTACACAGAAGCTGACACATCCAGGTGACACGGCCAAGCCACTGGCCGTGTCACATGACACGACCACAAGATTGGTCATGTCACTCCATGGGGCTAAGGAAAGAAAGAAGACGTGGATTTTGAGTGAGGGTTTTGTATAAATAAGAAGATTAGTGTTTTTTAAAAGGGTTACACATTTTATCAGCCGTAAAACATAAACTTTTGAGCTTTCATTCATTTTCTTTTGGAATTTTGATTACACTTTCATGCAAATAGTCTAGATTAAATTAGTTTTAGCCACTGCAATATTCTTCTAGCAAAGATCTGAACAAGAGATTCTTTAGAAGCTAAAGAAAGTTTGTAATTTGGTTTTGTTCTCAAGCTTTATCTCTTAAGTTTCATTGGAATTGTATTCATGAATTCTATTATGTCTAAATTAATTTCTTTGAATTTTAATGAGATGAATTTGTTTGATAGCATTATTATGAACTAATTTGATCTAGTCTAGGATTTGTATGGATCTACTATGATTGTATGAAGTGGTTATTGCTCTTAACTGAATTATTTCTTTAGCCTTAATTGAATGGATTAATGTTAATATATAATTGATTGGCCACCAATTTTGTGTTTGAGATATTAGATGAAGGATTGAGAAATGAAGTCTAATGCTGGAACAATTCAATTAGGGACTTAGGTGAATTAGAAATATAAACCTAAGAAAAAGATCATTTCAATTGTAACAAGATTATTTGAAAGAGGTTTGAATGCAAGAGCTTATTTCCTTGATTCGATTAATTAAGTTGCTTGAAATCTAATCTTTGAAATTAAATAGGTTGAGAGGAATAGCCATTCATATATATAAGTTAGTAGAGAAGTGCAAACCCTAGACCTTTCTATTAAGTGAATCAATATATCAGCTCAGTTTACTTTTATTGTTTTAAATTCCACTCGATTTGTCTTCATTAGTTGTTAGCAATTTAAATTTATTGATAATTTGTTATTTTGAATTTGATAATCAATTAGCTTATCTAGCTTCCTTGTGAGATGACCTTGAGGTGTTCACCAAAATACTATAGCAGCCTCGTATACTTGCGAGTGTAGTTCTAGTAGTGTTAATTAGAGCGCAACATTTATCTCTTCAGAATCTGAATAATCTTCAGAATCTGAATAATCTAAATATAATTTATGAATTTTATTTATTACAGATTCTTCTAGATTTAATTCTTGTAATTTTTTTTATCAAATTTGCAAAATCTTGATGTGTGGCCTTTTCTTTCACATTTATAACATGTTAAATATTTATATGATGTAAATTTTTTATCTTTTTGTTTATATGTCTTTCTACTAGGTTTTCTATATTTATAAGGCTTATGAGGTTTCTGTTTCTTATAATAATCATCTTTATCAAATTTCTTCTTATAATTCTTTTTGTGATATTTTTTATAAGGTTTTTTATATTTTGTAGTAGAACACTGTCCATTACAATCTTTATGTTTTTGTGTTATGCTATAATCAAATTGCTTACAGAAAGAACCTAATATTTTATTAGTTTTTGTTATAGATTTGTGTCTTGTTTATTATGATAATTATTGTTTTCTTTAGGTATTTTGTTAGTTTTAATATGTTTATTTAGTGTTTTCATTAATTTTGGTAGTTTTAGTTTATTTCAATGTTTATGTCGTTTTTGTTCTAGTTTTTAGTGTGTGTTTACATTTTGTTGGTTAATGTTCATTTAATTCTTGTTGGTTAATGTTCATTTAATTCTTGTTTAAAGTTTGTTTCAAGTTTTGTTTTAGGTTAAAAAGCCAAGGAACCAAATTAAAGGAAAAAAGGGACAGTAGCTGACACAGGCAGAGGACACGGCCAAGCTTGTGCCCGTGTCCCATACTAAGTTAAAGAGAAGATCAAGACACAGAAAGGGACACAAGCAAGGGACACAGCCAAGCTTGTGGCCGTGTCCCTCCAAAGATGCTCAGACACGGCCAAGTTGCTTAAGCCTGGCCGTGTCTCACTTAAATCTAAAGCAAAGAAGAAGAAACTCTCACATAAGTAAACACAAGCAAGGGACACAGCCAAGCTTGTGGCCGTGTCCCTCCAAAGACATCCAACACGGCCGTGTCTCATCCAAATTGGCCGTGTCTCACTCAAGTCCAAAGCAATGAAAGAAAATCAGGCAGTAGAAGACACAAGCAAGGGACACGGCCAAGTCACTGGCCGTGTCCCTCCAATTCACCTCCAACACGGCCAAGTTCACTCCAACTTGGCCGTGTCACTCATGGATTAATGAAGACGCGTGGAGGTTTCGTATAAATATTAAAGTTAGGGTTTTCTTAATGTTTGTTGAGAGTTTGAGAGCTGTTTAGCCGTCAAAGAAAGTTTTAGGGTTTTGATATCTTGTTTTCTTTGATTTTGATTACACTTTGATTAATCTAGCTTAGATTAGATTGTTCTAGCCATTGATACATCCTTCTTGCAAGATTTGAATAAGAGATTCTTCAGAAGCTTCAAGGAGTTTGTAATTTGGTTTTGTTCTTGAACTTTATCTCTTTATTTTCATTGGAATTGTATTTATGGATATTATCATGTCTAAATTGATTTCTTTGAATATTAATGAGATGAGTATGTTTGATAGCATTATGAACTAATTTGATCTAGTCTAGGGTTTGTATGGATCTGCTATGATTGTATGAATTGGTTATTACTCTTAACTTAATTATTTCTTTAAGCCTTTATTGAATGAATTATTGCTAATATATAATTGATTGGCCACCAATTATGTGTTTTAGGTATTAGATGATGGATTGAAAGATGAAGTCTAATGCTGGAACAATTCAATTAAGGACTTAGGTGAATTAGAGATATAACCTAGGAAAAAATTATTTTAATTGGAACAAGACTATTTGAGAAAGGTTTGAATGCGAGAGCTTATTTCCTTTATTCAATTAATTAAGTTGCTTGAGATTTAATCTTTGAAATTAAATTGGTTAAGAGGAATAACCATTCATACATATAAGTAGTAGAGAAGTGAAAACCCTAGACCATTCTATTAAGTGAATTAATACATCAGTTCAGTTTACTTTTATTTGTACTTTAGCTTCCTTGTGAGACGACCTTGGGGCGATCACCTTTGCTACAGCTACCTCGTATACTTGCGAGTGACGCTTTGTGGTAGAGTTAATTTGAGCGCAACAAGTTTTTGGCGCCGCTGCCGGGGAAGCTAATTGGCGTAATTGTTTATTAGTCATAGATATTTTAGATTAATTTTCATTGTTTACTTTTATTTTATGTGTCTTTTGGTTTTAATAATTTCTTTTTCTAGAAACTCTGTTTATGCAAGGCAGGAGATCACTCGAAGGAGAGCTGTATCCATTTATTCCAGAAATTCAGAGAGTGAAAAGGAGCAGGGAAGAGTTTGAACTTTATATAGGATTTGATACTACAGAGGATGACACTTCTGATTTTGAGTCGGAATCTGCACAATCTGTTAAAATGGCATAAGAAAGACAAAGGACTATGAGAGACTTTGCTAGACCTGTCATTGGAACTTCCACCTCTTGCATAAGACTGACAGATGCAGCAAGGAATTATGAGTTGAAGAACATTCATTACAACATGCTGCCATCATTCTATGGAGTTCCAAATGAAGATCCTTTGAACTTTATTTGGGATTTTTATTCTACCCTCAACACTTTTCCATTGGGAGGACTAACAGAGGACCAGTTGAGGATGAGATGTTTCCCATATACATTGAAGGATAGAGCTAAGAGTTGGTTAATGATGTTACCCAAAAATTCTTTGACAACTTGGGAGCAAGTTTATAATAAATTTATGGGCAAGTTTTATTCACATTAGAAGACAGCTAAATTGAGAGGGAAGATTGCTACATTCTCTCAATTTGAAGGAGACCCATTTCATAAGGCTTGGGACAGATTTAAAATGTTATTGATCCAGTGTCCACATCATCACTACCCACTTCAACTTCTTAATCAGTTTTTCTATGATGGTCTAACCCAGCAATTTCAGAGCACTGTTGACAATGTAGCTGGGGGAGCTGTGGGAGAAAAGACAACTGATGAAACTTATGAGATCTTTGAGATGTTGGGAGCTAATTCTCAACAAAAAAGTGTAAGGGGAAGAAGTAAAGGGGTGAATCAACTGGAAGCCAATAGTGAGATGGTCAATCAGATAGCTGAATTGACAAGGCAAGTGCAGATGCTGAATATGAAAAACAATTCTCCTTCATCCACTCAAGAAATTTGTGGAATTTGTGGAACCTTCGGGCATGGAGCAAATATTTGCCCCTCCGCATATGAGACTTATGGGAATGAAGCTAAGCAAGTCAATGCTATGGGGGGATTTCAACCAAGGGCCTGGAATGATCCTTACTCCAATTCATACAACCCTGGTTGGAGGAATCACCCAAATTTTTCTTGGGCAACAAATAATTCTCAGCAGCCTTTCCATTTGCTCCAGAGACAGAACCAACAACAGGGCCAATCCTCAAATCAAGGGCAGTCTAAGAGAGAGAGTTTGGAGGAAAGTTTATAGGCTTTTATCCAAGTAAGTGCTAAAAATCAGGAGATGAACAACAAGAGGCTAGATTCCTTAGAAGCATCTTTTAAGAAAGTGAAGACCTAAGTGGGACAACTTGCACAACAGATGCAGATTCAATAAAAGGGGAAGTTACCAAGTCAACCTGAGCAGGCACAATCAGTGACTGTTCTTAGAAGTGGCAAAGTAATTAACAATAATGTTGAAAATAATTCTGTGAATGCAGGTGAGCAAGAGAATAAAAAGGAAGAAGAGCCAGAGAACAAAGGTGCAGGAGAAAGATCAATGGAGAAATCCCCTGCAGCAGATTTGCATAAGGCGAGCAATCCATACCGGCCACCTATACCATTCCCCAGCAGGTTGAAGGATGATAAAAAAGATAAGCAATTTTTAGATATCTTCAACATGTTGTCTAAGGTAAGTATTAACTTACCCTTACTTGAAGCAATAAAGAACATGCCGACTTATGCTAAATTCTTCAAAGAACTGAATACCAAGAAAAAGAGGTATGAGCCGAATGAAAAGGTGATAGTTTCAGAGGTAGCTAGTGCTGTTTTGCAGCATAAACTACCTCCAAAGCTAAAGGATCCTGGTAGTTTTATAATTCAAATTACTATGGGGAATGGAAAGGGTACTGATGGCATGTGTGATTTAGGAGCTAGTGTAAAATTGATGCCTTATTCTGTTTATCTTGAATTAGAACTGAGGGAACTAAAACCTACAAAAATAGTGTTGCAATTAGCTGATAGATCTCTTAGATTCCCGAAAGGGGTTATAGAAGATGTGTTAGTTAAGGTTGGGGGGGTTGATTGTACCTGTGGATTTCATAGTTCTTGACATGGAAGGAAGTAACCCTTCACCATCAGCACACACTATTCTGCTGGGTAGGCCTTTTATGGCAACTACCAACACCTTGATAGATGTTAAAAATGGTAAATTGTCAATGACTGTCTTAGGACAAACAGTTGAATTTTCTATTTTTAACACTTCTCCTATTCCTACAACTGCTTTATATGAGGAATGTTCTTTAATTGATTGTATTGATGCAGTTGTTTCAGATGTTTTCTTGCAGACAGGTTCCTCAGATAAATTGGAGCTGGCATTGACCTTAGATAGTGATTTGGATATTTTTGATGCAGCAATAGCCAGTTGTCTTGAGACCTTAGAGAGTGCTGAAATAGAGGAACTTAAGGAGGACCCAGTTTTTGAACTTCCCTCCATCAAAAAGGAAGAAAAGAACCCTTCACTTGAGTTAGAGCTGAAAGAGTTACCTAAAAATCTGAAATATGTGTTTTTAGGAGATCACAATACCTTACCTGTGATAATATCTAGTGAACTTAGTGAAGGGGAGGAGATGAGGTTGGTGAGTGAGCTTAAAAGATTGAAGAGAGCAATAGGATGGGGATTGAGTGACATCAAGTGTATTAGCCCTTCAATGTGCATGCATAGAATCACTTTAGAAGAGGGAGCTAAACCTGTGAGGGAGACCCAAAGGCGCCTTAACCCAAATATAAGTGAAGTGGTTAAGAAGGAAGTGCTCAAATTGCTGGATGAAGGAGTAATTTATCCAATTGCTAATAGTGAGTGGGTGAGCCCAGTACATGTAGTTCCTAAGAAGTCAGGAATCACTGTGGTGAAAAATGTAAATAATTAACTAGTGCACCAGTAATTGTAGCTCCTGTTTGGTCTTTACCTTTTGAAATCATGTGTGATGCCTCTAATCATGCAGTAGGAGCTGTTCTTGGGCAAAGGGTTGATAAATTCTTAAGAGTGATATATTATGCTAGTTTGACCCTGAATAGTGCGCAAATGAATTATACCCTGAATAGTGCACAAATGAATTATACCACAACTGAAAAGGAAATGAATTTTGTTCTAATATTTTTCTATTAGGGTCATCTTCAGATACTATTTTAAATGGTGCTATATTTATTTCCTTATCTCCATGTAGGAATATACTTGATATTTTAGGTGGATGTTCACTCTGTATTATTTTATCTTTTACTTTCCATTCTGTATCTTTATTCCTAATAGTTACTGGATTTATTAATTTTTCTGCTTTAAGGTTTCCTTTATAAATTCTTTTAAACCAATCAAAGAATTTCATATTAACTTCATAATATTTTATAAAGTCAACATATTCTTCTTTAAATGATTCAAGGTCTTTTACTTTATTTATCACATTTTCTAATTTATCTTTATTTTTAATTGCTGTTAATTCTTTATTTAACATATCATAATTTAAAAAAAATTCTTTATTAATCACATTTAATTCTCTATCTATGTTTGCTACATTTTCTGTCATAAAAGAAGATGTAGGTGACATAGGTGGAGAGGGAGACTGTTCTATATTCTGAGGTTGATTATAATTAGGGTTTGGTTCCAAAGGGTTCATTGTTCCTGTTGGATTATAATATAAATGTGGTACTGTTGTACTATAGTCTGCACCTTTTAATTTATTACTAGATTCAGGTATATCTGATGTAAAATATCTAGGCTTTACTACTGTTTGCAATATAGGTTTAGGTTCATTTTCTTTATATGAGGCGTATATTACAGAAGGTAACTGTGAGGCTCTACCTATATCTACTATTGACACAGAGGAGGAAGAGTCTGAATACCTACTGCTTACACTATGTCTACTAAATTTTAATTTAACTTTACCGTCTTCATACTGTTCAATTTTACTAAGTTCTATATTGGGTTTAACTATAGTCTTTGGTTCAGGAAGAGGAACAGCGTCCTCTAAGATCCATTCATCAGGGAGACTAATATCTTTTCATTGAATAGTTCTAGGGATTACTGTATTAGTTTTACTTAATTCTGTTTGTAAAAATTTAGTTTCTCCTAACTTAGGTTGCATTATATATTACGTAGCAAAGGCAGATACTGTTGCGCTCGAATTAAGTACTACTACAAAGCGTCACTCGCAAGTATACCAGGTAGCTGTAGCAAAGGTTATTGCCCCAAGGTCATTTCCCCAAGAAGGTGTGGTTCGTAATAGCTTGATTGACAAGTTATTTAAATACGAAAGTGTTTGTTGTTCAGAATTGTGGAAGGACATTTTAAACCTAAAATTAACGTGCGTAGGGTTGATGTGTGAAGGTTGTACAAGATCAAATCGATTCTTGGGAAGGTGCCTAGGGTTTTAGGTCCATTCAATCAAAGCTCAATTCTCAATTATCTATTAACGTAACCTTGTAAATTAATTTGTTCCTTAAGGTTAATTAGTCATTTACCAATCCATTAGTTCTCACATTCATCAATTAGCAATAACCAATTATTTCACATTATCAAATTAATGAAACCCTAGAACTTATATTTCTAATTCATTCATAGGGTAGTCGATTGCATAATTCCGATATCAAATTTCACCGCTCGGTCCTTCTTTCAATATCTAGAGATCAATAGGTAGCTAATCTATCAACCTAGCATACAATCCAATGCAATCAACCAACAACAAGGTACATCAATGTAAATATCAAATCAAAGCATTCAAATAAATATACTACAAACCCTAGGCATGGGTATTTAGCTCAACATCATTAATTTAAAATAACCATTCAACTCAATATAAATCAAATACAAATTATTCATTGCAATATCAATCTCTTAATACAACAACAACAATAGAAATGAATTAAAAGATAGAATAGAAAAACCCCTTGTGAAGATGCCAAGAGTAGGATTACTAATCTTCCTCCTAGCTCCACTTGATGTATTTGATGAAGAAATCAAGCCCTCTTCAATGGTTGATTCCCCTTTGCAATATGGAATGGAGCTTTCTCAAGTCACCAAACCTTTAGATGGAGCTTTCTCAAGTCACCAACCCTTAAATGGATTATGCCTTTGGAAGATGGAATGGAGCTTTCTCAAGTCACCAAACCTTTCAATGAAGCTTCTTCAACCTTCAAGAGCTTGTTAATCCAATTTATCCCAAAGAATCTCAAAGAACTTGTCAATGGAAGATGGAGAAGGTGGAGAGGATGGAAATGGAGATGAAGATGAATGGCTAAGGGAGAGTGTCACTCTCTCCCTCTCCCAACGTGTATACAGAAATTATTCAAAGACCCCCTCCATTTTCCCTCTTCTTCTCTATTTAATTCATTCAAAATTCAAACCCATGCTTGCCAACTCACACCCCTCTCATTTGTCCCCCACTATTCTCTTGTTTAATCTTTCTTTTTGGCAAAAGCAAGTCCTTTTTCCTTCTTTTAATATACTTTTGGTCTTTGTCCCCCACTTAATGCAAAAGAATTCAAATATTTTAGGTGTGACACGGCCAAGCCATGAGTGGCTTGGCCATGTCTCTCATCTTTCTTTGGGACACGGCCAAGCTAGTTGGCCATGTCTCTTGCTGCTCCTTTTCTTTCTTTTTCTTTTCTTCGGTCCCAAGACAAGCAGACATGGCCAAGCTTCAAGCAACATGGCCATGTCATGTGACATGGCCAGTGGCTTGGCCATGTCTCTTGCCAGTGTCACATTCTGCCTTCTTTCTTTTCTTTGGTTTCATGGAGTGACACGGCCAAGCTCCTGGCCATGTCATGTGACATGGCCAGTGGCTTGGCCATGTCGCTTGCCAGTGTCGCCTTCTACCTTCTTTCTTTTCTTTGTTCTCAAGTGGTGACACGTGCAAGCTCCTGGCCATGTCATGTGACATAGCAAGTGGCTTGGCCATGTCTGTTGCCAGTGTCGCCTTTTGCCTTCTATTTCTTTGAGGGACACGCCCAAGACAATGAGACATGGCCAAGCTTCAAGCGACATGGCCATGTCGATCAGACATGGGAAAAGACATGGCCATGTCTGTGAGTGTGTCAAGTACTGCCTCTATTTTAGGATGAAACACGGCCAAGACAATGAGACATGGCCAAGCTTCTAGTGACATGGCCATGTCCATCAGACATGGGCAAACACATGGCCATGTCTGTGAGTGTGTCAAGTACTGCCTCTATTTTTTTTCTTTCTTGGTTTCTTTTCCTTGGGTGAGACACGACTAGTGGCTTGGCCGTGTCTCTTGGGTGTGTCAGCTACTGTCTTGGAATTCTTTTGAGGGACATGGCCAAGCTTGCTTCGGCTTGGCCATGTCTTGCTTGACTCATGCTCTTTCTTCATTTTTCTTGATTGTTTTGATCATCCAAGGGAGTTTTTGCACTTAAGCATAAAACAAACACTTTAAACAAACTTAAAACAAAAATCAATCAAAACATTAACTAAAAACACATAAAAATCATACTGAAAACTAGTACAAATATGATCTAAACAAATACCCCACACTTAATTCCTTGCTTGTCCCCAAGCAAGGCTAAAATCAAAACACAGTAACAGGATAAATTTTGTTAAGTTAAAGAGTTATAAAGATGCATCAAGACTTCCCTATCCCTAAATCCACAATCAATATCGAATCAAACAAAATTGACACAATGCAATTAAGTGGTTTTCCATGCATAACCAATGTTGTCGCTCCCTCACCAACTCTTACAAGTGTTTGATCATGGTGGTGTTTACACTCATAACAATCAATGAAAGATTATTACCATAGGCTTGCTTATCAATCAAATCTCCACCACAAAATTACAATCAAGCATCAATCAAAAGGTCTTTATTGGGTTGTAATGGGGCTAAGGTAAAGGCATGGCATTTAGGAAATGTGAGCTTAATCATTAAGTTCAAGAGCACTTCAAGAATGAAGTAACCGATCATATGTATACACTAACAATCCCAAAACACCTTCCTCTCATCTACCCCTTGACATTGAAAGAACTTTTCAAGGGAACTCACTTATTAAATCTTGCAATGATACATTCCAACCCTTTCAACAAGAACAACAATTATTCTTATTATATATATATATATTATTTTGATTTGCAATCTTAAACCTACTAAATTTAACCCCACACTTAATTCAACACAACACTCGGTCATAAATGCTCTTGACATAATGAAAGGATAAGAGTTAAACAACAAGGTTCAAGCTAATGGTGTTCTGAAAAAGAAAGAAAAGGAAAAATAAAATAGGCTCAAAATTAGCTAACTAAGGTTAAAGATAGGGTTGGTCTTGTTAATCCAAAGTGGGTTCACCTAATTGCCTTAATCATCTTGATGCCAAATTGAAATTTTTATGTAATCTTAAAATGTATGTCAAAGCAAGTTCTAGCAATTCATCAATCACAAATGTTCACCCACAACAATAATGATAAGTTGATGGCTCAATTCCTCACTAGGTTAATGGCAATGCAAGGAAAAACCAACAAAATTAACAATAAGCACTAATTCTACTCAATTCTCAAATTCATGCTTCAAAAATTCAAAGGTCATCAATCAACAATGTTTATAACAATTGAACTTTCCAAAATTCATTTATTCAAAGAAAAACTTTAAAAACATTAACTAAAACTTAAACAAAAACAAGTTAAAAGTACACAAAAACACAAAATGCAATTAAAAGTAAAAACACAAAACACAAAATGCACCCCACACTTAAAGATTCACATTGTCCTCAATGTGAGCATGCATACTACAGAGAGGGTTTAGATGAAACCTAATTTCCATCGTTCCCATATACGATGTGTAGGGCTCCTTCCACCCATAATGCAATTGGAGCCCATGTATGAGAGGGTGAACAACATGCAACTTTGAATTGTGCCCATTGTATTGAGAAGCCTAGGTAGCATCCTTGGATGAGCAATTGTCCAAAAAGAACATGTGAGGGTTGTCTTAACTTGATCCTCTAATGCTATAGGGATGTGGTAAGAACCTTTTTCAGTTTGCAACATGGTTATATATGGTTTTTTCTCATTCTCACCACCAAGGGTGGGAGAGATGATAATTTGTTGCATATTGTACTCCCCAACCAAAATATCTTTCAAAATTCTTGGGGTCTTTTTAAGTTCAACCAAGTTTGGTTGAACCACTTCTTCATCCTCTTTAGCAATTTGAAGCTCCCCCTCAACAATCTCATTATTTAATAGTAAATTGATCTCCTCAATTTCTAAATTGGAAAAAATAGGCTCTACTCCTAAGGTCATGGCTACCTCAAGCTTATCTTCACTATCTTCACTATAGGGCATGTCATAACGTTTCTCTTCATTCAGCCTGCTTGGGAATGGGATTGGTGGCATACAAGGATTTGGAGGTTCATGCAATTTTGTGGAAGTTGATGCTTCCAAATTCTCCCCCTCCTTTGATTGAATTAACTCCTCTATGTATGGTTGTATTTCCTCACCATCTTCTTCTTGATTAGTTCCTGCATCAAAGGAATCACAAGAACTGTTATATATCACCTGTTCGCTCCTCAATTTTTTTATTACCTTGACTTGCTCCAGTTGGCTAGGAAATTCCTCTTCTTGGTGTGCTTGGAGTTGGTGTGCCAGTTGCCCAACTTGAATTTCCATTCTCTTCAATGATTCCTCCAAAGAATTAAACCTCTCATTGCTCCCTTCCTGATTTTGTGTGTTAATTTGAAGGTAAGCATTCAAATCATCTTCCACTGTGGATTTTTCGAATGGATTTTGATTTTGTGCGCTAGTTTGAATGAAGGCATTCAAACTATCTTCCAAAGTGGGTTCCTTAAGGTGATTTTGATTTTGCGCGCTAGTTTGAATGAAGGCATTCAAACTATCTTCTAAGGTGGGTTTCTTAAGGTGAACTTGGTTTCGTGTGCTAGTTTGAATGAAGGCATTCAAACTATCTTCTAATGTGGGTGGCTTAAGGTACTCTTGATTTGAATATTGTTCTTGAGAGTAAGGATTTCTTTGGTAAGGTTGAAAAAAAATTTTAGGTGGAATTTGTTGTTGATTTTCCCAAGAAAAATTTGGGTGGCTTCCCCAGCTTGAATTATAAGGTCTGGGATATGGGTCATTTCCACCCATTTGCTGGAAACTTTCATAGGCATATTCTTCCTCTTGCCTCTCTTGGTATTGTCCATAACCAAATGAACATATGTTTGCGCTATGTCCTGCAATGCCACTTGCTGAACATACTTCATTTAGCATCTTAAGTAGGCATAGGTGTTCTTCCTCTTGCATTTAGCATCTTAAGTTGGTTCGTCAATTCTGCTAATTGCCATGCTATTTCAGAGTCAGGGTTATCATCATAAACCCCTGCGTAACTTGAAAAATGCATATTTACAAAAGGCACTTAGCAACTTAAAGAAAACAACAAACAATTAAATTAAAAGAAAATCAAACAAAACAAACAAACAATTCAAAGAAAAACAAATAGACAATTAAATAAAAAAAATCAAACTATCACCACTTAAACAGCCTTCCCTGGCAGAAAAAATAAAAAACAACACTTAGCAATTTAAAGAAAATAAACAACTGAGTAAATAAAAAAAATCAAACTATTACAACTTCGACAACCCTCCCCGGCAGCGGCGCCAAAAACTTGTTGCGCTTGAATTAAGTACTACTACAAAGCATCACTCGCAAGTATACAAGGTAGCTGTAGCAAAGGTGAACGTCCCAAGGTCGTTTCCCCAAGAAGGTGTGGTTCGTAATAGCTTGATTGACAAGTTATTTAAATACGGAAGTGTTTGTTGTTCGGAATTGTGGAAGGACAATTTAAACCTAAAATTAACGTGCGTAGGGTTGATGTGTGAAGGTTGTACAAGATCAAATCGATTCTTGGGAAGGTGCCTAGGGTTATAGGTCCATTCAATCAAAGCTCAATTCTCAATTATCCATTAACATAACCTTGTAAATTAATTTGTTCTTTAAGGTTAATTAGTCAATTACCAATCCATTAGTTCTCACATTCATGAATTAGCAATAACCAATTATTTCACATTATCAAATTAATGAAACCCTAGAACTTATATTTCTAATTCATTCATAGGGTAGTCGATTGTATAATTCCGATATAAAATTTCACCTCTCGGTCCTTCTTTCAATATCTAGAGATCAATAGGTAGCTAATCTATCAACCTAGCATACAATCCAATGCAATCAACCAACAACAAGGTACATCAATGTAAATATCAAATCAAAGCATTCAATTAAATATACTACAAACCCTAGGCATGGGTATTTAGCTCAACATCATGAATTTAAAACAACCATTCAACTCAATATAAATCAAATACAAATTGTTTATTGCAATATCAATCTCTTAATACAACAACAACAATAGAAATGAATTAAAAGAGAGAATAGAAAAAACCCTTGTGAAGATACCAAGAGTAGGATTACTAATTTCCCCCTAGCTCCACTTGATGTATTTGATGAAGAACTCAAGCCCTCTTCAATGGTTGATTCCCCTTTGCAATATGGAATGGAGCTTTCTCAAGTCACCAAACCTGTGGATGGAGCTTTCTCAAGTCACCAACCCTTCAATGGATTATGCCTTTGGAAGATGGAATGGAGCTTTCTCAAGTCACCAAACCTTTCAATGAAGCTTCTTCAACCTTCAAGAGCTTGTTAACCTAATTTATCCCAAAGAATCTCAAAGAACTTGTCAATGGAAGATGGAGAAGGTGGAGAGGATGGAAATGGAGATTAAGATGAAGGGCTAAGGGAGAGTGTCACTCTCTCCCTCTCCCAATGTGTATGCAGAAATTGTTCAAAGACCCCCCTCCATTTTCCCTCTTCTTCTCTATTTAATTCATTCAAAATTCAAATCCATGCTTGCCAACTCACACCCCTCTCATTTGTCCCCCACTATTCTCTTGTTTAATCTTTCTTTTTGGCAAAAGCAAGTCCTTTTTCCTTCTTTTAATATTACTTTTGGTCTTTGTCCCCCACTTAATGCAAAAGAATTCAAATATTTTAGGTGTGACACAGCCAACCCATGAGTGGCTTGGCCATGTCTCTCATCTTTCTTTGGGACACGGCTAAGCTAGCTGGCCTTGTCTCTTGCTGCTCCTTTTCTTTCTTTTTCTTTTCTTTGGTCCCAAGACGAGCAGACATGGCCAAGCTTCAAGCGACATGGCCATGTCATGTGACATGGCCAGTGGCTTGGCCATGTCTCTTGCCAGTGTCGCATTCTGCCTTCTTTCTTTTCTTTCTTTTCTTTGGTTTCATGAAGTGAAACGGCCAAGCTCCTGGCCATGTCATGTGACATGGCCAGTGGCTTGGCCATGTCGCTTTCTAGTGTCGCCTTCTGCCTTCTTTCTTTTCTTTGTTCTCAAGTGGTGACACGGCCAAGCTCTTGGCCATGTCATGTGACATGGCCAGTGGCTTGGCCATGTCTATTGCCAGTGTCACCTTCTGCCTTCTATTTCTTTGAGGGACACGCCCAAGACAAGGAGACATGGCCAAGCTTCAAGCGATATGGCCATGTCTATGAGTGTGTCAAGTAATGCCTCTATTTTAGGATGAAACATGGCAAAGACAATGAGACATGGCCAAGCTTCAAGCGACATGGCCATGTCGATCAGACATGGGCAAACACATGGCCATGTCTGTGAGTGTGAAAAGTATAGCCTCTATTTTTTTCTTTCTTGGTTTCTTTTCCTTGGGTGAGACACGGCTAATGGCTTGGCCGTGTCTCTTGGGTGTGTCAGCTACTGTCTTGGAATTCTTTTGAGGGACATGGCCAAGCTTGCTTTGGCTTGGCCATGTCTTTCTTGACTCATGTTCTTTCTTCATTTTTCTTGATTTTTTTGATCATCCAAGGGAGTTTTTGCACTTAAACATAAAAAAAACACTTTAAACAAACTTAAAACAAAAATCAATCAAAACATTAACTAAAAACACATAAAAATCATACTGAAAACTAGTACAAATATGATCTAAATAGATACCATTGCTTTATACTTTATTTTATACATTAATGCTATAGGAATAGATCCTTCAAGCATTTTATAATTATGTGTTTTAATTTCCAATACTACACTTTTTAATATATTTGGATCATTTAATAAAATTGTTATATCTGGAAAACAGTCAAATGAGATAGGTCCACTACTCAGACTGGTTTCTATAGTTCCTAATAATAAGTCATTAAAATTTATAAACCTAGCATCTCTGACAACTGCCAAGATACTAGTATTTAATCCTTCTCTAGTTAAAGGTTTTATACCTATTTGTACTAATCCTATATGTATATACTTGTATTTTTTATTTTTATGATGCTTTATTGATTATGCAGACAATTGAGTTATTTTTTCAAAGGGTTTACTTAATTATACATCCCTTTCTTCAGCTTTAATTATATAATCATTTTTAAATATATTTAATTTAGGTATTTTATACATTTGTTCTTTATCTATGTTTGGTATTACCCAATTATCAATTGCTTTATTAAAGTCTTCTAAAATTACTTCATTTCTGTTTACAATCCTTTTAACTTCTGATTCCTCAGAACTATCTGATTTAGTTGTACTAGCAGATTTACACAGAAATGGTTCCATTTTTAAATTTTTTAAAAATAGATTTTAAAGTTTATTAATGTTGGTTTTGGTAGCGACCACTGACTAACTGCCCTAAACGCCTGTCCATCGGCTAACACGGGTCTTACTGCATATCCAATACCTAGACAACACTAAGTCCACTTCTAGATCTATAAATCAAAGATTTAACTATGGAAACAGTTCTATATCTATCTACTACCACCCCTAAAAGAAGATGGCTCTGATACCAGCAAAAACTGAAAGAATCTTTGACAGGGGATAAAATAATTTTAAAAGGATTTAATAAAAAAATAAACAGTTAGGCATAAATAATATAGAAATAAACATATTAAATAAAATTAAAACAATAAACAAATAGAATGTAAAAGACTATATTAAAAGCATATATTAAAAACATATATAGAAAATAATTCAGGTCTTATAATGATCTACAGATTTCCACGCACTGACCCATAAGAATATATTTTGATTAATTAAAATCAAAGTATATTTCTTACTTCAGCTTTTAACGCTCTGGTATCAATATTACCCAAAATATTTTCTTTAAGTAATTTTGTATCTTAAGTCTAAAATATTTTAATTTTGTTTTATCAATACACACTCTTAAGTCTATTTCTTTTAGTATACCTAATTATACTATATTAGGTATAAATATACCGATCCCATATAAGTATACAACGCTGAGTATAGAAAGAAGAAGACAGAAAAGGATAGAATATGGATGTCCTTTTCAGCCGTTAGTAGTGTATATAATTTCTGATGTTTTAATTCCAGATCAAGCTCAACTTGCACGTTTATTGCTTGCAAGAACTCAAACAGAGCATACTTATAAATGAAAATGAGAGATGAAATATAAAATTTAAATTTATTTAAATGAAATATTAATAATACAGAATAAAACTTTAAAAATGAAATACAAGTTATAAATATAACTACCTTATACAAGAGAATCAATAGGTGAGGAGGTTACAGAACTAGAAGAAGTTATAAGTGAAGGAGGAAAGGGAAAAGGAAAGCTAAAACTAAGCTTGAGGTGTCTCAGTGTCTTCTGGATGAGGGAGAAGTATTTCGAATCTGCCTCTAGCTTCAGAATGAGCTCTCATATATAGACAGAAGCTTCAATTCTTCACTGTTCTTGATCACATGCCTAGCACTGTACAGGAACAGTAACCTATCGTTACTATTTGCTTTTACTGTACCTTCACGTGTCTAAACTGTGGATGAATAGTACCTTGTCAGAAATACTATTTTCTTTACTGTGGAGAACTGTAGATGAACAGTTCTTCTGATTTTACTGTTGGAATACCTCTGGTGAATACTGTTTGATGAACAGTATCTTGTCAGTGGGCACCGCCTTTATTGACTTTAACAAACTGAGTGGAGAAATTAGGTTTCTCTTGCCTTTAATCAGATGAATTTGAATCAGACTCAACTTCTGATTCAATTTTCTTTTTACTTTTCCTTATTTTTTCTTTCTTTTTTCTTTCTTTTTTCTTTTTTCTTTACTTTTTCTTTTTTCTTTTTCTTTACTTTTTTCTTTACTTTTTATTTTTTCTTTACTTTTTACTCTAATGGGGGACAATATACCATAGCAGTCATCTTCATTACTAGGACAGTAATCCGAGTCAGATGTCTTGGTGAAAGATGATGTCATGGATGATGAAGAAGTATCCGAAAAAGAGGAAGGAGATTTTCTTCTTCTAGATGGAACTTTAGATTTTTTAGAATGGGCTTTAGTGGAAGATCCAGCAGAGCAGGTTCTGCTGGGCTTAATGGGCTCAGAGGTTGAAGGAAGAGATTCAACCATCTGTTCTATTAAGGCTTTATATTCTTCTGCAATCTTGGCAGCTGCAAGAAGGACTATATTTTGGGCTCTTTGAGCTCCAAATGAGGCTGATAGCTTTGGATCAATGCCACCATGATTCCTCATTAAGAGCCATTTTTTAACAGTTTCCTCTGTGATGGAATTTCGAAAGGCAATCCACCATTTGACTTTAGAATTTCTCAATACAACAGGGATCATAGTACCTGACTGAAAGGAGGTGTCAAGGTACCATTGGTATACCCATGGTATAGTAAAAGTCATACAGAAAAGAAGAAGAGGAGGAAATCTCTTCTCATAAGGTGTTGGATTTAAATGGGCTTTATAATACTGGAAAGCTAATAGGACTTCTTATGGAAGACATCTTTCGTCATTACCACAATAGTGCCACCAATCAACAAACCAGCATGGAAGATTGGTTAATTTTATATTGGACTCACAATAGATAATCCAGGAGTGAGTTTTTCCAGGGTTTTGGAAAAACAAGGCTTTAGTCCAGGCATCAATGTAATCCCAATAATTATATGAAGAACAATGGTCTTTAGAATGAAGGGTTTTAAATTGCACAGGAGTGTGCAAAGGTCTTCCCCAATCAGAAGGATGGAGGATTCCCTTAATTTTAAAAGAGGAATAGGCAATAAGAGCCTTATCCTATTGATTATAGTTGTGTTTTAAAAATAGTGAACCAGAATCCATAAGAATATTAAGATAATACTCTTGGGTTTTAGAAAAATCCGTTGGTTTGGAAAACCATCTTTAGGGTAAACAGAACTAATAATAGTCTATGGGTTCTGCTGAGCAGGCCCACTTTCAATAATTAATTCTGTAAAATAAGAATTTTATGAAACTATACAGATCTCTGTTTTAATGGAAAGTTTGATAAAACAATTTGAGTTGAAGATTTTGAAACATCCAACTCAGTTTTAGAAATATTTTGAGATAGGATTTTTTGAGAAGAAGATTCTCCTATCTCAATTTGATTTTTTAAATAAGGGATCAGAAAGTCTTTACCTGGAACCCCTGGAGGAGGTTCATGTCCCATTTTTTACAAAGCTTTAATCACTTCAGGTGATTAGGCCAGTTGGGAGACCCAAAGCTCAATATTTGCTTTATCTTCATCTTGGACAGCATCAGCCCAAGACTTTATTGGTTTAGGTTTAAGAATACTATCGGAATGATCAGATAGGGCTTTAGGAGAATCACTCTCTAGGGTTTCTTTAGCTTTATTGGCCATTTTCTTCTTTCTCCCCATGATTCCTGAGAAGGAATTCACGAGTAAGAAAATCAGGTAAACTATTGTTTTCTCCTTTAATAAATTCAATATCAAAATCAAATATACTCAAAATAGCTTGCCATCTGGCAAAAATTTGTTTTGAGGCAAGGTTTTTAACATCTTTTTGCAAAATATCTTTTGCACTTTTACAATCAATTCTTAATAAAAAATTTTGATTAAATAAATCAGATTGAAATTTTGAAATGCATAAAACAATACTCAAAATTTCTTTCTTTATAGTAGAATAGTTTAATTGGGTTAGACTCCAATGTCCTGAATAAAACTGGACTATGGTTTCTCTACCCTCTTTAACCTGTTTTAAAATCCCACCAAAACCTATATCTGATGCATTAGTTTATACTATCTTAGAAGTTAACGGATCAGCTATATGTAGGCAAGGAATGGTTTTAACTAAGTCTTTAACTTGTCTAACTATACCAGAATGGACCTCAGTCTATGGACCTGGGTTTTTCTTTAATCTATCATGCAAAGGTTTAATAGTTCTATTTAGGTTGGGAAAAAATTCTATAACATAATTCAGACAACCTAAAAATCTTTGAAATTGGGCTTTATTTATTATCTGGTTAGGAAACTTGTTCCCAAAGGCTAAGTTTCTTTCTATAGGTTCTATAATTCCCTGTTCTATATTATGTCTTAAGAACCTAATCTTAGTCTGAAACAGAGACATCTTTGTTTTACTTAATACTAAACCATTATGTTTAATTACCATAAAAAATGTTTTTAAGTGTTTAAAATGTTCATCTATAGTTGTAGAATATATATCATCAATGTATACAATACAAAATTTAGTATATGGGTTAAATATATCATTCATTACTCTCTGAAACTCAGAGGGTGAATTTTTTAATCCAAAAGGCATAACATTCCATTCATACTGTCCAAATGGAACAGTGAATGCAGTCTTATACCTATCTTTAGGATTAATCTGGATTTGCCAAAATCCTGATTTCATATCAAATTTACTAAAAATATTAGCTTTATATAATCTTCCTAATAAATCTTTTTTAATTGGAATAGGATACCTAATCCATTTTAAAGCTTTATTTAAAGATTTATAATTTATTACTAATCTAGGTGCTCCTCTTTCTATTTAAGAGGCTTTGTTTACATAAAATGCAGCACAAGACCAAGGGCTTCTAGACTTTGTAATTAATCCTTTATTTTATAAATCATTTATCTCTTTTTTAAGAAATTCAATTAAATCAGGCGCCATCTGAATGGGCCGAGCTTTAGTTGTAATAGACTTCTCATCAAAGCCTATTTCATATGGTAAGTTAACCATATGTTGCTTTCTATTCCAAAATGCATTTGGAATATCAGCACATAAATCTTTTTCTATTTGCAATTTTAATTTATTAATTTGATCTTGCATACATTTACTATTTAACTATTCATTTATTTTTTGTAAATGGTATCTATTTTTTAAATTATAAAGTTGTTCAAACTTTGCTTTTATAAGTGCATTTATTTGTAATTCATTTATTGAGTGTGCCTTTAAAAGATTTAAATTTCTCTTTTTTGGTTTTTCCAAAAATGGAAAAATTATCTTTTGATTTTTTACTTTAAAACTTATACTATCATCATTTAAAGAATAAGGTGTAATTAGATTCATAAATGGTGTTCCTAAGATTACCATATGATGAATGTTGGTTAAAATAAATATATTTTTTATTTCTAAGTTCTTATCTATTGTTGATGCTTCTGCTTTATCAAGTATATTTAATTTAGATTTATTTGCCGCAGATAAACTTTCCTTAGTTTCTTGCCAAAATCTTTTTGGTACTAAACTAGGTTTAATGCAGTTTAAATCAGCTCCTGTATCGAATAATGCTATAGTTTTTATGTTATAATTATCTGAAAATTTTAATTTTATTTTTATTAAATATTTCCTAGATGTTATTTCATGCAACATAAAAATTAAATTATCAGAAATTTTTTCTTTACTAATTAAACTAATTTCATTATTATCATTATTTTCTTCTTTACTAATTATCTGTTCAACATCTTCTTCTTCTTCATCAGAAGAAGTCGAATTTAGCAATGATTTTATTATCTTTGAATCATTTTCTTGTTTATTCTTTAATTCTAATTTAATTTCTTTAATTTCTTTTTGTAAATCATTTATGGTTGGTTTGTTTTTTACTGTATTATTTTTATTTAGTATTGTGGTTAAATCATAATTTTGTTTACTAGTACTAGGTAATATAGAATGTTTAGGTTTATCATTTTCTAATATTTTATTTAGCATTTTTTCTTGAATTTTAGGATCACTTATATATTTTATTGCTTCTAATATAGATTCCTATTCTTTAGTTAACACATTTAATGATTTACTACTATTTTCATAACTAGTTTCGGTTCTTATATCATCTATTTGATTTATCTCTTCAGAATCTGAATAATCTTCAGAATCTGAATAATCTAAATATAATTCATGAATTTTATTTATTACAGATTCTTCTATATTTAATTCTTGTAATTTTTTTTTTATCAAATTTACAAAATCTTGATGTGTGGCCTTTTCTTCCACATTTATAACATGTTAAATCTTTATATGATGTAAATTTTTTATCTTTTTATTTATATGTCTTTCTACTAGGTTTTCTATATTTATAAGGTTTATAAGGTTTCTGTTTCTTATAATAATCATATTTATCAAATTTCTTTTTATAATTCTTTTTGTGATATTTTTTATAAGGTTTTTTATATTTTGTAGTAGAACACTGTCCATTACAATCTTTATGTTTTTGTGTTATGCTACAATCAAATGTTTACAGAAAGAACCTAACTCTTGTTTAGTCTTTCTCATTTCATATTTTAAAGATTTTTGAAGTTTTATATCTTGACAAAGTTTTAATCCTTCTTTTTGAACTATACTAAACAATTGTCCATAGGTCAATAGGTCATAAGGAATAGGATTTCCATATTCTTGTTTTATATGGTTTCTAACTTTCTCTCCTAGGAAAAAGGGTAGCCCTGCTAAGAATTTTTCCTTCCAGAAAGCCTGATTGGAATCTTCTCGAAGCATTATCCTAGTTAGGAAAGTTGTTTTATAAAACTGAAAGTCACTAAGTTTCTTACACCTAAGATTACTTAGTAGTTCAGCATTTTTATCCTTTAAGTGAGTAGGATCACCTATAAAATGAAGTGATATAGTCAAGATTAGTGTTGCCACTGCATCTTGAATAGTATCATCATATTCATTTAATATAGGTATACCATCTTCATAAGTTTTTATAGCATTTAAGATTTCTAAATGTTGTTCATCAATGAGATGATTATCCCACCAACCTTTAAGTTGACCAGTAAAGCCAGCTATGAGGAGTTGAGCTATAGTTTTATCTGAGGTATCTATTTGGGTTCTATAAGCATTGGCAGTCATTGTCATCTGCTATAGAAGACTCAGAATATTATATTCTGATAGGCTATCAATGTTCCATTCATATACTGAAGAGACATTATATTTATACTGTGTCAATGTATTAGGTCTGTCTGTTATACCTAAGTCTGGGGCAGACATTCTAGGAACTATAGACTGATTATATGTTATACGATTTATTTGTGGTTCTAAGGCTTTACTAAAGGTTTCAATATCTTCATATTCAGGCTGAGAATCCTCAGCTGATTCTGATTCTTGTTCTTGGGTGACTATACTTATTGTTTTAGATACTTTAGGTTGAAGTGTTTCTTGAACTACCTGTTTTAACCCAGAAGAAGAGTCAATTTTACTTAATTGTTCTTTAATTGCCTTAACAAAGTCAGAATCTTTAGATTTGACTTCCTTTTGTCCTATTTTAGAAACTTCGAAAGGTTTAAAAACATGGGACTTAAGTTTTTTATCTTTTACATCTTTTTCAATTTTTACTATTTTACTTTCTTTGATAGTATCCTCTATTCTGTTTAACTGTTGTCCTATACTCAATAGGTGTACATTACTAAAATTATTTTGTTCTAATATTTTTCTATTAGGGTCATCTTCAGATACTATTTTAAATGGTGTTATATTTATTTCCTTATCTCCATGTAGGAATATACTTGATGTTTTAAGTGGATGTTCACTCTGTATTATTTTATCTTTTACTTTCCATTCTGTATCTTTATTCCTAATAGTTACTGGATTTATTAATTTTTCTGCTTTAAGTTTTCCTTTATAAATTCTTTTAAACCAATCAAAGAATTTCATATTAAATTCATAATATTTTATAAAGTCAACATATTCTTCTTTAACTGATTCAAGGTCTTTTACTTTATTTATCACATTTTCTAATTTATCTTTATTTTTAATTGCTATTAATTCTTTATTTAAAATATCATAATTAAAAACAAATTCTTTATTAATCACATTTAATTCTCTATCTATGTTTGCTACATTTTCTGTCATAAAAGAAGCTGTAGGTGACATAGGTGGAGAGGGAGACTGTTCTATATTCTGAGGTTGATTATAATTAGGGTTTGGTTCCAAAGGGTTCATTGTTCCTGTTGGATTATAATATAAATGTGGTACTGTTGTACTATAGTCTACACCTTTTAATTTATTACTAGATTCAAGTATATCTGATGTAGAATATCTAGGCTTTACTACTGTTTGCAATACATGCTTAGGTTAATTTTCTTTATATGAGGCGTATATTACATAAGGTAACTGTAAGGCTCTACCTATATCTACTGTTGAAACAGAGGAGGAAGAGTCTGAATACCTACTGCTTACACTATGTCTACTAAATTTTAATTTAACTTTACCGTCTTCATACTATTCAATTTTACTAAGTTCTATATTGGGTTTAACTATAGTCTTTGGTTCAGGAAGAGGAACAACATCCTCTAAGATCCATTCATCAGGGAGACTAATATCTTTCCACTGAATAGTCCTAGGGATTACTGTATTAGCTTTACTTAAATCTGTTTTTAAAAATTTAGTTTTCCTAACTTAGGTTGCAATATATATTTTGTAGCAAAGGCAGATACGATTGCTTTATACTTTATTTTATACATTAATGCTACAGGAATAGATCCTTCAAGCATTTTATAATTATGTGTTTTAATTTCCAATACTACACTTTTTAATATATTTGGATCATTTAATGAAATTGTTATATCTGGAAAACAGTCAAATGAGATAGGTCCACTACTCAGACTGGTTTCTATAGTTCCTAATAATGAGTCATTAAAATTTACAAACCTAGCATCTCTGACAACTGCCAAGTACTAGTATTTAATCCTTCTCTAGTTAAAGGTTTTATACCTATTTGTACTAATCCTATATGTATATACTTGTATTTTTTTTATTTTTATGATGCTTTATTGATTCTGCATACAATAAAGTTATTTTTTCAAAGGGTTTACTTAATTGTACATCCCTTTCTTCAGCTTTAATTATATAATTATTTTTAAATATATTTAATTTAGTTATTTTATAAATTTGTTCTTTATCTATGTTTGGTATTACCCAATTATCAATTACTTTATTAAAGTCTTCTAAAATTACTTCATTTCTGTTTACAATACTTTTAACTTATGATGACTCAGAACTATCTGATTTAGTTATACTAGCAGATTTACACAGAAATGGTTCCATTTTTAAATTTTTGAAAAATAGATTTTAAAGTTTATTAATGTTGGTTTTGGTAGCGACCACTAACTAACTGCCCTAAACGCCTGTCCATCGACTAACACGGGTCTTACTGCATATCCAATACCTATACAACACTAAGTCCACTTCTAGATCTATAAATCAAAGGTTTAACTATGGAAACAGTTCTATATCTATCTACTACCACCCCTAATAGAAATTAAAGTTTATTAATGTTGGTTTTGGTAGCGACCACTGACTAACTGCCCTAAACGCCTGTCCATTGGCTAACATGGGTCTTACTGCATATCAAATACCTAGACAACACTAAGTCCACTTCTAGATCTATAAATCAAAGATTTAACTATAGAAATAGTTCTACATCTATCTACTACCAACCTCTAAAATAAGTTTTTGCTGGTATCAGAGCCATCTTCTTTTAGGGGTGGTAGTAGATAGATATAGAACTGTTTCCATAGTTAAATCTTTGATTTATAGATCTAGAAGTGGACTTAGTGTTGTCTAGGTATTGGATATGCAGTAAGACTCGTGTTAGCCGATGGACAGGCGTTTAGGGCAGTTAGTCAGTGGTCGCTACCAAAACCAACATTAATAAACTTTAAAATCTATTTTTCAAAATTTTAAAAATGGAATCATTTCTGTGTAAATCTGCTAGTGCAACTAAATCAGATAGTTCTGAGTCATCATAAGTTAAAAGGATTGTAAACATAAATGAAGTAATTTTAGAAGACTTTAATAAAGCAATTGATAATTGGGTAATACCAAACATAGATAAAGAACAAATTTATAAAATACCTAAATTAAATATATTTAAAAATGATTATATAATTAAAGCTGAAGAAAGGGAAGTACAATTAAGTAAACCCTTTGAAAAAATAACTCTATTGTCTACAGAATCAATAAAGCATCATAAAAATAAAAAATACAAGTATATACATATAGGATTAGTACAAATAGGTATAAAACCTTTAACTAGAGAAGGATTAAATACTAGTATCTTGGCAGTTGTCAGAGATGCTAGGTTTATAAATTTTAATGACTCATTATTAGGAACTATAGAAACCAGTCTGAGTAGTGGACCTATCTCATTTGACTGTTTTCCAGATATAACAATTTTATTAAATGATCCAAATATATTAAAAAGTGTAGTATTGGAAATTAAAACACATAATTATAAAATGCTTGAAGGATCTATTCCTATAGCATTAATGTATAAAATAAAGTATAAAGCAATCGTATCTGCCTTTGCTACAAAATATATATTGCAACCTAAGTTAGGAAAACTAAATTTTTAAAAACAGATTTAAGTAAAGCTAATACAGTAATCCCTAGGACTATTCAGTGGAAAGATATTAGTCTCCCTGATGAATGGATCTTAGAGGATGTTGTTCCTCTTCCTGAACCAAAGACTATAGTTAAACCCAATATAGAACTTAGTAAAATTGAATAGTATGAAGACGGTAAAGTTAAATTAAAATTTAGTAGACATAGTGTGAGCAGTAGGTATTCAGACTCTTCCTCCTCTGTTTCAACAGTAGATATAGGTAGAGCCTTACAGTTACCTTCTGTAATATACGCCTCATATAAAGAAAATGAACCTAAACCTGTATTGCAAACAGTAGTAAAGCCTAGATATTCTACATCAGATATACTTGAATCTAGTAATAAATTAAAAGGTGTAGACTATAGTACAACAATACCACATTTATATTATAATCCAACAGGAACAATGAACCCTTTGGAACCAAACCCTAATTATAATCAACCTCAGAATATAGAACAGTCTCCTTCTCCACCTATGTCACCTATAGCTTCTTTTATGACAAAAAATGTAGCAAACATAGATAGAGAATTAAATGTGATTAATAAAGAATTTGTTTTTAATTATGATCGGTTAAATAAAGAATTAACAGCAATTAAAAATAAAAATAAATTAGAAAATGTGATAAATAAAGTAAAAGACCTTGAATCAGTTAAAGAAGAATATGTTGACTTTATAAAATATTATGAAGTTAATATGAAATTCTTTGATTAGTTTAAAAGAATTTATAAAGGAAAACTTAAAGCAAAAAAATTAATAAATCCAGTAACTATTAGGAATAAAGATAAAATAATACAGAGTGAACATCCACCTAAAACATCAAGTATAATCCTACATGGAGATAAGAAAATAAATATAACACCATTTAAAATAGTATCTGAAGATGACCCTAATAGAAAAATATTAGAATAAAATAATTTTAGTAATGCACACCTATTGAGTATAGGACAACAGTTAAACAGAAAAGAGGATACTATCAAAGAAAGTAAAATAGTAAAAATTGAAAAAGATGTAAAAGATAAAAAACTTAAGTCCAATGTTTTTAAACCTTTCGAAGTTTCTAAAACAGGACAAAAGGAAGTCAAATCTAAAGATTCTAACTTTGTTAAGGCAATTAAAGAATAATTAAGTAAAATTGACTCTTCTTCTGGGTCAAAACAGGTAGTTCAAGAAACACCTCAATCTAAAGTATCTAAAACTATAAGTATTGTCACCCAAGAACAAGAATCAGAATCAGCTGAGGATTCTCAGCCTGAATCTGAAGATACTGAAACCTTTAGTAAAGCCTTAGAACCACAAATAAATGGTATAACATATAATCAGTCTATAGTACCTAGAATGTCTGCCCCAGACTTAGGTATAACAGATAAACCTAATACATTGACATAGTATAAATATAATGCCTCTTCAGTATATGAATGGAACATTGATAGCCTATCAGAATACAATATTCTGAGTCTTCTACAGCAGATGACAATAGCTGCCAATGCTTATAGAACCCAAAAAGATACCTCAAGTAAAACTATAGCTGAACTCCTCATAGCTGGCTTTACTGGTCAACTTAAAGGTTGGTGGGATAATAATCTCACTGATGAACAACATTTATAAATCTTAAATGCTATAAAAACTTATGAAGATGGTATACTTATATTAAATGAATATGGTGATACTATTCTTGACTATATCACTTCATTTTATAGGTGATCCTACTCACTTAAAGGATAAAAATGTTGTACTACTAAGTAATCTTAGGTGTAAGAAACTTAGTGACTTTCAGTTTTATAAAACAACTTTCCTAACTAGGATAATGCTTAGAGAAGATTCCAAATAGGCTTTCTGGAAGGAAAAATTCTTAGCAGGGCTACCCTTTTTCCTAGGAGAGAAAGTTAGAAACCATATAAAACAGGAATATGAAAATCCTATTCCTTATGACCTATTGACCAATGGACAATTGTTTATTATAGTTCAAAAAGAAGGATTAAAACTTTGTCAAGATATAAAACTTCAAAAATCTTTAAAATATGAAATGAGAAAGACTAAACAAGAGTTAGGTTCTTTCTGTAAACAATTTGATTATAGCATAACACAAAAACATAAAGATTGTAATGTACAGTGTTCTACTACAAAATATAAAAAACCTTATAAAAAATATCACAAAAAGAATTATAAGAATAAATTTGATAAAGATGATTATTATAAGAAACAGAAACCTTATAAACCTTATAAATATAGAAAACCTAGTAGAAAGACATATAAACAAAAAGATAAAAAATTTACATCATATAAAGATTTAACATGTTATAAATGTGGAAGAAAAGGCCACACATCAAGATTTTGTAAATTTGATAAAAAAAAATTACAAGAATTAAATCTAGAAGAATCTTTAATAAATAAAATTCATGAATTATATTTAGATTATTCAGATTCTGAAAATTATTCAGATTCTGAAGAGATAAATCAAATAAATGATATAGGAACAGAAACTAGTTCTGAAAAATACTAGTAAATCATTAAATGTGTTAACTAAAGAACATGAATCTATATTAGAAGCAATAAAATATATATGTGATCCTAAAATTTAAGAAAAAATGTTAAATAAAATATTAGAAAATGACAAACCTAAACATTCTATATTACCTAGTACTAGTAAACAAACTTATGATTTAACTACAATACTAAATAAAAATAAAACAATAAAAAACAAACAAACCATAAATGATTTACAAAAAGAAATTAAAGAAATTAAATTAGAATTAAAGAATAAACAAGAAAATGATTCAAAGATAACAAAATCATTGCTAAATTCGACTTCTTCTGATGAAGAAGAAGAAGATGTTGAACAGATAATTAGTAAAGAAGAAAATAATGATATCAATGAAATTAATTTAATTAGTAAAGACAAAATTCCTGATAATTTAATTTTTATGTTGCATGAAATAACATCTAGGAAATATTTAATAAAAATAAAATAAAATTTTCAGATAATTATAACATAGAAACTATACCATTATTTGATATAGGAGCTGATTTAAACTGCATTAAACCTAGTTAAGTACCAAAAAGATTTTGGGAAGAAACTAAGGAAAATTTATATGCAGCAAATAAATCTAAATTAAATATACTTGGTAAAGCAGAAGCATCAATAATAGATAAGAACTTAGAAATAAAAAATATATTTATTTTAACCAACATTCATCATATGGTAATCTTAGGAACACCATTTATGAATCTAATTACACCTTATTCTGTAAATGATGATAGTATAAGTTTTAAAGTAAAAAATCAAAAGATAATTTTTCCATTTTTGGAAAAACCAAAAAAGAGAAATTTAAATCTTTTAAAGGCACACTCAATAAATGAATTACAAATAAATGCACTTATAAAAGTAAATTCTGAACAACTTTGTAATTTAAAAAATAGATACCATTTACAAAAAATAAATGAACAGTTAAATAATTAATTTATGCAAGATAAAATTAATAAATTAAAATTGCAAATAGAAAAAGATTTATGTGCTGATATTCCAAATGCATTTTGGAATAGAAAGCAACATATGGTTGACTTACCATATGAAATAGACTTTGATGAGAAGTCTATTACAACTAAAGCTCGGCCCATTCAGATGGCGCCTGATTTAATTGAATTTTGTAAAAAAGAGATAAATGATTTAGAAAATAAAGGATTAATTACAAAGTCTAGAAGCCCTTGGTCTTGTGCTGCATTTTATGTAAACAAAGCCTCTGAAATAGAAAGAGGAGCACCTAGATTAGTAATAAATTATAAACCTTTAAATAAACCTTTAAAATGGATTAGGTATCCTATTCCAAATAAAAAAAATATTAGGAAGATTATATAAAGCTAATATTTTTAGTAAATTTGATATGAAATCAGGATTTTGGCAAATCCAGATTAATCCTAAAGATAAGTATAAGACTGCATTCACTGTTCTATTTGGACAGTATGAATGGAATGTTATGCCTTTTGGATTAAAAAATGCACCCTCTAAGTTTCAGAGAGTAATGAATGATATGTTTAACCCATATACTAAATTTTGTATTGTATACATTGATGATGTATTAATATATTCTACAACTATAGATGAACATTTTAAACACTTAAAAACATTTTTTATGGTAATTAAACATAATGGTTTAGTATTAAGTAAAACAAAGATGTTTCTGTTTCAGACTAAGATTAGGTTCTTAGGACATAATATAGAACAGGGAATTATAGAACCTATAAAAAGAAACTTAGCCTTTGGGAAAAAGTTTCCTGACCTGATAATAAAAAAAGCCCAACTTCAAAGATTTTTAGGTTGTCTGAATTATGTTATAGAATTCTTTTCCAACCTAAATAGAACTATTAAACCTTTGCATGATAGATTAAAGAAAAACCCAGGTCCATGGACTGAGGTCCATTCTGGTATAGTTAGACAAGTTAAAGACTTAGTTAAAACCATTCCTTGCCTACTTATAGCTGATCCATTAGCTTCTAAGATAGTAGAAACTGATGCATCAGATATAGGTTTTAGTGGGATATTAAAACATGTTAAAGAGGGTAGAAAAACCATAGTCCAGTTTTATTCAGGACACTGGAGTCCAACCCAATTAAACTATTCTACTATAAAGAAAGAAATTTTGAGTATTGTTTTATGCATTTCAAAATTTCAATATGATTTATTGAATCAAATTTTTTTTATTAAGAATTGATTGTAAAAGTGCAAAAGATGTTTTGCAAAAAGATGTTCTTGCCTCAAAACAAATTTTTGCTAGATGGCAAGCTATTTTGAGTATATTTGATTTTGATATTGAATTTATTAAAGGAGAAAACAATAGTTTACCTGATTTTCTTACTCGTGAATTCCTTCTCAGGAATCATGGGGAGAAAGAAGAAAATGGCCAATAAAGCTAAAGAAATCCTAGAGAGTGATTCTCCTAAAGCCCTATTTGATCATTCAGATAGTATTCTTAAACCTAAACCAATAAAGTCTTGGGCTGATGCTGTCCAAGAAGAAGATAAAGCAAATATTGAGCTTTGGGTCTCCCAGCTGGCTCAATCACCTGAAGTGATTAAAGCTTTGTTAAAAATAGGACATGAACCTCCTCCAGGGGTTCCAAGTAAAGACTCTCTAATCCCTTATTTAAAAAATCAAATTGAGATAGGAGAATCTTCTTCTCAAAAAATCCTATCTCAAAATATTTCTAAAACTGAGTTGGATGTTTCAAAATCTTCAACTCAAATTGTTTCATCAAACTTTACATTAAAATAGAGATCTGTATGGTTTCATAAAAATTCTTATTTTACAGAATTAATTATTGAAAGTGGGCCTGCTCAGCAGAACCCATGGACTATTATTAGTTCTGTTTACCCTAAAGATGGTTTTCCAAACCAACGGATTTTTCTAAAACCCAAGAGTATTTTCTTAATATTCTTATGGATTCTGGTTCACTATTTTTAAAACACAACTATAATCAATAGGATAAGGCTCTTATTGCCTATTCCTCTTTTAAAATTAAGGGAATCCTCCATCCTTCTGATTGGGGAAGACCTTTGCACACTCCTGTGCAATTTAAAACCCTTCATTCTAAAGACCATTGTTCTTCATATAATTATTGGGATTACATTGATGCCTGGACTAAAGCCTTGTTTTTCCAAAACCCTGGAAAAACTCACTCCTGGATTATCTATTGTGAGTCCAATATAAAATTAACCAATCTTCCATGCTGGTTTGTTGATTGGTGGCACTATTGTGGTAATGACGAAAGATGTCTTCCACAAAAAGTCCTATTAGCTTTCCAGTATTATAAAGCCCATTTAAATCCAACACCTTATGAGAAGAGATTTCCTCCTCTTATTCTTTTATGTATGACTTTTAATATACCATGGGTATACCAATGGTACCTTGACACCTCCTTTCAGTCAGGTACTATGATCTCTGTTGTATTGAGAAAGTCTAAAGTCAAATGGTGGACTGCCTTTCGCAATTCCACCACAGAGGAAACTGTTAAAAAATGGCTCTTAATGAGGAATCGTGGTGGCATTGATCCAAAGCTATCAGCCTCATTTGGAGCTCAAAGAGCCCAAAATATAGCCCTTCTTGTAGCCGCCAAGACTGCAGAAGAATATAAAGCCTTAATGGAACAGATGGTTGAATCTCTTCCTTCAACCTCTGAGCCCATTAAGCCCAGCAGAACCTACTCTGCTGGATCTTCCACTAAAGCCCATTCTAAAAAAATCTAAAGCTCTATCCAGAAGAAGAAAATCTCCTTCCTCTTCTTCGGATACTTCTTCACATCCATGACGTCATCTTCCACCGAGACATCTGACTCGGATTACTGTCCCAGTAATGAAAATGACTGCTATGGTATATTGTCCCCCATTAGAGTAAAAAGTAAAGAAAAAATAAAAAGAAAAGAAAAAGAAAAGAAAAAAGAAAAAGAAAAGAAAAAGAAAAAGTAAAGAAAAAGCAAAAAGCAAAAAGAAATAAAGAAAAAGAAAGAAAAAAGAAAGAAAAAATAAGGAAAAGTAAAAAGAAAATTGAATCAGAAGTTGAGTCTGATTCAAATTCATCTGATTAAAGGCAGGAGAAACCTAATTTCTCCACTCAGTTTGTTAAAGTCAATAAAGGCGGTGCCCACTGATAAGATACCGTTCATCAAACAGTATTCACCAGAGGTATTCCAATAATAAAGTCAGAAGAACTGTTCATCCACAGTTCTCCACAATAAAGAAAACAGTACCTCTGACAAGGTACTATTCATCCACAGTTCCAGACATGTGAAGGTACAATAAAAGCAAATAGTAACGATAGGTTACTATTCCTCTACAGTGCTAGGCATGTGATCAAGAACAATGAAAAATTAAAGCTTCTGTCTATATATGAGAGCTCATTCTGAAGCTAGAGGCAGATCCGAAATACTTCTCCCTCATCCAGAAGACACTGAGACACCTCAAGCTTAGTTTTAGCTTTCCTTTTCCCTTTCCTCCTTCACTTATAACTTCTTCCAGTTCTGTAATCTCCTCACCTATTGATTCTCTTGTATAAGGTAGTTATATTTATAACTTGTATTTCATTTTTAAAGTTTTATTCTGTATTATTATTATTTCATTTAAATAAATTTAAATTTTATATTTCATCTCTCATTTTCATTTATAAGTATGCTCTGCTTTAGTTCTTGCAAGCAATAAACGTGCAAGTTGAGCTTGATCTGGAATTAAAACATCAGAAATTATATACACTACTAACGGCTGAAAAGGACCTCCATATTCTATCCTTTTATGTCTTTTTCTTTCTATACTCAGCGTTGTATACTTATATGGGATCGGTATATTTATACCTAATATAGTATAATTAGGTATACTAAAAGAAATAGACTTAAGAGTGTGTATTGATAAAACAAAATTAAAATATTTTAGACTTAAGATACAAAATTACTTAAAGAAAATATTTTGGGTAATATTGATACCAGAGCGTTAAAAGCTGAAGTAAGAAATATACTTTGATTTTAATTAATCAAAATATATTCTTATGGGTCAGTGCATGGAAATCTGGAGATCATTATAAGACTTGAATTATTTTCTATATATGTTTTTAATATATGCTTTTAATATAGTCTTTTACATTCTGCTTGTTTATTGTTTTAATTTTATTTAATCTGTTTATTTCTATATTATTTATGCCTAACTGTTTATTGTTTTATTAAATCCTTTTAAAATTATTTTATCTCCTGTCAAAGATCCTTTCAGTTTTTGCTGGGACTAAACAAGAGTTAGGTTCTTTCTGTAAACAATTTGATTATAGCATAACACAAAAACATAAAGATTGTAATGGACAGTGTTCTACTACAAAATATAAAAAACCTTATAAAAAATATCACAAAAAGAATTATAAGAAGAAATTTGATAAAGATGATTATTATAAGAAATAGAAACCTTATAAACCTTATAAATATAAAAAACCTAGTAGAAAGACATATAAACAAAAAGATAAAAAATTTACATCATATAAAGATTTAACATGTTATAAATGTGGAAGAAAAGTTCACACATTAAGATTTTGTAAATTTGATAAAAAAAATTACAAGAATTAAATCTAGAAGAATCTGTAATAAATAAAATTCATGAATTATATTTAGATTATTCAGATTCTGAAGATATAAATTAAATAGATGATATAGGAACAGAAACTAGTTCTGAAAATAGTAATAAACCATTAAATGTGTTAACTAAAGAATAGGAATCTATATTAGAAGCAATAAAATATACAAGTGATCCTAAAATTCAAGAAAAAATGCTAAATAAAATATTAGAAAATGATAAACCTAAACATTCTATATTACCTAGTACTAGTAAACAAACTTATGATTTAACCACAATACTAAATAAAAATAAAACAGTAAAAAACAAATAAACCATAAATGATTTACAAAAAGAAATTAAAGAAATTAAATTAGAATTAAAAGAATTAAAGAATAAACAAGAAAATGATTCAAAGATAATAAAATCATTGCTAAATTCGACTTCTTCTGATGAAGAAGAAGAGGATGTTGAACATATAATTAGTAAAGAAAAAAATAATGATAATAATGAAATTAGTTTAATTAGTTAAGACAAAATTCCTGATAATTTAATTTTTGTGTTGCACGAAATAACATCTAGGAAATATTTAATAAAAATAAAATTAAAATTTTTAGATAATTATAACATAGAAACTATAGCATTATTTTATACAGGAGCTGATTTAAACTGCATTAAACCTAGTTTACTACCAAAAATATTTTGGCAAAAAACTAAGGAAAGTTTATCTGCAGCAAATAAATCTAAATTAAATATACTTGGTAAAGCAGAAGCATCAATAATGGATAAGAACTTAGAAATAAAAAAATATATTTATTTTAACCAACATTCATCATATGATAATCTTAGGAACACCATTTATGAATCTAATTACACCTTATTCTGTAAATGATGATAGTATAAGTTTTAAAGTAAAAAATCAAAAGATAATTTTTCCATTTTTGGAAAAACCAAAAAAGAGAAATTTAAATCTTTTAAAGGCACACTCAATAAATGAATTACAAATAAATGCACTTATAAAAGCAAAGTCTGAACAACTTTGTAATTTAAAAAATAGATACCATTTACAAAAAATAAATGAACAGTTAAATAATAAATTTATGTAAGATAAAATTAATAAATTAAAATTGCAAATAGAAAAAGATTTATGTGCTGATATTCCAAATGCATTTTGGAATAGAAAGAAACATATGGTTGACTTACCATATGAAATAGACTTTGATGAGAAGTCTATTACAACTAAAGCTCGCCCCATTCAGATGGCGCCTGATTTAATTGAATTTTGTAAAAAAGAGATAAATGATTTAGAAAATAAAGGATTAATTAAAAAGTCTAGAAACCCTTGGTCTTGTGCTGCATTTTATGTAAACAAAGCCTCTGAAATAGAAAGAGGAGCACCTAGATTAGTAATAAATTATAAACCTTTAAATAAAGCTTTAAAATTGTAACACCCCTATACCCTGTATACGCACACTACATACTACTACACCTATAATATACGTATACCGAATACAGGAGTGCTACGGTTTAATATAAGCAAACCGATCTTTCAATTTAACAACATTATAAGAAAACTTAAAACATTCAAATCATATTATAAAGTACAATAGATAAAACATTTATTTGATACGCAGCGGAAAATATAGCGGTATTTACAAATACATATATATCAAAATCCATGTTTTACAAAACATAAAAGTTATACATGTTTGGCAGTTTGTCTTTGATCTTTAAGCCCTCTATCAATGCTTCAAAATCTAGACTCAACTCGGTCTAGCTAAACTCTCTGGTTCTACCCTGTCACCTGCGCGATGAACCACAATCGTGTTAAGCCAACGGCTTAGTGGTACAAACCATGATAACAATATGCTTTAATGTAATGTTAATGTCATACATTCAAGCAATAGAGATCATATTCAAAAATGCTATATTTCATAACAATACATTTCATTATCTTATTCAATTGTTTCACCATTCATGAATCACATTGAAATAAAGACAAGAATGGGCCCAAAAGACTCTAATATGTTATTCAAAGTTCAGAGTTACTGCTTTGGTCCATAATCAATCATCAAGCCCGTAGGCGATACATATATATCTCTATCCATGGATAGTGTAACAGACCCAGTCTCTTGGACCTCAACCCGGCTAGACCCTAGGGCCCCAGTATCTTGGTCCTCAACCCGGCTAGACTGTTACTATTTTTGAGGCTTACGACCTAGTCTTTTCACCCCAAAAACATCATATTTCACATTTTTCAGCTGGACTCGGCTTACGACCCGGTCTTTTCACCTATCCAGCGATTCATAGGCATGCCGCCAAACCCAGAACTCTGAAAATTGAATAACATATTAAGCACACAATTATTTCATTTATCTCTTTATCAATCTCTTTCTCAATTCATTTCTCATTTCATTTCTCATTTCATATTCCATAATCAAATAGGCAACCATGCCCCAATTATTTCATTTGCACTATCATAGCCAACAACAATGGCTTCACATATCATCATATATCAATTCACATTAAAGCAATTCATCATTAAAGTATTCATAACCAAATGCATTGAACATACATTTTGAATGATCATCATATCTTTCTCATTATGCAAATCATAGCATTAATCAAATGTATCAACAATGTAATAGATTACTTAACACATTTACAACCAAATATGTTAAGTCCCAATGTCATGTAAATGTATGCAATAATGTAGGGTTTGTACTTACCTCAAGAACAACTCACACCAATCTATACTCTTCCTCTTCCAAGAATTCTCAACACTTAGGTTAGGGCAACTCAACCTCTCCACAACCTAATGCAAAAAGAATAATACATACTTATTTACAAATTCACATGAATTCCAATACAATTATTCACCTATTAGTTTCATACTAGACCCGTAGATCACAAATTATAAGCCAACACAACTATCTAGGACCCACGGTCGTGGCCTCACAACACCACGGTCGTGGTCTCACAAACCCCCACGGTCGTGGGTTAGAAAATGAATCTGTCCAATTGCTTAACATCCCCACGGTCGTGGCATCCAAGGGTCACGGGCATGGCGTCCAAAATGCTTCTGTTTCGGACCAAACTCATGTATTCTATGCTTTCAACTCCATTAAACACAAACACATAGAAAATCTAAGATAATAATTGCTCAAACTCAATACATACATCAATTACCAAGTTACAACTCTTACTCTTTCAACACCAACCTAATTCCTTTTCTTCCATTCAACCCCAAAATCAAAATCAATTAAACCCAACACTCTCAAACACATCACAATCAAACATAATCATACTCTCAACAATCAACTATCAAACTCAAATACAACTTAAAATAAAACAAGGGAATCAAGAGGACACTTACCAAAGTTAATGAAATTTCTTAAATTTCCAACTTGATCACTTGAAAACTTCTTCAATTTTAAGCTTGGAATATCAAAACTCTCTCTTGCTCTCTTGCTTTGTGATACATGGCCAAGAAGGAAAAGAAGAAGAAAATAAAAAAGAAAAGAGACAAGTCAAACTCTTATTCTCCACTTAAACCTCCACCAAGCAAATAATATTAAAATATTCATAAAATATCCTCTTCCACTCACTTAATTTTCCATTTTCCACTAATTAATTAATTCATTAAATAATCATCTTTTGACCATTTACTAATTTGACTTGTATATGTTGTATATATCTCTATATATACAACATATACACATCTCTCTTCTCATCTTTTCTCTTTCCATTAAACATATACTTTAAATCCAAATACAACAATAATGCCAAAACTTTTAGGGTATACTTTGGGATATTACAATTCTCCCCCTCTAAAAAGAAATTTCGTCCTCGAAATTACCTGATATCAAGTCTGAAACAACTGAGGATACTGATCTCGCATCACTTGCTCACTCTCCCAAGTTGCCTCTTCCTTTGCATGATTCTTCCAAAGAACTTTCACAAGTGGCACTTTCTTATGTCTCAACTCTTTCACTTCATGTGCCAAAATAGCATCTGGTTCTTCTTCAAATGTCAGATCCGAACTCACCTAAATAGATTCAACGGACAGAACATGAGATGGGTCTGATCTATACCTCCACAACATAGAAACATGGAAGACATTATGGATTATATCTAATTCAGGCGGCAGAGCAAGTCGATAAGCAACTGGTCCAACTCTTTCTAATATTTCATAAGGTCCAATAAAACGAGGACTTAGTTCCCTTTCCTACCAAATCTTAAAATCTTTTTCCGAGGAGACACATTCAAAAATACCTTATCTCCAACATCAAACTCTATGTCCCTTCTCTTCAAATCTGAATAAGATTTCTGCCGATCTGAAGCTGCTTTCAACCGATCCCAAATTATCTTCACTTTCTCTTCCGATTCTTTAATCAAATCAGGACCAACCAATTTGCCTTCTCCAACTTCATTCCAATATAGAGGCGTTCTGCATCTTCTACCATACAATGCTTCAAACGGTGCCATTCCAATACTAGATTGATGACTGTTGTTGTAAGCAAATTCCACAAGTGGCAAAAATCTGTCCCAACTTCCAGAAAAATCAATGACACAGCTTCTCAACATATCCTCTATAATTTGTATCACTCTTTCTGACTGCCCATCTGTCTGCGAATGAAAAGCAGTGCTAAAGTGCAATCGAGAACCCAAAGCACCATGTAAACTCTTCCAAAACCTTGAAGTAAACCGAGGATCTCGATCAGACACTAAAGAAATTGGGACTCCATGTAATTTCACTATCTCACTGATATACAGCTCAGCCAACTTCTCAAGAGAATAATCCATTCTAACTGGAAGAAAATGAGCTGTTTTTGTCAACCGATCAACAATCACCCAAATAGCATCATGCTTCTTCTGTGTCAATGGCAAACCAGACACAAAATCCATTGTCACTCTCTCCCATTTCCATTCAGGCACTGATAAAGGTTGAAGCAACCCTGTTGGAACTTGATGCTCAACTTTCACCCTCTGACAAGTGAGATACTTGGATACAAAATCCGCTATGTCTCTCTTCATGCCTGTCCACCAATAATGTTGCTTCAAATCCTGATACATCTTTGTACTCCCAGGGTGCATAGCAAAAAATGACTGGTGTGCATCTTCTAAAATAATCTTTCTCAATCTTGCATCATCAGGAACACACAATCTATCCTTAAACCAAAGACTACCATCGCTTCTCACATGGAAATCTCGGCCCTCCCCATTTTGGCAATCTGACACAATCTTCTGAATTTTCTCATATGTCAATTGAGCCTCCCTTATCTGATCCAACAACACCGGTCTCAACTGCAACTGAGCCAACAACGCACCATCATTACATGATTCAAAACTAGCATGCAACACTCTCAACTCAACAAGCAACGAGAGCGAATAAGCAGTCAAACCTGCAAAAAACTTCCGACTCAATGCATCCGCAACAACATTCACCTTACCAAGATGATAATCAATCAAGCAATCATAGTCTTTGATCAATTCCAACCACCGTCTCTGCCGAAGATTCAGCTCCCTCTGAACACCCAAATATTTCAAACTCTTATTATCTGTATAGATAAAACACTTCGCTCCATACAAATAGTGTCGCCAAATCTTCAATGCAAAAACTATAGCTGCTAACTCCAAATCATGTGTCGGATAATTAAGCTCATGCGGCTTCAACTGCCGAGAAGCATAAGCTATAACTTTACCTTCCTGCATCAAAACACAACCTAAACCATTATGTGAAGCATCACTGTAGATCACATATGGTTTATCTTCCACAGGCAAAGTAAGAACAGGAGCTTGAGTCAACATCTCTTTCAACTGCTCAAAACTAGCTTGACACTGATCTGTCCACACAAATCTAACTCCTTTTCTAAGTAATCTGGTGAGTGGAGTAGCTATTAAAGAAAAACCTTTCACAAAATGTCGATAATAGCCTACCAAACCCAGAAAACTTCTAACTTCAGTCACAGACTTCAGTGGACTCCAATTCAAAATAGCATTAACTTTACTCGGATCAACTCTTATACCATTTGGTGAAACTATATGACCCAGAAAAGTCACTTGATCAAGCCAAAACTCACACTTCGACAGCTTAGCATACAACTGCTTCTCTCTCAAGGTCTGCAATACAATCTGCAAATGCTTGTCATGATCTTCTTCATTACGAGAATACACCAAAATATCATCAATAAAGACCTTCACAAACTGATCCAGATAGGGCCTAAACACCCTATTCATCAAATCCATGAAAGCTACAGGTGCATTCGTCAATCCAAAAGGCATCACTAAAAACTCATAATGCCCATACCTTGTGCGAAAAGCTATCTTAGGAACATCTTTAGCTCTAACCCTCAACTGATGGTACCCTGATCTCAAATCAATCTTGGAGAAAACTGCTGCTCCCTTCAACTGATCGAAAAGATCATCAATCCTAGGCAAAGGATACTTATTCTTAATAGTCACCTTGTTCAATTGCCTATAATCGATGCACAACCTCAAAGTACCATCCTTCTTCTTCACAAACAAAACAGGTGCTCCCCACGGAGACACACTAGGGCAAACAAACCCTTTATCCAACAACTCCTGCAACTGCACCTTCAACTCTCTCAACTCAGCAGGTGCCATTCGATAAGGAGTAATAGAGATGGGAGTGATATCATGCAACAAATCGATACCAAACTCGACCTCTCTCTCAGGGGATAACCCTGGCAACTCCTCCGGAAAAACATCTGGAAACTCCGCAACTGTGGTTATACTATCAAGTTGAGAACCCACTACTCTAGTATCCACAACATGAGCAAGATAAGCATCACACACTTTTCTAATCAACTTTCTAGCTGCAACAGCTGATACAAACAAGGATGCAAATTGTCTTTGCTCACTAGACACCATCACATTTCTACCATCACCGGTTCTCAAAGTAACACACTTCTTTTGACAGTCTACCATAGCTCCATGCTTAGACAACCAATCCATACCTAAGATCAAATCATACTCCTTAAAAGGCATTTCAATCAAATCCTCCAAAAATTCCTCACCTTGCACCACAACTGAACTATCTCGGTGCACCTTGCTAACAACCACACTATGCCCTAAAGGATTTGTCACCAAGACATTAAATCCTAGGGACTCAATATGCAATTCAGTCACAGGAAAGATAGATGCACTAATGTATGAATGAGTAGATCCTGGATCAATCAAAGCAAGAAATGAAATGCCAAATAAAAAAAATGTACCCGCAATGACTACTGAAGCATCAGGCTGCCTCTGCATCACATACACTCTCTGAGAAGACCCAACCTCATCTGGCCTACTGCCTCCGGATGTAGAGCCTCCTCTCTGACTAATCCCAGGTCGACCACCTCTACTGAAACCTCTGCCTCCTCGACCACCTCTCACACTAGGTCGAGAAATTGCAGAATCTGCTTACCTATGCTCCTGCATCTCAGGACAATCTCTAATGAAATGGTCAGGCGATCCACATCTGAAATACACAACTAATCCACCAATCTTCCAACAAACACCCCCATGTATCCTACCACAATGAACACATGTAGGTGGAGTAGACCTCTGAACCACTGGAGTCGGAGCACTAGCTACAGAAACTGTAGGTCTCGGTCTCTGCCTCTGATACTGAATTGACCTACCCGACTGCCTCTGACTCCTACTGACTCTCAGAATAAAACTTCCTCTACCTCTCTTCATAGACGAAGACCCTGCCTCAAACTGGGGTCTCCTAACTCTGGTCTCCTCCTCGGTAGCAGCTGCTGCAATACCCTGTGCTCTCTCAACACTTCTAGCTGCAGCAACCAATTGAGAAAAATCTTGGTACCGAGAACCAACAACAATACACATAATAGAGGGCCTCAATCCCTCCTCAAATCTCCTACACCGTCAATCTCATCAGAAATAATCCCACCGGCATAATGACTCAACCGGATGAACTCTACCTCATACTCTGTCACAGTCCGGTTATCTTGTCTCAGATTCAAAAATTCCATCTTCTTGGCATCCTTATACTCCCTTGGGGTATATTTCTGCTCAAACTCCCTCAAAAAATCACTATAAAACAATGTTGGTGGATCATCCATGGCATGAGGAACTGTCTTCCACCAATCATAAACATCCTTCTGCAAAAGAGATCTAGCATAATCAAATTTCTCTTCAGGAGTAGCTTGCAACTGAAGGAATACCCTCTGAACTCTATCCAACCACTGCTCAGCTACTGCAGGATCTGTAGTGCCCAAGAAATCCTTAGCCCCATACTTCCTCAATTTATCATAATGTCTCACCAACACTTGTGGCTATGGTGGCAGTGGCAGCTGCTGCACTGGAGCTTGCCTCAATAATTCTACCACATGTCTTAGCCAAACTGGCGGAACCTCATCAGCAGTTGGTCTCTCTAGCATAGGAACAGGTGCCTCCCCAGCTCTCTCAACCCTAGCTCCATCTCTACCCTCTTCTGGAGCTACACTCTCAGCACTACCTTCTATGGACTGACGTGAATGAGACGCCATCACTACCTATGTCTGCAAACACAGCAGAATATACCTCATCAAAGATCAAAGACTGCCAATACCAAAACATGTATCTTATTTAAAAACCAACTTTTAAAATCAAAATATTATTTTTCTTACAATTGACCTAGGTTGAGAATCTCAAACCTAGGCTCTGATACCAAAACAATTGTAACACCCCTATACTCCGTATACGCATACTACATACTACTACACCTGTAATATACGTATACCGAATACAGGAGTTCTACGGTTTAATATAAGCAAACTGATCTTTCAATTTAACAACATTATAAGAAAACTTAAAACATTCAAATCATATTATAAAGTACAATAGATAAAACATTTATTTGATACGTAGCGGAAAATATAGCGGTATTTACAAATACATATACATCAAAATCCATGTTTTACAAAACATAAAAGTTATACATGTTTTGCAGAATGCTTCAAAATCTAGACTCAACTCGGTCTAGCTAAACTCTCTGGTTCTACCCTGTCACCTGCGCGATGAACCACAATCGCGCTAAGCCAACGGCTTAGTGGTACAAACCATGATAACAATATGCTTTAATGTAATGTTAATGTCATACATTAAAGCAATAGAGATCATATTCAAAAATGCTATATTTCATAACAATACATTTCATTATCTTATTCAATTGTTTCACCATTCATGAATCACATTGAAACAAAGACAAGCATGGGCCCAAAAGACTCTAATATGTTATTCAAAGTTCAAAGTTACTGCTTTGGTCCATAATCAATCATCAAGCCCGTAGGCGATACATATATATCTCTATCCATGGATAGTGTAACAGACCCAGTCTCTTGGACCTCAACCCGGCTAGACCCTAGGGCCCCAGTATCTTGGTCCTCAACCCGGCTAGACTGTTACTGTTTTTCAGGCTTACGACCCAGTCTTTTCACCCCAAAAACATCATATTTCACATTTTTCAGCTGGACTCAGCTTACGACCCGGTCCTTTCACCTATCCAGCGATTCATAGGCATGCCACCAAACCCAGAACTCTGAAAATTGAATAACATATTAAGCACACAATTATTTCATTTATCTCTTTATCAATCTCTTTCTCAATTCACTTCTCATTTCATTTCTCATTTCATATTCCATAATCAAATAGGCAACCATGCCCCAATTATTTCATTTGCACTATCATAGCCAACAACAATGGCTTCACATCTCATCATATCTCAATTCACATTAAAGCAATTCGTCATTAAAGTATTCATAACCAAATGCATTGAACATACATTTTGAATGATCATCATATCTTTCTCATTATGCAAATCATAGCATTAATCAAATGTATCAACAATGTAATAGATTACTTAACACATTTACAACCAAATGTGTTAAGTCCCAATGTCATGTAAATGTATGCAATAATGTAGGGTTTGTACTTACCTCAAGAACAACTCACACCAATCTATACACTTCCTCTTCCAAGAATTCTCAACACTTAGGTTAGGGCAACTCAACCTCTCCACAACCTAATGCAAAAAGAATAATACACACTTATTTACAAATTCACATGAATTCCAATACAATTATTCACCTATTAGTCTCATACTAGACCCATAGATCACAAATTATAAGCCAACACAACTATCTAGGACCCACGGTCGTGGCCTCACACCCCCACGGTTGTGGCCTCACAACCCCACGGTCATGGTCTCACAAACCCCCACGGTCGTGGGTTAGAAAACGAATCTGTCCAATTGTTTAACACCCCCACAGTCGTGGCATCCAAGGGCCACGGGCGTGGCGCCCAAAATGCTTCTGTTTCGGACCAAACTCATGTATTCTATGCTTTCAACTCCATTAAACACAAACACATAGAAAATCTAAGATAATAATTGCTCAAACTCCCAACATACATCAATTACCAAGTCACAACTCTTACTCTTTCAACACCAACCTAATTCCTTTTCTTCCATTCAACCCCAAAATCAAAATCAATTAAACCCAACACTCTCAAACACACCACAATAAAACATAATCATACTCTCAACAATCAACTATCAAACTCAAATACAACTTAAAATAAAACAAAGGAATCAATAGGAAACTTACCAAAGTTAATGAAATTTCTTAAATTTCCAACTTGATCACTTGAAAACTTCTTCAATTTTAAGCTTGGAATATCAAAACTCTCTCTTGCTATCTTGCTTTGTGATACACGGCCAAGAAGGAAAAGAAGAAGAAAATAAAGAAGAAAAGAGACAAGTCAAACTCTTATTCTCCACTTAAACCTCCACCAAGCAAATAATATTAAAATATTCATAAAATATCCTCTTCCACTCACTTAATTTTCCATTTTCCACTAATTAATTAATTCATTAAATAATCATCTTTTGACCATTTACTAATTTGACTTGTATATGTTGTATATATCTCTATATATACAGCATATACACATCTCTCTTCTCATCTTTTCTCTTTCCATTAAACATATACTTTAAATCCAAATACAACAATAATGCCAAAACTTTTAGGGTATACTTTGGAATATTACAAAAATGAATTAGGTATCCTATTCCAAATAAAAAAGATTTATTAGAAAGATTATATAAAGCTAATATTTTTAGTAAATTTGATATGAAATCAGGATTTTTGCAAATCTAGATTAATCCTAAAGATAGGTATAAGACTGCATTCACTGTTCCATTTGGACAGTATGAATGGAATGTTATGCCTTTTGGATTAAAAAAATGCACCCTCTGAGTTTCAAAGAGTAATGAATGATATATTTAACCCATATACTAAATTTTGTATTGTATACATTGATGATGTATTAATATATTCTACAACTATAGATGGACATTTTAAACACTTAAAAACATTTTTTATGGTAATTAAACATAATGGTTTAGTATTAAGTTAAACAAAGATGTCTCTGTTTCAGACTAAGATTAGGTTCTTAGAACATAATATAGAATAAGGAATTATAAAACCTATAGAAAGAAACATAGCATTTGGGAATAAGTTACCTGACCAGATAATAAATAAAGCCCAACTTCAAAGATTTTTAGGTTGTCTGAATTATGTTATAGAATTCTTTCCCAACCTAAATAGAACTATTAAACCTTTGCATGATAGATTAAAAAAAACCCAGGTCCATGGACTGAGGTCTATTCTGGTATAGTTAGACAAGTTAAAGGCTTAGTTAAAACCATTCCTTGCCTACATATAGCTAATCCATTAGCTTCTAAGATAGTAGAAACTGATGCATCAAATATAGGTTTTGGTGGGATTTTAAAACAGGTTAAAGAGGGTAGAGAAACAATAGTCCAGTTTTATTCAGGACATTGGAGTCCAACCCAATTAAACTATTATACTATAAAGAAAGAAATTTGAGTATTGTTTTATGCATTTCAAAATTTCAATCTGATTTATTGAATCAAAAATTTTTATTAAATATTGATTGTAAAAGTGCAAAAGATGTTTTGCAAAAAGATGTTAAAAACCTTACCTCAAAACAAAATTTTGCTAGATGGCAAGCTATTTTGAGTATATTTGATTTTGATATTGAATTTATTAAAGGAGAAAATAATAGTTTACCTGATTTTCTTACTCGTGAATTCCTTCTTAGGAATCATGGGGAGAAAGAAGAAAATGGCCAATAAAGCTAAAAAAACCTTAAGAGTGATTCTCCTAAAGCCCTATCTGATCATTCAGATAGTATTCTTAAACCTAAACCAATAAAGTCTTGGGCTGATGCTGTCTAAGAAGAACATAAAGCAGATATTGAGCTTTGGGTCTCCCAGCTAGCCCAATCACCTGAAGTGATTAAAGCTTCGTTAAAAATGGGACATGAACCTCCTCCAGGGGTTCCAGGTAAAGACTCTCTGATCCCTTATTTAAAAAAATCAAATTGAGATAGGAGAATCTTCTTCTCAAAAAATCCTATCTCAAAATATTTCTAAAACTGAGTTGAAAGTTTAAAAATCTTCAACTCAAATTGTTTCATCAAACTTTCCATTAAAACAGAGATCTGTATGGTTTCATAAAAATTCTTATTTTATAGAATTAATTATTGAAAGTGGGCCTGCTCAGCAGAACCCATTGACTATTATTAGTTCTGTTTACCCTAAATGATGGTTTTTCAAACCAACGGATTTTTCTAAAACCCAAGAGTATTATCTTAATATTCTTGTAGATTCTGGTTCACTATTCTTAAAACACAACTATAATCAGCAGGATAAGGCTCTTATTGCCTATTCCTCTTTTAAAATTAAGGGAATCCTCCATCCTTCTGATTGGGGAAGACCTTTGCACACTCCTGTGCAATTTAAAACCCTTCATTTTGAAGACCATTGTTCCTCATATAATTATTGGGATTACATTAATGCCTGGACTAAAGCCTTGTTTTTCCAGAAAAACTCACTCCTGCTTATCTATTCTGAGTCCAATATAAAATTAACCAATCTTCCATGCTGGTTTATTGATTGGTGGCACTATTGTGGTAATGACGAAAGATGTCTTCCACAAGAAGTCCTATTAGCTTTTCAGTATTATAAAGCCCATTTAAATCCAACACCTTATGAGAAGAGATTTAATCCTCTTCTTCTTTTCTGTATGACTTTTAATATGCCATGGGTATACCAATGGTACCTTGACACCTCCTTTCAGTCAGGTACTATGATCCCTGTTGTATTGAGAAAATCTAAAGTCAAATGGTGGACTGTCTTTCTCAATTCCACCATAGAGGAAACTGTTAAAAAATGGCTCTTAATGAGGAATCATGGTGGCATTGATCCAAAGCTATCAGCCTCATTTGGAGCTCAAAGAGCCCAAAATATAGCCCTTCTTGCAGCCGCCAAGACTGCAGAAGAATATAAAGCCTTAATGGAACAGATGGTTGAATCTCTTCCTTCAACCTCTGAGCCCATTAAGCCCAGCAGAACCTGCTCTGCTGGATCTTCCACTAAAGCCCATTCTAAAAAATCTAAAGCTCCATCCAGAAGAAGAAAATCTCCTTCCTCTTCTTCGAATACTTCTTCATCATCCATGACGTCATCTTCCACCGAGACGTCTGACTCGGATTACTGTCCCAGTAATGAAGATGACTGCTATGGCATATTGTCCCCCATTAGAGTAAAAAGTAATGAAAAAATAAAAAGAAAAGAAAAAAGATAAAGAAAAAAGAAAAGAAAAAGAAAAAAGAAAAAGTAAAGAAAAAGAAAAAGAAAAAAGAAATAAAGAAAGAGAAAGCGAAAAGAAAGAAAAAATAAGGAAAAGTAAAAAGAAAATTGAATAAGAAATCGAGTCTGATTCAAATTTATCTGATTAAAGGCAGGAGAAACCTAATTTCTCCACTCAGTTTGTTAAAGTCAATAAAGGCGGTGCCCACTGACAGGATACTGTTCATTAAATAGTATTCACCAGAGGCATTCCAACAGTAAAGTCAGAAGAACTGTTCATCCACAGTTCTCCACAGTAAAGAAAATAATACCTCTGACAAGGTACTATTTATCCACAGTTCCAGACACGTGAAGGTACAGTAAAAGCAAATAGTAACGACAGGTTACTATTCCTCTACAGTGCTAGGCATGTGATCAAGAACAGTGAAGAATTAAAGCTTCTGTCTATATATGAGAGCTCATTCTGAAGCTAGAGGCAGATCCGAAATACTGAGACACCTCAAACTTAGTTTTAGCTTTCCTTTTCCCTTTCCTCCTTCACTTATAACTTCTTCCAGTTCTGTAACCTCCTCACCTATTGATTCTCTTTTATAAGGTAGTTATATTTATAACTTGTATTTCATTTTTAAAGTTTTATTCTGTATTATTATTATTTCATTTAAATAAATTTAAATTTTATAATTCATCTCTCAGTTTCATTTATAAGTATGCTCTGTTTTAGTTCTTGTAAGCAATAAACGTGCAAGTTGAGCTTGATCTGGAATTAAAAAATTAGAAATTATATACACTACTAACGGCTGAAAAGAACCTCCATATTCTATCCTTTTCTGTCTTCTTCTTTCTATACTCAGCGCTGTATACTTATACGGGATCCGTATATTTATACATAATATAGTACAATTAGGTATACTGAAAGAAATAGACTTAAGAGTGTGTATTGATAAGACATAATTAAAATATTTTAGACTTAAGATACAAAATTACTTAAAAAAATATTGTAACACCCCTACATTCAATACATGCACCCTACAAACACCACAATGTAGTATACATGCACTAAACATAGAGATGCTACGGATTTTTTTTTACATTCAAAACATTTTAAATGATACCATAATTTTTCAATTGTATACATTATAGAAAGATAAGTAGATAACTTGCAATACAAAACTAAATAGATATATATATATATATAGATACATTTAGTTGTTACGCAGCGGAATTTATCAAATATTTACATATATGAAAACATTTAATTTCATATTTACAAATATACACATATGTACATTAAAATCATTACTTTACAAAATATAAAAGAGTTATACATGATTGGAAAGTCTCCTCTGATCTTTAAGTTCCCAAAATCAACTCTTCACTGTCTACTCTCACTCGGTCTCGAAGAGCTCTCGGGTTCAACCCTAATACCTGCGCGATCAAACACTATCGCGCTAAGCCAACGGCTTAGTAAGATAATTCATGCTAATGTTATGCTTTAATGCAATGCAATGCCAATTCTCAATCCATATTATACATGTAACAACATATATGCAAAGCTAACAACATACCTTTACATTTCATAACTCAACATAAATAGACATATCATATTTCAATATCCTATTATATACCTCATTAGTATTCATTTAATCATTCATAATCAACACTAAACAAAGACAAGCATGGGCCCAAAACACACTAATATGCCATTCAATTTTCAGAGTTAATGTTTTGGTTTTATCATCACATTTATCAATATCATAAACCCAACTAGGCTTCAAGGATTAGGTTCAACCAAGCTTCAAGGGGAGCAAAGCATGCTAAGCATCAACCCAACTTGGCTTCAAGAACCAACCCAACCTAGCTTCAAGGGTGGTAACATCTCAATTAGGCTTCAAGGATTCAATCCAACCTAACTTCAAGAGATTGTTACACTTATTAGGCATGCCACCAACAACAAACTCTGAAAATGGAATAACACATTAGCCACACAAATCATTTATTATTTAATTATCATATCCACTCTCAACTCTCATCATAGCCAATAACAATGGCCTCATATCACATATAAGTTACCATAGCCAATCACAATGGCATTTTATTCCATCACATTATACATATAGCATTATTGATATAAACATAACCAAACACATTACTCATCACATGAGTCACCATACATGAAATATCACATTGTTCACATAGTATCATATACATTGCCATTATCATCATATGCAACAATGCAATAATACAAGATTTGTACTTATTTTACTAACAATTCATACAACTCCTATCATTTCCTTGTCCAAGATTCTTTAACCTCTTAGATCAATGATCAATCACTATCTTCAAGACTTAAATCAAAAGTAATAGCATATACTTGTTTAGGGATACACAAGAGATAATCCAATTAGGAATTAATTAGGGCAAACCTCAACCCTGACACGTTCACCCACACGGGCGTGTTCATGGCCGTGTCCTAACTCCACAACACAAAAACATTTACACGCTCAACAACATGGGCGTGTTCCTGGGCGTGTAAATTCTCAAATCTTACAGTAGCTATGACACGCTCAATAACACGGGCGTGCTACTGGTCGTATCAAACCTACTGCCTCCAACACAATTGACACGCCTAAAACCCCTGGACGTGCTCATGGGCGTGTCCGGCCACAAATCAAGACTCCAATAAAAAAAACAACCATACACTCAACAACACACTTCTATACATTAACATCCTCTTCAAATAATCTTAACAAAATATACTCAAAACAAACCAAGACACACATCAAACACCAAACACAAAATCATCTCAAAACCCTTACCACATATACAACATCATCTCTTCCAACCACTTACTCTTTTCTTCAATCCATACTCAATATCCATCATCCAATCACTCAAACACCCCTCACATCTCAAAATCAACCAACACACTCTTAAAAAAAATCTATCAAACTCAAATATCATTTCAAATAAACACAAAAATCACAAGAGAACTTACCAAAGTTACAAAACTTCTTGAATCACCAACTTGATCACTTAATCTTTCTTCAATTTGAGCTTCACTCAATAAGATCTTCTCTTTGCCTCTTGCTTCCTTTGTTTAAGGAGGAGCCGGCCACAATGGAAAAGAAGAAGAAAAATATCAAGAAGCAAAGTCAAATTTTGCTTTTAATCTCCACCAAGTGTTCCAAGCAATTACCAAAATGCCCTCAATCATATAACTAACTTTGTCTCATATAAGCCCTTATATGTAATTACACACTCAATACAAATAAATATCTCTTCCATTGACTCTTCATTTGACCAATTTATATGTTATATATATCATCATATACACAACATATACCATTCTCTCTAAACCCTAATTCCTTTCCCTAAAACACATATACACAAGCATTCACTTTCCAATATCTTTTCTCTTGCAATTAACACATATATTCAATCCAATATATCACTACAACAACAATAACAACAACATCAACAACATAATCAAAACTTCTAGACCATATATGAGGATATTACAATTCTCCCCCTCTAAAAAGAAAATTTCGTCCTCGAAATTACCTGATATCAAAGCTGAAACAACTGAGGATATTGCTCTCGCATTGTTTGCTCACTTTCCCAAGTTGCTTCTTCCTTTCCATGATTTTTCCATAGAACCTTCACCAATGGCACTCTCTTGTTTCTCAATTCTTTCACATCACATGCCAAGATAGCAACTGGTTCTTCTTCAAATGTCAAATCTGGACTCACTTCGATAGATTCAATTGGCAACACATGAGATGGATCCGATCTGTACCTCCTCAACATAGAAACATGAAATACATTATGAATACGATCCAACTCAGGTGGCAAAGCAAGCCGATAAGCCACTGGCCCAACTCTTTCCAAAACTTCATACGGTCCAATGAAACGAGGACTCAATTTCTCTTTCCGACCGAACCTCAAAATCTTCTTCCAAGGAGACACTTTCAGAAATACCTTATCTCCAACATCAAACTCTATGTCTCTCCTTTTCAGATCTGCATAAGACTTCTGTCGGTCTGAAGCTGCTTTCAACCTGCCTCGAATCACTTTTACTTTCTCTTCAGTTTCTTGAATCAAATCAGGCCCAATTAACTTACTTTCCCCAAGTTCATTCCAACAAAGAGGTGTCCTACACCGTCTGCCATACAATGCTTCAAACGGTGCCATACTAATGCTGGATTGGTGACTGTTGTTGTAAGCAAACTCCACAAGAGGTAAGAATCTATCCCAACTTCCAAAGAAATCGATGACACAGCTTCTCAACATGTCCTCTATAATCTGTATCACCCTCTCTGACTGTCCATCCGTCTGTGGATGAAAAGCAGTACTGAAGTGTAATCGAGAACCCAAAGCACTATGCAAACTCTTCCAAAATCTTGAGGTAAACCTGGGATCTCGATCAGACACTAAAGAAGTTGGAACACCATGCAACTTCACAATCTCATGGATATACAGCTCAGCCAATCTCTCCAAAGAGTAATCCCTCCGAACCGGAAGGAAATGAGCTGTCTTAGTCAATCTATCCACAATCACCCATATAGCATCATGCTTCTTTTGTGTCAATGGCAAACCAGACACAAAATCCATCGTCACTCTATCCCACTTCCATTCTGGTACTGATAATGGTTGAAGCAATCCAGTTGGAACTTGATGCTCTGCTTTAACCTTCTGACAGGTGAGACATTTCGACACAAAATCTGCAATATCTCTCTTCAAACCAATCCACCAGTAATGCTGTCTCAAATCATGATACATCTTTGTATTACCCGGATGCATAGCAAACACTGACTGATGTGCTTCTTCTAAAATGACTCTTTTCAAATTAGCATCATCGGGTACACACAATCGGTTCTTAAACCAGAGACTCCCATCACCTTTTACAACAAAATCTCTAGTCTTCCCATTCTTGCAATCTGAAATAATCTTCTGAATCTTTATATCAATCAACTGAGCCTCTTTGATCTGATCTAACAAAACTGGTTTCAAAAGCAACTGTGCCAACAATGCACCATTATCACAAGGTACAAAACTGGCATGCAAAGCTCTCAACTCAACAAGCAACGAGAGCGAGTAAACAGTTAAACCAGCTAAAGACTTCCGACTCAAGGCATCAGCAACAACATTTGCTTTACCTGGATGATAATCAATCAAACAGTCGTAGTCTTTAATCAATTCCAACCATCTCCTCTGCCGAAGATTGAGCTCTTTTTGAACACCCAAATATTTCAAACTTTTGTGATCAGTGTAGATAAAACATTTCTCCCCAAACAGATAGTGTCGCCAAATCTTCAATGCAAACACAATGGCTGCTAGCTCCAAATCATGAGTCGGATAGTTAAGCTCATGCGGTTTCAACTGTCGAGATGCATAAGCTATAACTTTACCTTCCTGCATCAGCACACACCCCAAACCACTATGTGAAGCATCACTGAAAATCACATATGGTTTGCCTTCTACAGGTAAAGTAAGAACAGGTGCTTGAGTCAACATTTCTCTCAACTGCTCAAAGCTAGTCTGACACTGATCTGTCCACACAAATCTCACTCCCTTACGAAGCAATCTGGTGAGTGGAGTAGCTATCAAAGAAAATCCTTTCACAAACCGTCGGTAATAGCCTGCCAAACCCAGAAAACTTCTAACCTCAGTCACCGACTTGGGTGGACTCCAATTCAATATAGCTTCAACTTTGCTCGGATCAACTCTAATGCCTTCTGCTGAAACTATATGACCAAGAAAAGCGACTTGATCCAACCAGAACTCACACTTCGACAATTTGGCAAATAACTGCTTTTCTCTCAAAATCTGCAACACAATCCGCAGATGCATATCATGTTCCTCTTCATTCCTTGAATACACTAGAATATCATCGATGAAGACCACTACAAACTGATCCAGATAGGGCCTAAACACCCTATTCATCAAATCCATGAAAGCTGCAGGTGCATTCGTCAGACCAAAAGGCATAACTAGAAATTCATAATGCCCATACCTGGTCCGAAAAGCGGTCTTAGGAACATCTTCAGCTCTGACTCTCAGCTGATGGTACCCTGATCTCAGATCAATTTTAGAAAACACAGCTGCACCCTTCAATTGATCAAAGAGATCATCGATTCTAGGCAAAGGATATTTATTTTTAATAGTCACCTTGTTCAATTGCCTATAATCGATACACAACCTCATATTACCATCTTTCTTTTTCACAAATAGCACAGGAGCTCCCCAAGGAGAAACACTGGGGCGAATAAATCCTTTATCCAACAACTCCTGTAATTGCACTTTCAATTCTCTCAATTCTGCTGGTGCCATTCTATAAGGAGTAATAGAGATAGGAGTGGTACCATGCAACAATTCAATACCAAACTCCACCTCTCTCTCAGGAGGCAATCCTGGCAACTCCTCTGGGAATACATCTGGGAACTCTGCAACTGTGGCAATGCTATCAATAGGAGAACCTCTTACTCTAGTATCTATCACATGAGCAAGATAAGCTTCACACCCCTTTCTAATCAACCTCCTGGCTGCAACAGCTGAAACAAATAAGGAGGCTAGCTGTTCCTGCTCATTAGATACTATCACCTCTCTACCATCAACAGTTCTCAAAGAAACAATTTTCCTTTTACAATCTACCACAGCTCCATGTCCAGATAGCCAATCCATACCTAGAATCACATCATATTCCTTAAATGGCATCTCAATCAAATCTCCAAGGAACTCCTCACCTTGCACCCTCACTGCACTATCTCGGTGCACCTTACTCACAATCACACTATGCCCTAACGGATTTGTCACAACCACATCAAATCCTAGGGACTCAGCATGCATATCAGACACAGGCAAAACAGATGCACTAATATAAGAATGTGTGGAACCCGAATCAATCAAAGCAAGTACTGAAGTATCAAATAAAGAAAAAGTACCAGCTATGACTGCCGATGCATCTGGCTGCCTCTGCATAACATACATCCTCTGGGAAGATCCAACCTCCTCTGGTCTACTCTCCCTGGATGTAGCACCTCCTCTAGCACTGAACCCAGATCTGCCTCCCCTGCTGCTACCTCTGCCTGCTCGACCTCCCCTCACACTAGATCGAGAAGCTGCAGTATCAACTGACATCTGTTCTTGCCTCTCAGGACAATCTCTCACAAAGTGATTAGGTGATCCACATCTGAAACAAACCCCTGCTACACCAGTCTTCCAGCAAGGACCACCATGTGGCCTACCACAATGAATGCAGATGGGTAGGGTAGATCTCTGAATCATAGGGGTCGGAGCACTTGCCACTGAAGCTGCAGGTCTAAATCTCTGCCTCTGTAACTGCACTGACCTACCAGCTGACCTCTGACCCCTACTAACTCTAGGAACAAAGCTTCCTTTACCTCTCTTAACAGAAGAAGACCCTGCCTCAAACTGGGGCCTTCTCACTCTGACATCTTCCTCTGAAGCAGCTGCAATAACTTGAGCTCGCTCTACACTTCGAGCTGCTGCCACTAGCTGGGAGAAATCATGATATCTTGATCCAGCCACTAAGCACATGATAGAGGGCCTCAATCCTTCCTGAAACCTCCGGCATCTATCTATCTCATCAGCTATAATGCCACCAGCATAATGACTCAATCTAATAAACTCAACCTCATATTCAGTTACAGTCTTGCTATCTTGCTTCAAGCTTAAGAACTCCATCTTCTTCATGTCTTTGTACTCCCTAGGAGTATACTTCAACTCAAACTCTCTCAGAAAATCCGCATATGACAAGGTTGGTGGATCATCCATAGAATGGGGCACTGTCCTCCACCAGTCATATGCATCCTTTTGTAGCAAAGATCTTGCATAATCAAACTTTTCCTCCGAGGTGGCTTGCAACTGAATAAAGATCCTCTGTACTTTGTCAAGCCACTGTTCTGCTACAGCTGGATCAGTAGTACCAAGGAAATCCTCCGCTCCATACTTCCTTAGTTTATCATAGTGCCTCACTGGTACCATAGGCTGAGGGGGTGGTGGCACTGGTTGCACTGGTGCTTGCCTCAAAGCTTCTATCACATGCCTAACCCAAGCTTGTGGAACCTCCTCACCATCTGGTCTACCCGACACCGAAGCAGGTGCCTCCTCAGCACTAACAACCCTAACTCCATCATCAGGGACAATACTCTCAGCACTACCCTCAACTGACTGGCGTGAGTGAGAATCCATCACAACCTAACACTGCAAACACAACATACTACATCTTATTAAAGATCAGAGATTGCCAATCCCAAACATATATGTTATTCAAAAACCACTTTTTAAAATCAAAATAGTCTTTTTCTTACATTTTACCTAGGTTGAGAATCTCAAACCTAGGCTCTGATACCAAAACAATTGTAACACCCCTACATTCAATACATGCACCCTACAAACACCACAATGTAGTATACATGCACTAAACATAGAGATGCTACGGATTTTTTTTTATATTCAAAACATTTTAAATGATACCATAATTTTTCAATTGTATACATTATAGAAAGATAAGTAGATAACTTGCAATACAAAACTAAATAGATATATATATATAGATACATTTAGTTGTTACGCAGCGGAATTTATCAAATATTTACATATATGAAAACATTTAATTTCATATTTACAAATATACACATATGTACATTAAAATCATTACTTTACAAAATATAAAAGAGTTATACATGATTGGCAAGTCTCCTCTGATCTTTAAGTTCCCAAAATCAACTCTTCACTGTCTACTCTCACTCGGTCTCGAAGAGCTCTCGGGTTCAACCCTAATACCTGCGCGATCAAACACTATCGCGCTAAGCCAACGGCTTAGTAAGATAATTCATGCTAATGTTATGCTTTAATGCAATGCAATGCCAATTCTCAATCCATATTATACATGTAACAACATATATGCAAAGCTAACAACATACCTTTACATTTCATAACTCAACATAAATAGACATATCATATTTCAATATCCTATTATATACCTCATTAGTATTCATTTAATCATTCATAATCAACACTAAACAAAGACAAGCATGGGCCCAAAACACACTAATATGCCATTCAATTTTCAGAGTTAATGTTTTGGTTTTATCATCACATTTATCAATATCATAAACCCAACTAGGCTTCAAGGATTAGGTTCAACCAAGCTTCAAGGGGAGCAAAGCATGCTAAGCATCAACCCAACTTGGCTTCAAGAACCAACCCAACCTAGCTTCAAGGGTGGTAACATCTCAATTAGGCTTCAAGGATTCAATCCAACCTAACTTCAAGAGATTGTTACACTTATTAGGCATGCCACCAACAACAAACTCTGAAAATGGAATAACACATTAGCCACACAAATCATTTATTATTTAATTATCATATCCACTCTCAACTCTCATCATAGCCAATAACAATGGCCTCATATCACATATAAGTTACCATAGCCAATCACAATGGCATTTTATTCCATCACATTATACATATAGCATTATTGATATAAACATAACCAAACACATTACTCATCACATGAGTCACCATACATGAAATATCACATTGTTCACATAGTATCATATACATTGCCATTATCATCATATGCAACAATGCAATAATACAAGATTTGTACTTATTTTACTAACAATTCATACAACTCCTATCATTTCCTTGTCCAAGATTCTTTAACCTCTTAGATCAATGATCAATCACTATCTTCAAGACTTAAATCAAAAGTAATAGCATATACTTGTTTAGGGATACACAAGAGATAATCCAATTAGGAATTAATTAGGGCAAACCTCAACCCTGACACGTTCACCCACACGGGCGTGTTCATGGCCGTGTCCTAACTCCACAACACAAAAACATTTACACGCTCAACAACATGGGCGTGTTCCTGGGCGTGTAAATTCTCAAATCTTACAGTAGCTATGACACGCTCAATAACACGGGCGTGCTACTGGTCGTATCAAACCTACTGCCTCCAACACAATTGACACGCCTAAAACCCCTGGACGTGCTCATGGGCGTGTCCGGCCACAAATCAAGACTCCAATAAAAAAAAACAACCATACACTCAACAACAAACTTCTATACATTAACATCCTCTTCAAATAATCTTAACAAAATATACTCAAAACAAACCAAGACACACATCAAACACCAAACACAAAATCATCTCAAAACCCTTACCACATATACAACATCATCTCTTCCAACCACTTACTCTTTTCTTCAATCCATACTCAATATCCATCATCCAATCACTCAAACACCCCTCACATCTCAAAATCAACCAACACACTCTTAAAAAAAAATCTATCAAACTCAAATATCATTTCAAATAAACACAAAGATCACAAGAGAACTTACCAAAGTTACAAAACTTCTTGAATCACCAACTTGATCACTTAATCTTTCTTCAATTTGAGCTTCACTCAACAAGATCTTCTCTTTGCCTCTTGCTTCCTTTGTTTAAGGAGGAGCCGGCCACAATGGAAAAGAAGAAGAAAAATATCAAGAAGCAAAGTCAAATTTTGCTTTTAATCTCCACCAAGTGTTCCAAGCAATTACCAAAATGCCCTCAATCATATAACTAACTTTGTCTCATATAAGCCCTTATATGTAATTACACACTCAATACAAATAAATATATCTTCCATTGACTCTTCATTTGACCAATTTATATGTTATATATATCATCATATGCACAACATATACCATTCTCTCTAAACCCTAATTCCTTTCCCTAAAACACATATACACAAGCATTCACTTTCCAATATCTTTTCTCTTGCAATTAACACATATATTCAATCCAATATATCACTACAACAACAATAACAACAACATCAACAACATAATCAAAACTTCTATACCATATATGAGGATATTACAAATATTTTGGGTAATATTGATACCAGAGCGTTAAAAACTGAAGTAAGAAATATACTTTGATTTTAATTAATCAAAATATATTCTTATGGGTCAGTGCATGAAAATCTGGAGATCATTATAAGACCTGAATTATTTTATATATATGTTTTTAATATATGCTTTTAATATAGGCTTTTACATTCTGCTTGTTTATTGTTTTAATTTTATTTAATTTGTTTATTTCTATATTATTTATGCCTAGCTGTTTATTGTTTTATTAAATGCTTTTAAAATTATTTTATCCCCTGTCAAAGATCTTTTCAGTTTTTGCTGCAAAAACTGAAATGATCTTTGACAGGGGATAAAATAATTTTAAAATGATTTAATAAAGTAGTAAATAGTTAGGCATAAATAATATAGAAATAAACAGATTAAATAAAATTAAAACAATAAACAAGTAGAATGTAAAAGACTATATTAAAAGCATATATAGAAAATAATTCAGGCCTTATAATGATCTCCAGATTTCCACGCACTGACCCATAAGTCTATTGCTGGTATAAGAGCCATCTTCTTTTAGGGGTGGTAGTAGATAGATATAGAACTGTTTCCATAGTTAAGTCTTTGATTTATAGATCTAGAAGTGGACTGAGTGTTGTCTAGGTATTGGATATGCAGTAAGACCCGTGTTAGCCGATGGACAGGCGTTTAGGGCAGTTAGTCAGTGGTCGCTACCAAAACCAACATTAATAAACTTTAAAATCTATTTTTCAAAAATTTAAAATGGAATCATTTCTGTGTAAATCTATTAGTACAACTAAATCAAATAGTTCTGAGTCATCAGAAGTTAAAAGGATTGTAAACAGAAATGAAGTAATTTTAGAAGACTTTAATAAAGCAATTGATAATTGGGTAATACCAAACATAGATAAAGAACAGATTTATAAAATACCGAAATTAAATATATTTAAAAATGATTATATAATTAAAGCTGAAGAAAGGGATGTACAATTAAGTAAACCCTTTGAAAAAATAACTCTATTGTCTGCAGAATCAATAAAGCATCATAAAAATAAAAAATACAAGTATATACATATAGGATTAGTATAAATAGGTATAAAACCTTTAACTAGAGAATGATTAAATACTAGTATCTTGGCAGTTGTCAGAGATGCTAGGTTTGTAAATTTTAATGACTTATTATTAGGAACTATAGAAACCAGTCTGAGTAGTGGACCTATCTCATTTGACTGTTTTCCAGATATAACAATTTTATTAAATGATCCAAATATATTAAAAAGTGTAGTATTGGAAATTAAAACACATAATTATAAAATTCTTGAAGGATCTATTCCTGTAGCATTAATGTATAAAATAAAGTATAAAACAATAGTATCTGCCTTTGCTACGAAATATATAATGCAACCTAAGTTAGGAGAAACTAAATTTTACAAACAGATTTAAGTAAAGCTAATACAGTAATCCCTAAGACTATTCAGTGGAAAGATATTAGTCTCCCTGATGAATGGATCTTAGAGGACGTTGTTCCTCTTCCTGAACCAAAGATTATAGTTAAACCCAATATAGAACTTAGTAAAATTGAACAGTATGAAGACGGTAAAGTTAAATTAAAATTTAGTAGACATAGTGTAAGCATTAGGTATTCAAACTCTTCCTCCTTTGTTTCAACAGTAGATATAGGTAGAGCCTCACAATTACCTTCTGTAATGTACGCCTCATATAAAGAAAATGAACCTAAACCTGTATTGCAAACAGTAGTAAAGCCTAGATATGCTACATCAGATATACCTGAATCTAGTAATAAATTAAAAGGTCTAGACTATAGTACAACAATACCACATTTATATTATAATCCAACAGGAACAATGAACCCTTTGGAACCAAACCCTAATTATAATCCACCTCAGAATATAGAATAGTCTCCCTCTCCACCTATGTCACCTACAGCTTCTTTTATGACAGAAAATGTAGCAAAAATAGATAGAGAATTAAATGTGATTAATAAAGAATTTGTTTTTAATTATGATAGGTTAAATAAAGAATTAATAGCAATTAAAAATAAAGATAAATTAGAAAATGTGATAAATAAAGTAGAAGACCTTGAATCAGTTAAAGAAGAATATGTTGACATTATAAAATATTATGAAGTTAATATGAAATTCTTTGATTGGTTTAAAAGAATTTATAAAGGAAAACTTAAAGCAGAAAAATTAATAAATCCAGTAACTATTAGGAATAAAGATACAGAATGGAAAGTAAAAGATAAAATAATACAGAGTGAACATCCACCTAAAACATCAAGTATATTCCTACATGGAGATAAGGAAATAAATATAGCACCATTTAAAATAGTATCTGAAGATGACCCTAATAGAAAAATATTAGAACAAAATAATTTTAGTAATGCACACCTATTGAGTATAGGACAACAGTTAAACAGAATAGAGGAACACCTATTGAGTATAGGACAACAGTTAAACAAAATAGAGGATACTATCAAAGAAAGTAAAATTGAAAAAATTTAAAAAGATGTAAAAGATAAAAAAAACTTAAGTCCCATGTTTTTAAACCTTTCGAAGTTTCTAAAACAAGACAAAAGGAAGTCAAATCTAAAGATTCTAACTTTGTTAAGACAATTAAAGAACAATTAAGTAAAATTGACTCTTCTTCAGGGTCAAAACAGGTAGTTCAAGAAACGCCTCAATCCAAAGTATTTAAAACTATAAGTATAGTCACCCAAGAACAAGAATCAGAATCAGCTGAGGATTCTCAGTCTGAATCTAAAGATAATGAAACCTTTAGTAAAGCCTTAGAACCACAAATAAATCGTATAACATATAATCATTCTATAGTACCTAGAATGTCTGTCCCAGACTTAGGTATAACAGACAAACCTAATACATTGACACAGTATAAATATAATGCCTCTTCAGTATATGAATGGAACATTGATAGCCTATCAGAATACAATATTCTGAGTCTTCTACAGCAGATGACAATGGCTGCCAATACTTATAGAACCCAAACAGATACCTCAGATAAAACTATAACTGAACTCCTCATAGCTGGCTTTATTGGTCAACTTAAATGTTGGTGGGATAATCATCTCACTGATGAACAACATTTAGAAATCTTAAATGCTATAAAAACTTATGAAGATGGTATACCTATATTAAATGAATATGGTGATACTATTCAAGATGCAGTGGCAACACTGATCTTGACTATATCACTTCATTTTATAGGTGATCCTACTCACTTAAAGGATAAAAATGCTGAACTACTAAGTAATCTTATGTGTAAGAAACTTAGTGACTTTCAGTTTTATAAAAAAAAACTTTCCTAACTAGGATAATGCTTAAAGAAGATTCCAATCAGGCTTTCTGGAAGGAAAAATTCTTAGCAGGGCTACCCTTTTTCCTAGGAGAGAAAGTTAGAAACCATATAACACAGGAATATGGAAATCCTATTCCTTATGACCTATTGACCTATGGACAATTGTTTAGTATAGTTCAAAAAGAAGGATTAATACTTTGTCAAGATATAAAACTTCAAAAATCTTTAAAATATGAAATGAGAAAGACTAAACAAGAGTTAGGTTCTTTCTGTAAATAATTTGATTATAGCATAACACAAAAATATAAAGATTGTAATGGACAGTGTTCTACTACAAAATATAAAAAACCTTATAAAAAATATCGCAAAAAAAATTATAAGAAGAAATTTGATAAAGATGATTATTATAAGAAACAGAAACCTTATAAACCTTATAAATATAGAAAACCTAGTAGAAAGACATATAAACAAAAAGATAAAAAATTTACATCATATAAAGATTTAACATGTTATAAATGTGGAAGAAAAGGCCACACATCAAGATTTTGTAAATTTGATAAAAAAAAATTACAAGAATTAAATCTAGAAGAATCTGTAATAAATAAAATTCATGAATTGTATTTAGATTATTCAGATTTTGGTGATTATTCAGATTCTGAAGAGAAATCAAATAGACGATATAGGAACAAAAACTAGTTCTGAAAATAGTAGTAAATCATTAAATGTGTTAACTAAAGAACAGGAATCTATATTAGAAGCAATAAAATATATAAGTGATCCTAAAATTCAAGAAAAAATGCTAAATAAAATATTAGAAAATAATAAACCTAAACATTCTATATTACCTAGTACTAGTAAACAAACTTATGATTTAACCACAATACTAAATAAAAATAAAACAATAAAAAACAAACCAACCATAAATGATTTACAAAAAGAAATTAAAGAAATTAAATTAGAATTAAAAGAATTAAAGAATAAACAAGAAAATGATTCAAAGATAACAAAATCATTGCTAAATTCGACTTCTTCTGATGAAAAAGAAGAAGATGTTGAACAGATAATTAGTAAAGAAAAAAATAATGATAATAATAAAATTAGTTTAATTAGTAAAGATAAAATTTTTGATAATTTAATTTTTATGTTGCATGAAATAACATCTAGGAAATATTTAATAAAAATAAAATTAAAATTTTCAGATAATTATAACATAGAAACTATAGCATTATTTGATATAGGAGCTGATTTAAACTGCATTAAACCTAGTTTAGTACCAAAAAGATTTTGGCAAGAAACTAAGGAAAGTTTATCTACAGTAAATAAATCTAAATTAAATATACTTGGTAAAGCAGAAGCATCAATAATAGATAAGAACTGAGAAATAAAAAAATATATTTATTTTAACCAACATTCATCATATGGTAATCTTAGGAACACCATTTATGAATCTAATTACATCTTATTCTGTAAATGATGATAGTATAAGTTTTAAAGTAAAAAATCAAAAAATAATTTTTCCATTTTTGGAAAAACCAAAAAAGAGAAATTTAAATCTTTTAAAGGCACACTCAATAAATGAATTACAAATAAATGTACTTATAAAAGCAAAGTTTGAACAACTTTGTAATTTAAAAAATAGATACTATTTACAAAAAATAAATGAACAGTTAAATAATAAATTTATGCAAGATAAAATTAATAAATTAAAATTGCAAATAGAAAAAGATTTATGTGCTGATATTCCAAATGCATTTTGGAATAGAAAGCAACATATGGTTGACTTACCATATGAAATAGGCTTTGATGAGAAGTCTATTACAACTAAAGCTCGCCCCATTCAGATGGCGCCTGATTTAATTGAATTTTGTAAAAAAGAGATAAATGATTTAGAAAATAAAAGATTAATTACAAAGTCTAGAAACCCTTGGTCTTATGCTGCATTTTATGTAAACAAAGCCTCTGAAATAGAAAGAAGATCACCTAGATTTGTAATAAATTATAAACCTTTAAATAAAGCTTTAAAATGTATTAGGTATCCTATTCCAAATAAAAAAGATTTATTAGGAATATTATATAAAGCTAATATTTTTAGTAAATTTGATATGAAATCAGGATTTTGGCAAATCCAGATTAATCCTAAAGATAGGCATAAGACTGCATTCACTATTCCATTTGGACAGTATGAATGGAATATTGTGCCTTTTGGATTAAAAAATGCACCCTCTGAGTTTCAGAGAGTAATGAATGATATATTTAACCCATATACTAAATTTTGTATTGTATTCATTGATGATGTATTAATATATTCTACTACTATAGATGAACATTTTAAACACTTAAAAATATTTTTTATGGTAATTAAACATAATGGTTTAGTATTAAGTAAAACAAAGATGTCTCTGTTTCAGACTAAGGTTAGGTTCTTAGGACATAATATAGAACAGGGAATTATAGAACCTATAGAAAGAAACATAGCCTTTGGTAATAAGTTTCCTGACCAGATAATAAATAAAGCCCAACTTTAAAGATTTTTAGGTTGTCTGAATTATGTTATAGATTTCTTTCCCAACCTAAATAGAACTATTAAACCTTTGCATGATAGATTAAAGAAAAACCAAGGTCCATGGACTAAGGTCCATTCTGGTATAGTTAGACAAGTTAAAGACTTAGTTAAAAACATTCCTTGCCTACATATAGTTGATCCATTAGCTTCTAAGATAGTAGAAACCGATGCATCAGATATAGGTTTTGGTGGAATTTTAAAACAGGTTAAAGACGGTAGAGAAACAATAGTCCAGTTTTATTCAGGACATTGGAGTCCAACCCAATTAAACTATTCTACTATAAAGAAAGAAATTTTAAGTATTGTTTTATGCATTTCAAAATTTCAATCTGATTTATTGAATCAAAAATTTTTATTAAGAATTGATTGTAAAAGTACAAAAGATGTTTTGCAAAAAGATGTTAAAAACCTTGCCTCAAAATAAATTTTTGCTAGATGATAAGCTATTTTGAGTATATTTGATTTTGATATTGAATTTATTAAAGGAGAAAATAATAGTTTACCTGATTTTCTTACTCGTGAATTCCTTCTCAGGAATCATGGGGAGAAAGAAGAAAATGGCCAATAAAGCTAAAGAAACCCTAGAGAGTGATTCTCCTAAAGCCCTATCTGATCATTCAGATAGTATTCTTAAACCTAAACCAATAAAGTCTTGGGCTGATGCTGTCCAAGAAGAAGATAAAGCAAATATTGAGCTTTGGGTCTCCCAGCTGGCCCAATCACCTGAAGTGATTAAAGCTTTGTTAAAAATGGGACATGAACCACCTCCAGGGGTTCTAGGTAAAGACTCTCTGATCCTTTATTTAAAAAATCAAATTGAGATAGGAGAATCTTCTTCTCAAAAAATCCTATCTCAAAATATTTCTAAAACTGAGTTGGATGTTTCAAAATCTTCAACTCAAATTGTTTCATCAAACTTTCCATTAAAATAGAGATCTATATGGTTTCATAAAAATTCTTATTTTACAGAATTAATTATTGAAAGTGGGCTGCTCAGCAAAACCCATGGACTATTATTAGTTCTGTTTACCCTAAAGGATGGTTTTTCAAACCAATGGATTTTTCTAAAACCCAAGAGTATTATCTTAATATTCTTGTGGATTCTGGTTCACTATTTTTAAAACACAACTATAATCAGTACGATAAGGCTCTTATTGTCTATTCCTCTTTTAAAATTAAGGGAATCCTCCATCCATTGATTGGGGAAGACCTTTGCACACTCCTGTGCAATTTAAAACCCTTCATTCTAAAGACCAATTTTCTTCATATAATTATTGGGATTACATTGATGCCTGGACTAAAACCATATTTTTCCAAAACCCTGAAAAAACTCACTCCTGGCTTATCTATTATGAGTCCAATATAAAATTAACCAATCTTCCATGCTGGTTTGTTGATTGGTGGCACTATTGTGGTAATGATGAAAGATGTCTTCCACAAGAAGTCCTATTAGCTTTCCAGTATTATAAAGCCCATTTAAATCCAATACCTTATGAGAAGAGATTTCCTCCTCTTCTTCTTTTCTGTATGACTTTTAATATACCATGGGTATACCAATGGTACCTTGACACCTCCTTTCAGTCAGGTACTATGATCCCTGTTGTATTGAGAAAGTCTAAAGTCAAATGGTGGACTGCCTTTCGCAATTCCACCACAGAGAAAACTGTTAAAAAATGGCTCTTAAGGAGGAATCATGGTGGCATTGATCCAAAGCTATCAGCCTCATTTGGAGCTCAAAGAGCCCAAAATATAGCCCTTCTTGCAGCCGCCAAGACTGCATAAGAATATAAAGCCTTAATGGAATAGATGGTTGAATCTCTTCCTTCAACCTCTAAGCCCATTAAGCCCAGCAGAACCTGCTCTGCTGGATCTTCCACTAAAGCCCATTCTAAAAAATCTAAAGCTCCATCCAGAAGAAGAAAATCTCCTTCCTCTTCTTCGGATACTTCTTCATCATCCATGACGTCATCTTCCACCGAGACATCTGACTCGGATTACTGTCCCAGTAATGAAGATGTCTGCTATGGTATATTGTCCCCCATTAGAGTAAAAAGAAAAGAAAAAATAAGAAGAAAAGATAAAGAAAAGATAAAGATAAAGAAAAAAGTAAAGAAAAAGAAATAAAGAAATAAAGAAAAAGAAAGAGAAAAGAAAGAAAAATAAGGAAAAGTAAAAAGAAAATTGAATCAGAAGTTGAGTCTGATTCAAATTCATCTGATTAAAGGCAAGAGAAACCTAATTTCTCCACTCAGTTTGTTAAAGTCAATAAAGGCGATGCCCATTGACAAGATACTGTTCATCAAACAGTATTCACCAGAGGTATTCCAGCAGTAAAGTCAGAAGAACTATTCATCCACAGTTCTCCACAGTAAAGAAAATAGTACCTCTGACAAGGTACTATTTATCCACAGTTCCAGACACGTGAAGGTACAGTAAAAGCAAATAGTAACGACATGTTACTATTCCTCTATAGTGCTAGGCATGTGATCAAGAACAGTGAAGAATTAAAGCTTCTGTCTATATATGAGAGCTCATTCTGAAGCTAGAGGTAGATCCAAAATACTTCTCCCTCATCCAGAAGACACTAAGACACCTCAAGCTTAGTTTTAGCTTTCCTTTTCCCTTTCCTCCTTCACTTATAACTTCTTCCAGTTCTGTAACCTCCTCACTTATTGATTCTCTTGTATAAGGTAGTTATATTTATAACTTGTATTTCATTTTTAAAGTTTTATTTTGTATTATTATTATTTCATTTAAATAAATTTAAATTTTATATTTCATCTCTCATTTTCATTTATAAGTATGCTCTGTTTTAGTTCTTGCAAGCAATAAACTTGCAAATTGAGCTTTATCTGGAATTAAAACATCAGAAATTATATACACTACTAACGGCTGAAAAGGACCTCCATATTCTATCATTTTTGTCTTCTTCTTTCTATACTCAGCGCTGTATACTTATACGGGATCCGTATATTTATACCTATATAGTATAATTAGGTATACTAAAAGAAATAGACTTAAGAGTGTGCATTGATAAAACATAATTAAAATATTTTAGACTTAAGATACAAAATTACTTAAAGAAAATATTTTGGGTAATATTGATACCAGAGCGTTAAAAACTGAAGTAAGAAATATACTTTGATTTTAATTAATCAAAATATATTCTTATGGGTCAGTGCGTGGAAATCTAGAGATCATTATAAGACCTGAATTATTTTCTATATATGTTTTAAATATATGCTTTTAATATAGTCTTTTACATTCTGCTTGTTTATTGTTTTAATTTTATTTAATCTGTTTATTTCTATATTATTTATGCCTAACTGTTTATTGTTTTATTAAATCATTTTAAAATTATTTTATCTCCCGTCAAAGATCCTTTCAGTTTTTGCTAACCCTTTGAAAAAATAACTCTATTGTCTGCAGAATCAATAAAGCATCATAAAAATAAAAAATACAAGTATATACATATAGGATTAGTACAAATAGGTATAAAACCTTTAACTAGAGAATGATTAAATACTAGTATCTTGGCAGTTGTCAGAGATGCTAGGTTTGTAAATTTTAATGACTCATTATTATGAAATATAGAAACCAGTCTGAGTAGTGGACCTATCTCATTTGACTGTTTTCCAGATATAACAATTTCACTAAATGGTCCAAATATATTAAAAAGTGTAGTATTGGAAATTAAAAAACATAATTATAAAATGCTTAAAGGATTTATTCCTGTAGCATTAATATATAAAATAAAGTATAAAGCAATGGTATCTGCCTTTGCTACGAAATATATAATGCAACTTAAGTTAGGAGAAACTAACTATAAAGTGTAGTATTGGAATATATATATATATATATTCCATTATCAGTTTCTTTACCATTTATCTGTTCAATATCTTCTTCAGCTTCTTCATCAGAAGAAGAAGTTGAGTTCATTAAAGATTTTATTATCTGTGAATCTTGTTCTTCTTTATTTTTTAATTCTTTTAATTCTAATTTAATTTCTTTAATTTCTTTTTGTAAATCATTTATGGTTGGTTTATTTTTTACTGTTTTATTCTTGTTTAGTATTGTGGTTAAATCATAAGTTTGTTTACTAGTACTAGGTAACATAGAATATTTAGGTTTATCATTTTCAAATATCTTATTTAACATTTTTTCTTGAATTTTAGGATCACTTATATATTTTATTGCTTCTAATATAGATGCTTGTTCTTTAGTTAATACATTTAATGATTTACTACTATATTTAGAACTTGAATCTGATCCTATATCATCTATTTGGTTCAATTCTTCAGAACCTGAATATTCAGAATCTGAATAATCTAGGTATAATTCATAGATTTTATTTAACACAGATTCTTCTAAATTTAATTCTTGTAATTTTTTATCAAATTTACAAAACCTTGATGTGTGGTCTTTCCTCCCACATTTATAACATGTTAAATCTTTATATGATGTGAATTTTTTATCTTTTTGTTTATATGGTTTTCTACTAGGTTTTCTATATTTGTAAGGCTTATAAGGTTTCTGTTTTTTATAATAATCATCTTTATCAAGTTTTTTCTTATAACTCTTTTTGTGATATTTTTTATAAGGTTTTTTTATATCTTTTTGTAGTAGAACACTGTCCATTACAATCTTTATGTTTTTGGGTTATACTATAATCAAATTGTTTACAAAAAGAACCTAATTCTTGTTTAGTCTTTCTCATTTCATACTTTAATGATTTTTGAAGTTTTATATCTTGACAAAGTTTTAATCCTTCTTTTTGAACTATACTAAATAATTGTCCATAGGTCAATAGGTCATAAGGAATAGGGTTTCCAAATTCCTGTTTTATATGGTTCCTAACCTTTTCTCCTAAGAAGAAAGGTAATCCTGCTAAGAATTTTTCTTTTCAGAAAGCCTGGTTGGAATCTTCTCTAAGCATTATTCTGGTTAGGAAAGTTGTTTTATAAAACTGAAAATCACTAAGTTTCTTACATCTAAGATTACTTAATAATTCAGCATTTTTATCCTTTAAGTGTGTAGGGTCACCTATAAAATGAAGTGATATAGTCAAGATTAGTGTTGCCACTGCATCTTGAATAGTATCACCAAATTCATTTAATATAGGTATCCCATCTTCATATGTTTTTATAGTATTTAGAATTTCTAAATGTTGTTCATCAGTGAGATAATTATCCCACCAATCTTTAAGTTAACCAGTAAAGCCAGCTATAAGAAGTTCAGCTATTGTTTTATCTGAGGTTTCAGTTTGGGTTCTATAAGCATTGGCAGCCATTGTCATCTGCTGTAGAAGACTCAGAATATTATATTTAATGAACTGAACTTCTTCTTCTGATGAAGAAGCTGAAGAAGATATTGAACAGATAAATGGTAAAGAAATTGATAATGAAATTAGTTTAATTAGTAAAGATAAAATTCCTGATAATTTAATTTTTATGTTGCATGAAATAACATCTAGAAAATATTTAATAAAAATAAAATTAAAATTCTCAGATAATTATAATATAGAAACTATAGCATTTTTTATACAGGAGCTGATTTAAACTGCATTAAACCTAGTTTAGTACCAAAAAGATTTTGGCAACAAACTAATGAAAGTTTATCTGCAGCAAATAAATCTAAACTAAATATACTTGGTAAAGAAGAAGCCTCTATTATAGATAAAAATTTAGAAATAAAGAATATATTTATTTTAACTAATATTCATCATATGGTAATCTTAGGAACGCCATTTATGAATTTAATAACACCTTATTCGGTAAATGATGATAGTATAAGTTTTAAAGTTAGAAAGCAAAAAATAATTTTCCCATTTTTGGAAAAACCAAAAAAGAGAAATTTAAATCTTTTAAAGGCTCATTCAATAAATGAATTACAAATAAATGCACTTATAAAAGCAAAGTCTGAACAACTTTGTAATTTAAAAAATAATTATCATTTACAAAAACTAAATGAACAGTAAAATAATAAATTTACGCAAGATAAAATTAATAAATTAAGATCTCAAATAGAAAAAGATTTGTGTGCTGATATTCCAAATGCATTCTGGAATAGAAAGTAACATATGGTTGATTTACCTTATGAAATAGGCTTTGATGAAAAGTCTATTACAACTAAAGCTAGGCCTATTCAGATGGCGCCTGATTTAATTAAATTTTGTAAAAAAGAAATAAAGGATTTAGAAAATAAAGGATTAGTAACTAAATCTAGAAGCCCTTGGTCTTGTGATGCATTCTATGTAAACAAGGCCTCTGAAATAGAAAGAGGTGCACCTAGATTAGTAATAAATTATAAACCATTAAATAAAGTTTTAAAATGGATTAGGTACCCTATTCCAAATAAAAAAGATTTATTAGGAAGATTATATAAAGCAAATATTTTTAGTAAATTTGATCTGAAGTCTGGATTTTGGCAAATTCAGATTAACCCTAAAGATAGGTATAAGATTGCATTCACTGTTCCATTTGGACAGTATGAATGGAATGTTATGCCTTTTGGTTTAAAGAATGCACCCTCTGAATTTCAGAGAGTGATGAATGATATTTTTAATCCATACACTAAATTTTGCATTGTATATATTGATGATGTTTTAATTTATTCAACAACTATAGAAGAGCATTTTAAACACTTAAAAACATTTTTTATGGTAGTTAAACATAATGGTCTAGTATTAAGTAAAACGAAGATGTCTCTGTTTCAAACTAAGATTAGGTTCTTAGGACATTATATAGAACAGGGAATCATAGAACCTATAGAAAGAAACTTAGCCTTTGGGGATAAGTTTCCTGACCAAATAATAAATAAAGCTCAATTACAAAGATTTTTAGGTTGTTTGAATTATGTTATAGAATTCTTTCCCAACCTAAATAGGACTATTAAACCTCTGCATGATAGGTTAAAGAAAAACCCAGGCCCATGGACTGATGTCCATTCTGATATAGTTAGACAAGTTAAAGACCTAGTTAAAACTATTCCTTGCCTACATATAGTTGATCCCTTAGCCTCTAACATAGTAGAGACTGATGCATCAGATATAGGTTTTGGTGGAATTTTAAAACAGGTTAAAGAGGGTAGAGAAGCCATAGTCCAATTCTATTTAAGACATTGGAGCCCAACCCAATTAAATTATTCTACTATAAAGAAAGAAATTTTGAGTATTGTTTTATGTATTTTGAAATTTCAATCTGATTTATTGAATCAAAAGTTTTTATTAAGAATTGATTGTAAAAGTGCAAAAGATGTTTTGCAAAAAGATGTTAAAAACCTTGCCTCAAAACAGATTTTTGCTAGATGGTAAGCTATTTTAAGTATATTTGATTTTGATATTGAATTTATTAAAGGAGAAAACAATAGTTTACCTGATTTCCTTACTCGTGAATTCCTTCTCAGGAATCATGGGGAGAAAAAAGAAAACATCCAATAAAGGAAAGGAAACCCTAAAAGATGACTCTCCTAAAGCTCTGTCTGATCATTCAAATAGTATATTGAATCCTAAACCTATAAAGTCTTGGGCAGATGCTGTCCAAAAAGAAGATGATAAAGCCAAGCTGGATCTTTGGGTCTCTCAGTTGGCCCAGTCTCCGGAGATCCTTAAAGCTCTTTCAAATATGGGCTTCCCGCCTCCTGAAGCCCCAGGTATGAATTCTTTAATCCCTTTTAAAACAGAGTTAGGTCAATCATCAAAAACCCTAACTCAAAATGTTTCTAAAAATGAGTTGAATGTTTCAAACTCTTCAACTCAAATTGTTTCTTCAAATTTTCCTTTAAAGTCAAAAACTTTTTGGCACTATAAAAATTTTTGGTCTACATAATTAATTACTGATTTTGGGTCTGCTCAGCTAAATCGATGGTCTATAGTTGAAACTGTATACCCTAAAGGATGGTTTTTTAAACCAAAAGAATTCTCAAAACCTCAAGAATATTATCTTCATATTCTTGTAGATTCAGGTTCTTTGTTTTTAAAACACAATTATAATCAGCAAGAAAAGGCTGTCATAGCTTATTCTTCTTTTAAAATAAAGAAAATTCTCCATCCTTCTGAATGGGGAAGACCTTTGCATATTCCGGTGCAATTTAAAGTCCTTCCTTCTTTATCATGTTGTTCCTCATATAACTATTGGGACTATATAGATGCCTGGACTAAAGTCCTGTTTTTCCAAAACCCTGGAAAAACCCATTCCTGGCTCATCTATTGTGAGACCAATTTAAAAATTAATAACCTCCCATCCTGGTTTGTTGATTGGTGGTACTATTGTGGTAATGATGATCGTTGTCTCCCACAAGATGTACAATTAGCTTACCAGTATTTTAAAACTCACTTAAACCCTAATCCTTATGAGAAGAATTTTCCTCCTCTTCTTCTCTTTAGTTTAACTTTCAATATACCTTGGGTATATCAATGGTACTTTGAATCATCAATTCTTTCAGGTACCAATATCCCTGTTATATTAAGAAAGTCTAAAGTCAAGTGGTGGACTGCCTTTCGTAATTCTACCACTGAGGAGACTGTTAAAGCATGGCTCCTAAAGAGAAACCACAATGGTCTTGACCCAAGGCTATCTGTCTCTTTTGGAGCTCAAAGAGCCCAGAATATTGCCCTTCTTGCAGCTGCCAAGACTGCATACGAATATAAAGCCTTAATGGAACAGATGGTTGGGTCTCTTCCCTCAACATCTGAGCCCATTAAGCCCAGTAGAACCTGCTCTGCTGGATCTTCAACTAAAGTCCATTCTAAAGTCTCTAAAGCCTCATCCAGAAGAAGAAAATCTCCTTCCTCTTCTTCGGATTCCTCCTCATCATCCATGACGTCATCTTCCACCGAGACATCTGACTCGGATTACTGTCCCAGTAATGAGGATGATTGCTACGGTATATTGTCCCCCATCAGAGTAAAAAGTAAAGAAAAAATAAAAAGAAAAGAGAAAAAAGAAAAAAAGAAAAAAGAGAAAGAGAAAAAAGAGAAAAAAGACAAAGAAAAAAGAAAAGAAAAAGAAAAAGAAAAAGAAAAGAAAAATAAAAAGAAAAATAAAAATAAAATTGAGTCAGAAGTTGAATCTGACTCATATTCGTCTGATTAAAGGCAGGAGAAACCTAATTTCTCCACTCAGATTGTTAAAATCAATAAAGACAGTGCTCACTGACAAGATACTGTTTATCAACAGTATTCATCAGAGGAAAACCAACAGTAAAGTCAGAAGAACTTTTCATCCACAGTTCCCAACAGTAAAATCAAACAGTACCCCAGACAAAGGTACTATTCATCTACAGTTCCAGCCGCGTGAAGGTACAGTAAAAGTAAATAGTAACGACAGATTACTATTCCTCAGCAGTACCAAAGCATGTGACAAGAACAGTGGAATTTTAAAGCCTCTGTCTATATAATGAAGCTCATTCTGAAGGCATAAGAGATCCGAAACACTTCTCTCTTAACCCAGAAGACAGAAGAGAACCTCTTAGCCTAGTTTTAGCTTCCTTCTTCCCCTTCCTCTCTCTTTTATATATTTCTTCCAGTTCTGTACTCCACACCTATTGATCTCCTTGTATAAGGTAGTTATATTTTATAATTATAATTTATAATTATAAATTGTATTTTATTTTAAAGAATTTATTCTGTATTGTATTTCAATTTTATTTGTTTAAATAAATTTAAATTTTATATTTCATCTCTCATTCTCCATTCTTAAGTATGCTCTGTTCTAGTTCTTGCAAGCAAAAAACGTGCAAGTTGAGCTTGATCTAGAACTAAAACATCAGAAATTATATTTGCACTACTTACATGCTGAAAAGAACATCTATATTCTATCATTTTCTGTCTTTCTTCTCTCTATATTCTACGCTGTATACTTATACGGGATTCGTATATTTATACCAGAGATAGTATAACTAGGTATACTAAAAGATATAGACATAAGAGTGTGTATTGATTAAAATATTCTAGACTTAAGATACAAAATTATTCTTTATATGATTTTATATGTTTTTAATATATGCTTTTAAATTATTTCTGTAATTTATTAATTTCTTTTACATTCTGTTTAAAATTACATAATTACATAATTAAGGAACCTTTAACACTTGAGGCCGGAAACGGTTCTGTGATGCTGAATGTAATTGGTATCCTTAATTCATCATTTGTCATTATATATTCTTTTACTTTCTGTATTTATATTGCCTAACTGTTTATTCCTTATATATATATTCCAAATTGTTAAGGCTTTTCACATTTGGACTTCGCCTTCATAAATGGATTTGGAATGTGCTTTGATTGGATGTGTTTAGTTTGTTTCTTATATAAATTAGAGTATCATGATCATAATATAGCTAAGCTTTTAGGAAGCCAATCAGCTGCTTCATTAGCACTTTGAAGTTGATGTAGACTGTAGTTTTTCAGTTGATCAAATCATTATTATTATATATCCACTCCTATAAAAGCAATCTATCATATATAGTCTTTAAATATTAACTCAATGGTTTTTATTAAATTCTATGAACTGGGGTTTTTAACTTTCAGAAGTGCGCAAGTAATTATTTTTGAAGATGTTTTAAATTAAAATATAAACGTATAACTCATCCTTTGTGATGGATTAAATTTAAAATATTATTTAATGTACTTTTGTAATAGAGGTGGGAGTGTAACAATAGTTTTTGACTTTTTTCTACATTGACCAACTGGTGAGAAGAAAATAATTTTTATATATCATAGTCAAGTGTCTTTTGAAGTCATGTTTTCTTGGCAAGTTCAATAATATCTTCTCTTCTTAGAGCATTCAAGAATTACATTAAATATTATTTTTAAGAATCTATTTTTGATTAATAAAGTGAATAATGTATCACATTTACTAATTGATTTTAATTTTTTTATACCAATTAAAATAGCCATGAAAGTTTTTTTTTTTGGTCCATCATTGAGTAATCTTCTGTACTGATCCCAATTGGGTCTAGGCTAAGAAAATTAAAATTTATTAACACTATATAAATTTTAGGACTTTATATAAAAATACTCGAAAATAAAAATATTTTGAATATGAAAAATATACATAAATATTTATTTAGTAAAACTAATTAAAAGAAGTAATATTAAAATTTCTTAAAATATAAAAATGTTTAAGAATTGTTTTTAAAAAAGTGATTAATAATAAGAGCTATAAAAGAATTGGACTTCATATGAAAAAAATAGCGCCTGGGCAACTGCAGAAGCAAAAACGCTTCATGCACATATACTTTTTTTTTAAAAAATTTTTGATGTATTCTCTTATAACAATTTTGTGAAGTTATTAATTTATTTCTTATTATTATGTTATTTATATGAACAGATGGAAGAAATGATATCAAGTGGAGTAGCTGAAGATGTACCTATAAATAAATGAGAGATATATCGTAAAATAACTGGAGAGCCTAATCAAGATCAAGTGATAGGATAGGGGGTTAACATTTTGTGAGAGCAGTCCCACAATTTGCCTAACTGTTTATTGTTTTATTAAATCCTTTTATAGTTATTTCTCCCCCTGCCAAAGATCCTTAAGTTTTGTTGGTATCAGAGCCATCTTCTTTTAGGGGTGGTAGTAGATAGATATAGAACTGTTTGCATAGTTAAATTTTTGACTTTTAGATCTAGAAGTGGACTTAGTGTTGTCTAAGTATTGGATATGCAGTAAGACCAGTGTTTGCCGACGGACAGGCGTTTAGGGCAGTAAGTCAGTTGTCGCTACCAAAACCAACATTAATAAACTTTAAAAATCTATTTTTCAAAAATTTAAAAATGGAACCATTTCTATGTAAATCTGCTAGTACAACTAAATCAGATAGTTCTGAGTCATCAGAAGTTAAAAGGATAGTTAACAAAAATTAAGTAATTTTGGAAGACTTTAATAAAGCAATTGATAATTGGGTAATACCAAAGATAGATAAAGAACAGATTTATAAAATACCAAAATTAAACATATTTAAAAATGATTATATAATTAAAGCTGAAGAAAGAGATGTACAGTTAAGTAAACCCTTTGAGAAAATAACTTTACTTTCTGCAGAGTCAATAAAGCATCATAAAAATAAAAAATACAAATATATACATATAGGATTAGTACAAATAGGTATAAAACCTTTAACTAGAGAAGGATTAAATACTAGTATTCTGGCTGTGGTCAGAGATGCTAGGTTTGTAAATTTTAATGACTCACTTTTAGGAACTATAGAAACCAGTCTGAGTAGTGGTCCAATCTCATTTGACTGCTTCCCAGATATAACAATTTCATTAAATGATCCAAATATATTAAAAAGTGTAGTACTGGAAATTAAAACACATAATTATAAAATGCTTGAAGGATCTATTCCTGTAGCATTAATGTATAAAATAAATTATAAAGCTATGGTATCTGCTTTTGCTACAAAATATATAATACAACATAAATTAGGAGAAACTAAATTCTTACAGACAGATTTAAGTAAAGCTAACACAGTAATTTCTAAGACTATTCAGTGGCAAGATATTAGTCTCCCTGATGAATGGATTTTAGAGGATGTTGTTCCTCTTCCTGAACCAAAACCTATAGTTAAGCCCAATATAGAACTCAGTAAAATTGAACAATATGAAGACGGTAAAGTAAAACTAAAATTCAGTAGACATAGTATAAGCAGTAGATATTCAGACTCTTTCTCCTCTGTCTCAACAATAGATATAGGTAGAGCCTCACAGTTACCTTCTGTAATATATGCTTCAAATAAAGAAAATGAACCTAAACCTGTATTGCAAACAGTAGTAAAGCCTAGGTATTCTACATCAGATATACCTGAATCTAGTAATAAACTGAAAAGTGTAGACTATAGTACAACAGTACCACATTTATATTATAATCCAACAGGAACAATGAACCCTTTGGAACCAAACCCTAATTATAATCAACCTCAAAATATAGAACACTCACCTTCTCCACCCATGTCACCTACAGCTTCCTTCATGACAGGAAATGTAGAAAGCATGGATAGAGAATTAAATGTAATTAATAAAGAATTTATTTTTAATTATGATAAATTAAATAAAGAATTAACGGCAGTAAAAAATAAAGATAAACTAGAAAGTGTAATAAAAAAGGTAAAAGATTTTGAATCAGTTAAAGAAGAATATGTTGACTTTATAAGAAATTATTAAGTTAATATGAAATTCTTTGATTGGTTTAAAAGAATTTATAGAGGAAAACTTAAAGCAGAAAAATTAATAAATCCAGTAACTATTAGGAATAAAGATATAGAATGGAAAGTAAAAGATAAAATTATACAGAGTGAACATCCACCAAAAACATCAAGTGTATTTTTACATGGAGATAAAGAAATAAATATAGCACCATTTAAAATAGTTTCTGAAGATGACCCTAATAGGAAAATATTAGAACAAAATAATTTTAGTAATGCACACCTATTAAGTATAGGACACCAATTAAACAGAATAGAAGATACTATTAAAGAAAGTAAGATAGTAAAAATTGCAAAAGAAGTAAAAGATAAAAAACTTAAATCTCATGTTTTTAAACCCTTTGAAGTTTCTAAAACAGGACAAAAAGATGTAAAATCTAAATATTCTGATTTTGTTAAAGCAATTAAAGAACAATTAAGTAAAATTGACTCTTCTTCCGGGTCAAAACATGTAGTACAAGAAACACCTCAATCTAAAGCTTCTAAAACTATTAGTATAGTTACCCAAGATCCTGAATCAGAATCAGTTGAGGAATCTCAACCTGAATCTGAAGATATTGAAACCTTTAGTAAAGCCCTAGAGCCACAAATAAATCGTATAACATATAATCAGTCTATAGTACCTAGAATGTCTGCCCCAAACTTAGGTATAACAGATAGATCTAATACACTAACATAATATAAATATAATGTCTCTTCAGTATATGAATGGAACATTGATAGCCTATCAGAATACAATATTCTGAGTCTTCTACAGCAGATGACAATGGCTGCCAATGCTTATAGAACCCAAACTGAAACCTCAGATAAAACAATAGCTGAACTTCTTATATCTGGCTTTACTGGTCAACTTAAAGGTTGGTGGGATAATCATCTCACTGATGAACAACATTTAGAAATTCTAAATGCTATAAAAACATATGAAGATGGGATACCTATATTAAATGAATTTGGTGATACTATTTAAGATGCAGTGGCAACACTAATCTTGACTATATCACTTTATTTTATAGGTGACCCTACACACTTAAAGGATAAAAATGCTGAATTATTAAGTAATCTTAGATGTAAGAAACTTAGTGATTTTCAGTTTTATAAAACAACTTTCCTAACCAGAATAATGCTTAGAGAAGATTCCAACCAGGCTTTCTGAAAAAGAAAAATTCTTAGCAGGATTACCTTTCTTCTTAAAAGAAAAGGTTAGGAACCATATAAAACAGGAATTTGGAAACCCTATTCCTTATGACCTATTGACCTATGGACAATTATTTAGTATAGTTCAAAAAGAAGGATTAAAACTTTGTCAAGATATAAAACTTCAAAAATCATTAAAGTATGAAACGAGAAAGACTAAACAAGAATTAGGTTCTTTCTGTAAACAATTTGATTATAGTATAACCCAAAAACATAAAGATTGTAATGGACAGTGTTCTACTACAAAAAGATATAAAAAACCTTATAAAAAATATCACAAAAAGAGTTATAAGAAAAAACTTGATAAAGATGATTATTATAAAAAACAGAAACCTTATAAGCCTTACAAATATAGAAAACCTAGTAGAAAACCATATAAACAAAAAGATAAAAAATTCACATCATATAAAGATTTAACATGTAATAAATGTGGAAGGAAAGGCCACACATCAATGTTTTGTAAATTTGATAAAAAATTACAAGAATTAAATTTAGAAGAATCTGTGTTAAATAAAATCTATGAATTATACCTAGATTATTCAGATTCTGAATATTCAGGTTCTGAAGAATTGAACCAAATAGATGATATAGGATCAGATTCAAGTTCTGAATATAGCAGTAAATCATTAAATGTATTAACTAAAGAACAATAATCTATATTAGAAGCAATAAAATATATAAGTGATCCTAAAATTCAAGAAAAAAATGTTAAATAATATATTAGAAAATGATAAACCTAAACATTCTATGTTACCTAGTACTAGTAAACAAACTTATGATTTAACCACAATACTAAATAGAATAAAACAGTAAAAAATAAACCAACCATAAATGATTTACAAAAAGAAATTAAAGAAATTAAATTAGAATTAAAAGAATTAAAAAATAAACAAGAACAAGATTCACAGATAATAAAATCTTTAATGAACTCAACTTCTTCTTCTGATGAAGAAGCTGAAGAAGATATTGAACAGATAAATGATAAAGAAACTGATAATGAAATTAGTTTAATTAGTAAAGATAAAATTCCTGATAATTTAATTTTTATGTTGCATGAAATAACATCTAGAAAATATTTAATAAAAATAAAAATAAAATTCTCAGATAATTATAATATAGAAACTATAGCATTTTTTATACAGGAGCTGATTTAAACTGCATTAAACCTAGTTTAGTACCAAAAAGATTTTGGCAAAAAACTAATGAAAGTTTATCTGCAGCAAATAAATCTAAACTAAATATACTTGGTAAAGCAGAAGCCTCTATTATAGATAAAAATTTAGAAATAAAGAATATATTTATTTTAACTAATATTCATCATATGGTAATCTTAGGAACGTCATTTATGAATTTAATAACACCTTATTCGGTAAATGATGATAGTATAAGTTTTAAAGTTAGAAAGCAAAAAATAATTTTCCCATTTTTGGAAAAACCAAAAAAGAGAAATTTAAATCTTTTAAAGGCTCATTCAATAAATGAATTACAAATAAATGCACTTATAAAAGCAAAGTCTGAACAACTTTATAATTTAAAAAATAATTATCATTTACAAAAAATAAATGAACAGTTAAACAATAAATTTACGCAAGATAAATTAATAAATTAAGATCTCAAATAGAAAAAGATTTGTGTGCTGATATTCCAAATGAATTATGGAATAGAAAGCAACATATGGTTGATTTAGCTTATGAAATAGGCTTTGATGAAAAGTCTATTACAACTAAAGCTAGGCCCATTCAGATGGCACCTGATTTAATTAAATTTTGTAAAAAAGAAATAAATGATTTAGAAAATAAAGGATTAGTAACTAAATCTAGAAGCCCTTGGTCTTGTGCTGCATTCTATGTAAACAAGGCCTCTGAAATAGAAAGAGGTGCACCTAGATTAGTAATAAATTATAAACCATTAAATAAAGCTTTAAAATGATTAGGTACCCTATTCCAAATAAAAAAGATTTATTAGGAAGATTATATAAAGCAAATATTTTTAGTAAATTTGATATGAAGTCTGGATTTTGGTAAATTCAGATTAACTCTAAAGATAGGTATAAGACTGCATTCACTGTTCCATTTGGACAGTATGAATGGAATGTTATGCCTTTTGGTTTAAAGAATGCACCCTCTGAATTTCAGAGAGTGATGAATGATATTTTTAATCCATACACTAAATTTTGCATTGTATATATTGATGATGTTTTAATTTATTCAACAACTATAGAAGAGCATTTTAAACACTTAAAAACATTTTTTATGGTAATTAAACATAATGGTCTAGTATTAAGTAAAACGAAGATGTCTCTGTTTCAAACTAAGATTAGGTTCTTAGGACATTATATAGAACAGGGAATCATAGAACCTATAGAAAGAAACTTAGCCTTTGGGGATAAGTTTCCTGACCAAATAATAAATAAAGCTCAATTACAAAGATTTTTAGGTTGTTTGAATTATGTTATAGAATTCTTTCCCAACCTAAATAGGACTATTAAACCTCTGCATGATAGGTTAAAGAAAAACCCAGGCCCATGGACTGATGTCCATTCTGATATAGTTAGACAAGTTAAAGACCTAGTTAAAACTATTCCTTGCCTACATATAGCTGATCCCTTAGCCTCCAAAATAGTAGAGACTGATGCATCAGATATAGGTTTTGGTGGAATTTTAAAACAGGTTAAAGAGGGTAGAGAAGCCATAGTCCAATTCTATTTAGGACATTGGAGCCCAACCCAATTAAATTATTCTACTATAAAGAAAGAAATTTTGAGTATTATTTTATGTATTTCAAAATTTCAATCTGATTTATTGAATCAAAAGTTTTTATTAAGAATTGATTGTAAAAGTGCAAAAGATGTTTTGCAAAAAGATGTTAAAAACCTTGCCTCAAAACAGATTTTTGCTAGATGGCAGGCTATTTTAAGTATATTTGATTTTGATATTGAATTTATTAAAGGAGAAAACAATAGTTTACCTGATTTCCTTACTCGTAAATTCCTTCTCAGGAATCATGGGGAGAAAAAAGAAAACAGCCAATAAAGGAAAGGAAACCCTAAAAGATGACTCTCCTAAAGCTCTATCTGATCATTCAGATAGTATATTGAATTCTAAACCTATAAAGTCTTGGGCAGATGCTGTCCAAAAAGAAGATGATAAAGCCAAGCTGGATCTTTGGGTCTCTCAGTTGGCCCAGTCTCCGGAGATCCTTAAAGCTCTTTCAAATATGGGCTTCCCGCCTCCTGAAGCCCCAGGTATGAATTCTTTAATCCCTTTTAAAACAGAGTTAGGTCAATCTTCAAAAACCCTAAGTCAAAATTTTTCTAAAAATGAGTTGAATGTTTCAAACTCATCAACTCAAATTGTTTCTTCAAATTTTCCTTTAAAGTCAAAAACTTTTTGGCACAATAAAAATTTTTGGTCTACAAAATTAATTACTGATTTTGGGTCTACTCAGCTAAACCCATGGTCTATAGTTGAAACTGTATACCCTAAAGGATGGTTTTTTAAACGAAAAGAATTCTCAAAACCTCAAGAATATTATCTTCATATTCTTGTGGATTCAGGTTCTTTGTTTTTAAAACACAATTATAATCAGCAAGAAAAGACTGTCATAGCTTATTCTTCTTTTAAAATAAAGAAAATTCTCCATCCTTCTGAATGGGGAAGACCTTTGCATATTCCGGTGCAATTTAAAGCCCTTCCTTCTTTATCATGTTGTTCCTCATATAACTATTGTGACTATATAGATGCCTGGACTAAAGCCCTGTTTTTCCAAAACCCTGGAAAAACTCATTCCTGGCTCATCTATTGTGAGACCAATTTAAAAATTAATAACCTCCCATCCTGGTTTGTTGATTGGTGGTACTATTGTGGTAATGATGATCGTTGTCTCCCACAAGATGTACAATTAGCTTACCAGTATTTTAAAACTCACTTAAACCCTAATCCTTATGAGAAGAATTTTCCTCCTCTTCTTCTCTTTAGTTTAACTTTCAATATACCTTGGGTATATCAATGGTACTTTGAATCATCAATTCTTTCAGGTACCAATATCCCTGTTATATTAAGAAAGTCTAAAGTCAAGTGGTGGACTGCCTTTCGCAATTCTACCACTGAGGAGACTATTAAAGCATGGCTCCTAAAGAGAAACCACAATGGTCTTGACCCAAGGCTATCTGTCTCTTTTGGAGCTCAAAGAGCCCAGAATATTGCCCTTCTTGCAGCTGCCAAGACTGCATACGAATATAAAGCCTTAATGGAACAGATGGTTGGGTCTCTTCCCTCAACATCTGAGCCCATTAAGCCCAGTAGAACCTGCTCTGCTGGATCTTCAACTAAAGTCCATTCTAAAGTCTCTAAAGCCTCATCCAGAAGAAGAAAATCTCCTTCCTCTTCTTCGGATTCCTCCTCATCATCCATGACGTCATCTTCCACCGAGACATCTGACTCGAATTACTGTCCCAGTAATGAGGATGATTGCTATGGTATATTATCCCCCATCAGAGTAAAAAGTAAAGAAAAAATAAAAAGAGAAAGAGAAAAAAGATAAAAAGAAAAAAGAGTAAGAGAAAAAAGAGAAAAAAGACAAAGAAAAAAGAAAAAGAAAAAGAAAAAGAAAAAGAAAAAGAAAAAGAAAAAGAAAAAGAAAAAGAAAAAGAAAAAGAAAAAGAAAAAGAAAAAGAAAAAGAAAAAGAAAAAGAAAAGAAAAGAAAAGAAAAAGAAAAAGAAAAGAAAAATAAAAAGAAAATTGAGTCATAAGTTGAATCTGACTCAGATTCGTCTGATTAAAGGCAGGAGAAACCTAATTTCTCCACTCAGATTGTTAAAGTCAATAAAGACGGTGCCCACTGACAAGATACTGTTCATCAACAGTATTCACCAGAGGAAAACCAACAGTAAAGTTAGAAGAACTGTTCATCCACAGTTCCCAACAGTAAAAGCAAACAGTACCCCAGACAAGGTACTATTCATCTACAGTTCCAGCCGCGTGAAGGTACAGTAAAAGTAAATAGTAACGACAGATTACTATTCCTCAACAGTACCAAAGCATGTGACAAGAACAGTGGAATTTTAAAGCCTCTGTCTATATAATGAAGCTCATTCTGAAGGCATAAGAGATCCGAAACACTTCTCTCTCAACCCAGAAGACAGAAGAGAACCTCTTAGCCTAGTTTTAGCTTCCTTCTTCCCCTTCCTCTCTCTTTTATATATTTCTTCCAATTCTGTACTCTACACCTATTGATCTCCTTGTATAAGGTAGTTATATTTTATAATTATAATTTATAATTATAAATTGTATTTTATTTTAAAGAATTTATTCTGTATTGTATTTCAATTTTATTTGTTTAAATAAATTTAAATTTTATATTTCATCTCTCATTCTCCATTCTTAAGTATGCTCTGTTCTAGTTCTTGCAAGCAAAAAACGTGCAAATTGAGCTTGATCTAGAACTAAAACATCAGAAATTATATTTGCACTACTTACATGCTGAAAAGGACCTTTATATTCTATCCTTTTCTGTCTTTCTTCTCTCTATATTCTACGCTGTATACTTATACGGGATCCGTATATTTATACCAGAGATAGTATAACTAGGTATACTAAAAGATATAGACATAAGAGTGTGTATTGATTAAAATATTCTAGACTTAAGATATAAAATTATTCTTTATATGATTTTATATGTTTTTAATATATGTTTTTAAATTATTTCTGTAATTTATTAATTTCTTTTACATTCTGTTTAAAATTACATAATTGCATAATTAAGGAACCTTTAACACTTGAGGCCGGAAACGGTTCTGTGATACTGAATGTAATTGGTATCCTTAATTCATCATTTGTCATTATATATTCTTTTACTTTCTGTATTTATATTGCCTAACTGTTTATTCCTTATATATATATTCCAAATTGTTAAGGCTTTTCACATTTGGACTTCGCCTTCATAAATGGATTTGGAATGTGCTTTGATTGGATGTGTTTAGTTTGTTTCTTATATAAATTAGAGTATCATGATCATAATATAGCTAAGCTTTTAGGAAGCCAATCAGCTGCTTCATTAGCACTTTGAAGTTGATGTAGACTGTAGTTTTTCAGTTGATCAAATCATTATTATTATATATCCACTCCTATAAAAGCAATCTATCATATATAGTCTTTAAATATTAACTCAATGGTTTTTATTAAATTCTATGAACTGGGGTTTTTAACTTTCAGAAGTGCGCAAGTAATTATTTTTGAAGATGTTTTAAATTAAAATATAAACGTATAACTCATCCTTTGTGATGGATTAAATTTAAAATATTATTTAATGTACTTTTGTAATAGAGGTGGGAGTGTAACAATAGTTTTTGACTTTTTTCTACATTGACCAACTGGTGAGAAGAAAATAATTTTTATATATCATAGTCAAGTGTCTTTTGAAGTCATGTTTTCTTGGAAAGTTCAATAATATCTTCTCTTCTTAGAGCATTCAAGAATTACATTAAATATTATTTTTAAGAATCTATTTTTGATTAATAAAGTGAATAATGTATCACATTTACTAATTGATTTTAATTTTTTTATACCAATTAAAATAGCCATGAAAGTTTTTTTTTTGGTCCATCATTGAGTAATCTTCTGTACTGATCCCAATTGGGTCTAGGCTAAGAAAATTAAAATTTATTAACACTATATAAATTTTAGGACTTTATATAAAAATACTCGAAAATAAAAATATTTTGAATATGAAAAATATACATAAATATTTATTTAGTAAAACTAATTAAAAGAAGTAATATTAAAATTTCTTAAAATATAAAAATGTTTAAGAATTGTTTTTAAAAAAGTGATTAATAATAAGAGCTATAAAAGAATTGGACTTCATATGAAAAAAATAGCGCCTGGGCAACTGCAGAAGCAAAAAAGCTTCATGTACATATACTTTTTTTTTTAATTTTTGATTTATTCTCTTATAACAATTTTTTGAAGTTATTAATTTATTTCTTATTATTATGTTATTTATATGAACAGATAGAAGAAATGATATCAAGTGGAGTAGCTGAAGATTTACCTATAAATAAATGAGAGATATATCATAAAATAACTGGAGAGCCTAATCAAAATCAAGTGATAGGATAGGGGGTTAACATTTTGTGAGAGCTGTCCCACAATTTCCCAAAATGTGGGACTTGCTACCAAAACTACTGAAGTGTGTGTCTTCTCAGCCTAACTTTCGGTTTGTTGTATTTTTTTTTATAAATTTTTTCACAGTAAAATAAAAGTCTTAGTTTTGATTTTCAATAAACGAAACTAAGACTTTCAGTTTGCACTAAATCGAAACTCTTAGTTTCAGTTTAGTGCATTTTATTTAAAAAAAAATCCAGTGAATATATTTTCACACACAGAGGCGTGGAAATATGGTTGAAGGATTGGATGTCTCTCTCCAGAGATATCCAATCCTCAGCAAATTTGAATTCAATTTTTTTTTTATTTCTTACCGTTTAAAAAATTAACTTTTTTTTTTTTTCAATTTCTTTTTAACACCATCAACTCCTTATAAAAACCATACCACTTCATCCTAACAACTATTTCACCCTATTTCAACCCTCTTAACCTTCTCTTTAAACACTTTAAATTATTTTAACTCTCTTTTATCTAAACATCAAAATTTTCATATCCAACTTATTTCAAACTCTATCAAACAAATTATAAGGTAAGAAAATCAATTTATTTTTAATTTTTGTTGCTAATTAATTTGTGTAATCAATCATAAATATTCTATTAATGCTTTCTTTGCAGAAATTTTAATATATTGGAAACAAAAAAGGTATTTATGTTATTTTAAATATTTTTATCAATTTATTTATTGTAATATATATTTTACTTTGCATAAAATATTTTATTTTTTGTTAGATTAATATTTTCATGTAGGGAATTAGAAGAGAGATAAAATTAAATAAATTGGAAAAATAAGTGTAGATTTTAAAAATTTTGTTACTGTGATTTTAAATTGTAGAAATTTAAAATGTAAATTTTTTAATTTTTCATACTATACATATTTTTTTCATATTTTTTATTTTTGTTAAATTAATTTTTTTAGTTAAGAAAATTAGAATTATGAATTAAAATTTTTAACAAATTATGCTTAATAAAAATTTATTAAACATTTACTATTATTATTTTTCTTCTATTTTTAAAAATGAATTCCATATTAAGAAAACTATTCACGTTTTTTTTTTAATTAGTGAGAATGAAATTGCTTGCCTCCTACAATGTGTGTAAATTTATTTTTTAAAAAATTATTATGAGTTTAAATTATAGGAATTACCAATGTGAATTTTAAAATTTGTTATTTTTAGCATACATTTTATTTTGATTAAATTTATTTTCTTAGTTTAGAAAATAAGAAATATGAATTAAAATTTTTTAACAAATTATACATTTTAAATTTGCAAAATAGAAAAAAAATGAGGTGAAAACTTATAAAATTTTATTTATTTTTTTAATATTTGTATTCTACTAATATTTCTTCTTTACAATATTTATTAATCAACTAACATCTTTTTAAAATAATTTTTAAATTAAATATTTAACCTCCATTAATTTTTTTATTTTATTTGTTATAAAAAATTATAAAATATTTATATGTATTTTCTACCATCTACCATCATTTAATATTTAATAACAGCAGCTATCTTTATTTAATAGTAATAATTTGATAATATTATACTATCAATTAATTATAGAATATTTAAAAATATTTGTGTTAATTAATTATAGAATATTTAAAAATACTTGTGTTAAATTAAATTATGTAGGATAAATAAAATGAATTAAATTAATTTGAACAATAGGGTTCTGGTTTGACTCAAACCGAAACTGTCGAAATTGATAGTTTCAATTTGAGTCGACACTTTCAGTTTGAGTCAAATAAAAAATCACTATTTCAGTTTAAGTCAAACTAAAACTAAACTTTCGGCTCGACTCATTTAGGCCGAAACTATGAGTTTCAATTTGACTATAACCGAAATTGTCAGTTTTGATTTCAGTCAAACAGAAATTGGCATTTTCGGTTTGAGTCAAATCAGAACTCTATTTTTATTTAGTTCAAATTATGGATGTTGTATATTTGATTTGCATATTTTTTTTAATTTCATTATTTGAGTAAAAATATGGATTTTGTATATTTGATTTGCATATTTTTTAATTTTCATATTTGATTAAGAATATATATTTATGTACATTAAATATATTATTGTATTTGTATTTGTATATATGTTATACATATATTGCATACATTAAAATTTCTCTGTGACTAAGTTGATTGATTTTTTAAAAAAAAAAGGAAAAAAAAATTTCCCATCTCGCCAAATTTTTTTCAGTTTAAATCTTTACATTATAAATGTGTATAATGGTTATAATGAAATATGAGACTCTAAAATTCGGTTTGACTCACTACAAAAAAAAACAGCAATCTGCGACGCCATCAACGACGAAATCAACGACCAAAATACGATAGCGACAATATCAGCGACGAACAGCGAGAAAAATCGAGCGGACGGTAATGTTCTGGCCGCTAAAAAATCAACGACTAATTGTGCGTGTCGTTGATTAGTGACAAATCAGCAACAAAACAGAGACAAATTCAACGACATTTTCATTTTTGGCGAAAATTATTTATTCCCGCTGAAAGTCGTCGCTGATTTAACTTTGTCGTTGAATTCATCGCTATTTGGGTTGTTAATTTAGTCGCTGAATTTTTCGCTAATTTGCTCGCTAAATTTTGTCGCTGATGTGTCTTAGAATATGTTGCAATATTTTTCTCGTTGTTTCAGTCGTTGATTTGTCGCAGAATTCAATATTTTTTTTGTCACCTTTGGTCGCTGATTTTGTCACAATTTTGTCGCAATTTTGTAATTGTTTACCTATATTTTTCCAGTATTCCAATTTTTTTTTTGTCTACACATTTTCAAGAACCTGTTGAATTTCAAATATAATAACCAAACCTATTTATAAAATAGTCATTCATTACAATAATAATCAAATAACACAACATTCATAATTAAGTTATTAATATATATATAATACATATATAATTAAGTTATTAATAATAAAATAACACAACATTCATAATACTCAGTCGTAGTCGTGTTTTATCAGGGTAATGATAGAAGCGATAAACAGCTGTAAAACCCAGCAATCTATCTAAAACATCACCCTGCTAATCATTTTTCTGTTGAATCAGTACATATAGTTCCCATCCTGGATCGGTAACATCAATAGGGTTGCTACCTGACAAGAAAAAAATGTGTTTCAGAAATTGCATTTTACATTTGGACTCTAATGTAGTTTAGAAAAGATTGCCTTGATAGAATAAGAAAATCACCATCAACAAGAAGAAGAACGAGAGGAATCACGCGACTGTAAAGTTGTCCAGCACTTGCATTGCCCATCACCATGCGAACAACCTGACCAAGTAGGAGAACATATTAACCATGGCCCTCAGTTTCAAGACCTCTTTTAAATGCAAATGTAGAGAAACAGTAATGAGTAGAAAAATGCTTATCTTGTGTCAACATCCCCAACTCAAATACCAACTTTTCTCCCCTAAAAAGTTATTCTAAGAATGAAAAAAAAAACCAGTGAAAACCAAGGACTTCACACTTGCTGAAAAAGCACTGGAATAATAGTAATAAACTGATGATTCAAAATGCAAAATGCTAGATAAGCAACTACCATTTTTACGATACAAGAATAAATTAAAGCCAAATCAATATTAGAATCACCTTCAAATCTAAACTAGTTGCTCCTGAATGATTATTAGAATCACCAATGTGTCCATTAGAGCCTTCATGTTGCAATGTTTCTCCAGTTGAGACAAGGGATCTGCAAATAATTTAAAGTTATACATATAAAATCACAAACAAACTGCAAAAAACCAGCACAGCATGGATAAATAAAATCTTGATAACTGGACGTGCACAACATCTGATTACATATTACCTAGTCAGCTGACTCTCAGCTGAAAATTATTGAAAGAAGTCATCTTTACTCTCCACAAGAGTCTCTGCAAAAATACTTTGTATATAACAACTAAATTAATCAGCAGATACATCAATATAATAGAAGCGTGAAAATAAAGGGCCAGACGGTACTCAGAATATACCTGAAGAGCAGATTTAAGGTCTGTGATCCCTTTTCCTCCCTTAAAACAAACAGCAATAGCAGTCATTAGCATGCTGAAGATATGAAACCAGAACAGTCTCAAATTTAATCTGATTGACAGGAACAAATTGACGTTGATATGTAAAATACAAAGAATCTTATTACTCACACCAGATGTACTCTGATATGTAATATCAGCATATGCATGAAATGGTATGCTGCTAATCCAGATTGTTATCTGCATAACCATATTGAAAAACATGGATTATAAAGTACTCCATCTTAAAGAATTAACCATTTATGGAAACTGTAACCATGTTGACAGGAATGAGCGACATACAGAAGATAAATTGTAAACATTGCTAATTGTTTACTCACTATGCAAACACAGACAAGCTTCAATTAATAGTAATATTCACCTTCAATCCATGGTAACCATATATTTTCCCATCGTAATAAAAAAAGCCATTCAAGTCAACCGGATTGATGCAAAAACTGTCTGAAGCACCTACCTGTTCCTTGCTAGAAACTAAGGCACCAAGAATCAATTACAGATAAAAGTTCAACAAATAAGAAAAATGTATTCACCAGTAATTTCAAAGAAGAAAGGGGCAATAAGAAGAGGCAAAACAGACAACATCATTTATAAGTAGCTTTACAATAAGATCTTGACTCTACTAGCTAATAAACTAATATATCAAACAAGGATACCAGCAAACTATAGCCTATGTATTGTGTTGGTTCATCAGATATAACATACATGAGAGCATTTATCGAACAAGGATGCTGCCGTTAGCCGTTTGTAAGAAAATATGCTAAAAACTGAGGACAAAACAGAGAAACTTAAAGAATCCCTTAACCAAGTATAAAATAGGTGAATTATATACACGCATTTTCTCGGCAACCAAATAGAGAAGTATAATAGCACGCATCAAATAGGTAATTAAGTAAATACAACGAGAAGAATCCAGTGGAGAAATGCACCAAAAATAACCAATTCATGGACTACTACAAACAAAATCAAGCCAATAAATCAAAATAAGCTTATTTAACCAGTAAAAATTATCATACTCAGGTAAATTTTAATGCATTCACTGGCCTCGATTCCAGCATCTGCAACAAAAGAAAAAAAATCATTTTCAAAAGAATGAAAAATAGATAGAAAGAATGCGGCAAAATTCAGCTATAAAGAAACAAATACTAAATGAAATAATTGAAACGAATCCTCAGACGGGAGTGTAGTAGAAAGAAAAAATGAAACGGTTAAATGGGAGCTGAGTTGACTCACCGACGTTGGAGAAGCCAACGCGCCTTCTTTTCTTCGGCTCGGCGGTGGGATCGGTGGTAGGTTGCTGCTTCTGCCCCATCGGTTTTGGATTTGGTTAGGGTTAGGGCTTTTCAGCATGGGAAATGGGAAAGGGAGAAGCCAGAAATTATACTGTACAAATGAGAACATTTAGGTCCCATATATACTAAAGAGCAGTGGACCTGTGACAAACTGAAAATGGAGAGTTTGCGCACCTCATTTCCGCGACAACGAACGCAAAGCAGGCTTTTTTTAATTGATATTATGTTTCTTGTCCATTTTGAGTTCACTGCAATCATTGTTCCAAGAATCGTTTCTAATTGATTAGAGCCAAATTGTTCGACAAGAAATTTGTAGGTTAAATCTCCCTTAACCGAAATTAAAAGCTCAATTTCAACAGCAATTTCTTCAACAAACAACAATTTCCAAACCAGTAAAATTAAAGAAAGAGAAACTTACGATAGGAAAATCGAGTGGATTGCGGCGAGTCAATTTTTCTTCATCGGGCGCCATACAAACCACTTGCTTTTGTCGTCTGCTCCGATTTGTATTAATACTACTAGTAGTAGAAGAAATCAGGAGTCCAGAACCAAAAATCGGAGTAGAGAAAACGAGAGAGCACCGGCCAGCAACCATAGACACCATAGTTTCTGTATTTTACACTATCTTGTTCTCCTCCTTGTTGCTGTTCTTTAATCTTCTTCTTCGTCTCGTTTAGTTCCCCTAAGAATCGAAAGAGTTGTATTAGAAAACAAAAACACACACACCAACCGCCTCTCTCTACGCCCTCCATAATCGCATTTCTATCCCCATCTGCTTTTTCTGGTTCGTATGCATATGGATCTTCTAACTGGGCTGGCTCAGTTTAATTTTCAAAAAACCTTCTTTTAGTAGAAATTAAATCGAAATTATACCGTATAACACATTTTTAAATTTTTTTTTTTGAGAAATTTACGCTGCATAATATATTTTTTTATTTTTTTAAAATATTTTATATTTTTTAATATTTTTAATATACTAAAAATATATTTAATATATACTTTTAAAAATTAAATATATATTTAATATATTAAATATTTATTCAAAATATACTTCTAAAAGGAGTATTTTTAAAATTTAAAATTAAAAAAGAGTATTTTTGAAATTGAAAAAGAAAAATATATATTTTTAAAAATATTTTTATTTTTTAGAATAATTTTAAAGAAACTCCTTTTTTAATATTATGTATTTTTTATGTATTTTTAATATATTAAATATATATCTAATATATATTTTTAAAAAATGAATATATTTTTAATATATCAAATATATATATATTTAAAATATACTTGAAGTATTTTTAAAATTAAAAATTAAATAAAGGATATTTTTTAAATTAAAAAGAAAAATGAATATTTTTATAAATATTTTTATTTTTTTAGAAGATTTTGAAGAAATCCCGTTCGATATATGGGCTTTAAGACCGAGGCGAGTCAGTATCTTTTCTAAACTTTTTTTATTTTACTTGAATTTTGCATTATATTTGCGCAGAAAATCTCTCTCTAAGGTAAAACTGTTGCAAGTGCCTTTCAGTTTTTGTAATACTTATACATTATATTATATTATGTGCTAAATAAATTAGCGACTAATCTGCGACTAACTATTTTTCTGGCAAATCAGCGAGCCATTTAGTGACTAATTAGCGACCAATTACTTTAAAATAGAAAATAAAATTAATTTCTCGCTAATTGGTCGCTATATTCTCGCAAATTAGCGACTAATCTGCGACTAACTATTTTTCTCGCAAATCAGCGAGCCATTTAGCGACTAATTAGCGACCAATTACTTTAAAATAGAAAATAAAATTAATTTCTCGCTAATTGGTCGCTATATTCTCGCAAATTAGCGACTAATCTGCGACTAACTATTTTTCTCGCAAATCAGCGAGCCATTTAGCGACTAATTAGCGACCAATTACTTTAAAATAGAAAATAAACACATTCTTTGCTAATTTGTCGTAAATTAGTCGTAACGTCGTCGCTCATTGTTGGCACCAAAATTTGGCGCAAAATTCAGCGACACATTCAGCGAGAAACGACCTTTTATCGCTATTCAGCGACAGATTCTACGATCATTTTTTTTGTCGTTAATCAGCGACACATTTAGCGACCCATTCAACGACGGAATGTTGGAAAGACGCTTATCTTAATTCTTTGTCATAAAGTTGTCGTTGATAAAGTCACTAATCAGCGACGAAATAAGAGTTGTCACAGAATGCGTCGCTGATTGCGCTTTTTTTTGTAGTGACTATTTTGACTATTTTCATAAACTTGTAGTTAATTTTTTTTTTTGGGTTTAAGAAGAACATTAAAATTAATTTTTAATTTTTCTATAAGTTATAATTAACTTTTTTCGGGTTTAGGGATAACATTAAAATTAAGTTTTACTAATTTGTGAGCGGAGATTTTCGCTCCTACTCTCGGTGGAATGATTCTTGTGACTTCAACACTGTTAGGCTTAGGGCCTTAGAGAATACGTGCCTAAACCTGGAGAAAATAGAGTAGCCACCCGGAAGGACAAAAACAAAAGGGTGGATGACTCGATTTCTAAAAAATCTCCAGCCCCTTAATGGGTTTAGAAAGTTGGGTACGTGCGTGGAGAAGGTGAGAATAACCCAACACCCCCACAGTGCTCTTTTCAGGTCTAAATATTATAAAATTCTTAGTTAGTATGATATTATCTATAGTACATGTGAATATTAAAATAAAACATTATTGTATTAAAATCAAAATAATAGTGAAAATAAAATAATAAATTAGCACCCATATAAGATAAAAATATGCCCTTAAAATCATATCCAATGTCTAAAATAAAATAAATATAATACCCACCAAAAGGTGAAAACATATCCTTTTACATTAATCCAAAAATTGAAATAACTTAAATTACACGAAACTTTGATTATTGAGGTACCCAATTAGTGGAAACATACCTCTTACATTCTTAAACTAAAATAAACCAATAAAAACATTGAACTATTCATCATAAAAGTAAATCATCCATCAGAAATCAAAAGAGAAATAAATCATCCATCAAGACATAAGCATGCATTAATAATAAGTTCTATATTTAAATATCATATTAAACAATAGATGTACAAACTAGGATTTTTAATTTATGAATTAGGGTTTAAGAAAATATTATTAATGTTTTAAGGTTTCATAAAAATACAATTAGGATTTTTACAAAATTAGGGTTTTAAGAAAATACTATTAAGGTTTCATAAAAATACAATTAGGGTTTTTACATAATTAGGGTTTTAGGAAAATAGAATTATGGTTTAGGGTTTTAAAAATTGGTTTACTAGTTTTTAAGGTTTTAGGATTTAAAATTGTCTTAGGGGTTTTAGGATTGAAAAACTGATTTTAGGGTTTTGATATTGAAAGCTGGTTTTAGGGTTTTGATATTAAAAATGCATTTTAGGGTTTTAGTTATTTGAACTTGGTTACTAAATTATATGAATAAAGCTACTGTATGATTATATGAAACATGTTCTCATAAATCAATACTGGATATCGAAATGGATTACTTTGAAAAGATGAGTTAAAAAGGGTTTATATGAGTGTTGTGAACTGAACCAATCTATTACCTATTAACATTAAAAAAAAAAACCCTATCACAACTATTGTTTTAAATTAAATAGTTTACTGGATGTAAACTGGAACTCTCAAACAAGGCTACTGAATGTTTATAAAAGTGTAGGAAAGAAATAAAACAATGAAACAATAATGGATGAATAACTGAAAACTTAAAACAAACTGAAAAAGGGATTGCAAACCTCCATTGTCGGTTCCACAGATATTTTATGTTGATCCAAGCTTTATATTTTCACCAACCATTAAATTTTGGTTGAACAGAATGAAGACAGCCGTCCACTACCTTCTTGGTTGTGCTCACTCAATCTTCAATATTTGCTAGGGTTTCTAATTGTTTAATGCTTACTGTTTGATTATTGCTTCTTGTTGTTTTGGCTGCCTATTTTAAAACCTATTTTTATAAGAACATATTAGGTTAAACTCTGTTAAACGAGTGATAGTTTCCTAATTAAGCATGGTCCTTTTGAGGCATATCGAATTAAAATAATTTGAATTCAGGATGAACCGTGACCTTGTCGAACTAAAACCATTTGAATTCGAGGCCAAAACTTGACCATATCGAACTAAAAAATATTTTAATCCGACATGGACATTGTAAACCCTTAATTTTTGATCCAGTCTGGTCCGATATTTTTTATATAGTCTAAAATAATTTTTGTGATATTTTAATTAAACAATATCTATTTTAGTATTTATTATTTATAATTTTTAATAAAAATAAAAAAGTAATATTAGTAAAGTTAAAAATATATATATAAAATAAATAAATAAATAAAAATTAGCGACAAAAAATTTCATCGCCGAAAGTCAATTGGCTTGGGCCAATTCGCTGTAGGAAATTCCTGCGGCGAATTGGCTGGCTGCCCAGCCCTCGCTCACAATTTCGCTCGCAGTAGTTTTTTCGCCAGCGCAATTTTCCAACGCAGTTTTTTCCGAAACCAAATTCAATTTGGTTTTGGTTCCTTTTCCTAAATGGGTTTAATTTCCTTAGACAATTAGAAGTAGTTTTATTATTTTTCCTATAAATACCACATTAAAACATAGATTAGGGAGGAAGAAAATTATTTTACTGGATCGAAGACTCAAAAATTCTATCGGCCAAATGAAAACCCTAGCAAGCAAGAGACAACAACGAAAGGAAGCAATCATCTCCAAATTGCTTTGCTCAACCAAAATCAAATATGAAGTAGGCAACAACTTGGTTCATTCTCTTCAAATTTGGTGGAGCCTTCAAACATAGGTAAATTGCTCTAACTTTAGTTTATTCAATCATCAATCATCTTCACCTTTTAAATCATCATCACACTACCTAAGTTATTTAATTATTCCTTCAATTTAATTTAGGCAGTAGCATGAATTAGTTTATACAATACTTAAGATCTTAATTAAAGTAAATAATATAATCGTTCAGCACAAATCTAATTTTAAAATCCTAAATCATTATCCTGTTTCTAAAACTTCAAAAACCCTAAATCATCCTTCTGTTTCTAAAACTTTAACAACCCTAAATTACTCTTCTGCTTCCAAAAACTTTAAAACCCTAAATTATTTTTTCTATTTCCAAAATTTTAAAAATCCTAAATTATTTTTCCCGAACTATTTTCTTAATCATCTAAACTCTAACTTTTTGTCCAAAATTTTCAAATGTCTTCTTAAATCTCCAAACCCTAATCTTCTTTATAGTTTCTAAAAACTTTAATCATAATTGTTTCTATAAAACTCTAAACTGTTTTCTTAAATCCTAAGATCAAACATTTTTTCCAAAATATCAAAAAAAAAAACCCCTAATTTTCTCAATACAGTAAACCTAGTTTTCCTAAATCCTAATTTTTAAAATATCAAAACTTTATGACAAGTTCATCAACACCTAAAGCCCTAATCCAGTGAACCTAAAACTCAATCTAATAAATCTAAATCCTAATTCTTAACTCAGAAACCTAAAACCATAATCTAAAACCCAATATTTTAAAATTATAAACCCTAATGTCTTAAAAAGCTCTAATTTCATGATGTTTGCTTAAAACCCTAGCTAAACCTACTTTTTTTAAATCACAGCAACATTATCTTCATAAAAACATCAAAAACCTTAAATCTTTTTAACATCCAGTAGCTATATTATTACTTTAAAATATTTCTCAACAAATTAAACTAGTATATGCAAAACCCTAGTTATTGAACATAAGACCATAGAAATCCTACTTAATGCATGAACCCCTAAAGTTAATATATTTACTGTTTTATTTAAATTGGATGAATGTTTATTATATATTTTGATTGATGTTTGATATCTTTGATGAATGATTTATTTATTATGAATGGTTATTTACTTTTATCGATTTATCTTGATTTCCAAATATTGTAAGAGGTATGTTTCCACTTTGCGGGTACCTCATTAATTATTTTCTATGTAATTTAAATTGCTTTTATATTTTGGACCAATGTAAAGAAAATGTTTCCACCTTTTGGTAGGTGTCCTATTTAGTTTAGACATGAACGATGTAAGGACATGTTTCCATCCTCAGATGGGTGTCCATTTATTTGCTTTGTTTGGACATTACTTTGATTTTAATATAATGATGCTTTATTTTAATTGTTGCACGTAATATGGATAATATTGTTATACTTAAGAATTTTATAATATTAAGACCTGCAAAGGAGGCCGGTTCCAATGAACCGGGCGTTGTGGGGGTGCTGGGCCATTTCTAACTTTCCCCACACGTATCCAACTTTCTGAATCCATTAGGGGGTTGGGGATTCCTTAGGAATCGAGTCATCCACCCTTTTCTTTTTCCCGGCCCGTCCGGGTGGTGACTTCATTTTCTCCGGGCTTAGGCTCGTGTTCTCTAAGGTCCCGAGCCTAAATAGTGCCGAAGTCATAAGAACTATTTCACCGGGAGTGGGGGCAAAAATCCCAGCTCACAGACATGGACCAAGGTCCATATCGAATTGGCAGCCCTAGTTCGACATGGACAAGGTCCATATCAAACTAGGAATGTGCTAATTCGATATGGACCATTGTCCATATCGAATTAGGCATTGCCTGATTCAATGTGGATGCCCATATCAAATTAGGCATGTCTTAGTTAGATATGGACATGTTCCATATCGAATTATGCATTGCCTAATTCGATATGGACCACCCATATCACATTCGTCAGGCTTAGTTTGATATGGTATGGTCCATATCGACCTAAATTTACTTTCAGACTATTTAAGGTTTTAAAAATTAAACCAGATTTATTTAGGCCTTATAAAAATTGAACCAATTAAATTAAAAGCTTAAAATAATTTTAAGCCATTAATAATGGATCAATAAGTACTTATGTCATATTTAATTAGGACCGAACTAGCTTAGGGCCAAAATCAAGGGTCTACAATTTGCCCCTTGCTTGAATGATCTTGAATTTATTCAGAGAGTGAAAAGTAATATGACTTTGAGCTAAGTTTGGACACAGATGGGTTATGGGCCCGAGACTAGTTTGGGTTCTAGACTCGAGATTGAATATGGGTTATGGACCCGAGATTGGTTTGGTTAGGTTCTAGACCCGAGACTGGATCGAGTTCTAGACTCAAGACTAGATTTGGATTCTCAATTCGATGACTGAATTTGCATTCTCAACCAAAAATTGGATTTGGGTTCTCGACCCGATGATTAGATTTGGGTTCTTGACCCGAAATTGAATTTAGGTTCTCAACTTGATGACTAAATTTGAGTTCTCGTTCCAAGTCTAGATTTGGGTTCTTGACGCGATGACTTGAGTTGGGTTCTTGACTTGATGATTGGATTTAGGCTCTCGACCCAAAATTAAATTTAGGTTCTCGACCCGATGACTGAATTTGGGTTCTCGACCCACAATTGGATTTGGTTTCTCGACCCGATGACTGGATTTAGGTTCTTGATCCAAAATTGAATTTGGGCTCTTGACTCGATGACTGAATTTGGTTTTTTGACCTAAAATTGAATTTGGATTCTCGACCTGAGGATGATTTGATTTAGGTACTCGATCCATGATTGAATTTGGATTCTCGACTCGAGGCTGGATTTGATTTGGGTACTCAACCTATGACTGAATTTGGGTTCTCGACCCAAGGCTGGATTTGATTTAGGTACTTGACTCGTGACTTAAGGTCTTCTAGCTTGACTGTTCTTTTTGTCATTTGAGAATTTTGGCTTTCTTCTAGCCACTCATTCCATTCTTCAATGGATTCTGATAACCTTCTATCATCAAAGAGTTCTGGCTTTCTTCTAGCCATCAGCTTTAGGTCTTCTACCTAAACATTAGGTCTGTATCTTCAAATGTCGGCTCTTCACTCTTCACAATGGATTTTCATCCTTGAAATTTGGGTCGTCACCCTTCAAATTGGATCATCATTCTGCATTGACTTAAACACTTCTAGCTAGACCATTTTTTTTGTCTTTTGCATATTCATTCTTTTTGGGAATTCTTACCTTCTTCTTGTCCCATTCTTTTTGTTCTTTCTTTTGCAAAAAAAATTAGATATTTTTTTAGCTAGCCCTCATATTCTCTCTTTGTACCCTACATGGCAAAATTTTGAAAATGAGTCTGAAAATATTTTATACGAGCATAAACTCAAAAATTGAAAAGGAGAATTTTTGCCCCTTATGTAGGCTTAACAATGATTTTGTTCCCATGTATGCTCCGATTGATGTTCACATTTTATCTAGTTCTTTGCACAAGCATGCATCTCCATTTTTGTAAAGTAACTAAATCTTTCTCAAGAAATGGACCTTCTATGCCTCCTGATTCTATATCTACTTCATGTTTGCTTCATAGAGTATTTGTTGTTCATTTTGACAAAGAATAGACAATGTAGTGTGATATGATCATATATGCATGATATGCATAAATAATACTTACAATGGTTCTATTGACTCACAGATTGAGGTAATTAGCTAAAGTTTTCCCTTGGATTCCTTCCAAATGATCGTTCAAGTCTTGCATTGAAATGGCAGAAGACTTTACATTTATGGCTTTTAAGATATTGAAAAATGAGTGGTGAGACCCAAGAAGCATAGAGATACATCCATTTCAAACTATAATTCAGCACATCAGTTGGTAGTTTCTTCATAACCTTGAAAATGATTATTTATTTTGCCCAATGTGTCCTTTGAGATTCGACGGTGCAACAGACTTCCCTTAACTTGAAGGTTTATATAACAAAAATTTTTTTTTAAAAAAAAAATCAAATGTTGACTTTGTTAAATCAGTGTCAATTTACCTCAGGACTCGACTTTCCCAAATCAATATATCTATAATATGATAACCCTAGTTACCATACTAAACTCGGGAATCAATTCTATTTGAGTAAGAACTATTGCACTTCAGATAGGCACATACACATTACTTCTCCAAAGGTCTAATTGAGTTTAAATATTGTCTACCTCATATGCATGTTTATCCAAACAATATCCACTAATAGGCTCTACCTACTAAAAGAGATCAATAGGTCTTTAATAGGCATGAAACAGGGTCTATAAGGGATATGGTTAAATGAAGGCCATTTTCAAATTGGAGCTAATGTGATACTGCTAGCAAACACTCTGTAGACCCTTAATTTTTAACCCAGTTCGGTCCAATATATTTTATTTAGTCCAAAATAATTTTTGTGTTATCTCAATTAAATAATATTTGTTTTAGTATTTATTTTTTTTATAATTTTTAAAAATTATTATTATTATAATAATAAATAATAAATAAATAATAAAAATTGGCGACGGAAAAATCGGCGAGGAAAAATTTCATCGCCGAAAGTCATTGGACGAAATGGCCTTGGGCCATTTCGCCTGCAAGAATTTCTTGCGGGCGAAATGGCTTCTGGCTGCGCCCATCGCAATTTTCAACGCAATTCCTTGCAGCCGTCGCAAATTTCTCCAGCCAAATTTTTTCAACGCAATTTTTTTTCGAAATCAAATTCTATTTGGTTTCGGTTTTCTTTTCCTAAGTAATTATAGTTTCCTTAAACAATTGAAATTAATCTCCTAAATTTCCTATAAATAACACTAAAAAAACACAGAAAAAGGGATCTGGGATATCTTTGGATCGGGACTTTTTAGAGGAGAGACTTTTGGACTTGGATCAAATAGTGAAACTTCAGATTTGAGAGGAATAAGCAAGCAAGCAATCAAGCCATCAAAGGCAGCAATCCTGCCTTTGTCCTTGTTCATCCAAGAAGCAATTTTTGGTGAAACCAACGAACGAAGGTTTGAATCTCTAATTTCATTTTATTTTCTTATAGTAGCTTTGTTTCTTTGATTCATAAGATAATACACACAAAACCTTGATTTATAAACATGTAGTAACATTGATCTCCGTTTCAATAACATAAATGATTTGTTCTGTTTTCAAATACCTTAAAAACCCTAAATCGTTTCTCCTATTTTCAAAAACCCTAAAAGTTACTTTTCTGTTTCTTCTAAACTTAAGAACCCTAACCTATTTCTTCAAAACCTTAAAACTCTAGATTTTTCCTTCTATTTCTAAAAACCCTAAAAAAAAAATACTTTTTTGTTTCTAGAAACCTTAAATAGTTTTTCCTATTTCCAAAAGCTTTTAAAAACCCTAAACTGTTTTCTTCTAATTCTAAACCCTAATTTTTCTAAAAATCCTAATTCTCTCAAAACCAAAATCGTAAACCCTAGTTTTACTAAACCCTAATCCTTAAAACCTTAAAACCTTATAAACCTAAATATTAAAACTCAATACAGTAAATCCAAAACAACAATCCAGTAACCAAGAACTATAAACCAAATGTTTTAATATTCTAAAGCCCTAATTTCATAATGTTACCCCTAAACCATAATTTGATTCATGAAACCCTAATTCATTGCAATTTTTCAAAACCTTTATAGTAGGTTAAACAAATAACAATAATAATACTAAAATACTAAAATTCCAAAACCCTAATAAATTAATTAAAAAACTTTAAATAGAAACAGTAAACCTCAATTTGTATCTTCATTTGCTTTATTTTTAAAATTTTATTATGTAGTCTATTATGTGCTTTGATGATTGATTTATTTAAGTTCAATGCTTGATTTATTTAACTTATCATGGATGGATGTTTATTATATATTTTGATTGATGTTTAATATCTTTGATAAATGATTTATTTATGATGAATGGTTATTTACTTTTATCAATTTATTTTGATTTTCAAATGATGTAAGAGGTATATTTCCACTTTGTGGTTACCTCATTAATTAATTATCATGTAATTTAAATTGCTTTTATATTTTAACTAATGTAAAGGACATGTTTCTACCTTTTGGTGGGTGTCCTATTTGTTTAGACATGGATGATGTAAGAGCATGTTTCCATCTTCGGATGGGTGTCCATTTATTTGCTTTGTTTGGACATTGCTTTGATTTTAATATAACGATGCTTTATTTCAATTGTTGCATGTAATATGGATAATATTGTTATATTTAAGAATTTTATAATATTAAGACCTGTAAAGGAGGCCGGTTCCAATGAACCGGGCGTTGTGGGGGTGCTGGGCTATTTCTCACATTCTCCACACATACCTAACTTTTCAAACCCATCAGGGGAGTCATCCATCCCTTTCTTTTTCCCGGCCCATTCGGGTGGCGACTCCATTTTCTCCTTACTTAGGTTCGTGTTCTCTAAGGCCCCGAGCCTAAACAGTGCCGAAGTTGCAAGAACCATTCCACCGGGAGTGGAGGTGAAAATCCCCGCTCACTGTGGTGACTCCATGGGGATATGAGAAGTTGATTCCGTTGGTCTTTATATTATTCTATTCTTTCATATAATGATATTATCCATTGTATCATATTAGATTGCATCGTGTGCGTGAGTTAGGACGCCCGTGTTACCTATGTTGTGTTATGTAAGGGATACCATACTTTCACTCAAGGTATGGAGATCGAGCATGGCATAACCACTGATAGCCTCGTACCATTTGATATATAATTGGCTTAGTTACTTTCCTTAGGTTTTACCCCAAATGTATGTTGTTTTACTATGGTTAATTTATCTTGGCTTAAATCATGGCTTATTTGGTTTGTTCTTTTTCTAATATGACCCAAGTACATTTGCAAGCTCAAATAAATTTTTTCTTTAAAATCCAAAAGACCAAAACTATCTTCAAAAAATTTCAAGATGGTCTTTGGATATAAAACTTTTCTAAAAACAAATAAAAAATTCTTTTGCTCATGGCCCAAATACTAAGCCCAAAATCCATTTTTTCTATGGGCTTAGAAATAAAATTATTTTTATCCAACCTTTTCTTATAAAGAGCTTGCAAATTATTTAGGTCAATTACGAAATACTAAAAATCAATTGTGAGCCTAGTTTATACTAAGAATAATTAATCATGGGCTTGTTTTTGGCATGAATCATTAGTTGTTTTTTCAAATGAGAAATCAATTTATAATAAACCTCTTAGTTTAGTTTTAATCCAATATAGCATAAAAGCTACTTTAGTTGGATAAATGGATTAAAATCTAATTAACGGGAATTATTATGCACTGATTCCCATTTTCAAAAATATAACTATTGGTTGAAACGTCCAAGGGAAATATTCGAAAACAAGATACCCCATGTTGATATTTTCTTAACCATATACCTAGGAAAAGAGACTCGCCTTTCGTGTGTGGATGTTATAAGGTTGGAAGGAATGTTCCACTTATCTTTGTCTATTGTTCGTGCATACATGCATACATTTGCATCTCATATCATTAATCCTCTCTGGCTCACAGCCCTGGATTACGATAGTTCAAAAGCTTACAACAATTCGACCTACGCCGGAGATGAAGAATCTAGCAACGACTCAATCTCTTTTTCACCAAAAGCAATGGAGCCTGAACAAATTCAAAGAATGGCGAATGATGCCCTCAATGCCAAGATGGAAGAAATAAAAGAGGCCCTAGCTGAGACCATGAGAACCAATTGGCTGCAATTTTAGGAAACAATGCCGAAGTATCTGCTAGCACTAATAAGCCAAAGGACAAGGGGAAGGCTAAAGTTGGTGAAGTGGCTTTTTGATGATGATAAGGTGATCATTGATGATGATGATTGGGCTCAATACTACCAAGATCCTCAAGACAAGAAGGAGTCGAAGGTTGTTGAGAAGACAACTATTGAAAAGATCGAGACGTTTGATGTTGAGAAGATGATTGCTGATTTAGAAAAGAAATTTGAGAAGAAGCTGAAAACCGAGGAAATGTCCGAGATCGACAAACTATTTGAACAAGATGAGGAGGTCCCTTATAAGTTCAAGATGCCATCCTTTGCAAAGTTCAATGGAACTGGAAACCCCCATCTCCATGTGAAGCAGTATATCACTGCCATGCAGTCTGCCCGAGCTACTAAAGCTCAAACTCTGAGATATTTCATGCTCTCATTAGACCCTATTGTCCAAAATTAGTTCAACACCTTAGAGGAAAGTACTCAAAAAGATTAGGACATGTTGTACAAGGCTTTCAATCAGCAATATGGGTATAATGTCGAGCTTGAAGTTACCTTAATGGAAGCTGAGTCCATTAGACAAAGGTCAAATGAGAATTTTGTGGACTATGTGAAAAGGTGGAGAAATAAGGCTGCTTTGCTCAAGAAAAGGCCCGATGAATCTGATCAAATAAGGATGATCGTGATAGGCGTCTTGCCCAATCTCCGTGAAAGGATGTCTCACACCCTTATAAGGGATTTCAAAGATCTTCTCCAAGCTGGTCTACAAATTGAAGAGTGGGAAAGGGAGAAAAATTGCTTTTCAATAAGAAGGAATGAGAAAGGGAATTATCAGTGTAGCAATCAAAGCACGCAAAAAGAAGTTGATGTTAATGTGACCGGTCAAGGAAATAAAAGAAAATTCTCATAATTGGGGAAACCTCTATCTTGGATTTTTAGCAAGCTGCAAAAGAAAGGGTTGTTATAACCGTTAGCTCCTCGACCATTACATAATTCCCTGCCACCAAACTTCAATGCCGAGGCCTTCTGTCAATTTCATCAAATACAAGGGCATGAAATAGATAAATGTGCTCGTCTAAGGCATGAGATCTCAGATTTGATTGATAGTGGCAAGCTACCCGAGCCGGATAAGCCCGATACCAAGAACAACACTTTGCCTAAATTTGGAAGAGTGCCACCACCAGCAACCTTCATGGTGGGAAAAGGATTGGAAGAAGATTTTGTTTTATCCTCTTTTCAAGATGGGAATGTTGAAGATGTGAAAGGAGAAGGAGCTTAATTCAACAAATTGTCCTTAGCTTGAATGTTACTTTTCAATTTTACTTTCTTTAATATTTAATTGGAACAATCGTGTTTTTCAAATTTAAAGTTGTTTGAATAAATTACTTTCATCAAAAATTCTGTTAGTCTTTGTTCATTTTGGTGCTCAACCAATGAGGAATCTAGCTATATAATTCATGAATTAATATATTTATGCATCATGGCTCGAATGACTTTACTAGGTAAGGGAATTGCTCTATAGCTTTGAGTTGTGTATGCTTACTTAGAGAGGGCTCATGCATAATTACTTTAGTTTGGGTCCTAGTCAGTCTTAGAACATGTTTAGACAAACTTTTGAGGCAAAATTGAACTCTGCTTATTTAAGGGAGAGATGATCTAGGCATTGTTTGGTTAGCCAACAACTAGTATCCACCCTATTAAATATCAATCCCTAGTTGTCCCTTTGAGCCTTCATAAAATTTTAGCTTTCTTTTCATTGGCTTACAAATCCCGATAACCTACCCTGAGCTGTTGTGATACTTTTGACAAGTCTTATGATCACTAAGGTGAAGAGGCAAGAAGATCAAAGAAAGGAATGAAAGCCAAAACTGTAAGGATAGTTGATGCTATCAAGACCATGGGGATAGTTGATGTTCTCAAGACCATAAGGATAGTTGAAGTTTTCTTAATATTTCCAATATATCAAGACAACATCAGAGTAACAAATGATTTATCCCTATTAAAGAAGATTTATGTCGCTCCACTCATCCATTATTGGAAACCCAAGTTGATACAAACAAGACAACTCTTTTAGAGCTAGAAAAAAAAAGAAAAAGAAAAGAAAAAGAAAAAAGAGGAAAAGAAAAAAGGACAAAAAAATAAAAAGAAAAAAAAAGAAAAAAAAGAAGAAGAAAAATAAAACATAAAAAGGTGGTTCAGAAAGCCAACTAAGTTCTCTTTTACCTAAAACAGCAAAAGGCTTCCCTAAGGACGGTTTGACTTGAATTGGTCCAACCCAACCAACGATTTGATCAAAATCAAATAAAAAGGAAAAAGGAAAAAGACCATCCAGTTCTTGAAAGTTTTGTATTTGACAATCCTACAAGGAAGAAGGACGAAATGATAAAATGCTCAAAGAAAGGGAAGAGTAAGAAAAATAAAAAGAAAGAAAAGGGAGAAGAAGAAAAGAAACAAATTTGGGTACCAAACATTTTGCAAGGGCAAAGACTGTCCTAATCAAGATCCAGATTAATGCCAAGGAGATAGAAGGAATTTTCAGTATTGCAAGATTGCTCCCAACTGCCTAAAGTTCAAACAAGGAATTTACAGTGTGGGGGTTTGTCCATAGTGTAACAATAGCTCCAACTTACAAATGGCCTTCATTTAACCCATGTCCCTTATAGGCCCCATTTAAAGCCTATCAAAGACCTATTGATCTCTCTTGGTAGGTAGAGTCTATTAGTGGAGATAGTTTGAATAAGCATGCATATGAGATAGACAATGTTTAAACTCAATGAGACCTTTGGCCAAGTAATGTGTATGTGCCTATCTGAAGTGCAATAGTTCTTGCTTAAATAGAAATGATTCCCAAGTTTAGTATCGTAACTAGGGTTGTCATGTTATAGATATGTTAATTTGAAAAAATCAAGTCCTGAGGTACATCGACGTTGATTTGGCAAAGCCAACATTTGATTTTAAAATCAAAATTCAAAAAATTTAAAAAAGTTTTTGTCATACAAAACCTTCAAGTTAAAGGGAGTATGTTGAACTGTCGAATCTCGAAGAACACATTGGGCAAAATAAATGATTACTGGCAAGGTCAAGAAGAAGATACCAACTGGCATGCTGAAACATAGTTTAAAATGGATGTATCCCCGACTCTACTGATTAGAGTCTCCACCACTCCTATTTTGAACATCTTAAAGATAAAAGCCATAAATGTGGGGCATTGTGTCATTCCAATGCAAGACCTGAACGAGCATCTGAAAGGAACCAATGAGAACACTTCTGCTGATCACCTCGGTCTATGAGTCGATGGAATGACTATAAGTATCATTCATGCATATCATGCATACATGAGCATATCACATCGCATTTTCTTATCTTGTATTATCTATTCTTTATTAAGGTGAACAGTAAACACCCTGTGAGGTAAACAATCAAAAGAAGATATCAAATCAAGGGGGGCATAGAAGGCCCATTGCTTGAGAAAGTTCTAGTAATTTTGCAAAGAGAAGAAATGCGTGCTTGTGCGAAGAACTAGACAACAAAAACATCAATCAGAGCCCGCATAGAAAAATCATGGGTTTGAGCCTATGCAGGGGGCAAAGTGTCTTCTTTTCAATTTTTTGAGTTTATATATAAAATATTTTCAAACTCACTTGTCAATATTTTGCCACGCAGGGGGCAGATATGAGGGCCAACTAAAAATAGCTGAATTTTTTGCAAAAAGGAAGAACAAAAGAATGGAACATTAGAACTATCAAAAGAATGAAGATGCAAATGATAAAAAATCAAGATCCAGCTTAAAAGATGAAGATCCAATTTCAAGGGTAAAGACCCGATCTCAAAGGATGAAGATCCATGTTTCAAGGGTAAAGACCCGATCTCCAATAGATAAAGATCCATGTTTCAAGGGTAAAGACCCAATCTCCAAGGATGAAGATCCATTTACGAGGGTGAAGACTCGATCTCCATGGATGAAGATCCATTTTCAAAGGTGAAGATCCGATACTAAGGATGAAGATCCAAGGTCCAACGATGAAGATCCATTTTGATGGTGAAGAACCACAATGCATAGAATAGCCGGAGCAGTCAGAATCCTCAACTCATAAAAGGTCAGTCAAATCCAATTCAATCTCGGGTCCAAGTACCCAGTTACGGGTCCAAGTACCCAAATTAAATCTAATTTAGGATCGAGTATCCCAAACCAGTTTAGGATCGAGTATCCAAATCCAGTTAGGATCGAGTATCCCAATCCAATTTAGGATCGAGTGTCCAAATCCATTTAGGATCGAGTATCCCAATCCAGTTTAGGATCGAGTATCCAAATCCAGTTATGATCGAGTATCCAAATCCAATTTAGGATCGATTATCCAAATCCAGTTAGGAACGAGTATCCAAATCCAGTTTAGGATCGAGTATCCAAATCTAATTTGGATCGAGTATCCAAATCCAGTTAGGATCGAGTATCCAAATCCAATTTAGGATCGAGTATCCAAGTCTAGTTTAGGATCGAGTATCCAAATCTAGTCTCAGGTCTAGAACCCAAATTATTCTTAGGTCTAGAACCTAAAATCTCTTTTAAGTCTAGAACATAGCTCAGGTCCAGAACCCAAATTATACTTAGGTCCAGAACCTAAAATTCCTTCTACGTCCAGAACCTAAAATTCCTTCTAAGTCCAGAACTTAGCTCAGGTCCAGAACCCAAATTATCCTTATGTCCAGAACCTAAAATCTCTTTTAAATTCAGAACTTAGCTCGGGTCCAGAACCCAAATTATCCTTAGGTCCAAAACCTAAAATCTCTTTTAAGTCTAGAACTTAGTTCGGGTCCAGAATCCAAATTTACCCTTAGGTCCAGAACCTAAAATTTTCCTTGAGTCCAGAACTCAAACCGGGTCCAGAACCCAAAACCTCAACCATCTCAGAAAAAATAAGTCTTATTGCTTTTCACTCTCTTTTACTAAAGTCTCAGATCATTCAAGCAGGGGGCAAACTGTCCCTTAATTTTTGACCCAGTCCGGTCTAATATATTTTATTTAGTCCAAAATAATTTTTGTGTTATCTTAATTAAATAATATTTATTTTAGTATTTATTTTTTTTATAATTTTTAAAAATTATAATAATAATAATAAATAATAATAATAAACAAATAAATAAAAATAAAAATAGGCAACGGAAAAATCGGCGACAAAAAATTTCGTCGCCGAAAGTCATTGGACGAAATGGCCTTGGGCCATTTCGCCCGCAGGAGTTTCCTGTAGGCGAAATGGCTTCTGGCCGTGCCCATCGCAATTTTCCACGCAAATTCCTCACAACTATCGCAAATTTTCCCAGCGAAATTTTTCTAACGCCATTTTTTCCGAAATCAAATTCTATTTTGTTTCGGTTTTCTTTTCCTAATTAATTATAGTTTCCTTAAAAAATTGAAATGAATCTCCTAAATTTCCTATAAATAACACTAAAAAATTCAGAAAAAGGGATCTGGGATATCTTTGGATTGGGACTTTTTAGAGGAGAGAATTTTGGACTTGGATCAAATAGTGGAACTTCAGATTTGAGAGGAATAAGCATGCAAGCAATCAAGCCATCAAAGCAGCAATCCTGCCTTTGTCCTTGTTCATCCAAGAAGTAATTTTTGATGGAACTAACGAACGAAGGTTTGAATCTCTAATTTCTTTTTTTTTTCTTACAGTAGCTTTGTTTCTTTGATTCATAAGATTATACACACAAAATCTTGATTTATAAACATGTAGTAACATTGATCTTCATTTTAATAACATAAATGATTTCTTATGTTTCCAAATACCTTAAAAACCCTAAATCGTTTCTTCTATTTTCAAAAACCCTAAAAGTTACTTTTCTGTTTCTTCTAAACTTAAGAACCCTAACCTATTTCTTTAAAACCTTAAAACCCTATTTTTCCTTCTATTTCCAAAAACCCTAAAAAAAATACTTTTCTGTTTCTAGAAACCTTAAATCATTTTTCCTATTTCCAAAAGCTTTTAAAAACCCTAAACTATTTTCTTCTAATTCTTTTTCCAAAATTTTCAAATGCTTTGTTAAATATACAAACTCTAATCTACTTTATAGTTTCTAAAAATCACAATTACGTTATAAAACTTTAAACTATTTTCTTCAACTTCAAAACCAAAACAGTAAACCCCCAAACTAATTATTCTAAACCCTAATTTTCCTAAAAATACTAATTCCCTCAAAACCAAAACCGTAAATCCTAGTTTTACTAAACCCTAATCCTTAAAACCTTAAAACCTTATAAACCAAATATTAAAACTCAATACAGTAAATCCAAAACAACAATCCAGTAACCAAGAACTATAAACCTAATGTTTTAATATTCTAAAACCCTAATTTCATAATGTTACTCCTAAATTCTAATTCGATTTATGAAACCCTAATTCATTCCAATTTTCCAATACCTTTACAGTAGGTTAAACAAATAACAATAATAATACTAAAATACTAAAATTCCAAAACCCTAATATATTAATTAAAAAACTTTAAATAGAAACAGTAAACCTCAATTTGTATCTTTACTAGCTTTATTTTTAGATTTGATTATGTAGTCTATTATGTGCTTTGATGATTGATTTATTTAAGTTCAATGCTTGATTTATTTAACTTATCATGGATGAATATTTATTATATATTTTGATTGATGTTTAATATCTTTGATGAATGGTTATTTATTTTTATCAATTTATTTTGATTTTCAAATGTTGTAAGAGTATGTTTCCACTTTGTGGGTACCTAATTAATTAATTATCATGTAATTTAAATTGCTTTTATATTTTAACCAATGTAAAGGAAATGTTTCTACCTTTTGGTGGGTGTCCTATTAGTTTAGACATGGATTATGTAAGGGCATGTTTCCATCTTTGGATGGGTGTCCATTTATTTGCTTTGTTTGGACATTGCTTTGATTTTAATATAACGATGCTTTATTTTAATTGTTGCATGTAATATGGATAATATTGTTATATTTAAGAATTTTATAATATGAAGACCTATAAAGGAGGCCGGTTCCAATGAACCGGACGTTGTGAGGGTACTGGGCCATTTCTCACCTTCCCCACACGTACCTAACTTTTCGAACCCATTAGGGGGGTTGGGGATTCCTTAGGAATTGAGTCATCCACCCCTTTCTTTTTCTCGGCCCGTACGGGTGGCGACTTCATTTTCTCCGGACTTAGGTATGTGTTCTCTAAGGCCCTGAGCCTAAACAGTGCCGAAGTCGCAAGAACCATTCCACCGGGAGTGGGGGCAAAAATCCCCGCTCACACACTCACACCATAAACTTTTTTGTTGGAACTGTACGCTATTGGAAGCATTCCTAAATTTTGGGTACCATTTCCTTTTGTAGACGTCTTGTTACCTAGCTTCATGAATAGAGCTTTAATTTTCTTCCATCATTTAGTAGAATTCTTGATCTTTTCCTTTTGTAAAACTCAGGATCATTATTCTATACTTTTTTTCTTTGAAATATCAAGTATCAAGACTTTCAAGATTGCAAACTTGGACCTGTGTTGGATAAAATGAAAGATGATCTTTCTCTTATTTCTCTGATTCTATTTGAGTCTTTAGTTGAGCTATACCAATTCAAGTCAATCTATCCTAAGTGGAAGTTTTTTACTGCTTTAGATAACAAGAAATCTGTTGGCTTTCTAAACTGCCCCTCTTTGGATTTTATTTTTTCTTTTTCTCTTCTCTCTTCTCTCTTTTTATTTTTATTATTTTATTATTTTTTATTTTCCTTTTTATTTTCATTTTCTTTTATTTCCTTTTTTCTTTTCTCTCTCTTTTTTTTTATTTTTTTTATTATTTATTTTTTTTCTTTTTCTTTTTTAGTTCTAAGAGAATTTTCTTGTTCGCACCTTATGACTGGATGAGTGGAGTTAGATGAATTTGCTTCAGTGAATCCTTTGCTACTTGTAAGATATTTAGTTTAATTCATGTGAACTTCGACTATCCCTATAGTCTTGGCTGTATATCCTTTCCTTTGATCTTCTTCCCCTTTATTCTTTAGTGATCATCGGACTTGCTATAAGTATCATAAAGGGTAGGTTGTTGGGATTTACAAGCCAATCAGAGTAAGCTAAAAAATTTCATGAAGGCTCAAAGGTACAAACTAGGAATTGATATTAATAAGGTGGATAATAGTTGTTGGCTAACTAAACAATGCCTAGATCATTTTCCCCTTAAATAAGCAGAGTTCAATTTCACCTCGGAAGTTTGTCAAAGCATATTATAAGATTGACTAAGATCTAGACAAAGGTAATTATGTAGGAGCCCTCTCTAAGTAAGCATAAACATCTCAATGGTATAGACCAATTTTCTCATATAGTAAAGTCATTCAGATCATGATGCATAGATACACTAATTTATGAATATCAAGATATACTTGTCATCGGTTAGGCACCAAAATGAACAAAGACCAATTTAAACAAAAATTTGATGAAAGTAATTTATTCAAACAATCTAAATTTAAAAAACATAATTGTTCTAACAATATTAAAGAAAGCAGAAATAAAATAAGTAGCACTAAAGCCTAAGAAAGTTTGTTGAATTATAATCGATGGTGCTTCATCTACTTGGACATGTCAGGGGCAATGGTCATCACATCCTCATCCATAATTCCTCCATCTACATCTTGAAAGGATGATAAGACAAAAATTTCCATCAATCCTCCTATCATGAAGGTTGTTGGCGGTGGCACTCTTCCAAACTTAGGCAATAGGTTGCTTTTAGTATTGGATTTATTGAGCTCGGGCAGCTTACCACTATAGATCAAATCTTGGATCTTGTGTCTTAATTAAGAACATTTATAGTTATCATGCCCTTGCATTTGATGGAATTGACAAAAGGCCTTGGTATCAAAGTTTGGTGGTAGAGGATCTTGTAGCGGTCGAGGAGCCAATGACTGTAATAGTCCTTTTTTCTGTAACTTGTTGAAAACCCAAGACAAAGGTTTCTCCAACTCTGAAAACTATCTTCTATTTGCTTTACCAATAGTTGTATTGACATCCACTTCTTTTTGTGCACTCTGACTGCCATATTAGTAGTTTCCTCTTTCATTCCTGCTTCCAGAAAATCGATTCTTCTCTCGTTCCCACTCTTCTATTTACAAGTCAGCTTGGAGAAGATCTTTTAAATCCCTTATGAGAGTTTGGGACATCCTCTCATAAAGATTATGCTGCACCCCTCTCACAACCATCCTAATCTGGTCTGGCTCATCTAGCCTCCCTTTAAGCGAGGCAAGCTTGTTTCTCCATCTTTTCACATAATCAACAAAATTTTCATTCTAGTTTTGCCTTATTGACTCCACCTCCATCAAAGTAACCTCTAACTCAGCATTATAACCATACTGTTGGATGAAGATCTTATACAATAGATCCCAATTCTTTTAAGTGTCATCCTTTAAGGTGTTGAACCAATTTTGAACAACAGGATCCAATGAGAGCATGAAATACCTTAGAGTTTGAGCTTTAGTAGCTCTGGCAGACTACATGATAGTGATGCACCACTTAACATGTAATTGAGAATTTTCTATGCCATTGTACTTAGTAAAAGAAGGCATCTTGAACTTATAAGAAACTTCTTTATCTTATTCAAATAGCTTGTTCAACTCTGACATTTCTTCAGTTTTTAGCTTCTTTTCAAACTTTTTCTTTAGATCAGTAATCATCTTCTCCGTATTAGAAGTTTCAATGTTTTCCACAGTTGATTTCTCTACAATCTTCTGCTCTTTCTTCTTATCTTAAGGATCTTGGAAGTATTTTGCCCAATCATCATCATCATTAACAACTACCTTGTTATTATTAAAGGCTACCTCACCAACTTTAGCCTTTCCATTGTCTTTTGGCTTCTTAGTACTAGCAAATGCTTTGATAATGTTTCCCAATGTGAGGCCAGTTGGCTTTTCATGGTCTTAGCTATGGACCCCTTTAGTTCTTCCATTTTGGAGTTGATTGCATCATCCACCATCTTTTGAATTTGTTCAGGTTCCATTGCTTTTAGTGAGAAGCCGACTGAGTCGTGGCTGGATTCTACGTCACTACATAAGTTGAATTGTTGTAGGCTCTTGAACTGCTGTACTCTAGGATTGTGAGCCAGAAAGGATCAATGACATATGATGCAATATATATATGCATGGATGTACAATAAACAAACAAAACCAAGCCAAAAGAGTAGGAATGAACCTTCCAACCTTATATCTTCCCCACACGAATGACAAGTCTCTTTTCCTGGGTATATGGTAAACAAAATACCAACATAGGATATCATATTTTTGAATAATTCACTCGGACTGTTTAACCAATAGTTATATTTTCAAACTTAGAAATCGGTCTATGATAACTCCTATTAATTAATCTTTGATCCATTAGATTCACTAAAAATAGCTTTAGTATTAAAACTAAATTAAAAGATTTATCATAAATGGATTTTCCATTTTGGAAAGACAACTAATGATTCATGCCACAAATAAGTCTTGATATAAATTAGGTCCACAATTGATTTTAACATTTCGTAATTGACCTAACTAGTTGTAAGCCCATTTAAGAAAAGGTTTATGAAGTGAACAATGGTTTTTGTTTCAAAAGCACATTTAAAAAGGTTTTTTTTTAAAAAAATAAATTTCGGGCTTTGTATTTGGGCCATGAGATAAAACAATTTTTGACCCATCAAAAGATTGTATAAAAGAACATCTTGAAAAAATGGATTTTGAAAAAGTTTTAATCTTTTTTGTTTAAAAGAATAAAATCTTTTTGGGCTTACTATATAATTAAGTCATATTAGAAAAAGAACAAATCAAATAGGCCATGGTTTAAACCAAGATATATCAATCATAGTCAAAGAGCAAGTACTTGGGTATAAACCTAAGGAAAGTAACTAGGCCAACTACATGAGCTTTAGTCTTCGGGTTGAAAAGTTTAGGCTCTCATAGCAAGTATATACCAAAAGGTAGAAGGCTATAAGTGGTTATGCCATACTCGATCTCCATACCTCGATTGAAAGTATGGTATCTGTAGACCCTTAATTTTTGACCCAGTCCGGTCCAATATATTTTAGTTAGTCTAAAATAATTTTTATGGTATCTTGATTAATTTTAATATTTATTTTAGTAAAAAATGGTGAAATGAATAAAAAATCAAAAAAAAATCTGCGACGAAAAAATCGGCGACAAAAAATCGTCGCCGAAAGTCAGTGAGGGCCCATGGGCATTTCACCCGCGGGAGTTTCCTACGGGCGAAATGGCAGGTAGGCCCATCTAGCCCGCAGGCTGCGGTAGCTTTTTCGTCAGCGCAATTTTTTCTTCGGCAGTTTTTTTTACCAGCGCAATTTTTCCGCAGCAATTTTTTTTGGCCAGCGAAATTTTCTGACGCAAAATTTTTTGAAACCTAATACAATTAGGTTTCGGTTTTCTTTTCCTAATTAGGATTAAATACCGTGATTAACTAGAATTATATCATAAATTCTTATATAAATATGGACTAAACAACACAAAAAAGGAGGAGAAATCGGAGGAAAATTGGATTGAAATTTGTGACCGAGAGTGAGAAGGAAAACTCTGAAACTCTGAAAATTCCTTCTGGCAGTAAATTGAATCGGACTTTGGAGGGAACAATTCAAACAATTCAAAGACAAAAAGGCTTGTCTTTGACCTTGTTCATCCAAGAAGCAATTTTTGGTGAGACTTACAAAATAAGGTTTGAATTCTTAATTTCTTTTATTTTGTCACAGTAGCTAGATCACATAATTGTTTCTTTTAAATTAAAAGCCTCATCACCTCAATTCACCTTTTCTAAAGTATGAAAATCTTAAATTGTTGCTTTATTTTTCCAAATGTTTAAAGATATTAGTTTTATTTCTTCAAAACCCCAAAACCAAGATTTGAATCCCAAATTATCAAAACCCAAAATTGTGTTTTGTTTCCTTCCAAAAGACTTAAAAATACCTTTTTGCTCTTATAAACTTTAAATCTTTTGTTTAAATTCATAAAACTTCATGAAATTGTCAATTGTCTTTCCAAATCCTAAAATAAAATTCATTACCCGAAACCCTAGAATCAAAAATCCTAAAACCCTAATTCAACCCCAAAACCTAAAATAGTGAATCCTAACCTCCTTAAAACCTTAAACCTTAATTTTTTCTAAACCCTAATCCTTTAAAACTTTAAAAAACCATATAAACACAAATATTTAATTTTACACAGCAAGCTTGAAACCATAATTTGATGAGTAACTGTAAACCATAAATCAAAAGTATTTTAAAGTGTTCAAACCTTAATTTCATGATTTTACATCACAAACCCTAATTTGGTTAATCAAAGAACTTTACCAACCTTTTAAAACATAAAATCTTAATCTATTTTAATTCTTTAAAAAAAACTCACAGTAGCCATAATTTAGACTTTTATTTGCTTTATTCAATTTTATATTTGATTATGCTTTGAATTATTTTATATACCTTAATTTATTTAAGTTCAATGCTTGGTTTATTTTATTTATCATGGATGGATGTTTACTTTCTATTGATATTTAATGCCTTTGATGAATGATTTATTGTTTACTTTTATCAATTTATTTAGATTGCTAAATGTTGTAAGAGGTATGTTTCCACTTGGTGGGTACCTCATTAGTTAAACATCATGTAATTTAAATTGCTTTTCTATTTTAAAAACCAATGTAAAGGACATGTTTCTACCTTTCGGTGGGTGTCCTATTTAGGCATGGATGTAAGGGCATGTTTCCATCTTCGGATGGGTGTCTATTTATTCATTTTACTTCGCTTTGATTTTAATATATTGATGTTTTCTTTTAATTATTATGTGTAATAGGGATAATATCATTATACTTAAGAATTTTATAATATTATGACCTATAAAGGAGGCCGGTTCCAATGAATCGGGCATTGTGGGGGGTGCTGGGCCATTTCTCACCTTCTCCACACATACCCAACTTTTCGAACCCATTAGGGGGTTGGGGATTCCTTGGGAATCGAGTATCCACCCCTTTTTTTTCCCGGCCCATCCGGGTGGCGACTCCATTTTCTCCGGACTTAGGTCTGTGTTCTCTAAGGCCCCGAGCCTAAACAGTGTCGAAGTCGCAAGAACCATTCCACCGGGAGTGGGGGCAAAAATCCCCGCTCACAGTGGCGACTCCACTAGGGATAAGAGAAGTTGATTTCTTGGTCTTTAATTTATTCTATTCTTTCTTATAATGATATTATCCATTGCATCATATTAGATTGCATTGTGTGCATTAATTAGGACGCCTGTGTTACCCGTGTTATGTTATGTAAGGGATACCATACTTTCACTCAAGGTATGGAGATCGAGCATGGCATAACCACTCATAGCCTCGTACCATTTGGTATATACTTGCTATGGGAACCTAAGCCTTTTAACCCGAAGACTAAAGCTCATGTAATTGACCTATTTACTTTCCTTAGGTTTTTTACCCCAAATGCATGTTGTTTGACTATGGTTCATTTATCTTGGCTTAAATCATGGCTTTTTTGGTTTGTTCTTTTTCTAATATGACCTAAGTATATTGTAAGCTCAAAATAAATTTTTCTTTAAAACCCAAAAGACCAAAGCTATTTTCAAAATTTTTCAAGATGGTCTTTGGACATAAGACTTTTCTAAAAACAAATAAAAAATTCTTTGGCTCATGGCCCAAATACTAAGCCCAAAATCCATTTTTCTAAAACCCTTTACAATGGGCTTAGAAATAAAATTATTTTTATCCAACCTTTTCTTACAAAGAGCTTCCAAAAATATTTAGGTCAATTATGAAATACCAAAAATCAATTGTGGGCCTAGTTTATACTAAGAATAAATTAACCATGGGCTTGTTTTTGGCATGAATCATTAGTTACCTTTTTCAAGTGAGAAATCTATCTATAATAAACCTCTTAATTTAGTTTTAATCCAATATAGCATAAAAGCTACTTTAGTTGGTTGAATGGATTAAAACCTAATTAATGGGAATTATCATAGATTGATTTCCATTTTTGAAAATATAACTATTGGTTGAAACGTCTGAGGAAATTATGCGAAAACAAGATGCCCCATGTTGGTATTTTGTTAACCATATACCTAGGAAAAGAGACTCGCCATTCGTGTGTGGATGTTACAAGGTTGGAAGGAACGTCCTATTCATCCTTGTTTGTCTATTGTTTGTGCATACATGCATACATGCATACATTTGCATCTCATATCATTGATCCTCTTTGGCTCACAGCCCTGGATTACGAAAGTTTAAAAGCTTACGACAATCTGATCTATGCCAGAAGTGAAGAATCTAGCAATGACTCAATCACTTGCTCACCAAAAATAATGGATCCCGAACAAATTCAAAGAATGGTGGATCTCAATGCCAAGATGGAAGAAATAAAAGAGGCCATGGCCGAGACCATAAAGAATCAACTAGCTGCAATTTTAGGAAACAATACTGAAGCATCTGCTAGCACCAAGAAAGTCAAGGGGAAGGCTAAAATTGATGAATTAGCTTTTGATGATGATAAGGTGATCATTGATAATGATGATTGGGCTCAATACTACCAAGATCCTCAAGACAAAAAGGAGCCGAAGGTTGTTGAGAAGGTAACTTTTGAAAAGACCGAGACATCTGATGTTGAGAAGATGATTGCTGATTTAGAAAAGAAATTTGAGAAGAAGCTGAAAACAGAAGAGATGTCCAAGATCGATAAACTATTTGAACAAGATGAGGAGATCCCTTATAAGTTCAAGATGCCATGCTTTGCTAGATACAATGGTACTGGAAATCCTCATCTCCATGTGAAGCAGTATATCACTGCCATGCAGTCTGCCCGAGCTACTAAGGCTCAAACCCTAAGGTACTTCATGCTCTCATTGGACCCTGTTGTCCAAAATTGGTTCAATACCTTAGATGATGGAACACAAAAGAATTGGGATTTGCTATACAAGGCCTTCATCCAGCAATATGGGTATAATGTCGAGTTGGAAGTTACCTTAATGGAAGTTGAGTCCATTAGACAAAGGCCAAATGAGAATTTTGTGGACTATGTGAAGCGATGGAGAAACAAGGCCGCTTTGCTCAAGAAAAGGCCCGATGAATCTGATCAAATAAGGATGATCGTGAGAGGTGTCCTGCCCAATCTCTGTGAAAGGATGTCTCACACCCTTATAAGGGATTTTAAAGATCTTCTCCAAGCTGGTCTACAAATTGAAGAGCGGGAAAGGGAGAAGAATCGCTTTTCAATAAGAAAGAATGAGAAAGGGAATTACCAGCCTAATAATCAAAGCACACAAAAAGAAGTTGATATTAATGTAACTGGTCAAAGAAATAAAAGACAATTCTCAGAATTGGGGAAACCTCTATCTTGGGCCTTTATCAAGCTGCAAAAGAAAGGGTTGTTGCAACCGTTAGCTCCTCGACAGCTACATAATCCACTACCACCAAACTTCAATGCCGAGGCCTTCTATCAATTTCATCAAATGCGAGGGCATGAAACAGATAAATGTGCTCGTCTAAGGCATAAGATCCAAGATCTAATCGATATTGGCAAGCTACTCGAGCCGGATAAGCCCAATACCAAGAACAACCATTTGCCTAAATTTGGAAAAGTGCCACCACCAGCAACCTTCATGGTGGGAAAAGGATTGGAAGAAGATTTTGTCTTATCATCTTTTCAAGATGGAAATATTGAAGATGTGAATGGAAAAGAAGCTTAAACTCTAACGAACTTTCCTTAGCTTGAATGTTGCTTTTCAATTTTACTTTCTTTGGAACAATCTTGTTTTTCAAATTTAAATTTATTTGAATAAATGAAAAAAAATTTTGTTGGTCTTTGTTCATTTTTGTGCTCAACCGATGAGGAATTTAGCTTGATGTTTATAAATTAATGTGTCTAGGCATCATGACTTGAATGACTTTACTAGATGAGCGAATTGCTCTATAGCATTGAGTTATATACGCTTACTTAGAGAGGGCTCCTGCATAATTATCTTTGTCTAGGTCCTAGTCAGTCTTAGAACATGCTTTGACAAACTTTTGAGGCGAAATTGAACTCTGCTTATTTAAGGGAGAGATGATCTAGGCATTGTTTGGTTAGCAAACAACTAGTATCCACCCAATTAAATATCAATCCTTACTTGTCCCTTTGAGCCTTCATAAAATTTTAGCTTTCTTTTCATTGGCTTGAAAATCCAATAACCTACCATGAGCTGTTATGATACTTTTGACAAGTCTTATGATCACTAAGATGAAGAGACAAGAAGATCAAAGAAAGCAATGAATAGTCAAGATCATGAAGATAGTTGAAGTTCTCAAGACCATAAGGATATTTGATATTTTTAAAGACCATAAGGATAGTTGATGTTCTCAAAACCATAAGGGTAGTTGAAGTTCCCTTAATATCTCTAATATATCAAGACAGCATAAGAGTAACAAATGATTTATCCCTATTAAAGAAGATTTATGTTACTCCACTTATCCATTATTGGAAGCCCAAGTTAGTACAAACAAGACAACTCTGTTTGAGCTAGAACAAAAAAAAAGGAAAGAAAGAAAGAAAGAAAAAGAGAAAAGAAAAAAAAAAGGAAAAAAAAAGAAAAAAAAAAGAAAGAAAACCTAAAAAGGCGGTTCAGAAAGCCAACTGAGTTCTCTTTTACCTAAAGCAGCAAAAGGCTTCCATTTGGGTTCATAAAGACATTTTTACTTGAATTGGTCCAACTCGACCAAAGATACCACAAAATCAGAGGAAAAGAGGAAGACCATCCAGTTCTTGAAAGTTCTGTATTTGACAGTCCTACAAGAAAGAGGGACAAAATGATAAAAGAAAGGGAAGAGTAAGGAAAGAGAAAGAAGAGGGAAGAGTAAGAAAAATAAAAAGAAAAAAAGAAAAAAAAAATAAAAGAAGTGAATTTGGGTCTTAAACTTTTCTGCAAGGGCAAAGACTATCCTAATCAAGATCCAGATTAATGCCAAGAAGATAGAAAGAATTTAGAGTCTAGCAAGATTGCTCCCAACTGCCTAAAGTTCCAACAAGAAATTTGTAGTGTGAAGGTTTGTCCTTGTGTCACACCAGCTTCAATCTCAAAATGGCCTTCACTTTAACCCATATCCCTCATAGACCCCATTTCAAGCCTATCAAAGACCTGTTGATCTCTCTTGGTAGGTAGAGTCTATTAGTGGAGATAGTTTGGATAAGCATGCATATGAGATAGACATTATTTAAACTCAAATGAGACCTTTGGCCAAGTAATGTGTATGTGCCTATCTGAAGTGCAACAATTCTTGCTTAAATAGAAATGATTCCTGAGTTTAGTATGGTAACTAGGGTTGTCATTAGGGGTGTTCATTGGGCCCGTGGCCCGACCAACCCGGCCCGGCCCGAAGGGTTTCGGGCCGGGTTGGGCCGGCCCGAACCCATGCTAGGGTCGGGCCACGGGCCTCAAAATCCAACCCGAGCCCAGCTCGGGTCGGGCCTCGGGTTGGGATAAAAAATCTCGGGCCGGCCCGACCCGGCCCGAGATATTTATTTTTTTATATTTTTTAATTTTTTTAAAATTTATTTTTTGATAATTTATTTTTTTAAAATATTATATATAAAAAATTATATAATAATTTATATATTATTAAATATAATTTAGTATAATAAATTTTTAAAATAATATTTATAAGTAAATTTTATTAAAATTTGTAAAAAAAATTATTTTTTTTAAATTTTAAAAAAATCGGGCCGGCCCGACCCGGCCCGAACCCGGCCAGGCCCGAAGTGGCCCGGCCCGACCGGGCTTCGGGTCGGGCCACGGGCTGCAAAACTGCAGCCCAAAAAATTTCGGGCCGGGCTTCGGGCCGGGGTCAAACCCGGCCCGACCCGGCCCGTGTACACCCCTAGTTGTCATGTTATAGATATGTTAATTTGGAAAATCAAGTCCTGAGGTACATTGACATTGATTTGGCAAAGCCAACATTTGATTTCAAAATCAAATTCAAAAAAAAAAGAGTGTTTTGTCATACAAAGCCTTCAAGTTAAGGGAAGTATGTTGAACCTCCAAAGGACACATTGGGCAAAGGAAATTATTATTGGCAAGAAACTACCAACCGACATACTGAAATATAGTTTGAAATGGATGCATCCCTAACTCTGCTGCTTAGGGTCTCCACCACTCATGTTTTCAACGTCTTGAAGATAAAAGCCATAAATGCGAAGCTTTCTATCATTCCAATGCAAGATCTGAACGAGTATATGAAAGGAATCAATGAGAACACTTCTGCTGATCACCTCGGTCTGTGAGTCAATAAAACCACTGTAAGTATCATTCATGCATATCATGCATACATGAGTATATCACATCACACTTTCTTTTCTTGTATTGTCTATTAAGGTAAACAGCAAACACCTTGCAAAGTAAAGAATCAAAAGAAGATATCAAATCAGGGGTGCATGGAAAGCCTATTCACTTGTGGAAGCTCCAGTCATTTTGCAAAAGAAGAAATGCATGCTTGTATGAAGAACTAGACAAAAAAATCATCAATCAAAGCTTACATGAAAGGAAAAATCCTTAGGGGGGCAAGGAGAGGATACGATGTCCAATTAAAGATAGCTGAATTTTTGCAAAAAGGAAGAACAAAAGAATGGAACTCTCAAAAGAATGAAGATGCAAAAGACAAAAGATCAATTCAGCTAAGAGAGCTAAAGCCAAGAGGGTGAAGGCCCGAAGTCCAAAGGATGAAGATCCATTTTCAAGGGTAAAGACCTGATCTCAAAGGATGAAGATCCATTTGCAAGGGTGAAGACCCGATCTCAAATGATAAAGATCCACTTACAAGGGTGAAGACCCGATCTCTAAGGATAAAGATCCATTTTCAAGGGTAAAGACCTGGTCTCAAAGGATGAAGATCCATTTTCAAGGGTAAAGACCTGATCTCAAAGGATGAAGATCCATTTTGAGGGTGAAAAACCATAATGCATAGAATAACCGGAGCAGTCAGACTTCTCAAATGATAAAAGGTCAGTCAAACTCAGTCTCGGGTCCAAGCACCCAATTTAAATTCAATATCAGGTCCAAAACCAAAATTACCTTTAGGTCAAGAACCTAGAATCTTTTCTAAGTCCGGAACTTAGCTCGGGTCCAGAACCCAAATTTCGATTAGGTCCAGAACCTAGAATCTCTTCTAAGTCCAGAACTTAGCTCGGGTCTAGAACCCAAATTCAATCCAAGCTTGGGTCCAAGTACCCAATGTCGGGTCCAAATACCCAATCTGGGGTCCAAGTACCCAATCATGGGTCCAAGTAACCAAATTCAATCAATCTCGGATCGAGTATCCAAATCCAGTTTAGGATCGAGTATCCAAATCAATTTAGGATCGAGTATCCCAATCCAGTTTAGGATCGAGTATTCGAATCCAGTTACGATCGAGTATCCAAATCCAGCTTAGGATTGAGCATCCAAGCCCAGTTAGGATCGAGTATCCCAATCCAATTTAGGATCGAGTATCCAAATCCAGTTTAGGATCGAGTATCCCAATCCAGTTAGGATCGAGAATCCCAATCAAATTTTGGATCGAGCATCCAAATCCAGTTAGGATCGAGAATCCCAATCCAATTTAGGATCAAGTATCCAAATCCATTTAGGATCGAGTATCCAAATCCAGTTAGGATCGAGAATCCCAATCCAATTTAGGATCGAGTATCCAAATCCAGTTAGGATCGAGAATCCCAATCCAATTTAGGATCGAGTATCCAAATCCAGTTAGGATCGAGTATCCAAGTCTAGTTTAGAATCCAGTATCCAAATCTCTCAGGTCCAGAACCCAAAACCTCAACTGTCTCAAAAATTAAGTCTTATTGCTTTTCACTTTCTTTTACTAAAGTCTCAGATCGTTCAAGCAGGTTGCAAACTGTAGATCCTTAATTTTTGACCCAATCCGGTCCAATATATTTTAGTTAGTCCAAAATAATTTTTATGGTATCTTAATTAATTTTAATATTTATTTTAGTAAAAAAATGGTGAAATGAATAAAAAATAAAAAAAAATCGGCGATGAAAAATCGCCGCCAAAAGTCAGCGCGGGCCCATGGGCATTTTGCCCGCAGCATTTTTCTGCGGGCGAAATGGCCTGGCCATTTTGCCTGCAGGAATTTCTTGAGGGAGAAATGGCCCACAGGCCCGTCTTGCCCGCAGCTGCGATAGTTTTTTTGCCAGCGCAATTTTTCCTGCGGCAGTTTTTTTTGCCAGCGCAATTTTTCCGCAGTAGTTTTTTTTCGCCAGCAAAATTTTCTGACGCAAATTTTTTCGAAACCTAATACAATTAGGTTTTGGTTTCCTTTTCCTAATTAGGATTAAATACCGTGAATAACTAGAATTATATCATAAATTCTTATATAAATATGGACTAAACAACACAAAAAGGAGGAGAAATTGGAGGAAAATTGGACTGAAATTTGTGACCAAGAGTGAGAAGGAAAACTCTGAAACTCTGAAAATTCCTTCTGGCAGTAAATTGAATCGGACTTTGGAGGAAACAATTCAAACAATTTAAAGGCAAAAAGGCTTGTCTTTGACCTTGTTCATCTAAGAAGCAATTTTGGTGAGACTTACAAAATAAGGTTTGAATTCTTGATTTCTTTTATTTTGTCACAGTAGCTAGATCACATAATTCTTTCTTTTAAATTAAAAGCCTCATCACCTCAATTCACCTTTTTTAAAGCATGAAAATCTTAAATCGTTGCTTTATTTTTCCAAAAGTTTAAAGATATTAGTTTTATTTCTTCAAAACCTCAAACCTAAGATTTGCATCCCAAATTAGCTAAACCCAAAATTGTGTTCTGTTTCCTTCCAAAAGATTTAAAATACCTTTTTGCTCTTATAAACTTTAAATCTTTTGTTTAAATTCATAAAACTTCATGAAATTGTCAATTGTCTTTCCAAATCCTAAAATAAAATTCATTACCCGAAACCCTAAATTCAAAAATCCTAAATCCTTAATTCAACCCCAAAACCTAAAATAGTGAACCCTAACCTCCTTAAAACCTTAAACCTTAATTTCTTCTAAACCCTAATCCTTTAAAACTCTAAAAAACCATATAAACACAAATATTTAATTTTACACAGTAAGCTTGAAACCATAATTTGATGAGTAACCGTAAACCACAAATCAAAAGTATTTTAAAGTGCTCAAACCTTAATTTCATGATTTTACATTACAAACCCTAATTTGGTTAATCAAAGAACTTTACCAACCTTTTAAAACATAAAATCTTAATTTATTTTAATTTCTTAAAAAAAACTCACAGTAGCCATAATTTAGACTTTTATTTGCTTTATTCAATTTTATATTTGATTATGCTTTGATTTATTTTATATACCTTAATTTATTTAAGTTCAATACTTGGTTTATTTTATTTATCACGGATGGATGTTTACTTTCTATTGATATTTAATGCCTTTGATGAATGATTTATTATTTACTTTTATCAATTTATTTAAATTGCAAAATGTTGTAAGAGGTATGTTTCCACTTGGTGGGTACCTCATTAGTTAAACATCATGTAATTTAAATTGCTTTTCTATTTTAGAACCAATGTAAAGGACATATTTCTATCTTTCGGTGGGTGTCCTATTTAGGCATGGATGTAAGGGCATGTTTCCATCTTCGAATGGGTGTCCATTTATTCATTTTGCTTGGACATTACTTTGATTTTAATATATTGATGTTTTCTTTTAATTATTGTGTGTAATATGGATAATGTCGTTATACTTAAGAATTTTATAATATTAAGACCTATAAAGGAGGTCGGTTCCAATGAACCAGGCGTTGTGGGAGTGCTGGGCCATTTCTCACCTTCCCCACATGTACCTAACTTTCCGAACCCATTAGGGGGTTGGGATTCCTTAGGAATCGAGTCATCCACCCCTTTCTTTTTCCAGGCCCGTCTGGGTGGCAACTCCATTTTCTCCGGACTTAGGTCTGTGTTCTCTAAGGCCCCCACTCCTAGTGGAATGGTTCTTGCAACTGCGACACTGTTAGGCTCAGGGCCTTAGAGAACACGGGCCTAAATCAGGAGAAAATGGAGTCGAAAGGGTTGAGAAAAATAAAGGGGTGGATGACTCGATTCCTAAGGAATCCCCAACCCCCTAATGGGTTCGGAAAGTTGGGTATGCGTGGGGAAGGTGAGAATGACCCAGCACCCCTAAGTGCCCAGTTAATTGGAACTGGCTTCCTTTTCTGGTCTAAATATTATAAAATTCTTAGTTATTATGATATTATCCATACTACATGCGAATATTTAAAAAATCATTGTATTAAAATTAAAATAATGTTCAGAACAAAACAATAAATGGGCACCCATACAAGATGAAAACATGCCCTTAGAATCATGTCCAATGTCTAAAACAAATAAATAAGATACCCACCAAAAGGTGAAAACATATCCTTTTACATTAATCTAAAACTTGAAATAACTTAAATTACATGAAACTTTGATTAATGAGGTACCCAAATAGTGGAAACATACCTCTTACATTCTTAAACTAAAATAAACCAATAAAAGACATTCAACCATTCATCATAAAAGTAAACCATCCATCACAAATCAAAATAAAAATAAATCATCCATCAAAACATAAACATGCATTATAATCAATCCTACATTCAAATATCATATTAAACAATGGATGTATAAACTAGGGTTTTTAATTTATGAATTAGTGTTTTAAGAAAATAATATTAATGTTTTAAGGTTTCATAAAAATACAATTAGGGTTTTTACAAAATTAGGGTTTTAGAAAAATAGAACTATGGTTTAGGGTTTTAAAAACTAGTTTTTTAATGTTTTAGGATTGAAATCTATCTTAGGGTTTAGGATTGAAAAGCTGATTTTAGGGTTTTGATATCGAAAACTAGTTTTAGAGTTTTGATATTGAAAACTAATTTTAGGGTTTTGGTTATTTGAACTTGGTTACTGGATTATATGAATAAGGCTACTGTATGATTATATGAATCATGTTCTTGTAAACCATTACTGGATATCTAAATGGATGGTCATGCAAAGATGACTCAAAAGGGTTTATATGAGTGTTATAAACTGAACCAATCTATTGCCTGTTAACATTAAAAAACCCTATCACTACTGTTGTTTTAAATTAAATGGTTTGCTGGATGTAAACTAGGACTCTCAAACAAGGATACTGGATATTTATAAAAGTGTATGAACGAAATAAAACAATGAAACAAGAATGGATGAATTACTGGAAACTTAAAACAAACTGAATAAGGGATTGCAAACCTCCGTTGTTGGTTTTACCAATATTTTATGTTGATCCAAACTTTATATTTGCACCAATGGTTAAATCTTGGTTGAACATATTGAAGACAGTCATCCACTATCTTCTTGGTTTGATGGTTTGATATTCTATGTCTCTGCTCACTTAATCTTCAATATTTGCTAGGGTTTCTGATTGTTTAATGCTTACTGTTTGATTGTTGCTTCTTATTGTTTTTTATTCCCCCCACTGGCTGCCTGTTTTAAAACCTATATTTATAAAAACATATTAGGTTAAACCCTATTAAACGAGTGCTAGTTTCCTAATTAAGCACGGTCCTTCTGAGGCATATCAAATTAAAAAAATTTGAATTTGGGATAAACCGTGATCATGTCAAACTAAAACCTTTTGAATTCGAGGCCAAAACCTAACCATATCGAACTAAAAAATGTTTTAATTCGACACGACCCAAGGTCCATATCAAATTGGCAGCCCTCGATCGACATGGACAAGGTCCATATCCAATTAGGTAATGCCTAAATCGAACAATGGTCCATATCGAATTAGGCATTTCTTGGGCAGGCCTAGTTTGATATGGTATGGTCCATATCAACCCAAATTTAGTTTCGGACCATTTTAAGGTTTTTAAAAACTAAATCGAGCTTATTTAGGCCTTATTAAAATTGATCTAATCAAATTAAAAGCTTAAAATATGTTTAAGCCATTAAGAATGGACCAATAAGTACTTATGCCACCTTTAATTAGTAGCGAACTAGCTTAGGGCCAAAATCAAGGTCTACATAATTAATTTTTCATGAATATATATTTTATTTTTTGAGGTTTAGGGATAAAGTTTAAGATAATTTTTTTATTGTTTTCATAAACAAATAAATAATTATACTATGTTATGAGATGTATGTTAAATATTTTAATATTAATTTTTTAATTTTGTTCTTTAAGTTTTCATGAACATATAAATAAGTTTTTGAGATTTTAGGGATAATATTAAGATTATTATTTTTTTTATCTTTTTATAAACTATTAAATAATTTGTTTAGGTTAAGAGATGTATGATAAATATTTTAATATTAATTTTTTAATTTTAATTTTTGATAAACTTTTAATTATTTTTTAGGATTTAGGGATAATATTAAAATAATATTTTATAAATTTTGATGTCTTAAACTGATATACTTATTTTTTTAGTGTTTAGAGAAAACATTAAAATTATTTGAATGAAAATACAAATTAATAAGCTTAATTTTTAATTTTGATATGTATGCATATATATATTGAAATGATTTTGTTATATATTTTTCAAACCCTAATTGAAAATTAATAATTAAATAATAATGTCTATTAACACATAAAGTATTATTATTTCTATAGAAAAAAATATAAGAATTAGAACTAATTGAGTCATTAAAAGAAGAGAACACCGTGAAAAGGTGGATCAATTGATCAGTAAATTATATACACTAAAAATGAATTCTAAAGATAGAAAAAATGATGATTTGGTTTGTCTTGTGAATAACATAATATATTTTAATGGAAAGCTACAAGATATTATTTGGGAAGGTGGTTTACTTGAAGAGTTCGAAAAGTATAAAGTGCTAAGGCATGTGATGCCCACTCCAATTGAACAAGGTGTCCTTGATATTTTGTGGGAGAAAAATGGTGGCGACAAGGGGTCTTATAAAATGCTTGTGAGAGGGTTCATTAATGAGTATGCCACATGGGTTGCTAAAAAAACTTCGAGTCTTTCATTAGGGATGTCGATAGGAATCAAGGGAAAATGAAAACTGAATGGAAATTGTATGTTGCTGAAAGTTAGTTATAAGCTACCAAAAGAGCTTTTTGATATATTAGATTAGTCTATCATTGTTCATTTTATGATAATTAGGTAAGTCTATTCTTATTCATCTTATGGTTATTTGAATCATGATATATGTACTTATTTATATGTAATGTGTTTGTGTGGTTAATTAAATTTGTTTAATGATTAATATTAAGCAATGATTGATGAACTAATGCAACTAATGACATGATTGATGAGAAGAAAGTATAGTTAGATCATATAAATTGATTTTGCTGATTATATAAATTTAATGTATATATAATACCACAATGCTAAAACTAATATAGTATATTACATTGATTAGGTAATCATAAAACAACTTGAGTACATATTAATATTCATGTATCTTCATCAGACATTTCATACTCAGATGCATAGTATTGTCCCAAATTAGCAACCAAGAGAGGGGGTGAATTGGTTAATTCTTGTAGTGATGGTAAATTAAAACTTTCAAAAGAAAAATGAAGAGAATCAAGATGAAGATGACGCAGAGTAAAGAAGAATGAACACAAAGGATTTATAACGGTTCAGATTTACCTCAATCCTACATCCACTTCCTTAACAACTTGTTAAGGTTCCACTAGTCTTCAGCTTTTACAAGCTTAACTCTAACTTGGTATTTTCACAAGCTCACACCAAACTTTACAATGGTTTGAGATCAATCCTCACAATCCTTACAAGAGTTTTCCCAAGGCTCACTCTAAAAACCTAAGTGTTTCAAAGCTCACACTCACCTTATAATGGTGTTTTTAATGCTCACACCCGACACTTACACAATTTAATTATTCACTATTGTAAATGAAAATGAAAATATATTAATTAGGCTATTACAATCACAATTACCCTCAAACAAGAAGTTTCTTAGGGTATTTATAGCCATTTAGTCATGAACTAGCCATTTGAGGTGGTTCCCACATGTTTAATGTTTGTCTTCCACTAATTTGGCTGCTGAACCTCAGTGTGTGGTCGCTCAGCTCAGTGTTCGATCACACAATTTAAAAATTCTTTGTAACAACTAATTCCAATGGTTGGATTTTGTTGTTTGACAGAATCTAGCTCACCCATACTTCTGTGTCATGTGGTCACACAACTCGACTTGCAGTCACTTGGCATAAGGTTACCGTTAAATTTAAATTTATGTATCCACCTGTCAAAATGTCATTTGTCTGAGGTATTTGGCACTAAGATTCAAATCAGTCAAACTTGTGTAGTCGCTCAATTTAGTTGGGCATTCGTATGAGGCTTTGAACATTAATAAAGTACCACGAGAGCTTACCGCCACCTCTTCTATCACTTTTAGGTTTTTGGTCATTACTTTGTGCGATTTCTTAGGATTCTTATGCGGTAGCACAAAGTTTTGGTGTCCTGACTTCACAAACACTGAAATCGCAATCCATTCTGTGAGTTTATGAACTTTTAGCTCAATTTTGGCATAGTCACTCGGTGCTTAAGTACGGTCGCATGCCTATCACGCGACCTAACTTCACAGCTCATTGACAACGTGAACTCTTTTGGCTCATTATGCACAAGAGCATACAAAAAGAACAAGTCACGTTGAGTGACCTTTTCATTTCCATCACTTCTTTGGTGGTTTATGTGATGATTCTATTCAGGAGACAAAAGAGAAGGATCATAAAATTGATGGCTTTTGATGACCTATTATTGTACTCGATCTCAATAGAAAGTTCACTCCAAAAAGAAGAGTAATTTTTTCAAAAAGAAAATTTTTATCCGTATAGGCAAATGCTCCATGGGCTTGGAATCCCTAAACTTCTCAAAATTCTTCTAAAGAAAGAGCAAAATCTTCATCAAAAAGCCTAAAATAAAGTCCATAAAAGCCTATGGGTGCATTATGATTTTTCTCTAACCTTAGAGACATTAAGAATTCCCTTGTGAGACTAAGATAGCCTAGTTTATTTGGGAATGTAAAATGCCTCCACCCAATCCTATCAATGTAGCTATAAATTTCATCTTGGATATTTAGGGCTAAAAGCATCCCTTCTGTAAGCATTTTGGTTGGCTCTATGATTTTCTTCTTAAGCGAGTACCATTTAGTTTTCGCTTCCACATTTTGTACTTGGGTTTGTGTGGTTGAACACTCTTTCTAGTAAAGTGTTTTGGTTTGGTTTAAGGTTGAGGTTGAGATTGGGGTTCACTTATGACAATCCCTTTACCCTTGGTTGTGTCTTTCTTTTTGGTAGTCTTTGTTTTGGGTTCCATAATTTCAATCAAAGCAAAACATAAAAAGAATAGAAATGTAGAAGATAGAAAGAAAGGTAGAAAGTAGAATGTTGATGTAGCTGGAAAAAAAAATCTTCAAAAGCTTCTTCTAAATGATCAAACACTTGAAAATTTATTTGAGAATGTGTTTATGAGTTTCTAAAGATGTATTTTCATGCAATATGAGGGTATTTATAGATAAATGATTAAAATATAGCCATTTCTAACCATTAGAGAGTAAGAAAATTTGAATTTTGAAAGTTCCAACGTTCAAAAGAAAGTCAGTTATAACTGTTGGGTGATCACTTGACTTGTTGTGCAACCGCAAGCTCGGTATGGCAAGCTCTCTAGGCAATGGGTGCTCACGCAATCTTAAGGAGTGTGTAACAGTCAAGAAAATTTGAAAAATTAAATTTTGGGCAACTGCACTAATTGTTATGCATTCGCTCCATAAACATTTAGAAGCTTGGGCTAGAAATAAAATCATTTTTAAAGCTCGGGCTCAGGAAAAATTCATTTTTAAAGCTCGGGCTCAGGAGACATAGATGATTTACGACCACTTGGTGTTGTTGGGATGACCGCACAAAGGCAACAAATAGAGATTTTTAAGATTTTTCAAATACAAATGATCAAAATAGATGTGGAAGTGTTAAAGAGTGATTGTATAAGGGATTTTCCATTGATCATGCCAATGTGTTGTTTTATGAAGTTCAATCTTTCCTCATTTAAGGGTTTCATAAAAATATTAGCAAGTTGGTTTTGAGTATCAACAAATTATAAAACTACATTATGATTTTGGACATTATCTCTTTAAAAGTGATGTTTGATGTCCATATGGTTTGACCTAGAATGTTGAATGTGGTTCTTGGATAAATTAATTGCACTTGTGTTATCGTATTTAATGGGAATGTGATCAATTATTTTTCCATAATCAAGCAATTGTTGTTTCATTCTTAGAACTTGTGTGCAATAAAAACATGCATTAACATATTCGGCTTCGATGATAGATAAAGCAACCAACACTTATTTCTTCCTAAACTAAGAAACTAAGCATTCACCAAGAAAGAGACATGCTCCACTGGCGTTTTTCCTATCTAGTAGGCTACCGGCAAAATCCACACCAAAAAACCTAATATGTCAGATGCAATGTACCACTCAAGTATTTTAAAGTTCTTTTAGTTGCATTCAAATGTGATTCTTTAGGACAAGATTGAGATATAGTATATAAATAGACACTATACATTATATCTAATCTAGAAGCGGTTAAGTAAAGTAGTGATCCGATAATACCTAGATTTTTCTTCTCATCTATTACCTTACCATTCTCATCTTTATTAAGTTTCAAGGATGTACTCATTGGAGTCTTGATAACTTTGCAACCATCCATTCCAAACTTCTTGAGGAGTTCCTTTGTGTACTTGGATTGGTTGATGAAGATCTCATCCTTGCATTGCTTGATTTGTAGTCCAAGAAATAATTTGAGTTTACCCATCATGCTCATTTCAAATTTCCTAGTCACACATGAAGCAAATTCCTTGCACAAAGATTCATTAGTAGCACCAAATACAATGTCTTCAACATAAATTTGCACAATCAAGATGTTATACATTTTATTTTTAACAAAAGGAGATGTGTCAACTTTGCCTTTTGAAAAATTATTTTCTAGTAAGTAGGCACTAAGTCTATCATGCCAAGCTCTTGGAGCTTGTTTTAATCCATATAGTGCTTTGGTAAGTTTAAAAATATGATTTAAAAATTTATAATCTTCAAAACCAGGAGGTTATTCAACACAAACTTCCTCATTTATTAATCCATTTAGAAATGCACTCTTAGCATCCATTTGAAAAAGTTTAAGATTCATGTGACAAGCAAATGTAACCAATATTCTAATGGCTTCTAATCTAGTAACGGGAGCAAATGTCTCATAGTCAATTTCTTCCACTTAGTTATAGCCTTTGGCTACTAATCTAGCCTTGTTTCTAGTAATGAGATCATTTTCATCAAGCTTATTCCTATATACCCATTTACATCCTATAATTGGATAGTTTTTAGGTTTAGGAACAAGTTCCCATACTTTGTTTCTTTCAAATTGGTTGAGTTCATCTTGCATAGCAATCACCCAGCACTCATCACTAAGAGTCTCCTCAATGGTCTTTGGCTCAATTTAAGAAACAAAAGCAATGTTAGCATCCAAGTATTTATATTGAGATCTAGTAGTTACTCCCTTTGAGGTGTCACCAATGATTAGTTCTTTTGGATGATCCTTCTTGTATTTCCAATCTTTGGGTAGTTCTTGAGGTTCTTCTTCTTGTTTCATCCTTATCTCAATTTCATTGTTGTCTCTTAGAATAATATTTGTCTCATATTCTTCAAATGTACCTACAAAATCATTAAGAGCACTACCTTTTCTTTGAACAAGTTTAGAAGATTCATCAAAGATAATATGTGTTGATTCTTCGACTACTAGTGTTCTCTTATTAAATACTCTATATGCCTTGCTAGAATGTGAATACCCTAAAAATATACCTTCATCCGATTTAGATGAGAATTTTCTAATATTATCCTTGGCATATTTTTCAATATGAAGCATTTATATCCAAATACTCTAAGGTATGAGATTTTAGGTTTTCTTCCATTCCACAGCTCATAAGAAGTTTTGTTTAACAAAGGCCTTTTGTAAACATGATTTGAAATATAACTTGCGTTATTATTGGTTTTAGCCCAAAAGTAAGATGGTAAATCATACTCATTGAGCATTGTTCTAGCCTTTTCTACTAATGTTCTATTTTTCTTTCCAACCACACTATTTTGTTGTGGTGTTTAGGAATCGAAAAGTTATATGAAATTCCCAATTCATTATAAAAATTTTCAAAGTTCTCATTTTTAAATTCTTTGTCATGATCACTTCTAATAGATGTGATCACATAGCCTTTTTCATTTTGAACATTTTTTGCAAAAAAATAAAAATGATTGAAAGCTTTATTATTTTGAGCTAAGAAACTAACCCACGTAAAATTTGAGTAATTATCAATAAGTACACATGCATATAACTTGCCCCCCAAGCTAGCAACTCTATTTGGACCAAACAAATCTAAATGAATTAGTTCTAGTTGTCTAGAAGTGCTCACAATGTTCTTGGATTTAAATAAGCTTTTATGTTGCTTACCAAATTGACAAGGTTCGCAACGTTCTTGGATTTAAATTATTTTGTCAGGTACCTTCATGTTTAATAGCAAAAATATGAATTGTATCGTTAATATCTATATTCAAAACTATGTATATATATATTAATTGTATCTAATATAGTCATATTAAATTAAATATAATCCTATAACGTATAAATCATATGATTTAATTGAAATATTCAATTAAAAGTCTCATATATGGAACAATACACCTAAACCAAAGCAACTATAATTTCATATAATAAAAAATTTAAATTTTTAATTTGAAAATCTATGTATAATTAAAATTATTGGTCTCATTATTAGTTTAGAAATTAATATTTTTTTAAAACCATGCAAATTTCATGATTAATTAATTTTAAATAAATTAAAAATAACTAAAGTTTTTGATGCATCATTTCCATCATCAACTAAATCATTGTAAAATAATCAATAAAAAAGATATCTTGCCCAATTAATTTGGGATTCAAGGATGACGATAATAATCAAGATAATCAATTTAAAGATACAAACAATAATCAAGATAATTGATTAAGTAAACATAGAGATACAACTACAATTAATTTTTATACTCCTAATAAATATTATTGTTATTCTAATGTATATATTCAAAATTCACACTTCTTATTTATTCATATAACTAATGAATATGGTCAAGAAAAATTTACACATGTATAACTATAACTAATTGTTTATTTTTTTAATCCTCATGAATATTAGAACCATTTCAATATATATCCATATCAAACAATTTTAATGTTATCCATATACTCTAAAAAAATAAGTAAGTTTAAGAAAAAAACTAAGACATCAAAATTTAAAAAATAATTTTTTAAATTTATCGCTAAACACTAAAATCATAATTAAAACTTTATGAAAAAAATAAAAAATAAAAATGAATTTTAAAGTTTTTTAACATTCATCTTAGAAGCCTGAATAAGTTGATTATAAGTTTATGAAAAATTTAAAGTAATTAATTTTAATATTATCCCTAAATCCTAAGTAATAATCATAAATTTATTAAATAATTAAAAATAAAAAGATAAAATTCAACAATTATCCATAGGCTCTAAACATATTAATTATAATTTTATGAAAAAAATACACAAAATAATACAATAGTTTATGAACATATTAAGTCGTTAAAATTTAAAAATATTTTTAATGTTATCCTTAGATCCTAAAAATAATTAAAAATTTATGAATAAATTAAAATTTTAAACATTATTTTTTAAAATTCTTAATATTCGTCACATAAACTTAAAAAAACTATTTAATAGTTTATAAAAAAATGAAAAAATTAATTATATATTCATAGAAAGTTAATTAATAAAAAATAATTTTAATGTTATTCATAAATCCTAAAAATTAATTATAAGTTTATAATTTAATTTAAGAAATTAAAACAAAATAATTAAAAAATTATGATTGTCCCAATAATTTAACTATAACTTTATGAAAAATACAAAAAAAATTTTAGTTTTATCCCTAAATCTTAAAAAAATTAATTATAACTTTTATAATAATTAATAATTAATTTTAATATTCTCCCAAAACCCTAAAGAAAATTAACTACAAGTTTATGATAAAAATTAAAAAAAATAAAAAAAAATAAAAATTATAAGTTTATCAAAAAAAATTAAAATTTAATAACTTATTTGCAATGTTATACATAAAGCCTACATAAATTGATTATAAGTTTATGACAAATTTAAATAATTAATTTTAATGTTATTTCTAAACCATAAGTATTAATTATAAATTTATGAAATAATTAAAAAATAAAAAAGGTCAAATTCAACATTCATCCGTAGGCTCTAAACACATTAATTATAATTTTATGAAAAAATATAAAAACATAATTCAACAGTTTATGAAAAACATTAAGTCAATTAAATTTTAAAATATTTTTTAATATCATCCTAAACCCTAAAAAATAATTAAGAGTTTATGAAAAAATCCATAAAATGTAAAAATTTAATTTTAAAATTCTTAACATTGATCTCATAACCCTAAAAAAATTATTTAATGGTTTATGAAAATATTGAAAGAAATAATTTTAATGGTATTCCTAATCAACTAAAAACTTAATTATATATTTATGAAAAGTTAATTAATAAAAAATTTTAATATTATTCCTAAACAATAAAAATTAACTATAAGTTTATATTTTAATTTAATAAATTAAAATAAAAAAATATTATTGTCCCAAAAAATTAATTATAACTTTATAAAAAAAATTAAAAAAAATAATTTTAGTGTTATCCCTAAACCCTAAAAAATTAATTATACATTATATGAAAATTGACCAAGTTTATGAAAGAATTAAAAAATAAAAAATAATATTTATAAGTTTATCAAAAAATTAAAAATTAATACCTTATTTACAATGTATCCATAAAGCCCAAATAAAATAATTCTAAGTTTATGAAAAATTTAAAATAATTAATTTTAATATTACTACTAAACCCTAAGTAATAATTATAAATTTATAAAATAATTAAAAATAAATAGATTAATTTAAGCATTCATCCCCTAAGCTCTAAACACATTAATTATAATTTTATGTAAAAAATACACAAAATAATATAATAATTGCAACACAAGAAAATATAAATATAAATTAATACATTTTATATAACAAATAAAAAATAAAAATTGTAAGTTATAAATACCTTTATGTGCTTTCAAATTTGATAAAAAAAATCTGCAAAAAAATTAAAATATACAACAAATTAATTACAAATTTGTGAAAAAATTAAAAAAAAAATCAACTTTAATGCAACATTTACCTCTAGAGTGATTTGATTGTAATAAAGATGATATTTATTTTTTGTAGTAGCTTGAAAAATATTTAATTTAGTAGAGCTAATGAAAAATATTTTGTAGGAAATGGATTTGAATAATTGGGATATAATGAAGAAAAGATGAAAAATGATGATTTATAGTGAGGGATTGTGTGAGTATAATATCTTGGGAGAATAAGAATTTGTTTAAGGATAGTAAATAGAGGAAGATGGAAAATTGAGTAAAAAAAATGAAGATGAAGAATGAGAGTAAAATTTATAACGGGTATAATAAAAAATTTATTATAATTTAAAAAAATCTTTTAAAAAAACAAAAATTTTAAAAAGGCCAGCTGGCTGATTGACGCATCTCTACTGGGCAGGGAGGCGTGCAGTGACTGAAACTAAAAGTCCAACTTTCAATTTCAATCATTTAAAAAAAATTGATAGACACATTAAAACCGAAACCATTAGGTTCGGTTTGAGTTAAAATCAAAATTCATAGTTTTAGTTTTATTCAAACCGAAACAATTAATTTTGATTTTAACTCAAATCAAAACTATAAATTTTTATTTGAGTAAAAAAATTAAAAATATTCAACTATCAAACCGAAAGTTCGGTTTGATGGTTGACTCCTATATATCTGTAAAATTGGGAACAAGTCCCACATTTTGGTAAATAGTGAGATTTGCTCCCATATTTTGGTAAAATTCCCTAGAAAAAACTTATCTAATACTTGATTAATCTTCAAAAGCACCCTTAATCCCTTGAAATCTTTGTGAGATTTTGTATATAATATGAAGCAAAAATCTCCCCTCTTATTCTTTTAAAATTTCGGCCATGGTTGAAGAGAAATGAAGAATATGAGCTTTAATATAAATTTCACTTTCCCATTATACCCTTTATTATATATATAATTACAACTATTTAATTAATGAAATGTTGTGATAGTTTTGGTTTTCCATCCATAAAAATTTTAATTTCTAATTATATATTTTTTAATATTATATTTAAATATTATTATTTATTTTTTTTTTGACTTTTTAACTCTAACTTTTTGACTTTTGACTTTTTAAATTTTGTCTTTTAGTAAAATGTATATATAAAGTATGTGTTAGCTATATATTATGTATATGCTAAGTATCCAATATATTTATTGTATATATTGTGTAAATATTGGGTATATACCATGTATATATGATGCAAGAAAGGACCCCTTGAAGCTAGCAAGTGGACCAATCACTAGGAGCAAGGCAAAGAGATATTAAGCTAGCATGGCTTTGCATATTCAAGAAGAGATTTCCAAAGAGCTTCAAGAATTATCATTCAAGAAGATGGAGATGGAGCTGCAAGGAAGGCCTAAATATATCATGGTTCTAGAAGCATGCAATGGAAGCCAAGAAGGAGCCTTTGAAGGCTATTTTTAAGCGTGGGCCGAAACTACCAAGGAAGAGTCAAAGCTTGGTCAATCTTATTTCCATGCACATGCATGCACATTCATGGATGCAAGTTGGCCGAATTCCAAGGGAGTTTGTTGCACCCCTTGGCCGAATCTTCATAGTTAGTTAGAGGGGATATTTGTGTTATTTTGTGGTCCCCATCCTTTTATTTTAATTAGTTAAGTTGTTTTGACTTTGTCAAATCCTATTCTTGTTGGGTTTTGGAAGAGTTTTCCCATACAAGCCTAGGATCCTTCTAGAATGTTTTAGTCTTAATTTTCCATATGCAATTAGGAATTTTGTAACCCTTATTTAAGGGCACTATTAGGCCGAATTGGGGAGACCATTATTATTAAAGAAATTTTTGAATTCTTCTACAAGTTCTTCTTGTGAATTTTCGTGTGAGAGATATTAGAGTGGATTCTTTAATTCTTTCTTTGCATCAAGAATTAGGTTTACTTATCAACAAGAGTTGTGGTGTTTTCCTTCTTCTTACCAACTAAATCCTTCAATCATAGTGAGTTCGCGTCTCTTTATAGGCGTTGGGTTCCTTAGGAGGTGATTATCAAGTTTCAAGGAGTTCTCTACCATTGTTATACGTTGGGTTTGCTGCCATCGTTGCTAAGGGTCAGCGTCATTTGGTATCAGAGCCTTGCTACAAGGTAATTTTTATCTACTTTGTCTTTCTAGGGTTTGTTAATTTAGGTCTTTTAAATTTATGTGTTTTAGGGTTCTTAGAGAGTCTAGTCTTTAATTTTCGAAAAGGATTCATATATCAAAATTTGAAAAGCCTGAAGATTGTTCAAAGAGTAATTCGAAACCTAGGAAAAGGAGTCTGATCGAATTTCGAAACCTAGGCCTTGCATCTGAATTGGATTTGAAACCTAGGGAGTTAATCTGATTGAAATTTGAAAATTGTTTTGTGTTGTTGGGTATTCCCTCGATTTGTTTTGTGGGTGAATTCTGTGTTGCGAATTAAGTCCAGATTTCGAAAAGTTCTTGTGAGTAAATTAAGTTCTGAATCAAGGGGATAGTGATAGGAAGCAAAAAAAAAAAAAGAGTACAAAACCACTTCAACAAAAATTGTTTGATATTCTTGCTATTTGGGTGCTAAAGATCAGATCTAGGTGGGTTAGAAGTAATAAAATTTTTGGGGCGAAAAATTTCACCTTTTGAGGGGCTTTTGGAATTCAAAAATCAGACCTTAATATTCATATTATTTGAGTGTTATAGGTGGGAATTAGAGTCTAGAAGCTAGCATTTTGGGTAGAATTGATTAGGTCCATAAAGCAGCTTGCCAAGTGTGGGTTGTTTTTGATTCATTATATCCAAATTAGTCTTGTTTATTGGCTTCATTTTTTCTGATTTCTTTATCTAGCTTTTAATTCCATTACATTGCTAAGTATCATTTGCTTGTGTCGATACTTGGTTTTATATCGTGTAGTGCAAATTACCTTACATTGCCTCCAGATACTTGTCTTGTTTTCTATCTAGTTCTAGGATTTAGGTTCTAGTTTCTTGAACGACTTGACAATTGTTGGTTGGTGAGCTTGGTTCTGAAGTGCAATCAAGGTAGACAAGAAAAGTGAGGTAATTCTAAACACTTGAGTGAATTTCAATTATTACTAATCTTGTTTCTTTGAGTTTATTTGTTTGTTAACATGGCTGGAAAAAGGAGAAGAGACTAGCAAAGAAGGAGCTATGGCTGAAAGCTTGGCTAGGCTTAATGAGACTTTGGCAGCAATGCTTGGTCGAATGGAGATGATGGATACTAGATTGCAAGAGAATGCAACAAGGCAAGCACAACAAATGCAACAAGTGCAACAAATTCAGCAAGTGCAACAAGGGCAGCCAGCTGCACATCCAAATCCCATAATGCGAGCTAGAAGAGTGCTTAGGAGAGAAGGGCAAGGAAATCTTGAAGCCCTAGAAGCAGCCGAAAGGGTAGAAGATGAAGATGAAGGTGGAAATCAACCTACCACCGATGGTGACCATACTTCCATCAAGATGAAGATTCCTTCCTTTGAAGGGAAGAACAATGCAGAAGAGTTCATAGAATGGGAGAGGAAAGTTGAGCAGATTTTCAAATGCCATAACAATACCGAAGAGAAGAAATCAGTTTTGGCAGCCGTAGAGTTCAAAGGGTATGCTACCTTTTGGTGGGATCAATTGAAAGCTAATAGAAGAGGGAAAGGTATGAGACCTATTCCTGAATGGTCAACCTTGAAAGAACTAATGAGAAGCTGATTTGTACCATCTCACTACATTCGGGATTTGTACAATCGACTAGCAAGGCTAGTTCAAGGTGGAAGAAGTGTGGAAGAGTACCACAAAGAGATGGAGATGATCATGGCTAGGGCAAATATTGATGAAGATGAAGATAAGAAGATGTCACGATTTCTTGGGGGATTGAATTTGAACATAGCCAATGAATTGGAGATGTCTGAATTCAACACAATGGAATAGTTAGTTCAAAAGGCCATGAAGATAGAGAGAAGATTGAAGAATAAAGCTATTTCGAAAACTGGCTACTCTAAAGCTAGTGGAAAATTTTCAAACTTCAAGGGTTCAAGTTCGAGTGGAGGTTCCTACAAAGGGAATTACAAGGGTTCTTTCCAAAAGAATTCTTCCTACAATCCTAATTTCAAGAAGCCAAATGATGGGGATGCAAAAACAGCCAAGGAAACACCTTCTAGACCTACTCCAAGTAGGGAAATTAAATGCTACAAGTGTTTGGGAAGTGGACACATTGCTTCTCAATGTCCGAATAAGAGGGTGATGATTGCTACCCATGAAGGGGAAATTGAATCTGAATCTGAACATGAAGAAGAAGAGGAGGCCGAATGTGGTGATAGGGCCGAATATGATGAAGAGGCTTGGGAGATTCAAGTCTTGAATGCTGAACATGGAGAGATGCTTGTTACTAGAAGAGCCTTGAATATTCAAGTCAAGGAAGAAGGCTTGGATCAAAGGGAGAATCTTTTCCACTCTAGGTGTTTGGTGAATGGTAAGGTTTGTACACTTATCATTGATGGTGGAAGTTGTACCAATGCTGCTAGTACTACAATGGTGGATAAATTGGGGTTAGCTTGTTTTAAACATCCCAATCCTTACAAGTTGCAATGGTTCAATGACGCTGGGGAAGTAAAAGTGTTGAAGCAAGTCAAGGTACCATTCTCCATTGGGTGGTATAAAGATGAGGTTTTATGTGATGTAGTGCCAATGCAAGCTGGACATTTGCTATTAGGAAGATCATGGTAGCATGATAGAAGGGCACAACATGATGGCTTTTCTAATAAGTATACCTTTACTTATGAAGGAAAGAAGGTTGTTCTAGCACCATTATCACCTCAAGAGGTGTATGAAGATCAAAAGAGGATGTTAGAGAGGGAGAAAGAAGTTTCGGCCAACATGAACCAAGGGGGTTCTAATTCGGCCAATGATGTTTCTTTAATACCCAAGGGTAATTCTAAGGGTAGGGAGAGAGAAAATAATAAAGTGAGTGAGTGTAGAAAGGGAAAAGAGGCCGAGAGTCAAAAGAAAGTAAGCAAACAAATAAATGGCCCATTGGTGAGAGAAAATAAGCAAGGAGAAAAAGCAAAATATACTTTTTATGCAAGAGCAAGAGAGATAGATGTAGGGCAGCCTGTACTCATTATTATATATAAAGAATCGTTACTTGCTGACAGTGAAGAATCTCTTGATTCTTTACCTTCTAGTTTTTTTGTCTTTGTTGCAGGATTTTAAGGATGTGTTTCCTGAAGACCTTCCTAGTGGTTTGCCGCCATTAAGAGGGATTGAACATCAAATTGACTTCATATCCGGTTCTGTAATTCCAAACCAGCCAGCATATAGGAGCAATCCTATAAAGACAAAAGAGATGCAAAGACAAGTTGAAGAGCTTTTGGAGAAAGGCTTGGTTCGTAAGAGCCTTAGTCCTTGTGCCATTCCAGTCTTATTAGTACCCAAGAAAGATGGTTCTTGGAGGATGTGTGTTGATTGTATGGCTGTGAACAAGATTACTGTGAAGTATAGATATCCCATTCCTAGACTTGATGACATGTTGGACGAATTGCATGGGGCGAGATATTTCTCAAAGATTGATCTTATGAGTGGTTATCATCAAATTCGCATGAAGTTGGGAGATGAATGGAAGACTGCCTTCAAAACGAAATATGGTTTGTATGAATAAAATCAGGCTTGGCCGTGTCCCTCAAGATTGGCTTGGCCGTGTCTCTTGATTTCCATGGGACACGGCCAAGCCAGTTGGCCGTGTCCCTCACTGGCTCTTCCTTCCTTCCTTCCTTCCTTTCTTTCTTTTCTTTAGTGGTGAGAGGTGACATGGCCAAGCCATGTGGAGCTTGGCCGTGTCTCTTGTTTTTTCTTTCTTGGGACACGGCCAAGCTCCTGGCCGTGTCCCTCACTGTTTGTTTGCTCCTTGAGTGAGACACGGCCAGAGGCTTGGCCGTGTCTCTGGGTGTGTCTCTCTCTGCCCTCTTCAATCTTTGAGGGACACGGCCAAGCCTGATTCGGCTTGGCCATGTCTTGCTTGGTTCATGCTTTTCTTGCACTGTTTTGATCTTCCGAGGGTCTTTTTGCACCTAAACCTAAAACAAACACTTTAAACACACTTAAAACAAAAATTAATCAAAACATTAACTAAAACACACATAAAATCATACTAAAAACAAGTACAAAAATGATCTAAACAACTACCCCACACTTAATTCCTTGCTTGTCCCCAAGCAAGACTAAAATCAAAACACACTAAACAAAATAAATTTTGTTAAGTTCAAGAGTTATAAAGATGCATCAAGACTTCCTTATCCCTAAATCCGCAATCAATATAGAATCAAACAAAATTGACACCAATGCAATTATGTGGCATTCTATGCATAACCAATGTTGTCACTCCCTCACCAACTCTTACAAGTGTTTGATCATGGTGGTGTTTACACTCATAACAATCAATGAAAAATTATTACCATAGGCTTGCTTATTAATCAAATCTCCACCACAAAATAACAATCAAGCATCAATCAAAAGGCCTTTCTTTTGGTTGTAATGGGGCTAAGGTAAAGGCATGACATTTAGGAAATGTGAGCTTAATCATTAAGTTCAAGAGCACTTTAAGAATGAAGTACCCGATCATATACATGACCCAACAATCCCAAAACACCTTCCTCTCATCAACCCTTGACATTAAAGAGTTTTTCAAGGGAACTCACTTATTGTCACATCCGCCTACCGCATTTATGCATAGTAGTCACGTGCACAGTGAGAGAAGGGGAAAGGAGAAGATAATTCCTGACAGTGGCCCCAGATAAGGCTATAGGACCACTGGGACCTAATTGAAGAAAAATGCAAAGTGTTAGGGAGGTGATTGTAATTTCAAAAAGTTTTGGGGAGGTGATTGTAATTTTCAAAAGTTTTGGGGAGGTAAATGTAATTTCCAAAAGTCGTACTGGATGTTCTTAATAGTGCACATAACAGATTCCAAAAATGGAAAATAGAGAAAAATCGGGTCACAACGACACGTAACGGTTTTTCCAGAAAACACACGGTTTGGAAGATATAGGGGATTTTGACTAGGGATATTTTGGTCATTATACATGAATCTGAAGTAGGAAATAAACACAAGAGTGAGTAGAGGACGTCAAGAGGATAAATATGAAATAATCGTCAGTAGAAACAGGGCCCGGGCAACACCCGAGCAAAGAAAGGACCTAAAGGGAATTTTGTAAAAAGTCGAGGGCTTATTGGTAATTTTTCAAAACGACTTGGAAACTTAAAATAGACCTTAAAAATAGAAAGTAGAGGTCGAGAGGATTAAAACTATACATAGTTTGCCTCGTGGAATTGTACGGGTTAAAAATTACGAACAAATAATCGCTAGAGGGTATTTTGGTCTTTTCACACCTTAGACCATAGATATTTCAACACAAGATGGTGGAGGGGCCAAAATATAATTAAAAGAAAGTTTAAGGACTTGGGTTTTTAAATAAATAAAAGGAGGAGACATTTGGGCTAATGAAAAGTGGACATTTAAAAGCTATAATAAAGAAGAAAGAGAAAAGTGTGGACATTTGGTTTGAAAACACTCATTCATTCAAAAGTGATCATCATTTTCCTTATATATATATATATAATGAGATGAAGAACAAACTCTCTCTCTCTCTCCCACTTCCAAATTCGGCCACCATAGGAAAATATCAAAAGATTTTCAAGTTTTGTCAAGTTTGATTTTCAAGGTAAGTTTTAAGGTTTTCAAGTATGTAGAATTCAATTCTAGTATCAATTTTAAGTATTTATATATCTATTGGAAGATTGCAAATTAGGGTTCTTATGGTGGATTTGGGAAAATTTTAAGTAGTTATGATATTAATCAATTAAATGAAAGAATCAAGGTTTCTAAGGTTTAATAAGGTTAGATTAGGGTTTAGTTTGAAAAGAAATGGAGGATAGCTTATTATTCTAAATTGTTAAGGTTTATGTTTAAGGGTGTGTTCTTGAATTTCTTGAAGGAAAAACAAAGATTAAGGAAGGAGAAGGAGGAAAAGCAAAAAGGGAAGTAAAAGAATAAGGTTTGGTGCTTTACCATAAAAGAAATTCTATTTTTCTTACAAACTTTGGTTTATGGAATTTTTGATGTTGATGAACTTTAATTAGTTTGATTTGAGTTAAACATGCAAAAGTTGTCAAAGGGAAGTGTTTGAATCTTCACTTTACCATTAAAGAAGCCTTCATATTGATTTGCAAAAGAAAAATAAACTATCCTATGTATTTCATATGTTTGGGCCGAAATGGTCCCAAAAAGACAGCTTTCTGGATCTTTTTGTGGCAATTGTTTGAGGCAGCAAATGAAAGAATTTTTCAACGAAATTTTACATGTAAGTAGATAACATATGAAATAAGTTTTCTGTAAAATTTCAGTCAAAAATAAGATTATTTACCTGGTCAAATGCATGACTGAAGTGGACTGAAATTTTGACGAAAACCCAGATTTTACTATTCATTTGGTCATGCCATTTTGCGTTGCCGATTTTTCTCGCCGCAACACTATTCATTTGGTCAATTTGTGATCTTTTGAGGAATGCTTTGAAATGTTTGATATGTTTATTGTGGATGTTAAATATGTGAAAAAGAATAACGGTTTGACCAAAGAATGTGGTGTGCGGCGTAAATGGCAAAGCGTGATGAGAATTTAAAATGATTTCTTGAATCATTCTAAAATGAAGTTTGAGTCTTAAATTGAATCATTTTAATCTTTATGCTCTACTGGATAGTGGGAGTGGTAGATAAGGGTATGGTGCACTATACTAACGAATGCAGTACTGCTCATTATTGTGATATGATATTTTATTTAGTGGTGAGGCCACTGAAGCCAATGGGGAGGCCCATTGGTTATAACCAGGATGGTGAGGGCCATTCCTGTGATCTGATATCGGTGGTGAGGGCCACCTATGTCACAGTGGTGAGGGCCACTGCCTTATCGCTATGGTTCCCTATATACCAGTAGAGCCTGAGCCAAAGCCATATTTTTCGTTAAACTATGTAATGCAAAATAAGTTTGAATTATGGTTTTACATTATTGGAAGCATATCACACTGAATGTACAATAATTTCTATTGGTTTAAGGTTGGTTAAATTATGATTTAATTATTTCCTTTTATTTCAAATACTTTCATATGTTATTTTTATTTTTAATGGTAAAGTACCCACTGAGCGACAACGCTCAGCGAGTTAAGTTTTCCTTGACTCGTAGCTTCGGAGCAGTAGCAAATTCTTGGAAAGCGACGACCAGACCCACAGCATATCTCAGGGTAGATTTTTTAGATTCCATTATGAGTTAGCTAGTTGTGGCATGTATATGTATATATAAGATTGAGAATCAGTATATGATACTGTATGTTATTGGTATGTAATAATAATAGACCTCTACTTTATTTTGGATTAGAAGTGTGAATTTTTCTTGCAGGATGTAGTTGAGGGTATAAGGTGGAATCATTGGGAGTGTATTGAATTTGTTTGTATTCGCATTGGTTTGTGTAAAAAAAATGTTTTCAAAAATCAGAAAAACCAGTTTTGTCGACACTTGGGATCCAGATTTCTAGGCGAAACTCTGGCAAAATTTTTGTAAAATCGGAACTAAAATTTGACTAAGTAAAATTGGTAGCAACATTAGGATAGTGTGGCGCCTCTACTCGACTTACACAAGTAGGCCGGGAAGGGGTGTTACAATTATTAAATCTTGTAATGATACATTCCAACCCTTTCAACAAGAACAACAATTATTCTTATTATTATATATATAAATATTTTTTTTCTTTTTCTTCTTTTTTTGTTATTATATATATATATTTTTTTTTCAAGTTTTTTTTTCTTTTTCTCTTTTTTTTTATTTTCCTTTGCAATCTTAAACCTACTAAATTTAACCCCACACTTAATTAAACACAACACTCGGTCATAAACACTCTTAAAATGCTCTTGACCAAATGAAAGGATAAGAGTTAAACAACAAGGTTCAAGCTAATGGTGTTGTGAAAAAGAAAGAAAAGGAAAATGAAATAGGCTCAAAATTGGCTAAATAAGGTTGAATATAGGGTTGGTCTTTTTAAGCCAAAGTGGGTTCACCTAATTGCCTTAATCATTTTGATGCCTAATTGAAATTTTTATGTAATCTTAAAATGCATGTCAAAGCAAGTTCTAGCAATTCATAAATAAAAGATGTTTACCCACAAAAAGAATAATAAGTTGATGGCTCAATTCCTCACTAGGTTAATGGCAATGCAAAGAAAAACCAACAAAAATGACAATAAGCACCAATTCTACTCAATTCTCAAATTCATGCTTCAAAAATTCAAAGGTCATCTATCAACAATTTTATAACAATTGAACTTTCTAAAATTCATTTATTCAATGAAAAACATTTAAAACATTAACTAAAACCTAAACAAAAATAAGTTAAAAGTAAAAACACAAAAACACAAAATGCAATTAAAAGTAAAAACACAAAACATAAAATGTACCCCACACTTAAAGATTCACATTGTCCTCAATGTGAGCATGCATACTACAGAGGGGGTTTAGATGAAACCTGATTTCCATCGTTCCCATATACGATGCGTAGGGCTCCTTCCACCCATAATGCAATTGGAGCCCACGACTGAGAGGATGAATAACATGTAACTTTGAAATGTACCCAATGTACGGCAACCCCTAAATAGTATTCCTTGAAGAGAACATGTCTCAAAGGGACATGTGAAAGTCGCCTCGGGGTGATCCTCCAGTGCTATAGGAATGTGGTAATAATCTTTGTCTTTGTGCAACCTGGGCACATTAGATTTCTGCTCTTCCTTACCACCAAGAGTAATAGAAATGAGTTTTGGGGACTATTTAAGTTCAACCATGTTTGGTTGAATCACTTCTTCATCCACTTTAACAATGTCAAGTCCCATCTCAACAACCTCAGCATCTAAAATTAGCTTACACTCCTCAATTTCTAAATTGGGCATTTCATGCTCTTCTTCTAGGGTCATAGTCATTCCAATCTTATTTTCACTATTTCCTTGGGAGTGCATATTATAGATTGCAGGAAGTTGCTTACCTTGCTCCTCATCCTTCAAGCTACATGGAAATGGATTTGGTGGCCTATGAGGATTGGAAAATTCATGCAACTTTGGTGAGGTTAATGCCTCCAAATTCTCCTTCTCGTTTGATTGGCTTAACTCCTTAATGTTGGTTTTTATCTCCTCGCCATTATCTTCTTGATTAGTGACTGCATTCAAAGAATCACAAAATTTGTTATATATTACCTGTTCACTCTTCAAATTTGTGATTACCTTGACTTGCTCCAATTGGCTAGGATATTCCTCCTTTTGGTGTGCTTGGAGTTGATGTGCCAGTTGCCTAACTTGAATTTCCATCCTCTTCAATGATTCCTCCAAAGAATCTAACCTCTCATTGCTCCTTTCCTGATTTTGTGTGCTAATTTGAAGGTAAGCATTCAAATCATCTTCCACTGTGGATTTCTTGCATTGATCCTGATTTTGTGCACTAATTTGAATGAAGGCATTCAAACTATCTTCCAAAGTGGGTTCCTTAAGTTGATCTTGATTTTGTGCGCTATTTTGAATGAAGGCATTCAAACTATCCTCCAATGTGGGTTTCTTAAGGTGATCTTGATTTTGTTCGCTAATTCGAATGAAGGCATTCAAACTATCTTCAAGTGTAGGTGTCTTAAGGTAATTTTGATTTGAATATTGCTCTTGAGAGTAAGAGTCTCTTTGGTAAGGTTGAAAAAAATTTGGAGGTGGAATGTGCTGCTGATTTTCCCAAGAAAAATTTGGTTGGCCTCCCCAGTTGGGATTATAAGGATTGGAATATGTGTCATTTCTACCCATTTGCTGGAAACCTTGGTAGTCATATTCTTCCTCTTGCCATTCTTGGTATCGTCCAAAACCCATTGAACACGTATTTGCACTATGGCCTACATTGCCACATGCTGCACATATCTCTTGGCATGGCATAGGAGCTCTTCCTCTTGCATTTAGCACCTTAAGTTGATTCGTCAATTCTGCTAATTGCAATGCCATTTTAGAATCATCGTTCCTATCATAAACTCCCCTGTGCCTTGAAAATTGCATCTTTACAAAAGGCATTTAGCTACTTAAAGAAAAATAAACAAATAATTAAATTGAAAGAAAATCAAACAAAATAAACAAACAATTCAAAGAAAACAAACAAACAATTAATTTGAAAAGAAAAATCAAACTATCACTACTTCGACAGCCTTCCCTGGCAGCGGCGCCAAAAACTTATTGTGCTCGAATTAAGTACTACTACAAAGCGTCACTCGCAAGTATACGAGGTAGCTGTAGCAAAGGTGATCGCCCCAAGGTCGTTTCCCCAAGAAGGTGTGGTTCGTAATAGCTTGATTGACAAGTACTTAAATGCGGAAGTTTATTGTGTTGGAATGTAAAAGAACAATTTAAACCTAAGATTAAAGAGTGTAGGGTTGATGTATGAAGGTGATACAAGATCAAATCGATTCTTGGGAAGGTGCCTAGGGTCATAGGTCCATTCAATCAAAGCTCAATTCTCAATTATCCATTAACATAACCTTGTAATTAATTTGTTCCTTAAGGTTAATTAGTCAATTACCAATCCATTAGTTCTCACATTCATGAATTAACAATGACCAATTCTTTTACATTACCAAATTAACAAAACCCTAGAACTTATATTTCTAATTCATTCATAGGGTAGTCGATTGCATAATTCCGATATCGAATTTCACCTCTCGGTCCTTCATTCAATATCTAGAGATCAATAGGTAGCTAATCTATCAACCTAGCCTACAATCCAATGCAATCAACCAACAACAAGGTACATCAATGGAAATATCAAATCAAAGCATTCAATCAAATATACTACAAACCCTAGGCATGGGTATTTAACTCAACATCATCAATTTAAAACATTCATTCAACTCAATATAAATCAAATACAAATTGTTTATTGCAATATCAATTCTCTTAATACAACAAAAACAATATTGAAATGAATTAAAAGAGAGAATAGAAAAACCCCTTGTGAAGATGCCAAGAGTAGGATTGCTAGTCTTCCTCCTAGCTCCACTTTGATGTTTGATGAAGAACTCAAGCCCTCTTCAATGGTTGATTCCCCTTTGCAATATGGTATGGAGCTTTCTCAAGTCACCAACCCTTTAATTGATTGTGCCTTTGGAAGATAGAATGGAGCTTTCTCAAGTCACTAAACCTTTCAATAAAGCTTCTTCAACCTTTAAGAGCTTGTTAACCCAACTTATCCCAAAGAACCTCAAAGATCTTATCAATGGAAGATGGAGAAGATGAAGATGGAGGATGAAGATGAAGGGACAAGGAGAGTGTCACTCTCTCCTCATCCCGAATTGTGTTTGCCCCCTCCTTCTCTTTTCTTTTCTCTCCTTTGTAAACCCTAGCCGTCCTCCTCTTTTCTGTCGTGCGAAAGAACTTAAATAGATATTAAGGGTGACATGGCCAAGCTTGATTTGGCTTGGCCGTGTCTCTTGGTCTTTTCCTTGCTTTCCATTAGGTGACACGGCCAAGCCAAGATTGGCTTGGCCGTGTCTCTTGATTTCCATGGGACACGGCCAAGCTAGTTGGTGGTGTCCCTCACTGGCTCTTCCTTTCTTTCTTTCTTTCTTTCTTTTCTTTAGTGGTGAGAGGTGACACGGCCAAGCCATGTGGATCTTGGCCGTGTCTCTTGTTTTTTCTTTCTTAGGACACGGCCAAGCTCATGGCCGTGTCCCTCACTGTTTGCTTGCTCCTTGAGTGAGACACGGCCAGAGGCTTGGCCGTGTCTCTGGGTGTGTCTCTCTCTGCCCTCTTCAATTTTTGAGGGACACGGCCAAGCCTGATTTGGCTTGGCCATGTCTTGCTTGGTTCATGCTTTTCTTGCACTGTTTTGATCTTCCAAGGGTCTTTTTGCACCTAAACCTAAAACAAACACTTTAAACACACTTAAAACAAAAATTAATCAAAACATTAACTAAAACACACATAAAATCATACTAAAAACAAGTAAAAAAATGATCTAAACACTATCTCCAATATATCAAGACAGCATCAACATCAGAGTAACAAATGGTTTATCCCTGTTAAAGAAGATTTATGTTACACCACTCATCCATTATTGGAAGTCCAAGTTGGTACAAACAAGACAACTCTTTTAGAGCTAGAACTAAAAAAACAAACAAAAAAAACAAGCAAAAAAAAGAAGAAAAAGAAAAGCAAAAAATAAGAAAAAAGAAAAAAAGAGAAAAAAAAGGAAAAGAGAAAAAAAAAGAAAAAAATAAAACCCAAAAAGGCAGTATAGAAAGCCAACCTAGTTCTCTTTTACCTAAAGCAGTAAAAGGCTTCCATTTGGTTCATAAAGATATTTTTACTTGAATTGGTCCAACCCAACCAAAGATTCAATCAAAATTGGAGAAAAAGGAGAAAGACCATCCAGTACTTAAGTGTTCTTGTAACACCCCTATACCCCGTATACGTACACAGCATGCTAATACGATCGTAATATACGTATACTGAATATAGAAATGTCACGGTTACAAAACACACATGACATGACTCTTATATACTATGAACAAATTCAAAACTTTTAAATGAGTTTATAAAACGAAATAGATAGAAAGTTTATTTAAAACGCAGCGGAAAATATAACAAATGTTTCCCAATACATTTGCATCAAAATCAAAAGTTACAAATATAAAATATATACATGAGTGGCAGCTCTTCTCTGATCTTTAAGTCCAAAAATCAACTCTTCAATGCCTAGACTCACTAGGTCTAGAGGAACTCTCGGGTTCAATCCTGTTACCTACGCGATGAACCACAATCGCACTGAGCCAATAGCTCAATAGAACAAACTATAATGATATTATGTTATGTCATACATTCAAACAATATAGATCATACTCAATACACTTTATTTTATGGATGTTACATTTCATTATTTCAATAATTGTATCATCATCCATTACTCACACATTTAACATAGACACACATGGGCCCAATAAGCATTTAATATGATATTAAAAGTTCAGAGTTACTGCTTTGGTTTATAATCACAATGATCAAGCCCGTAGGCAATATATATCATATCTCTATCCATGGATAGTGTAACAGACCCAGTCTCTTGGACCATCAACCCATTAACATGAGGAGATCCTCAACCCGGCTAGACTGTTACTAGTAACAGACCCAGTCTCTTGGACCATCAACCCGACTAATCGAGGAGATCCTCAACCCGGCTAGACTGTTACTTTTCATAAATTTCATTTTCACATTTCATTTAGTGTAACAGACCCAGTCTCTTGGACCATCAATTCAATTCAATTGAAGAGATCCTCAACCCGGCTAGACTGTTACCTTTATATAGGCATGCCACCAAAACCAGTACTCTGAAATTTGAATAAACATATTAGGCACACAACCATTTCATATATCTCTTTATCAAACTTTTTCTCAATTCATTTCTCATTCCACAATCAACTAGGCAAACATGCCTCATTTGAATCAATATAGCCAATCACAATGGCTTTACACATCATCTTATCATCACATCTTTCATTTTCGTAACACATATATATACCATATTACATTTCATGAGGTTCATATTGTATAAAACGTAACATTATTCAAACATATCAACAATACAATGAAATTACTTAGTACATTCACACTCAAATGTATAAGTTCCAAAATCACATGAATGTATGTTATAATGCAAGGTTTGCACTTACCTCAAAAGAAATCCACACAATTCTAAACACTTCCTCTTAACAAGTCCTTCACCAAATAATTAAGGCAATTCATCTTCTTCACAACCTAATTCAAAACAATGAGGAAACTCACATAAGATCATAAGGCTAAGAATCAATTAGGGCAAACTCTAAACTGGACACGCTCACCCACACGGGCGTGTCCCTGACCGTGCCCTAACTCCACAACACAGAAGCATTTACACGTTCAGGACCACGGACGTGTCACTGGGTGTGTAATACCTACTATCTCTCAGAAGTATCGACACGTCCAACATCATGAACGTGTTCCTGGCCGTGTCAATTCCCCAAAATCACAGTAGCTATGACACGCTCACTAACACGGGCGTGTTAATGGCCGTGTCACACCTACTGCCATCCAACACAATTGACACGCCTAAAGACCTGGACGTGCTCCTGGGCGTGTCAGGCCAAAAACCCAGATTCCGGCCAAAACAACAATCCAACCAACAAACAACAATTTTCCACCATCTTCCACTTCAACAAAACTCAACTAGACACACCCAAAACCATAACAACCTTGCAAAAACACCAACACAACTCAAAATACACATCCAACACCAAATCACAACATCATCAAAAACTCTAAACACAACCACAACTCAATCTTAACCAACAAACTTATTCTTCCTTTCAATCTTACTCATTTCTTCAATCCAACCCAAGAATCAAAGATCAAGTAAACCCAACATTCTTAAACACAACACACTCAAACATATCCATACCAACAACCATAAATCACCAAACCCACAACACAAACTCAAAGAAAACAAGGGAATCAAGAGGAAACTTACCAAGAATGAAGAAAACTCTTAGATTCCTCCTTGATCTCTTGAAAACTTCTTCAATCTTGAGCTTGGAAGGTCAAATCTCTCTCTCTCTCTTGTTCTCTTGCTGCTGCCGTCCAAAGCAAAGAAAGGAGAAGAAAAGGAAAATGAGAGACACGAGAAGAGAGGAAGAAGGAAGAAAAGGATAAGAAAGAAAAGTCAAACATTAACCCTCTCTCTCCTCAAAACATTCTCCTCCACACAAATAAAAAATAAAATAATCTCAAACATCACCATCCACCCATCTTAATCCACTAACTCAATTTCAAAATAATTACCTTTATACCCTTCAAACAAATATTTGTATATGTTAAGTATATCACAATATATACAACATATACACACTACTCTAACCTCAACTCTCTTTCCAATAAAATAAATACACTTAATCCAATAATAACAATAATTACTCCAATACTTCTAGGGTACATTTTGGGATATTACAGTTCTATACTTGATGACTCCTACAAGGAAGAAGGACAGAATGATAAAATGCTCAAAGAAAGGGAAGAATAAGGAAAATAAAGAGAAAGAAAAGGGAAGAGTAAGAAAAATAAAGAAAAGGGAGAAGAATAAAAGAAACAAATTTGGGAACCAAACTTTTTGCAAGGGAAAAAACTGTCCTAATCAAGATCCAGATTAATGATAAGAAGATAGAAAGAATTTAGAGTCTAGCAAGATTGCTCCCAGTTGCCTAAAGTTCAAACAAGAAGTTTGTAGTGTGAAGGTTTGTCCATTGTGTCACACCAGCTCCTATCTCAAAATGGCCTTCATTTAACCCATGTCCCTTATAGACCCCATTTCAAGCCTATCAAAGACCTGTTGATCTCTCTTGGTAGGTAGAGTCTATTAGTGGAGATAGTTTGAATAAGCATGCATATGAGATAGACAGTATTTAAACTCAAATGAGACCTTTGGCCAAGTAATGTGCATGTGCCTATCTGAAGTGCAACAATTCTTGCTTAAATAGAAATGATTCCCGAGTTTAGTACGGTAACTAGGGTTGTCATGTTATAGATACGTTAATTTGGAAAAATCAAGTCCTGAGGTATATTGACATTGATTTGGCAAAGCCAACATTTGATTTCAAAATCAAAATTCAAAAAATAAAAAAAAATAATATTGTCACACAAAGCCTTCAAGTTAAGGGGAGTATGTTGAACTATCGAATTCCAAAGGACACATTGGGCAAAGGAAATGATTATTGGCAAGGTCATGAAGGAGCTACCAACTGACATGTTGAAACATAGTTTGAAATGGATGTATCCCTAACTCTATAACTTGGGGTCTCCACCACCCGTATTTTCAACATCTCTAAGATAAAATCCATAAATGTGAAGCATCCTGTAATTCTAGTGCAAGAACTGAATGGGCATCTGAAAGAAATCAGCGAGAGCACTTTTGCTAAACACCTCGGTCTGTGGGTCAATGGAACGACTGTAAGTATCATTCATGCATATCATGCATACATGAGCATATCACATCGCACTTTCTTGTCTTGTATTGTATTCTTTATTAAGGTGAACAGCAAACACTCTGTGAAGTAAACAATCAAAAGAAGATATCAAATCAGGGGGGCATAGAAAGTCCATTGCTTGAGAAAGCTCCAGTAATCTTGCAAAGTGAAGAAATACGTGCTTGTGCAAAGAACTAGACAACAATAACATCAATCAAAGCTTGCATGGAAAAAAATTTTTGGTTTGAGCCTACATAGGGGGCAAAGTTTCTCCTTTTCAATTTTTTAAGTTTATATACTAAACATTTTCAAACTCACTTGCAAATATTTCGCCACGCAGGGAGTAGGAGAAGATATGAGAGCCAACTAAAAATAGCTGAATTTTTGTAAAAAGGAAGAACAAAAGAATGGAACATTAGAACTCTCAAAAGAATGAAGATGCAAAAGACAAAAGATCAGTCCAGCTAAAAGAGCTGAAGCAAGGGTGAAGACCCGATCTCAAGGGATGAAGATCCATTTTCAAGGATGAAGACCCGATCTCAAGGGATGAAGATCTATTTTCAAGGATGAAGACATGATCTCCAAGGATGAAGATTCGTTTACGAGGGTGAAGAACCATAATGCATAGAACAGTCAGAGCAATCAGACTTCTCAACTGAAGAAAAGGTTAGTCAAACTCAGTCTTGGGTCCAAGCACCCAAAATTCAATTCATTCTCAGGACCAAGCACCCAAATCAAATTATTCTCGGGTCCAAGTACCCATTCTCGAGGCCAAGTACCCAATCTCGGGTCCAAGTGCCCAAATCAAATTCAAGATCAGGTCCAAGTACCCAAATCAATTCAAGCTCAGGTCCAAGTACCCAATCTCGGGTCCAAATACCCAAATAAAATTCAAGCTCGGGTCCAAGTACCCAATCTCGGGTCCAAGTACCCAAATCAAATTTAAGCTCGGGTCTAAGTGCCCAATCTCCGGTCCAAGTACCCAAATCAATTCAAGCTCGGGTCCAAGTACCCAATCTCGGGTCCAAGTATCCAAATAAAATTCAAGCTCGGGTTCAAGTGCCCAATCTCAGGTCCAAGTACCCAAATCAAATTCAAGCTTGGGTCCAAGTACCCAAATCAATTCAAGCTCGGGTCCAAGTACCCAATCTCAGGTCCAAGTACCCAAATCAATCCATTCTCGGGTCCAAGTACCCAAATCAAATCAATCTCGGGTCCAAATACCCAAATAAAATCAATCTCGGGTCCAAGTACCCAAATTCAATCCAATCTCAGGTCCAAGTACCCAATCTCGGGTCCAAGTACCCAAATCAAATTAATCTCGGGTCCAAGTACCCAATCCTGGGTCCAAGTACCCAAATTCAATCCAATCTCGGGTCCAAGTACCAAAATCAAATTCAATCTCGGGTCCAAGTACCCAAATCAAATCCAGAACTCGAACATGGTCCAGAACCAAAACCTCAACCATCTCAAAAATTAAGTCTTATTGCTTTTTACTCTCTTTTACTAAAGTTTCAGATCGTTCAAGCAGGAGGCAAACTGTAGACCCTTAATTTTTGACCCAGTCCGGTCCAATATATTTTAATTAGTCCAAAATAATTTTTATGTTGTCCAATATATTTTAATTAGTCCAAAATAATTTTTGTTATCTTAATTAAATAATATTTGCTTTAGTATCTAATTTTTATTAATAAAAAATAATAATAATAAACAAAAAAAATCGGTGACGAAAGAATTCAACACCGAAGAGTTGCGGCGAAATGGCCCGCAGGATTTTCCTGCGAGCGAAATGGCCAAAGCCATTTCTCTCGCAGATTGTTTCTGCGGGCAAAATGGCTTGGCCATTTCTCTCACAGAAAAATCCTGTGAGAGAAATGGCCCGTAGGAATTTCCTGAGGGAAAAATGGCCGCAGGCCAATTTTGCCCCCTGATGCCGCAGCCAACTGCGGCAGCTTTTTTGCCAGCGCAATTTTTCCGCAGCAGTTTTTTTTGCTAGCGAAATTTTTTCGACGCAAATTTTTCCGAAACCAAATACAATTAGGTTTCGGTTTTCTTTTCTTAATTAATATTATATTCCGTGAATAAATATAATTAATCAAAAAAATCTTCTATAAATAAGACAAAAACAACACAAAAGGGACAAAAATTTGAAAGAGAAATTGAGACCAAAATTGAGGAGGAAAACTTTGAATTTTAAGAATTTCTTTTGGCAGTAAGATTGATCGAACTTTTGAGAGAGCAAACAAGCAATTCAATCCATCAAGGGCAGCAAAGCTTGTCTTTGTTCTTGTTCATCCAAGAAGTGATTTTTGGTGGAACCAACAAACGAAGGTATGAATTTCTTTATTTGTTTCATTAATTCACAGTAGCTTCATCATTCAAAAATCTTAAAATTGTTGTTTCTATTTCTTCAAAATCAAAAAACCCTAGAACCTCAATTCACTTTTTCTAAAACTTGAAAACCTTAATTCATTTATTTGTTTTCCAAAAGTCTTAACATTGTTATTTTTGTTTCTTCAAAATCTCAAAACCCTAATTTGCTTTCTAAATTTTCAAAACCCTAAATTGAACCCTTCTCTTTTCAAAAACCCTAAAAAACATCTTTTCTGTTTCTATAAACCATAAATCATTTTGTTTATTTTCATAAAGTTTCATAAAATTATAAATTGTTTTTCCATATTCTAAAATCAAATTCGTTCTCCAAAACCCTAATTCTAAAATTCTAAAACCCTAATTCAACTCCAAAATCCAAAACAGTAAATCCTAAACTAACTAACCTAAACCCTAATTTTTAAAACCTTAAAACCATATAAATCTAAATGTTATAATTCAAACACAGTAAGCTTAAAAACCATAATTCGTTAACCGTAAATCATAAATCTAAATATTTTAAAGTGTCCAAACCCTAGTTTCATGATTTCACTTCCCAAACACTAATTTGGTTAATCAAAGAACTTTATCAACCTCTTAAATTATAAAACTTTAATCCATTTCAATTCCTTTAAAGTTCACAATAGCTAAGAATTACAAACCCTAAATAAACACATAAATTCCAAAGCCATAAACACATTAAATAAAGAACCTTAAATGGAAACAATAGCCCTAATTTGAATCTTTATTTACTTTATTCAATTTTATATTTGATTATGCTTTGATTTATTTTATATGCTTTAATTTATTTAAGTTCAATGCTTGGTTTACTTAATTTATCATGGATGGATGTTTACATTCTATTGTTGTTTAATATCTTTGATGAATGATTTATTTATGATGAATGGTTATTTACTTTTATCGATTTATTTAGATTTCCAAATGTTGTAAGAGTTTTGTTTCCACTTGGTGGGTATCTCATTAATTAGATATCATGTAATTCAAATTGCTTTTCTATTTTAGAACCAATGTAAAGGACATGTTTCTACCTTTCGGTGGGTGTCCTATTTAGGCATGGATTATGTAAGGGCATGTTTCCATCTTCGGATGGGTGTCCATTTATTTGCTTTGTTTGGACATTGCTTTGATTTTTAATATATTGATGCTTTATTTTAATTATTGTGTGTAATATGGATAATATTATTATATTTAAGAATTTTATAATATTACGACCTATAAAGGAGGCCGGTTCCAATGAACCGGGTGTTGTGGGGGTGCTGGGCCATTTCTCACCTTCCCCACACGTACCCAACTTTTCAAACCCATTAGGGGGTTGGGGATTCCTTAGGAATCGAGTCATCCACCCCTTTCTTTTTTCCCAGCCCATCCGGGTAGCGACTCCATTTTCTCTAGACTTAGGTTCGTGTTCTCTAAGGCCCTGAGCCTAAATAGTGCCAAAGTAGCAATAACCATTCCACCGGGAGTGGGGGCAAAAATCCCTGCTCACAAGAACTTTAGTGATAAAAGGCAAAAGTGTGAGATCATCTAGAGAAAAGCTAAAATTTGAGTGCAAATACAAGTGAACTTGAGTGATCATCTTACTTGAGTGAAACACGTGAGAAAGTGAAGTGAGATTTATATTCTTATTTTACGAACCAATTGTTGCAGCATTGTAACTCAAAGAGGAGTGCTGAAGGAAGACAAAATCAATGAGAGATTGACCAAATACAAGCAATTTCAGATATAATACAAGCACTAAGTCAGCAAATTAATGAAATAAGGGATCAAATAGAAAGGTTAGGAGCAAGGTGACAACCCAATAATGCCTTTAATTCTCAAAGAAGTAGAATTAATAGAAGAGAACAAGCTAAAGAAGATTCCAAAGGTCAGGAGTTGTATGGATATAATGAAGAAGAAGAAATTAGACCTATAGGGAGATATATCAATCGAGATGGTGGTGTAGTAAAGCTGAAAATTCTAACTTTCCATGGTAAGATGAACCTAAAAGCATACCTTGATTAGGAGATGAAAATTGAACTTGTATTTAATTATCATGAATATACCAAATCTAAGAAGGTCAAGCTTGTCATACATGCCTTTAAAGACTATGTAATTACATGGTGTGATGATATAAAGCAAAAGAGGAGAAGAAATAGAGAATGACCCATTAAAGAATGGAGAGATCTCAAATCCATCATGAGGAGACCATTTGTTCCAAGCCACTACTATAGAGAGTTAACAGCTGCCTTCAAAATCTTACACAAGGGTCAAGAAGTGTGGAAGAGTACTACAAGGAGATGGAGGTTTCTATGATTCAAGCCAATGTTGAGGGAGATAGAGAAGCTACCATGGCTAGGTTTCTCAATAGTCTTAATAAGGAGATTTCCAACACTGTAGAATTGCAACCATATATGGAGTTAGAGGATATATTACATCTTGCAATGAAGGTATAGAGGTAATTAAAGGAGAAGAATTGATTTCCATCTACATCAACCTACAAGCCCTCTTAGAAAAAAGAAGACAAGACTACATCAAAGCCTAACATAGATTCCAAGGAAATACCTAAAGCATCTAAAACTAATAAGGAGAAAGGAAAATTGGAACCATCTTCAAGTTCTAAGTTCAAATGCTTTAAATGTGGTAGATTTAGACATTATAAAAGAGATTGCCCCAATCCTAGAATTATGTATATAACTGACAAGGAATACTATTCAACTAGTGATAATAAAGAGGATAAGGATGATACACCCATTAAAGAGGAGGATAAAGAAAGTGATGAAGAACCATTGACCATTGATGAAAGTGGAAGATCTCTAGTAAATTAATGCACCTTGAAAATACAAGTGCAACAATAAGAGTATGATCAAAGGGAGAACTTATTTTACACTAGATGCCTAGTCCATGATGGAGTATGTAATATCCCAATGTATGCCCTAGAAGTCTGAATATTATTGTTGTTTTAATTGGATTGAATGTATATGTTAATTTGAAAGAGAAAAGAATTTGTAAAGAAAGTGTATATGTTGCATATATGGAAGTATAATTAACATATACATAAGTCAAATAGAGAGTCAATGGAGGAGGATATTTATTGTGTGAGTGTGAAATTACTAAAAAGGGCACATAAGGGAAAAGAGAGTTAGAATAAAGGGAAAAGGGTAATTGAGTAATTTTCCTTGTTGGATTGTGTGGAGGAGATTTAAAGAAGATATTTAAATTGGTATTTGTGAAATTACCAAAGTGGGCAAGAAATAACAAAGGGAATTAATAAGTGTATGAGGGTATTATAGTAATTTTCTTTTGGATGGGTATTTAATGAGTGTTGACTTTGTGTTTCTTCATCATTTTCTCTTCTTCTTCAAGTGTGTTGGCCGGCTATCCAAAGAGGGAAGAGAGCAAAGTATTGTTTTGATTTCTAAACTCAAATTGAAGAAGGAATCAAGGGTTTTGGTTAAAGATTTGTAGAATTTCTTCATTTAAAGTAAGTTTTCTCTTGTTTACCCTTGTTATTTTTGAAGTTATGCTTGAGTTGAGTTGTGATTTGATGATGGTATGATTAAGTTGCTTATGGTGTGATTTTAAGTATTGATTTTGCTTGATAGATGAGAAGTTGGGTTGGTGTTGGTGATGGAAGAGTAAGGGTTGTGTTTAGTGAAATTGTTTATGTTTTACAATTAGTAAAGGCTGTGACTTGTATGATTTTTAATTAATTATAGAAAAATGTTCTTGAAGTGAATTTTTGATATGTTGTGCCTCTATGAGTCTAGAATGACTGAAAAATATGTTGATTCGATTTTGGAATGGTTATGAGTTTAGAAAGATTATTTTTATTAGACCTGTTCCAGCAGGTACCTTAACTGAGACAGCTATATTTCGGGATTTTTAATAAAATGTAGAAAAATCATATCCAATTGAATTTTGGATATGTTGTTGCTTAGTGAGTCTAGTATTTGAGAAAAATAATTTGGAACCACGTTGATTGAATTTGATTTATGGAATTCACAAAGTTCAGAACTGCTGCCAGGATGCAGGGCAATTGGGGCAGTCTGGTTAGGTGAACTATTTGACCAAGATTCTGTGTTCAGTTTGATCTGAAATTTTAAAGGAATGATTTGAAGATACAAAACTAAATTCTGTAAAAATTTTAGAATTTTTAGTCAAGTAGATTATTTTATACAATTTTACAAAATAAGGATAAAATGGAGTCTAAAACCAGAATGTACTATTCATATGGTCATTTTGCTAATATTTCTTTTGGATTAGATTGTGAAGAGGTTGAATTGCCCTAACCATGTCCCTCAAGTGAGCTGCCCGTGTCCCTCAAATTTGTTAGTTAATGTTTTTATTCTTTGTTCTTTTAACATGGCTTTGATTCTTCAAAGGTATTGTGGTACCTAAACCTAAATATAAACACTTTAAACATGTCTAAAACAAAGAATGCCCTAATCAAATATATGTGGATGATTCTAAAGCTATGAATAATGTAATTTGCTATATATATATATATAAAGGATGAAACTTGAAATGGGAAAAGTAGGAAGAAATGAGGATCATTCTTAAGGTATGTGCAATTTGTTATAATAAATGCTCTAATAATGAATGGTGTTAATGTGTTTTGAGAAATGATGAAAGGTTATGCTATATGCATTGTGAATGGCAATGTATCATATGAATAATATATTTTGAAGTGTTATATTAATGATGTTATTTGTATCATATGGATTGAGATATGATATGTTGTGAAGCCATTGTGATTGGCTATGATGACGCAATTGAAAGAAAGAGGGCATGTTTGCCTAATTGTGATGAGAATTGAGAATGGAAATGATAACTAAATAATAAATGAATTGTATGTTTAATATGTTATTCAGTTTCAGAGTTCTGGATTTGGGTGGCATGCCTAAGAAATGATGAAAGGTAACAGTCTTGCCGGGTTGAGGATCTCCTCAAATGTGTTGAGTTGATGGTCCAAGAGACTGGGTCTGTTACACTATGAGAATTGTGAATATGAAATATATGATTTGTAACAGTCTTGCCGGGTTGAGGATCTCCTCAAATGTGTTGAGTTGATGGTCCAAGAGACTGGGTCTGTTACACTATTCATGGATAGAGATACATGTATATACATTGCCTACGGGCGGGATTATTGTGACTATGAACCAAAGCAGTAACTCTGAATTCTGAATATCGTATTAAGCACTTGATGGGCCCATAGGTGTCTAGGTTTTATGTATAACATAAATGTTGTTTTAATGTAAGGAAATGTTAATATTACTTATATGATGAAACGGACTATTCACGAAATATTGTTTATTGAGTATGATCTTTACTAATTGTGTGCAGAGTCTGTCTTTGTTGTTAATGTGAAATACAAGTATTGGAATACTGATTGTGAGTATTAATAATGATTCATGATTGGTATGATATGTAATGTTGTATTGCAATAATGATTGGTATGATATATATAATGTGGGTTTATTAATATATTGGTTTTGAGTTTTGGTGATGCATTGGGGTTGGTGATAATAAAATGTATACATGTACATCATATAGAAAATTGGCTAGGATATATGAAAGATGCAATAAAAAAAGAAAAGAAGATATGATAAGAATTAATTATACATTGAATTGATATATCATTATATGTTAATACTTCTATACTATATGTTTATATTTTATGTTTGGACTACTAAGCTCTCGGGCTTAGCGCGGGTGTGTATTCGCACAGGTATATAGGTGAAGGATATGAAGTCTTTAGTTATGCCACAAGAAGAGTAAAAGTTTGTCGAGACCAACTAGAGGGTAATGCATACATGTATAATTTGTGTATTGATGTATTTATGACGAGAAAGTAATTATATGTATAAATGAAGTTTTTGATAAAGATAATGATTTGGTAAATGTGGTTTGGATTAATGTATTATGGTTTGGAATTCTTTTACAGGTTTTAAAAGGTAACGAAAAGTAGCAACCTTATACTTTATATACTTACTGTATGTATACTAGGTATATGTATAGTATTTATATAGGGTATCGGGGTGTTACAGAGTATGTCATGTAATCATTGGTGGAGGAAGTGTAACCAATGTTGCTAGCACAACCTTAGTGGAGAAATTAGGATTGCCTACCCTTAAACACCCCCAAACTTATAAATTGAAATGACTGAATGATTATAGGGAAATTGGAGTCACTGAGCACGTACTAGTGGCCCTCAAAATTAGCAAGTACAAAGATGAGATATTGTTTGATTTGGTGCCAATGCAAGCTAGTCATCTTTTATTAGGAATACCTTGGCAATTCGATAGAAGGGTTATGCATAATGACTACACCAATCATTATGTATTTGGAAAAGATGGAAAGAAGATCACCACTGTATCTCTCTCACCAAAAAAAAGATTATGAGAGTGAAATGAAAAGAATACAAAATGAGAGGGAAAATAAAGATGAGGGTATAAAAATGAATATGGAGAAAAAAAAGCAGTTGACTTCTCAAAAGAAAAAGAAAGGAGAGGCAAAAAGAATAAAAATAAAAATAAAGGGATAGTTGTAAGGAAAAATAAAAAAATAGAGTTTTTATACATAGAACGATGATATTAGAGAGGATGTATATTCTCAAAGAAACACAATTGTACTTATATACAATGAAATTTATTTCAATAAGGCTGATCTTGACATCTTTTTTGCCTAGTGTTTTTGTGACTCTCTTGTATGAATTTGGAGATATCTTCGCCGAAGAAGTTTCCAATGGTTTGCCATTTATTAGAGAAATCAAACATCAAATTGATTTCATCCCTGGAGCTGCAATTCCAAACAAGCTAGCATATATAAGTAACTCAAAAGTGACAAAGGACCTTCAACACCAAGTAAAAGAGTTAATGGCTAAAGGCTGCGAAAAGGAAAGTATGAGCCATTACACCATTCCAGTTTTACTTGTACCAAAAAAGGATGGATCATGGAGGATGTGTGTAGATTTCCAAGCAATTGAAAATATAATAATAAATTATGGCCATCCATTCCTAGGCTTGATGATATATTCGATAAATTTCATGGTATTACAATTTTTAAAAAAATTAATCTTAAAAGTGGCTACCATCAAATTAGGATGAAATAAAGGGATGAATGAAAAGCAACTTTTAAAATGAAATATAGTTTATATGAATGGTTAATTATGCCTTTTGGTTTAACAAATGCCCCTAACACTTTTATGAGATTCATGAACCATGTTTTAAAAGATTTAATTGGTAAATATGCAGTTTGTATACTTTGATGATATTCTCATTTATTCCAAATCTTTATATGAATATGCGTTGCATGTGCATAATGTCTTAGAAATTTTGAGAATAGAAAAGTTATTTGCCAATTTGAAAAAGTGCTATTTTTGTTTAGATAAAGTGTTTTTCTTAGATTTTGTTGTAAGTAAAAATGGTATTGAAGTTGATGAGGAAAAGATTAGTGCTATTAAAGATTGGCTAACACCTAAATCTATTAGTGAGGTAGAAGTTTTCATGGTTTGGCTAGCTTTTATAAGAGATTTGTGCAAACTTTTAGTACCATGTTTACATGTAGACCCTTAATTTTGGCCCGGAATGAATTGGGTTCTAGTTATGATCCTAATCAAAATTTAGATCTAATTAAAAAGCCCAAACTGACTTGGGTTTGACCCACAAGCCAATTCTACATGAGTCATGCTCATGTCAAATTAGCAACAATGGTTGGCCCTATTTCAAGCAATTTTAATTCTAAAAGGATTCAAATGGCTTGGGGTTGTTCCGAAGCAAGTAAGAACTCTCTAAATCAGTGCCTTGATAGTTGCCTATATGAAGGCAATTGCAGAATAAAGGGGAGCCATCTTTGAGAATTAGCAACTATAAAAAAAACACAGAGAGCCACAAAAATTAAAAAAGGTAAAAGAGGTAGACAGAGCTTTAGCAATACAGTAGCCATAATTGAGAGAGTCAAGCACATAAGCCAATTTAACCATTTAAACAACAATTCAAAAACCAAACTAAGAGGAAGTAGTGTGAGGATCCACAAATAATCTTTGGATTATTTTGGATAGTAGCCAAGAAACCAATTGACTTAAGCTTCTCAACAAATTAACAATGAGCGTGGTTTAATAAAAAAAAATATCTTAGTGGAGCCAACAAACAAAGGTATGATTTTTATAAAGTAAATCCATTTAATTGATTGTGTTTTAGTTTATTTAATCTAAGGAGCTTTTATAAATTAAATCCATTCAATTGATTGTGTTTCATTTAATCCAAGGCCCTAATTGATTTTGAAAACCCTAATTTGCATATCAGACTTTAGGTTTAGAACCCTAATTTATAATCTAAAACCTAGCTTTGCATGATTAAACCCTAATCCATTGTAAAACTTTAATTCCACAACTAAACCCTAATTTTAAAATAAAATCCTTTTTTTTTATAAATTATTTATCTTTCGGGGGCACTGCCCTCGATCCCTCACAAGAGTTGCTGCCCTCTTAACCTCCGCCTGCTAACCAGCTAGCTAGACCACCATACACATTCCCTCTATATTTCGTTAATGGGTCAATATTTATTTCTGGATTGCAATTTTTATGATTAATCTTTATTTTCATTTAATTAAGCCCTAATTTCATGATTCTTTGTATAATAATTATTTATATATTTATGGATATGTATTTATTTTGTTATTTGAATTTTAAGACGTAAAAGCCATGTTTCAACTTATGGGTGCTTTACTTATCCAGCTTATGTTATTTAATTTAATTTAAGGACTTTGAAATAACTGTAAGGGACATGTTTTCACCTTTTGGTGGGTATTCTATTTTATTTATTTTTATGGACATTTGGACATTGTAAGGATATGTTTTCATCTTGTATGGGTGTCCTTCTTTGATTAATTTGTTTAATTTATAATATGATGCTTTATTTGTTTTAATTGCATGTAATATGAGTAATATCATAATAACTTAAGAATTTAATAATATTTATACTTTAAAAAGAGATCGGTTCCAATGAACTGGACATTATAGGGTTACTGGGCCATTTCTCACATTTTTCATTTATACCCAACTTTTCAAACCCGGTAGGGGTTGGAGATTCCTTAGAAATCGAGTCATCTGCCCCTTTCTATCTTACTGGCCGTCAAGTTGGCGACTCCTTTTCTCTGAGTTTAGGACTGTGTTCTCTAAGGCCCAGACCTTAACAGTGTCGAAGTCTCAAGAACCATTCCACCAGAAGTGAGAGTAAAAATTCCTGCTCACACAACACTGCTATAATTAAGAAAAATAATTCATTTGTTTGGGGTGTAGATTAAGATAATGCCTTTGCTCTCTTAAAGAAAAGGCTATGTAATGCACCTGTTTTATCTTTACCTGATTTTACTAAAACATTTGGAATTGAGTGTGATGATTCAAGAATAGGTATAATAGATGTTCTAATGCAAGAAAAAAAATAATAGCTTATTTTAGTGAAAAGCTCAATAGTGCAACACTGAATTATTTAACTTATGACAAGGAGTTGTATGACTTGGTGAGAGCATTAGAGCATTGGAAACATTATCTTTGGCCTAAGGGATTTGATATTCATATAGATAATCAATCTTTAAAGTATATTAAAGGCTAAGGTAAGTTGAACAAAAAAACATGGTAAATGGTTGAGTTTAGAGAATCCTTTTCATATGTGATTAAGTGTAGGAATGAAAAAGAGAGTGCGATAGCTGATGCTCTTTCTAGAAGATATATTCTTTTGACAACATTAGATGCTAGGATACTTGATTTTGAGTTACTTAAGATCTTGCATGAAAAAGGCAATGCTTTTTTCATTATTTTTCAGGCTTGTGAGAAAGGAGCATATGATAAGTTCTATATATTAGAAGGGTTTTTATTTAAGAATATAAACTATGTGTGCCTAATTGTTCTCCTAGACTTTTGCTTGTAAAAGAATCACATTGTGTTTGATTAATGGGTCACTTTGGAGTTGTTAAAACTTTGAATGTTTTAAATAAAAATTTTTATTAGCCCAAAATAAGGATTGTGTAGACCCTTAATTTTTGACCTAGTCCGGTCTAATATATTATAATTAGTCCAAAATAATTTTTGTGTTGTCCAATATATTTTAATTAGTCCAAAACAATTTTTGTTACCTTAATTAAATAATATTTGATTTAGTATCTAATTTTTATTAATAAAAAATAAAAATTGATAATAATAAAAAAATAAAAATCGGAGACGGAAAAATCGGCGATGAAAAAATCATCGCCGAAAATCAGCTTGCGACGAATGGTCGTGGGCCATTTCGCCCGCAGCCAGCTGCGGCAGCTTTTTGCCAGCGCAATTTTTTCGCAGCAGTTTTTTTTTGCCAGCGCAATTTTTTTGCAGCAGTTTTTTTTCGCCAACGAAATTTTTGAAACCTAATACAATTAGGTTTTGGTTTCCTTTTCTTAAATATTCCGTGAATAACCAGAATTAATAAAAAAAATCTTCTATAAATAAAACCAAAAACAACACAAAAAGGAACGGAAATTTTGATCAGAAATTGGGAAGAAAAATTGAGACCGAACTTGAAGAGGAAAACTTTGAATCAATCGGACTTTTTGAAAGAGCAAACAAGCAATTCAATCCATCAAAGGCAGCAAAACTTGTCTTTGTTTTTGTTCATCCAAGAAGAAATTTTTGGTGGAACCAACAAACGAAGGTACGAATTTCTTTATTTGTTTCATGAATTCAAAGTAGCTTCATCACTATAGATAAAAAATAATTGTTTCTGTTTCTTCAAAAAAAAAACCCTAAGAACTTTAATTTACCTTTTCTAATGCTTAAAAACCTTAATTCATTTATTTGTTTTCCAAAAATCTTAAGATTGTTATTTTTGCTTCTTCAAAATCTTAAAACCCTAATTGAACCTGTTTCTTTTCAAAATCCTAAATTTGAGTATGTTTCTTTCCACAAACCCTAAAAACATCTTTTCTATTTATATAAACCTTAAATCATTTTGTTTATTTTTATAAAACTTCATAAAATTATCAATTGATTTCCAAATTCTAAAACCTAATGCATTCTCCAAAACCCTAATTGAAAAATTCTAAAACCCTACTTCAACTCCAAAATCCAAAACAGTAAACCCTAAACTAGCTAACCTAAACCCTAAAGTTTTCTTAAACCCTAATCCCCTTAAAACCTTAAACCCTAATTTTTCTAAACCCTAATCCTTTAAAACTTAAAACCCTATAAACATAAATATTAAAATTCAAACACAGTAAGCTTAAAAACCATAATTCAGTAACCGTAAATCATAAATCTAAAATTTTTAAAGTGTCCATACCCTAGTTTCAAGATTTCACTTCTCAAACACTAATTTGGTTAATCAAAGAACTTTATCAACCTCTTAAATTCTAAAACTTTTCTCCATTTCAATTCTTTTAAAATTTATAGTAGCTTGAACCCATAAATTCCAAAACCCTAAACACATGAAATAAAGAATCTTAAATAGAAATAGTAGCCCTAATTTGAATCTTTATTTGCCTTATTCAATTTTATATTTGATAATACTTTGATTTATTTTATATGCTTTAATTTATTTAAGTTCAATGCTTGGTTTATTTAATTTATTATGGATGGATGTTTACTTTTTATTGATGTTTAATACCTTTGATGAATGATTTATTTATGATGAATGGTTATCGATTTATTTCGATTACCAAATGTTGTAAGAGGTATGTTTCCACTTGGTGGGTACCTCATTAGTTAAATATCATCTAATTTAAATTGCTTTTCTATTTTAGAACCAATGTAAAGGACATGTTTCTACCTTTCGGTGGGTGTCCTATCTAGGCATGGATTATGTAAGGGCATGTTTCCATCTTCGGATGGGTGTCCATTTATTTGTTTTTCTTGGACATTATTTTGATTTTCAATATATCAATGTTTTATTTTAATTATTGTGGGTAATATGGATAATATTGTTATATTTAAGAATTTTATAATCTTAAGGCCTGTAAAAGAGGCCAGTTCCAATGAACTGGGCGTTGTAGGGGTGCTGGGCCATTTCTCACCTTCCCCACACGTACCCAACTTTCCGAACCCATTAGGGGGTTGGGGATTCCTTAGGAATCAAGTCATCCACCCCTTTCTTTTTTCCCAGCCCGTCCGGGTGGTGACTCCATTTTCTCCGGACCTAGGTCTGTGTTCTCTAAGGCCCCGAGCCTAAACAGTGTCGAAGTCGCAAGAACCATTCCACCCGGAGTGGGGGAAAAATCCCCGCTCATAGTGGCAACTCCACTGGGGATAAGAGAAGTTGATTTCGTTGGTCTTTTTATTATTCTATTCTTTCTTATAACATTATTATCTATTGCATCATCTTAGATTGCATCGTATGCATGAGTTAGGACGCCCGTGTTACCCGTGTTGTGTTATGTAAGGGATACCATACTTTCACTCAAGGTATGGAGATCGAGTATGGCATAACCACTCATAGCCTTGTACCTTTTGGTATATACTTGCTATGGGAACCTAAGCCTTTTAACCCAAAGACTAAAGCTCATGTAATTGGCCTGGTTACTTTCCTTAGGTTTTACCCCAAATGCATGTTGTTTGACTATGGTTAATTTATCTTGGCTTAAATCATGGCTTATTTGGTTTGTTCTTTTTCTAATATGACCTAAGTATATTGTAAGCTCAAAATAAATTTTTCTTTAAAGTCCAAAAGACCAAAGCTATTTTCAAAACTTTTCAAGATGGTCTTTGGACATAAAACTTTTCTAAAAAACAAATCAAAAATTCTTTTGCTCATGGCCCAAATACTAAGCCCAAAATCCATTTTTTCTAAAATCTTTTTACAATGGGCTTAGAAACAAATATATTTTCATCCAACCTTTTCTTACAAAGAGCTTGCAAAAATATTTAGGTCAATTACGAAATACCAAAAATCAAGTGTGATCCTAGTTTATACTAAGAATAATTAATCATGTGATTGATTTTGGCATGAATCATTAGTTGCTTTTTCAAGTGAGAAATCTATTTATAATAAATCACTTAATTTTGTTTTAATCCAATATAGCATAAAAGCTACTTTAGTTGGTTGAATGGATTAAAACCTAATTAATGGGAATTACTATGAATGGATTTCCATTTTCGAAGATATAACTATTGGTTGAAACGTTCGAGGGAAATATTCGAAAATAAGGTACCCCATGATGGTATTTTGTTAACCATATACTTAGGAAAAGAGACTCGCCATTCGTGTGTGGATATTATAAGGTTGGAAGGAATGCCCTATTCATCCTTGTTTGTCTATTGTTTGTGCATACATGCATACATTTGCATCTCATTGATCCTCTCTAGCTCACAGCCCTGGATTACGACAGTTCAAAAGCTTACGACAATCCGACCTACGCCGGAGATGAAGTATCTAGCAACAACTCAATCACTTGCTCACCAAAAACAATAGAGCCAAAACAAATTCAAAGAATGGTGGATGAAGCCCTCAACGCCAAGATGGAAGAAATAAAAGAGGCCCTAGCTGAGACCATGAAGAACCAATTGATTGCAATCTTAGAAAATCATGCCGAGGCATCTGCTAGCACTAAGAAGCCAAAGGATAAAGGGAAGACCAAAGTTGGTGAAGTGGTTTTTGATGATGAAAAGTTGATCATTGATGATGATGATGATTGGGCTCAATACTACCAAGATGCTCAAGAGAAGAAGAAAGAACCGAAGATCGTTGAAAGATCAACTATGGAGAAGATAAAAACTTCTGATGTTGAAAAGATGATTGCTGACCTAGAAAAGAAATTTGAGAAGAAACTAAAAACCGAGGAAATGTCCGAAGTTGACAAATTATTTGAGTTAGATGAAGAAGTCCCATACAATTTCAAGATGCCATCCTTCGCGAAGTTTGATGGAACTGGAAATCCTCATCTCCATGTGAAGCAGTATGTCACTGCTATGCAGTCTGCCTGAGCTACTAAGGCTCAAACTCTAAGGTACTTCATGCTCTCATTGGACCCTATTGTCCAAAATTGGTTCAACACCTTAGATGATGGAACACAAAAGAGTTGGGATCTGCTTTACAAAGCCTTCATCCAACAATATGGATATAATGTCGAGATGGAAGTTACCTTGATGGAAGCGGAGTCCATTAGGCAAAGGTCGAATGAGAATTTTGTGGATTATGTGAAGAGATGGAGAAACAAGGCTGCTTTACTCAAGAAGAGGCCTGATGAATCCGATCAAATAAGGATGATTGTGAGAGGGGTGTTGCCTAGTCTTCGTGAAAGGATGTCTCATACACTCATCCATGATTTCAAAGACCTTCTCCAAGCGGGTTTGCAAATTGAAGAATGGGAAAGAGAGAAGAACCATTTTTCAACAAGAAGGAATGAGAAAGGGAACTATCAATCTGGTAGCCAAAGCATGCAAAAGATATTCGATGTCAATGCTACTAATTAAGGAACAAGGAGACAATTTTCGAAATTAGGGAAGCCGATGTCTTGGGTTCTCAATAAACTTCAAAGAAAGGGATTACTACAACCCTTAAATCCTCACCCTTTGCCTAACCCTCTCCCACCTAATTTCGACACTAAAGCATTTTGTCAGTTTCATCAAATGCAAGGGCATGACACGGATGGATGTGTGAGGTTGAGATATGAGATTCAAAATCTAATTGATAATGGGAAGCTACCCTAGCCCAATAAGCCAAACACCAAAGATAATCCTTTACCAAAGTTCAATAGGGTACCGCCGCCGGCAACCTTCATGATTGGAGGAGGTTTGCATGAAGATTTTGTCATGTCTTCTTTTCAAGATGTAAGTGGAGAAGCAACCAAAGAAGAAGAGGTATTTGGTGGAATTAAATAAGTCATGGTGGGTAAAGAAGTAACAATTTATGTTGTCAATGGGTTTTGGGATTCAAGTGATAGTGATGATGATCTTGTATCTAAGAAGGAGGAGTGGACTTGGTCCGAGCTCGAAGAAGATGAGGTAATGAACACTAGATCCGGTAAGCCTTACACGAGGCCACCACCTAAGGAGGTAGAAACTAATAAGGGAAAGGAAGTTGGAGTAGGAAATAAAGAAGAAGAAGATGATGCTGTGCTTAAGCAATTGAAAAGAACCCAAGCAAGTGTTAGCATTTGGGACTTATTAGCTACTTCTAAAAAGCACCAAGAAACTATGGCCAAAGCCTTGGCTAGCATGCCAATTTCTACCTCCACGACACCGGAGGAGCTGATCAACTTCATAAAAATTGGAGAAGTAATGAAATGTGAAGATGTTCAAGAAAAGAGTGAAGTTAATATGGGAGCAGTTTCTTTTTCGGATGCAGACTTACCAGAGGAGGGGAGAGATCACATCTACCCTCTTTTTATCAAAATAGAAGTCAAGGGGAAGAGGACTCCATGTGTAATGGTCGATGATGGGTCCGCCATAAATGTTTGTCCACTTAAGGTATTGCCAAAGCTAGCCATGTCAACAAGAGATTTAAACCCGACCGAGGTAACAATTCGGGCTTATGACAACACTAAGAGACACGCCGAAGGGACTTTCAAAGCTATTGTCAAGGTTGGTCCAATTGAATCTATTGTTGAATTTGTTGTTTTAGACATGCCAATTACCTTCACCTTACTCTTGGGGCGACCATGGTTTAATCCTCTTGGTAGAGTTCCTTCCACCCTTCATCAAAAGATCAAGTTCCCCAACGGAGATGAGACAGTGGTCATTGAAGCTGAAGATAATGAGATTGTGAATGCTTTAATGATTGAGAGGCCTCTCAATGGTTTTCAAGTAGCTGCAATTTTTGATGACGAAGTAGTGGACTCCAAAGTCTTGAATATGATGAAGAACATGAACTACCTTCCCGTAGCTGGTCTTGAAAAGGGTAAGGCCGGTTTGACAAAGCTGCCAGACTTTAGAACTCAAACTTCCAAGAAAAGGTTGGGATATGATGAAAACAATGATATCCAGCCAAAGAAGAGTCAGAAGATGAGCTTCCCACCACTTGAAGAAATCTTTGCCAAAGCTCCAAATATGGGACCACTCTAAGGAAAGCCCGAGTAAATCATGTTCATGGGAAAGTTGATCCCGGGTTTTGAAATTTTTATAGATGTGGCCGAGCTAGTCGACCAAGTGAAGAAAGAGCTCACCTTGCCAGCCAACAAAGAATCCGATCCAAAAGAGAAGAATGAAGTTGTCCTGAAAGCTGAGAAGACTCCAGAGGAGATTGTTGCCCTGGTTGAAGAAAAGTTTGAAGACATCATGTCTTATGATTTTGAGAACAATGATTTTGATTTTGATTTTAATTTGTCTATGATGATGTTTTCTTTTCCAAAATGAATGCAATAAAGTCTGATTTTGCTTACTTGTGTGATGTTTCTCCTGATGGTTGCATACATTTAAATAGCAGTTACATGAGCATCTTTAATATTAATTCTATTCACACACAATCATTAAATTTGGGAACAACTGAAAATCCTAAAAATATTAGCATAGCATCCGAACTTATTCCTGATGAGAGAGAGAGAGATTTGAAAAATTATTCAAAAAATATGAAGAAGTGTTTGCTTGGTCTTATGAGGATATGCCTAGAATAGATCGAGACATAGCCGAGCATCATATTCCTACTTACACTCACATGAAATCTATCAAACAAAAGCTTAGGCGATTAAGACCTGAATGGGCTGAATTGGTTAAAGAAGAGGTCACTAAGCAAATACAAGTGAAGTTCCTTGAAGTCATAGAATATCCAGATTGGCTAGCCAACATAGTACCTGTGCCAAAGAAAGATGGAAGGATAAGGGTCTATGTGGATTATAGAGATTTAAATAAGGCTTCCCCTAAGGATGATTTTCCTTTACCTCATATAGATGTTCTCATTGATAGCGCAACCTCTAGTGTACTTCACTCGTTTGTAGATAGATTTTTCGAATACAATCAAGTGTTAATGGCCCAAGAGGATAAAGCCAAAACTGCTTTTATTACTACATGGGGTATATTTTGTTATAGGGTGATGCCGTTCGGCTTAAAGAATGCTGGAGCAACCTATCAAAGGATGGTCACCACATTATTTCATGACATGATGCACAAAGAAGTTGAAGTATATGTTGATGATATGATGGTTAAATCGGATACAAGAGAAGAACACTTCCAAAACTTAGAATTATTCTTCGATAGAGCTTTGAAATATAAGCTAAGATTGAACCCGAAGAAGTGTGTATTCGGTGTAACCTCAAGTAAATTATTGGGACATGTGATTGGTCCGAACGACATTGAGATTGATCCTAACAAAGTTAAAGCAATCAGGGATATGCCAACCCTAAATACGGAGAGAGGAATTCGGGGATTCATTGGTAAATTACAATACATTAGCAGATTCATAGCAAAACTCACAACAATTTGTGAGCCTATCTTCAAATTGCTTAAAAAGAATCACATGTTTAAAAATAATGAAGAGTGTCAAAAGGCCTTTGAGTGAATAAAAGAGTATTTGTTGAATCCACCTATTTTAAAACCACCTAAACCTGGCAAACCTCTATTACTATACTTAGCAGTAGAAGAAGAGTCGATAGGAGCCATGCTAGCCCAAGCAGATGAGCTATGGATTGAGCATGCAGTTTACTATTTGAGTGGAAAGCTCCTACCTTATGAAATTAAGTATAGTATCATTGAAAAGACCTGTATAGCCGTGGTTTGGTCTTCTAAGAAGTTGTGGCATTACTTTCAATCGTATAGTGTGCAAGCAATTTCTAGGTTGGATCCAATGAAGTACTTAAGAGAGACACCCTCTTTGATTGGGAAATATGGTCGATGGTTGATAATATTAGAAGAATTTAAGATTGAGTATGTAACCAGGAAAACAATCAAAGGTAGAGCGGTGGCAGAATTCCTGGCCCAACAACCATTACCAGATAGTGAAGAAGTAACCTTAGAATTTTCGGATGAACATTTAGAAGCAATTGAAGTAAAAGGATGGAAAATGTATTTTGATGGAGCAGTAAACAGGAAAGGAGTAGGTTTGGGAGTAATACTAGAATCCTCGAAGGGGAACTTATCCCTTTAGCCAAAAGTTGAAATTTAAGGCAACCAATAATATGGTGGAGTACGAAGCTTGTATTTTCGGTTTGGAATCCCTAATGATTATGAAGGTGGGTAAGGTGGAAGTTTTTGGTGATTCATTGCTAGTAGTATCCCAAGTAAATGGAGAGTGGGAGTTGAAAGAAGAAAAATTAAAACCATACCACCATTACTTGACCATGATGAAGAAGAACTTTAAGGAGTGTAAGTTTATACACCTATCAAGAGAAGAAAATCAGATGGCTAATGCCCTAGCCACATTGGCTTCGGTAAGGGAAAACCTTATCAGCTTATTTCTTAAGCCTCTGATTTTGACCAGTTCGTCAACTCCTTGCTATGAATATGAGACAATCATGGAAATTGACACAGACCATGAAACGTGGTATGGTACTATAAGGCGATTTTTGGAAGAAAGAGAATACCCACCGGGGGCAACAAAGAAAGAAAGAAGAGCCATAAGATGGTGGTCATTGCAATACATCACATTCCATGGAGAGTTATATCGAAGATGGCCTGATGGTGACGCGGACCCTTAGCAACGATGGCAGCAAACCCAACGTATAACAATGGTAGAGAACTCCTTGAAACTTGATAATCACCTCCTAAGGAACCTAAAACCTATAAAGAGACGCGAACTCACTATGATTGAAGGATTTAGTTGGTAAGAAGAAGGAAAACGCCACAACTCTTGTTGATAAGTAAACCTAATTCTTGATGCAAAGAAAGAATTAAAGAATCCACTCTAACCTCTCTCACACGAAAATTCACAAGAAGAACTTGTAGAAGAATTCGAAAATTTTTATTAATTGTTGTAGTGTGAAATTCGGCCTAATAGTGACCTTAAATAAGGGTTACAAAATTCCTAATTGCATATGGAAAACTAAAACATTCCTAATTGCATAAGGAAAACATTCCTAATTGCATAAGGAAAACATAAAGTATGGAAACAAAATCCTAATCCACTAAGGAAAATATAAAGTATGGAAACAAAATCCTAATCCAATAAGGAAAATATAAAGTATGGAAACAACCAAACTAATCCCTTCAACATAAGAAATGCCCCACACTATTTGGGCTGTCCATGGGCCTTAAATTACTTCCCAAGGCTTTATATGAACCCCATGGACCTTTCTTGCATGTTGGACCTTTCTTTAGCTAGCCTTTAGCTTCCACACTAAGCATCATAATCAGCTTTGGTGTGCCTTCTTCAAGCTCTATCTCCATCTTCTTGAATGATAATTCTTGAAGCTCTTTGGAAATCTCTTCTTGAATATGCAAAGCCATACTAGCTTGATATCTCTTTGCCTTGCTCCTAGTGATTGGTCCACTTGCTAGCTTCAAGGGATCCTTTCTTGCATCATTCTCCCCCTCTTCAAAAAGATTTGTCCTCAAATCTGCATCATCAAAAGGAGAAAGATCACTTACATTGAAAGTAGCACTAACATTATATGTACCTGGTAAGTCGATCTTGTAGGCATTGTCATTAATCTTCTCCAGCACTTGGAATGGGCCATCTCCCCTTGCTTGCAACTTGTTCTTCCTTTGGTTAGGAAACCTCTCTTTTCGAAAATGCACCCAAACCCAATCTCCTACTTGAAACTTAATCTCACGTCTCCCTCTATTTGCAGAATCAGCATATCTCTTATTCCTTTTCTCAATATTCGCCCTTGTTTTCTCATGCATCTCTTTCACCAATTTAGCTTTCTTCTCACCATATAAACTTACAAGTTCATGAGAAGGTAAAGAAACAAGATCCAAAACTGTTAGTGGGTTAAAACCATAAACAAGCTTAAAAGGTTAATATCCTGTATAAGAATGAATAGCACGATTATAAGAAAACTCAATAAATGGCAAACAATCTTCCCAAGAACTCAAATTCTTACCCACTAAAGCTCTCAACATGGTACCTAAAGTTCTATTTACTAGTTCTGTTTGTCCATCCGTTTGAGGATGACAAGTGGTGGAAAATAACAACTTGGTACCTAACTTTCCCCAAAGCACACGCCAAAAGTGAGACAAAAACTTGGTGTCTCTATCAGAAACTATGGATTTTGGTATCCCATGAATTTGAACCACCTCCCTAAAGAAGAGTTCGGCCACTAAACTAGCATCATCACTCTTATGACATGGGATAAAGTGTGCCATCTTACTAAACCTATCAACAACCACAAATATGCTATCTCTCCCCCTCTTAGTCCTTGGTAATCCTAAAACAAAGTCCATACTAATGTCCATCCAAGGAGAACTAGGAACGGGTAATGGCATATACAAACCATGAGGCATAGATTTAGACTTAGCTTGCCTACAAGCCAAACAAGCCTTACAAATCCGAATTACATCCCTTTTCATATTTGGCCAATAAAAGTGTTCATTCAGCATGTCTAAAGTCTTATCAACTCCAAAATGCCCCCATCAAACCCCCACAATGTGATTCTAATACTAGCAAATCTCTCATAGAACATCTAGGCATGCATAATTTCGAACCCTTAAACAAAAACCCATCATGTCTATAGAAAGAATTAAAACACCATGCTCACAAGCATCATAAACATTGCTGAAATCAGAATCACCAACATATAAGTCCTTTATACATTCAAATCCAAGCAATTTAGTACTCAAAACATTAAGTAAAGCGTACCTCCTGGAAAGTGCATTTGACACTACATTGTCTTTATCTTGCTTGTATTTGATCACATAAGGAAACTTCTCAATCTTCATAACCCATTTTGCATGTCTTTTATTCAACTTGCCTTGCCCTCTCAAATGCTTCAATGATTCATGGTCTGAAAGGATCACGAATTCCTTGGGCAGCAAATAATGCTCCCATACTTCCAATGCTCTCACCAAAGCATATAGCTCCTTGTCATAAGTTGAATAAGTCAGCTTTGCTCCATTAAGCTTTTCACTAAAGTATGCAATGGGCTTCTTCTCTTGCATCAAAACAGCTCCAATACCTACACCAGAAGCATCACATTCAATTTCAAAAGTAGAATCAAAGTTAGGTAAAGCTAAAACGGGTGTAGTAGAAAGCTTCTCTTTCAAAGCATCAAATGCTTCTTGTTTCACCTTGCCCCAAATGAATCCCACTTCTTTCTTGATTATGCTAGTCAAGGGGGCTGCCAATGTAGAGAAATTAGGGACAAATCTCCTATAGAAGCTTTGCAATCTGTGAAAACTCCTTACTTCTGTCACACTTGAAGGATTCAGCCACTCTTGGATAGCTTTCACCTTCTCTTGATCAACTTCAATTCCCTGCATACTTACAACAAAACCAAGAAAAAACAACCCTATCTAGACAAAAAGAACACTTTTTAAGCTTAGCATAAAGGTTTTTCTCCCTAAGGATTTCAAGCACTTTCCTAACATGTTTAACATTTTCTTCCTCAGTTTTGCTATAAATCAGAATATCATCAAAGTAAACTACCATAAACTTACCTAAATAAGCTCTCAAAACATGGTTCATTAATCTCATGAAAGTACTAGGTGCATTAGATAAACCAAAAGGCATAACTAACCATTCATACAAACCATATTTCTTTTTTAAGGCAGTCTTCCATTCATCTCCAGGCTTCATGCGAATTTGATGATAACCACTCATAAGATCAATCTTTGTGAAATATTTTGCCCTATGCAATTCGTCCAACATGTCATCAAGTCTAGGAATGGGATGTCTATACTTCACAGTAATCTTGTTCACAGCCCTACAATCAACACACATCCTCCAAGAACCATCTTTCTTGGGTACTAATAAGATTGGAATGGCACAAGGACTAAGGCTCTCACGAACCAAGCCTTTCTCCAAAAGCTCTTCAACTTGTCTTTGCATCTCTTTTGTCTCCATAGGATTGCTCCTATATGCTGGCCGGTTTGGAATTGTAGAACCGGGTATGAAATCAATTTGATGTTCAATCCCTCTTAATGGCGGCAAATCACTAGGAAGGTCTTCAGGAAACACATCCTTAAAATCCTGCAACAAAGACACAAAACTAGAAGGTAAAGAATCAAGAGATTCTTCACTGTCAGCAAGTAACATTTCTTTATACATAATAATGAGTACAGGCTGCCCTATATCTATCTCTCTTGCTCTTGCATAAAAAGTATGTTTTGCTTTTTCTCCTTGCTTATTTTCTCTCACCAATGGGCCATTTATTTGTTTGCTTACTTTCTTTTGACTCTCAGCCTCTTTTCCCTTTCTGCACTCACTCACTTTATTATTTTCTCTCTCCCTACCCTTAGAATTACCCTTGGGTGTTGAAGAAACATCATTGGCCAAATTTGAACCCCCTTGGTTCATGTTGGCCGAAACTTCTTTCTCCCTCTCTAGCATCCTCTTCTGATCTTCATACACCTCTTGAGGTGATAATGGTGCTAGAACAACCTTCTTTCCTTCATAAGTAAATGTATACTTATTAGAAAATCCATCATGTTGTGCCCTTCTATCATGCTGCCATGGTCTTCCTAATAGCAAATGACCAGCTTGCATTCGCACTACATCACACAAAACCTCATCTTTATACCACCCAATGGAGAATGGTACCTTGACTTGCTTCAACACTTTTACTTCCCCAACGTCATTGAACCATTGCAACTTGTAAGGATTGGGATGTTTAAAACAAGCTAACCCCAAATTTATCCACCATTGTAGTACTAGCAGTATTGGTACAACTTCCACCATCAATGATAAGTGTACAAACCTTACCATTCACCAAACACCTAGAGTGGAAAAGATTCTCCCTTTGATCTAAGCCTTCTTCCTTGACTTGAATATTCAAGGCTCTTCTAGTAACAAGCATCTCTCCATGTTCAGCATTTAAGGCTTGATTCTCCCAAGCCTCTTCATCATATTCGGCCCTATCTCCACATTCGGCCTCCTCTTCTTCTTCATGTTCAGATTCTGATTCAATTTCCCCTTCATGGGTTGCAATCATCACCCTCTTATTCGGACATTGAGAAGCAATGTGTCTACTTCCCAAACACTTGTAGCATTTAATTTCCCTACTTAGAGTAAGCCTAGAAGGTGTTTCCTTGGCTGTTTTTGCATCCCCATCATTCGGCTTCTTAAAATTAGGATTGTAGGAAGAATTCATTTAGAAAGAACCCTTGTAATCCCCTTTGTAGGAACCTCCACTTGAACTTGAACCCTTGAAGTTTGAAAATTTTCCACTAGCTTTAGAGTAGCCAGTTTTCGAAATAGCTTTATTCTTCAATCTTCTCTCTATCTTCATGGCCTTTTGAACTAACTCTTCCATTGTGTTGAATTCATACATCTCCAATTCATTGGCTATGTTCAAATTCAATCCCCCAAGAAATCGTGACATCTTCTTGTCTTCATCTTCATCAATATTTGCCCTAGCCATGATCATCTCCATCTCTTTGTGGCACTCTTCCACACTTCTTCTACCTTGAACTAGTCTTGCTAGTCGATTGTACAAATCCCGAATGTAGTGAGATGGTACAAATAGGCTCCTCATTAGTTCTTTCAAGGTTGACCATTCAAGAATAGGCCTCATACCTTTCCCTCTTCTGTTAGCTTTCAATTGATCCCACCAAAAGGTAGCATACCCCTTGAACTCTACGGCTGCCAAAACTGATTTCTTCTCTTCGGTGTAGTTATGGCATTCGAAAATCTGCTCAACTTTCCTCTCCCATTCTATGAACTCTTCTGCATTGTTCTTCCCTTCAAAGGAAGGAATCTTCATCTTGATGGAAGTAAGGTCACCATCAGTGGTAGGTTGATTTCCACCTTCATCTTCATCTTCTACCCTTTCGGCTGCTTCTAGGGCTTCAAGATTTCCTTACCCTTCTCTCCTAAGCACTCTTCTAGCTCGCATTATGGGATTTGGATGTGCGGCTGGCTGCCCTTGTTGCACTTGCTGAATTTGTTGTGCTTGTCGTGCTGCATTCTCTTGCAATCTAGTATCCATCATCTCCATTCGACCAAGCATTTCTGCCAAAGTCTCATTAAGCCTAGCCAAGCTTTCGGCCATAGCTCCTTCTTTGCTAGTCTCTTCTCCTTTTCCAGTCATGTTAACAAACAAACAATCTCAAAGAAACAAGATTAGTAATAATCAAAATTCACTCAAGTGTTTAGAATTACCTCACTTTTCTTGTCTTCCTTGATTGCACTTTAGAACCAAGCTCAACCAACAATTGTCAAGTCGTTCAAGAAACTAGAACCTAAATCCTAGAACTATATAGAAAACAAGACAAGTATCCGAAAGCAATGCAAAGTAATTTGCACTACACAATATAAAACCAAATATCACTAGCAAGAATATCACCCAAATAGCAAGAATATCAAACAATTTTTGTTGAGGTGGTTTTGTACTCTTTTTTTTTTTGCTTCCTCTCATTATCCCCTTGATTCAGGACTTAATTTACTTCCAAGGACTTTTCAAAATCTGGACTTAATTCGCAACCCCAGATTCACTCAAGACCAAATCGAAATCAAACTTGAACACAAACTCTAGCTTTTGCTTTCTTTCAAGAACCCAAATTCTTGGTTTCGAAATTCTCCAAGAATCCTTTCCTAGGTTTCGTTTTCAACCTAAGAATACCCTCCTTCAATTTGGCCTTGATCAGAATTGATATATGACTCTTTTTCAAAAATTAAAGACTAGACTCTCTAAGAACCCTAAAACACAGAAATTTAAAAGACCTAAATTAACAAACCCTAGAAAGACAAAGTAGATAAAAATTACCTTGTAACAAGGCTCTGATACCAAATGACACGTACCCTTAGCAACGATGGCAGCAAACCCAACGTATAACAATGGTAGAGAACTCCTTGAAACTTGATAATCACCTCCTAAGGAACCCAACGCCTATAAAGAGACGCGAACTCACTATGATTGAAGGATTTAGTTGGTAAGAAGAAGGAAAATGCCACAACTCTTGTTGATAAGTAAACCTAATTCTTGATGCAAAGAAAGAATTAAAGAATCCACTCTAATCTCTCTCACACGAAAATTCACAAGAAGAACTTGTAGAAGAATTCAAAAATTTTTATTAATTGTTGTAGTGTGAAATTCGGCCTAATAGTGCCCTTAAATAAGGGTTACAAAATTACTAATTGCATATGGAAACTAAAACATTCCTAATTGCATAAGGAAAACATTCCTAATTGCATAAGGAAAACATAAAGTATGGAAACAAAATCCTAATCCACTAAGGAAAATATAAAGTATGGAAACAAAATCCTAATCCACTAAGGAAAATATAAAGTATGGAAACAAAATCCTAATCCAATAAGGAAAATATAAAGTATGGAAACAACCAAACTAATCCCTTCAACATAAGAAACATCCCACACTATTTGGGCTGTCCATGGGCCTTAAATTACTTCCCAAGGCTTTATATGAACCCCCATGGACCTTTCTTGCACGTTGGACCTTTCTTTAGCTAGCCTTTAGCTTCCACACTAAGCATCATAATAAGCTTTGGTGTGCCTTCTTCAAGCTCTATCTCCATCTTCTTGAATAATAATTCTTGAAGCTATTTGGAAATCTCTTCTTGAATATGCAAAGCCATACTAGCTTAATATCTCTTTGCCTTGCTCCTAGTGATTGGTCCACTTGCTAGCTTCAAGGGATCCTTTCTTGCATTAGATGGGGTGCATTTGAGATGTTTAAGAAAGCCTGAAGTGTAGCATATCATGTGAGAAATACATGCTGGAAGTTGCAGTCCGCACATGAGTGGTTTGGCTTTAGTTAAGAAGATTCTTCGGCATGGTTACTACTGGTTAACCATGGAGAAGGATTGTATTGAGTTTGTAAAGAAGTGCCAACAATGTCAGATGTATGGTAACTTAAATCACATGCCTCCTGAGGAATTGCATTCTATGTCTTCACCCTGGCCATTTGCCACCTGGGGTATCGACATTATAGGTGAGATACATCCGATAGCTTCAAGCAGTCACCGTTTCATTGTAGTAGTAGTAGATTATTTTTCAAAATAGGTCGAAGCTGAATCCTTTAATAAACTGGGTGCAAGCCAAATGGCTAGATTTATTGAAAAGAACCTCATCTGCAGATACGGGGTCCCGCACAGTGTGATATTAGACAATGGGGTACAGTTTCAAGGAGCAGTTAAGGATTTATTCTCAAAGTACCAAATCCATCATCATAGATCCTCTCCTTATAGACCAAAGGCTAATGGCGCAATAGAAGCAACAAATAAGACAATTTAGCAAATTTTGTCCAAAATGACCAAGACTTACAGGGATTGGTCAGAGATGCTTCCCTTTGCTTTATGGGGATATAGGACAAGTGTGCGAACGCCTACTGGAATGACACCGTTCTCTTTGGTTTACGGGATGGAAGCAGTGTTGCCAATTGAAATAGAAATCAAGTCATTGAGAGTAGTCTTGGAAGCTGAACTGCCTGAAACGGAGTGGGTAGTGAGCAGATACACACAATTAGCTTTACTAGAAGAGAGAAGGTTAAAGGCAATGTATCATCACCAACTGTATCAAAAGAAGATAGCTTGGGCCTACAATAGAAGGGTTAAAATCAGAAAACTCAGAGTCAGGGATTTAGTGTTGAAGCAATGTAAGCCTAATGTATCTAATCCAAGAGAGAAGTTCAGGCCTAGCTGGGATGGGCCATATGTCGTGAAACAAGTCATGAACAAAGGTGCGGTGAAGTTATCAGACATGGACGGGAATGAGTTTAGTGAGCTGGTAAACATTGATAGGTTGAAGAAGTTTTATGTATGATATAAAAAAAAAGAGCTCGCTAGGTTGAAAACCCAAAAAGGGCGGCCTAGGCAAAAGTTAGAGCAGTCCACTAGTTCTGAAAACCAGAAAAGGCGGGCTAGGCAACAATTAGGGCTAAATGAGAGAAAATTGTCAATTAGAAAACCCGAAAGGGCTAGTTGGCAACAAGAGTAATCTTGTGTATGCTGGCTTTATGTTTGGTTGTTCCCCAATTTAATAAAGCAGAATTAATGTTAAAATTGTTCTATGTGCACTGTTATAAGTATTTGACCAGATATGGATGAAATAAATAAACACAATAGAAAAAGGTGATGACAAATTTTAAATGGAAAAGAAGCATCTTTTATTACTTTAATTATTTTTCATCCTAACAATACACTTTTTGAATTAACAAATGTAAAATCTATGGCAGTTGATAAATATAACGTCCAGGCCAGCTTTGCCTCAACCGATCCAAGTAGGCTTCAGTCAAGCAAGGCATGTCTAAATCGGGAGTAAAGTCAGAATCATGAGGCTCAACTCCATACTGACTGCCAAGTCGGCGAGGATCATAGCATGTACCTTGACGAAGAGCACCAAGGGGAACATACATCAAGTATGTCTGCATAGTGATACGAGAAATCTTCCACCAAGGTACCAACTAACGGATATTGACTTCAGCACGTGAGTGGATCCAGTTAGCATATGAAGAAGCAGGATGGAGTAGTTTCCTAATAGAATGATGACGTGGCAGATATCTGGCAAAATTCATGGATGGAGTATCAAGCAAACAAAGGCACTCCTAAAGCCAAATCTGTGAAGAAAGAATTAAATTTTAAAAAAAGTCTGCTAAGTTGAAAACCCACAAGGGCAGCTTAGGCAAAAATTAGGACAGCTCGCTAGTTTTGAAAACCCACATGGACGGACTAGGCAAAAATTAGAGTAATAAAAAATATATATATAATAAAATAAAAAAGAGGTCCGCTAAGTTGAAAACCCATAAGGGCAGCTTAGGCAAAAATTAGGACAGCTCGCTAGTTCCGAAAACCCACATGGGCGGACTAGGCAAAAATTAGAGTAATAAAAAGAAGAAAAAGGAAAACCTAAATTGAAAACCCAAAAGGGCAATTTAGGTAATTACCTGAAGTAGCAACGGACTCCCAGTCAGTCTCTTTATCAATCCTGATTTAAGTCGATCTAATCCAACTAAGGTCTCGGCTAAGATCACAGGTACCGGTGACAAGCCTCCTTCCATTTGATCCATAATATCCAATACTCGTGGATCAATATCGCCGTCGGAAGAAACAAGCAAGAATTGGCCGAGCAAGCAAAGACAGAGCATGTGTCCCCATGCCTTAGCCAAATGAGAGAGACAAAAATCAATCAAGGGAGCAAGTAGAATTTTTTCACTTCTCATCAACTGAAGAACTTTGGGTTTTGGAATTTGAAATAACATTTGCATCTTCTGTTGATTTTTGGAAACCAATGTGGGTAACGCCATTTGTTGATTATTTGGGTATCCAAGGATGGCCTCAAATTCTTCAATCAAGGGACATATTTCAAAGCCATTAATTTTAAATGCCCTAGAATCCATATTCCAAAAGGAAGCCACAACATGTAAGAAGGAGTGATCCAATTTAACATTTTAAAACATCAAGTTTTGACCACGAAATTTTCTTCCAATGAATGACATTCATATTCTTAAATAAAATTTTTATCTTCTCTAAATGAAGTTCGGTCATGGTTGATGAATGAAGAAAAATCAAAATTAAAGGGAGTTTATGCATTGAAGTATTCTGGCTTCTGTATGAAATATGGCATGAAAGGTGATTTATATAGAGGAAATAAACTTTTCCAAAATTGATAAGGAAAAGGTGATGGGAAAGGGTGAGACCATATGGCATAAGGAAAAGAATTAGCAACGAATTTCCTTTACCGCGTTGAATTTGGTTTAGCAAAGTGATGTGGCTGTGAATTTTGAAATTGTGGTGTACTGTGATAAAAAATATGAAAAAGAATGTTTAATAATTGTGATGCAGTATGATGAAAAGTGAAAAAAAAAGGTAAAAAAAAGTTACAGTAAAGATGGAAATTGTATTTTTTTTCTTTATTGTACAATATTTATACAATTGATACAATATTTATACATCAATAAGAGGGCGGTGGTATGTCATCAAATAAAGCCTTGGAAAAGTCATCGCCTGTTGGAGGAGGAGGCAAATTACTCATCCCAGGATCACCCGAAGCAGGAGCACCAAAATCCCTATTACCTTGAAGTTTTGATCCGTCACGGTCCTCATCAGAAGCAGACGAAAGGATCTCATGGTCATTAGTCTGGGGGCCTCTTGATGAAGAAGTGCCAGGATCCTTCATCCCCTGAAATTGGAAGTCTCAAAAATTTTGTTCGGATTGATGATATAAACTTTCAAAATGAGAAGCCTATTGACATCTTGTAGCCAACTCTTCTTGAAGTTTCCTATTTTGTTCTTCAAGAATCCGCTGTGAGCCATAAAGGAAAAGGGTAAGAGCATACATAATCATGCATATATATAGCATAAATTACCATGAAATAAGAAAACTCACCAGGTAGTTCATATCAATACCCTGCGGATGAGATGACATATCTGGCGAGCTAGAATGAGCAAATGAAGGGGCAGTAAAAGAAGGTCCAGCCTCATGATCAAATGAGCCAACAGCCTGCAATAATCATTAAAGAATAAGATGAGAAAGAAGCAGTTGCAAGGGAAAAATGGTAAAAGTTTTACCTGAGAAGCACTAGCCCCGAGATGTGGAATAGACTCTCCTGCATCTTCGTGATGTTCCTCTTCATCTCTACCCTCATTTTCTTTGGGAATCTCCTGCACACCAACAGGAGATACGTCAAAGTTCAAGAGCCTTCTTTGAATAAAATTGGCATAACATGCACTAGGCGGATAGAGAAATCCTTCAATACTATAACCGTACCGAGCCAGCCACCAGGCATCCTCCAGCATCGACATAATATTTAAAGTGTATTCCGGGCAAGGCATCAAAATTCTCCGCCGCTCTGGACCAAGAAACCAGCCACTAGACACCAGGCCGACGATGACTCAGAGAAAATGTTGGAAAGATAGCGCAGCCCTCATCAAAGGAGACCAGTTTGTCCGCTCTTCTGAGTTTCACCGGGCCAAATTCACCTGCAAAATAACATAAGGTAAGCAAAATTTTACATAAAATTTTAAAGTATACTAATGTTATTTTACCTAATCCCAGGTTAAGCGGCTCAACACAAAGCGGTGAGTATGCACATGATGAGAGCCGGGAACGTCCACATGATCGGACAACTAAAAATTTAATCTCGGATATCCAACCCTATCTCGGGAAATACCGGGTACCCTCACGATATTGTGTTCATATGCCCATGCCTACAATAACAATAAAGATTAAATTTATACAAGAAAAGAGTGGAAATGGCATTGGTAGAAGAAGAATACCTCGACAATCGCCATCAAGCCGACAAAAGACTTCTTATTTTGGCAAAGTTTATCAAGACCATGGTAAAGACAGGCGAGACCAGCTTCACCCCAGCCAGAAGATGGTACCGTTCTGAAATAAGAAAGGGCCTTTCAACACTGACAAATGGATGGAGGATTCAGTGCTACCTAAGATGGTAGACCCAAGCAAATATAACAAAAATCCTCGAGCATACTGTTGGGCCGTGTCTCTGCGAACCCGTCCTTCGTAGTTCATCCAATAACTACGAATCGGTTCAATTTTTATCTTAAAAGGCCCTTTATATGATGGTTCCATATCAATTAATTTATGAATTTCTTCAAATGTTAAAATATCATTGGTCAGAGGAACCAAAACACCATCATATCGAAGGCCGGTTATAGCAGTAAAATCAACCGAACCAATTGTCATCTCTCCAATGGGAAAGTGAAAAGTGTGGGTTGTGTCCAACCATCGTTCTGCAAGTGCCTGGATTACGCTTCGATCTATCTGATATTCCTCAGATGGCAATTGCAAGATGAAGTACTCAAAGCTTCAATCTCGAATAATTTGCTTTACTAGAGAAGGCACTACATCGTACCATTGTCGGGCTTTGTAGATACACCCTCCGGCCCGAACAACGCAACGATCATGCTAACATGGAGCCAGGTAAGTACATATTATCTTATCTGCTTAAATTAATTTATTTTTTCTAAATTTTCTGAAAAGATAATAATATTAAAAATAAAAAATAATAATAAAGGCAAAAACAATAATAATAAAAGAGCATAATATAAAAACATAAATCAAAAATAAAAAATAATCAAAAATAATAAAAAAATAATAATTTATATATATATTAAAAAAAACAAACAAAAACAAAAACAACAAAACAGAAAGACGAAAAGAAAAAAGAAAAAGAAAAGAAAAAATAATTACCGCACTCTTTTGGTTGGAACTACGATGAAGCGGCATCCCGACTAGTAGATCTATATTTTCATCTTCATGACGTCGAATAAACTCTAATAACTCGGTATTAGAATGAGTCTCTAACCTTGAAGCATGCATTTTTTTGAAAACTATGTGCTAAATTTGAAAGAATTTGAGAGAATTATAGAAATTGATAAATTTTGCTGTGAATCGAATGAAAGAATTAGTTCGTTTATATAAAGAAACAGCAATGAAAAATACAAAATTCAAAAGTAAGTTTTACTGTTGATGAATAGTATTTTTACTATTTTATGAATAGTAAATGTTACTATTTATAAATAGTATATTGCTATTTCCAATAGTAAATACTATTTACTACTATTTATGAATAGTAAGTTACTATTTATAAATAGTAAATAGTGCATGTGCTTGTGTGTGTATAAATATTTTTACACGCAGGGGACAAGGAGAAGACATGCATTAAAATTAGCCGAACTTTTAGAAATAAAAAATTATTAGCTCGGGTCCAGAACCTAAATTTTCCTTAGGTCCAAAACCTAGAATCTTTCCCAAGTCCAAAACTTAGCTTGGGTCCAGAACCAAAATTTTCCTTAGGTCCAGAACCTAGAATCTTTCCTAAGTCCAGAACTTAGCTCAGGTCCAGAACCTAAAATTATCCTTAAGTCCAGAACCCAAATTTTTCTTAGGTCCAGAAACTAGAATCTCTTTTAAGTCCAGAACTTAGCTCGGGTCGAGAACCCAATTTTTTTTTAGGTTCAGAACCTAGAATTTTTTTTAAGTCCAGAACTTAGCTCGGGTCCAGAACCCAAATTGTCCTTAGGTCCAGAACCTAGAATTTCTTTTAAGTCCAGAACTTAGCTCGGGTCCAGAACCCAAATTACACTTAGGTCCAGAACCTAAGGACACTCTGTATATGTAACACCCTTTCTATATTCAACTTTTTCTCATTTTTTCATAATCAAATAGGCTCATTGCCTCATTTCTCATTAACAATTAGGCACATTGCCTCATTTTTCTCACAATGCATCATTTGTCTCATTTTTCCTCACTTTGCATCATTTTCATTTTTATTTCTTTTTCTCATTCATATCAATGTCATTTCATTTTAATTCATCATATTTCATCACAATGTATCACATTTCACGTCAAAATTAATTACCCAAATATTTTGGGTTATTTTCACATAATCCTCATATTTCACATTTTATGCAATTTAGCCATTATCAATGGCTTTTCACAATGCATATAATGCATACATAAAAAAATCACATGTCATAGCATAATGTTCATGAATATTCAATGCATCAAGTAGGTTAACACATTTTTCAACCAAAATGTGTTAAGCCCAAATGTAATGCAATTATGCCGCATTTATCAAAAACTTGTACATACCTTAAAAAGCACATAAAGACAATCTCAAAATTAAACTCCAACCTCCTCTTCTAAGTTGCCCTTCAACACTAGGGTTAGGCAAACTAACTCTCCTCAATGCCTATACCAAATGTGATCAAATGGGAATTTCTCTCTTTTTCCACTTTCATTTCAACTTTCTATATATAATATTTTAATATATTTTTAATTAATTAATTAATAAAAATTCCAAAATTACATCTTCCATCCAAAATAATTTATTTTTAAATTATTTAAATAATTTTAATTTTTAAAGTATAATTATAAAAACACCCTTTGACCTTTGACTTTTCTTTTAAAAGATTTGGCTTTTTGTTGACTTTTATATACTTTATGTATATTCACATATACCTTCCACTTTTTAACTTAAAATCCTTTTATTTTTCATTTAAATCATTTATTTAATTTATATAATTTAATTTTAATTTATTTTATTTAGTTTCTAAAAATTTCGAATGTTACAATTCTCTCCCCCTAAAGAAAATTTCATTCTTGAAATTTTTTATTATCCACTCTGAAACAACCGAGGATACTGGCTCCACATCATCTACTCACTCTCCCATGTCGACTCCTTAGTGGCATGATTCCTCTAAAGAACTTTCACGAGTGGCACCTTCTTGTTCCTCAATTCTTTTACCTCTTCATAAGTCAGATCCAGAATCACCTCAATGGACTTCACTGACAAGACATGAGATGGGTATGACCTGTATTCGAAGACATTGTATATCTTATCTAACTTAGGCGGCAGAGTCAGTCTATAAGCTACTGGACCAACTCTCTCCAGCACCTCATATGGTCCTATGAAATGAGGACTCAACTTCCCTTTACGATCGATTCTCAAAATCTTCTTCCATGGAGATATTTTAGGAATACTTTATCTCCCATATTGAACTCTATGTCTTTCCTCTTCAAATATGTAAAGGATTTCTATCGGTCTGAAGCTACTTTTAGATGATCCTGAATCATCTTCACTTTCTCTTCTGTTTCCTTAATCAAATCGGGATCAACCAATTTACTTTCTCTAACCTCATCCCAACACAAAGGTGTCCTATATTTCCTGCCATATAAGGCCTCATAAGGTGCCATCCCAATACTGGACTGATGACTATTATTATAGGCAAACTCAATCAGTGGCAAGAACTTGTCCCAGCTCATAGTGAAATCAATGATATAGCTCCTGAACATATCCTCTAGAATCTGTATCACTCTCTCTGATGACCCATCTATCTGAGGATGAAAAGCAGTGCTAAAATGTAACTGAGAACCCAATTCATCTTGCAAAATCCTCCAAAATCTCGATGTGAACCGGGGATCTTGGTCCTACACTAAAGAAACTGGGACTCCATGCAACCTCACTATCTCAATGATATACAGCACAACCAACCTCTCAAGTGAATAATCCATCCGAACTGGAAGAAAATGAGTTGTCTTCATCAAGTTAGCGCTCTTTAATTAATATTTAGGGTTTTGGGATTTTGAAATTATTGTTATTATTATTTAGGCTACTGTGAGAATTTTTTTTGGAAAAATGGGATGGATTAGGGTTTTATAAATTTAAGAAAGTAGTAAGGTTTTTGGTTAATCAAATTAGAGTTTAGGGCTAACATCATGAAATTAGGGTTTTGGAACCTTAAGACATTACAGTTTATAATTTTAAAAGATTGGGATTAGGGTTTAAGATTTTTATGGTTTAAGAGAGAAAGATTTATGGGATTTATTAGATTTGGGCTTAAGGGTTTATAGGTTTACTGGATGAGGGTTTGAAAAATTAAGGTTTTGATTTATAAATTTAGAAGAAATATTGATTCTGAAAATAAATTAAGATTTTGAAAAATAATCCGGGTTTCGAGACTTTAATGGAATAATTTAAGGTTTACAGTTTTGGGAAAAATAGTTTAGGGTTTTAAAAGTTTTGGAAACAAAAAGAACAGTTTAGGATTTTAAAGCTTTGGAAACAGAAGAACAATTTAGGGTTTTGATAATTTAATCAATGACTTAGGCTATTAGATGAATGAAAAATCTGACTTATAAACATACAATTAGAGTTTAATAATTAATAATTTAGGTTACTGAAAGACTCAATATCAAAATAAATAATAGAAATACTTAAAAGAAAATATGGCAATACTATCATATACTTAAACAATTCATGAATCAAAACATAAGAATGCTGTAAATATAAATAAATTAAAGATTTATAATCAAACCTCCATTCCGTTGGTTCCAACACAGTTGACTCTGGCTAAACAAGAACAAAGACAACATTGCTGCCTTTGATGGATTGATGGTTTATGAGTGCTACTTGTTGCTAATTTATTTTTCCTTTGATGGATTGTTGATTGTTGAGTGCTACTTGTTGCTAATTTATTTTGCTATTTTCTGCTTTGCTGTTTAATCTCCCTTAATGTTCATTGCTGAACCCCTGTTAAAGTCTAAAATGTTCTTATTATTTATAGGCCAAAACCTCACTCAAAAACCCTAACCCTGATATTAATCCATCCTTAACATAAATTCTAGTTTAATTAGGAAACAAAAAACAATTAAAAGACCATGTCAATTTGGTGTGCCAAGATTGACATGGACCAAGGCCATGTCGACCTGGGCAACCAGGTCAACATGAGCCAATGCTCATGTCGATTTGGAGCCAGATCGACATGAACTAGGCTCATACCGACCTGGGGCCTCCAGGTCAACATGAGCCAAGGCTCATGTCACGGCCCTTTAAAATAATTTTGCATTTTTTTTATTTTTTTTATCAGACCATCTAAAAAACTTGGTTTAGGGTTTTGTGTTTGAGTTTGTGCCTTTTAAAATCGGACCGACTTATTAGAAGTTGTAAATCGGATTGAATTTATTTTGGCATTCTTTAATTAAGACCGTACCAACTTGGGGCCAAAATTAAGGGTCTACAATGTGCTTCCTCTAGAATCTTCCTATTCAATCATGCATCATCAGGAATACACAACCTATCTCTATACCATAGACTGCCATCATCTCTCATATAAAAGTCTCGGCTCTCCCCCTTTTGGCAATCCATCACAATCTTCTGGGTATTCTTATTTGCCAACTAGGCATCCCTAATCTGATCTAACAAAACTAGCCTCAACTGCAACTAAGCCAATAATGCACCATCATCATAAGACTCAAATCTGGCATGCAACGCTCTCAACTCAACAAGCAATGAGAGCAAATAAGTAGTCAAACCTGCTAAAGACTTCTGACTCAAGGCATTAGCAACAACATTTGCCTTGCCAAGATGATAATCAATCAAACAGTCGTAGTCTTTAATCAACTCTAACCACCATCTCTATTGAAGATTCAGCTCCCTCTGAATACCCAGATACTTCAAACTCTTGTGATCAATATAAATAAAATATTTCTCCCTATACAAGTAATGCCACTAAATCTTTAATTCAAAAACTATGGCTGCTAATTCTAAATCATGAGTCGGGTAATTCATCTCATGTGGCTTTAACTCTCAAGAGGCATAAGCAATGACTCTACCTTTCTGCATCAAAACACAACCTAAACCACTATGTGAAGCATCACCATATATCACATAAGGCTTACCTTCCACAGATAGGGTAAGGATAAGAGCCTGAGTCAACATCTCCCTCAACTACGTAAAACTCACCTGACATCGATTTATCTACACAAATCTATCCCCTTTTCAAAGTAATTTGGTGAGTGGTGTAGTTCTCATAGAAAAAACATTAACAAACTGACGATAATAGCCTGCCAAACCCAGAAAACTTCTAACCACTATCACAGTCTTTGGTGGACTCCAATTCAAGATAGCCTCGGCTTTATTCATATCAACTTTAATATCCTCTGCTGAAACCACATTGTGAGCGGGGATTTTTACCTCCACTCCCGGTGGAATGGTTCTTGTGACTTCGGCATTGTTTAGGCTCGGGGCCTTAGAGAACACGAATCTAAGTCTACAAAAAATGGAGTCGCCACTCGGACGGGCCAGGAAAAAAAAGGGGGTGGATGACTCGATTCCTAAGGAATCCCCAACCCCCTAATGGGTTCAAAAAGTTGGGTACATGTGGGGAAGGTGAGAAATGGCCCAGCACCCCCACAACGCCCGGTTCATTGGAACCAACCTTCTTTACAGGTCTTAATATTATAAAATTCTTAAATATAATAATGTTATCCATATTACACGCAACAATTGAAATAAAGCATCGTTATATTAAAATCAAAGTAATGTCTAAGTAAAGCAAATAAATGGACACCCATCTGAAGATGAAAACATGCCCTTACATCATCCATGTCTAAACTAATAGGACACCCACCAAAAGGTAGAAACATGTCCTTTACATTGGTTTAAAATATAAGCAATTTAAATTACATAGAACTTAATTAATGAGGTACCCATAAAGTGGAAATATACCTCTTACAATACTTGAAAATCAAAATAAATTGATAAAAGCAAATAACCATTCATAATAAATAAATCATTCATCAAAGATATAAAACATCAATCAAAATATAAACATTCATCCTTGATAATTTAAATAAACCAAGCATTGAACTTAAATAAATCAAAGCATATAATAAACTATATAATTAAATTTAAAAATAAAGTAAGTCAAGATACAAATTAGGGTTAATGTTTCTCATTTAAAGTTCTTTAATTAACATTTAGGGTTTTGGAATTTATTGGTTTAGGCTACTGTAAGTTTTAAGGGAATTGAAATGGATTAAGGTTTTATAATTTAAGAGATTGATAAGGTTCTTTGATTAACCAAATTAGGGTTTGAGGGATAAAATCATGAAATTAGGGTTTGGATATTAAAACATTCAGTTTATGATTATTAGCTACTGGATTGTTGTTTTTAGGCTTACTGTGTTGAATTTTAATATTTAGGTTTATAAGGTTTTAAGGTTCTAAGGATTAGGGTTTAAGATTTTAAGGGAATTAGAGTTTAAGAACACTTAGGGTTTAGATTAGCTAGTTTGCGGTTACTGTCTTAATTTTGGAATTGAAGAAAATAATTTAGAGTTTATAAAGTTTTTGGAAATTAGCAAGATGATTTAAGGTTTTTGGAAACAGAAAATATTTTTTTAGCGTTTTTGGAAATAAAAGGATCAATTTAATGTTTTAAGGTTTTGGAAAATTGGAAAGCAGATTAGGGTTTTGGGAATTAATAAAACGATTTAAAGTTTTAGAAAGTTGAAAAGTAGATTAGGGTTTTAAGATTGTGAAGAAATAGATTAGCGATCTTAGGTTTTAGAAGAAACAGAAAAGTAATTTTAGGATTTTTGGAAAACAAAAAAACGAATTAAGGTTTTTAAAATCAAAAGAACCAATTTAATGATTGAAGATACTGTAAGGAAAAAATGTTAGATATTCAAACCTTCGTTTGTTGGTTCCACCAAAAATTGCTTCTTGGATGAACAAGGACAAAGGCAAGATGGCTGCCTTTGATGGATTGATTGCTTGCTTATTCTTCTCTCAAAACGTTCGATTGTTTTTACTCCCAAAAAATTTTCAAGTCCGATCTCCTTTCAATAATTCCTCCAAAGTTTTTTTTCTGTGTTGTTTTTAGTCTTATTTATAGGAGATTTAGATCATTAATTTTAATTGTTTAAGAAAATTATCATTAATTAGGAAAAGAAAACCGAAACCAAACAGAATTTGGTTTTGAAAAAAATTACGTCGGAAAAATTTCGCTGGCGAAAAAATTGCTGCAGGCTGCTGCGAAGGATTGCGAGCGAAATTGGGGCGCTGCATGGAAAATTGTAGGCGAAATGGCCCACGGCCATTTAGTCCAACACTTTCGGCGATGAATTTTTTCGACACCAATTTTTCCATCACCGATTTTTATTTATTTATTTATTATTATATTTTTATTACTATAATTATAAAAATAAATACTAAAGCAAATATTATTTAATTAAGATAACACAAAAATTATTTTGGACTAAATAAAATATATTGGACCAGACTGGGTCAAAAATTAAGGGTCTACAGTTTGCCCCTTGCTTGAACGATTTGAGACTTTAGTAACAGAGAGTGAAAAGTAATAAGACTTAATTTTTTCAGAGATGGTTGAGGTTTTGGGTTCTGGACCCGGTTTAAATTCTGGATTCAAGGATAATTTTAGGTTTTGGACCTAAGGATAATTTTGGGTTCTGGACCCGAACTAAGTTCTGGACTTAGAAGAGATTTTAGGTTCTGGACCTAAGGAAAATTTGGGTTCTGGACCCAAACTAAGTTCTGGACTTAGAAGAGATTCTAAGTTCTGGACCTAAAGATAATTTGGGTTCTGGGTTCTGGATCCGAGCTAAGTTCTGGACTTAGAAGAGATTTTAGGTTCTGGAACTAAGAAAAATTTGGGTTGTAGACCCGAGCTAAGTTCTGGACTTAGAAGAGATTTTAGGTTCTGGACCTACGGATAATTTGGGTTCTAGACCCGAGCTAAGTTATGGACTTAGAAGAGATTTTAGGTTCTGGACCTAAGGAAAATTTGAGTTCTGGACCCGAGCTAAGTTCTGGACTTAGAAAAGATTCTAGGTTCTGGACCTAAGGATAATTTGGGTTCTGGACCCGAGCTAAGTTTTGGACTTAGAAGAGATTCTAGGTTCTGGACCTAATGGTAATTTAGGTTCTGGACCCGAGCTAAGTTCTGGACTTAGAAGAGATTCTAGGTTCTGGACCTAATGGTATTTTAGGTTCTGGACCCGAGCTAAGTTCTGGACTTAGAAGAGATTCTAGGTTTTGGACCTAAGGATAATTTGGGTTCTGGACCCGAGCTAAGTTCTGGACTTAGAAGAAATTCTAGATTCTAGACTTAAGGATAATTTGGGTTCTAGACCCGAGCTAAGTTCTGGACTTAGAAGAGATTTTAGGTTCTGGACCTAAGGATAATTTGGGTTCTGGATCCGAGCTAATTAAGATTTAATTATCTGTAAAAAATAATTTTTTTGGTTTTAAAAAGTTTGGCTAATTTTTATGCACATGCCTTCTCATTGCCCCCTGCGTGTAAAAATATTTATGTACATGCAAGTATTTGAATGATTAAATTGAATGATTACTATTTATTTTCTGTGTAGTCACTGTTCATACATTATTTACTATTTATAAATAGTAACCTACTATTTATAAATAGTAACTATTGTAAATTCATAAATAGTAATTCACTATTTTTAATAGTAATCTACTATTTATCAATAGTAAAATTCACTATTTATTAATAGTAAAATTTACTTTTTGAATTTTGTTTTTTTCCTTGCCGTTCCTCCATATAAACGAACAAATTCCTTCGTTTCATTCACAGCAAATTTTCATTCCTTTCGTTAATAGCTGCAATTCTCTCAAATTTAGCATATAGTTTTGAAAAAAAATGCATACTTCAAGATTAGTAACTCATTCTAATACTGAATTATTGGAGTTTATTCAGTATCATGAAGGTGGAAATATAGATCTACTAGTCGGGATGCCACTTCATCGTAGTTCAAATCAAAAGACCACGGTAATTTTCTTTTATTTTTTTGTTCATCTTTCTGTCATTTATTTTTTTTATTTTTTATTTTATTTTCTTTTTCATTTTTTATGCTTTCTTTTTATGCTTTTGTCTTTTTTTATTTATATTTATATTTTATTATTATTTTGTTAGGAAAATTTAGAAAAATATATTAATTTAAGCAGATAGAATAATATGTACTTACCTATTATTAACTTACCTGGCTCCGTGTTAGCATGATCGTTGTATTGTTCGGGCCGGAGGATGTATCTATAAAGCTCGACAATGGTATGATGTAGCGCCTTCTCGGGTAAGGCAGATTATCCGAGATTGCGGCTTTGAGAGCTTAATCTCACAATTACCATCCAAGGAGTATCTGATAGACCAGAGCGTAGTCAAGGTGCTCGCAGAACGATGGTTGGGCACAACTCATACTTTTCACTTGCCCATTGGAGAGATGACAATTGGTCCGATCGATTTTGCTGCTATAACCTGCATTCGGTATGATGGTGTTCCAATTTCTCTTACCAATGATATTTTGACTTTTGAAGAAATTCAGCAATTAATTGGTATGGAACCATCATATAAAGGGCCTTTTAAGATAAAAATCGAGCCAATTCATAGTTATTGGATGAACTATGAAGGACGGGTTCACAGAGACACTGCCCAACAGTATGCTCGAGGATTCTTGTTATATTTGCTTGGGTCGACCATCATAGGCAGCGCTGAATCTGCTATCCATTTGTCAGTGTTTGTTTAGGTCATTTTTGTACTAGTTTTTAGTATGATTTTATGTGTGTTTTAGTTAATGTTTTGATTAATTTTTGTTCTAAGTGTGTTTAAAGTGTTTATTTTAGGTTTAGGTGCAAAAAGACCCTTGGATGATCAAAACAGTGCAAGAAAAGCATGAACCAAGCCAGACATGGCCAAGCTAAATCAGGCTTGGCCGTGTCCCTCAAGATTGAAGAGAACAGAAGCAGACACACCCAGAGACACGGCCAAGCCTCTGGCCGTGTCTCACCCAGGGAGCAAACCAAAGACCAAAGCATAGAAGTGGACACACTCAAGGGACACGGCCAAGCTTGTGGCCGTGTCCCTCAACAAAAGCTCCAACATGGCCAAGTTGCTTTAGCTTGGCCGTGTCTCACTTAAGTCCAAAGGAAAAAGAAAGATGAAATCAAGCAATAGAAGACACAGGCAAGGGACACGACCAAGTCAGTGGTCGTGTCCCTCCAAAATGATCCAACACGGCCAAGGTCCTTCCAACACGGCCGTGTCACTCAATCACACCAAAGAAGAAAAGAAGAAATTCTCACAGAAGCAAACACAAGCAAGGGACACGGCCAAGCTTGTGGCCGTGTCCCTCCATTGCACCTCCAACATGGCCGTGTCTCCTTTAACTTGGCCGTGTCTCTCATGGACTAAAGACCTCAGACACGGCCAAGTCCCCTTTAACCTGGCCGTGTCACCAAAATTTCTATAAATACTTTCGCACGAAAAAGAAAAGAAAAAAGGAGGAGCGGCTAGGGTTTTGAGTTAGAGAAAGGGAGGAAAATCACACAAGGGGATGAGGAGAGAGTGACACTCTCCTTGTCCCTCATCTTCATCCTCCATCTTCATCTTCTCCATCTTCCATTGAAGATCTTTGAGGTTCTTTGGGATTAAATTGGGTTAACAAGCTCTTGAGGGTTGAAGCATCATTGAAAGGATTGGTGACTTGAGAAAGCTCCTTTCTATCTTCCAAAGGCACAATCAATTGAAGGGTTGGTGACTTGAGAAAACTCCATTCCATATTGCAAAAGGGAAATCAACCATTGAAGAGGGCTTGAGTTCTTCATCAAACATCAAAGTGGAGCTAGGAGGAAGACTAGCAATCCTACTCTTGGCATTTTCACAAGGGGTTTTTCTATTCTCTCTTTTAATTCATTTCAATATTGTTTTTGTTGTATTAAGAGAATTGATATTGCAATGAACAATTTGTATTTAATTTATATTGAGTTGAATGAATGTTTTAAATTGATGATGTTGAATTAAATACCCATACCTAGGATTTGTAGTATATTTGATTGAATGCTTTGATTTGATATTTCCATTGATGTACCTTGTGTTGGTTGATTGCATTGGATTGTATGCTAGGTTGATAGATTAGCTACCTATTGATCTCTAGATATTGAATGAAGAACCGAGAGGTGAAGTTCGATATCAGAATTATGCATTCGACTACCCTATGAATGAATTAGAAATATAAGTTCTAGGGTTTATTAATTTGCAAATATAATAGAATTGGTCATTGTTAATTCATGAATGTGAGAACTAATGGATTGGTAATTGACTAATTAACCTTAAGGAACAAATTAATTACAAGGTTATGTTAATGGATAATTGAGAATTGAGCTTTGATTAAATGGACCTATAACCCTAGGCATATTCCCAAAAATCGATTTGATCTTGTACAACCTTCATACATCAACCCTACACTCCTTAATCTTAGGTTTAAATTGTTCTTTTACAATTCTAAATAACAAACTCTTACTTTTAATTTAATTGCTTTAATCAAGCTATTACGAACTACACCTTCTTGGGGAAACGACCTTGGGGCGATCACCATTGCTACAGCTACCTCGTATACTTGCGAGTGACGCTTTGTAGTAGTACTTAATCCGAGCGCAACAGTATTGAGGGCCCTTTCTTATTTTAGGACGGTACCACTTTATGGCTGGGGTGAAGCTGGTCTCGCCTGTCTTTACCTTTGTCTTGACAAAATTTGCAGAAATAAGAAGTCTTTTGTCGGCTTGATGGCAGTTGTCGAGGTATTCTTCTTCTACCAATGTCAATTCCCCTCTTTTCTTGCATGAATGTGATCTTTATTATTGTTGTAGGACTGGGTCAAAAATTAAGGGTCTACAGTTTGCCCCCTGCTTGAATGATCTGTGACTTTAGTGAAAGAGAGTGAAAAGCAATAAGACTTAATTTTTGAGATGGTTGAGGTTTTGGGCTCTAGACCCGGTTCGAGTTCTGGACTCAAGGATAATTCTAGGTTCTGGACCTAAGGAAAATTTGGGTTCTAGACCCTATTTGAGTTCTGGACTCAAGGACAATTCTAGTTTCTGGACCTAAGAAAAATTTGGGTTCTGGACCCGAGCTAAGTTCTGGACTTATAAAAGAGATTCTAGGTTCTAGACCTAAGGAAAATTTGGGTTCAGGACCCGAGAGATTTGGATGCTCGATCCTAAACTAGACTTGGATACTCGATCCTAACTGGACTTGGATACTCGATCCTAAATTGGATTTGGATATCGATCCTAAATTGGATTGGGATACTCGATCCTAAATTTGATTTGGATACTCGATCCTTAATTGGATTTGGACACTCGATCCTAAACTGAATTTGGATACTCGATCCTAAATTGGGTTTGGATACTCGATCCTAAACTGGATTGGGATACTTTGACTCGAGATTAAATTTGATTTGGGTACTTGGACTCGGGATTGGCTACTTGGACCCGAGATTAGGTACTTAGACCCGGGATTGGGTACTTGGACTAGAGATTGGGTATTTTGACCCGAGATTGATTTGATTTGGGTACTTGGACCCGAGATTGGGTATTTGAACCCGAGATTGTGTACTTGGACCCGAGATTGGGTACTTGGACCTGAAATTGGGTACTTGGACCCGAAATTGATTTGATTTGGGTACTTGGACCTGAAATTGATTTGATTTGGGTACTTGGACCCGAGATTAATTTAATATAGGTACTTGGACCTGAGATTAAATTTGACTAACCTTTTATCAGTTGAGAAGTCTGACCGTTCTGGCTGTTCTATGCATGGTGGTTCTTCACCCTCAGAATGGACCTTCATTCTTTGAGATCGGGTCTTCACCCTTGAAAATGGATCTTCATCCTTAGAGATCGGGTCTTCATCCCTGAAATTAGATCTTCGTCTTTTAAATTGGATCTTCATCCTTGGAAACAAGATCTTCACCTTTTGAAAAATGGATCTTCATCCTTGTAAATCGGGTCTTCATCCTTTGGACTTCGGGTCTTCACCCTTTGTAAATGGATCTTCATCAGGTCTTCACCCTTGAAAATATGGATCTTTATCCATTGGAGGTCGGGTCTTTACTCTGGCTTCAGCTCTTCTAGCCAGACTAATCTTTTGTCATTTGCATCATCATTCTTTTGATAGTTCTAATGTTCCATTCTTTTTGTTCTTCCTTTGCAAAAATTCAACTATTTTAATTGGACCTTATCCTCTTCTTGCCTCCCTGCGTGGTGAAATATTTGCAAGTGAGTTCGAAAATGTTTTATATATAAACTCAAAAAAATTGAAAAGGAGAAACTTTGCCCTCTGTGTAGGCTTAAACCCATGATTTTTCTATGCGGGCTCAGATTGATGTTTTTGTTGTCTAGTTCTTCGCACAAGCACGCATTTCTTCTCTTTGCAAAATTACTGGAACTTTCTCAAAAATGGGCCTTCCATGCCCTCCTGATTTGACATCTTCTTTTGATTCTTTACTTCATAGAGTGTTTGCTGTTCACTTTGATAAAGAATAGACAATACAAGACAAGAAAGTGTGATGTGATATGCTCATGTATGCATGATATGCATGAATAATATTTATAGTTGTTCCATCGACTCTCAGACCGAGGTGATCAGCAGAAGTATTCTCGTTGACTCCTTTTGATGCTCGTTCAAGTCTTGCACTGGAATGATAGACTGCTTCACATTTATGGCTTTTATCTTCAAGATGTTGAAAATATGAATAATGGAGACCCCAAGTAGCAGAGTCAAGGATTCATCTATTTCAAACTATGTCTCAACATGTCAGTTGATAGCTTCTTCATGACCTTGCCAGTAATCATTTCCTTTGCCCAATGTGTCCTTTGGAGGTTCAACATACTTCCCTTAACTTGAAGGCTTTGTATGAAAAAACACCTTTTTTTAAAAAAATTTTGAATTTTGATTTTGAAATCAAATGTTGGCTTTGCCAAATCAATGTCAATATACCTCAGGACTTGATTTTTCCAAATTAACATATTTATAACATGACAACCCTAGTTACCATACTAAACTCGGGAATCATTTCTATTTAAGCAATAATTGTTGCACTTCAGATAGGCACATACACATTACTTGGCCAAAGGTCTCATTTGAGTTTAAATATTGTCTATGTCATATGCATGCTTATCCAAACTATCTCCACTAATAGACTCTAACTACCAAAAGAGATCAACAAGTCTTTGATAAGCTTGAAATGGGGTCTACGATGGACATGGGTTAAATGAAGGCCATTTTGAGATAGGAGCTGATGTGACACAATGGACAAACCCTCACACTATAAATTTCTTATTTGAATTTTAGGCAGCTTAGAGGCAATCTTGCTAGACTTCAAATTCCTTCTATCTTCTTGGCATTAATCTGGATATTGACTAAGACAATTTTTGCCCTTGCAAAAAGTTTGGTTCCCAAATTCATTTCTTTTCTTCTTCTCTTTTTTCTTTATTTCTCTTACTTTTCCCTTTTCTTCTCTTTATTTTCCTTACTCTTCCCTTTCTTTAAGCATTTTATCATTTTTTCTTTCTTTCTTGTAGGATTGTCAAGTACAGAAATTTTAAGCACTGGATGGTCTTCCTCCTTTTTCTGCAAGTTTGATTGAATCTTTGGTTGGGTTGAACCAATTCAAGTCTTTATGAACCAAATGGAAGCCTTTTACTGCTTTAGGTAAAAGAGAACTCAGTTGGCTTTCTGAACCGCCTTTTTAGGTTTTATTTTTTTTTCTTTTTTTTCTTTTCTCTTTTCCTTTTTTTCTTCTTTTTTTTTTCTTTTCTTCTTCTTTTTTTTGTATTTTTTCTCTTTTTTTCTTCTTCTCTTTTCTTTTCTTTTTTCCTTTTCTTCTTTTTTTTTGTTTGGTTCTAGCTCTAAAAGAGCTGTCTTGTTTGTACTAACTTGGGCTTCCAATAATGGATGAGTGGAGTAACATAAATCTTCTTTAATAGGGATAAATCATTTGTTACTCTGATGTTGATGTTGTCTTGATATATTGGAGATATTAAGGGAACTTCAACTATCCTTATGGTTTTGAGAACATCAACTATCCTTATGGTCTTAAAAGCACCAACTGCCCTTATAGTCTTGAGAACTTCAAATGTCTTCATTATCTTGACTAATCATTGCTTTCTTTTGATCTTCTTGCCTCTTCATCTTAGTGATCATAAGACTTGTCAAAAGTATCACAAAAGCTCAAGGTAGGTTATTGGGGTTTGTAAGCCAATGAAAAGAAAGTTAAAATGTTATGAAGGCTCAAAGGGACAACTAGGGACTGATATTTAATAGGTGGATACTAGTTGTTGGCTAACCAAACAATGCCATATAATTTCTCTCTTAAATAAGTAGAGTTCAATTTCGCCTCGAAAGTTTGTCTAAGCATATTCTAAGACTGACTAGAACCTGGACAAAGGTAATTATGCAGGAGCCCTCTCTAAGTAAGCATACACAACTCAATGCTATAGAGCAATTCCCTCACCTAGTAAAGTCATTCAAGTCATGATGTATAGGTCGAGGAGCTAACGGTTGTAAAGGTCGAGGAGCTAACGGTTGTAACAACCCTTTCTTTTGCAGCTTGCTAAAAACCCAAGATAGAGGTTTCCCCAATTCTGAGAATTGTCTTTTATTTCCTTGACCATCCACATTAACAACAACTTCTTTTTGCGTGCTTTGATTGCTAGACTGGTAGTTCCCTTTCTCATTCCTTTTTATTGAAAAGCGATTCTTCTCCCTTTCCCACTCTTCAATTTGTAGACCAGCTTGGAGAAGATCTTTGAAGTCACGGATGAGTGTATGAGACATCCTTTTGACGAAGACTAGGCAACACCCCTCTCACAATCATCCTAATTTGATAGGATTCATCGGGCCTCTTCTTGAGCAAAGTAGCCTTATTCCTCCACCTTTTCACATACTCATTTGGCCTTTGTCTAATGGACTCAACTTCCATTAAGGTAACTTCCATCTCGACATTATATCCATATTGTTGGATGAAGGCCTTGTATAGCAAATTCCAACTCTTTTGTGTTCCATCATCCAAGGTATTGAACCAATTTTAGACAACAGGGTCCAATGAGAGCATGAAGTACCTTAGAGTTTGAGCCTTAGTAGCTCGGGCAGACTGTATAGCAGTGATATACTGCTTCACATGGAGATGAGGATTTTCGGTTCCATCAAACTTCGCAAAAGATGGCATCTTGAACTTGAACGGAACTTCTTCATCTAGCTCAAATAGTTTGTTGACTTCGGACATTTCTTCGATTTTCAGTTTCTTCTCAAATTTCTTTTCTAAATCAGCAATCATTTTCTCAACGTCAGGTGTCTCGGTCTTTTCAATAGTTGCCTTCTCAACAACCTTCGGCTCCTTTTTGTCTTGAGGATCTTGGTAGTATTGAGCCCAATCATCATCATCAATGACCACCTTATCATCATCAAAAGCTACTTCACCAACTTTAGTCTTCCCTTTGTCCTTTGGCTTCTTAGTGCTAGCAGATTATTGAGCTTTATTGAGCCCAATCACCAACTTTATTGAGCCCAATCATCATCACCAACTTTAGTCTTTCCCTTTGTCCTTGAAAAAGGTAACTAATGATTCATGCCAAAAATAAGCCCATGATTAATTATTCTTAGTATAAACTAGGCTCACAATTGATTTTTGGTATTTCATAATTGACCTAAATAATTTGCAAGCTCTTTGTAACATAATTTTGTTTATAAGCCCATTGTAAAAAGATATTAGAAAAAAATGGATTTTGGGCTTAATATTTGGGCCATGAGCAAAAGAAATTTTGATTTAATTTTAGAAAAGTCTTATGTCCAAAGACCATCTTGAAAAGTTTTGAAAACAGCTTTGGTCTTTTAGACTTTAAGGAAAAATTTATTTAAGCTTGAAAATATACTTAGGTCATATTAGAAAAAGAGCAAACCAAATAAGCCATGATTTAAGCCAAGACAAATTAACCATAGTCAAACAACGTACATTTGGGGTAAAACCTAAGGAAAGTAACTAGGCCAATTACATGAGCTTTAGTCTTTGGGTAAAAAGGCATAGGTTCCCATAGCAAGTATATACCAAATGGTACGAGGCTATGAGTAGTTATATCATGCTCGATCTCCATACCTTGAGTGAAAGTATGGTATCCCTTACATAATTTAATACGGGTAACATGGGCGTCCTAACTCACGCACACAATGCAATCTAAGATGATGCAATGGATAGTATCATTATAAGAAAGAATAGAATAATATAAAGACCAACGGAATCAACTTCTCTTATCCCCAGTGGAGTCGCCACTGTGAGCGCAAATTTTTGCCCCCACTGTTACGCTCGAATTAATTCTACCACAAAGCGTCACTCGCAAGTATACGAGGTAGCTGTAGCAAAGGTGATCGCCCCAAGGTCATCTCACAAGGAAGCTAAAGTGACTAATTGATTATCAAATTATATATAACAAGTAATGAAGAAATTGAAATTGCTAACAACTAATGAAAAGGATTGATTAAAGTTTAAAACAAAGAAAAGTAAAATAAACTGATGTTTTGATTCACTTGTTAAAAAGGTCTAGGGTTTGCACTTCTCTACTACTTATTTGTATGAACGGTTATTCCACTTAACTAATTTAATTTCAAAGATTAAATCTCAAACAACTCAACTAATCGAGTCAAGGAAATAAGCTCTCGCATTCAAACCTCTTTCAACTAATCTTGTTATAAGTGAAATAATCTTTTTAATAGGTTATATCTCTAATTCACCTAAGTCCCTAATTGAATTGTTCAAGCATTAGACTTCATCTCTCAATCCATCATCTAATACCTAATACACACAATTGGTGGCCAATCAATTATATGTTAACAATATTTCATTCAATAAAGGCAAAAGAAATTATTAGCTAAGAGAATAACCAATTCATATAATCATAGCATATCCATACAAACCCTAGACTAGATCAAATTAGTTCATAGTGCAATCAAACATATTCATCTCATTAATGTTCAAAGAAATCAAAATAGACATGATAATATCTGTTTATACAATTTCAATGAAAATAAAGAGAATAAGTTCGAGAACAAAACCAAGTTACAAACTCCTTGAAGCTTCTGAAGAATCTCTAGCTCAAATCTTGCAAGAAGGATGAAACAATGGCTAGAACAATCTAATATAAGCTAGATTTGATCCAAAGTGAAATCAAAATCAAGAAAACAAAATGTTAAAACCCTAGCTCTTTTCTCTGACGGCTCAAAATCGTCAACAGCCCTTTAAACCCTAGCTCTCTTTTCCTTTTATACGAACGTCCGCTTTAAAAATTCGCTACGTGTTTAGATCATGAGGGACACGGCCAAGTCAGAAGTGACTTGGCCGTGTGAGTGCTTTTTGGAGGGACACGGCCAGTGACTTGGCCGTGTCCCTTGCTTGTGTCCACCACTGCATGCTTTTGATCTTCTTTTCTTCTTTGTTGAGTGACACGGCCAAGTGGAGCTTGACTTGGCCGTGTTGGAGCCTTTTGGAGGGACACGGCCAGGTGACTTGGCCATGTCCCTTGCATGTGTTCACCTCTGTGAAGATTTACTTCTCTTTTCCTTTGGAACCAAGTGAGACACAGCCAAGTGAAGGTGACTTGGCCGTGTCTGAGCTTCATTGGAGGGACACGGCCACTGACTTGGCCGTGTCCCTTGCATGTGTCTGCTTCTGTGAGTTGCTCTTCTTCTTTAACTTGATATGGGACACGGCCAGTGACTTGGCCATGTCCTCTGCCTGTGTCAGCTACTGTGCATTCTTCCTTCAGTCTTGGTTCCTTGGCTTTTTAACCTAAAACAAAACATCAAACAAACTTTAAACAAAATGTAAATAAACAATAACCAACAAAACATAAACACTATACTAAAAACTAGATCAAAAACAACATAAACACTAAAATAAACTAAAACTATCAAAATTAATGAAAACACTAAACAAACCGATAAAAACTAACAAAATACCTAAATAAAACAATAATTATCATAATAAACAAACTACAAATCTATGACAAAAACTAACAAAACAACTACCCCACACTTACAACTTTGCTTGTCCTCAAGCAAATTCACATGGCATAAATTAAAAACTTAAACAACCTTAACTATAATTCCAACATATAAGATGAAATACTTTAAGAATCAGACATAAATAATTGCAATGTCCTTCAATCAAGATTTTCTTAACTCATTCATTAATCCAGACATACAAATCTCATCTCTCATCTAAGTGTTTCACTCGATTTCAAAGGTTAATCACTCAAACCACTCATGACTGCATACTACCATAAACTTGCTAAATTATCCAATCTCCGTCACTGATTTTCTCAAGAAATAATCCAAAGGTCTTTCATTTGGATGTAATGGGGCTAAGGTAAAGGTGTGAGAAAAGACATTTAGGCTGGAGCATCAAGAATTGGAGTATCTAATTTAGACAATACTCTTGCTAAGAAACTCATAACTCCCTCAAATAGCATACTCACCAATCCATTAACACTTTACATACTTGCATACTTCAAGAAAAATAATGAGTCAACATTCCTCTAAAGCTAGAAAATATATGAATTTTGTATATATATATATCTCTTTTTTTTATCATTCATCATCATTTTTTTTATATATATAAACAAAATATAAACTTGCATAGAACATCTAGCTTTAAATGTAGAGGAAAAGAATAATCAACTCTTAATCAAATACACTGTGCAAAGTATGCATTTCAACCCCAAAATTGCAATATCATTCTTCTCTTTTTTTTTTACTCGCTTACCCCACACTTTGAAATAAACCACCCTATTGTCAAAACATAAAACTCCATTCCTTAATGTAGGTATGATGATAATAAAAGAAAGCTGAGCTGTGAATTGTGTTGATCAAACAAGAAAAGGTCAAAGGCTCAACTTTGCTCACTAAGGAATTTAATATTAAGGGAGGTCTTTTTAAGCTAAAGGGCTAACCTAATTTGCCTTCATCACTTTAAAACTTGAGATTAAATCATAATGCGAGTTCAATTAGTATGCAAAAGCAAACTCTAGAGATGCAAAATCATGAAGGTGCACACTTAAGAAAAGAAAATCAATTGACAATAATATCAAATTTATGAGGCTCAAAACTCACACAGGTGGGTTCACCAAGATTTATATGTCATAAATTGCAGAATGTGAAAATTGATCCTGAATGAATTCAAATGCTAATCTCTATGCTGATACTAAAGTCTCAACTATAATGCTAAAATCACAGAAAAGATCAATAAGATTTCAACAACTATGCCATGCACAACACAATAAAACACACCAAGACAAACAAAACAAAAATTAAAGACACACCAAGACAAACAAAACAAAAATTAAAGAAAAGATAAAAGCTTACCCCACACTTTAGAATTTACATTGTCCTCAATGGAAAACAAGAATAATAAAGAAAAAGAATTTAAGGACAACCTGTCTTCCATCGTACCCTGGTGAGGCAAAACACTAACTTTTCATCACAGACACAAATGTTCAAAAACAACGTGCAAGAGAGCTTTAGGGTTTCCATTTATTTAAACTAAACATAAAATCAAAATTGCTAAATATAAAATTATAACTATGAAAAAGAAATTCAAACTAATGGGTTGCCTCCCATTTAGCGCTTCTTTAATGTCATAAAGCTGGACATCATGCAAGGCTTAAGGATCATGGATCAAAGTGCTGTCAATGATCCTCACTTCCTGAAATCCTTCATTGTATAGTTTAACTCTATGTCTATTTGCTCTAAAAATCTTATTGGTTCTAGAGTTAAGCAATTCAATGGCACCAGAAGGACATACCTTAGTTACCTCGAAAGGACCACTCCATCGAGACTTGAATTCACCTGGAAACATACGGAGTCAATAATTAAAAAGTAAAACTTTCATACCTGGACTCAATGTCTTTCGAACAATAAATCTGTCATGAGTTGCTTTTATGCGATCCTTGTAAATCCTCGAGCTCTCATATGCCTTTGAGTTAAGGCACCTTTGGGTCTCCCTCACTGGTTTAGCCCCCTCTTCTAAAGTCAGTGTCAGCTCCAATTTATCTGGGGAACCTGTCTGCAAGAAAGCATCTGAAACAACTGCTTCAACACAATTAATTAAAGAACATTCCTCATATAAAGCAGTTGTAGGAATGGGAGAAGTGTTAAAAATAGAAAAATCAACAGTTTGACCCAAGATAGTCATTGATAGTTTACCATTTTTAACATCTATTAAGGTGTTGGTAGTAGCCATGAAAGGCCTACCCAGCAAAATAGTGTGTGCTGATGGTGCAGGGTTACTCCCTTCCATGTCAAGTACTATGAAATCCACAGGTACTATCAACCCTCCAACCTTAACTAACACATCTTCTATAACCCCTTTCGGGAATCTAAAAGACCTATCAGCTAATTGCAACACCATTTTTGTCGGTTTAAGCTCCCCTAGTTCTAATTCTTTAAACACAGAATAAGGCATTAAATTCACACTAGCTCCTAGATCACACATGCCTTCAGTCCCCTTTCCATTCCCCACAGTAATTTGAATTATAAAACTTCCAGGATCCTTTAGTTTGGGAGGTAGTTTATGCTGCAGAACAGTACTAGCTACCTCTGAAACTATCACCTTTTCATTCGTCTCATACCTCTTTTTCTTGGTGATCAGCTCTTTGAAGAACTTGGCATAAGCTGGTATGTTCTTTATTGCCTCAAGTAAGGGTAAGTTAATACTTACCTTAGACAGCATGTTGAAGATGTTAGAAAATTGCTTATCTGGTTTATCATCCTTCAACCTGCTGGGGAATGGTATAGGTGGCCGGTATGGATTGCTTGCCTTATGTAGGTCTGCTGTAGGGGACTTCTCCACTGATCTTTCTCCAGAACCTTTGTTCTTTGGTTCTCCTTCCAACTTGTTCTCTTGGTCACTTGCACTCACAGAATTATCTTCAACATTATTATAAATTTCCTTACCACTTCTAAGAACAGTCACTGATTGTGCCTGCTCAGGTTGACTTGGGAATTTCCCCTTTTGTTGAATCTTCATCTGTTGTGTAAGTTGTCCAACTTGTGACTCCACTTTCTTAAAAGATATTTCTAAGGAATCCAGCCTCTTGTTTGTTATCTCTTGATTCTAAGCACTGACTTTGATGAAAGCTTGTAAACTTTCCTCCAAGCTCTCTATCCTAGACTGCCCTTGATTTGAGGATTGACCCTGCTCTTGGTTCTGTCTTTGGAGCAAATGGAAAGGCTGCTGAGAATTATTTGTTCCCCAAGAAAAATTTGGGTGATTCTTCCAACCAGGGTTGTAAGTGTTGGAGTAAGGATCATTTCTGGCCCTTGGTTGGAATCCTCCCATAACATTGACTTGCTCAGCATTACCAAAAGACTCATATGCAGAGGGACATATATTTGCTCCATGCTCGAAAGTCCCACAGATTCCACACACTTCTTGAGTAGATGAAGAAATATTGTTCTTCATATTCAGCATTTGCACTTGCTTTGCCAACTCAGCTATTTGATTGACCATCTCACTATTGGCTTCTAGTTGATTCACCCCTTTACTTCTTCCCCTGACACTTTTCTGTTGAGAATTAGCTCCCAACATCTCAAAGATCTCATAAGTCTCATCAGCTGTCTTTTCTCCCATGGCTCCCCCAGCTGCATTATCAATAATGTTCTGAAATTGCTGGGTTAGACCATCATAGAAAAATTGATTAAGGAGTTGAAGTGGGTAGTGATGATGCGGACACTGAATCAATAGCATCTTAAATCTATCCCAAGCCTCATGAAATGGCTCTCCTTCAAATTGAGAGAATGTAGCAATCTTCCCTCTCAACTCAACTATCTTTTGGTGTGAATAGAACTTGCCCATGAACTTGTTATAAACTTGCTCCCAAGTTGTCAGTGAATTTTCATGCAACATCATGAACCAGCTCTTTGCCCTGTCCTTCAAAGTATAAGGGAAACATCTCATCCTCTACTGATCTTCTGTTAGTCCTCCCAAAGGAAAAGTGTTGAGGGTGGAGTAGAAATCCCGAATAAAGTTCAAAGGATCTTCATTTGGAACTCCATAAATTGATGGCAGCATGTTGTAGTGAATGTTCTTCAACTCATAATTTCTTGCTGCATCTGTCAATCTTATGCAAGAAGTGGAAGTTCCAATGACAGGCCTAACAAAATCTCTCATGGTTCTTTGTCTTTCTTCAGCCATTTTAACTGATTGTGCAGAATCTGACTCAAATTCAGAAGTGTCCTCCTCGGTATCAAATCCGGTGTAGAGCTCAAACTCTTCTCTACTCCTTTTCACTCTCTGAATTTCTGGAATGAATGGATGTAGCTCTCCTTCGAGTGATCTCCTGCCTTGCATAAACAAAAATTTCTAGAAAAAGAAATATCAAAAGCAAAAGACAAATAAAATAAAATGAAAATAATGAAAAATAATCCAAAGTATTTTTTTTAATAAACAATTTTGCCAATTAGCCTCCCCGGCAGCGGCGAAAAAAACTTGTTACGCTCGAATTAATTCTACCACAAAGCGTCACTCGCAAGTATACGAGGTAGCTGTAGCAAAGGTGATCGCCCTAAGGTCGTCTCACAAGGAAGCTAAAGTGACTAATTGATTATCAAATTATATATAACAAGTAATGAAGAAATTGAAACTGCTAACAACTAATGAAAAGGATTGATTAAAGTTTAAAACAAAGAAAAGTAAAATAAACTGATGTTTTGATTTGTTAAAAAGGTCTAGGGTTTGCACTTCTCTACTACTTATTTGTATGAACGGTTATTCCACTTAACTAATTTAATTTCAAAGATTAAATCTCAAACAACTCAACTAATGGAGTCAAGGAAATAAGCTCTCGCATTCAAACCTCTTTCAACTAATCTTGTTATAAGTGAAATAATCTTTTTAATAGGTTATATCTCTAATTCACCTAAGTCCCTAATTGAATTGTTCAAGCATTAGACTTCATCTCTCAATCCATCATCTAATACCTAATACACACAATTGGTGGCCAATCAATTATATGTTAACAATATTTCATTCAATAAAGGCAAAAGAAATTATTAGCTAAGAGAATAACCAATTCATATAATCATAGCATATCCATACAAACCCTAGACTAGATCAAATTAGTTCATAGTGCAATCAAACATATTCATCTCATTAATGTTCAAAGAAATCAAAATAGACATGATAATATCTGTTTATACAATTTCAATGAAAATAAAGAGAATAAGTTCGAGAACAAAACCAAGTTACAAACTCCTTGAAGCTTCTGAAGAATCTCTAGCTCAAATCTTGCAAGAAGGATGAAACAATGGCTAGAACAATCTAATCTAAGCTAGATTTGATCCAAAGTGAAATCAAAATCAAGAAAACAAAATGTTAAAACCCTAGCTCTTTTCTCTGAAGGCTCAAAATCGTCAACAGCCCTTTAAACCCTAGCTCTCTTTTCCTTTTATACGAACGTCCACTTTAAAAATTTGCTACGTGTTTAGATCATGAGGGACACGGCCAAGTCAGAAGTGACTTGGCCGTGTGAGTGCTTTTTGGAGGGACACGGCCAGTGACTTGGCCGTGTCCCTTGCTTGTGTCCACCACTGCATGCTTTTGATCTTCTTTTCTTCTTTGTTGAGTGACACGGCCAAGTGGAGCTTGACTTGGCCGTGTTGGAGCCTTTTGGAGGGACACGGCCAGGTGACTTGGCCGTGTCCCTTGCATGTGTTCACCTCTGTGAAGATTTGCTTCTCTTTTCCTTTGGAACCAAGTGAGACACGGCCAAGTGAAGGTGACTTGGCCGTGTCTGAGCTTCATTGGAGGGACACGGCCACTGACTTGGCCGTGTCCCTTGCATGTGTCTGCTTCTGTGAGTTGCTCTTCTTCTTTAACTTGATATGGGACACGGCCAGTGACTTGGCCGTGTCCTCTGCCTGTGTCAGCTACTGTGCATTCTTCCTTCAGTCTTGGTTCCTTGGCTTTTTAACCTAAAACAAAACATCAAACAAACTTTAAACAAAAAGTAAATAAACAATAACCAACAAAACATAAACACTATACTAAAAACAAGATCAAAAACAACATAAACACTAAAATAAACTAAAACTATCAAAATTAATGAAAACACTAAACAAACCGAAAAAAACTAACAAAATACCTAAATAAAACAATAATTATCATAATAAACAAACTACAAATCTATGACAAAAACTAACAAAACACCCACTCCCGGTGGAATGGTTCTTGCGACTTCAGCACTGTTTAGGCTCGGGGCCTTAGAGAACACAGACCTAAGTCCGGTGAAAATGGAGCCGACACCCGGACGGGCTGAAAAAAAGAAAGGGGTGGATGACTCAATTCCTAAGGAATCCCCAACCCCCTAATGGGTTTAGAAAGTTGGGTACGTGTGGGAAAGGTGAGAAATGGCCCAGCACCCCCACAACGCCCGGTTCATTTGAACCGGCCTCCTTTACAAGTCTTGATATTATAAAATTCTTAAATATAACAACATTATCCATTTACACACAAAAAATAAAGCATCGATATATTAAAATCAAAGCAATGTCCTGACAAAACAAGTAAATGGACACCCATCCAAAGATGGAAACATGTCCTTACATCGCATGCCTAAATAGGACACCCACCGAAAGGTAGAAACATGTCCTTTACATTGGTTCTAAAATAGAAAAGCAATTTAAATTACATGATCTTTAACTAATGAGGTACCCAACAAGTGGAAACATACCTCTTACAACATTTGGAAATCTAAATAGATTGATAAAAGTTAATAACCATTCATCATAAATAAATCATTCATCAAAGGTATTAAACATCAATAGAAAGTAAACATCCATCCATGATAAATTTAATAAACCAAGCATTGAACTTAAATAAGTTAAAGCATATAAAATAAATCAAAGCATAGTCAATTATAAAATTGAATAAAGCAAGTAAAGATTCAAATTAGAGCTACTGTTTCCATTTAAGGTTCTTTATTCCATGTGTTTAGGGTTTTGAAATTTTATGGGTTTAAGCTAATGTGTTTTTAAGAGAATTAAAATGAATTAAAGTTTTATGATTCAAAAAGTTGGTAAAATTCTTTAATTAACCAAATTAGAGTTTGTGATGTAAAATCATGAATTTAGAGTTTGGGCTCTTCAAAACATTTAGATTATAACTATTAGCTAATGAATTATGTTTTTAAGCTTACTGTGTAAAATTATAACATTTATGTTTATATGGTTTTTAAAGTTTTAAAGGATTAGAGTTTAGAAAAAATTAGGGTTTAAGGTTTTAAGGGGGGTTAGGGTTCACTGTTTTGGGTTTTGGAGTTGAATTAGGGTTTTAGAGTTTTAGAATTAGGGTTTCGGGGAATGCATTAGGTTTTTAGGATTTGAAAATCAATTGATAATTTTATGAAGTTTTATAAAAATAAACAAAATGATATAAAGTTTATAAAAGCAAAAAAGATGTTTTTAGGGCTTTTGGAAAGAAACGGAACTCAATTTAGGGTTTTGAAAATTTGGAAAGCAAATTAGGGTTTTGGGGTTTTGAAGAAACAAAACTAACAACTTTAAACTTTTTGGAAAACAAAGCAACGAATTAAGGTTTTTAAACTTTAGAAAAAGTGAATTGAGGTTCCAGGTTTTTTGAATTAAAAGAAACAATGGGATGATTTAGCTACTGTGAAGAATAGAATTTAGACAATTGATGCATACCTCCGTTTGTCGGTTCCACCAAAAATTTCTTCTTGGATGAACAAAAATAAAGACAAGCTTTGCTGCCTTTGAATTGCTTGAATTGTTTGTTTCTCTCAAAAAAGAAATCAGATTGATTCACTGCCTTTCCTACTTAGTTTTGGAACCAATTTTTGATCAATTTTTCCTCCGATTTCTTCCTCTTTTTTTGTGTTTTTTTAGTCCTTATTTATAGAAGAATTCTATGGTAATTCTAATTATTCATGGAACATAACATTCATTAAGAAAAGAAAATTGAAACCTAATTGTATTAGGTTTCGAAAAATTTGCGTCGGAAAAATTTTGCTGGCGAAAAAAAACTGCTGCGGAAAAAATGCACTGGCAAAAAAAAATTGCCACAGCTGGCTGCGGCAGGGGCGAGGACAGGCCTATGGGCCATTTCGCCCGCAGGAAATTTCTGTGGGCGAAATGGTCCACGGCCATTCATCCCCCGCGCTGGTTTTCGGCGACGATTTTTTTCGTCGCCGATTTTTCCGTCACCTATTTTTTATTTTATTTTTATTTTTTTATTTGTTTATTTTTATTTTTTATTAATAAAAATTAGATATTAAAGCAAAATTATTTAATTAAGATAACAAAATTTTTTTTGGACTAATTAAAATATATTGGACAACACAAAAATTATTTTGGACTAAATAAAATATATTGGACCGAACTGGGTTAAAAATTAAGGGTCTACACTCTCCTTTTTTTTTTGTCATCATTTCCTTGCCCAATATGTCCTTCGAAGTTCAACATACTCCCCTTAACTTGAAAGCTTTGTATGACAAAACAGTTTTGAATTTAGATTTTGAAATCAAATGTTGGCTTTGCCAAATTAATGTCAATGTACCTCAGGACTTGATTTTTCAAAATTAACATATCTATAACATGACAACCCTAGTTACCATACTAAACTCAGGAATCATTTTTATTTAAGCAAGAACTGTTGCATTTCAGATAGGCACATACACATTACTTGGCCAAAGGTCTCATTGAATTTAAATATCGTCTATCTCATATGCATGCTTATTCAAACTATCTTCACTAATAGACTCTACCTACCAAGAGAGATCAACAGGTCTTTGATAGACTTAAAATGGGGCCATTTTGAGATAGGAGCTGATGCGACACAATGGACAAACCTTCACACTACAAATTTCTTGTTTGAACTTTAGGCAGCTTGGAGCAATCTTGTTAGACTCTAAATTCTTTCTATCTTCTTATCATTGATCTGGATCTTGATTAGGATAGTCTTTGCCCCCATAAAAAGTTTGGCACCCAAATTCGCTTCTTTTCTTCTTCTCCCTTTTATTTCCTCTTATTTTTCTTACTCTTCCCTTTCTTTGAGCATTTTATCATTTTGTCCTTCTTCCTTGTAGGATTGTCAAGTAAAGAACTTTCAAGAACTGGATGGTCTTCCTCCTTTTCCTTCAATTTTGATTGAGTCTTTGGTTAGGTTGGACCAATTCAAGTCAAAATGTCCTTATGAACCAAATGGAAACCTTTTGCTGCTTTAGGTAAAAGAGAGCTCAGTTGACTTTCTGAACCATTTTGGGTATTATCTTTCTTCTTCTTCTTTTTTTCTTCTCTTTTTTTTCTTTTTTTTCTTTTTTTTTCTTTTTTCTTCTTCTTTTTTTTTTTGGTTCTAGCTCTAAAAGAGTTGTCTTTTCTGTACCAATTTGGGTCTCCAATAACATAAATCTTCTTTAACAAGGATAAAACATTTGTTACTCTAATGTTGTCTTGATATATTGGAGATATTAAATGAACTTCAACTACCCTTATGGTCTTGAGAACTTCAACTATCTTCATGGTATTCATTTCTTTCTTTGATCTTCTTGCCTCTTTATCTTAATGATCATAAGACTTGTCAAATGTATCATAACAGCTCAGGGTAGGTTATTGGGGTTTGTAAACCAATGAAAAGAAAGCTAAAATTTTATGAAGGCTCAAAGGGACAACTAGAGATTGATATTTAATAGAGTGGATACAAGTTGTTGGCTACCAAACAATGCCTAGATCATTTCGCTCTTAAATAAGTAGAGTTCAATTTCACCTCGAAAGTTTGTCAAAGCATGTTCTAAGACTGACTAGGACCTAGACAAAGATAATTATGCAGGAGCCCTCTCTAAGTAAGCATACACAACTCAATGCTATAGAGCAATTCCCTCACCTAGTAAAGTCATTCAAGTCATGATGTATAAATATATTAATTCATGAATCATCAAGATAGATTCCTCATCGGTTGAGCACCAAAATGAACAAAGACCAATAAAAATTTTGACAAAAGTAATTTATTCAAACAAATTTAAATTTGGAAAACACGAATGTTCCAGTAAAATTAAAAAGCAACATTCAAGCTAAGAAAAGTTTGTTGAGTTGGAGTTGAAGATACTTCATTTATCAAGGGCAATGATTTTTTTCCTCATCAAAAGTCATTGCTTCATCATCCATAGTTAGCCCAACCTTGCCTAGTAGCACATTATCTTTAGCAGCTTCTCTATCCATATCATGATGAGATGATAAGATAAAACTCTTCATGAAGGTTGCAAGTGGTGGCGCCCTTCCAATTTTAGGCAGAGGCTTATTCTTAGTGTTGGGCTTTCTAGGCTCAAGCAGCTTTCCACTATCAATTAAATTCTGGATCTCATGCCTCAACTTCATACAGTTGTCCGTTTCATGTCCAAGTCTTTGATGGAATTGGCAAAATGCTTTAATATCAAAGTTAGGCAGAAAAGGATTAGGCAAAGGATGAGGCGTCAAAGGTTGTAACAATCCCTTCTTTATTAGATTCTCTAACATTTTTTACAAAGGTTCCCCTAAGTCTGAAAATTTACGCCTCTTTGCTGGTTCATTTGCCGCATTTTTCTCAACACCTCTTCTTTTCTTTTGATTTTGCTTATTGAGGTGGTAGCCGCTCTTATTGCTCCATTTAGACAGCATATGGTTCGGCTGATCTTGTAGAATAGGGATTGACCATTTTGAAAAGATTTTGCTTATTGAGGTGGTAGCCTCACAATTGATTTTTGGTATTTCATAATTGACCTAAATAATTTGCAAAGGTTAGATAAATTTTATTTCTAAGCCCATTGTAAAAAGATTTTAGAAAAAATGGATTTCGGGCCTAGTATTTGGGCCATGAGCAAAAGAATTTTTGATTTATTTTTAGAAAAGTTTTATGTCCAAAGACCATTTTGAAAAGTTTTAAAAATAGTTTTTGTCTTTTGGATTTTAAAGAAAAATTTATTTTAAGCTTACAATGTACTTAGGTCATATTAGAAAAAGAACAAACCAAATAAGCCATGATTCAAGCCAAGATAAATTAACCATAGTCAAACAACATGCATTTGGGGTAAAACCTAAGGAAATTAACTAGGCCAATTACATGAGTTTTAGTCTTTGGGTTAAAAGGCTTAGGTTTCCATAGCAAGTATATACCAAAAGGTACAAGGCTATGATTGGTTATGCCATACTCGATCTCCATACCTTAAGTGAAAGTATGGTATCCCTTACATAACACAACACGGGTAACATGGGCGTCCTAACTCACACACACGATGCAATCTAATATGATGCAATGGATAATATCATTATAAGAAAGAATAGAATAATATAAAGACCATCGGAATCAACTTCTCTTATCCCTAGTGGAGTCGCCACTGTGAGCGGGGATTTTTGCCCCCACTCTCGGTGGAATGGTTCTTGCGATTAAAGCATCGTTATATTAAAATCAAAGTAATGTCCAAGCAAAGCAAATAAATGGACACCCATCCGAAGATGGAAACATGCCCTTACATCATCCATGTCTAAACTAATAAGACACCCACCAAAAGGTAGAAACATGTCCTTTACATTGGTCTAAAATATAAGCAATTTAAATTACATAGAACTTAATTAATGAGGTACCCACAAAGTGGAAACATACCTCTTACAATACTTGGAAATCAAAATAAATTGATAAAAGCAAATAATCATTCATAATAAATAAATCATTCATCAAAGATATTAAACATTAATCAAAATATAAACATTCATCCATGATAATTTAAATAAACCAAGCATTGAACTTAAATAAATCAAAGCATATAATAAACTATATAATTAAATCTAAAAATAAAGTAAGTCAAGATACAAATTAGGGTTACTGTTTCTCATTTAAAGTTCTTTAATTAACATTTAGGGTTTTGAAATTTATTGGTTTAGGCTACTGTAAGTTTTAAGGGAATTGAAATGGATTAAGGTTTTATAATTTAAGAGATTGATAAGGTTCTTTGATTAATCAAATTAGGGTTTGAGGGGTAAAATCATGAAATTAGGGTTTGGATATTAAAACATTAGGTTTATGATTATTAGCTACTGGATTGTTGTTTTAAGGCTTACTGTGTTGACTTTTAATATTTAGGTTTATAAGGTTTTAAGATTCTAAGGATTAGGGTTCAGAAAAACTAGGGTTTAAGATTTTAAGGGAATTAGGGTTTAAGAACATCTAGGGTTTAGATTAGCTAGTTTGGGGTTACTATCTTGATTTTGGAATTGAAGAAAATAATTTAGAGTTTATAAAGTTTTTGAAAATTGGCAAGATGAGTTAAGGTTTTTGGAAACAGAAAATAGTTTTTAGGGTTTTTGGAAATAAAAGGATCAATTTAGTGTTTTAAGGTTTTGGAAAATTGGAAAGCAGATTAGGGTTTTGGGAATTAATAAAATGATTTAAAGTTTTGGAAAGTTGGAAAGTAGATTAGGGTTTTAAGATTGAAAAGAAATAGATTAGGGTTCTTAGGTTTTAGAAGAAACAGAAAAGTAATTTTAGGATTTTTGGAAAACAAAGAAACGAATTAAAGTTTTTAAAATCAAAAGAACCAATTTAATGATTGAAGCTACTGTAAGGAAAAAAGGTTAGATATTCAAACCTTTGTTTGTTGGTTCCACCAAAAATTGCTTCTAGGATGAACAAGGACAAAGGCAAGATGGATGCCTTTGATGGATTGATTACTTGCTTATTCTTCTCTGTTAGACAAATGACCTTAATTTTGATCCTTGACAACTCAAATGGATGATCTATTTAACTTGTGTTTGAGAAATCTTGTTGCAGGATTAGGTTGCTTCAAATAAGGTGAACAGAACACTTATAGCGGTCGCACCTCACCTGAATACGACCGCTCCATGTAATTAAAAGAAGAAACCTTATCACAGTAGGTTTCGCGGTCAGAAGTTCGACCTATGTCGCGACCGCTCCTACAGAATAGCGACCGTTCTAATTCATGGATGACCGCTACTCAAGGAACTTAAATCATTACAATCACAGTAAGGTTCGCGGTGACAAGAATGGTAAATGACTCGACCTCGCTTAACACAATAGCGACCGCCCATTCAGAATCGCGACCGCTCTACCATTCAAGAAGAAATTGTTTGAAGAGACAGTAGGTTTCGCGTCCTCAGGAGCGTCCAGAAGTTCGACGCGAGTTTCTCAATTCGACCGTGATAATCTACATAGGGCGACCGCGACATTCAAATTATGGCGGACATTCAATTTTGCCCTGTCAGAGAATGACACGTAATATGACCGTTATAAACCCACTTGATTATTCAAAAAGGGCGACCGCACCATTGCTAGGCGCGACCGTCCCGACAAACACAGCTGGGCAAGAAACCGGTCCGACAAACACAGCATGGGCAAGATTCCAGCTGCACAGCACTAAAATTTGACCGTTGAAGCTTTTTTAAAAGCAGCGACCGTCCCCTGTTAAAGGACGACCGCGAGAAGCATTAGAGCGACCATCCTTATATTAAGGGCGACCGCGAAGTGCTTCGGACAGTTTAAGTAAAGTAGGTCTAAACTGCCAAGACTTTATTCTCATTATCTATAACGGCTAGTAAGACCACTTTGGCTATAAATACAATGTCTCTCTGAGAAAACAAAAAAAAAGTACAAGCAAGAAATCAGATTGTAATAGCCAAGCAACAAATTTTCATTTACTTAAACTTACAATTAAATTGTATTGAATGTTAGGTGTTAGCATTGAAAACACCATTGTATAAGTTTGAGTGTGAGCTTGGGAAACACTTAGGTTGTGAGAGTAAGCCTTGTAAAACTCTTGTTTGGGTTGTAAGTGTGAGCCTTAGAAAAACACTTGTAAAGTTAGGTGTGAACTTGTGAAAACACCAAAGTTGGAAGTGAGCTTGTAAAAACTTCAAAGTCTAGTGGAACCTTAACAAGTTGTTAAGGAAGTGGATGTAGGATTGAAGTAAATCCGAACCACTATAAATCTTGTGTGTTCTTTCTTCCTTCATTTCTCAACAATCTTTATATTCCGCATTTCTTGTTTGTTGAGTTTTTTAAATTGTCATTATTTCTTGAGGAAACCAATTCACCCCCCCTCTTGGTTGCCATCTTGGGACAACAATTGGTATCAGAGCCCTTAGATTTCTTAAACTTAATTGTGAAATCTGATCCACTATGGCAACTTCTTCTTCATCAAGCTCTCATGGAAATCTTAATTCTATTCTTAGACCGTACTTTGATGGAACTGATTATTCATACTGGAAACACAAAATGTATTTGTTTCTAGATAGTGAAGGGATTGAACTATGGGATTTCGTGGAAAATGAATGGAAATCTCCTACCCACGAAGTTGACGGTATTCAAGTTCCACTTCCCAAAGCTCAATGGTCAACTAGCAATGTCAGAGATCGATTTAAGAACAATAGAGCTGCTTCCATCTTGATGAATTCCATTTCAAGGGAAGAAGGCGGAAGAGTTCAACATTTAACTTGTGCACATTGCATTTGGAAAACACTTGAAAACTACCATGAAGGTACGACTCAAGTGAGATTTACCAAAAAACAAATGCATGTTCATGAATATGAGCTATTCAAGATGAAACCAAATGAAAATGTCACCGACATGACCAATCGCTTACTTGCAATTGTCAATGAACTAAAGAAGTATGGCAAGGTATATGATCAAGGTGATGTAAACAGCAAAATCTTGAGAGCCCTAAGAGCTAGAAAGAACTTTGAATCCAAAGTATCATCCATAGAAGAAGCTCATGATCTCAGCACATTAAGAACCGACGAGCTAGTTGGAAAATTACTCACATTTGAGCTACACAGTGAGAAAGAAGAAGATCAAGGTGAGAAAGAAAAGAGAAAACCAATTGCACTCAAAGCAATCAAAGAAGCTGAGAGCTCAAGCAATGAAGGTACTGATGATGAAGATGAAATGGCAATGTTCTCTAAAAGAATCAATGAATGGAAAAGGAAGAAAAGATTACAAGCAAACAAAGGTACACCTCCAAAATTCTCCTTCAAAGATAAAGAAAAGAAAAATGAGGTAAAGTGCTATGAATGTGGAAAAACTGGTCACATCAAATCAGATTGCTACAAATTAAAGAACAAAAGGAAATGGGATAAAGAAAAGAAAAAGTCTCTCAAAGCCACATGGGATGACTCTTCTTCAAGTGAGGAAGAAGAAGAAGAAGGAATTGCAAATCTGTGTCTTATGGCTATTGAAGATGACTCCAATGAGGTAAGTACTCAATCTTTTGATCTTGTAGCACATGATGATATAAATGATATAGATGATAGTGATTTGATTGAGCGCATGAATTTTAAAATTGAAAAATATTTCTCTAAAATGATGCTCTATAAAGAGAAAAACTCTAAGTTAGAAAAAGATTTTATATGCTTAAAGAATTCTACCTTAGAATTGAAAACCTCAAATGAACACTTGATGAATACAATAGGAGAGTTAAATAAAAACTCACATGGCTTAGAAAAAGTGATTAAAGAGAATGAAACTTTGAAGCATGAACTAAAAGAACTAAAAGAATCAATTTCCAGATTTCATAAAGGAAAGGAAGCATTGAACACATTAATTAATAATCAAAGATCACCTTCCTTGAAATATGGATTAGGATTCAATGGCTCAACCAACATTGCACCTAGCAAACCAATATTTGTGAAAGCATCTACAATTGAAACTTCTAATGCTCATATCAAAGATGCTTGCACCAAGTCTAAAAGAACTTCTTATGGTTCACTAGGAGATAAAGCCAAAAATAATTATGCATTATTGTTCACTAAACTTGCACAAAAGAAATCACATATTTGTGGCTGTTTGCATAATACGATAAATACAAAAAGAAAAATGCAGAAGTATAAAATACCATGGCGATGCACATATTGCATGAAATTTGGACACAAAAATTTTTCTTGTTATATAAGAAAGGCTCATCTCAAGTTAGAAGACACTTCTACTACTAACCATCAAGGACCCAACTTCATGTGGGTACCTAAAAGAAGATGATCACAATTGTCTTGCAGGTATGCCTAAAGTCTACTATCAATGAAAGCACATGGCTTGTGGATAGTGGATGCTCAAGGCATATGACTGGAAATGCAAAGCTCTTTACAAGTATTACCTACAAGCATGGAGGTAATGTAACTTTTGGAAACAATGCTAAAGGAAAAATTCTTGGTGTTGGCTCCATTGGTTCTATTGGTAAGGATTTAATTAAAGATGTATGGCTTGTTGATGGTTTGAAACATAACCTGCTAAGTGTTAGTCAACTTTGTGATAAAGCATACTTTGTCAAGTTTGATTCCAAAGAATGCAAGATCACGAATTCAAATGATATTATCATATTTAAAGGCACTAGAACAAACAACACTTATAATGTTAGCATACATTCAAATCATACATGTTTAATGTCTACTAATAATGATGCATGGTTATGGCATAGAAGACTAGGACATGCTGGTATGGATCAATTGAAATATATTTGCAATGAGAACCTAGTTGATGGCTTACCTAAGATAAAATATGATAAAGATAGGATTTGTGAACCTTGTCAACATGGTAAGCAACATAAAAGCTCATTTAAATCAAAAAGTGTTATAAGCACCTCTAGACCTTTAGAGCTCATTCATTTGGATTTATTTGGACCAAATAGAGTTACAAGCTTAGGAGGCAAATCATATGCATTTGTTCTTGTTGATGATTACTCTAGATTCACATGGGTTAATTTCTTAGCTCAAAAGAATGAAGCCTTTAATTGCTTCAAAACATTTGCAAAAAAAGTTCAAAATGAAAAAGGATATGTGATCACATCTATTAGAAGTGATCATGGCAAAGAATTTGAAAATGAAAATTTTGAAAGATTTTGCAATGAACTTGGCATTTCACATAATTTTTCTGCTCCTAGAACTCCACAGCAAAATGGTGTAGTTGAAAGGAAAAATAGAACTTTAATTGAAATGGCTAGAACAATGCTCAATGAATATGATTTACCATCTTATTTTTGGGCAGAAGCCGTTAATACAGCTTGCTACATTGCAAATCGTGTTTACAAAAGGCATTTAACTAATAAAACTTCTTATGAGCTATGGAATGGAAGAATACCCAGAATTGGATATTTTAGAGTATTCGGATGCAAATGCTTCATATTGAATACCAAGGATAATCTTGGAAAATTTTCATCCAAATCAGATGAAGGCATATTCTTAGGATATTCATCATATAGCAAAGCATATAGAGTATTTAACATGAAAACTCTAGTAATAGAAGAATCAATACATGTTGTATTTGATGAATCATCTAAACTTGATCAAAAGAAAGGTATTACTTTCAATGACCCTGCAGATAATCTTGAACCTCTTGAATCTATTGATGCTCCAAAGATCAATCAACTTGAAGAAAAGACTCAAGATCTACCTAAGGATTGGCAATACAAGAAAGATCATCCAAAGGAACTCATCATTGGAGAAACATCTAAGGGAGTAATCACTAGATCTAAAATTAATCATGATGATGTTAATTTTGCTTTTGTTTCTCAAATTGAACCAAAAACTGTTGAGGAAGCTTTAAATGATGAAAATTGGATAATTGCAATGCAAGATGAACTTAATCAATTTGAGAGAAATAATGTTTGGCAACTTACTCCTAGACCTAAAGATCATTCTATAATAGGATGCAAATGGGTTTATAGGAATAAGCTTGATGAAAATGGTCATATTATTAGAAATAAGGCAAGATTGGTAGCAAAAGGCTATAATCAAGAAGAAGGTATTGACTATGATGAAACCTTTGCCCCTGTAGCAAGATTAGAAGCTATTAGGATATTACTTGCTTTTGCATGTCACATGAACTTTAAACTTTTTCAAATGGATGTTAAAAGTGCATTTCTAAACGGAATTATAAGTGAGGAAGTTTATGTTGAACAACCTCCTGGTTTTGAAAACTACAAATTTCCTGATCATGTTTTCAAACTTACCAAAGCTTTATATGGACTGAAACAAGCACCAAGAGCTTGGTATGACAAACTTAGTGCATATTTACTTGAAAATGGTTTTGCAAAAGGAAAAGTAGACACAACTCTTTTTGTTAAAAAAGATAAGCATAACATTTTGATTGTACAAATTTATGTGGATGACATAATATTTGGAGCTACTAATGAAACCTTGTGCAAAGAATTTGCTTCTTGTATGACTAAGGAATTTGAAATGAGCATGATGGGTGAACTCAAGTTCTTCCTTGGACTGCAAGTCAAGCAATGTGAGGATGGGATCTTCATCAACCAATCCAAATATACAAAAGAACTCATCAAGAAATTTGGAATGGATGGCTGCAAAACTAGCAAAACTCCTATGAGCACATCCTTGAAATTAGGTAAAGATGAAAATGGTAAAGCAGTAGATGAGAAGAAATATCGAGGTATCATCGGATCACTACTTTACTTAACCGCATCTAGGCCTGATATAATGTACAGTGTATGTCTTTGTGCTAGATTTCAAACTTGTCCTAAAGAATCACACTTGAATGCCACTAAGAGAATCTTGAAATATTTGAGTGGTACAATGCATTTAGGACTTTGGTATCCTAAAAACACATCATTTCATATTATAGGATTTTCAGATGCAGATTATGCTGGTAGCATCTTAGATAGGAAAAGCACTACAGGAGCATGTCACTTTCTTAGTAATTGTCTAGTTTCTTGGCATAGTAAGAAACAAGCATCGGTTGCTTTATCCACAACGGAAGCTGAGTATGTTGCAGCATGTTTTTGTTGCACACAAGTATTATGGATGAAACAACAATTGCTTGACTATGGTAAGGTTTTTAACAATATTTCCATTAAATGTGACAACACTAGTGCTATCAATTTGTCTAAAAATCCTATCCAACATTCTAGATCCAAGCATATAGATATTAGACATCATTTTTTGAGGGAAAATGTACAAAATCAGAACATAATCTTAGAATTTATAGATACACAAAATCAACTTGCTGATGTTTTTACAAAACCCTTGAATGAAGATAGACTTAACTTCATTAAACTCAATTTAGGAATGATTGATGGAATCACTTTGAATTAATTAAAACTTTTGCCTTTCAATGAAGTTTCTATGTGAATGAATTTAATGGTTCTTAACACTCTTGAAATAGTTTCTATCTTTCCTTGAATCTTTCAATTTTTAAGTATTTAGCGGTCGCTCCAGAGTCCTTTCGCGATCGCTATCTTGTCTGTCAGTTTCATTCAAACGAATGACTCTGTGCGCGGTCGAGAAAATTTGTGCGCGGCAGCACCAATTTGAATAGTTTCGACCGTTACAGTTACTTTCCTCACTCGCGAGCATACTTATCTTGACAATGGTCGCTAGACCATAAGTAGCGATCGCACTATCTTCAATCCGTGACCGCACCCTGTACACTCTGCTCGAAAATTTATAACCGTTGGCTGTGTGACAGGTCGCAACTCTTAATATCCAACAGTCAAAAACGGCTATTTTCTTAACTCCATCTATTTAAGAGTAAGTTACATCAAATTTCTTGGATATTTTGCTTCTGAAAACAATCTAAAACCCTAAAATCTTCTCAACTCATCTGCTTCTCAAATCAACCTCTATTTTCCTGCTCTCATCTGTTTCTTCTATTCTAATGGCTCCCAAAAGAAAAACCACTTCCAAAATAAAGGGACAAGCCAAGAGAGTTCCAGGAATCACCATTAGAGAACCCGAAGTTGTTCCCCCATCTCCTCCTCAATCTAAAAGAGGTGAGAAAATTCACAAACCTCACCATCAAACCACCGAAGAAGATGTTAGGTATGCCATGCTAAAGAGAAAGAAGGTTGAAGGCACCAAATCTTCTTTTGGTGGGATGCTTTCTGCCTTGAACATCAAGGACGAAATTGAGAGATTGCTGGATGTCCTTGGATGGAGAAAATTTGTCTTTCCAGAAGAGGTAGGCTACTCTAGTCTGAGTAAGGAGTTTTTAATGTCTCTTCAAATAGAGAAGAGTGCAAATTCTGCACTAGGGTGGTATGGGGTTAGATTTAAGCTCTTTGATCAATACCAAGCCCTATCTCTAGAAGATTTTGGCAGCATTTGGGACTTCCCTTCTGAAGGTATAACTTCTTACAATGACCAAATCTTCTCTAATCAAACTCTTTCAGCTTTCTGGCAAGAAATTTCCATTGAAACCTCTTTTAAAAAGGAATCCAAAGCCAGACACATCAAAACTCTCACCCATTGGATGCTCCATAGGATTATCACCTATACCATCCATCAAAGAGCAGATGGGAATGAGAAAGTAACCAAAAGAGACCTTATCTTTCTCTATGCTTTCACCCACAACATCAAAATAAACACCACCAAGTTCTTAATTGACACCTTTTATCATCATGCTGTAACAAGAACTGGTACTTTCTTTCTATCCTCTCAAGTTACTCAAATAGCTAGACACTTAAACCTTCTGAATGATCTGAATCTAGCTACTTTGAGAAACCCTTTCACTCTTGCTTCTTGTGCTATCACAATCGATTACTTAGAGCATGCAGGATGTGTTAGGAAAATTGAAGGAACATATGTATATTACTTTGGCAAGAAAGGAGTTGTGGACAAACAAAAGAAGAGGCCAAGGTATACAATTGAGGAAGAAGGAGATTCAGTTGAAGTTGCTGTGGAATTACCTCCAAAAGCAACTTCATCCTCCACTCAACTCATCCTCCAAGCTATCAAAACTCTTTCCAGGAAATTCTCCAAGTTCAAGAAAAGTGTATCCAAGAGATTTCAGCACTTGAACAAGAGAATTGACCTTATATCTCATATGCACCATGATCTCTATGACATGCAAGGCAAATTAGACTTGCCTCAGTGCAACCTTGAAGATTGGGATATAAGTGATCATACCTAAAGCATTCCTGAAGAAGAAGAGTCCATCAGCACTAGCTCTGCCTCTGTTGCTCCTAAAGATAAAGGAAAAGCTCCTTTAGTTGAAGAAGAGTTAGATGTAGATGATGACTCTGAATAGCTTAAAACTTTTTGTCTCTATTGTTTGCATTTTCATATGTTTATTGCTTTATTTTCTGCCTTTGTACTTTTCTCTATCCTTAATAAACATGTCTGTTTCAAATGTTATTTGTTTTTTCCTTATTTGTTGTGATTGTTGCTTTTAATAATTTATCCAATGGAAGACACATTTGTTTAAACATTTGATTTACTTTTGCCTATGACAATGGGGGAGAAAATAACAAAAATGGAATGAAAATGGATATATAAAATAATAGGTGGGGGAGAAAGAGATAATGGCATAACATAGAATACATAACCTAATGCACCAAGTCAATGCTCTTAACCAAAAATTGTTGCATATGTTAAGGGGGAGCATTTTTAGACTTATTATTTTTCTTATCATTCCATTTGAATTGTCAAAGTCAAAATGGGGGAGATTGTTAGACAAATGACCTATATTTTGATCCTTGACAACTCAAATGGATGATCTATTTAACTTGTGTTTGAGAAATCTTGTTGCAGGATTAGGTTGCTTCAAATAAGGTGAACAGAACACTTATAGCGGTCGCACCTCACCTGAATACGACCGCTCCATGTAATTAAAAGAAGAAACATTATCACAGTAGGTTTCGCGGTCAGAAGTTCGACCTATGTCGCGACCGCTCCTACAGAATAGCGACCGTTCTAATTCATGGATGACCGCTACTCAAGGAACTTAAATCATTACAATCACAGTAAGGTTCGCGGTGACAAGAACGGTAAATGACTCGACCTTGCTTAACACAATAGCGACCGCCCATTCAGAATCGCGACCGCTCTACCATTCAAGAAGAAATTGTTTGAAGAGACAGTAGGTTTCGCGTCCTCAGGAGCGTCCAGAAGTTCGACGCGAGTTTCTCAATTCGACCGCGATAATCTACATAGGGCGACCGCGACATTCAAATTATGGCGGACATTCAATTTTGCCCTGTCAGAGAATGACACATAATATGACCGTTATAAACCCACTTGATTATTCAAAAAGGGCGACCGCACCATTGCTAGGCGCGACCGTCCCGACAAACACAGCTGAGCAAGAAACCGGTCCCACAAACACAACATGGGCAAGATTCCAGCTGCACAGCACTAAAATTCGACCGTTGAAGCTTTTTTAAAAGCAGCGACCGTCCCCTGTTAAAGGACGACCGCGAGAAGCATTAGAGCGACCATCCTTATATTAAGGGCGACCGCGAAGTGCTTCGGACAGTTTAAGTAAAGTAGGTCTAAACTGCCAAGACTTTATTCTCATTATCTATAACGGCTAGTAAGACCACTTTGGCTATAAATACAATGTCTCTCTGAGAAAACAAAAAAAAAAGTACAAGCAAGAAATCAGATTGTAATAGCCAAGCAACAAATTTTCATTTACTTAAACTTACAATTAAATTGTATTGAATGTTAGGTGTTAGCATTGAAAACACCATTGTATAAGTTTGAGTGTGAGCTTGGGAAACACTTAGGTTGTGAGAGTAAGCCTTGTAAAACTCTTGTTTGGGTTGTAAGTGTGAGCCTTAGAAAAACACTTGTAAAGTTAGGTGTGAACTTGTGAAAACACCAAAGTTGGAAGTGAGCTTGTAAAAACTTCAAAGTCTAGTGGAACCTTAACAAGTTGTTAAGGAAGTGGATGTAGGATTGAAGTAAATCCGAACCACTATAAATCTTGTGTGTTCTTTCTTCCTTCATTTCTCAACAATCTTTATGTTCCGCATTTCTTGTTTGTTGAGTTTTTTAAATTGTCATTATTTCTTGAGGAAACCAATTCACCCCCCCTCTTGGTTGCCATCTTGGGACAACATTCTCTCAAAAAGTCCGATTGTTTTTACTCCCAAAAAATTTTCAAGTCCGATCTCCTTTCAAGAATTCCTCCAAAGTTTTGTGTTGTTTTTAGTCTTATTATAGGTGATTTAGATCATTAATTTTAATTGTTTAAGGAAATTATCATTAATTAGGAAAAGGAAACCGAAACCAAATAGAATTTGGTTTCGAAAAAAATTGCGTCGGAAAAATTTTGCTGGCGAAAAAATTGCTGCGGGCTGCTGCGAAGGATTGCGAATGAAATTGGGGCGCTGTGTGGAAAATTGCGGGCGAAACCATTTCGCCCATAGGATTTTCCTGCAGGCGAAATGGCCCACGGCCATTTCGTCCAACACTTTCAGCGACGAATTTTTTCGTCACCGATTTTTATTTATTTATTATTATTTATTACTATAATTATAAAAAAAATAAATACTAAAATAAATATTATTTAATTAAGCTAACACAAAATTTATTTTGGACTAAATAAAATATATTGGACCGGACTGTGTCAAAAATTAAGGGTCTACACACATGGCCTAGAAAAGTCACCTGATCGAGCCAGAAATCACACTTTAAAGCTTAGCATACAACTACTTCTCTCTCAAAGTCTGCAGTATAATCCACAGATGCCTGTCATGATCCTCCTCATTATGCAAATAAACCATAATATCATCAATGTAGGCTACTACAAACTGATCTAAGTATGGTCTAAACACCTGGTCCATTCATCAATCCAAAAGGCATCACCAAAAAATCATAATGCCCATATCTCATGTGAAAAGCTGTCTTGGGTACATCCACATCTCTAACTCTCAACTGATGGTACCCTGATCTGAAATCAATCTTAGAGAATATTGTTGCTTCCTTCAATTGATCAAAGAGACCATCTATCTGAGATAATGAATGCTTGTTCTTGACTGTCACCTTATTTAACTACCGGTAATCAATACACAATCTTAAGGTGCCATCCTTCTTCACAAACAAGACAGGTGCTCCTCACGAGGACACACTAGAGAGGATGAACCCTTTATCAAGCAACTCCTGCAACTGCACCTTCAACTCCTTCAATTCAGCAGGTGCCATCCAATAAGGGGTAATGAAAATGGGAGTGGTACTAGACATCATATCAATACCAAACTCCACCTCTCTCTCAAGAGGTATCCCTAGCAACTTATCAAGGAAAACATCTGGAAAATCAGTAATACAACATGAGCAAAAAATGTCTTACATCCCTTCTGAATCATCCTCCTAGCTGACACATCTGAAATAAACATGGATGAAAGATGTCTCTGCTCACTAAATACCACTACCTCTCTACCATCACGTGTTCTTAGGGTAATACATTTTTACAGATAGTCTACCACAGCTCCATGCCTGGATAACCAATCCATACCCAGAATTAGATTATATTCCCTAAAAGGCATCTAAATCAGGTCATCAAAAAACTTCTCATCCAGCATAATAACTGAACTGTCTTAATACACCCTACTAACCTCAACACTGTGCCCTAAAGAATTTGTCACCAACACGTCAAATCCTAGGGACTCATAATGCAAATTACTCATAGACAATATGGATGCATTGATGTATGAATGAGTCGACCCAGGGTCTATCAATGCAAGAACCAAAGTACCAAATATAGTAAAAATACAAGCTATGACAGCTGAAGCATCCAACTGCCTCTGTATCACATCCCTGCATCATCTGATCTTCTCCCAGCTGTAGAACCTTCTCTTTGACCAGTCCCAGATCTACCATGTAATATCCCAATTTTTAATATATTTTAGAATAGTAAATATGGGAGAGCATATAGGTGTAATGGGTAGAGAAAATATGAGATGGATGTTTGCGATGGATGTTATATATGTCCTATAAACATTTAAAATAAACATGACATATATAAGACATATACATATATCCAACATATACACCACATATACATGAGGTATATTTGGTTGTAGGGAAAGTTGATTTTAATTAAATAATAATAATAACAATAATAATAATAATAATAGTACTAATAATAAGTGAAGAGGACAAAGTCAAAGGAAGGAAGAAGATGTGTGGTGGAGAATTAAAGTGGAATTATTTATAATATTTTATTTATATAAGGATAAGGATGAATAAAGAAGAGGGAAGTTCTTCTTCTCCTTATTCTTCTTCTTCTTTTCAATGTGAGATAGAGAGAGAGTGGGAAGATTGTACTTTTCATGCTACATGTCAAAGTTTATAAGAGATTCAAGAGGGATTAAAGAAAATAGTCAAGTTTTGGCAAGTAATTTAGTAAGTACTTTCTTCTTGAGCTTATTTTATGGATTATATATATATATGTATGATATATTTAGTGAGAGAAAGAATTGAATAATATGATGATAATGATATACTAAAGTGTATATATATGTTGAATTGATACATAAATAAAGTAAATATGGTTAGATGTTGAGAATAATGATAAGTAGTTGGAATTGAGGAAAAGAGTAAGGGTTTGGTAAATTTGAGTTGGGGATTGGGTGAATTAATATATGGATGATGGTATGAATAAAATACATGATGATTACTATTATGATTTTGTGTTTAGATTAATAAGAAGTAAGTAAAGAAGAGTAAGCTTAGAATAACCAAAGATTTGTATATATAACTTCTTTGGTTTGCATATATGATCTCAAGTTTATATATATGATTTTGAGATTGTGTATATTTGATTTAACATGGGTTGGAGTTGCTATGTGATATGTGAGTAATGTATTGATGAAATGGAGTGAAAGAGTGTCCTCGCGATGTCATGGGTGTACCCAGAGATTTAGCCTGACACACCCATTGGCACGCCCATGTCCCTAGGCATGTCATAGTCACTGTAATACAGAATTAAGGACATGGGCATGGACACAGTATTGAGGACACGGGCAGTTACATGCCCATGTCCATGGGCATGTCGTAGCGACTATAAGGCAGCATTAAAGACAAGGGCAGTGACATGCCGATGTCCCTAGGCGTGTCAAAGTTTCTAAAAGTTGAGTGTGTTACTTGAAGAATTATGAGAAAATATGTTAATTATGCTACATATTTGTATGTTGATGAGTCATTTGGTGAGTTTGGCTCATGCTTGCATGATGAAAGTATAAAATAGGAAAATGTGGTTGGATGCCAAGTGTGAATTATAAATGAATAATGATTATGATACACATGAGATGATCAATGTGATATGACATGTCATTGTCATGTATGCATTTAATGCATTGTGAAGCCATTGATAATGGCTAAATTGAGTATAAAGTGAAACATGTGCAATATGTGAAAATGATCCAAAGTGTCTAGGTAATGTGGTTTGTTGTGTATGCATTAAAGATATTGTGGAAAGCCATTGGCAATGGTTAAATTGCATAAAATGTGATACATTGTGATGATATGACATTGAAATGATGAAATGAAATGATATGATATTGAAATGAATGAGAAAAATGAGAAATGAGACAATGTGCCTAGTTGAATGTGAGAAAATGTGAAAGAAATGGAAGATGAGTATTAGTAATGCATGTGATCTATGTATAAATGGTGTGAACTGGTAATGTGATATGATCATGAATAGTGATGATCACTGGAAAAGTATACATTAAAGTGATGCTATATACATTTAACCTATATCATTACTTGTCTAACTGTGTTGAGATTGATTGGTTATGCACAAGAGGTCCTGAGCAGAGCTAGGTCTTGACCCGAGCAGAGCTGGGTCATGTGATTGAGATAATGGTTGACCTGAGCAGAGCTAGGTCATGTGATTGAAATTGAAAATGGACCCGAGCAGAGTTGGGTCGAGAAACTAATAGTGTGATAGCTCAATGTAGTAATTACAATGATGTGTGAGTGGGATGTGAAGCCCAATAGTCATGTACGAATATGGAATGTGATTTCCAATAGTGTAATGATGTGTAAGGGGGATATGAATCCTAATATTATATTGTTGTATATTATATATGGATAAGGATGTGATATTTGTATTTGTGTATTTGTATGCATTTATTGTTTATGTACCACTAAGCTTTGAAGCTTATCACGGTTGTGTGAATCACGCTCGTAAGTAGATTGCTGATTAGAGAGTTGGATATTTGTGCCATGAGAAGACTGAGAGTGTGCCAGAGACCAACTAGAAGGTGGTGCATGCATGTACATTTTGTTTTTTTGTAGTTTGACCATATGTATTTGTATATAAGTAAATTTTTTGAAAGACAATGCATAAATATATATCTAATTAAATGAAAAGTTTTAATGATTTTGGAAATGTTACTTTTGAAGAATAAGATTTGATAATGTAAAATGTTCTAATGTTCTTATATATATATATTTGTATAAATACTATAATGAAAGGTTTGAATAGATCTGTAACGTGGCATCCTTATGTCTTATATGCATATTGTACATATATGGGGTGTATATGTATAGTATGTATATAGGGTATAGGGGTATTACATTTATTTTAGTATCAGAGCCAAGGCTAGAGATTCTTAGCCTAAATGTGTTTTTTTAAAAAGAAAGGAAATTAAAGCTTTGATATGTGAAATGGCAGTAAATACATTTGCATTGGCACCTAAGTTTGTCTCTGATGTGATATTATTTGTGTTTATTTGTTATGATAGATATAGGTTGTAATGGTGTCCAGAGGATGCATACCAAATGATAATAGTGCAGAGAGTATAGCTTCTGGTGAGGGTAAAGATGAAGCTAGAGTTGAGATTGCTAGTGTGGCATCTGCTTTCGTGCCAGTGAGACTGGCAGCTAATGAGATTTTGCCGGGCTAGGTATGGCATATGATGGAATTGTTGAGGCAGGCTCTGATTTCAGTAGCCACTGCCGTGATTTTTGACAAGGAAATATGACAAGCTGAGAAAGTTTAGAGCTGAGGATTTTGTTGGTACTACAAACCCTACAGCAGTGGCTGGACAGGGTTCAGAGAGTGTTCATCCAGCTGTAGGTAGTCCAGAGGAGAAGTTTGATTATGCTAGATCTCTTCTCCAGAGGGATGCCTATAAGTGGTGGAAGACGGTTCCACATGCTATAGCTAATCCACCAGTTCTGACCTATGATGATTTTCTATGGGAATTTGAGAAGAAATATACTTCGAGGGAGTATAAGGATGCGAAGAAGATGGAATTTCTGAGTTTGAGGTAGGACACCATGATAGTGACGGAGTATGAGATTGAGTTCATCCGACTGATTCAATATGCTGGAGGGATTATATCTGATGAGATTGACAGATGCCGGAGGTTTGAGGAGGGGTTGCGACCCTCCATCATATGTCTTATAGCAGGCTCTCAGTATCAGGACTTTTCTCAGTTGGTTGCAACTGCCAGGAGTGTTGAGAGAGTACAGGGTCTTGCAGTAGCTGCTAGAGATGAGGAGAGCAAAAGTAGGCGAGCCCAAAGTGAGGCAGGGTCTTCATCAGTGAAGAGAGGCTAAGGGGGATACCCTCAGAGTATTAGTGAGGGTCAGGGGCAACTTAGTAGGACTATTCAGTTGGGGCAGAGGCCCATATCATTGGAAGCTACTACCCCTACTTTTAGTTCTCCAAGACCTGCTCCATCAACATGCAGTCAATGTGGTAGAGTTCATAGAGGTATTTATTGGGGAGTCAATTCTCGAGGATGTTATAGATGTGGATCACAGAAGCACTATGTGAGAGATTGTCCAGAGCCACTAACTAACAGTCAGGTAGAGACTATTGATTTTGGACTAGGTTCTAGAGGAGGCAGAGGTGGTAGAGGTGGCAGGGCAAGATTTAGAAAGAGAGAAGGGTCTACAATAGTGGATAGATTAGAAAGAGATAGAACAGTGTAAAGGATGTATGCGATATAGGGAGAGCAGGATATTCCAGAGATAGATGAATAAAAAATTTGATTATCTAGTATTATTAGATGTGGAATGATTGCATGTGTGCTTTCTTAAATGAAATTGTTAGCAGTGAGGATTATTTAAATTTATTTAGGACATTGGTATAAATGTTTGAGGACGTACATAAGAGAGAGAGTAGAGATTATTGATTGTATTAATGGGATTTACTCATTAAGATAGATAATTTCTAGGATGAAATTATTTAAGGGGGAGAGAATTGTAATATCCTGATTTTTGATATATTTTAGAATAGTAAATATGGGAGAGCATATGGGTGTAATGGGTAGAGAAAATATGAGATGGATGTTATATATGTACTATAAATATTTAAAATAAACATGACATATATAAGACAAATACATATATCCAACATATACACCACATATACATGAGGTACATTTGGTTGTAGGAAAAGTTGATTTTAATTAAATAATAATAATAATAATAATAATAATAATAATAATAGTACTAATAATAAGTGAAGAGGACAAAGTCAAAGGAAGGAAGAAGATGTGTGGTGGAGAATTAAAGTGGAATTATTTATAATATTTTATTTATATAAGGATAAGGATGAATAAAGAAGAGGGAAGTTCTTCTTCTTCTTCTCCTTCTTCTTCTTTTTCTTCTTTTCATAGTGAGATATAGAGAGAGAGTGGGAAGAGTGAACTTTTCATGCTACATATCAAAGTTTATAAGAGATTCAAGAGGGATTAAAGAAAATAGTCAAGTTTTGGCAAGTAATTTAAGTGAGTACTTTCTTCTTGAGCTTATTTTATGGATTATGTATATGTGTGTGATATAGTTAGTGAGAGAAAGTGATGATTAATTCAATAATATAATGATAATGATATATTGAAGTGTATATATATGTTGAATTGATACATAGATGAAGTAAATATGGTTAGATGTTGAGGGTAATGATGAATAGTTGGAATTGAGAAAAAGAGTAAGGGTTTGGTAAAGTTGAGTTGGGGATTGGGTGAATTCATATATGGATTATGGTATGAATAAAATACATGGTGATTGTTATTAAGAATTTGTGTTTAGATTAATAAGAAGTAAGTAAAGAAGAGTAAGCTTGGAATAACCAAAAATTTGTATATATAACTTCTTTGGTTTGTATATATGATCTCGAGTTTATATATATGATTTTTGAGATTGTGCATATTTTATTTAACATGGGTTGGAGTTGCTATTTGATATGTGAGTATTTTATTGATGAAATGGGGTGAAAGAGTATTTTTGCGATGTCATGGGCATACCCAGAGATTTAGCCTGACACGCCTAATGATACGCCCATGTCCCTAGGTGTGTCGTAGTCACTGTAACACAGAATTAAGGACACGGGCAGTGACACACCCATGTCCCTAGGCATATCATAGCTACTATAAGGAAACATTAAGGACACGGGTAGTGACACGCCCATGTCCCTGGGTGTTTCAAAGTTTCTAGAAGTTAAGTGTGTCACTTGAAGAATTATGAGAAAATATGTTAACTATGCTACATATTTGTATGTTGATGAGTCATATGGTGAGTGTGGCTCATGCTTGAATGATGAAAGTATAAAAAGAGAAAATGTGGTTGGATGTCAAGTGTGAATTATAAATGAATAATGATTATGATATAGATGAGATGATCAATGTGCTATGACATGTGATTGTCATGTATGCATTTAATGTCACATCCGCCTATCGTATTTATGCAGTGTAGTCATGTGCACAGTGAGAGAAGGGGAAAGGAGAAGATAATTTTTGACAACGGCCCCAGATAAGGCTATAGGACCATGGGGACCTACTTGAAGAAAAATGCAAAGTGTTAGGGAGGTGATTGTAATTTCAAAAAGTTTTGGGGAGGTGACTGTAATTTTCAAAAGTTTTGGGGAGGTAAATGTAATTTCCAAAAGTCGTACCGGATGTTCTTAATAGTGCACATAACAGATTTCAAAAATGGAAAATAGAGAAAAATCGGATCGCAACGACGTGTAACGATTTTTCCAGGAAATGTCCCGTTAAAGAAAAATGAAGAAATGTTGAATAAGGGCATTTTGGTCATTACCAATTAAAGTTATACATGAATTTAGGGTAGAAAATAAAGACGTGAGTACGTAGAGAATGGCGAGAGGTTAAATATGAAATGATCGTCAGTAGAAACGAAGCCGGAGAAAACCCGAGCAAAAATAGGACCAAAAGGGAATTTTATAAAAAGTTGAGGGCTTACCGGTAATTTTTCAAAATGACTTAGAAACCTAAAATAGATCTTATAAATAGAAAGTAGAGGTCGAGAGGATCAAAACCATATATAGTTTGACTCGTGGAGCTATACGGTTTAAAAGATATGATCGATTAATCGCCGGAACGTAATGTGGGCCCGGTTTCGTGTCGGGACCGGATGAGTAACCCGGGACAACTTTATGAGATCCAATGGGAAGAGAGACAAGTGGAAAGAAGTAAAGGAAAAAGGAAGTTATAAAAATCAAAGGTTGGCCAATCAAAAGAGAACATTTAGCATATGTAATAAATGTGTAATAAATGAAGAAAGAGAAAAAGGGGACAAGTGGTCAAGGTGATCATCACTTCCTTTGTATATAAATATAGGTGATATGAAGAGCAAATTCTCTCTTTCCACTCACAAAATTCGGCCAACAAAAGAAAATACCAAGGGACTTCCAAGTTTTTCCAAACTTTGATTTTTAAGGTAAGTTCTAAGGTTTTTAAGTGTATAGACTTTAATTTTAGTATTAGTTTTAGGTAGTTATATATATATTGGAAGATTGGGAATTAGAGTCTTATATGGAATTGAAAAAAAATATATAATAATAAGATTAATTGATTAAATGGAAGAACCAAGATATAGAAAGATTAATAAGGTTGGATTAGGGGTTTCGGTTGGAAAAGAAATGGAGGATAGCTTATTAATCTAAATTGCTAAGATTTATGTTTAAGGGTGTGTTCTTGAATTTCTTGAAGGAAAAACAAAGATTAAGGAAGGAGAAGGAGGAAAAGAAAAAGGGGAAGTACAAGAATAAGGTTTGGTGCTTTACCATAAAAGAAATTCTATTTTTCTTACAAACTTTGGTTTATGGAATTTTTTATGTTCATGACTTTAATTAGTTTGATTTGAGTTAAATATGCAAAAGTTGTCAAAAGGTAGTGTTTGAATCTTCACTTTACTATTAAAGAAGCCTTAATATTGATTTGCAAAAGAAAAATAAACTATCCTATGCATTTCAAAGGTTTGGGCCGAAATGGTCCCAAAGTGACAGCTTCTGGACTATTTTTGTGGAAATTGTTTGGGGTAGCAAACGAATGAATTTTTCAACGAAATTTTACATGAAATTAGTCAACATATGAAATAAGTTTTCTGTAAAATTTCAGCCAAAAATAAGATCATTTACTTGGTCAAATTCATGACTGAAGTGGACTGAAATTTTGACGAAAACCCAGATTTTACTATTCATTTGGTCATGCCATTTTGCGTTGCCGATTTTTCTCGCCGCAACACTATTCATTTGGTCAATTTGGGATATTTTGAGGAATGCTTTGAAATGTTTAATATGTTTATTGTGGATATTAAATATGCGAAAAAGGGGAATGGTTTGACTAAAGAATGTGTTGCGCGGCATAAATGGCAAGTGCGATGGGAATTTAAAATTATTTCGCGAGTCATTCCAAAATGAGGTTTGAGACTTAAATTGAATCATTTTAACCTTTTTGCTCTACTGGATAGTGGGAGTGGTAGATAAGGGTATGGTGCACTATACTAACGCATGCAGTACTGCTCATTATTGTGATATGATATGTTATTCAGTGGTGAGGCCACTGAAGCCAATGGGGAGGCCCATTGGTTATAACCAGGATGGTGAGGGCCATTCCTGTGATCTGATATCGGTGGTGAGGGCCACCTATGTTACAGTGGTGAGGGCCACTGCCTTATCACTATGGTTCCCTATATACCAGTAGAGCCTGAATCAAAGACATATTATTTTTCATTAAACTATATAATGCCAATGAGTTTGAATTATGATTTTACATTATTGAAAGAATATCACACTGAATGTTTCATGATTTCTATTGGTATAAAGTGGGTCGATTGTTGATTTAATTATTTCCTTTGATTTTGAATACTTTCATATACTACTTTTATTTTTATTGGTAAAGTACCCACTGAGCGACAACGCTCAGCGAGTTAAGTTTTCCTTGACTCGTAGGTTCGGAGCAGTAGATAAATCTTGGGGAAGCAACGACCAGACCACAGAAAATCTCAGGGGTAGATCTTTTAGTTCCATTATGAGTTGATAGTTGTGGCATGTATATGAATAAATATAAAAGAGAATTTCTATGTTATAACTGTATGTTATTAGTATGTAATAATTATAAATCTTTACTTTATGTTATATTAGAAGTGTGAACTCTTCGTGCAGGTTTGTAGTTGAGGGTATAAGGTGGATTTATTGGGAGTGCATTAAATTTGATGGTATTCTTATTCACATTGGTATGTGTAAAATGTTTTCAAAAATCAGAAAAACAAGTTTTGTCGACACTTGGGATCCAAAATTCTAGGCGAAACTATGGCAAAATTTCTGTAAAAATCAGAACTAAAATTTGATTAAGTAAATTGGTAGCAACATTAGGATAGTGTGGCGCCTCTACTCGACTTACACATGTAGGTTGGGAAGGGGTGTTACATTTAATGCATTGTGAAGCCATTGATAATGGCTAAATTGAGTAGCTAAACATGTCCAATATGTGAAAATGAGCAAAGTGTTTGGGTAATGTGTTTTATTGTGTATGTATTAAAGATATTGTGAAAAGCCATTGGCAATGGCTAGATTGTATAAAATGTGATACATTGCGATGATATGACATTGAAATGATGAAATGAAATGATATGATATTGAAATGAATGAGAAAAATGAGAAATGAGACAATGTGCATAGTTGAATGTGAGAAAATGTGAAAGAAATGGAAGATGAGTATTGGTAATGCATGTGATCTATGTATGAATGGTGTGAACTAGTAATGTGATGTGATCATGGATAGTGATGATCACTGGAAAAGTATACACTAAAGTGATGCTATATACATGTAACCTATATCATTACTTGTCTAACTGTGTTGAGATTGATTGGATATGCACGAGAGGTCCTAAGCAGAGCTAGGCCTAGAGGTGCATATATTAATAGACCTAGCAGAGCTAGGTCTTGACCCGAGCAGAGCTGGGTCATGTGCTTGAGATGATGGTTGACCTGAGAAGAGCTAGGTCATGTGATTGAAATTAAAAATGGACCCGAGCAGAGCTGGGTTGAGAAATTGATAGTGTGACAACACAATTTAGTAATTGCAATGATGTGTGAGTGGGATGTGAAGCCCAACAATCATGAACGAGTATGGAATCCCATTAGTGTAATAATGTGTAAGTGGTATGTGAATCCCAATATTGTATTTTTGTATATTATATGTGGATAAGGATGTGATATTTGTATTTGTGTATTTGTATGTATATATTGTTTAAATGTACCACTAAGCTTTGAAGCTTAGCACGGTTGTGTGAATCGCACAGGTAAGTAGATTGCTAATCTGAGAGTCGGATATTTGTACCACGAGAAGACTGAGGGTGTGCCAGAGACCAACTAGAAGGTGGTACATACATGTACATTTTGTTATTTTGTAGTTTGACCATATGTATTTGTATATAAGTAAATTTTTTGAAAGATAATGTATAAATGTATATATGTAATTAAATGAAAAGTTTTAATAATTTTGGAAATGCTACTTTTGAAGAATAAGATTTGATAATGTAAAATGTTCATATGTTCTTATATATATATATATTTGTATAAATACTATAATGAAAGGTTTGAATGGATCTGTAACGTGGCATCCTTATGTCTTATATGCATATTGTATATCTTTGGGATATATATGTACAGTATATATATAGGGTATAGGGGTGTTAAATACCACCTCTGCCAAAACCTCTACCACCACGACTCCCTCCGACACTGTGTTTAAAAGATGTTGTATCTGTCTATCTGTCCTCTGGTGGCTCTGGATAATTTCTAAGAAAATGGTATGGTGATCCACATCTGTAACTCACTACTGGTACACCTGTCCTCCAGCAAACACCCCCATGTGTCCTACCATACTGAACACAAGTACGTGGAGTAGGCCTTTGAGCCACTGGGGTCTGGGAACTAGCCATTGAGGCTATATGTCTCTGTCTTTGCCTCTGCTGTTGTACTGACATGTCAGACTGCCCCTGGCTCCTACTGAACCTTTGAGGATATCCCCACTCAACCACTCTTTACTAATGAAAACTCTACCTCACCCTGGGATCTCTTAGCTCTGCTCTCCTCATCTCTGGTAGCTGCTACAAGACCCTGTGTTTTCTCTATACTCCTAACAAATGCAACCAATTGAGAAAAACCCTAGTACCTAGAGTCTTCCATAAGACATATGATAGAGGGTCTCAGCTCCTCCTCAAACATTCGGCATCTGCCTATCTCATCATAAATAATGCCACCAGCATAGTGGCTCAGCCGGATAAACTCAACCTCATACTCTGTCACTGACCTCGACTCTTGCCTCAAAGTCAAAAACTCCATCTTCTTTGTATCCTAATACTCCCTGTGAGTATACTTGTTCTCAAATTTTAGTAGAAAATTGTCATAAGTCAGCACTGGTGGATCAGTTGTATCATGGGAAACTGTCTTCCACCACTCATATGTATCCCTCTGTAACAGAGATCTAGCATAATCAAACTTCTCCTCCATAGTAGCCTGTAGCTGAATAAATACCCTCTAGACCCTATCCAGCCACTGCCCTGCTACAACATTGTCTTTAGTGCCAATAAAATTTGTGGCTTCAAATTTTCTCAGCTTGTCATACTTTCGTGTTGGCAACTGCAGCTAAGGCTGCGACTGTGGTGGTGCCTGCGGCTGCTGAACCGAAGCCTGTCTCAACAACTCTACCATATGTCATACCCAACTTGGCGAAACCTCCTCTGTTGCTAGTCTAATAGGCACAAAAGCAGATGCCTCTCCAGCAGACACAATACCAGCTCCAACTCGACCCTCATCAGGAGCTATACTTTCTGTACTACCCTCTGCAGACTGGTACATCCTAGATGCCATAACTACCTATATATGCAAATATAACAGAAATTGTCACATTAAAAATTGTGTCACAATTTAAAATTATATTTAAAAATCCCCATTTTCTCTCTCTAACAACCCACCTAAGTCGAGAACCTCAAACCTAGGCTCTGATACAAAAAAAAATATAACACCCTTATGCCTTATATACGTATAATACATACATCCCGTATATATAAAATATGCATTTACGGTATAAAAATATCACAACCCGGTTTAAAAAAATCACATTTCAAATTTAAAATCCCAAATACCTAAAAATGTATATTTAAATAATAAATAAAATATTTATTATAAACCATAGGTTTCAAAATAGTATTTTTCATAAAAATCTTTGGAAAAAAACCACCAGAGTTTTGCCTGTAATTTGGACATCCCCAAATTTTAACAAAACACAATCTGCACTAAAAACACTCCCAATATGCACTACATCTCACATTTCCCCAACATTTCTCAGTTCTCCATATTTCTCAAAATATTTAAACATATACATATTGTGAACCTCGGTTTCCATCCGAAAAGGATTCGGAGGAACATTCACTTGTTGTTAGGAGTCGCCACTCAGTTTTTTCTATTCAAAGGGAAAAACTAAGAAAACCCTTGTTTGACTCCAATAATGCATCCAATGTAAAGGTTTCTAATCTACGAACCCAAGGAGGATTCGGGGACTATGTCATGCATTTGATTAACTTGCCAAAGAAGAAATGAACCTAAAAAAGGAACACATAAAGGAAGACAAACAGATTGTTAATAGATTGTGGACTTGCTATTTGGGGTGAATCCCAAATATGCCTACATATTCTCATTTTTTATCAGAGATCAAAGCCCATGTAGTTCGGAAAAGCCTATTTAAAGGCTATTATTCATTTATGCATGTGTGTGTGTATGCTTCGTGCATTGTCGGGCTTTTTGCCAAAATTGTGAGATTTTGAGCACTTAGTGCTAAATTTGATGAAATTTGGGTACTTGGTACCAAAAGAAAATGCAATTTAGGCTTCATGCCAAAAGGTTGATTTTAGTTGAGATCGGCTTCATGCCAAAGATTGATTTTAATTTGAATAGACTTCATGCCAAAAGAGATTAGGTCTTTGACCCAAAAAAGAAATTAAGAAGGAGGTGTAGTGCTCATGATATGCTTAAATTGACCAAGGATAAATTAGGATATTACCTTGTTTAGGATTCTCCCACTTCGTAGTTCCAGATCTCGTTTTCTCAGACCTTGGATTATAATTCTTGGTTACTGTTTTTTAATTTTAATTTCAATCGATTCCTGCAGCACAAGATTAGATTTATGCAAAGAAAAGTCCAAGAGAAGTTCTTAAGCGTGAAAATAGAGAGTTTGTCCGCCCGAAGCCCACCCGAAAAGACCGAACCCTTTTTTTGAAAATTCAGAGGCTTTTTATAGACAAAATCGGACCTGGACGGTGGTCGGACCACCGGAACGGCAGTTGGCACCTGCACTGCGGTCGGGCCGCCGTGGATATGACCAGCCGGAAAAAATGGGAAAGGCAAAACAACGGCGGCGGTTGAACCGCCGTGGTCGGTGGGCGGACCGCCGGTGTCGGTGGTTGAGCCCTCCAAAACAGCACAAAAGCTCGCACGATTTTTGTTCAAACTGATTTTTCGGGAGCTACAGACCTCCAAAAAAATATTCCGGGACCATATGCGTGATCCTTGCGTCATACCGGACATTTCAAGTACCATGAAGACATACTTTCGGTGAACTTTACCGTGGACCTCCGGTCCGGCTCGGTCGTCTGCAGTCTGAGAAAATTGGCTTTCTGAGCCTCAAAATTCGAGTATTCACAATTGCCCCCCCACTGGGGTCCATAAAAATGATTTATGGGGCTCAGTGGTCATCAGAAACGAGGATTTTGAGCGAGGTGCAAAAGACCCGTGTTTTCACCTTTTCCTTATAAATAGGCTCATTTCCATTTCATTTTCATTTGCTTTCATTCTTTCTTCTTCATTCCTTTCCTTCAAACTTTCTTTTAACGATGGATTTCACTGGCCTAGAAGACTTCGAAATCACACTCCCTCCTTGCAATATTTTACTTGAGGAGGATAAGCACAGTTCCCGGACCGGTTGCTATGAGGTAAGTACCTTCCCCTTTACTCATCTAGTATGCATGCTTAGGAATTTTATTTATTTCCAGTAAGGAACTTAGAAATAAATTTTAGGAATCTTTCCTTTACATGTACTTGAATTAGCTCTAGTAATGAATCAGGAGTAATACCATGCTTCACTAAGTTCTGCTATCAGTAATTATTTCTAGTAAAGAACTTAGAAATAATCCTCTAGGAAGTCACACCCGGCTGGGGAAAGAACTTAAATTTTTCTAAAGTTGCCCCACAAATTATCCACAATAATGAATTAGAAAATCCCTCTCTCTGCGTTTTTAGGACACTGCGATTAGGATATCCATAGCAGAGAGTCCCATGAGCACTATTTCGGCCTACATCTTTGATGCCGGGCATCCGGTGGGAGATCTTATCAGACCTGCTTTCCTCCACCGTTTGAGAACTATAGATGTGGGCAGAGATATCCATAGGGAGTTGATCTGCGCGCTGGCCGAGCGATGGTGGCCCACCACTGATACCTTCCATTTTGCTTGGGGGGAGATGACGATGACGCCTACCGACTTTTCTGTCATTTTCAGGATTCCCTTCAGCGTTGAGATGGTAGAATTCTATGATGACTGGCAGCATGACATTTCTTCAGCCGACATGGTCACTTTGATCGGGGTTGACTATCCTCGACATCAGGCGCCTCGCTGCATTCAGCGGAAGTAGCTTGTAGAGCAGGCGCCAGTTATCTATACTTGCTACAAGGTAGGCGATCTTACTGCTGACCAGGTGGCCAGGTTTACCCTGATTCTCCTGTTTGCTAGCTCCTTCTTAGCAAACAGGAAGGACGCAGTGAGTCTCAATGTGCTGAAGAGTCTACTCGACCTGACACGACTTCCGACATACGATTGGGCTAGCATGATGCTGTGTAGGCTGTACGACGACATGTCAGATCTCTGCTATACCCGTATTGCTCCATGCGGCTTGTACTACTTCTGGGAGGTAATGTAAAGAACATTTCCTTTACCTTGCATACATCAACTCTGATATCTTCTTCATTTTTTCCAGACTTGGGCTTACGAGTACTTTCCTGGTGTCGCCCCTTTTCTTCGTGAGCTACCTGCCCCTGCAGATCCTCTTTCTCCCATTGCTTGGAGATGGTATAAAGAGAGGGTAGAAGCACCAAAGAGGAAGCTTCCTATCAGAGAGCTGAGATCGTTCTTCGACAGTTGTTCCATGAACTCGGTAAATACTTTATCCTCATCTTTATTTATTGCATTAGAGAAAATGATTCACTAACATAATAAATTTTTACAGGTTATATTTACAGCGATGTCTAGCCGACTGTCAGAGTGGATTGCTCAAGATCACAGCTTTCAGCAATCACAGTTCCTGACTCGCCGTCGATTCATACTTCCCCATCCAGAATATCAACGGTATTATCTCGCTAAGAGAGTGACTCTCCAGATTGCCGGCTTCCGCGCAGCTCCACTGGATCCCCCTGATGATATGCTATCTCTGACGCTTCTACCTGTTACTGCGTCCCAGTATGAGGGTGATCCCTTCAAGTCGGCCTATACCATGGATGATGATTATGATTTCTACTGTCTTCAGCGACTGATGCCACGCATTGGGACACGGTTCGACCCTGCACCACCTTATCGGTCCTCCCATTCTTCGATTCCCAGTTCTAGCACTGCAGGAGACCATCCCTCTTCCAGCTGGCAAGGTGACAGACCTTCTTCCTCTAGGGCCGAGGCTTCCTCTTTCAGGGCTGGACCACCACATACTGGAGCAAGCAGCAATTCATCACATTTGAGGCCTCCCCCATCTATCCTTGCGGCTATCGGTCAATTGGACCCTGCTTTGGCCAACCTGAGGCTACCTTATGTTGTTCGTTATCATGCACCCGACTATTGGGTGACTCGACCAATTAGTGTGGAGGGTGTACCATATCAGAGCCTTGCTTGCATCACTCAGGTATATTCCTCTAGAACTTTTCATGAAAAGGATTCATAAAGTTCTCTTGAAATTGACTGTGATTCTGTCTTTTTTACAGGTACCTACGGGCCTAGTTGCTGACATGGCGGCACTGATCACTGCTTTCTTGGATGAGCTGACTGGTGCTTGGACTGATAGTGCTTATGAGAGGCAGAACAGGCCACAAAGATGGAGAGCCCGACGCTGATTTCTCATATTTGTCTTGGATTATATTTGTCGTATTTGAATTATTCTTGCTCTGTACTTTGTACTTTCCATGTTTTTCACCTGTTATTTGAACTTAGATACAAACCTGCATTTATTTGTTAGTATTGACAACAAATATGTATGTATGATGCTTGTTTTTTAGAAATCTATTTTCAAAATAAATCCCTGAAATAACCCCCAAAAATAGCACCTAACAGGGCCTAAACAGGGCCAAAACACAAAAATTTCATAAAACATCAAAAACAGGAATCGAAACTGGGTCGGTGGCGGTTGGACCACCGGTGTCGGCGGTCGGACCGCCATCTGGGCCAGGGTTGTATAAAAAATGAAGTTGAAGTGCATTTTCAGGCCAGAAAACAGGTTTTTCACTGCAGGATTTTATTTTTCTCTCAACTATGAACCCTTTTTTTAACCATGTGATGCATAGCTGGACCAAGAGCCTTCATAATGTTGAAAGGATCAACATGGGAAGATATGGATTGAAAGCTGTTGCCACCCTTAGAGATGTATCCGTGGATTGGGATTTCTTGCATGCTTGTATCAGATTTTGGGATCCTCAAGCCCACGTTTTCAGATTTGGTGCCCGGATGGAGGAGATGTGTCCTCTTTTTGAGGAATTCTGCTCAATTATTGGATGTGACCCAAATGCCCCTCTTGTAAGGCATGAGGTTCAAATTGGCTATGTGGGGTCTTTTCAGAGGCTTTTCAACTTTACAAGGCCTCAAGCTCAAGCTATGATTACGGATGGGAATAAGGCGATGCTGCTTCCTTTGATTGATGAATTCCTGACTGCTAATTTTCAAGATGAGATTCAACTGAAGCATAGGATGCGCGCTTTTGTTTTCTGCCTGTTAGCTGGATTTCTTTTCAACCGTGACCCTGGCTTCGGAGATTTAAAGCTTTGCCCCATGATTAGGCAAATGGAAGAACTTAACTACATTGGTTGTATGATTCTGGCTGAGACTATTCAGAGTCTTGACAGAACTGCACTCGAATTTGAAAATTGGACTGTTACCCCAATCATTCTTCAGGTAATTCTGTTATACTTTTTGCTTTTTCTCATTTCATCATCTCTCTTTTTCCTTTGTAAAATAGAAAGGATCTATTTTTTTTAGGTTTGGTTGAGAGATCATCTCCGAGTGGTTTCCACTCTCCATGCCTTGACTTATAACCCTTCTCAGTACCGTACCAGAAGAATCCAGATTTCTTTTCCCTCTATGGCTAAGTGGACCATCTGGTTGTATGAGCTTTGGCCAGAAGAATTGTTGTGGTTCATCCCTTGGTATAGAATTTCTCGATTCATGGAGGCAAATGCAATGCATAACCATGTCTACCTTCTTGGTTTCACTCATAGTACATGGTATAGTGCTTCTCGCATCCTCAGACAAATGGGAATTGATCAGAGGGTTCCTCTTCCTATTGGGCTTACCATTGCTTCCCCTATTACTCCCGGAGTTACTCGAGCTGTTCTACAAACCTGGGTTAGGAACCATTAGATGATCAGGGCTTTTGCAGAGCCTTCCCTTGTTCAGCCTACTCCAGAGTATAGAGCTTGGTTTATAGCTGAAGTTTGGCCAATTGAAAAGCCAAAGGAGGCATGCATTGCTGCAGGAGTTGGAGGGAGAGGATGTGGTTCCTCTTAATGAGGGGAAGATAGATGTTGCAGAGAGTTCCGGAACTAAGGAAGATACCGAAGACTCTGTCCCACGTAGGAGACGAGGATTTAGATCCTAGGGTTGACTCTATTGTCTGCTCTCTTTTTTTATGTTGGCAAAAGAAAAATGAATCAATGGTTTTCATTAAAATTTAGACCGTGCTCAAGGAGAGCTGCCTACATATCTCGAATTAGTTTGCGAGAATCAGGTCTAATGTAGTTCCTTACAATGCATGATTATACATAATATTTCTTTAATTGATCCAGATTGCATGGGTTTTTGAACTCCAGATCATCCAAATCAGACAAGATGACGGCTCCGCCGAAAAGTATTTTCTTTACAATGTAGGGTCCAGCCCAAAGAGGATGAAACTTCCCACGAGGAACTGTAACAGGTGTTCTGATCACTTTCAGAACCAAACAACCTTCTTCCAACTTTCGATCTTTGACCTTTTTGTTGAAATGTCTAGCCATTCGCCTCTGATACCCTTGAATCTGATGTAGAGCTTGAAGTCTTTTTTCATCCAAACCCAACACCTGATGATGATAATTGCTAATCCATTCAACTTCATTTATCTGACTTTCTTGAATTATCCTTGCTGATTGAACTTATAGTTCAAAGGGGAGTACCGCTTCCATTCCGTACACCAGTGAATATGGGGTTGCCCCAGTAGGAGTTCTAATTGATGTTCTATATCCCCATAAGGCCAGTGGTAACTTCTCATGCCAACCCCTATGTTCCTTGATCATTTTTTGTATGATCACCTTTATAGACTTATTTGCTACTTCTACAGCTCCATTTGTTTGAGGTCTATAAGGAGAGGACTTATGATGCTAGATCCTCTTATCCTTCAAGAGTTTAGCAAATTCTGCTTGGAAATGAGTTCCATTATCAGTGATAATCTCAAATGGCGTTCCGTACCGACAAAGGATGTTGGTTCGGACAAACTGTGCTGCCTTTTTGGCGTCTAATTCTGCATAGGAAGCTGCTTCAACCCACTTCATGAAGTAATCCACTGCTACCAAGATAAACTGATGTCCATTCGAGGCTTTTGGATGTATTTTGCCAATTATATCTATTCCCCAAGTAGCGAAGGGCCATGGAGAGGTGATTGGATTCAGAGCAACAGGAGGTTGCTTCTATAGCTTAGCAAATATCTGGCACTGATGGCATTCTTGCACAAATGCCACACAGTCTGTATTCATGGTGGACCAATAATATCCTATATTGGCTATTTTTCGAGCCAAGGCGATCCCATACATATGCGATCCTGATTCGCCACCATGCACCATTTCCATTATCCGCTTAGCCTCTGCTTCATTCACACATGTTAGGTGCATTCCATTCCAACTTCTTTTGTAGAGGATATCTCCATTAAGAATGTAACCTGTGGCTAGCTGCCTTATTGCTCTCTGATCAACCCTTGATGATCCCTCCAGATAACTTCCATCTTTGAGATAATTCTTGATATCCCAGAACCATGGTTTACCATCGGCCAAATGCATTACGTGGGTAGGTTGCTTCTGAAGTTGAACTTTCAATGGACGAATGGCTTTCCCCTCCTTGATATTGACCATGGAAGCTAAAGTAGCCAGGGCATCAGCAAACTGATTCTTTGCTCTTGGGAGATATTCAAAGGGCAGATCATCGAATTGTTATGCCAAATGATCAAGGCGTTGTAGGTAAGGAACCAAACGCTCTTCTCTTATTTTCCATTTCCTTAAAGCTTGTGATACTATTAAAATAGAATCACCGTAGACCTTTAGGTTCTTAATCCCCAATTCCAGAGCGGCTTCGAGCCCATTGATGCAAGCTTCATATTCCGCTTCATTGTTAGTGCAGCTAAAGTCAAGTTTAACTGCAAAGGGAATGTATTCTCCACAAGGAGTTTTGAACACAATCCCAATTCCATTTCCATGATAATTGGATGCCCCATCAAAATACATCTCCCAAACACTTCTTTCCACATTCAAGAGGTCTTCGTCAGGGAAATTCATTTCCCGCATCTCGTCTTTTACGGGTAATTCTGCTAACTGGTCAGCTATTGCCCCACCTTTCACAGCTTTCCTCTAAATGAATTTTAAGTCAAAAGCTGCCAATGTTGACACCCACTTTGCCATTTTGCTGTCCAAAACAGGCCTCTCCATAAGGAATTTCAAGGGACTCTGTTCTGGGATGACACAAGTAGTGTAAGAAGACAAGTAGTGTTGTAACTTCGTGCAGGTCCAATACAACGCTAAACACAACTTCTCAATCTTGTTATACTTTAACTCATAGTCCAGCATCCTTTTGCTGAGGTAGTAAATTGCATTTTCTACTTTTGTACCTTCGGCCTCTTGAGCTAGCATTGCACCCATGGCTTCATCTGTTACAGACAAATACAAGAGCAGAGGTTTTCCCATTCTGGGAGGTTGCAGAATTGGCGGACTTAACAAGTATTCTTTGATCTTGTCGAAGGCCTTATGGCAGTCTTCATTCCATTCTTGTGAAGCACCTTTCCTTAGTAGCTTAAAGATAGGACCACAAGTCTCTGCCAACTGCGATATGAATCGACTGATATACTGTAATCTACCTAGCAGGCCTCGAATCTCCTTTTCTATTCTTGGTGGAGGCATTTTCAGAATAGCCTTTGACTTTGCTGGATCAACTTCTATTCCTTTCTTGCTGACCAAATATCCTAAAAATAAGCCTGATGTTGCTCCAAATAGGCACTTTGCAGGATTAAGCTTCAAATTGTACTTGCGAAATCTAAGTAAGAACTTCTCAAGTGCTTCAACGTGCTCTTCCGGTGATTTTGACTTGACAATCATATCGTCAACATACACTTCTCCTTCTTTGTGAATCATGTCATGAAAGACTGTTGTCGCCATCCTTTGGTAGGTAGCCCCTGCATTTATCAATCCAAAAGGCATAACCCTGTAGCAGAAAGTGCCCCATTCTGTAATGAAAGCTGTCTTTTCTTTGTCCGGTGGATGCACCATGATCTGATTGTACCCAACCGCAAGGTCAATCATGGAAACCATCATATGTCCAGCCATCCTGTCTATTAGCAAATCGATGTGTGGTAGTGGAAAATCATCCTTGGGACAAGCCTTATTCAAATCTCTATAGTCAACACACATCTTGTCCTTTCCGTCTTTCTTCGGGACTGGCACGATGTTTGCTAGCCAGGAAGGGTAGACAATTGGTTCTATGAACTTATTATCCAGTTGCTTGGCAATCTCATCTTTAATTTTCAAGGACCATTCTGGCTTCATTCTTCTCAATTTTTACTTAATCGGCTTTGCATCGGGGTATAGCGGAATCTTATGAACTGCTATTGCTGGGTCTATTCCCCGTGACATCACTTGTCTTCCACATGAAGCAGTCGACATATCTTCTGATGCACTCAACAACCTGTTCCTTATTCATACAATCATATGCAATGTATGTATATTCATTTTCTTTGCCAATTATTATCTTTTCATTCATTTCTTTTATTTCATTTATTTCATTTTTGCTAGATAATACTTGGAAAGTAAAAGACACAGGGTAACCAAGAACTTGAACAGTTTCATTAATAATGGCAGAGTCATCCTCCAGAATTACATTATATTTGACATCAGGGTTTTCTATTTCTGGAGCTAAGGAAGACTCAGAACTGGACTCTGACTCGATGTTTGACTCAAGATTTGACTCAGTACAAGACTCAGGTTCAGGGTGTGACACAGGACTAGGTTTGACTATAGCCACTTGTCCCTCCTCGGCATACCAATTCATCAGTGGTCTACCTGTGGTCTTGATCAGCTTCGTGAAGTCCCTTTTGTCTTCGAAATTGGTTATCATAGCAACCTCATCAAAGAGACTAGGCTGCATGAAATCTTCCACTTGTGGGTCAGTTATAGGTTCTGGCTCTTCTTCCTTTATGGCAAAAACATCAGTGAACATCTTAAAACCCGGTAACATCTTCCCAGTCATAGGAGAATAGAATGGCTCCTGGAAACCACAGTAAGGAACTGCTTTTCCAGGTTTGCAAAAGTGACCGTTCAGAGTTCTAAAGTAAGGGCGCATTTCAAGGCTTTTTGCCTACCAAGTCTTCTTTTTCTTCTTCCCATTCTCAAACTCTTCTATCTCCTCGTCTGTGGGTTTGTACCCCAAGCCAAAAGTTCCCTTATTCTCAGGTTCTTCCCATGGCCGCACTATGGATGATTTCCTCCCAGAACTTATCATTTCCATCCCGGGTAGCAGACCTACCCTTAGCATCATTCCCACCAGGCAATTGACTTGGACCTCCCCAAAGTCATATAGGATAAATGGCCCTTTGGGCCTTTCTCCTTCAATGCATTGAACAGTGTCATAATGGAACCCAGTCAAAGCCATAGCAGTTTCACCAAGAACAACCTCAAAGAGAGACTGATCCGTGGTTTTCTTGTTGATTTCACATGTGTCTCCTTTAATAGTGATGATTTTTCCTTCAAAAGGGAACTTAAGTTTTTTATGTAATGAAGAAGGTACAGCATTATTCTGATGAATCCACGGCCTTCCAAGGAGGAGATTAAAGCTCGCGGGTACATCAATGACCTGGAACGGCACTCTCATTTTTACCGGTCCAATAGCAACTTCCAGAGTGGCAACACCCAAAATTTCTCTTCGAGTGTTATCATATGCTTTAACAATCTGATTAGAAGGTGTAAGATCTGTAGCCTCCAATCCCAGACAGCTTGCTACTTTCAAGGGACATACATTTAAAGTTGACCCATTATCAACGAGAACCATGGGCACAGTCTTTCCCCCAGTTTGTATGGTGATGTATAGAGCATCATTGTGTTTCATGCCATCTTCTGGTAAATCTACATCAGAAAACCTGATACTCAATGCCTTGGTTGATTGGGTCAAAGTGGCCACCAAAGCTTCTGGGCTTGTGTCTACTGATGTATCAAGTTGACTCAAAGCTTTACTGAGAGCCTAACGGTGTGGGAATGAGGAAGCAAGGAGCTCCCAAATTGACACCTTAGCTTGAGTTTGTTTAAGCTGAGAGAGGACAGGGTCTTCTTTTGGTTCTGGCGTCTTCTTATATGGGTGATTTGGGGTTTTAGGGGCTTTTCCCAAGTCAAGCGGCTGATATTGCCTTCCACTCCTTGTCAAAGCATCGACCTCTTCAGCGAGGTCATTCAGATCCAGCACACATACTTCATTCATTTCCAAGAGAAGTTTGAAAGGATCAAACAACTCTTCTTCCACAGTGATGGCGTGGATGGAATGATTGGGCAAAGGGTTAGTATTAATGTTTGGTTGACTTCTGAGAGGAATGATGTCACCACTATCCACCAGATCTTAGATACAGTTTTTTAGAGTCCAGCAAGCATCTATTCTATGCCCCTTTCCTTGGTGGTATTCACAGTACTCATTGGCCCTATAATTGGAGGGTAATGGGTTTGGAGGAGGCATTGGGGCACCAGATGAAGGGGCATCCCAAGGTCAGTATATTGCCTTCTTGGCTGATTTCTCTACCCAAGATTGCCCACACGTAAAGAATTCACAGGGGCAATATTGGCCACTTCATTAACCTTACTTGAGGAAGCAGCTGGGCCTTGTTTCTTATACTTCGAAGTAGCTCCCTGATCCACTATCTTACCCAATTGTATCAAGTCTTCTACCTTGGTTGCAGTCGCAATGAGCGATTTGAAAGTAGGTAGGTATTGGGTTTGCAGTTGAGCTTGATATGTAGGCCTTAAATTCTTGATTATAATATCAATCTGCTCCTGTTCTAAAGGGCGATTGATCATTTGGGCAGCCTTTGCCCTCCACCTAGTAAGGAACGAGGAGAAGGGTTCATTGTTGTTTTGCTTGGTAGTCTCAAGCTCCCTTCTAGTGACATCTACCTCAATATTGTAGTGGTATTGAGTGTTAAATGCATTGTAGATGTCTTCTCAAGTCTTAATCTTGGCACAATCCAGGCTTACAAACCACTTAAGGGTAGCACCAGTCAAGGATTGTTAGAATAGTTGAGCAAAGAGTTCATCATTTAAACCCCAAGGGCTTAAGGCCCCCACATACATCTTCAGGTTGGTTTTAGGGCAAGTAGTCCCATCAAATCTATCCATCCCAGGCATCTTGAATTTTGGAGGCAACCTCGCTTGGGGAAACAAGGATAAGGAATCCATGTCTACCACCTCTTTATGAGTTTTCATGACAATGATTGACCTTTCAAGCAATTCAAGTTTCTTTTTTAGTTCATCAGTTTCAGTAGCATTCTTAGAGGGTGGATCCTCCAAATTGATGACATGGGTATTATTCTGAGCAGTCATGGGGGTACTAGTTTGTCCCACAATAGGTTCCTTCCCTAGATTTCCAGGAGTAGTGGCTGTCTTTGGTGTTCCTCCCAATTCGGCCAAGATGGCTACCCTTTGGGCAGCCAAAGCTTCATCAATTCTTTCTTGCATCCTAGCTTCAATTTCCTTAACCTGTCCATCTAGCAAGGCCTTAATCTGTTCAATAGTAGCCATTTCAGTAATTGGAGTAGTTGGTGAAGTTGGGGTAGTAGAACTTGTGGGTGATTGCACAGTTGGAGTTGGTGTGGCTTGTGTAGGTGAAGGCACACGGATAATGGGTACCTGCAAAGGTTAAGGGTAAAGGATCAGGGTAGTGTGTAGGGTAGGAAGACTCTTGGTCCACTTGCATATATCAAAAGGTTTTCCCCAAAACAATGTTGTTATGTTGCATGAATGCACCTCATCACATCATAATTCATTTTAATGGAATGTGGCACTATTAATGGGTACATACAACCTAAGGGAGGGTTCTATTGTTACATGAAAAATAGAGAATAGGCTTATAATAGCGACCATTGAGTCTTGAGTAAGATATACCTAACCACATGTGAAACAAAGAGTTTCGCATGGGTCCAACAGTACGTTTACTCATGGGCCACTCCAAAAGGATTGGAATGGTCTGCGACAACAGGGAGGACGCTTTGGCTATCCGCCGGCATAATCAAGGAGACCTGCCGGTCAGCGCTACTTGCTATCCAGACTCAGAATTTTTAACAGAAAGAGAAGAAATTCATTTGAAAATAATTTTTTATGCAATGGAGGAAAATGATTCCCCCATATAATGCAAGAGAAAAAGATTCTCTAAATGACAAAACAAATGCACAATTAATCAAACAAGGGGTGCATCAAAGGAAAAAGATTCCTTTTGTTAATTTTATTCCAATATCCTTAAGGAAAGGATATATATTGCTAAGGTACCCTGCAAAATAAATAAAAGTCCCTGCAAAATAAATAAAAGTACCCTAGAGAAGGGCAAGTTAGTCAAATAAACAATAGTAGTCCACTAGGATCCCATAAATCATTTTTATGGTCCCTAGTGGAGTCGCCAAATTGTGAACCTCGGTTTCCATCCGAAAAGGATTCGGAGGAACATTCACTTGTTGTTAGGAGTCGCCACTCAGTTTTTTCTGTTCAAAGGGAAAAACTAAGAAAACCCTTGTTTGACTCCAATAATGCATCCAATGTAAAGGTTTCTAATCTACAAACCCAAGGAGGATTCGGGGACTATGTCATGCATTTGATTAACTTGCCAAAGAAGAAAAGAACCTAAAAAAGGAACACAGAAAGGAAGACAAACAGATTTTTAATAGATTATGGACTTGCTATTAGGGGTGAATCCCAAATATGCCTACATACTCTCATTTTTTATGAGAGATCAAAGCCCATGTAGTTCGGAAAAGCCTATTTAAAGGCTATTATGCATTTATGCATGTGTGTGTGTATGCTTCGTGCATTGTCGGGCTTTTTACCAAAATTGTGAGATTTTGAGCACTTAGTGCTAAATTTGATGAAATTTGGGTACTTGGTACCAAAAGAAAATGCAATTTAGGCTTCATGCCAAAAGGTTGATTTTAGTTGAGATCGGCTTCATGCCAAAGATTGATTTTAATTTGAATAGACTTCATGCCAAAAGAGATTAGGTCATTGACCCAAAAAAGAAATTAAGGAGGTGTAGTGCTCATGATATGCTTAAATTGACCAAGGATAAATTAGGATATTACCTTGTTTAAGATTCTCCCACTTCGTAGTTCCAGATCTTGTTTTCTCGGACCTTGGATTATAATTCTTGGTTACTGTTTTTTAATTTTACTTTCAATCGATTCTTGCAACACAAGATTAGATTTATGCAAAGAAAAGTCCAAGAGAAGTTCTTAAGCGTGAAAATAGAGAGTTCATCCGCCCGAAGCCCACCTGAAAAGACCGAACCCTTTTTCTGAAAATTCGGAGGCTTTTTATAGACAAAATCGGACCTGGACGGCGGTCGAACAGCCGGTTCCGGCGGTCGGACCGCCGGAACGGCAGTTGGCACCTGCACGGCGGTCGGGCCGCCGTGGATGTGACCAGCCGGAAAAAATGGGAAAGGCAAAACAACGGCGGCGGTCGGACCACCGAGGTCGGCGGCGAGTGGACCGCCGGTGTCGGTGGTTGAGACCTCCAAAACAGCACAAAAGCTCGAACGATTTTCGTTCAAACTGATTTTTCGGGAGCTACAGACCTCCAAAAAATATTCTGAAACCATATCCGTGATCCTTGCGTCATACCGGACATTTCAAGTACCATAAAGACATACTTTCGGTGAACTTTACCGTGGACCTTCGGTCCGGCTCGGTCGTCTGCAGTCTGAGAAAATCGGATTTCCGAGCCTCAAAATTCGAGTATTCACACATATATATTTATCAGAACACATGTAAAATCCACATTATATAATTTATCCAAAATATTCTTTATAATGTACATTATATACTTCAAAAACATATCATAATGTAAATAATATCATAATGTACTATATAATATAAAATATATACATGTTGGCAGTGTCTCTGATCTTGATGCTCCAAAAATCGACTCTATAATCAACTTAAATCTAGATCTGACCTGATCAAGAAGAACTCTCTGGCTCAACCGGATCACCCTTGTCACCTGCGTGATAAGTTACAATCGCGCTAAGCTAAATTTCTAGCGATACAAACTTGATAACAATAAAATTTAAATACAATGTCGATGCATAATGCAGTTGTATTCCATGTCACAATGTGGCATTCAGTTCCATTTTATAACATAATTTTCTCATCTTTTCATAGTTCACATAAAACACATACATAAGCATGGGCCCAAATAAAATAATATATTATTCAAATTTCAGAGTTATTGTTTTGGTCCAAATTGACACCAAGTATCTAGCCCCGAAGGAAAATTATAGTAATGCTCAAAAGCTAGCTCCGAAGGCAAATCATATTATCGTGACGCCAAGCGTCTAGCTTTGAAGGCAAATCATATCACAGTGATGCATAGCATCTAGCCCCGAAGGCAAATAATAATGATAACCTCATAGGCATGCCCCCAAACACAGAACTCTAGAAATTGAATAACATACTAGGCACACAAATATTTTCTATATTCAACTTTTTTTCATTTTTTCTTAATCAAATAGGCTCATTGCCTCATTTCTCGTTATCAATTAGGCACATTGTCTCATTTTTCTCATTTTTCTCACAATGCATCATTTGTCTCATTTTTCCTCACTTTGCATCATTTTCATTTTTATTTCTTTTTCTCATTCATATTAATGTCATTTCATTTTAATTCATCATATTTCATCACAATGTATCACATTTCACCTCAAAATTAATTACCCAAATATTTTGGGTTATTTTCACATAATTCACATATTTCACATTTTATACAATTTAGCCATTACCAATGGCTTTTCACAATGCATATAATGCATATATGACAAATCACATGTCATAGCACAATGTCCATGAATATTCAATGCATCAAGTAGCTTAACACATTTTCCAACCAAAATGTGTTAGGCCCAAATGTAATGCAATTATGCCACATTTATCAAAAGCTTGGGTATACCTTAAAAAGCACACAGAAACAAGCTCAAAATCAAACTCCAACCTCCTCTTCCAAGTTGCCCTTCAACATTAGGATTGGGCAAACTATCTCTCCTCAATGCTTATACCAAATGTGATCAAATATAATCATTTAATATCGCATTTTAAGGCATTCTCAACATCAAACCTTAATTAAATATCATTCAATTCAAAATTCCAAAACTTAGCCTTACCTCACTTTAACTTTGAAAAACCATTAGAATCCGCTTAAATTTATATTTTAAGTTTATTCATATCATTACAAACATATTTTAACTTGTTTAAATCAATTACATTAAATAAATAATGCCTTTGTACAAAACCCTAAAATGACATAACCTTCACCATTGAAGGTTTTCCATTCCAACTCAATCCAATTATCAATCCAAGCTTATTTCTATCACTAATATCATTAAACAACATGCTTTAAACATTAAAATCAAATAATTAACCATTTAAACATTTAAACATTAAAATCAAATAATTAACCATAAACCCAAAAGTTCCATAACCCTAAATTCTCTAACCAAACTTAACCAAATCTAATATTTAGCTTTTAAAATCCTTGTTCATGCATCAAAACAACACATTTAGAACCAAATTATGCAATTAAAACCCATGATTTCATAAACCCAAAAGTTCTATAACCCTAAATTCTCTCTCTTCACCAAACTCAACTTAAATTCAACCATTTCTTCAATCCAACATTAAAATCATTAATAACTACTCAAAAAAACTTCATTCATACCCAATTAAGCAATTAAAACATACTACTTCAAAATTCCAAATCACACATATTCTTAATTTCATGGAATTTCAAGGGAAAAGTTGAAAAACTTACTAATTATGGTGGAAAACCCCAAAACTTCACTTAAAACCTTGAAAACTCTTCAATTAAATGAGCTTGGAAGAAGCAAAACCTTGTCTTTGGACATCCATGGAGTTCGGTCATGCAAGAAAGAAGAAGAAGATGAAGACCAAATGGAAATTTCTCTCTCTTTCCACTTTCATTTCAACCTTATAAGTATAATATTTTAATATATTTTTAATTAATTAAAATTTATTTATTTATTTAATAAAAACTCCAAAATTACGTCTTTCATCCAAAATAATTTATTTTTAATTATTTAAATAATTTTAATTTTTAAAGTATAATTATAAAAATACCCTTTGACCTTTAATTTTTCTTTTAAAAGAGTTGACTTTATTGACCTTTATATACTTTATGTATATTTTATATATATTTCACATATACCATCCACTTTTTAACTTAAAATCTTTTCATTTTCCATTTAAATTATTTATTTAATTTATTCAATTTAATTTTAATTTATTTTATTTAGTTTTCAAAAATTCCAGATGTTACATAACCTAATTTAATTATTTAATATAATATAATATTATTTATATTTATTTATTTTTTAAAACAAAATTATTAATCAATTAATTAAAATTGTTATTTCTAATTTCATTTAACAAGACTAAAAAAATTTAATTAATTACCCATAAATTAATTATTTATTAATATTATTTATTATTATTTTATTTATTATATTTTTTCATCGCTGGAATAGTATCTCCGTTGTTAAAATAGTGTCACCGTCGCCGAAAAATAGTCACTGTCGCTGGATTCCGAACAACCTAAAACATGCTCTAAAATTTATAAATAGTATACCAAATTAAATCTCAGGAGGAGAGAAACCCAACCATACCTGAATCATTAAAAAAAAAAAGTTAAGATCGGTTGGAACAGTCATCGAAAGCTCACGGCCGGTGGTCATTCGGGTGGTGTGTACGACAACATTCGATGGCCGTTGCTGGCAATTCAAGTGGTGCCGAGCTCGCCTTTGATGGACGAATCTGGTGGATCGGCACGTGTCGGAGATCTAAAAAGGGACAACGATAGGTTGGAGAAATTTCCTCCGGCGTCCACTATCCTCTCTCTCTCCTCTTAATTTCTTTGTCTCTCTCCTCCATTAATTTCCTTCCCTCCTCATTTATCTCACATACACACACACACACATATATATATAATTAATCCTTAATTCTTTAATTCTTTTTTAATTAATAATAATAATAATATTTTTATTATTTATTCTTTTTTATTACAATTTATTTCTCCTTCTTTTATTAACCCATTATCTTTAATTAATATGTAAAGCCTCATTTGTTGACTTTTATAAACCTTCAATATAATATATCCCTTAAATATCTATTCAGTGATTACATAAATAGACATAGGCTACCTAGCCTAATGCTAAAGTACTTGCTCTTATTGTGCTTTGGCCTAAGTTTGATTTTTAGCAATATTAAAACATTTTTTTTCTTTTCTTTTTTTTAAAAATAATATTAAATTAATTAGATAGCGATAAAATAGTTATTTATATTTTAAAAATATTATTTTCAAATAATTTAAAAATTGGGTTATTACATCCATTATATTAATTATATAAAATAATTAATGATATAATTAATGTCATGCATTATATTAATTATATAGAATAATTAATAACATAAAAATGCATATCAATTAATTAAGAATGAAATAAATAGTTCATAAATTATATACATATAAGAATTACGGTAAAAAAGGATCCACCTATTATTTTAGGCATATTAAACTCAAAATAAATTAAGGATAAATCTATAATATTAATTTTATAGATATTTCATATATTCACATCCTGTAGGAAATGACTTATCAACTTGTGCAAACAAATCTTCTAATATCTAATTATATCCCCAATAATAACATTATTTACTATCAATACTCTCACACTGCATAGTGTCATATTTTGATATCTTTTAAGTATAAGTATGATTAATGCTTTAACGTGTGTTATTTTTGAGAAATTATTTAATAACTATCTAATATGCTTGAGGCTAATATCTCATAAAGCAATGAATAACTTTATAAAAATCAAGATATACAATCGAGTTTTTTTAAAGTTAACTATAGAGACCATTTGATCTTTCATACCACACAACAAAATAATTGATTTGTAATACCCTTATACTCAATATACGTACACTACATACCCTCATATATGTAATATACGTACACTACATACCCTCATATATGTAATATACGTATAGAGGATATAAGAATATTACAACCATTTAGAAACAATCAAGCCTTCATTTATAAAATTTGTATAACTTAAAACATTTAACTTAAATTATATAAATAATAGAGGAAACATTTCTTGTTAAAAACACATATGTATCTTAGTTCATTACCCAAAAGTTTATCCAAAATATTTTTAATAAACAGCGGAACATGCAGCGAAATATACATATATATATAAGTCAAAATCAATATGTACAAAATATAAGATTTATACATGCTGACAGTTTGTCTCTGATCTTGATGTTCCACTAACAACTCTGATCTCAAGTCTCAAGCCTAGACTCGACTCAGTCTAGCTGAACTCTCCGGCTCAACCGGATCTACCCTGTCACTTGTGCGATGAACCACAATCGCGCTAAGCCAAAAGCTTAGTGGTACAAACTTTGATAACAATATAGTTCAAATGAAATGTCAATGTACAACACACACACACACACACATATATATATATATATCACAACTCATAACATTATATCTCATTATATTGTTCAATTGTATCACAATTCATAATTCACATTAAAGCAAAGACAATCATGGGCCCAAAAAGGATCTAATATGCTATTCAAATTTCAGAGTTACTGCTTTAGTCCATAATGACCCCTTGTGTCTAGTCTCGTAGACAATATATCCATGGATAATCCAACTAGATCTGAGCTTACGACCCAGTCTTTTCACTCAGTCTAGCTTTAAAATTTTATTTTTGAGGCATACGACCCGGCCTTTTCACCCCCAAAAACATCATATTTATCAACTGAGCCTAGCTTATGACCCGGTCTTTTCACCAGCCCAGCATTTAGCCTGTAGGCAATTCATAGGTTTGCCGCCAAACCCAGAACTCTAAAAATTGAATAACATTGAATAACATCCTAGGCACACAATTTATTCATATTTCTCATTATCAAATCCTTTGATAATTCCCTTCTCAATTCCTTTCTCATTTTCTCATGATCAAACTAGGCACATTGCCTTATTCTATCATATTTTCCTCATTCTTCTCTTTTATATCAATATCAATTTATTACATTATGCTTTCACATATCTCATCACATTAATTCACATTTCTTTTCAACTACAACACATTACTTTGATACATCAACATAATTCACATTATGCATATCATAACATATTTTTCATTCATCAACAATATATTAAGTAACTTAACACATTTTTCCAACCAAATGTGTTAAGTCCCAATATCATGTAAATGTATGCAATCATTCAAAGTTTGTACTTACCTCTAAGAGCAATGACACCACTTCAACCTCCTCTTCCAAGATATCCCTAAACACTTGGATTGGGGTAACTCAAAAATCTTCAAAACCTAATCCAAAAGTGATTATAAATACTCACTTAGTGATACACATAGGAAATAAGGAAAAGCACTATCTAGGGCAAACTCTACACTTGACACTCTTAACAACACGGGCGTGTCCATGACTGTGCCCTAAATCCACAACACAGAAGCTTTGACACGCTCAGTGACATGGGCATGTCACTGCACGTGTCAATTCCCCTCTAACACAGCAGCTATGACACGCTCAGTGACATGGACGTGTCACAGTGACATGGACGTGTCACTGGATGTGTCAATACTCCAACAATACAGTAGCTATGACACGATCAATGATGTGGGCATGTCACTAGACATGTCAATACTACTACTATACAGAAGCTGTGACACACTCAATGACATGGATGTGTCACTGCTCATGTCACCAATAACAAAAATTGAACCATCGACACGCCCAAAGACATGGCCGTGCCACCGGGCGTGTCAGGCCCAAAAACCTGATACCGACATAAAAATGCCTCATCCAACTATCATCTTTCAATAACCTTATCAACTCCACACAAACTCAACCAAATCCATCAATATACCATACTATACTTGTATAAACATCAACACAACTCAAATACAAGAAAAAATACACAATCACAACCAAGACTTCTCAACCCAAAAGTTACACAACTCAAAACTCTTATTCTCTTCACCAAATTTAACCTTTTCTTCAATCCAACCCTAAATTCAAAGTTAACTAAACAAAACAACCTCAAACATACCAAAATCAACCATAAACACAACTACATCAATATCCAACAAACTCATAAACACACTCTCAAAGGAAATCAAAGAAATAAGTTGGAAACTTACCAAATATGAAGAAAAATCCTTAAAACTCCAAGTTGATCAATTGAAATCCTTCAATTGCTTGAATTAGGAAGAAACAAAATCTTTTTCCCTTTATGAAGATGGTGGTGGTCGGCCCAAAGAAGAAAGAAGAAGATGAAGATGATAGTCAACAACAACTCAAACCAAACACTTCTCTTTTTACCAAACACATTTCCCTAAATCACTCTCCACCAAGCAATTATAATATTATAATAATAAATAAAATCAAATATCCTCCTCCACTATCCATAACATACTAATATCTTAATAATTTAAAATATCATTTGACCAAAATAAAAGGTTGACTTGTATATATTGTATATATTTACATATATATAACATATACACATCTCCTTTTTTTTTCTTTTCTTTTTCACTTAATCAAATATATACACTAATCATTTAATTAATTTTCAACAATTAGTATTTCCAAATTTTTGGGGTATTATATGGAATATTACAATTCTCCCCCCTCTACAAATAAATTTCGTCCTTGAAATTACCTGCTCTCAAGTCTGAAACAACTGGGGATATTGATTCCGCATCAACTGTTCACTCTCCCATGTTGCCTCTTTCGTATCATGATTCTTCCAAAGAACCTTCACAAGTAGCACCTTTTTATTCCTCAACTCCTTCACCTCACGTGCCAAAATAGCTACTGGTTCTTCCTCATAAGTCAGATTTGGACTCACCTCAATTGACTCCACTGACAAAACGTGAGATGGGTCTGATCTGTACCTTCGAAGCATAGAGACATGGAAGACATTGTGAATTCAATCCAATTCAGGCAGTAAAGCTAATCTATAGGCAACTGGTCCAACTCTCTCCAATACCTCATAAGGTCCTATGAAACGAGGACTCAACTTCCCTCTGTGGCCAAATCTCAAAATTCTCTTCCAAGGAGACACTTTCAAAAATACTTTATCTCCAACACTGAACTCTATGTCTCTTCTCTTCAAATCTGAATATGATTTCTGTCTGTCTGAGGTTGTTTTCAGACAATTCCTAATCACCTTTACTTTCTCTTATGTTTCCTTAATCAAATCAAAACCAACCAACTTACCTTCTCCAACCTCTTCCCAACATAGAGGCGTCCTGCATCTTCTACCATACAATGCCTCATAAGGTGCCATTTTAATACTGGACTGATGATTGTTGTTATAAGAAAACTCAATCAGTGGTAAGAATCTATCTCAGCTCCCAGAGAAATCGATGATATAGCTCCTTAACATGTCCTCTAAAATTTGTATCACTCTCTCTGACTACCCATATGTCTGAGGATGGAAAGCAGTGCTAAAATGTAACCAAGAACCCAAAGCATCATGCAAACTCTTTCAAAATCTCAAAGTAAATTGAGGATCTCGATCAGATACTAACGAAATTGGGACTCCATGAAACCTCACTATTTCACTGATATACAGCTCAGCCAACCTCTCAAGAGAATAATCCATCTGAACTGGAAGAAAATGAGTTGTCTTTGTCATTCGATCAACAATTACCTAGATTGCATCATGCTTCTTCTGAGTCAAAGGCAAACCTGTCACAAAATCCATCATTACTCACTCCCATTTTCACTCAGGCACTGATAATGGCTGAAGTAAACCTGAAGGAACTTGGTGTTCAGCCTTCACTCTCTGACAAGTGAGACATCTGGATACAAACTCTGCTATGTCCCTCTTCATACCTAACCACCAATAATATTACTTCAAATCCTGATGCACCTTGGTACTCCCAGGGTGCATAGCAAAAGCTGACTGATGTGCTTCCTCCAAAATCACTCTTTTCAATTCTACATCATCAGGAACACACAATCTATCTTTGTACCATAAACTTCTATCACTTCTCACAAGAAAATCTCGGCTCTCCCCCTTTTGGCATTCCTTTACAATCTTCTAGATTTTCTCATTTGCCAACTAAGACTCCCTAATCTGATCCAATAATACCGGCCTCAATTGCAACTGAGCCAATAAAGCACCATCATCACATGACTCAAATCTAGCATGTAATGCTCTCAACTCAACAAGCAACGAGAGCGAATAAGCAGTCAAAGCTGCCAAAGACTTCCAACTCAAGGCATCAGCAACAACATTTGCCTTACCAGAATGATAGTCAATCAAATAGTTGTAGTCTTTAATCAACTCTAACCACCATCTCTGCCAAAGATTTAGCTCTTTCTGAACACCCAGATGTTTCAAACTCTTGTGATCTGTATAAATGTAACACTTCTCCCCATACAAGTAATGTCGCAAAATCTTCAAGGCAGAAACTATGGCTGCTAACTCCAAATCATGCATCGGGTAATTTACCTCATGCAACTTCAACTGCCAAGAAGCATAAGCAATGACTCTACTATCTTGCATCAAAACACAACCTAAACCACTATGTGAAGCATCACTGTAAATCACATATGGTTTACCTTCCATAGGCAGGGTAAGAATAGGAGCCTGAGTCAACATCTCCTTCAGCTGCTCAAAACTCGCTTGACACCGATCTGTCCACACAAATCTAACTCCCTTCTGAAGTAAACTGGTGAGTGGAGTAGCTATTATAGAAAAACCTTTCACAAATCGTCGATAATAGCCTGCCAAACCCAAAAAATTTCTAATCCCTGTCACAGTCTTCGGTGGACTCCAATTCAAAATAGCCTCAACTTTACTCGGATCAACTCTAAAACCTTTTGCTGAAACCACATGACTGAGAAAAGTCACTTGATCAAGCTAAAACTCACATTTAGACAGCTTAGTATACAATTGCTTCTCTCTTAGAGTCTGCAATACAATTCGCAAATGCTTATCATGATCCTCTTTATTACGTGAATACAACAAAATATCATCAATGAAGACCACCAAAAATTGATCTAAATATGGTCTGAACACCTTGTTCATCAAATACATAAAAGCTGCTGGTGCATTCGTCAATCCAAAGGACATCACTAAAAACTCATAATGCCCATACCTCGTGTGAAAAGCTATCTTAGGTACATCTTCATCTCTGACTCTTAACTGATGCTACCCTGATCTTAAATCAATCTTAGAGAAAACTGCTACTCCTTTCAACTGGTCAAAGAGATCATCTATCCTAGGCAAAGGATATTTGTTCTTGATAGTCACTTTATTCAACTGCCGATAATTAATGCACAATCTTAAGGTACCATCCTTCTTCTTCACAAATAAAATGGGTGCTCCCCACGATGACACACTAGGGCAAACAACCCTTTATCCAACAACTCCTGCAACTGCACCTTCAGCTCTCTCAACTCAGCAGGTGCTATTCGATAAGGAGTAATAGAGATGGGAGTGGTACCAGGCAATAAATCAATACCAAACTCAACCTCTCTCTCTCAGGGGGTATTCCTGGCAACTTCTCAGGAAAAAATCCGAAAATTCAGCAATTGTGGATATACTGTCAACCTAAGAATCCACTACTCTGGTATCTATAACATGAGCAAGATAAGCTTTACATCCTTTTTGAATCATCCTCCTAGCTGAAATGGCTAAAACAAACATGGATGAAAGATGACTCTGCTCACTAGATACCATCACACTTCTACCATTACCGGTTCTCAAAGTAACACACTTCTGCTGACAATCTACAATAGCCCTATGCTTAGATAACCAATCCATGCCTAAAATCAAATCATACTCCTTGAAAGGCATCTCAATCAAATCACCAAGGAACTCCTCATTCTGAACCACAACTGGACTATTACGGTGCACTTTGCTAACTACAACACTATGCCCTAAAGGATTTTTTACCAAAACATCAAATCCTAGGGACTCAGAATGCAAATCAGTCACAGGCAAGATGGATGCACTAATGTATGAATGAGTAGATCCAGGATCTATTAGAGTAAGAACTGAGGTACCAAATAAAGAAAATGTACCAGCAATGATGGCGGAAGCATCTGGTTGCCTCTGCATCACATATACCCACTAAGACGGCCCTGCTTCATCCAGTCTACTACCTGATCCTCCTCTCTGACCAAACCATGTCCGACCTCCTCTGCTAGAACCTCTGCCACTATGACCTCCTCTGACACTGGGTCGAGAAGCTACAGAATCTGCCTGTCTATCCTCTGGTGGCTTTGGACAATCTCTGACAAAATAATCTGGTGACCCACATCTAAAACACACTCCTGAAGCACCTCTCCACCAGCAAACACCTCTGGGTGCTCTACCACAATGAACACATGTAGGTGGAGCAGATCTCTGAACCACTGGGGTCAGTGCACTTGCCACAGAAACTATAGGTCTTGATCTCTATCTCTGCTGCTGTATTGACCTATCAGACTGCCTCTGGCTCCTACTAAACCTCTGAAAATATCCTCCTCGGCCTCTCTTCATAGATGAAGATCCTGCCTCACTCTGAGGTCTCCTAACTCTGGTCTCCTCATATCTAGCAGCTACTGTCAGACCCTGTTCTCTCTCAACACTCCTGGCTGCTGCAACTAACTGGAAAAAATTCTGATACCAGAAGCTTGCGATAATACACATGATAGAGGGTCTCAACCCCTCATCAAATCTCCAACACCGGTCAATCTCATCAGAAATAATCCCACCAGCATAATGGCTCAACCGGATAAACTCGATCTCATACTCTGTCACTGTCCTAGTATCTTGTCTCAAACTCAAAAACTCTATCTTCTTCGCATCTTTACACTCCCTTAGAGTATACTTCTGCTCAAACTCTTGTAGAAAATTATCATAAGTCAAGGTTGGTGGATCATCCATGGCATGTAGAACCGTCTTCCACCAGTCATATGCATCCCTCTACAGAAGAGATCTAATATAATCGAACTTTTCTTTTGGAGTATCCTGCAGCTGAATAAACACTCTCTGAACTCTATATAGCCACTGCTCAGCTACAGCAGGGTCTGTAGTACCAATGAAGTCCTCAGCTCTGAACTTCCTTAACTAATCTTATTGCCTTGTCGGTACTTACGGCTGCTGTTGTGGCGGCAACGGCTGCTGAACTGAGCCTGCCTCAACAGTTTCACCATATGCCATACCCAAACCGGCAAAATCTCATCAACTGCTGGTCTCTCTGGCACAGGAGCAGGTGCCTCTCTAGCTATCTCAACTCTAGCTCTATCTCTACCCTCAACAGGAGCTACACTCTTATACTACCCTCTACATACTGACGTGTCTGAGATGCCATAGCTATCTGTATCTGCAAACACAGCAGAATTTGCCACATCAAATATCAGAAACTGCCAGTACCAATGCATGTATCTTATTTAAAAACCATATTTAAAAATCTCCATTTTTGTTTTCTTACAATTCACCTAGGTTGAGAACCTCAAACCTAGGCTCTGATACCAAAATAAATGTAACACCCTTATACCCAATATGCATACACTACATACCCTCACATATATAATATACGTATAGAGGATACAAGAATGTTACAACCATTTAGAAATAATCAAACCTTCATTTATAAAATCTGTATAAATTTAAAACATTTAACTTAAATTATATAAATAATAGAGGAAAAATTTCTTGTTACACATATGTATCTTACTTCATTACCCAAAAGTTTATCCAAAACATTTTTAATAAGCAGCAGAATATACATATTTATATAAGTCAAAATCAATATGTACAAAATATAAGATTTATACATGCTGGCAATTTGTCTCTGATCTTGATGTTCCACTAACAACTCTGATCTCAAAGTCTCAAGCCTAGACTCAACTCGGTCTAGCTGACCTCTCCGGCTCAACCGGATCTACCCTGTCACCAGCGCGATGAACCACAATTGCGCTAAGCCAAAAGCTTAATAGTACAAACTTTGATAACAATATAGTCCAAATGAAATGTCAATGCACAACACATATATATATATATATATATATATCACAACTCATAACATTATATCTCATTATATTGTTCAATTGTATCATAATTCATAATTCACATTAAAGCAAAGACAAGCATAGGCCCAAAAAGGATCTAATATGCTATTCAAATTTCAGAGTTACTACTTTGGTCCATAATTACGCCTTGTGTCCAGCCCCGTAGGCAATATATCCATGGATAATCCAACTATATTTGAGCTTACAACCCAATCTTTTCACTCAATCTAGCTTCAAGGATTTGTTTTTGAGGCTTACGACCAGGTCTTTTCACCCCAAAAACATCATATTTATCAGCTGAGCCTGGCTTACGACCCGGTCTTTTTACTAGCCCAACGTTTAGCCCGTAGGCAATTCATAGGCATGCCGCCAAACCCAAAACTCTAAAAATTGAATAACATACTAGGCACACAATTTATTCATATTTCTCATTATCAAATCCTTTCATAATTCCCTTCTCAATTACTTTCTCATTTTCTCATGATCAAACTAGGCACATTGCCTTATTATATCATCTTTTTCTCATTTTTCTCATTCTTCTTTTTTATATCAATATTAGTTTATTACATTATGCTTTCACATATCTCATCATATTAATTCACATTTCTTTTCAACTACAACACATTACTTTGATACATCAACATAATTCACATTATGCATATCATAACATATTTTTCATTCATCATATTAAGTAACTTAACACATTTTTCCAACCAAATGTGTTAAGTCCCAATGTCATGTAAATGTATTCAATCATTCAAAGTTTGTACTTACCTCTAAGAGCAATGTGAGCGGGGATTTTCGCCACCACTCCCGGTGGAATGGTTCTTGCGACTTCGGCACTGTTTAGGCTCAGGGCTTTAGAGAACACGGACCTAAGTCCGAAGAAAATGGAGTCGCCACCTGGACGGGTGGGGAAAAAAGAAAGGGGTGGATGACTCGATTCCTAAGGAATCCCGAACCCCCTAATGGGTTCAGAAAGTTGGGTACATATGGGAAGGTGAGAAATAGCCCAGCACCCCCACAACTCCCGGTTCATTGGAACCGGCCTCCTTTACAGGTCTTAATATTATAAAATTCTTAAATATAATAACATTATCCATATTACACACAATAATTAAAAGAAAGCATCAATATATTAAAATCAAAGAAATGTCCAAACAAAACAAATAAATGGACACCCATCCAAGGATGGAAACATGTCCTTACATCACATGCCTAAATAGGACACCCACCAAAAAGGTAAAAATATGCCCTTTACATAGGTTCTAAAATAGAAAAGCAATTTAAATTACATGATGTTTAACTAATGAGGTACCCACCAAGTGGAAACATACCTCTTACAACTTTTGAAAATCTAAATTAATTGATAAAAGTAAATAATCATTCATCATAAATAAATCATTCATCAAATCTATTAATCAAAATATAAAAAAAAAACATCCATCCATGATAAATTAAATAAATCAAGTATTTAAATTAAATAAATTAAAGCATGAGAAATAAATCAAAGCATGATCAAGTATGGAATTGAATAAAGCAAATAAAAGTCCAATTATGGCTACTGTGACTTTTTATGGAATTAAAATAAATTAGGGTTTTATGTTTTAAAGGGTTGGTGAGACTCTTTGATTAACAAAATTAAGGTTTGAATGATGATATCATGAAAGTAGGGTTTTAAACACTTTAAAATACTTTAATTTGTGATTTTTGGTTATTGGGTTCCTAAGCTACTGTGTAAAATTTAGGTTTTTATGTTTTATGTTTTTTAATGTTTTAAAAGGATTAGGGTTCATAAAAATTAGGATTTAAGGTTTTAAAAGGGTTAGTGTTCATTATTTTGGGTTTAAAAGTTGAATTTTGGATTTTAGGATTTAGAAGTAGGGTCACGGGTGATGAATATCTTTTAGGGTTTTAGAAATCAATGTGATAATTTCATGAAGTTTTATGAATTTAAACAAATAAATTAAAGTTTTTATAAGTAGAAAAGATGTTTTAGAAGACTTTTTGAATGAAATAGAACCTACTTTAAAATTTTAAAAGAAGTAGAATTTACATCTTAGTTTTGTTGAAAAATATGTTCAATTAGAGTTTTAAGGTTTTTAAGAAGAAAAAATAACAATTTTAAGCCTTTTGGAAGATAAACCAACGAAATAAGGTTTTTTTTGTGGCTTTAGAAAAACTAAATTAAAGTTTAAAGGTTTTTAATTTTGATTTCATAGATTTGCTACTGTGTAAAAAAAAACAATTAAAGAAAATTAATTAACACATACCTTCTTTTGATAATTTCTCCAAAAACAATTCTTCTTGGATGAACTGGCCCCAAAGACAAGCTTTTTTTTGCCTTTGAATCCTCTAAATCGTGCTACTTCTGTTCCAGAAAAAAGTTGAATTGAATTTCTTCTTTTCCTTCCTTTATTTGGTTTCAAATTTTCCAAACTCCTCTTGGATTTTTGCCTCCCCTTTTTTAATTGTCTTTGGTCCTTATTTATAGTGGTTTGAGGTTGTTTATTCCTAATTAGTTAAGGTAAGTAATATTAATAAAAAAAAGAAACTAAAACCTAATTGGATTAGGTTTCGAAAAATTTGCGTCGAAAAATTTGCACTGCCGAAAAAAATTCTGCCACAAAAATCTGCGGCAGCGCTCGCGGAGCGGGTCCGTAAGCTATTTCGCAGGCAGAAAATTTCCTGCGGGCGAAATGCCCATGGGCTCGCGCGATGATTTTTTCGTCGCCGATTTTTTCGACTCCGATTTTTATTTTTATTTTTATTTTTTGATTTTTATTTATTTATTTCTATTTTTTATTAAAAAAAATTAGATACTGAAGCAAAAATTATTTAATAAAAATTATTTTGGACCAATTAGATAACAAAAATCATTTTAGACTAAATAAAACATATTGGACCGGATTGGGTCAAAAGTTAAGGGTCTACAGTTTGCTGTTGCGCTTAAATTAACACTACTACAAAGCGGCACTCGCAAGTATACGAGGCTATTACAGTAACGGTGATCGCCCCAAGGTCATCTCACAAGGAAGGAATTGCATGTAATAGTTCGATTAACATGAAATAATAAACTCAAGTGTGTGATTGGATTGGTGAATTGTAATTAATCTCAGAAATGAAAATGAATGATTTTGTGCAAGATAAATTCAATTATGGAAATAATGCCTAGGTTGTAGGTCCATTTAATCAAATGTTTAATTATCAAATTATCCATTAATATAACCTTGTACCTTAATTTGTTCCTTTAGGTTAATTAGTCAATTATCAATTCACTAGTTTTCACATTTATGAATTAGCAACAACCAATTGTTTTACATTAGCAAATTAATAAACCCTAGAACTTATATTTCTAATTCATTCTTAGGTTAGTCAATTGCATAGTTTCGATATTAAACTTCTCCTCTCGGTCCATCATTCAATATTAAGTAATCAATAGGTGGCCAATCTATCAATTTACCTTTAATTTCAATGTAATCAACCAATAACAAGGTATATCAATGGAATCATCAAATCAAATCATTCAATCAAATATACGACAACCCAAAGCATGAGTAAATTAGCTCATCATATTCTTTAAACAAATGCTCATTTCAATATAAACCAAATCAAAGTTATTCATTGCAATATCAATATTCTTAATATAACAACAACACATAAGAAATGGATTAAAAGAAAGAGTTTGAAAAACCCCTTTTGGAGATGCTAAAAATCGGACTCCTTGTCTCTTTCATAGCTCCCTCTTTGATGTGTGATGATGAACTTCCAAGCTCTCTTGAACAAATGGCTCTCTTCTTGAAGGATGAATGATAGCTCTCTCAAGTTCACAACTCTCCAATCAAGCCTCTTAAAACTCTAATCCTCAAGAACTAGCTACTCACTTCACTTCCAATGATTGTCTTTGCTCTTGGTGTGTGAAAGGAAAATGGTGAATGAATATGGTGAGAATGGTGTCTTGCTCTCTCAAGCAAGAACCAAGGAAGAAGAAGATATGGTGTGTAGAGAATGTCCACTCAATATATTCAATAGGTTTTCTTTTCCCCCCATGTTCTTCAATTTTCCCTCACTCTTTTCTTTTTAAATTTTAAAGACACCCCATGCCTCCTTGTCTTGTCTCCCACCTTCCAATTTGTTTTCTATTTCTTCCCTGAATCCTTCCACCTTTCACTCCTTTTTATCCTTTTTGTTCCCCACTAAACCACACTAATCCATACCTCGTGCAAGCATACCAAGTGATCCAGGGTGACACAGCCAAGCTTGTTGGCCGTGTCTCTTGGTTTTTCTTTTCTTTCTTGGGACACGGCCAAGCTTCTGGCCGTGTCCCTTGCTGCCTTGTTCTTTGCTTTGTTTCCAAGGGGTGACATAGCCAAGCTCCTGGCCGTGACATGTGACACGGCCAGTGGCTTGGCCATGTCTCTTGGTCGTGTCTGCTTCTGTCCATCTTTGCTTGAGGGACACGGCCAAGCTTGGTTAATCCTGGCTGTGTCCTGCCTTGTCTTTGATTTCTTCTTCTTTTGATGAGAGACAAGGCCAAGCCATGTCTAGCTTGGCCGTGTCACATGTTTTTCTCCAACAAGTCCACCAAATTTTGATTAAAAGGCTCCATCAAATGTACTTCAACCTAAATCAATAACTTTAAACAAACTTAAGTACAAATTAACATGAAAATTAACTTAAAATCAACAAAAACATCATAGAAAATATATACAAAATTGATCTAAACAATTACCCCACACTTAATCCTTTGCTTGTCCCCAAGCAAAGTTAAAATGAAAATAAATAAAACAAGATAAATATTGTCAAGTTCAAGAGTTATAAGGACGCATTAAGACTCCCATATTATTAAATCCACAATCATAATCGAATCAAGAATAATCGGTACTCAAGCAACTTAATGGTCAATCTATGCATACCAAAAATTGTCACTCCCTCACAAAACCTCTTAAGTGTTTAATTAGGTAGTGTTTAAGCTCTCGACATTCAATGAAAGATTAGGACTAAAGGCTTGCTTATCAATCAAATCTCCACCACCTAATCACAATCAAGCATCAATCATAAGGTCTTTTATTTGGTTGTAACGGGGCTAAGGGAAAGGCATGACATTTGGGAGAGTGAGTTTGTTCATTTAGGTCAAGAGTACTTCAAGAGTGAAGCAAGCAATGTAGTATGATCAACAATCCCAAAATTCCTCTCAATCACTTAGCACTAAGCATTTAAGTGTTTTTAAGGAACTCCATTTGTTTAATTAGCAAAGATAATTTCCAAACTCATTACAACCCCTCCGATAAGAACAACAACTATTATTTTGATTTTCATTATTCATTTCATTTCTTTTATATATATATATATAATAGGGTATTCAACTAAAGAATACAATAATTTGTAATTTAAAGCCCATTGAATTCAACCCCACACTTTATTTAGCACAACACTCCATTAATGCTCTTGAAATGCTCTTGATCTAATGAATGGGTAGAGTTAAAATGCAATGGTTCAAGCTGATGGTGTTGTGAAAAAGAAAGAAGGGAAAAATGAAATAAGCTCAAAGTTGACGAACTAAGGTCGGATGTAAGGTTGGTCTTTTTAAGCCAAAATGGGTTACCCTAAATTGCCTTAATCATATTGATGCCTAATTGAAATCTTTATGTAGTCTCAAAATGCATGTCAAAGCAAGTTCTAGTAATTTATCAATCAAAGATGTTCACACATAAAAAGAATGATAAGTTGATGGCTCAATTCCTCACTAGTTTAACGGCAATGCAAAGAATAACCATCAAAATTGACAATAAGTACTAATTCTAATCAATTCTCAAATTCATGCTTCAAAAATTCTAAAGTCATCTATCAACAATCTTATAACAATTGAACTTATCAATATCCATCAAAATAAAATATAAAACAAAACAACTATAACAAAACACTTACGAAAATAGACAATTTATATTCATGAACAAAAGGCTTAGCACATACCCCACACTTGAAGTTTTACATTGTCCTCAATGGAAACAAGGTTAATAAAGAAAAAAAAGTTAAGGTACAACCTGTTTGCCATCGTTTCCTTGTGACGCAAGTGCTACCTTTTCATCCACAAACAACAATTGTTCAAGAACAAAATACAATATATATAAAATAAACACAATATAAAGAGTTAACATTAAAAACAATAACAACAAAAATATGCAATAACTAAAAATAAGGAAGTAACAAGTGTTTTCAAAAGGTTGGAGCTGATTGGATCTATTCTGATGGAGGATGGGACGATGATGCAGCTGAAGGATGGAGGCTCAGGATCTTAGCAAGGTTGCTGTTGATTTGGTCCAACTGTTCCATGACTGCAGTATGGTTACGATCGACCTTGCTTTCCAGTGCTTCAATCCTATTAAGGATCTCCTGATTATCTGGGATTGGAGCATCTTCATCCAAATCTAGAGAATCCGAGTCGGACTCCTCCTCGACTCATGTTCTCTTTGACGGCCCTCCGGTACCTTTGGCTCAGCTGAAGCCATAACATAGGCCCCTCCTTTTCTTAAAACCATACGCATCTTCTCGAGTGTGGCAAGATCTAATGAATCATTACCTGAGATCTTAGTCATCCGGCAATTGCTCGGGTCAAAATCATCAAGAAGTGTCATTGCTAAAGTTGTAACAATCCTCCGATGCAAATGGAACCCCTCTTTTTATTTGCCACACTGTCAAACACATCAGCTAACCAATAGCCGGTACAAACGGGTATGTCATTGCTAGCACAGTCTAAGAAAAATAGTTCTCTAAGTTCCACAACACCTATGCTCTCCTTTCGTGCAAAGAATCCACATGACATGAAGTGATGTAAATATCTTAGGGCAGGATTTGCCAATTTCGTTGCTTTGGCCGATTTGGCCACATAGGTTCCCAAGCCTAGTGCTCCCCATGCAAATTGTTGTTTAAAACTCTTAGGTACACATTATTCCCCTTGTTGATGGAAACCAAATATATCGTTCAACTGCTCAATAATAAGGACAAATGGTTTCCCAGGCAGTTTAAAATGTAACCTAATGCAAATATTTTTGTCATCTCTTTCAACCTTAAGAGAGGTTAAAAATTCCAATGTAAGCTCTTGAAATTACAAAAGTTTAAGGGAAACTAATCTCTCCCATCCAAGATTTTGAACAAATCTATAAAAATTATCCCTAATATGAAGAGCATTGAGGGATTCTTCACTTACATACCTCGTTGGAAAGAAACCCCTAGCGAGAAGAGTCACTCTCCTTGAAGATGATAATGATGATGAAGATGGAGTTGAAGGTGGAGGTGTCCTCCTCTTGCGGTGAGACACCATCTTTGTTCTTGTCATTTTGATATTTTGGTGAAAATGAAGCTTAAACGGTTTTAATTATTTTTTAATGAGAAAAGAAGAAGATTGGATGAGTTTAAATTAGTTTTGGTTAAGAAAAATGGAAGATTTAATAGGATTTTGGAGCTTTAAGAAAGTGGTTATAGAGGTTTTGAGAGAGGGAGTGGAGAGAGAGAGAGGAGAGAAAGGGGAGTTAGGGATTTAAAATGAAGAAATTGGCTGAATTCATGTTTTTTAAACTTGAAAATTGATGTGACACGGCCAAGCTTGGTGAAGCTTGGCCGTGTTTAATGGATTTGGAGGGACACGGCCAGTGGCTTGGCCGTGTCCCTTGAACATGTTTGATGGGATTGGAGGGACACGGCTAGTGGCTTGGTCGTGTCCCTTGAGCGTGTTTGATACTGGAACAAAAGAAAATTGCAAGCCAAATGAAAGGGACACTGGGAGAAGCTTGGCCGTGTCTATGTGACACGGCCAAGGACACGGCCAAGCCCTTTGGCCGTGTTTGCCTCTGTGTGATTTTGGGTTTGCTTGACACGGCCAGTGGCTTGGCCGTGTCAAGTGGCCGTGTCTTACACTGCCAATTTGGTTTTATTTTTTTTAATGGTTTATTTGTGTCACCAAATCACAAAAATGCAATCTTCTTCCTGGCTTAACACTGAAACACATTCATTAAAAATGAAAACCGATAAAAGTACCCATTCCATTTTATTTAAACTCAACATGAAATTAAAATTGCTAAATATAAAATTGTAATTATGAAAAGAAATGCAAACCGATGGGTTGCCTCCCATTTAGCACTTCTTTAATGTCATATAGCTGGACATTGTTGCATTATTCATCAATAAACACCAAGCTTTCCACCATTTGTGCAACTTCGATTTCTTCAAAGTAGGGCTTCACCCTTTGTCCATTGACCTTGAACGTCTCGTTGGTTTTTAAATTAAGCAACTCAACAACCCCATATGGGAATGTTTGAGTAACTTGAAAGGGTCCACTCCAACGTGACTTCAATTTTTCGGGAAAAAACCGCATTCTTGAATTGAAGAGAAGGACTTTCATTCCTGGTTCAAAAGTCCTTCGAAGAATCATCCTGTCATGAATAGCTTTTGTCTTTTCCTTGAAGATCCTCGAACTCTCATAGGCTTCATTTCGAAGCTCATCAAGCTCGGAAATCTGAAGCATTCTTTGCTCCCTTGCTTCATCTAAGTCCATATTCGTGGTCTTTATTGCCTAATAAGCCTTGTGCTCTAATTCCACCGGAAGGTGGCAAGCTTTTCCAAAGACCAACCTATAGGGACTCATTCCTAATGGGGTTTTAAAAGCAGTCCTATAAGCCCACAATGCTTCCGAGAGTCGGATTGACCAATCCTTCCGAGTTGTGCTCACTGTCTTTTCCAAAATCCCCTTGATCAGCTTGTTTGAGATCTCAACTTGCCCGGACGTTTGGGGATGGTATGGAGTTGCCACTTTGTGTCGGATGCCCATCTTGGTCATCAACTTTTCAAACCATTTGTTGCAAAAATGGCTTCCTCCATCACTCACTATTGCCTTGGGGGTTCCAAACCTGCTCAAAATATTCTCATTCATGAATTTTAACACAATGTTAGCATCATTAGTCCTAGTGGGGATAGCCTCAACCCACTTGGACACATAATCCACTACTAGAAGGATATATTCAAAACCAAAGGATTTGGGAAATGTCCCCATGAAATCGATTCCCCATACATCAAAAATGTCAACCACAATAAAAATATTAAGGGGTATTTCTTTCTGTTTGCTAATGTTTCCTACTTTTTGGCATTTATCACATCTTATACAAAAATGATAAGCATCCTTAAAAAGAGTAGGCCAATACAAACCGCTTTGAAGAACTTTCTCGGTGGTCTTTTTTCCTCCGAAATGTCCCCCGCAATACATATTGTGGCAAAATTGTAGCACTTGCTTTTGTTCCTCTTCCGGCACACATCTTCTTATCACTTCATCCCTGCAAATTCTAAACAAGTAAGGCTCATCCCAAAAATAATATTTACATGTATGCAGGAATCTCTTCTTTGCCTGGAAGCTCAAATCCTTTCTCACTACACCACAAGAAAGATAATTAGCAATATTCGCATACCATGGTGCTTGAGTTAAGGAAAATAAGTGTTCATCTGGAAATTTTTCGAAAGCATTTTTACAAGCAATTTCAGCATCATTTTCATAAGAGTTAAGTCTAGAAAGATGGTCGGCCACTACATTCTTGCTTCCTTTCCTATCTTTGATTTCAACATTGAATTCTTGTAACATCAACACCCACCTAATGAGCCTAGGTTTAGCTTGTAGTTTGGTCAACAAGTATTTCGAGGCCGTATGATCAGAAAATACTATGACCTTAGAACCTATCAAGTAAGATATAAATTTGTCTAGTGCAAACACCACAGCTAACATTTCTCTCTCAGTGGTCATGTAATTTACTTGTGCATCGTTTAAAGATAAACTTGCATAATAAATTACACACATCAACTTGTTCACTCTTTGGCCCAACACAGCTCCAATGGCAAAATTCGATGCATCGCACATAATTTCAAATGGCAAATCCCAATTTAGGGCAACAATTATAGGGGCAGAAGTTAGTTTCTCTTTCAAAATTTTAAAAGCTTCTAAGCACTTTTCATCAAAAACAAATGGGACATCTTTTCCTAACAAATGACACAAAGGGCGTGAAATTTTGGAAAAATCTTTTATAAACCTCCTATAAAATCCTGCATGTCCCAAAAAACTTCTAATTCCCTTAACTGATGTGGGTGGAGGTAGGTTCACAATTAATTCAACCTTAGCCGTGTCTACCTCAATCCCTTCATGGGAAATAACATGCCCTAAAACAATTCCGTGATCAACCATAAAATGACTCTTTTCCCAACTCAAGGTAAGATTACATTTTATACACCTTTCAAGTACTAGAGTCAACTTTTCCAAACAATCATCAAAGGAATTACCAAAAATAGAAAAGTCATCCATGAATGCCTCAATGCACTTATCCAACATATCATAAAAGATGGAAAGCATACACCTTTGAAATGTTCCCGGTGCATTGCAAAGTCCGAATGGCATCCTTAGAAATGCAAATGTCCCAAAGGGACAAGTAAATGTAGTCTTTGGTTGATCTTCCAGTGCTATCGAGACTTGGTAGTAACCTGAAAGACCATCAAGAAAACAGTAAAAAGCATGTCCAGATAACCTATCAAGCATTTGATCAATAAATGGCAAAGGAAAGTGATCTTTCTTGGTGACATTATTTAATTTCCTATAATCTATGCACATCTGCCACCCAGTTTGTGTTCGTGTCGGTACCAACTCTCCCTTATCATTCTGGACCACTGTCAACCCTGTTTTCTTAGGCACAACATGAACAGGACTAACCCATTCACTATCAGCAATGGGGTAAATTACCCCTTCATCCAGTAATTTAAGGACCTCCTTCTTAACAACCTCGCTCATGTTAGGGTTTAGCCTCCTTTGAGACTCTCTCACCGGTTTAGCCCCTTCCTCTAAGATGATCTTATGCATGCACATAGAGGGACTAATACCCTTAATGTCACTCAACCCCCAACCTGTAGCTTTCTTGAATTTTTTCAATATCGTTACAAGCTTATCTTCTTCCTCACTGGTAAGGGTAGCATAAATTATCACTGGTTGAGATTTATTCTCCCCAAGAAAATATATTTTAAATGCTTGGGGAGTTCTTTAAGTTCAACCCCTTGTAGTTGAATTTGTTCTTCTTCAACTTCAAATTCCTCCTCAACACTCTCATTGTCCAAAATGGAATTGTCTTCTTTATTCTCCTCATTGGAAATCTCTGCTTCTTCTTGCAATTTTAGAGCCCTTTCTAGCTTGTGTCCGCCATTTTCCTGCAAGAAAACTTCTTGAATAGCATTATTAGTAAAATCAATGAAAGAGCATTCTTCATATAAAGCACTAGTGGGAATGGGGGAAGTGTTAAAAATTGAAAATTCTACAGTTTGTCCCAAAACGGTCATAGTCAATTTTCCATTTTTAACATCGATTAAAGTGTTAGTTGTGGCCATAAAAGGCCTCCCTAATAAAATTGCATGCTCGGCATCCCGTGGAATTTCTCCCCCCATATCTAAGACAATGAAATCAATGGGTACAATCAAACCTCCTACCTTAACTAGAACATCTTCTATGATTCCCTTAGGGTATCTAAGAGTTCTATCTGCTAGTTGCAAAACCATTTTAGTCGGTTTGAGTTCCCCAAGCTCTAGTTTCAAATAAATTGAGTATGGCATCAAATTAATACTAGCTCCGAGATCACACATGCCAATGGTTTCTTTCCCATTCCCCATAGAGATTTTAACTATAAAGCTCCCAGGATCTTTTAGCTTAGGAGGTAACTTATGTTGTAAAACAGCACTTGTTACTTCTGAAACTATCACCTTCTCATCCAACTCATACCTTATCTTCTTAGTATTTAGCTCTTTTAAGAATTTGGAATAAGATGGCATATTCTTTATTACCTCTAGTAAGGGTAGGTTGATACTTACCTTCGAAAGCATGTTATAAATTTCAGAAAATTGATTATCATGCTTTTCATTTTTTAACCTGCTGGGAAATGGAATTGGTGGTCTGTATGGATTTGGAGATTTGTGCAGCTTTGGTGCAACGGATGCCTCCTCTCTATCCTCTTTAAGCTCATTTGGTTCAGCTTTTTCTTCTTGTATTTCCTCACCATTATCTTGCATTGTACCTGCATCAAAGGAATTATCAATGTTATTATCACCGATTTTATTATCAAGTACCTTACCACTTCTTAAAACGGTGATTGCTTTGGCCTACTCTGGTTGGCTTGGAAATTTTCCTTTTTGATTGGCTTGAAGTTGATTAGCCAATTGACCCACTTGAGTTTCAACCTTCTTAAGCGATGCTTCTAAAGAGTCAAACCGCTTATTGTTCATTTCTTGATTTTGAGTGCTTACTTGAATGAAAGCATTCAAATTGTCTTCAAATGAAGGTTTCTTAACCTGCTCTTGATTTGAGGGTTGCCCTTGAAATTGGGGACCTCTTTGATATGGTTGGAAAGGTTGTTGAGGTGGAGCATGTTGTTGATTTTTCCATGAAAAATTGGGGTGATTCCTCCAACCGGGGTTATAAGAATTTGAATATGGGTCATTCCTACCCCTTTGTTGGAACCCTTCAAAAGAAAAAGCTTGTTCTTGTTCCTCTTGGAATGTATCAAAATTTGAGGGGCACACATTTGCTTGATGGCCTACAAGACCGCACGATGCGCATGACTCTTGGCTTGGTCCCGACAAGTTCCCTTTGGCATTCAACAATTTTACTTGTTTTGTCTGTTCTGCAATTTTCCTAGCCATTTTTGAGTTTGCACTTATCTCGTGTGCTCCTCTTCTCCTTTCTCCAATACTCTTTTGTTGGGAATTTGCCCCTAACATTTCGAATAATGCAACTGTTTCTGCAGCTATTCTTTCACCCATTGCTCCCCCTGCTGCATTATCCACTATGTTTTGACATTGTTGAGTTAGCCCATCATAGAAGAATTGATTGAGCAACTGTTATGGATAGTAGTGGTGAGGGCACTAAAATAATAAGGATTTGAAGCGATCCCACGCCTTATGAAATGGTTCTCCATCAAATTGAGTGAAAGTTGCAATACTCCCCCTAAGCTCCTTGGTCTTTTGGTGTGAATTAAACTTTCCCATAAATTTATTGTAAACCTCTGTCCATGTGGTTAAAGAATTCTCCGGTAGGGTCATCAACCACACTTTTGCTCTGTCCTTCAAACTATATGGGAAACATCTTAACTTGAGTTCATCTTCTATTAGTGTTTGCAAAGGGAATGTATGCAATGTTGAGTAAAAGATGTTCTGGACCCGGTTCGAGTTCTGGACTCAAGGATAATTCTAGGTTCTGGACCTAAGGAAAATTTGGGTTTTGGACCCGGTATTGGGTACTTGGACCCGAGATTGTTTTGATTTGGGTACTTGGACCCGAGATTGATTTGATTTGGGTACTTGGACCTGAGATTGATTTAATTTAGGTACTTGGACCCGGGATTGGATACTTGGACCCGAGAATGATTTGATTTTGGTACTTGGACCCGAGAATGGGTACTTAGACCCGAGCTTGGGTACTTGGACCTGAGAATGGGTGCTTGGACCTGAGATTGAGTTTGACTGACCTTTTATCATTTGAAAAGTCTGACTGCTCCGGCTGTTTTATGCATTGTGATTCTTCACCATTAAAATGGATCTTCATCCTTTGAGATCGGGTCTTCACCCTTGAAAATGGATCTTCATCCTTTGAGATCGGGTCTTCACCCTTGAAAATGGATCTTCATCCTTTGAGATCGGGTCTTCTTTGTTCTTTGAAGATGGGAGTGACACGGCCAGTGGCTTGGCCGTGTCCCCTAGGTGTGTCAGCTTCTGTATTTTTTCTTTGGTTCTTTATTCTTGGCTTAGGATGGGACACGGCCAAGCTTGTGGCTATGTCATGTGACACGGCCAGTGGCTTGGCCGTGTCGCCTGCCAGTGTCACCTACTGCTTTCCTTCTCTCTTTGTTTGGTCTTTCTTGGCTTTGCCCTTTAGGTGAGACACGGCCAGTGGCTTGGCCGTGTCTCCTGCTCGTGTCATGTTCTGCCAAGATTTCCTTTGAGGTGACATGGCCAAGCTTGATTTGGCTTGGCCATGTCTTGGTTGATCCATGTTCTTCTTTCCTTGTTTTGATCTTCCAAGGGAGTTTTTGCACTTTAACCACTTTTCCCTTGCAACTGCTTTTCCTTTTTTCTCCAATTTTGATTGGATCTTATATCCTCTCCTTGCCCCCCAAGGATTTTTTCTTTCATGCAAGCTTTGATTGATGTTTTTCTTGTCTAGTTCTTTGAATAAGCACGCATTTCTTCTCTTTGCAAAGTGACTGGGGCTTCCACAAGCGAATAGGCTTCCCATGCCCCCTTCATTCAATATCTTCTTTTGATTCTTTAATTCGCAGGGTGTTTGCTGTTCATTAAGACAAGAAAGTGCAATGTAATATGCTCATGTATGCATGATATGCATGAATAATACTTACAGTCGTTCCATCGACTCACATACCGAGGTGATTAGCAGAAGTGTTCTCATTGGTTCCTTTTTGACGCTCGTTTAAGTTTCACATTGAAATGATCAAAAGCTTTGCATTTGGCTTTTATCTTCAAGATGTTGAAAACATGAGTGGTGGAGACCCTAAGCAGCAGAGTCAGGGATGTATCCATTTCAAACTATGTTTCAGCTTGTCAGTTGGTAGTTTCTTCATGACCTTGCCAATAATCAATTCAACATACTTCCCTTAACTTGAAGGCTTTGTATGACAAAACACTCTTTTTTTTTTTTGAGTTTTGATTTTGAAATCAAATGTTGGCTTTGCCAAATCGATGTCAATGTACCTCAGGACTTGATTTTTCCAAATTAATATATATATAACATGACAACCCTAGTTATCGTACTAAACTCGGGAATCATTTCTATTTAAGCAAGAACTGTTGCACTTCAGATAGGCACATACACATTGCTTGGCCAAAGGTCTCATTTGAGTTTAAATATTGTCTATCTCATATGCATGCTTATCCAAACTATCTCCACTAATAGACTCTACCTATCAAGAGAGATCAACAGGTCTTTGATAGGCTTGAAATGGGGTCTATGATGGACATGGGTTAAATGAAGGCCATTTTGAGATTGGAGCTGGTGTGACACAATGGACAAACCCTCACACTACAAATTTCTTGTTTGAACTTTAGGTAGCTGGGAGCAATCTTGCTAGACTCCAAATTCTTTCTATATCTTCTTAGCATTAATCTGGATCTTGATTAGGACAGTCTTTGCCCTTGCAAAAAGTTTAAGACCCAAACTCATTTCTTTTCTTCTTCTCCTGTTTCTTTCCACTTTATTTTTCTTACTCTTCCCTTTTCTTTCTCTTTCCTTACTCTTCCCTTTCTTTTATCATTTTGTCCTTCTTTCTTGTAGGACTATCAAGTACAGAACTTTCAAGAACTGGATGGTCTTCCTCCTTTTTCTTTGATTTTGATTGAATCTTTGGTTGTGTTGGGACCAATTCAAGTCAATCCATAAAATGGAAGCCTTTTGTTGTCTTAGGTAAAAGAGAACTCAGTTGGCTTTTTGAACCACCTTTTTAGATTTTATCTTTCTTCCTTTTTTTTTCTTTTGTTTTTCTTTTGTTTTTCTTTTGTTTTCTTCTTTTTTCTCTTTTTTGTTTTTTTTAGCTCTAAAAAGAGTTGTCTTGGTTTGTACTAACTTGGGCTTCCAATAATGGATAAGTGGAGTAACATAAATCTTCTTTAATAGGGATAAATCATATGTTACTCTGATGTTGATGTTGATATATTAGAGATATTAGGAAAACTTCAACTACCCTTATGGTTTTGAGAACATCAACTATCCTTATGATCTTGAGAACTTCAACTATCTTCATGGTCTTGAGAACTTCAACTATCTTCATGGTCTTGAAACTTCAACTATCCTCATGATCTTGACTAATCATTGCTTTCTTTGATCTTCTTGCCTGTTCATCTTAGTAATCATAAGACTTGTCAAAAGTATCACAACAGCTCAGGGTAGATTATTGGGGTTTGTAAGCCAATAAAAAGAAAGCTAAAATTTTATGAAGGCTCAAAGGGACAACTAGGGATTGATATTTAATTGGGTGGATACTGGTTGTTGGCTAACCAAACAATGCCTAGATCATTTCTCTCTTAAATAAGCAGAGTTCAATTTCGCCTCAAAAGTTTGTCAAAGTATGTTCTAAGACTGACTAGGACCTAGACAAAGGTAATTATGCAGGAGCCCTCTCTAAGTAAGCATACACAACTCAATTCTATAGAACCATTCCCTCACCTAGTACAGTCATTCAAGTCATGATGCATAAATATATTAATTCATGAATTATTAAGCTAGATTCCTCATTGGTCGAGCACCAAAATGAACAAAGACCAACAAAAATTTTGATGAAAGTAATTTATTCAAATAACTTTAAATTTGAAAAACACAATAGTTCCAAAATATTAAATAAAGTAAGATTGAAAAGCAACATTCAAGCTAAGGAAAGTTCATTGAGTTAGGCTTCTTTTCCTTTCACATCTTCAACATTCCCATCTTGAAAAGAGGATAAAACAAAATCTTCTTCCAATCCTTTTCCCACCATAAAGGTTGCTTGTGGTGGCACTCTTCCAAATTTAGGCAAAGGGTTGTCCTTGGTATTGGGCTTATCCGGCTCGGGTAGCTTGCCACTATCAATCAAATCTTAGATCTCATGCCTTAATCGGGTACACCTATCAGTCTATTGTCCTTGAGTCTGATGAAATTGACAAAAAGCCTTAGTATCAAATTTTTGGGGTAATGGACTAGGTAAAGGTCGAGGAGCCAATGGTTGTAACAACCCTTTCTTTTGTAGCTTATCGAAGACCTAAAACAAAGGCTTCCCCAGATCTGAAACTGCCTTCTATTTGCTTGACCGATTACATTAACATCAACTTCTTTTTGTGTGCTTTGATTGTTAGGCTGGTTGTTCCCTTTCTGATTCCTTCTTATTGAAAAGAGATTCTTCTCCCTTTCCCACTTTTCAATTTGTAGACCATCTTGGAGAAGATCTTTGAAATCACGGATCCTTATTTGATCGGATTCATCGGGCCTCTTCTTAAGTAAAGCGGCCTTGTTTCTCCATTGCTTCACATAGTCCACAAAATTCTCATTTGGCCTTTGTCTAATGGACTCCACTTCCATTAAAGTAACTTCTAACTCAACATTATATCCGTATTGTTGGATGAAGGCTTTGTAAAGTAGATCCCAACTCTTTTGTGTTCCATCATCTAAGGTATTGAACCAATTTTGGACAACAGGGTCCAATGAGAGCATGAAGTACCTTAGGGTTTGAGCCTTAGTAGCTCGAGCAGACTGCATGGAAGTGATATACTGCTTCACATGGAGATGAGGATTTCCGGTGCCATTGTACTTAGCAAAGGAAGGCATCTTGAATTTATAAGGGACCTCTTCATCTTATTCAAATAGTTTGTCGATCTCAGACTTCTCTTTGGTTTTCAGCTTCTTCTCAAATTTCTTTTGTAAATCAGCAATCATCTTTTCAACATCGGATGTCTCTGTCTTTTCAATAGTTGCCTTCTCAACAGCCTTCGGTTCTTTCTTCTTTTCTTGAACCTCTTGGTAGTATTAAGCCCAATCATCATCATCATCAATTATCACCTTTTCATCATTAAAAGCTGCTTCATCAATTTTAGCCTTCCCCTCGACTTTCTTGGTGCTAGCAGATGCTTCGACATTGTTTTCTAAAATTGCGGCTAGTTGATTCTTTATGGTCTCAGCCATGGCCTCTTTGATTTCTTCCATTTTGGCATTAAGGGCTTCATCCACTATCCTTTGAATTTGTTCGGTCTCCATTGTTTTAGGCGAGCAAGTGATTGAGTCGTTACTAGATACTTCGTCTCCAGCGTAGGTCAGATTGTCGTAAGCTTTTGAACTTTCGTAATCCAGGGCTGTGAGCCAGAGAGGATCAATGATATGAGATGCAAATGTATGCATGTATGCATGTATGCACAAACAATCAACAGATAAAAATAGGACGTTCTTTCCAACCTTATAACATCCATACACGAATGGCGAGTCTCTTTTCCTAGGTATATGGTTAACAAAATACCAACATGGGGTGTCTTGCTTTCGAATAATTTCCTAGGACGTTTCAACCAATAGTTGTATTTTTGAAAATGGAAATCAATCCATGATAATTCCCATTAATTAGGTTTTAATCCATTTATCCAACTAAAGTAGATTTTATGCTATGCTGGATTAAAACAAAATTAAGAAGTTTATTATAAATAGATTTCTCACTTGAAAAAGGTAACTAATGATTCATGCCAAAAAGAAGCCCATGTTTAATTTATTCTTAGTGTAAACTAGGCCCACAATTGATTTTTGGTATTTCATAATTGACCTAAATATTTTTGCAAGCTCTTTGTAAGAAAATGTTGGGTGAAAATAGTTCTGTTTCTAAGACCATTGTAAAAGATTTTAGAAAAATGGATTTTGGGCTTAGTATTTGGGCCATGGGCCAAAGAATTTATTTATTTATTTTTTAGAAAAGTATTATGTCCAAAGACCATCTTGAAAGATTTTAAAAATAGTTTTGGTCTTTTGAATTTTAGAGAAAAGTTTATTTTGAACTTACAATATACTTAGGTCATATTAGAAAAAAGAACAAACCAAATAAGCCATGATTTAGACTAAGATAAACTAACCATAGTCAAACAACATGCATTTAGGGTAAAACCTAAGGAAAGTAACTAGGCCAATTACATGAGCTTTAGTCTTTGGGTTAAAAGGCTTAGGTTCCCATAGCAAGTATATACCAAATGGTACAAGGCTATGAGTGGTTATGCCATGATCGATCTCCATACCTTGAGTGAAAGTATGGTATCCCTTATATAACATAACACGGGTAACACGGGCGTCCTAACTCACGCACACAATGCAATCTAATATGATGCAATGGATAATATCATTATAAGAAAGAAAAAATAATATAAAGACCAACGGAATCAACTTCTCTTATCCCCAGTGGGGTCGCCACTGTGAGCCGGGATTTTTGCCCCCACTCCCGGTGGAATGGTTCTTGCGAATTCGGCACTGTTTAGGCTCAGGGCCTTAGAGAACACAGACCTAAGTCCGGAGAAAATGGAGTCGCCACCCGGAAGGGCCGGAAAAAAAGAAAGGGGTGGGTGACTCAATTCCTAAGGAATCCCCAACCCCCTAATGGGTTCAGAAAGTTGGGTATGTAATATCCTCATATATGCCTTAAAAGTTTTGATTATGTTGTTGATGTTGTGGTTAGTGTTGTTGTTGTTATATATTGGATTGTATATATGTGTTAAATTGTAAGAGAAAAGAAATGGAAAGAGAATGTATATGTATATGTGTTTTGGAGAAGAAATTTAGGGTTTAGAGACAAGTTTATATGTTGGGTATATGATGATATATATAACATATAAATTGGTCAAAGGGAGAGTCAATGCAAGAGGATATTTTTATGTGGCATGTGAAATTACTTAGTTGGGCACATATGAGACAAAAGGGTAGTTTAATGGTGAAGGGTGTTTTAGTAATTGCAAGGTTAAAAACTCTTGGTGGATATAAGAAGCAAAATTTGACTTTTGCTCTTCATCTTTTCCTCTTCTCATTTGTGTGTGGCCGGCTCTTCCTTAGACAAAAGGGAAAGAGAAGTGTTCTTGAGGCAAGAAGCAAATTGAAGAAGAAATCAAAGGTTGTGACAAGAGATTTGTGGAATTTCTTCATTTTAGGTAAGAATTCTTTTGTTTCCCTTTGTCAATTTTGAAGTTGTGCCTAAATAAAATTGTGATTGGTTGATGTGATGAATTGGTGTGTTTGATATGTGTTTATAAGTGTTTAAAGTGATTGAAATGGAATTAAAGATAAGAAGTTAGGTTGGTGTTGGTGATGGAAGAGTAAGAGTTGTGTTTAGTGAATATTTTTCTGTTTTACAATTAGTAAAGGCTGTGACTTGTATGATTTTTAATTAATTATAGAAAAATGTTCTTGAAGTGAATTTTTGATATGTTGTGCCTCTATGAGTCTAGAATGACTGAAAAATATGTTGATTCGATTTTGGAATGGTTATGAGTTTAGAAAGATTATTTTTATTAGACCTATTCCAGCAGGTACCTTAACTGAGACAGCTATATTTCGGGATTTTTAATAAAATGTAGAAAAATCATATCCAATTTAATTTTGGATATGTTGTTGTTTAGTGAGTCTAGTATTTGAGAAAAATAATTTGGAACCACGTTGATTGAATTTGATTTATGGAATTCACAAAGTTCAGAACTGCTGCCAGGATGCAGGGCAATTGGGGCAGTCTGGTTAGGTGAGCTATTTGACCAAGATTTTATGTTCAGTTTGATCTGAAATTTTAAAGGAATGATTTTTAGATACAAAACTAAATTCTGTAAAAATTTTAGAATTTTTAGTCAAGTAGATTATTTTATACAATTTTTCAAAATAAGGATAAAATGGAGTCTAAAACCAGAATGTACTATTCATATGGTCATTTTGCTAATATTCCTTTTGGATTAGGTTGTGAAGTGGTTGAATTGCCCTAATTTGTGAAGTGAAGAACTATTGAGTGGAGAAGAGTTTAGAGTGGTGTGAAATGTTATTAAGGTAAGTACCAATGTTGCATGATTGCGTTGTTAATGCATATCACTAATGTATTTTGATGAGTTTATATCATTAATGATATATATATATATATATAATTGTGTTATGGGAAAATGAAAGATGTGAATGATTTGATGAATATTAATGTATGAGAATACAATTGATTGAGTATAATTAAATAATATTAGGTAAATTATTACATTGTTAATCTAATGTGACTTGTATAGTGTGAAAGAGAAGAGGATCATTCAACAAGGTATGAGCTATGCAAATTTATTATGATAAACACTTTTATGAAGAATTACTTTAATGTACTTTGTAATGTTATAGCAATGATGCTATATGTATAATGTGAATCATGTGATTGAATAATGATATGTTCATTTGGTTAATGTAATTGATGTTGAGTATTATAATGATGATGCACATGATACTATATGAACAATACTATGATTTGTGTATTATGAATCTTGTGAATTGTATTGTGCTATATGAATAAGGTACTTTGTAATGTTATAGCACTGATGTTATATGTATCATATGGATTGAGATATGATATGTTGTGAAGCCATTGTGATTGGCTATGATGATCTAATTGAAAGAAATAAGGCATGTTTGCCTAGATGATAATGAACATTGAGATTGAAATTGATAATGAAACAATAAGTGAAATATGTGTTTAATGTGTTATTCAGCTTTCAGAGTTCTGGATTTGGAGGCATGCCTATAAAATGAAAAAGGTAACAGTCTTGCCGGGTTGAGGATCTCTTCAAATTGAGTTGAATTGAGGTCCAAGAGACTGGGTCTGTTACACTATGAGAATTGTGAATATGAAATATATGATTGGTAACAGTCTTGCCGGGTTGAGGATCTTCTCATGATGAGTTGATGGTCCAAGAGACTGGGTCTGTTACACTATCCATGGATAGAAATATTGATATATGATGCCTATGGGCTTGATGATTATGATTATAGACCAAAGCAGTAACTCTGAACTCTGAATAACATAGTGGTGTCTGTTGGGCCCGAGTCTGTCTTTGTTGTCAATGTGATATACAAATGTTGAAAGAAATGGATAATGAAATCTTTGGTATACTTCATTGGACATGTGATTGATGATATGTAATATGTGCGTTGAAATATTGATTATGAGCACTAGTGATGAATCATTAATGTTGAATTGTGAATAAAGAAATGTTATGATTGGTATGATGTATAATGTGTGTATTAGCATTGATTGTGAATTCAATTGATGAATTGTGGTTGATGACAATGATTGTCTTAATTGGAAATGTGACTTGTGATTGGTATGATGTATAATGTGTGTATTGAGATGTAGATTGTGAATATTAGTGATGGGTTGGACTTGGTAGAAATGCTATGTTTATATGTGTATAAGATATGAGATTAGTTGAAAGATATGAAAGGTGCAAATGAATAGGGATAAACTTAATAAGAACTAAAAATATATGGAATTGAGATATCTTTATATGTTAGTGTTTCCATGATATATGTTTGAATTTTATATTTGTACTACTAAGCTTTCGAGCTTAGCGCGGATGTATTATCGCGCAGGTAGCTTGGTGGAAGACATGAAGTCTTTTGGTATGCCACGAGAAGAGTAAGATTTTGTCGAGACCAACTAGAGGGTAATGCATACATGTATCCACTTTAAGTATGTTATATTATATGTATAAATGAAGTTTTGATAAAGACAATAATTTGTAAGTGTTCTTTAAATTGACCTATTATGGTTTGAATTTTGTTACAGGTATTGAAAGGTAAAAAGAAAAGTGGCATCCTTATACTTTAAATACTTACTGTATGTATACTAGGTATATGTATAGTATTTATATGGAGTATTGGGGTGTTACAGGGTACGTGTGGGGAAGGTGAGAAATGGTCCAGCATCCCCACAACGCCCGGTTCATTGGAACTGGCCTCCTTTACAGGTCTTAATATTATAAAATTCTTAAATATAATAACATTATCCATATTACACACAATAATTAAAAGAAAGCATCAATATATTAAAATCAAAGCAATGTCCAAACAAAGCAAATAAATGGACATCCATCCAAGGATGGAAACATGTCCTTACATCACATGCCTAAATAGGACACCCACCAAAAAGGTAGAAACATGCTCTTTACATAGGTTCTAAAATAGAAAAGCAAATCAAATTACATGATGTTTAACTAATGAGGTACCCACCAAGTGGAAACATACCTCTTACAACTTTTAAAAATCTGATAAAAGTAAATAATCATTCATCATAAATAAATCATTCATCAAAGCTATTAATCAAAATATAAAATAAACATTCATCCATGATAAATTAAATAAATCAAGTAGTGAAATTAAATAAATTAAAGCATAAGAAATAAATCAAAGCATAATCAAGTATGGAATTGAATAAAGCAAATAAAAATCCAATTATGGCTACTGTGACTTTTTATGAAATTAAAATAAATTAGGGTTTTATGTTTTAAAGGGTTGGTAAGACTCTTTGATTAACAAAATTAAGGTTTGAATGATGATATCATGAAACTAAGGTTTTAAACACTTTAAAATACTTTAATTTGTGATTTTTGGTTATTGGGTTCCTAAGCTACTGTGTAAAATTTTCGGTTTTTATGTTTTATGTTTTTTAATGTTTTAAAAGGATTATGGTTCATAAAAATTAGGGTTTAAGGTTTTAAAAGGGTTAGTGTTCATTATTTTGGGTTTAAAAGTTGAATTTTGGATTTTAGGATTTAGAAGTAGGGTCACGGGTGGTGAATAATTTTTAGGATTTTAGAAAATAATTTGATAATTTCATGAAGTTTTATGAATTTAAACAAATAAATTAAAGTTTTTATAAGTAGAAAAGATGTTTTAGAAGACTTTTTGAATGAAATAAAACCTACTTTAAAATTTTAAAAGAAGCAGAATTTACATGTTAGTTTTATTAAAAAATATGTTCAATTAGAGTTTTAAGGTTTTTAAGAAGAAAAAATAACAATTTTAAGCCTTTTGGAAGATAAACCAACGAAATAAGGTTTTTTTTTTTTTTTGCTTTAGAAAAACTAAATTAAAGTTCAAAGGTTTTTAATTTTGATTTCATAGATTTACTACTATGTAAAAAAAACAATTAAAGAAAATTAATTAACACATACCTTCTTTTGATGATTTCTCTAAAAACAATTCTTCTTAGATAAACTAGCCCTAAAGACAAGCTTTTTTTGCCTTTGAATCCTCTAAATCGTGCTACTGTTGTTCCAGAAAAAAGTTGAATTAAATTTCTTCTTTTTCTTCCTTGATTTGGTTTCAAAATTTTCAAACTCCTCTTGGATTTTTGCCTCCCCTTTTTTAATTGTCTTTGGTCCTTATTTATAGTGGTTTGAGGTTGTTTATTCCTAATTAGTTAAGGTAAGTAATATTAATAAAAAAAAAAAGAAATCAAAACCTAATTGGATTAGGTTTCGAAAAATTTGCGCAGCCGAAAAAATTATGCAGCAGAAATCTGTAATTTTTTCGGGCCCGTAAGCTATTTCGCAGGCAGAAATTTTTCGGCAGCGCAAATTTTCTGTAATAGATTTCTGCGGCAGAATTTTGCGCCAGTAAAAATAGACCCGTAAGCTATTTCGTAGGCAGAAAATTTCTGCGTGTCGCAGGCAGAAAATTTTTGCGTGCGAAATAGCACAGTGATTTCGCCCTCAGAAATTTCCTGCGGGTGAAATGCCCACGGGCCAGTGCGACAATTTTTTCGTTGCCGATTTTTCCGACTCTGATTTTTATTTTTATTTTTTGATTTTTATTTGTTTATTTCTATTTTTTATTAAAAAAAATTAGATACTAAAGCAAAAATTATTTAATAAAAATTATTTTGGACCAATTAGACAATAAAATTTATTTTAGACTAAATAAAACATATTGGACCGGATTCGGTCAAAAATTAAGGGTCTACAAGCACCAACACCACTTCAACCTCCTCTTCCAAGATATCCCTCAACACTTGGATTGGGGTAACTCAAAACTCTTCAAAACCTAATCCAAAAGTGATTATAAATACTCACTTAATGATAAACACAGAAAATAAGAAAAAAGTACTATCTAATGCAAACTCTACACTTGACACGCTCAAAAACACGAGAGTGTCACTGCACGTGTCAATTTTCCTCTAACACAGTAGCTATGACACGCTCAGTGACATGGAAGTGCATTACTACTAGCTAATGCCATTCACGGGCATCGGTGAGTGCATATCACTCACTAGCTTTCCGGTCGATTTTGAAAATTAGATTTGTCTTGATATGGGAATTTTAGGGTTTTCAATTTCAGTTAAATGGTTATTTTAAATTAATTGATAGTCTATGATAAAGTGTGGTACACATAATAGCCTAAAAGGAGAGTGAAAGACATGAAAAATTTTCAGGAATTCTTAAAATTTAATATTCAAATAGAAAATTTTGAAATGCTAAAACTTCCTTATTTTAATTCTAAGTAGAGCATATAATATACCGATGTGAAACTCTACACATATATTTTAATATGATATTAACAAATAGCATATCCAGTAACAAAAAAAAATACAAATATAATAGCTTAAACATGCTATCTCGATCATGTAAAAAATACATGGAATTAAATATATGAAATTTTTTTATTCAATTAAATAGATTTAGTTAACCAAAATACTATAATACAAGTATCTTGGCTCTAATACCAATGTTGAAACATACTCACATAAAAGAAGAAGAGACATATATTACTTCTTATGATGCCTGCGAAAGACTTTGACTATAGTTTATGCTACCGATCGTAAGAGGAATAACCAATGAAGGAAAAGCTATTATGTTCATAGTGTAAGAGCAAAGCAACATCACAATTGCACTGTTAGTCACAAGGAGAAGATTTCTTATAAAAGAAGAAATTTATAGATAACTTTAGAGATAAAACTGTAGGAAGAAAAACTAGTTTTTTTTTTTTTTTTCTTTCTTGAGATATTTTAGCTAAACTAAAACTCCGGCAATTTTTGTTAACCTTTCATCAATCTTTGAATATGATTCTTTCATCTCTTTCTTAGGAGTATCAAAGTCAACTTAAGAATGAGATTCCTAATCTCATCTACATTCTACAAAATTATTCAAATATAATATTTAATTATTATTGAGGTATATTTATATATTTTTGGGCTCCACGAGTCTTACCCATTCGTGAACAGATCTTATCCAGAAACCAACACTTAATTTACGGTTGACCATTTTCTTACTATTTTATTAAATTATTCTTCTTTTATCTCACAATCATCTACACAACAAAATTCGTGGCAACCTTGAGATCAATAAAGTTTGTTAATGAATTGCAATCTTGTTGCAGAGTTAATATAAACGCATTTTAAATATTTTTTAATCAAAATTTCAGTCCATTATAAAGTTTTTATTTTATTTCTAATTAAAAATTAAATCCTTTTTCTAAAGTTTCATTATATAATTGACAAATAAATTATCGCATTAATTGCGGACTAGTGGCTTATATTCTTAAGCCTAAAGTTTAGCAACTATACTAAAGTTGGGTGAGTCATGAGCAGAATTTTACCAAGGCAAACTTGAGATTTGATTTTCATTGTTTTAATTAATCCCTTTCGCTACAGTCCTCTGTCTTTATTATATATATATATATATATATATATATATATTAAGGAGATGGGAAACTGTTGTGAAAGTTGAAAATGTGAAGATCAATACTCCATAGCTTTGCATTTACAACTCGTAAACATGCTTTCCAAAGTCAACCCATAAATCTAGGAATAGCTTGATTTAACTTAATTCTGTAAAAAGTGTCCCACTAATTCAATACAGGCAAGTACGGATCCAGGATTGTGCATTATTGGGAGCCAAAAATCATATATTAGTAATATGAAAATTCTAATAAATTTCTACGCTTAAAATTTACTTTAATTTTATTAAAAATTTTGGATAATAAGATAAAATGCATTATATTTTTGATAAAACAAATATTAAAATATTTTTTATTATTTATTTAGTTACAAAAATAATATAAAATTTCAAGTTTATATCATAGTTAATCTCATTCCATTTTAATTCAAAAATTTCTATCATCCTTGCAAAATCAGCATAATTAATTAAAATTTATACTTAAATAATTAATTATAATATCCAAATATGCATAATCCAAAAACATTCAAAATAAAAAAAAATGTTTAAAAAAGTTAACATTAAAAATTTTAGGATTTCAAATATAAATTTTAATAAGCTATTAAACTTTTAGCAAAATTTTTATTTTAGAATATTGATTTATCTTTACTAGAATTTAACTCTACAAATAAAATTAAGAAAAAAAATTCATATTTCTAAAATATAAACTCAAGATTTTTTTAAAAAATAGAAATAAAATAAAGTAATTTACTTACTAATTATAGAATATTAATCAACTATTGTTGATGCTTAGAAGTCTTACTTTCTTCAAAAATTGTCTTTAAACTTAATAAAAAGGAGAAAAAAAAACAAAGAAAATGAAAAAAAAAATACAATAGAAACAATGAGAAGAAGAGTAAAGAAAAAAATAATAATTGGGCAGCCAAAATATATTCCCCAAAAAAATTATAATATATATATATATATTAAAATCAAAAGAAAAAAATGGCGAAGGGGTCAGGCCCCCTAGAATTAATGTAGGCCCGCCTCTGTTTCCAAACAGCAAGTGGCACCAAACAACCAGCTGTTGGCACCTCAACAATAATAATTTTGTTTTATTATTCTTAGCCATATTAGCATAATTAGATATAAATTAAATTAAAATGTACAATTATTTTATTGTATTTTTATATGTAAATTTCAATTATTATTGTTATTATTATAAAACAGTTTTATCCTTTATTTTAGAATATTAACTCTGGACTCATGCTCCTAACCAACACTACTAAATCAAATAGTGCATAGTAAATATTGTAACTGTGGAAGCCCACATTTCTGATGATTTTCCATCTAAATTCGAAACCAGCGGTTAGGCTTTAGTTTAGTCCAAACCTAGCTATCACTTTCATGGTTTTCAGCTATACTTTTATCATTCTTCACACTAGTACTATTTTCTAGTCAATTAATTGTCTATAATAAAACTGTTATACATTTCAACGCAGAAATCAATTCTATCTTTTATTATATATTTTATTTGATCAATTTGCTTCATTTTGAAACCATTAAAAGTATATTCATTACTTTCTGAGTTGACTTTCAATGCTTTTATCAATTGAGGTTCATCAAGTACATATTGCATATTTCTGACCAATTCCCAATTCAGTTTCTACTTCGATGAGCATTGGGTTGGTTTTTCTTTTCTTTTTAACTTAACTCTATTTGCAATTTTATAGAATCATTTGTGCTTATAACTTTGATTATATCGAGCCTCGTTATTCTATGTGATTATTAACATTCTAGTATTTGTCTTCGTCCTAACTAAATTCTTAGTTGTAATTGGATTGGCTTTTGTGCAGATTGTAATTATACCTCTTCCACCAAGGAGAAGAGCCTTACATCCTCACCAAAATGTTCATGGTTTTCATCAAATAAACTATTATTATTATTATTATTATTATTATTATTATTATTATTATTATTATTATCATTTAAATTTTTCAAGGTGCGTATCTCTGTCTCTGTTCAATGTGTTAGGTTATTACCATATTTGGGACTTACTTGTTTTAACATTCTGCTGCTAAATTCTTTTTTTAAGGTATGGATTATTTGGATTCAAGAAGAAAGAGCTATATTTCTGGAAAAGTTATTGCAGCAGCAGCAATTCTGATTTTGATATGTATTATTATGCTCATGCAGCAGTAGTCACCTACCACCAACCTGCAGGTATATGTAGTTTTTTTTACATCTACTTTAATAGCAAGAAACTATGGTTTTATTACTTCTTAATTTTAACATATTTTTCATTTCTTAAATGGGCAGTTCTCTCATCGCGAGTTAGGCGTAACACACGTCTTAATGACAGGAGGTGCGGGATATATAGGATCTCATGCCGATCTTCGACTACTGAAGGATTCCTAGAGAGTAAAAATAGTGGTATGATAATGCATCATCAGTAAAACATTATATCTTGTTCTATAACATCTAAAACTTGCATTTCATTTCTTACATCGAACATCGATTCAATTAGAACCTCTGGCTGCAGTCTTGTTTTTGGCAGGGCAATCTATCTCGTGGGAATTTTGGTGCTGTTAAAGTTCTCCAGATGCTATTTTCAGAACCTGGGAGACTGCAGTTCATATATGCTGACCTTGGAGATGCTAAAGCTGTATCCATAGGATAGTAACTGATATTTGATTCTTTTTGTTCCATAGGATAGTAAGCCTAGTCTTGGGATTTTTCTCCTTAATAAAATTTTAGGTGCACAAAATATTTGCAGAAAATGCATTTGATGCTGTAATGCATTTTGATGCTGTTGCTTATGTTGGTGAAAGCACGCTTGAACCTCTTGGGTATTACTCTTTTCATTTCAACTTTGAAATTATCATCTACACTGTTAACATCAAAATTTCTTCATAAAATTTTATGCAGTAGTCAAATCTGCATGGCATATAATTCAGTAGGACAGCAACCAAGAATTTGACATTAAAAGCAACCAAGAATTTGACATTAAAAGCACCCAAGAATTTCAGTACTATTTAATCGAGAAAAATTACTATGAAATCTTTCCACAGCATAGCCTTCTTCAACTGATACAAAACAATTTGTAAACTGCGCCTAAAACCTTTCTGTTTTATCATCGGATCTGCTATTTTATTTTTTTCAATATGCACAAAACAGTATAGAAATGCCAGTTAATATCAACTCAGCCAACATTTTATATATATTAAAAGAAATGTATGCAAGTCGTTGGCGCAATTTTTTTTATCCCACTGTAGAACTTTGGAAGAACATGTTTTTCTATTATAAAAGTTGTTATCCTTTGTAATTTCAAGTTTACAATATTCTATCTCTGCAGATATTATCACAATATTACATCAAATAACTTAGTAGTTTTAGAAGCAATGGCTGCACATCATGTGAAGACGTTGATTTATTCTAGCACTTGTGCAACATATGGAGAGCCTGAGGAAATGCCAATTACAGAAGAAACACTTCAAGTAAGATTCTTGTAACAATGCTAAGATTCTATAGATACATGCGAATTCAAGCTAGAGTTTGGGCATTTTGAAATGATATTGGCATCTGGCTTGATCTTAGTTAGAAGATGTCAAGCACCTCTTTCACTCAATAACATTATTATATCAATTTCAAAGAATGTACCTTGTTATGCCCTCTTATGAGACACAGGTTTTCCATTCATATGAAAGTTTATGCACAGCCATCTGATTCCATAAGTGTAGACAAAGTCGTGGTTCCTTGAGCTGCAAAAACAAGAGTGGAAAACTGCACTGATTATCTTGGACAGAAACAAAATAAAAGATTTTTTTTTTTTCAATTTGAGAAATTTATATTTCACGTATCTTCGTTATCTATCGAGGGCTGGCTGTTTCCATGACTCATTTCCATCTGTGTTCCATTTCAGGCCCCAATCAACCAATATGGCAAAGCAAAGAAGATGGCAGAAGATATTATAATTGACTTTTCCAAAACAAATGGCATGGCTGTCATGATTCTTCGGTGAGCACTCTGATTTCCAGTGTTTTCAATCCCCTGTAATCTTGATTCACTGGTGCATCTTTGTTTGACTTCTCTCAAGGACTTGTATAGTGTTTGAATCTAGAGATATAAGACTGAAAAGACAGGCCTCAACTTTTTGGTTTTAACAGTATAATTCCTGCTACAATTGGTCCTTCCAGAAAATAAAACACATTTGCCTATTCCTAGCCTGCAGAAATGTAGCAAGTTGCTTCACATTTGTTACAGCAGAAAGCTAAATAATTTTGTGATCCTAGTGGAGTTCGTTTTTCCCTTTACTTGTCATAAACAAACCCAATGATCTATTGTTAGGTAGCCAGAAGATTAGAAATTAGTTCTCTCAATAGCTGATTGATAAGCATCTTGTTATTTCCTCACCTGCAGATCAAGAGTTGCAACTAGAATCCAAACTGAATAAAAGCAAAGAGTATCGCCATTTTTTCAGATATTTTATCTGAAATGGATTGTCAGAAAATGACTTCTCTGCTGTTGTTTTCAGATATTTTAATGTGATTGAATCAGATCCACAAGGACATTTAGGTGAAGCTCCCAGACCTGAACTGCATGAGCATGGTCGGATATATGGTACTTGTTTTGATGCTGCTAGAGGCATTATAAATCAAGCTTTTGGTGGTATTTATTTTAATTAATAAATCAGGAAAGTGAAGTTATATCTATGGTTATAGGTTAGAGGAACAGACTATAAAACAGCTGACGGGACATGTGTGTGGGACTATATTTGATGCAAGAAAGGATCCCTTGAAGCTAGCAAGTGGACCAATCACTAGGAGCAAAGCAAAGAGATATCAAGCTAGTATGGCTTTGCATATTCAAGAAGAGATTTCCAAAGAGCTTCAAGAATTATCATTCAAGAAGATGGAGATAGAGCTTGAAGAAGGTACACCAAAGCTGATTATGATGCTTAGTGTGGAAGCTAAAGGCTAGCTAAAGAAAGGTCCAACGTGCAAGAAAGGTCCATGGGGGTTCATATAAAGCCTTGGGAAGTAATTTAAGGCCCATGGACAGCCTAAATAGTGTGGGGCGTTTCTTATGTTGAAGGGATTAGTTTGGTTGTTTCCATACTTTATGTTTTCCTTAGTAGATTAGGATTTTGTTTCCATACTTTATATTTTCCTTAGTGATTAGGATTTTGTTTCCATACTTAATGTTTTCCTTATGCAATTAAGAATGTTTTCATTATGCAATTAGGAATGTCTTAATTTTCCATATGCAATTAGGAATTTTGTAACCCTTATTTAAGGGCACTATTAGGCCGAATTTGAGATACAACAATTAATAAAAAATTTCGAATTCTTCTACAAATTCTTCTTGTGAATTTTCGTGTGAGAGAGATTAGAGTGGATTCTGTAATTCTTTCTTTGCATCAAAAATTAGGTTTACTTATCAACAAGAGTTAAGGCGTTTTCCTTCTTCTTATCAACTAAATCCTTCAATCATAGTGAGTTCGCGTCTCTTTATAGGCGTTGGGTTCCTTAGGAGGTGATTATCAAGTTTCAAGGAGTTCTCTACCATTGTTATACGTTGGGTTTGCTGCCATCGTTGCTAAGGGTCCGCGTCATTTGGTATCAGAGCCTTGCAACAAGGTAATTTTTATCTACTTTGTCTTTATAGGGTTTGTTAATTTAGGTCTTTTAAATTTCTGCGTTTTAGGGTTTTTAGAGAGTCTAGTATTTAATTTTCAAAAAAGAGTCATATATCAATTCTGATCAAGGCCGAATTGAAGGAGGGTATTCTTAGGGTGAAAACGAAACCTAGGAAAGGATTCTTGGAGAATTTCGAAACCAAGAATTAGGGTTCTTGAAAGAAAGCAAAAGCTAGAGTTTGTGTTCAAGTTTGATTTAGATTTGGTCTTGAGTGAATCTGGGATTGCGAATTAAGTCCAGATTTCGAAAAGTCCTTTGGAGTAAATTAAGTCCCGAATCAAGGGGATAGTGAGAGGAAGCAAAAAAAAAATAGTACAAAACTACCTCAATAAAAAATTGTTTGATATTCTTGCTATTTGGGTGCTAAGGATCAGATCTAGGTGGGTGAGAAGTAATAAAATTTTTGGGCGAAAAATTTCACCTTTTGAGGGGCTTTTGGAATTCGAAAATCAGACCTTAATATTCATGTTATTTGAGTGTTATAGGTGGGAATTAGAGTCTAGAAGCTAGCGTTTTGGGTAGAATTGATTAGGTCCATAAAGCAGCTTGCCAAGTGTGGGTTGTTTTTGATTCATTATATCCAAATTTGTCTTGTTTATTGTCTTCATTGTTTCTGATTTCTTTATCTAGCTTTTAATTCCATTACATTGCTAAGTATCATTTGCTTGTGTCGATACTTGGTTTTATATCGTGTAGTGCAAATTACCTTGCATTGCCTCTGGATACTTGTCTTGTTTTCTATCTAGTTCTAAGATTTAGGTTCTAGTTTCTTGAACGACTTGACAATTGTTGGTTGGTGAGCTTGGTTCTGAAGTGCAATCAAGGAAGACAAGAAAAGTGAGGTAATTCTAAACACTTGAGTGAATTTCGATTATTACTAATCTTGTTTCTTTGAGTTTGTTTGTTTGTTAACATGGCTGAAAAAGGAGAAGAGACTAGCAAAGAAGGAGCTATGGCCGAAAGCTTGGCTAGGCTTAATGAAACTTTGACAGCAATGCTTGGTCGAATGGAGATGATGGATACTAGATTGCAAGAGAATGCAGCACGACAAGCACGACAAGCACGACAAATTCAGCAAGTGCAACAAGGGCAGCCAGCCGCACATCCAAATCCCATAATGAGAGCTAGAAGAGTGCTTAGGAGAGAAGGGCAAGGAAATCTTGAAGCCCTAGAAGCAATCGAAAGGGTAGAAGATGAAGATGAAGGTGGAAATCAACCTACCACTGATGGTGACCTTACTTCCATCAAGATGAAGATTCCTTCCTTTGAAGGGAAGAACAATGCAGAAGAGTTCATAGAATGGGAGAGGAAAGTTGAGCAGATTTTCGAATGCCATAACTACACCGAAGAGAAGAAATCAGTTTTGGCAGCCGTAGAGTTCAAGGGGTATGCTACCTTTTGGTGGGATCAATTGAAAGCTAATAGAAGAGGGAAAGGTATGAGGCCTATTCCTGAATGGTCAACCTTGATAGAAATAATGAGGAGCCGATTTGTACCATCTCATTACATTCGGGATTTGTACAATCGACTAGCAAGACTAGTTCAAGGTGGAAGAAGTGTGGAAGAGTACCACAAAGAGATGGAGATGATCATGGCTGGGGCAAATATTGATGAAGATGAAGACAAGAAGATGTCACGATTTCTTGAGGGATTGAATTTGAACATAGCCAATGAATTGGAGATGTATGAATTCAACACAATGGAAGAGTTAGTTCAAAAGGCCATGAAGATAGAGAGAAGATTGAAGAATAAAGCTATTTCGAAAACTGGCTACTCTAAAGCTAGTGGAAAATTTTCAAACTTCAAGGGTTCAAGTTCGAGTGGAGGTTCCTACAAAGGGGATTGCAATGGTTCTTTCCAAAAGAATTCTTCCTACAATCCTAATTTCAAGAAGACAAATGATGGGGATGCAAAAACAGCCAAGGAAACACCTTCTAGACCTACTCCAAGTATGAAAATTAAATGCTACAAGTGTTTGGGAAGTGGACACATTGCTTCTCAATGTCAAAATAAAAGGGTGATGATTGCTACCCATGAAGGGGAAATTGAATCAGAATCTGAACATGAAGAAGAAGAGGAGGCCGAATGTGGTGATAGGGCCGAATATGATGAAGAGGCTTGGGAGAATCAAGTCTTGAATTTTGAACATGGAGAGATGCTTGTTACTAGAAGAGCCTTGAATATTCAAGTCAAGGAAGAAGGCTTGGATCAAAGGGAGAATCTTTTCCACTCTAGGTGTTTGGTGAATGGTAAGGTTTGTACACTTATCATTGATGGTGGAAGTTGTACCAATGCTGCTAGTACTACAATGGTGGATAAATTGGGGTTAACTTGTTTTAAACATCCCAATCCTTACAAGTTGCAATGGTTCAATGACGCTGGGGAAGTAAAAGTGTTGAAGCAAGTCAAGGTACCATTTTCCATTTGGTGGTATAAAGATGAGGTTTTGTGTGATGTAGTGCCAATGCAAGCTGGACATTTGCTATTAGGAAGACCATGGCAGCATGATAGAAGGGCACAACATGATGACTTTTCTAATAAGTATACCTTTACTTATGAAGGAAAGAAGGTTGTTCTAGCACCATTATCACCTCAAGAGGTGTATGAAGATCAGAACAGGATGCTAGAGAGGGAGAAAGAAGTTTCGGCCAACATGAACCAAGGGGGTTCAAATTCGGCCAATGATGTTTCTTCAACACCCAAGGGTAATTCTACGGGTAGGGAGAGAGAAAATAATAAAGTGAGTGAGTGCAGAAAGGGAAAAGAGGCCGAGAGTCAAAAGAAAGTAAGCAAACAAATAAATGGCCCATTGGTGAGAGAAAATAAGCAAGGAGAAAAAGCAAAACATACTTTTTATGCAAGAGCAAGAGAGATAGATTTAGGGCAGTCTGTACTCATTATTATGTATAAAGAATCGTTACTTGCTGACAGTGAAGAATCTCTTGATTCTTTACCTTCTAGTTTTGTGTCTTTGTTGCAGGATTTTAAGGATGTGTTTCCTGAAGACCTTCCTAGTGGTTTGCCACCATTAAGAGGGATTGAACATCAAATTGACTTCATACCCGGTTCTACAATTCCAAACCGGCCAGCATATAGGAGCAATCCTATGGAGACAAAAAAGATGCAAAGACAAGTTGAAGAGCTTTTGGAGAAATGCTTGGTTCGCGAGAGCCTTAGTCCTTGTGCCGTTCCAGTCTTATTAGTACCCAAGAAAGATGGTTCTTGGAGGATGTGTGTTGATTGTAGGGCTGTGAACAAGATTACTGTGAAGTATAGACATCCCATTCCTAGACTTGATGACATGTTGGACGAATTGCATGGCGCGAAATATTTCACAAAGATTGATCTTATGAGTGGTTATCATCAAATTTGCATGAAGCCTGGAGATGAATGGAAGACTGCCTTCAAAACGAAATATGGTTTGTATGAATGGTTAGTTATGCCTTTTGGTTTATCTAATGCACCTAGTACTTTCATGAGATTAATGAACCATGTTTTGAGAGCTTATTTAGGTAAGTTTGTGGTAGTTTACTTTGATGATATTCTGATTTATAGCAAAACTGAGGAAGAACATGTTAAACATGTTAGGAAAGTGCTTGAAATCCTTAGGGAGCAAAACCTTTATGCTAAGCTTAAGAAGTGTTCTTTTTGTCTAGATAGGGTTGTTTTTCTTGGTTTTGTTGTAAGTATGCAGGGAATTGAAGTTGATCAAGAGAAGGTGAAAGCTATCCAAGAGTGGCCGAATCCTTCAAGTGTGACAGAAGTGAGGAGTTTTCACGGATTGGCAAGCTTCTATAGGAGATTTGTCCCTAATTTCTCTACATTGGCAGCCCCCTTGACTAGCATAATCAAGAAAGAAGTGGGATTCGTTTGGGGCAAGGAGCAACAAGAAGCATTTGATGCTTTGAAAGAGAAGCTTTCTACTACACCCGTTTTAGCTTTACCTAACTTTGATTCTACTTTTGAAATTGAATGTGATGCTTCTGGTGTAGGTATTGGAGCTGTTTTGATGCAAGAGAAAAATCTCATTGCATACTTTAGTGAAAAGCTTAATGGAGCAAAGCTGAATTATTCAACTTATGACAATGAGCTATATGCTTTGGTGAGAGCATTGGAAGTATGGGAGCATTATTTGCTGCCCAAGGAATTCGTGATCCATTCAGACCATGAATCATTGAAGCATTTGAGAGGGCAAGGCAAGTTGAATAAAAGACATGCAAAATGGGTTCTGAAGATTGAGAAGTTTCCTTATGTGATCAAATACAAGCAAGGTAAAGACAATGTAGTGGCAGATGCACTTTCAAAGAGGTACGCTTTACTTAATGTTTTGAGTACTAAATTGCTTGGATTTGAATGTATAAAGGACTTATATGTTGGTGATTCTGATTTCGGCAATGTTTATGATGCTTGTGAGCATGGTGCTTTTAATTCTTTCTATAGACATGATGGGTTTTTGTTTAAGGGTTCGAAATTATGCATGCCTAGATGTTCTATGAGAGATTTGCTAGTATTAGAATCACATTGTGGGGGTTTAATGGGGCATTTTGGAGTTGATAAGACTTTAGACATGCTGAATGAACACTTTTATTGGCCAAATATGAAAAGGGATGTAATTCAGATTTGTAAGGCTTGTTTGGCTTGTAGGCAAGCTAAGTCTAAATCTATGCCTCATGGTTTGTATATGCCATTACCCGTTCCTAGTTCTCCTTGGATGGACATTAGTATGGACTTTGTTTTAGGATTACCAAGGACTAAGAGGGGGAGAGATAGCATATTTGTGGTTGTTGATAGGTTTAGTAAGATGGCACACTTTATCCCATGTCATAAGAGTGATGATGCTAGTTTAGTGGCCGAACTCTTCTTTAGGGAGGTGGTTCGAATTCATGGGATACCAAAATCCATAGTTTCTGATAGAGACACCAAGTTTTTGTCTCACTTTTGGCGTGTGCTTTGGGGAAAGTTAGGTACCAAGTTGTTATTTTCCACCACTTGTCATCCTCAAACGGATGGACAAACAGAAGTAGTAAACAGAACTTTAGGTACCATGTTGAGAGCTTTAGTGGGTAAGAATTTGAGTTCTTGGGAAGATTGTTTGCCATTTATTGAGTTTGCTTATAATCGTGCTATTCATTCTTCTACAGGATATTCACCTTCTGAGCTTGTTTATGGTTTTAACCCACTAACAGTTTTGGATCTTGTTTCTTTACCTTCTCATAAGCTTGTTAGTTTAGATGGTGAGAAGAAAGCTAAATTGGTGAAAGAGATGCATGAGAAAGCAAGGGCGAATATTGAGAAAAGGAACAAGAGATATGCTGATTTTGCAAATAGAGGGAGACGTGAGATGAAGTTTCAAGTAGGAGATTGGGTTTGGGTGCATTTTCGAAAAGAGAAGTTTCCTAACCAAAAGAAGAACAAGTTGCAAGCAAGGGGAGATGGCCCATTCCAAGTGCTGGAGAAGATTAATGACAATGCCTATAAGATCGACTTACCAGGTACGTATAATGTTAGTGCTACTTTCAATGTAAGTGATCTTTCTCCTTTTGATGATGCAGATTTGAGGACAAATCTTTTTGAAGAGGGGGAGAATGATGCAAGAAAGGATCCCTTGAAGCTAGCAAGTGGACCAATCACTAGGAGCAAAGCAAAGAGATATCAAGCTAGTATGGCTTTGCATATTCAAGAAGAGATTTCCAAAGAGCTTCAAGAATTATCATTCAAGAAGATGGAGATAGAGCTTGAAGAAGGCACACCAAAGCTGATTATGATGCTTAGTGTGGAAGCTAAAGGCTAGCTAAAGAAAGGTCCAACGTGCAAGAAAGGTCCATGTGGGTTCATATAAAGCCTTGTGAAGTAATTTAAGGCCCATGGACATCCCAAATAGTGTGGGCGTTTCTTATGTTGAAGGGATTAGTTTGGTTGTTTCCATACTTTATATTTTCCTTAGTGGATTAGGATTTTGTTTCCATACTTTATATTTTCCTTAGTGGATTAGGATTTTGTTTCCATACTTAATGTTTTCCTTATGCAATTAGGAATGTTTTAGTCTTAATTTTCCATATGCAATTAGGAATTTTGTAACCCTTATTTAAGGGCACTATTAGGCCGAATTTGAGATACAACAATTAATAAAAATTTTCGAATTCTTCTACAAGTTCTTGTGAATTTTCGTGTGAGAGAGATTAGAGTGGATTCTTTAATTCTTTCTTTGCATCAAGAATTAGGTTTACTTATCAACAAGAGTTGTGGCGTTTTCCTTCTTCTTACCAACTAAATCCTTCAATCATAGTGAGTTCGCGTCTCTTTATAGGCGTTGGGTTCCTTAGGAGGTGATTATCAAGTTTCAAGGAGTTCTCTACCATTGTTATACGTTGGGTTTGCTGCCATCGTTGCTAAGGGTCCGCGTCAATATTGATGTCACTGACCTGGTTGATGCTCATGTGAAAGCCCTTGCCAATGCAAAACCAGCAAAAGTTGGCATCTAAAATGTTGGAACCGGAAAAGGTTGTAGAATTTTCTTTTTTCTTATTTATCTCTGAATCTTTTTGTTCATCTTTGTCTCTCTAATGTGGCTCTAAATCAGATGGATTAAAGGAAAAAGATCCATATGGCTAATTTCTTTTTTGAAGACAAGTTCTTAAGAAGGGTAACTTATAATTCTTCCTATTGAATTTATTCTTCTTAATTATGCACTTCCAATCACAGGTAGATCAGTAAAGGAGTTTGTGGAAGCATGTAAGAAGGCAACAGGTGTGAACATAAAGACAGAATACCTAAACCGCCGGCCAGGGGACTATGCTGAAGTTTACAGTGATCCTTCTAAAATCAGACATGAGCTAAATTGGACAGCACAATACACAAACCTTCAAGAGAGTTTACAGATCGCATGGAGATGGCAGAAGTCACATGCCAAGGGTTATGATTACAGCTAATGATACTATATATCTTTGTGGTTATTAGAGTCTTCGCATAAAACCTTTATGTCAGCCTGGAAGATTAGTAGATGCTGTTTTTGGGGTTGGAAAAAGTCTTTTAACACATTCCAATAATGTAAAGAAGAAACAGATATGATACGTAATAGCAACACATGTATTGCCTTTATTCATAAAAATTTAGAGTTAAAACCTTACCAATTGAGAGTTTCTAAAAGCTTCTATATGCATAGTTATTTCCTCCCAACTTTCTTAGGCATGCATACAACTTCATAATGGGAACCGAGTTCACTGTATCCTGTTATTTCACAGTTCATGTCAGGTTCACAGACAATCCATCCAGTGCCTAATTCCCTATATTGTTATAAGCTCCAGATGTAATCTAATTGAGCTCCTACTAAAATCGTGTTTCCATAGTAAAAATTAGTTCACCTTCGTTTTCATTGACACTACATATGTGTTGGGAAATTGAGGTGATTACCACTCTATTCCCTTAGACCAGATTATAGTAAGAGAGCGAAAATAAATGCGGAATAATAACACAGAATTTGATAACGGAGTTCGGCCAATTATGCCTACGTCTCCGGAGCTGCTGCAGACTTCTATTAAGGAGAAAATACAATGTGTTTACAAACACTCACAACCCTCACTCAATTATGAACAAGAATTTTTCCTCACAAAATTCTCTCAAAGACACTCTCTTCTCTTTTCTTTTTCAATTTTTAAGGTGTATCTTCCAAATGAAGTGGATGGGTTTATATAGGCTTCAAAAACATGGGTTGGTGAAATTAGTCAATAAATTAGGCACCTCCATTTTTGACTTTAACAATTCCCCAAATTTAGGCACCTCCACTTTTGACAATGTCCTAAATTAGGCACCTCCATTTTTGACAATCCCCTTAATTAGGCACCTCCATTTTTGACAAAAAAATGGTTGGTGCCTACTCCTTTTACAATCTCCCACTTGAAGACTGATTTCAATCTGTCTTCACACCTTGATCAATGCAACAGCTCTTCTACGACCTTGATACTAGTGTAGGCCAACTGAAGCTGAGCACAGCTTCAGTTTATCAATAGTCACCGTCTTCGTCAACATGTCTGCCGGATTTTGAGTTCCACTAATCTTCTCAAGTTTCAAAATCCCATCTTCCAGAAGTGACCTGATAAAGTGATACCGCAACTGTATGTGCTTCGTTCTGGCATGAAAAGACGGATTCTTCGCTAGATGTATGGCACTCTGACTATCACAATGCAAGATATTGTTTTCTTGCTTCTTGCCCAACTCCTCCGAGAAACCTTGGAGCCAAACCATTTCTTTGCTGGCTTCCGTGACAGCGACATATTCTGCTTCAGTTGTGGAGAGAGCAACTATCTTCTGTAATTGAGAGACCCAGCTCACTGCGGTACCTCCTAGAGTATAGACATACCCTGTAGTGCTCTTTCTAACGTCAACATTTCCAGCTAAGTCAGCATCCACATAACCTGCTAGTGTCGTATCTCCATTTTTAAAACAAAGCGCCTTATCTGTGGTACCTCGAAGATATCTGAGAATCCATTTGACTGCTTCCCAGTGTGCCTTGCCTGGATTATTCATGTACCTGCTAACAGCTCCCACTGCTTGAGCAATATCTGGTCTGGTACAAACCATGACATACATCAAACTCCCAATTGCTGAGGCATATGGCACTTTCGTCATGTGTGCACGTTCCTCCTCCGTCTTCGGTGACTGTTCTTTGGAGAGTCTGAAATGAACACCTAAAGGTGTGCTTACTGGTTTAGCATCTTGCATGTTGAATCTGGCTAGTACTTTGGTTATGTACTCAGCCTGTGATAACATCAAAGTCCCCGACTTCATGTCTCTCTTGATCCTCATTCCAAGAATCTGTTTTGCAGCACCCAGATCTTTCATTGCAAACTGTTTTGACAATTCCTGCTTTAAATTTTTAATCTCTTGCATGTCTGAACCTGCAACGAGCATATCATCGACGTATAACAATAAAATAATAAAGCTATTGTCAAACTTTTTGATGTAGCAACAATGATCTGCTTGGCATCTTGTGAAACCAATGCTGCTGCTCATAAAACTATCAAACTTTCTGTACCACTGTCTAGGAGCTTGTTTCAGACCATATAAACTCTTCTTCAACTTGCACACTAGATTTTTCTTGTCTGCCTTAATGAAGCCTTCTGGTTGTTTCATGTAGATCACTTCCTCCAAATCTCCATGAAGGAATGCTGTCTTTACATCTAATTGTTCAAGATGTAAATTTTCTGAGGCTACAATTTTCAATACCAGTCTGATTGTCGTAAGCTTCACGACTGGAGAGAAAATTTCAGTATAGTCAATACCTTCCTTTTGTTGAAAACCTTTTACAACCAATCTTGCTTTGTAGCGTTTACTTCCATCATGCTCTTCTTTGATCCTATAAATCCACTTGTTGTGGAGTGCTTTCTTGCCTTGTGGTAGTTCAGCTAATTCCCATGTATGATTTGACATGAGTGAGTCCATCTCATCTTTCATGGCAGACTCCCACTTGATTGAATCCTCCACTTGTATTGCTTCATCATAGCACTCTGGTTCACCATTATCTGTCAGCAACAAGTAATGCAAAGAAGGCGAGTAACGTTGGATTGGTCTTGTAATTCTGGAGGAGCGCCTCAATTCCGGCTTGCTTGGCTCCTCTACTTCAGGACTATTCTGAACATCATTTCCAGAAATATCCTCGAACTCAGCAAATTCCTTATTTTCAACATCTATCTTATTTGATTCTGCATTTAATCTGTCTTTGTACATCACATTCTCATTGAATATGACATCCCGGCTTCTAATGATCTTGTGATTTTCATAATCCCAAAATCGGTAACCAAACTCATCACCACCATATCCAACAAAGACACATTTGTTTGACTTGGCATCCAATTTACTTCTTCCAGCAGAATCTATATGTATGTAAGAGATACAACCAAACACTCTTAAGTGTGAAAGGTTTACCTCTTTTTTGCTCCATGCTTCCTCTGGTATTTCACCATCTAAAGGTACTGAAGGCCCACGGTTAATCAGGTAGGCCGCGGTGTTGACAGCTTCAGCCCATAAATTCTTGGGCAAGTCAGCGTGTATCCTCATGCTTCTGGCACGTTCATTCAGAGTTCTGTTCATGCGTTCAGCGACACCATTATGCTGCGGTGTCATAGGAACTGTTTTCTCCATCTTGATTCCGCTGTTTGCGCAAAATTCTCTGAATCTTCTATCTCTGTACTCTCCTCCATTGTCAGACCTCAATCGCTTGACTTTCAAACCAGTTTCATTTTCTACCATGGCCTTCCATTTTCTGAATGTATCAAAGACTTCTGATTTCTTCTTCAGAAAATACACCCATACCTTTCTTGTTGAATCGTCAATGAATGTGACGTAATACAATGAGCCTGCAAGAGATGGAATTGGAGACGGTCCCCATACATCGGTATGGACCAACTCTAATTTTTCTGCCTTGGGTGTCTTGCCAATCTTTGAAAAACTGACCTTCTTTTGTTTTCCAAAGATACAATCTTCACATAGGCCGACATCGATACTTTTCAGTTCCGGCAATTTTCCTTTTGACAAAAGCGTCTTCATCCCTTTCTCGCTCATATGGCCAAGCCTTTGGTGCCATAGGTTTGATTTTTCATCTGCATCTGCTACTGAAATAACATTCTCTAAGTTTGAGGTTACATAGAGAGTGCCAGTTTTCTTACCACGAGCAATGACGAGTGCTCCTTTGGTAATCTTCCATTCACCGCTTTTGAATGTTGTACCATAACCATCTTCATCAAGTTGTCCTACAGAGAGCAAATTCCTTTTAAGATCAGGAATATGTCTTACTCCTTGCAGCTTCCAGGTATTCCCGTTTGACAACTTTAATCGGACATCCCCTTTTCCTACGATCTTTAAGGTTTCATCATCAGCTAGATGAACCTTCCCGAAATCACCACTGACATAGTTGTCCATGATTTCTTAGCATGGAGTGGCGTGAAAAGATGCCCCAGAATCTAAAATCCATGATTCAATTGGACTGTTGACACTTAGAATCATAGCATCACCTGCTTCCTCGGTCACATTTGCAGATCCCTGTGCACCGCTATCTTTCTTTGGCGCTCGGCAATCTTTCTTAAAATGACCCTTCTTGCCGCAGTTATAACACTTGAAATCTTTCTTCCCCGATCTAGATTTGTCTCTTCTAGATTTTGATCTGCCACGATTTGAACTTTTTTCTAAAGTTCTCCCTCTAGATTCTGTGTGTAAAGCTGAAGAGGTAGATGCTTCACCCAATTCTCTTCGTCGAATTTCTTCACTCAACACCAGATCCCGAACATCATCGAATTTTAATTTGGTTTTTCCCGATGAGCTGCTGACCGCTGTAACGGTAGCATTCCAACTATCTGGTAGAGATGATAAGAGAATTAAAGCCCGAATTTCAGCATCAAATTCAATTTCTACTGAACTCAACTGGGTTGTGATTGTGTTGAATTCATTCAGATGTTGGGCCACTGATGCCCCTTCTGCCATTTGCAAATTGAATAACCGCTTCATCAAATGAACTTTGTTTGAAGCTGATGGCTTTTCATACATGTTGGAGAGAGCCGCCATTAGACCTGCTGTGGTATTTTCTTTGGCGATGTTGAAAGTAACATTTCGTGATAATGTCAATCGAATAATTCCAAGGGCTTGTCTGTCGAGAAGATTCCATTCTTCATTTTTCATGCCTTCTGGCTTTATTCCTGAGAGAGGTTGATATAACTTTTTCTGGTACAGATAATCTTCAATCTGCATCTTCCAGAAGCCAAAGTCCGCACCGTCGAACTTTTCAATTCTCACTTTTCCTTCATCTGCAGCCATCGCTCCCACTCGAATCTGGACTCCTTTGGATCGTTTCTGACTGTTTCTGCAAACCACTGTGTACTAGGACACCTTTGTCGACAAATCAGAACTGCCGACAGAATTTCACTATTCACGAAATTCACTATTCACGTGAATAGTAATCTTGCAAAAAATTGACAGAATTTATCACCCAAAGCTCTGATACCAGTTGTTGGGAAATTGAGGTGATTACCACTCTATTCCCTTAGACCAGATTATAGTAAGAGAGCGAAAATAAATGCGGAATAATAACACAGAATTTGATAACGGAGTTCGGCCAATTATGCCTACGTCTCCGGAGCTACTGCAGACTTCTATTAAGGAGAAAATACAATGTGTTTACAAACACTCACAACCCTCACTCAATTATGAACAAGAATTTTTCCTCACAAAATTCTCTCAAAGACACTCTCTTCTCTTTTCTTTTTCAATTTTTAAGGTGTATCTTCCAAATGAAGTGGATGGGTTTATATAGGCTTCAAAAACATGGGTTGGTGAAATTAGTCGATAAATTAGGCACCTCCATTTTTGACTTTAACAATTCCCCAAATTTAGGCACCTCCACTTTTGACAATGTCCTAAATTAGGCACCTCCATTTTTGACAATCCCCTTAATTAGGCACCTCCATTTTTGACAAAAAAATGGTTGGTGCCTACTTCTTTGACAATATGAATTTCAACTAATTAAAACCAGTCACTTGCACTTTCAACTCCCGTAATCCATAATCAGGACAGGCTGTATTTCAATAGATGATCAGAAACATGAAAAGAACCTAACCGCCATATAGAAGTTTATTGCATGAAAAGGAAAACAAGTTCATATAAATTGCAAAAGAAATTATATACACTAGCAAAGGATTCGTTAATAAAGAAATCTATGTTTCTTATTGTACAAGATGCTAATAGCATATGAAATAATAATTATTAATTAAAAAAAATTGACAGCCTTACCTTTGTGAATGAAAGAAAACATTATCATCATGATAGTTAAATAGAGATTTCAGACATGTGAACTGTATGTCTCATCTGTGCAGCTAAGGTTTGTAGAGTACTGCAAATCTCTGCAGCTTTTGGCCATGTTGAGTCATCAGATAGAAAAGTATGTACCTGATTTCTGAACTCAATCCAGCTGCAGCCCGGTTGCTTCCCTGTGCTAATATCTTTCATGGATACCCTTACTTCCTCCACTGCACTCCATCTGCCTTCCTCAGCATGCATATTTGACAAGAGAACATAATTTGATGTTTTATCAGGTTCAAATTCCAAAAGCTTCTGAGCAGCTAATTTTCCAAGTTCTAAATTCCTATGCATCCGGCAAGTCCCAAGCAATGCACCCCACACACCAGCATTGGCCTTGATTTTCATTCCCTTCACTATTTCAAAAGCCTCATCTAATCTTCCCACCCGCCCAAGCAAGTCAACAATGCAAGCATAGTGCTCAGCAGATGACTCCATTGCATACATCTCCTTCATGCATTGAAACAATTGTAAACCCAGATCAATGAGACCAGCATGACTACATGCAGATAAAAGACCAACGAAAGTGACTTGATTGAAGAAAATCCCTTCTAATGCCATCTCCTGAAAGAGTTTAAAAGCCTCTTTTCCACATCCATTTAATGCATATCCACCAATTAAAGAATTCCAAGAAACAATATCATCATGTTCAATTCCTTTAAACACAAGCTCAGCTTCTGGGATTCTTCCACATTTAGAATACATGGTGATCAAAGCATTGCAGACAAATAAATCATTCACATACCCACTCTTGACAACAAGATGGTGAAGCTGCGTGCCAACTTGTAAGGCTGCAACAACAGCACATGAACTTAGTACACAAGCAAACGTTGATTGATCAGGTTTCTTTCCTTGGTGCTGCATCAATACAAAAAACCTTAGTGAATCTAAATACAACCCATTTAACATGAAACCAGAAATTAGAGAATTCCAAGATACTAAATTCCTCGCCCCCCTCTCTTTAAAGATCTTCAGAGCACTGTCCATTTGCCCCGCTTGAGCATAAGCAGCAATCATAGTATTCCATGAAAAAATGTCCTTGTTGACCATTTGTTCGAACATATGGATAGCTTCATCCATTCTTCCACACTGTGTATAGCCTGCATTCATGGTGTTCCAACAAACAACATCACGGGTGTTGATTGCATTGAAGATTTTACTAGCTTCAACCATTCTACTGTACTGTATATAACCAGATATCATTGCAGTTTGGGCAGCATGTTCTTGTACGGCATTTTATTCAGTATCTGCCTAGCTTCATCAAGTTTACCAGCCCAAGCATACCCATTAATCATCGCAGTCCAAGACACAGAATCCCTTTCTGGCATTTCTTCAAACAGCTTACTAGCTTCATCAATTTGGCAGCTCTGTGCATAAGCTGAAATCATAGCATTCCAAGAAACCACATTTCTGATTGGCATTTGATCAAATAGTTTCCTAGCCTCAAAAATCTTTCCATTTCTCGAAAATCCACATAGCATTGGAACCCAAGAGGCAACTTTGGCTCCGGAATATTTTTAAAAAACTTCCAAGCAGAATCCATATCACCCAGATTAACAAAGCCATACACCGTCAAATTCCATGAAACTACATCACGCTCATCCATTTTGTGCAAAAACTGCAAAGCTAAACGCATTTCTCTATTCCGGGTATATCCCGCTAGCATCGAGTTCCATGAAACTAAATCCTTAACTGGCATTTCATCAAACAACATCTTGGCGTCATCATGCCTTCCTTCCTTGGAATAACCAGCAATCATCGTATTCCAACAAGCCGTGTTATTCTTATACTTACAAGGAAGTGAATCCAGTAGCTCTCTTGACTTTTCAAGCTTCCCACTGCGGATGTAGCATGTAATCATCAAAGTCCATGAAAAGAGGTCCTTTTCAGGCAATTCAACGAACAACTCGTAAGCTTCAGCAACCATATCATTGTGCAAGTATCCGGCAATCATGGTGTTCCAAGATACCAGGTTTTTGCGAGGCATTTTATCAAATAGAATCCGTGCATCTCTCACTCTGCCATTTTTCGCGTAGGCAGAGACCATGGAATTGTAGGTAACGGTATTCTTTTGGGGCATTCGGGAGAAAATTTTGATTGCATCTTGGATTCGACCGGTTCTGCCTACCTGGGTAATTCTCAGATTTTGGTTAAAGACATTGCTACCTTGCCCGCCGATTGATAGAACTCTTTTCATAGTCAGTTTGGCGCGGGCTGTACCGAATCATAAGGGATTGCTTGGGCTGGCGCCGTAAGACTTTTCTCAACACAAAGATGACACTAACCTCCTGAAACTTTCACAATTTTCAGATATATAATTGTCTTTTCAGTCTAAAAACAAAATTCAGCCATTTCCTTTTGTATATTAAGTAATCCCAATTCTCATGACAAATTCTTTGAAATTCAATTGTGCCTCAGAAAAGTAGTTAATTTTCAGAAAAATGCATTCACGGATGTATCTCTTGTATAGAAATTGATTGACATAAATAAATCTGCACTAACATAAATATTCAAAATTAACATCGTCCCTTTTTTTTTCTTGTCTTCAAATTAATCTCAAATTAACTATTAATTAATTTCAAAAAAACAAAAAACTACTAATTAATTCATTATTAAAGCTATGAAAGAAAAATTGACAAAGATTCCAATAACATCGTCAACTACTACTATTATTTCAACACAACTCAATTCTTAATTAACACTTTGAATCAATAAATTTTATAAAATTTTATGAAATTTATTTAAATTTTAAAAATTACTTATTTTGAATAAAATTTTTTATTCATTCTAATTCTATGAATTTAAATTTATGAAACCCAATTAGTATAAATTAAATTTCAATAAAATAGACAAAATTTACAAATAAATTTTATAAATTATTGAACTCAATTTTCTTTATAAAATTACCCTCAATAAATCTATACTATTTTCTTCTACTATACTTTCTAATTTTTTCACTTTTTTACTATATTAACTCTATAAAATTTATTATTTCTTCTATTTTAAAATTTTAAAATTAATTTTTAACAAAATTATGTTATTAATTTTTTATTTTTTTAAAACCAAATATCTAATTTAGATGTTTGTCATTTTAACTTCATCAATAATTATAATTTTATCTTAATATTTTATTGGATTTTTATTTTTAATAATCATTTAAAATTTTAAAAAATTGCTCATTATATGTATAAATCCTTTTGTGAAATTTATTATCAAAATGAAAAGTATTCCTATAAATATAAATAATAGTCTAATAAGTAAAAAAATTTTAAATTTGAATATTTTTATCTAAAATTATATTAAAAAATATATTGTTCTAAGTAAAAATTATTACAAATAAATTATAATAGTTTTAATCAATTACAATAAAAATTATTACAAATAAATTATAATAGTTTCAATCAATTAAATTCATATAAACTAAAAATATATATTTTTTAATATTAAAAATAAAATATTCATATACAATAATTATCTAATCGAGAAATATATTATTATCAATTTATAATAATAAATATAAAAAAATTCTTTTGACATTATTTGAGCATAAATTTTAAATATAATATTATCATAACAAGAGTATATTTGAAAAAAAAAGCAAATGAATTTTAAATTCAGAATTTATTTCAAATAAAATTTTATGAAATTCAATTAAATTATTTATTTTAAGTTATATCATACCAAATATGAAAATTCATTTATACATGAATTTCACACGAAATAATTCCACACGTAATTCATTTATAAATGAATTCAACAATTTAAATGCGTCATTTTCTTAACAAAAGTGGATCATTTAAACATTTATCATTGGAAAGAAAAAATTAACTTGCCATTAAAGAGGTGGTAAAATGAGATCATTTTATTTACTTTATATTTTTTAAATAATTAAAAATATTAAAAATATAATTAAAAATATTAAAAAATATATTTTAAAATAATTAAAATAATTAAAATTATACATTTTTAAAAATATTTAAAAAATAATAATTTTTTACGCATTATAAAAATATACATTTTATATATTGCATCATATTTTAAAAAATCAAAATTATAAATAATAATTTTTTGTTGATATATTAATTTTTATATAATAAAAAAATTAATTTTTATAATTTTTATTTATAATATAATATTTGTTCAATTTTACTTTTTTTTATAAATTATTAAACGTTAATAAATATAATATGATTATTTTCTTTAGTCTTAGTTGCAAAATAAAAAAATAATTATTATTATTTCTAAATACTTTTAATAAAAATAAACCTTTTTTTAAAAAAAAATTTCTAATATATATTAATTTTTAATATTTATTATTTTTATTTTATTTATTATTTTTATTTAATAATTTTTAAAAAATATTTTTTAATATTTTTAATTATTTAAAAATATATTTTTAATTTTTGATTATTTAAAATATATATATTTTTACAATAAACTGTGAATTCCTTTCACATTAGTAAGTAGTAATATCTTGTCAATGAGTTCAACTTTAGCTCTATTCGCTTTATTACCCGCTTGAAAAATCTTATGTCCTAGAATAATCCCTTCTTGTACTATGAAATAATATTTTTTCCAATTGAGTACTAAATTAGTCTTCTCATACTGCTGCAAAACTTGGCCTAAATTCTGTAAACACTTATCAAAAGTAAAACCATAAACAACAAAAATCATCCTTAAAAATTTCTATAATAAGTTCTACTATGTTAGAAAAAATTGCTATCATGTAACATTGAAAAATAACAAATGTATTGCAAAGGCCAAAATATATCCTTATATTGACAAAAGTTCTACATGGCAAGTGAAAGTTGTATTCTCTTGGTCTTCAGGTATAACATGAATTTGAAAATAACCTGAATATCTATAAAACAAATAAAATTAAGTATTAATTGCAAGCCTTTTAAGTATTTAATCAATAAAAGGCAAAGAAAATAGTTTTTACGAGTGGCATTATTCAATTTTCTATATTCTATGCACACCTTTTATCCAGTTACTGCTCTAGAGAGAATTAATTCATGATTATCTTAGTCATTATAGTTATTCCCTCATGTTTGGAAACCATGTGCACAAGGCTAACTCAAATACTATTTGAAATGGGATAGATAATTCTTGTATCTAAAAGTTTAGGCACTTTAACTCTCACTACCCCTCTTCATAATTAGGTTCAATCTTCTTTATTGATCAACTACAAATTTATAATTTTCTTCTAATAATATCCTATGCATGCAAATTCTAAGGCTAATTCCCTTAATATCAACTATAGTAGAACCTATTACTTTCTTATGTTTTCTTATTTGTTGCAAGGTTTGACTAAATTGTAATTCAAATAAATTAGCACTTACAATTATTAGCAAAGTATTATTGGGTCCAAGAAATATATATCTTTAATGTTTAGGTAGTGATTTCGACTCAAGAATAAGAGTTTGCTCAAAAGTAGGAGGGGGTAATGGTTTAGCTTTTCCAATTTCTTCATACCTCTTGAAAGAGGTTATTGAACTTGTAACATCCACAATTTTGGACATAATTAAATATTTATGTGGAGAGATTAATTAGAATGTTGGGAGAGATATATGTATAGTATATACCTAAGGTATACACAAGATATATATAAGATATACATTGGATATATATAGGGTATACAATATATATACCTAACATATACTTATTATAAACATTGGTTACATATTATATACTTAAAATATATACGATATATACACATACATATACGTAAATATATATATAATATATAAATAAAGTATACAACACATATACATATGCATAATAATATAGATAACATATAAATAAAACATATATGACATATAAATAAATATTTATAAATATCTATGGATGAGAAGATAGTAAAAAGAATAATAATAATAAAAGTAAATGAGAAAAAGAAAAGTCAAAGAAAAGAAGAAATTAAAAGGGGTCAAAAGTAAGATGGAAAAAATTATTTGAGATGGGAAATTAAACAAAATAAAATATTTTAATTACTTAATTGTAAAAGGGATAATGATGGACATTTAAGTTAAAAAAAACTTCATTTTCTTTCTCCTGTAATCTTCATGACCGATTTTCATAAGTTAGAAAGAGGGGAGATTTTTCTTCTCTAAATATTCCAAATTTCGTTAAAAAAAACTTAAGAAAAATAAGTGGATTTTGAAGTTTAACCAAAGATTAAAATAAGTTCTCTAATTTTAAGATTGTATTTCTTTATTTTTAGATTACGTAAATATATGAGTTAGTGATAGAATTGATTGAAATGGTTAAAATAGATAGTAACAGGGTTAATATTGTAACATTTTAAAATTTTTGAAAATTTTTAATTTTCAAAAAATTTGATAAAACAAATTATAATTTAAAGGGATAAATTAAATTAATGGTTTTAAATGAAAAATGAAACGATTTTAAATAAAAAAGTAGAATATATATATGATATATATGCAAAATATACATAACATATAAAAGTTAACACTTTTTAAAAGAAAATGGTATTTTGGTAATTAAATCTTATAAATTCAAAATCAATAAAATAATTTAAAAATAAATTATTTTTGAATAGAAGAGGAAAATTAGGACTTTTAATTTATTAAATAAATAATTAAATATTAAATATTAAATTATTTTAATATATATATATATAGTTTAAAAAAAAAGATGAAAAGGAAAAGAAATATTAAAAGTCTTCATCTTCTTCTTCTTCTTCTTCTTCAAGGGCCGAATTCCATGAGAGCTAGACCAAGGATTTTACTTCTTCTATACTCCATAAATTGAAGGATTTAACAAGTTTCAAGTGGATTTTTGGTGATTTCCACCAAAATTAGTATGTTTCAAACTCTTTTCTTTGAATTCCTTGGAAATTTGTATTATGTGAGAATTTGAATTTTGATGTAGTATGTTATAATTATTGGAATTGGTGTCTATGATGTTATTTTGGGTATTTAACAATGATTCTAAGATTAGATTGAAGAGATGATGGAGTTTGGATATAGAATGATGAAAAGAGAGAATTTAGGGTTATGGATTTTTGGGGTTTTGAAAACATGAACTTTAATTGTGCAAATTGATTCCAAATGAGTTGTTTTGATTCATAAACAAGTATTTTAAAGTTAAATATTGGATTTGGTGGTGTTGGGTTAGAGTTTGAGAATGGAAGTGGAGATTTAGGGTTTTGGAAAAGTGATTTTATTTGTTTAAGCATGTTGTTTAGTGTTAAAAGTGATTAATATAAGCTTGGAATGAGTAATGGATTGTGTTGGAATGGAAAACCTTCAATGGGGGAAGGTTAAGCCATTTTTGAGATTTTGTATATAAGAGTATATTGTTATAATGTAAATGATTTAAATGTATTAAAATATGCTTTTAATAATATAAATAAACTTAAAACACTAATTTAATTGTAGTAGAATGGAATTCTAATGTTAAAGTAAGGAAAGGCGAAATTTTTGGAAATTTGTAGGAGTGATGTGTAATTATGGTTTAATGTTGAAAATGCCATTAAATGTGATACTAAATGATTATTTGCTATCACATTTGGTTTAGGCATTGAGTGAGGTTGATTTACTTCATGCAAGTGGTGAAGGGCAAGTTGAAAAGATTGGATTGGAGGTTGTTTTAAGCTTGCTTTGGGTTGCTAGTGGAGGTATGTACAAACTTTGAATATAATGTTTATATTTGCATAACATTTGGACTTAACACATTTGGTTGAAAAATGTGTTACGCTACTTGGTTCATTGATTGCATATGAATAATATGCTATGACATTTGTAATGTCATATATGTGTTAAATGCATTGTGAAAAGCCATTGATAATGGCTAAATTGTGTAAAATGTAAAATATGCATATTATGTGAAAATACCCAAAGTATTTGGGTAATGTGTTGTGAATGAAAAAAATGAGATATGCGGAATAATGAAATGAATTGTTATTGATAAAAATGAGAAAAGTGAGAAAATTGAGAAAAATGAGAAAGATGTGAAAAATGAGAAAAGTGAGAAAAAAAAATGTGAAAATAAGGCAATGTGCCTAGATTGAATATGTGAAAATGAGAAAGAGATTAATAATGAGAAATATGAATTAATTATGTGCCTAGTATGTTATTCAATTTTTAGAGTTCTAGGTTTGGCGGCATGCCTACAATTGCCTACGGGCTAAATGCTGGAATGGTGAAAAGACTGGGTCATAAGCCAAGCCAGTTGATAAATATGATATTTTTGGGGTGAAAAGACTGGGTCGTAAGCCTTAAAAACTATAGCAGTCTAGCCGGATTGAGGACCAAGATACTGGGGCCTAAGGGTCTAGCTGGGTTGAGGTCCAAGAGACTGAGGCTGTTACATTATCCATGGATATATTGCCTACGAGGCTAGACACATGGTATCATTATGGACCAAAGCAGTAACTCTGAAATTTGAATAGCATATTAGATCTTTTTTGGGCCCATGCTTGTCTTTGTTTTAATGTGAATTATGAATTGTGATACAATTGAGCAATATAATGTTATGAGTTGTAATTATGAAATATTTGAAAAAAATATAAGAAAGTGGAATGATGTGACATCTATATGCATTGTGCATTGGCATTGCATTGAGTTTTATTGTTATTATCAAAGTTTGTACCACTAGGCTTCGGCTTAGCACGATTATTTCCATCGCGTAGGTAACAGGGTAGACCTAGCTGAGTTAGAGAGTTCTTCTAGACCAGGTCGGGTCTAGACTTGTAGTTGAACTTGTTGAGTTTCTATCAAGATTTGAAATACTGCCAGCAGCATATATATATTTTTATGTTATTGTACATTTTTAGTATTATGCATAATATATTCTGTTTTGGATTTTGAGTATTGTATATTATAAAGAATGTTTGGGTCAATGTATTTGAAATGGGAGAGCAAGTGTGTTTTAAATTATATATATATCTATATATATAAATATTTGAGAAACTTGGTGAAATTGAGAAGTATGGTTGAGATGGTGATTTGAAATTATTTGGGAGTGTTTTCTTTTTGCTGGTTGAGTAATTGCTAAATTTTGGAATGTCTAAATTACAGACAAAACTCTGATGACTTTACCAAGTAAAGAATATTTACATACTTTCAAGCAGGGATCCCACTACTCTAGTATCTAAAACATGAGCAAGATAAGACTCACATCCCTTTCGAATCATCCTCCCAGCTGAAACAACTGAAACAAACATGGATGAAAGATACCATCACATCCCTACCATCACGTGTTCTCAAAGTAACACATTTTTTTATGATAGTCTACCATAGTCCCATGCTTGGATAATCAATCCATGCCTAAAATCAGATCATATTCCCTGAAAGGCATCTCAATCAGGTGACCGAGAAACTCCTCATCCTTAACAATAACTAGACTGTCTTGGTACACCATACTCACCACAACACTATGCTCTAAAGAATTTGTCACCAAGACATCAAATCCTAGGGACTCAGAATGCAATTTAGTCATAGGCAAGATAGATGCACTTATGTATGAATGCGTAGATCCAGGATCTAATAGAGCAAGGACTTTGAGAACACATAGATCCAGGATTTGATGTCTTGCTATATTAGATCCTAGATCTACGCATTCATACATAAGTGCATCTATCTTGCCTGTGACTAAATTGCATTCTGAATCCCTAGGATTTGATGTCTTGGTGACAAATTCTTTAGAGCATAGTGTTGTGGTGAGCATGGTGTACCAAGATAGTCTAGTTATTGTTCAGGATGAGGAGTTTCTCGGTCACCTGATTGAGATGCCTTTCAGGGAATATGATCTGATTTTAGGCATGGATTGATTATCCAAGCATGGGACTATGGTAGACTATCAGAAAAAATGTGTTACTTTGAGAACACGTGATGGTAGGGATGTGATGGTATCTTTCATCCATGTTTGTTTCAGTTGTTTCAGCTGGGAGGATGATTCGGAAGGGATGTGAGTCTTATCTTGCTCATGTTTTAGATACTAGAGTAGTGGGATCCCTGCTTGAAAGTATACCCACAGTTGCCGAGTTTTCAGATGTTTTCCCTGATGAGTTGCCAGGGGTACCTCTTGAGAGAGAAGTGGAGTTTGGTATCAATTTGTTGCATGGTACCACTCCTATCTCTATCACCCCTTATCGGATGACACCTACTGAGTTGAGAGAATTGAAGGTGCAGTTGCAGGAGTTGTTGCAAAAAGGGCTTGTTTGCCCTAGTCTGTCCCCGTGGGGAGCTCCTATGTTGTTTGTGAAGAAGAAGGATGGCACCATGAGATTGTGTATTGATTATAGGCAATTGAATAAGGTGACCATCAAGAACAAGTATTCTTTGCCTCGGATAGATGATCTCTTTGATCAGTTGAAGGGAGCAGCAGTATTCTCTAAAATTGATTTGAGATCAGGGTACCATCAGTTGAGAGTCAGAGATGTGGATGTACCCAAGACAACTTTTTGCATGAGGTATGGGCATTATGAGTTTCTGGTAATGCCTTTTGGATTGTGTGAACCTCAGTTTCCACCAGAAAAGGATTCGGATGAACGTTCACTTGTTGTTAGGAGTCGCCACTCAGTTTTTTTCTGTTCAAAGGGAAAAACTAAGAAAACCCTTGTTTGACTCCAATAATGCATCCAATGTAAAGGTTTCTAATCTGCGAACCCAAGGAGGATTCGGGGACTATGTCATGCATTCGACTAACTTGCCAATAAAAGAAATAAACCTTAAAAGGGATGAAGAAAAGAAAACAAACAGATTGTTAGTAAATTGTGGACTTGCTATTTGGGGTGAATCCCAAATATGCCTACATACTCTCGTTTTTATGAGAGATCAAAGCCCATGTAGTTCGGAAAAGCCTATTTAAAGGCAATTATGCATTTATGCATGTGTGTGTGTATGCTTCGTGCATTATCAGGCTTTTTGCCAAAATTGTGAGATTTTGAGCACTTAGTGCTAATTTTGATGAAATTTATGCTTCGTGCATTGTCGGGCTTTTTGCCAAAATTGTGAGATTTAGCACTTAGTGCAAAATTATGAAATTTGGGTACTTGGTACCAAAAAAAGAATGCAATTTAGGCTCCGTGCCAAAAAGTTGAATTTAATTGTGATGGGCTTCATGCCAAAAGAGATTAGGTCTTTGACCAATAAGATTGATTGATTCATGGCTTAATGCCGAAATGTTCATTGATTAGTTAATTAGGCCTTAGACCTAAAAGGATTAGGTCTTTGACCAACAAAAAGAAATTAAGAAGAAGATGGAATGTTTATGACATGCTTGAATTGACAAATGATAAATTAGGATATTACCTTGTTTAGGATTCTCCCACTTCGTAGTTCCAGATCTTGTTTTCTCGGATCTTGGATTCGATTTTGATTAATTCCTACAGCACATGGTTAGGTTTATGCAAATAAAAGTCCAATGAAAGTTATTAAGCGTGTGTGAACAGAGAATTCGTCAGCATGAGGCCCGGGATCCGAATAGCCCACCCCCTATTCTGAAAAATCTGAGGCATTTTATAGACAAAAATCGGACTGGACGGCGGTCGAACCGCCTGTCCGGCGGTTGGACCGCCGTGGTCGGTGGTCGGACCGCCGTTGTCAGCCTGAAAATGGGAAAAAGTTAACGCCGGCGGTCGGACCGTGTTGCGCTCAAATTAACTCTACCACAAAGCGTCACTCGCAAGTATACGAGGTAGCTGTAGCAAAGGTGATCGCCCCAAGGTCGTCTCACAAGGAAGCCAAAGTGGGTAATTGATTATCAAATTAAAAGTAACAAGTAGTAAAGAAATTTAAATTGCAAAGTAATGAAGAAGATTGATTTAAGTTGAAAACGATAAAAATAAACAAAAGCTGATGTTTTGATTCACTTGATAAAAGGGTCTAGGGTTTGCACTTCTCTACTACTTATATGTATGAACGATTATTCCACTTAACTAATTTAATTTCAAGAATTAAATCTCAAACAACTTAATTAATTGAATAAAGGAAATAAGCTCTTGCATTCAAACATCTCTCAAATAATCATGTTCCAATTAAAATAATCATTTCCTAGGTTATATCTCTAATTCACCTAAGTCCTTAATTGAATTGTTCCAGCATTAGACTTCATCTCTCAATCCATCATCTAATACCTAAAACACACAATTGGTGGCCAATCAATTATATGTAACAATATTTCATTCAATAAAGGCAAAAGAAATTATTAACTAAGAGAATAACCAATTCATACAATCATAGCAGATCCATACAAACCCTAGACTAGATCAAATTAGTTCATGATGCAAACAAACATAATCATCTCATTAATGTTCAAAGAAATCAAAATAGACATGATAATATCCATTAAAACAATTTCAATGTAAAATTAAGAGACAAAGTTCAAGAACAAAACCAAATTACAAACTCCTCGAAGCTCTGAAGAATCTCTTGTTCAAATCTTGCAAGAAGGATATAACAATGGTATGAACAATCTAATCTAGCTAGTTTTGATCCAAAGTGAAATCAAAATTAAGAAAATAAATGTTAAAACCCTATCTCTAATCTCTGACGGCTTAAAATCTGCTCCAAATCGTCAACAGTTCCCTTAACCTAGCTTTCTTCTTTCCTTTTATACGAAACGTCCGCTTTAAAATTCGGTGCGCGTTTGGTTCATGAGGGACACGGCCAAGTCATGAGGGACACGGCCGTGTGAGAGCTTGTTGGAGGGACACGGCCACAAGACATGGCCGTGTCCCCTGCAAGTGTCCACCTCTGTTGCTTCTCTTCTTTCTTCTTCTTTGGTTGAGTGACACGGCCAAGTCATGAGTGACTTGGCCGTGTTGCACCATGATTGAGGGACACGGCCATATGACTTGGCCGTGTCCCTTGCCTGTGTTCACCTCTGTGCAATTTTGATCTCTTTACTGTGGAACCAAGTGAGACACGGCCAAGTGAAGCTTGACTTGGCCGTGTTGGGTCTTTTTGGACGGACACGGCCAGATGACTTGGCCGTGTCCCTTGCTTGTGTCTGCTACTGGGACTTGCTCTTCTTTTTAACTTGGTATGAGACACGGCCAGTGACTTGGCCGTGTCCTCTGCCTGTGTCAGCCACTGCCACTTTCTCCTTCAAATTTGCTTCCTTGCCTTTTTAACCTAACATAAAACTCAAAACAAATCTAAACAAGAAATCAATAGACAATAACCAACACAACATAAACACAATACTAAAAACTACATCAAAAACGACATAAACATTGAAATAAACTAAAACTACCACAATTAAAGAAAACACTAGACAAACCGATTAAAACTAACAAAATGCCTAAATAAAACAATAATTAACATAACAAACAAGACACAAAACTATAACAAAAACTAATAAAACAACTACCCCACACTTAAAACTTTGCTTGTCCTCAAGCAAATTCACATGGCATAAATTAAAAACTCAAACAATCTTAATTATAATTCCAGCATATAGATGAAAAAACTTCAAGACATCAGACATAAATAATTGCAATTTCCTTCAATTAAGGATTTTCTTAACTCATTCATTAATCCAAACATACAAATCTTATCTCTCATCTAAGTGTTTCACTCGATTTCAAAGGTTAATCACTCAAACCACTCATGAGTGCATACTGCCATAAACTTGCTTAATTATCCAATCTCCCTCACTGATTTTCTCAAGAAATAATCCGAAGGTCTTTTATTTGGATGTAATGGGGCTAAGGTGCAGGTGTGAGAAAAGACATTTAAGCTGGAGCATCAAGAAATGGAGTATCTAAATTAGACACTACTCTTGCTAAGAAATTCATAACTCCTTCAAATAGCATACTCACCAACCCTTAATAATCTTACATACTTGCACACTAAAAGAAAAGTACATGAGTCAAAATTCCTCTAAGGCTAGAAAATATATGAACTTTGTATATATATATCTCTTTTTTTTATTATTATTTTCACTTTTTCTTCTTTTTTTATTATTATTTAGTTTATTTTTTTATTATTTTTAATATATATATACAAAGTATAAACTTACATGGAACATCTAGCTTAAAATGTAGAGGAAAAGAATAATGACTCTTAATCAAATACAATATGCAAAGTATGCATTTCAACCCTCAATTAGGAATTCCATATTATATATATATATATATATATATATTTACTTACTCCACACTTGAAGTAAACTACCCTATTGTCAAATCATAAAACTCCATTCCTTAATGCATAGGTATGATGATAATAAGAACATGTTAAGTTGAGAATTGTGTTAATGAAACAAGAAACGGTCAATGACTCAACTTGGCTCACTAAGGAAATCAATATTAAGGGAAGTCTCTTTAAGCTAAAGGGGCTAACCTAATTTGCCTTCATCATTTTAAAACTTGAGATTAAATCATAATGTGAGTTCAATAAGTATGCAAAAGCAAACTCTAGAGATGCAACATCATGAAGGTTCACACTTAAGAAAAGAAAATCAATTAACAAAAATATCAAATTTTATGAGGCTCAAAACTCACACAGGTGGGTTCACAAAGATTTATATGTCATGAATTGCAGAATGCGAAAATTAATCCCGAATGAATTCAAATGCCCATTTCTATGCTGATACCAAAGTCTCAACTATAATGCTAGAATTAAAGAAAAGATCAATAAATTTTCAACAATTATGCCATGCACAACAAACACAATAAACAAAACAACCACAATAAGCAAAACAAGAATTAAAGGAAAGCTTAAAGAGTACCCCACACTTAAAATTTACATTGTCCTCAATGTAAAACAAGAATAATAAATAAAAAGAGTAACAGGACAACCTGTCTTCCGTCGTACCTGGTGAGGCAAAATCCTAGCTTTCCATCACAAACACAAAAGTTCAAAAATAAGAGTACAATATAAAAATAAAATATCCAAATACAAAACGTTAACATTAAAACAAAAACGAAAAATAAAACAAAAGTACACTAAATAAAATAAAGCAAGGACTGAAAATCTATGGAAAATGTGGGCGGGAAGATGATGCAGCTGAGGGATGGAGACTCAAGATCGTCGCAAGGTTACTGTTAATATGTTCCATCTGCTGTAAGATCTCAGCATGGTTACGGTCCACCTTGCTATCCAGGTGATCCACTTTGCCTTCCAGGGCCTCAATCCTCAGAAGTACCTCTTGATGTTCCGAGACCGGAGCATCCTCATCTAGACCTAAAGAATCCGAGTCTGACTCCTCTTCAACCCGGGCTCTCTTCTGCCTGTCCCCCAGTGCTTCAGGCTCAGCTGAAGGCATCACAAAAGTCCCTCTCCTATGCACCACCATGTGCATCTTCTCAAGGGTAGCTAAATCCAAGGAATCATTACCCAAAATACGGGTCATTCGAGTAGTACTCGGGTCAAAATCCTCAACCAGGGCTACTGCTAATGTAGTGATCAATCCTCCAACACAAATAGCCCCCCTCCTTTTATTAGCTACAGTGTCAAAAATATCGGCTAACCAATAGCCGACACTAATATTCATTTCATTCAAAACACAATCCAAGAAAAATAACTCACTCGACTCAACCACACCCGGGCTCTCCTTCCGAGCAAAGAACCCACATGACATAAACCTGTGCAAATATCTCAAAGTAGGGTTCCATAATTTAGATGCTTTGGCCGATTTGGCCACATAAGTACTCGAGCCTAAGGCTCCCCAAGCAAATTGTTGTCTAAAATCTTTGGGTATCGATCTTTCCCCATGCTGATGAAAACCATAGATATCATTCAACTGATCAATAGTAAGCACAAATGATTTACCCATTAATTTAAACATCAGTCTCCTGCAGATTTTCTTATCATCTCTTTCCACCTTAAGAGTTGTCAAAAATTCTAGGGTAAGCTTCTCAAACTGCAAAGGTCTCAATGATACTAGAGTCTCCCACCCAAGATATTGCACATATCTATAAAAAGCAGTTCTAATTTGCAAAGCATCTAAAGATTCGTCATTCACATACCTTGTCGGGAAAAAACCCCGAGCCAAAAGAGTTGCCCTCTTTAAAGATAAAGTTGAGGAAGAGGAAGAAGCTCCTTCGGTATTAGATTTCTCCTTCTTGCGGTGTGAGACAGTTTTAGTTCTTGGCATCTTGAGATCTGAAAAATTAACACCCAAAACTGAATTAAATCAAGATTATATGAGTAAAGAGGAAGTTTCAAGTGATTATCTCAAGTTTTGTTGAAGAAATTTGAAGTTTTAATGGAAGATCTGAAGTTTTGAAATAAAAATCAAGGGTTTTGGCATTACAGAGAGCGAGAGAATGAGAGAGACGAAGATAGAAAAGTTTAGGGATTTATAAAAAGAACTGGGCAAAATCGGGTTTTTAAAAGTCAAAAATTGAGGTGACACGGCCGTGTGTGTGTTGACTTGGCCGTGTTGGTGTGTGAAAGTGGAGGGACACGGCCAAATGGAGAGCACACGGCCGTGTCTAATGATTTTGGGGGACATGGCCAGGTGACTTTGCCATGTCCCCTGGGTGTGTCCAATTCTGTATAAAATTTGCAAAATGATCAATTTTTTTTTATGAAAAAGCTTGGCCGTGTCCAGTGTGTGACACGGCCAAGGGACACGGCCAAGTCCTTTGGCCGTGTCACCTACTGCCTTTTTATTCACTTTTAACAATTTTTTTTATTCAACGATTTTGCAAACCCTCTTCTTTAAACACCCTGAAACACAAAGTAAAGAAAAACCGATCAAAGCACAGTCCATTTATTGAAACCGAACATAAATCAAAACTCGCTAAACTTAAAATTACAACTACGAAAAATAAATGCAAACCGATGGGTTGCCTCCCATTTAGCGCTTCTTTAATGTCATATAGCTGGACATCATGCAAGGCCTAGGGATCATGAATCAAAGTACTGTCAATGACCCTCACTTCCTGAAATCCTTCATTGTATGGCTTAACTCTCTGTCCATTCACTTTGAAAGTCTCACCTGTTCTAGAGTTAAGTAATTCAATTGCACCAGAAGGATATACCTGAGTTATCTCAAAAGGACCACTCCATCGAGACTTGAGTTTACCTGGAAAAAGACGGAGTCGTGAGTTAAAAAGTAAAACCTTCATACCTGGACTCAATGTCTTTCGCACTATAATTCTGTCATGAAGTGCTTTAGTGCGATCCTTGTAAATTCTTGAGCTCTCATAAGCCTCATTCCTCAGCTCATCTAACTCTGAAATTTGCAAAAATCTTTCTCTCTTTGCTTTGTCCAAGTCCAAATTCAGAGTCTTGATTGCCCAATATACTCTGTGCTCCAACTCCACTGGTAAGTGACAAGCTTTTCCAAACACCAATCGATATGGACTCATACCTAGAGGAGTTTTGAAAGCAGTCCGATATGCCCATAGTGCATCATGCAATCTGCTTGCCCAATCCTTCCTGGATGTGTTGACTGTTTTCTCCATAATTCCTTTTAGCTGCTTGTTGGATGTTTCCACTTGCCCAGAAGTCTGTGGATGGTATGGGGTTGCCACCTTGTGCTTCACACCAAATTTGTGCATTAACTTCTCAAAAAGCCTGTTGCAAAAATGACTCCCCCCATCACTGACTATCACCCTTGGTGTGCCAAACCTGCTAAGAATGTTTTCCTTCACAAATTTAACAACAATATTAGCATCATTAGTACGGGTGGGGATTGCCCCCACCCATTTGGAAACATAATCAACAGCAAATAAAATGTATTCATAACCAAAGGACTTGGGGAAAGGACCCATGAAGTCTATTCCCCACACATCAAATAGTTCAACAACAATATATGACTGAAGGGGCATTTCATTCCTCCTCCCAATGTTACCTACTCTTTGGCAACAATCACAGTGCTTACAATAGTCTTGAGCATCTTTAAATAAAGTAGGCCAATAAAAACCACTTTGAAGCACCTTTTCTGCAGTCTTCCTTCCTCCAAAATGACCCCCATAGTGAAGGTCATGACAAAATTGAAGAACACTCAATTGTTCTTTCTCAGCTACACACCTGCGAACTATCTCATCTTTGCATATCCGGAATAGATAAGGTTCATCCCAAAAATAAAACTTACTCAAGTGTAGAAACCTTTTCTTTTCCTGAAAGGACATGTTAGATCTCAAAATACCACAAGCAAGATAGTTAGCAATATCTGCAAACCAAGGGGCATTAATCACCACAAACAGATGCTCATTAGGAAATTCTTCTAAATTTTTATAAATGTTATCAGATGCAAGATTTTCACTAAAGAAGGGTAATATGGATAAGTGATCAGCAACAACATTCTCACTACCCTTAGTATCCTTGATTTGAAAATCAAACTCTTGCAACAACAACACCCATCTAATTAAGCGCGGTTTAGCATGTTGTTTCGTTAATAGATATTTAAGAGCTGCATGATCAGAATGCACAATAATTTTTGACCCAATTAAATATGCTCTAAATTTGTCTAAAGCAAAAACAACAGCTAACATTTCCTTCTCAGTTGTGGTGTAGTTCATTTGTGCATTATTCAGGGTTAAACTGGCATAATAAATTACTCTCAAGTATTTGTCAACCCTTTGCCCAAGAACAACTCCTACTGCATGATTAGATGCATCACACATGATTTCAAAAGGTAAAGACCATACAGGAGCTACAATCACAGGTGCACTAATCAATTTTTCCTTAAGGGAATTAAAAGCTTGCATGCATTGTGCTGTAATTTCAAATGGAACATCTTTCCCCAATAAATGGCACAATGGTTGGCTTATTTTGGAAAAATCCTTAATAAACCTCCTGTAAAATCCTGCATGCCCTAGAAAACTTCTTATTCCCTTAACTGAGGTAGGTGGGGGTAACTTAGCAATCAATTCAATTTTAGCCTTATCCACCTCAATCCCTTTACTTGACACCACATGACCTAAAACAATGCCCTGAGTAACCATAAAATGACTCTTTTCCCAACTTAAAGTGAGGTTACATTCAATGCATCTCTCAAGCACACGAACAAGTTTATTGAGGCAATTATCAAAAGAATTACCAAAAATAGAAAAATCATCCATAAATACCTCAATAAAATCGTCTATCATGTCAGAGAAGACAGACATCATGCATCTCTGAAAAGTTGCAGGTGCATTGCACAAGCCAAAGGGCATACGTCGAAATGCATAAGTCCCAAAAGGGCAAGTAAAGGTTGTCTTGGACTGATCCTCTGGAGCTATTGGTACCTGATAGTAATCTGAAAGGCCATCCAGAAAACAATAATGTGAATGTCCAGAAAGTTTATCTAACATCTGATCAATAAAAGGAAGAGGAAAATGATCTTTCTTTGTAGCATTGTTCAACTTCCTATAATCAATGCACATTCTCCACCCAGTAGTAGTCCTAGTAGGAACCAACTCATTATTCTCATTTTTCACCACAGTGATTCCAGATTTCTTAGGAACTACATGTACTGGGCTCACCCACTCACTATTAGCAATTGGATAAATTACTCCTTCATCTAGCATTTTAAGCACTTCTTTTTTAACCACTTCACTCATATTTGGGTTAAGTCGCCTTTGGGTCTCCCTCACAAGTTTAGCTCCCTCTTCTAAAGTGATTCTATGCATGCACATAGAAGGGCTAATACCCTTTATGTCACTCAATCCCCATCCTATTGCTCTCTTTAATCTTTTAAGCTCACTCACCAACCTCATCTCCTCCCCTTCACTAAGTTCACTAGATATTATCATAGGTAAAGTGTTGTGATCTCCTAAAAACACATATTTCAGGTTCTTAGGTAACTCTTTCAGCTCTAACTCTAGTGAGGGGTTCTTCTCTTCTTTTTCAATGGGGAAAAGCTCACAAATTGGGTCCTCCTTAAGCTCCTCTACTTCAGCACTTCCTAAGGTCTCAAGACAACTGACTATTTCTGCATCAAAAATTTCCAAATCACTATCCAAAGTCAATGCCAGCTCCAATTTATCAGAGGAACCTGTCTGCAAGAAAACATTTGAAACAACTGCATCAACACAATTAATGAAAGAACAATCCTCATATAAAGCAGTTGTAGGAATAGGAGAAGTGTTAAAAATAGAAAATTCCACAGTTTGTCCCAAAACAGTCATTGATAATTTTCCATTCTTAACATCTATCAAAGTATTGGTAGTCGCCATAAAAGGCCTACCCAGCAAAATGGTGTGTGCAGATGGTGAAGAATTACTTACCTCCATGTCAAGAACAATGAAATCCACAGGTACTATCAAACCACCAACTTTAACTAACACATCTTCTATAACCCCTTTCGGGAATCTAAGAGATCTATCAGCTAATTGCAACACCATTTTTGTTGGCTTAAGTTCCCCTAATTCTAAGTCAAGGTACACAGAGTAAGGCATTAAATTCACACTAGCTCCCAAATCACACATGCCATCAGTACATTTTCCATTCCCCCATAGCAATTTGAATAATAAAGATTCCAGGATCCTTTAGCTTAGGAGGTAGTTTATGCTGCAAAACAGCACTAGCTACCTCAGAAACTATCACCTTTTCATTCGGCTCATACCTTTTTTTCTTGGTATTTAGTTCTTTGAAGAATTTAGCATAAGCCGGCATGTTCTTAATTGCTTCAAGTAAGGGTAAGTTGATACTTACCTTAGATAGCATGTTGAAGATATCTGAAAACTGCTTATCTTTTTTATCATCCTTCAACCTGCTAGGGAATGGTATAGGTGGCCGGTATGGATTGCTTGCCTTGTGCAAATATGGTGTAGGGGACTTCTCCATTGATCCTTCTTCAGCACCTTTGTTCTCTAATTCTCTTTCCTTTTTCTTTTCTTGCTCACCTGCATTCACAGAGTTATTTTCAACATTATTATTAATTACCTTGCCACTCCTAAGAACAGTCACTGCTTGTGCCTGCTCAGGTTGACTTGGGAACTTCCCCTTTTGTTGAATCTGCATCTGTTGTGTAAGTTGCCCCACTTGGGTCTCCACCTTCTTAAAAGATGCTTCTAAGGAATCCAGTCTCTTGTTGTTCATCTCTTGGTTTTGAGCACTGACTTTGATGAAAGCTTGTAAACTTTCCTCCAAACTCTCTCTTTTAGGCTGACCTTGATTTGAGGATTGGCCCTGCTGTTGGTTCTGTCTCTGGAGCAAATGGAAAGGCTGTTGAGCATTATTTGTTGTCCAGGAAAAATTGGGGTGACTCCTCCAACCAAGATTGTAAGTGTTGGAGTAAGGATCATTCCTGGCTCTTGGTTGAAATCCCCCCATAGCATTAACTTGCTCAGCTTCATTCCCAAAAGACTCATATGCAGAGGGACATTTATTTGCTCCATGCCCAAATGTCCCACAGATTCCACACACTTCTTGAGTAGATGAAGAAATATTGTTCTTCATGTTTAGCATCTGAACCTGCCTTGTCAACTCAGCTATTTGACTAACCATTTCAGTATTAGCTTCCAGTTGATTCACCCCTTTACTTCTTCCCCTTACACTCTTTTGTTGAGAATTAGCTCCCAACATCTCAAAGATCTCATAAGTCTCATCAGCTGTCTTTTCTCCCATGGCTCCCCCAGCTGCATTATCAACAGTGTTCTGAAATTGCTGGGTGAGACCATCATAGAAAAACTGATTAAGGAGTTGAAGTGGGTAGTGATGATGTGGACACTGGATCAATAGCATCTTGAATCTGTCCCAAGCCTCATGAAATGGCTCTCCTTCAAATTGAGAGAATGTAGCAATCTTTCCTCTCAACTCAGCTGTCTTTTGATGTGAGTAGAACTTGCCCATGAATTTATTGTAAACTTGTTCCCAAGTTGTCAGTGAGTTCTTGGGCAACATCATAAGCCAGCTCTTTGCCCTATCCTTCAAAGTATAAGGGAAACATCTCATCCTCAACTGATCTTCTGTTAGTCCTCCCAAAGGAAAAGTGTTGAGGGTGGAGTAGAAATTCCGAATAAAATTCAAAGGATCTTCATTTGGAACTCCATAGAATGATGGTAGCATGTTGTAGTGAATATTCTTCAACTCATAGTTCCTTGCTGCATCTGTTAGTCTTATGCAAGAAGTGGAAGTCCCAATGACAGGTTTAGCAAAATCTCTCATGGTTCTTTGCCTTTCTTCAGCCATCTTTACAGATTTTTCAGATTCTGACTCAAAATCCGAAATATCTTCCTCTGAAGTATCAAATCTGGTGAAAAGCTCAAACTCCTCTCTGCTCCTTTTTACTCTCTGAATTTCTGGAATGAATGGATGCAACTCTCCTTCGAGTGATCTCCTGCCTTGCATAAACATAAATTGTCTAGAAAAAGAAACAATTAAAAGCAAAAGACAAATAAAATAAAATGAAAACAATGAAAAAATAATCTAAAATATTTATTTTTTTTAAATAAACAATTACGCCAATTAGCCTCCCCGGCAGCGGCGCCAAAAACTTGTTGCGCTCAAATTAACTCTACCACAAAGCGTCACTCGCAAGTATACGAGGTAGCTGTAGCAAAGGTGATCGCCCCAAGGTCGTCTCACAAGGAAGCCAAAGTGGGTAATTGATTATCAAATTAAAAGTAACAAGTAGTAAAGAAATTTAAATTGCAAAGTAATGAAGAAGATTGATTTAAGTTGAAAACGATAAAAATAAACAAAAGCTGATGTTTTGATTCACTTGATAAAAGGGTCTAGGGTTTGCACTTCTCTACTACTTATATGTATAAACGGTTATTCCACTTAACTAATTTAATTTCAAGAATTAAATCTCAAACAACTTAATTAATTGAATAAAGGAAATAAGCTCTCGCATTCAAACCTCTCTCAAATAATCTTGTTCCAATTAAAATAATCCTTTCCTAGGTTATATCTCTAATTCACCTAAGTCCTTAATTGAATTGTTCCAGCATTAGACTTCATCTCTCAATCCATCATCTAATACCTAAAACACACAATTGGTGGCCAATCAATTATATGTAACAATATTTCATTCAATAAAGGCAAAAGAAATTATTAACTAAGAGAATAACCAATTCATACAATCATAGCAGATCCATACAAACCCTAGACTAGATCAAATTAGTTCATGATGCAAACAAACATAATCATCTCATTAATGTTCAAAGAAATCAAAATAGACATGATAATATCCATTAAGACAATTTCAATGTAAAATTAAGAGACAAAGTTCAAGAACAAAACCAAATTACAATCTCCTCGAAGCTCTGAAGAATCTCTTGTTCAAATCTTGCAAGAAGGATATAACAATGGTATGAACAATCTAATCTAGCTAGTTTTGATCCAAAGTGAAATCAAAATTAAGAAAATAAATGTTAAAACCCTAGCTCTAATCTCTGACGGCTCAAAATCTGCTCCAAATCGTCAACAGTTCCCTTAACCTAGCTTTCTTCTTTCCTTTTATACGAAACGTCTGCTTTAAAATTCGGTGCGCGTTTGGTTCATGAGGGACACGGCCAAGTCATGAGGGACACGGCCGTGTGAGAGCTTGTTGGAGGGACACGGCCACAAGACATGGCCGTGTCCCCTGCAAGTGTCCACCTCTGTTGCTTCTCTTCTTTCTTCTTCTTTGGTTGAGTGACACGGCCAAGTCATGAGTGACTTGGCCGTGTTGCACCATGATTGAGGGACACGGCCACATGACTTGGTCGTGTCCCTTGCCTGTGTTCACCTCTGTGCAATTTTGATCTCTTTACTGTGGAACCAAGTGAGACACGGCCAAGTGAAGCTTGACTTGGCCGTGTTGGGTCTTTTTGGACGGACACGGCCAGATGACTTGGCCGTGTCCCTTGCTTGTGTCTGCTACTGGGACTTACTCTTCTTTTTAACTTGGTATGAGACACGGCCAGTGACTTGGCCGTGTCCTCTGCCTGTGTCAGCCACTGCCACTTTCTCCTTCAAATTTGCTTCCTTGCCTTTTTAACCTAACATAAAACTCAAAACAAATCTAAACAAGAAATCAATAGACAATAACCAACACAACATAAACACAATACTAAAAACTACATCAAAAACGACATAAACATTGAAATAAACTAAAACTACCACAATTAAAGAAAACACTAGACAAACCGATTAAAACTAACAAAATACCTAAATAAAACAATAATTAACATAACAAACAAGACACAAAACTATAACAAAAACTAATAAAACAGACCGCCGTGGTTGGCGGTAGAACCGCCTGCTCCGGCGGTCGGACCGCCGGTTCAGGCGGTTGGCGGTCGAACCGCCGGCTCTAGCGGTCGGACCACCGCGGTCGGCGGTTCAGCCCCAAAAAGGCATGAAAATTCACACGTTTTTCGTTTAAACTGATTTTCCGGGAGCTACGGATTTCCAAAAATTATTCCGAGACAATATCCGTGATCCTTGCGTCGCTCCGGACATTTCAAGTACCATGAAGACATACTTTTGGTGAAGTTTGTCGTGATCGTCCGGTCTGACTTGGTCTTTTGCAGTAGAAAATCGGCTTTTCGAGCCTCAAAATTCGAGTATTCACAATTGCCCCCCACTGGGGTCCATAAAAATGATTTATGGGGCCCAGTGGTCGTCTGAAGAGCGAATTTTGAGCGAGGGGTAAAAGACCCGCCTTTTGGCATTTTTGGATTGCTTGCAACACTTCTGATTTTTCTCTGATTGTATCTGACTTTTCTGTACCTGCACTTTTGTTTAGCACAAACAGTACATATGTATGCATGATGTCCCCTTTTATTTTCATAAAGGTATTTATTTGCTTCTTTACAACCATTGCATGCACAACTGGACCAAGAGTCTTCAAAAGGTTGAAAGGATCAATATGGGAAGATATTGATTGAAAACTGTTGCTACTCTTAGAGGTGTAGCTGTAGATTGAGATTTCTTGCATGCTTGTATCAGATTTTGGGATCACCAAGCTCACGTCTTTAGATCTGGTGCCCGAATGAACGAGATGTGTCCTCTTTTTGAGGAATTCTGCTCAATTATCGGATGTGACCCAAATGCCCCTCTTGTAAGGCATGAGGTTCGAGTTGGCTATGTGGGGTCTTTTCAGAGGCTTTTCAACTTTGCAAGGCCTCAAGCTCAAGCTATGATTGTGGATAGGAATAAGGCGATGCTGCTTCCTTTGATTGATGCATTCCTGACTGCTAATTTTGAAGATGAGATTCAACTGAAGCATAGGATGCGAGCTTTTATTTTCTGCCTGTTAGCTGGGTTTCTTTTCAACCGTGACCCTGGCTTTGGAGATTTAAAGTTTTGCCCCATGATTAGGCAGATGGGGATTGATCAGAGGGTTCCTCTTCCTGTTGGGCTTACTGTTGCTGCCCCTATTATGCCCGGAGTTACTCAAGCTGCTCTTCAAACTTGGGTCAGAGACCATCAGATGATCAGGCCTTTTGCTGAGCCTTCCCTTGTTCAGCCTACTCCAGAGTATAGGACCTGGTTTATAGCTGAAGTTTGGCCCGTTGAAAAACCCAGGAGGTATGCCTTGCTGCAGGAGCTGGAGGGAGAGGAGGTGGTTCCTCTTAGCGAGGAGAAGATAGATGTCGCAGAGAGTTCCGGAACTAAGGAAGATACCGAAGACTCTGCCCCACGTAGGAGGCGTAGGATTTAGATCCGAGGGTGACACCATTGCCTGCTTTTTTGGGTTGTCTTTTTATCTTTCTGGTTCTTTTGACATTTTGGGGTTATGACTTGACTTTTTGATTGGTTGGATATTCAATGAGATGAATGACTCTTACTGAATGACTCTTTTTGTAACAAATGATTCTTTTTTTTTGTAATGAATGATTCTTAATGAATGACTTTTTTTTGTTTGCTTTCCAAGCATTATCTACTTTATTTACTTGCTCTAATTTTTACCTAAGCTGTCCTTTCAGATTTTCAACTTAGCGAGCTCTTACCCATTCTTGCCTAAGCCGCCCTTTGCGGGTTTTCGACTTAGTGGGCCCCCACTATTGCCTAAGCCGCCCTTTATGGATTTTCGACTTAGCGGGATTTTTCTTTTTTTTTTTCTTTCTTTTTTTTATGTTGGCAGAAGAAAAATGAACCAATGATTTTTATTAAAATTTAGACCGTGCTCAAGGAGAGCTGCCTACATATCTCGAATTAGTTTGCGAGAATCAGGTCTAATGTAGTTCCTTACAATGCATGATTATACATAATATTTCTTTAATTGATCTAGATTGCATGGGTTTGTGAACTCCAGACCATCCAAATCAGACAAGATGACGGCTCCACTGGAAAGTATTTTCTTTACAATGTAGGGTCCAGCCCAAAGAGGACGAAACTTCCCACGAGGATCTGTAACAGGTGTTCTGATCTCTTTCAGAACCAAACAACCTTCTTCCAACTTTCGATCTTTGACCTTTTTGTTGAAATGTCTGGCCATTCGCCTCTGATACCCTTGAATCTGATGTAGAGCTTGAAGTCTTTTTTCATCCAAACCCAACAACTGATGGTGATAATTGCTAATCCATTCAGCTTCATTTATCTGACTTTCTTGAATTATCCTCGCCGATTGAACTTTCAGTTCAATGGGGAGTACTACTTCCATTCCGTACACCAGTGAATATGGGGTTGCCCCAGTAGGAGTTCTAATTGATGTTCTATATCCCCACAAAGCCAGCGGTAAATTCTCATGCCAACGCCTATGTTCCTTGATCATTTTTTGTATGATCACCTTTATAGACTTGTTCGCTGCTTCTACAGCTCCATTTGTTTGAGGTCTATAAGGAGAGGACTTATGATGCTGGACATTCTTATCCTTCAAGAGCTTAGCAAATTCTACTTGGAAATGAGTTCCATTATCAGTGATAATCTCAAATGGCGTTCCGTACCGACAAATGATGTTGGTTCGGACAAACTGTGCTGCCTTTTTGGCATTTAATTCCGCATAGGAAGCTGCTTCAACCCACTTTGTGAAGTAATCCACCGCTACCAAGATAAACTGATGTCCATTCGAGGATTTTGGATGTATTTTGCCAATTATATCTATTCCCTAAGTAGCGAAAGGCCATGGAGAAGTGATCGGATTCAGAGCAACGGGAGGTTGCTTCTGCAACTTAGCAAATATCTGGCACTGATGGCATTCTTGCACAAATGCCACACAGTCTGCATTCATGGTGGACCAATAATATCCTAGATTGGCAATTTTTTGAGCCAAGGCGATCCCATACATGTGTGGCCCTGATTCGCTACCATGTACCATTTCCATTATCTGCTTAGCCTCTGCTTCATTCACACACCTTAGGTGCATTCCATTCCAACTCCTCTTGTAGAGGATATCTCCATTAAGAATGTAACCTGTGGCCAGCTGCCTTATGGCCCTCTGATCAACCTTTGATGATCCCTCCGGATAACTTCCATCCTTGAGATAACTTTTGATATCCCAAAACCATGGTTTACCATCGGTCAAATGCATTACATGGGCAGGTCATTTCTAAAGCTGAACTTTCAATGGACGAATGGCTTTCCCCTCCTTGATATTGATCATGGAAGCTAAAGTAGCCAGGGCATCAACAAACTGATTCTTTGCTCTTGGGAGATATTCGAAGGACAGATCATCGAATTGTTGTGCCAAATGATCAAGGCGTTGTAGGTAAGGAACCAAACGCTCTTCTCTTATCTTCCATTTCCTTAAAGCTTGTGATACTATTAAAATAGAATCACCATAGACCTTTAGGTTCTTAATCCCCAATCCCAGGGCGGCTTCGAGCCCATTGATGCAAGCTTCATATTCCGCTTCATTGTTTGTGCAGCTAAAGTCAAGTTTAACTGCAAAGGGAATGTATTCTCCACAAGGAGTTTTGAACACAATCCCAATCCCATTTCCATGATAATTGGATGCCCCATCAAAATACATCTCCTAAACACTTCTTTCCACATTCAAGAGGTCTTCGTCAGGGAAATTCATTTCTCGCAGCTCATCTTTTACGGGCAATTCTGCTAATTGGTCAGCTATTGCGCCACCTTTCACAGCTTTCCTTTGAATGAATTTTAAGTCAAAGGCTGCCAATGTTGACACCCACTTTGCCATTTTGCTGTCCAAAACAGGCCTCTCCATAAGGAATTTCAAGGGACTCTGTTCTGCGATGACACAAGTAGTGTAAGAAGACAAGTAGTGTTGTAACTTTGTGCAAGCCCAATACAATGCTAAACACAACTTCTCAATCTTGTTATACTTTAACTCATAGTCCAGCATCCTTTTGCTGAGGTAGTAAATTGCATTTTCCACTTTTGTAAACTTTCAGCTTCTTGAGCTAGCATTGCACCCATGGCTTCATCTGTTACAGACAAATACAAGAGCAGAGGCTTTCCCATTCTGGGAGGTTGTAGAATTGGCGGACTTAACAAGTATTATTTGATCTTGTCGAAGGCCTTTTGGCAGTCTTCATTCCATTCTTGTGAAGCTCCTTTCCTTAGTAGCTTAAAGATTGGACCACAATTCTCTGCCAATTGCGATATGAATCGACTGATATACTGTAATCTACCTAGCAAGCCTCGAATCTCCTTTTCTGTTCTTGGCGGAGGCATTTTCAGAATAGCCTTTGACTTTGCTGGATCAACTTCTATTCCTCTCTTGCTGACCAAATACCCCAAAAATAAGCCTGATGTTGCTCCAAATAGGCACTTTGCAGGATTAAGCTTCAAATTGTACTTGCGAAGTCTAAGGAAGAACTTCTCAAGTGCTTCAACGTGTTCTTCTGGAGACTTTGACTTAACAATCATATCATCAACATACACTCCTACTTCTTTGTGAATCATGTCATGAAAGACTGTTGTCGCCATCCTTTGGTAGGTAGCCCCTGCATTTATCAACCCAAAAGGCATAACCCTGTAGCAGAAAGTGCCCCATTCTGTAATGAAAGCTGTCTTCTCTTTGTCTGGTGGGTGCACTAGGATCTGATTGTACCCAACCGCGAGGTCAGTCATGGAAACCATCCTATGCCCAGCCATCCTGTCTATCAGCAAATCGATGTGTGGTAGTGGAAAATCGTCCTTGGGACATGCCTTATTCAAATCTCTATAGTCAACACACATCCTGACCTTTCCATCTTTCTTCGGGACTGGCACGATGTTTGCTAACCAGGAAGGGTAGGCAATTGGTTCTATGAACTTATTGCCCAGTTGCTTGGAAACCTCCTCTTTAATTTTCAAAGACCATTCAGGCTTCATTCTTCTCAATTTCTGCTTAACCGGCTTCGCATATGGGTATAGTGGAATCTTATGAACTGCTATGGCTGGGTCTATTCCCGTGACATCACTTGCCTTCCACATGAAGCAGTCGACATATCTTTTGATGCACTCAACAACCTGTTCCTTATTCACACAATCATATGCAATGTATGTATGTTCATTTTCTTTGCCAATCATTATTTTTTCATTTATTTCTTTTATTTCATCTATTTCATTTTTGCTAGATAATACTTGGAAAGCAAAAGACACAGGGTAACCAAGAACTTGAACAGTTTCATTAATAATGGCGGAGTCATCTCCCAGAGTTACATCATATTCGACATCAGGGTTTTCTATTCCTGAAGCTAAGAAAGACTCAGAACTAGACTCTGACTCAGTGTTTGACTCAGAATTTGACTCAGTACAAGACTCAGGTTCAGGGTGTGACACATGACTAGATTTGACTACAGCAGCTTGTCCCTCCTCGGCATACCAGTTCATTAGTGGTCCATCTGTGGTCTTGATCAGCTTCGTGAGGTCCCTTTTGTCTTTGACATTGGTTATCATAGCAACCTCATCAAAGAGACTAGGCTGCATGAAATCCTCCACTTGTGAGCCAGTTATAGGTTATGGTTCTTCTTCTTTTATGGCTAAAATATCATCGAACATCTCAAAACCCGATAGCTTCTTTCCAGTCACAGGAGAATAGAATGGTTCCTGAAAACCACAGTAAGGAACTGCTTTTCCAGGTTTGCAGAAGTGACCATTCAGAGTTCTAAAATAAGGGCGCATTTTGAGGCTTCTTGCCCCCCAATTCTTCCTTTTCTTCCTTCCATGCTCAAACTCTTCTATCTCCTCATCTGTGGGTTTCTACCCCAGGCCAAAAGTTCCCTTATTCTCAGGTTCTTCCCATGACCGCACTACGGGTGTTTTCCTCCCAGACTTTATCATTTCCATTCCGGGCAGCAGACCTACCCTTAGCATCATTCCCACCAGGCAATTGATTTGGACCTCTCCAAAATCATACAAGATAAATGGCCCTTTGGGTTTTTCTCCTTCAATGCATTGGACTGTATCATAATGGAAACCAGTCAAGGTCATGGCGGTTTCGCCAGGAACAACCTCAAAGAGAGACTGATCCATGGTTCTCTTGTTGATTTCACAGGTGTCACCTTTGATAGTGATGATTCTTCCTTCAAAAGGGAACTTAAGTTTTTGATGTAATGAAGAAGGGACAACATTATTCTAATGAATCCACGGCCTTCCAAGGAGGAGATTAAAGCTCGCGGGTACATCAATGACTTGGAAGGGCACTCTCATTTTCACCGGCCCAATAGCAATTTCCAGAGTGGCAACACCCAAAATTTCTCTTCGAGTGTTATCATATGCTCTAACAATCTGATCAGAAGGTGTAAGATCTGTAGCCTCCAACCCCAGACAACTTGCTACCTTCAAGGGACATACATTTAAGGCTGACCCATTATCAATGAGAACCATGGGAACAGTCTTTCCCCCAGTTTGTATGGTGATGTATAGAGCATCATTGTGTTTACTGCCATCTTCTGGTAGGTCTGTATCAGAAAATTGGATACTCAATGCCTTGGTTGATTGAGTCAAAGTGGCCACCAAAGCTTCTGGGCTTGTGTCCACTATGTATCAAGTTGACTTAAAGCTTCACCGAGAGCATGACGGTGTGGGAATGAGGAAGCAAGGAGCTCCCAAATTGATACCCTAGCTTGAGTTTGCTTAAGCTGAGAGGACAAGGTCTTCTTTTGGCTCTGGTGTCTTCTTATGGGGGTGATTTGAGGTTGAAGGGGCTTTTCCCAAGTTGAGTGGCTGATATTGCCTTCCGCTTCTTGTCAAAGCGTCGACCTCTTCAGCAAGGTCATTCAAATCCAACACACACACTTCATTCATTTCTAAGAGAAGTTTGAAAGGATCAAACAACTCTTCTTCCACCGTGATGGCGTGGATGGAATGATTAGGCAAAGGGTTAGTATTAATGTTCGGTTGACTCCTGAGAGGAATGATGTCACCCCTATCCACCAAATCCTGGATGCGGTTTTTCAGAGTCCAGCAAGCATCTGTTCTATGCCCTTTTCCTTGATGGTATTCACAGTACTCATTGACCTTATAATTGGAGGGTAATGGGTTTGGAGGAGGCCTCGGGTCCAAAGGCTTCAAGTGCTTTCCTTCCATAGCCTTTTTAAACACTAGATGAAGGGGCACCCCAAGGTCGGTATATTGCCTTCTTGGCTGATTTCTCTGCCTAAGATTGCCCACACGTAAAGGATTCGCAGGGGCAATATTGGCCACTTCATTGACCTTGCTTGAGGAAGTAGCTTGGCCTTGTTTCCTATACTTCGAAGTAGCTCCCTCATCTACTATTTTACCCAATTGTATCAAGTCTTCTACCTTAGTTGCGGTCGCAATGAGCGATTTGAAAGTAGGTAGGTATTGGGTTTGCAGTTGATCTTGATATGTAGGCCTTAAATTCCTGATTATAATATCAATCTGCTCCTGTTCTGAAGGGCGATTGATCATTTGGGTGGCTTTTGCCCTCCACCTCGTAAGGAACGAGGAGAAGGGTTCATTGTTGTTTTGTTTGGTAGTCTCAAGTTCTCTTCTAGTGACATCCACCTCAATATTATAGTGGTATTGAGTGTTAAATGTATTGCAGATGTCTTCCCAGGTCTTAATCTTAGCACGGTCCAGGCTTACAAACCATTTTAGGGCAGCCCCAGTCAAGGATTGTTGAAAGAGTTGAGCAAAGAGCTCATCATTTAAACCCCAAGGGCTCAAGGCCCCCACATACATCTTCAAATGGGTTTTAGGGCAAGTGGTCCCATCAAATCTGTCCATCCCAGGCATCTTGAATTTTGGAGGCAATCTAGCTTGGGGAAACAAGGATAAGGAATCCATGCCTACCACTTCTTTATGAGTTTTCATGGCAGTGATTGACCTTTCAAGCAATTCAAGTTTCTTTTTCAATTCATCAGTTTCATTCTTAGAGGGTGGATCCTCCAAATTGATGACAGGGGTATTGTTCTGAGCAGTCATGGGGGTACTAGTTTGCCCCACAATGGGTTCCTTTCCTAAATTTCCAGGAGTAGAGGCCGTCTTTGGTGCCCCTCCTGTAACACCCCTTCCCAACCTACATATGTAAGCTGAGTAGAGGCGCCACACTAACCTAATGTTGCTACCAATTTTACTTAGTCAAATTTTAGTTCCAATTTTTTTACAAAATTTTTGCCATAGTTTCGCCTAAAAATTGAGTCCCAAGTGTCGACAAAACCGGTTTTTTTTCTTATTTTAAAAACATTTTACACAAACCAATGCAAACAAAATCATTCTCAGTACACTCCCAATAAATCCCCCTTGTAACCTCAACTACAACCTGCAAAAAGGATTTACACTTCTAGTACAACATAAAATAAAGGTTTTGTGACAACCCCCATATTTAAATATTACACAGCGGAAGTTATAAAATATTTACATATTTACAAATTCATATACATCAAAACTCAAGTTTTACAACACATAAAATTTATACATGATTGGCAAGTCTGCTCTGATCTTTAAGCTCCCAAAATGGATTCTTCAAGGTCTACTCTCACTAGGTCTTGATGAACTCTCGGGTTCAACTCTATCCACTCTACTACCTGCGCGATTAAACACTATCGCGCTAAGCCAACGGCTTAGTAAGATAAAACATGCTAACAGTATGCTTTAATGAAATGCAATGCCACATATGTTATTGATAAGATCAACATCATAAATATAAAGTTAACCACACAATTATGCATTTCACAAATCATAGTCATATGAGCATACCACATTTCAACATCTTTTCACATTCAACATTAATCAATCATACTCCATAACCAACATCTCATTTCATTAAACTCATAACATTATTTAGGACATTCATATAACCTTGACACCTATGGGCCCAACAAGTATTTAATACGATATTCAGAGTTCAGAGTTACTGCTTTGGTTCATAGTCACAATAATCACGCCCGTAGGCAATGTATATACATGTATCTCTATCCATGGATAGTGTAACAGACCCAGTCTCTTGGATCATCAACTCAACACATATGAGGAGATCCTCAACCCGGCAAGACTGTTACAAATCATATATCTCATAGTGTAACAGACCCAGTCTCTTGGACCATCAACTCAACACCTATGAGGAGGTCCTCAACCCGGCAAGACTGTTACCTTTCATCATTTCTTAGGCATGCCACCCAAATCCAGAACTCTGAAACTGAATAACATATTAAACAAACAATTCATTTCCATTCTCAATTCTCATCACATTTAGGCAAACATGCCTTCTTTCTTTCAATTACATCATCTTAGCCAATAACAATGGCTTCACATTTCATTTCACAATATAACATCTCATTATTCAAGTATATATATATATATCTCATCCATGATCACATTATATTTCACATAACATCATTCATAAATATCAACATTTCATTCCACATTACTCATGAAACACATTACCATTCCAAAATCGAATCAACATATTTTTCAGTCATTCTAGACTCATAGAGGCACAACATATCAAAAATTCACTTCAAGAACATTTTTCTAAAATTAATTAAAAATCATACAAGTCACAGCCTTTACTAATCCTAAAACAGAAACAATTTCACTAAACACCAATCTTACTCTTCCATCACCAACACCAACCCAACTTCTCATCTATCAAGCAAAATCAATACTCACAATCATACCATAAGCAACTTAATCATACCACTTCAAAAGAATTGAAGAAATTAGAGAAAAGATCTTACCTTAGTTAAAAACTTCTTAAATCAACACTTGAACACTTAATCTTTCTTCAATTTAAGCTTGAAATCATCAAAACCATCACTTGTCTCTTTCTTTCTCTTTGGCTATGGAGGGCCGGCCATCAACAAGAAGAAGAAGAAGAAATGATGAAGAAAACACAAGTCAAACCTTCTTTAAATATCCACCATGTGATTTTATCCAAGCAATTACCAAAGTGCCCTTATTCACATAATTATCTTTTTGTCTTATATGTGCCCAATTAAGTAATTTACCAATCTCAAATAAATATCTTCTCTTGCATTGACCAAGCCTTTTGACCACTTTATATGTCATATATATTAACATATACACAACATATAAATTTGTCTCTAAACCCTATTTCTTCCCAAAATACATATACATATACTTTCTCTTCTCAATTTCTTTTCTCTTACAATTTAACACATATATTCAATCCAATATATAACATTAACAACAACAACAATATGCAAAACTTCTAGGGCATAAATGAGGATATTACAATTCTCCCCCTCTAAAAAGAAATTTCGTCCTCGAAATTACCTGATATCAACTCTGAAATAGTTGAGGATATTGCTCTCGCATAGTTTGCTCACTTTCCCAAGTTGCTTCTTCTTTTGCATGATTCTTCCAAAGAATCTTCACCAATGGCACTTTCTTGTTCCTCAATTCTTTCACATCACGTGCCAAGATAGCAACTGGTTCTTCTTCAAATGTCAAATTTGGGCTCACTTCGATAGACTCAAATGGCAACACATGAGATGGATCTGACCTGTACCTCCTCAACATAGAAACATGGAATACATTATGAATACGATCCAACTCAGGTGGCAAAGCAAGTCGATATGCAACTGGCCCAACTCTTTCTAACACTTCATACGGCCCAATGAAACGAGGACTCAATTTTCCTTTCCGACCGAACCTCAAAATCTTCTTCCAAGGAGATACTTTCAAAAACACCTTATCTCCAACATCAAACTGAATGTCTCTCCTCTTCAGATCTGCATAAGACTTCTGTCGGTCTGAAGCTGCTTTTAACCTACCTCGGATCAACTTCACTTTTTCCTCAGTTTCTTGAATCAAATCAGGTCCAATTATTTTACCTTCACCAAGTTCACTCCAACAAAGAGGTGTTCTGCACCGTCTACCATACAATGCCTCGAACGGTGCCATACCAATGCTAGATTGGTGACTGTTGTTGTAAGCAAACTCCACAAGAGGTAAGAATCTATCCCAACTTCCAGTGAAATCGATGACATAGCTTCTCAACATATCCTCAATAATCTGTATCACCCTCTCTGACTGTCCATCCGTCTGTGGATGAAAAGCAGTACTGAAGTGTAGTCGAGAACCCAAAGCACTATGCAAACTCTTCCAAAATCTTGAAGTAAACCGGGGATCTCGATCAGACACTAAAGAAGTTGGAACACCATGCAATTTCACAATCTCATGGATATACAGCTCAGCCAATCTCTCCAAAGAATAATCCATTCGAACCGAAAGGAAATGAGCTGTTTTAGTCAATCTATCCACAATCACCCATATAGCATCATGCTTCTTTTGTGTCAATGGCAAACCAGACACAAAATCCATTGTCACTCTTTCCCACTTCCATTCTAGCACTGACAATGGTTGAAGCAACCCGGTTGGGACTTGATGCTCTGCTTTAACCTTCTGACAGGTGAGACATTTCGACACAAAATCTGCAATGTCTCTCTTCAAACCAATCCACCAATAATGCTGTCTCAAATCATGATACATCTTCGTATTACCCGGATGCATAGCAAACATTGACTGATGAGCTTCTTCCAAAATGACCCTTTTCAATTCAGCATCATCGGGTACACACAATCTGCTCTTGAACCAGAGACTCCCATCGCTCTTCACAATAAAATCTCTAGTCTTCCCATTCTTGTAATCTGAAATAATCTTCTGAATCTTCATATCAATCAACTGAGCCTCTTTGATCTGATCTAACAAAACTGGTTTCAAAAGCAACTGTGCCAACAATGCACCATCGTCACAAGATACAAAGTTAGCACGCAGAGCTCTCAATTCAACAAGCAACGAGAGCGAATAAATTGTTAAACCAGCTAAAGACTTCCGACTTAAGGCATCAGCAACAACATTTGCTTTACCTGGATGATAGTCAATCAAACAGTCGTAGTCTTTAATCAACTCCAACCATCTCCTCTGACGAAGATTGAGTTCTTTCTGGACACCCAAATACTTCAAACTCTTGTGATCAGTGTAGATGAAACATTTCTCCCCAAACAGATAGTGGCGCCAAATCTTCAATGCAAACACAATGGCAGCCAATTCCAAATCATGGGTTGGATAGTTAAGCTCATGCGGTTTCAACTGTCGAGATGCATAAGCTATAACTTTACCTTCTTGCATCAATACACACCCCAAACCTCTATGTGAAGCATCACTGTAGATCACATAAGGTTTACCTTCAACAGGTAAAGTAAGAACAGGCGCTTGAGTTAACAATTCTCTCAACTGCTCAAAACTCGCCTGACACTGATCCGTCCACACAAATCTCACTCCCTTACGAAGCAATCTGGTGAGTGGAGTAGCTATCAAAGAAAACCCTTTCACAAACCGCCTGTAATAGCCTGCCAAACCCAGAAAACTTCTAATCTCAGTCACAGACTTGGGTGGACTCCAATTCAATATAGCTTCAACTTTGCTCGGATCAACTCTAATACCCTCTGCTGAAACTATATGTCCGAGAAAAGCTACTTGATCCAACCAGAACTCACATTTCGACAATTTGGCAAATAATTGCTTTTCTCTCAAAATCTGCAACACAAACCGCAGATGCATATCATGTTCCTCTTCATTCCGCGAATACACCAGTATATCATCAATGAAGACCACTACAAACTGATCCAAATAGGGCCTAAACACTCTATTCATCAAATCCATAAAAGCTGCAGGTGCATTCATCAGACCAAAAGGCATAACTAGAAATTCATAATGCCCATACCTGGTCCGAAAAGCAGTCTTAGGAACATCTTCACTTCTTACCCTCAGCTGATGGTACCCAGATCTCAAATCAATTTTGGAGAACACTGACGCTCCCTTCAACTGATCAAAGAGATCATCGATTCTAGGCAAAGGATATTTATTCTTAATGGTCACCTTGTTCAATTGCCTATAATCGATACACAACCTCATAGTACCATCTTTCTTCTTCACAAAAAGCACAGGAGCTCCCCAAGGAGAAACACTGGGGTGAATAAATCATTTGTCCAACAACTCCTGTAATTGCACTTTCAACTCCCTCAATTCTGCTGGTGCCATTCTATAAGGAGTAATAGAGATAGGAGTGGTACCAGGCAACAATTCAATACCGAACTCCACCTCTCTCTCAGGAGGTAACCCTGGCAACTCCTCTGGAAACACATCTGGGAACTCTGCAACTGTGGCAATGCTATCAATGGGAGAACTTCTTACTCTAGTATCTACCACATGAGCAAGATAGGCTTCACACCCCTTTCTAATCAACCTCCTGGCTGCAACAGCTGAAACAAATAAGGAGGCTAGCTGTTCCTGCTCATTAGATACTATCACCTCTCTACCATCACCCGTTCTCAAAGAAACAATTTTCTTTTTACAATCCACCACAGCTCCATGTCGAGATAGCCAATCCATACCTAAAATCACATCATAATCCTTAAATGGCATCTCAATCAAATCCCCAAGGAACTCCTCACCCTGTACCACTACTGCACTATCTCTATGCACCTTACTCACAACCACACTATGCCCTAACGGATTTGTTACCAACACATCAAATCCTAGGGACTCAGCATGCAAATCAGATACAGGCAAAACAGATGCACTAATATATGAATGCGTGGAACCCGGATCAATCAAAGCAAGTACTGGAGTATTAAATAAAGAAAAAGTACCAGCTATGACTGCTGATGCATCTGGCTGCCTCTGCATAACATACATCCTCTGGGAAGATCCAACCTCCTCTGGTCTACCCTCCCTGGATGTAGCACCTCCTCTAGAACTGAATCCTGGTCTACCTCCTCGGCTGGCACCTCTGCCTCCTCTGCCTCCCCTCACACTAGCTCGAGAAGCAGCAGAATCAACTGACATCTGCTCCTGCCTCTCAGGACAGTCTCTCACAAAGTGGTCAGGTGATCCACACCTGAAGCATACCCCTGATCTACTATGCCTCCAACAAACGCCCCCATGTCTTCCACCACACTGGTTACACACAGGTAAGGTGGATCTCTGAACTCCAGGAGTAGGAGCACTCCCTCCTGAAGCTGCAGGTCTAAATCTCTGCCTCTGGAACTGCACTGACCTACCCGCTGGTCTCTGGCTCCTACTACTCCGAGGAACAAAACTTCCTCTACCCCTCTTCGCAGAAGAAGACCCTGCCTCAAATTGGGGCCTCCTAACCCTAACCTCTTCCTCTGAAGCAGCTGCAATAACTTGAGCTCGCTCTACACTTCGAGCTGCTGCCACAAGCTGTGAGAAATCCTGATATCTGGATCCAGCCACTAAGCACATGATCGAGGGCCTCAATCCCTCCTCAAATCGCCGACATCTATCAATCTCATCAGCAATGATGCCCCCAGCATACTGGCTCAGTCGAATAAACTCAACCTCATACTCAGTTACGGTCCGATGATCTTGCTTCAAATCTAGAAACTCTCTTTTCTTCCCATCTTTATACTCCCTAGGAGTATACTTCAACTCAAATTCCCTCAGAAAATCAGTGTAAGACAGTGTTGGAGGATTATCCATAGAATGGGGCACTGTCTTCCACTAGTCATAGGCATCCTTCTGTAGCAAAGATCTTGCATAGTCAAACTTCTCCTCTAAAGTGGCTTGCAACTGCACAAATACCCTCTGAACTCTATCAAGCCACTGTTCTGCTACAGCCGGATCAACTATACCAAAGAAATCCTCTGCTCCATATTTCCTTAGCTTATCATAGTGCCTTACTGGTATTGAAGGCTGAGGGGGTGGTGGCGGTGGCTGTGGTTGCACAGGTGCTTGTCTCATAGCTTCCATCATAGGCCTAAACCAGGTTGGCGGAACCTCCTCCCCAGCTGGTCTACCCGACACCGAAGCAGGTGCCTCCTCAACACTATCAACCCTAGCTCCCTCAGCAGGAGCAATACTCTCGGCACTACCCTCAATCGACTGATGTGAGTGAGAATCCATCACAACCTAAGTCTGCAAACACAATAGAATACCTCTTATTAAAGATCAGAGACTGCCAATCCCAAACATGTATTTTTGTTCAAAAACTCACTTTTTAAGTAAAAATAGTCTTTTTCTTACATTTTACCTAGGTTGAGAATCTCAAACCTAGGCTCTGATACCAAAACAATTGTAACACCCCTTCCCAACCTACATATGTAAGCTGAGTAGAGGCGCCACACTAACCTAATGTTGCTACCAATTTTACTTAGTCAAATTTTAGTTCCGATTTTTTTACAAAATTTTTGCCATAGTTTCGCCTAAAAATTGAGTCCCAAGTGTCGACAAAACCGGTTTTTTTTCTTATTTTAAAAACATTTTACACAAACCAATGCAAACAAAATCATTCTCAGTACACTCCCAATAAATCCCCCTTGTAACCTCAACTACAACCTGCAAAAAGGATTTACACTTCTAGTACAACATAAAATAAAGGTTTTGTGACAACCCCCATATTTAAATATTACACAGCGGAAGTTATAAAATATTTACATATTTACAAATTCATATACATCAAAACTCAAGTTTTACAACACATAAAATTTATACATGATTGGCAAGTCTGCTCTGATCTTTAAGCTCCCAAAATGGATTCTTCAAGGTCTACTCTCACTAGGTCTTGATGAACTCTCGGGTTCAACTCTATCCACTCTACTACCTGCGCGATTAAACACTATCGCGCTAAGCCAACGGCTTAGTAAGATAAAACATGCTAACAGTATGCTTTAATGAAATGCAATGCCACATATGTTATTGATAAGATCAACATCATAAATATAAAGTTAACCACACAATTATGCATTTCACAAATCATAGTCATATGAGCATACCACATTTCAACATCTTTTCACATTCAACATTAATCAATCATACTCCATAACCAACATCTCATTTCATTAAACTCATAACATTATTTAGGACATTCATATAACCTTGACACCTATGGGCCCAACAAGTATTTAATACGATATTCAGAGTTCAGAGTTACTGCTTTGGTTCATAGTCACAATAATCACGCCCGTAGGCAATGTATATACATGTATCTCTATCCATGGATAGTGTAACAGACCCAGTCTCTTGGATCATCAACTCAACACATATGAGGAGATCCTCAACCCGGCAAGACTGTTACAAATCATATATCTCATAGTGTAACAGACCCAGTCTCTTGGACCATCAACTCAACACCTATGAGGAGGTCCTCAACCCGGCAAGACTGTTACCTTTCATCATTTCTTAGGCATGCCACCCAAATCCAGAACTCTGAAACTGAATAACATATTAAACAAACAATTCATTTCCATTCTCAATTCTCATCACATTTAGGCAAACATGCCTTCTTTCTTTCAATTACATCATCTTAGCCAATAACAATGGCTTCACATTTCATTTCACAATATAACATCTCATTATTCAAGTATATATATATATATCTCATCCATGATCACATTATATTTCACATAACATCATTCATAAATATCAACATTTCATTCCACATTACTCATGAAACACATTACCATTCCAAAATCGAATCAACATATTTTTCAGTCATTCTAGACTCATAGAGGCACAACATATCAAAAATTCACTTCAAGAACATTTTTCTAAAATTAATTAAAAATCATACAAGTCACAGCCTTTACTAATCCTAAAACAGAAACAATTTCACTAAACACCAATCTTACTCTTCCATCACCAACACCAACCCAACTTCTCATCTATCAAGCAAAATCAATACTCACAATCATACCATAAGCAACTTAATCATACCACTTCAAAAGAATTGAAGAAATTAGAGAAAAGATCTTACCTTAGTTAAAAACTTCTTAAATCAACACTTGAACACTTAATCTTTCTTCAATTTAAGCTTGAAATCATCAAAACCATCACTTGTCTCTTTCTTTCTCTTTGGCTATGGAGGGCCGGCCATCAACAAGAAGAAGAAGAAGAAATGATGAAGAAAACACAAGTCAAACCTTCTTTAAATATCCACCATGTGATTTTATCCAAGCAATTACCAAAGTGCCCTTATTCACATAATTATCTTTTTGTCTTATATGTGCCCAATTAAGTAATTTACCAATCTCAAATAAATATCTTCTCTTGCATTGACCAAGCCTTTTGACCACTTTATATGTCATATATATTAACATATACACAACATATAAATTTGTCTCTAAACCCTATTTCTTCCCAAAATACATATACATATACTTTCTCTTCTCAATTTCTTTTCTCTTACAATTTAACACATATATTCAATCCAATATATAACATTAACAACAACAACAATATGCAAAACTTCTAGGGCATAAATGAGGATATTACACCTCCCAATTCAGCCAGGATGGCTACCCTTTAGGCAACCAAAGCCTCATCAATTCTCTCTTGCATCCTAGCTTCAATTTCCTTAACCTGTCCATCTAGCAAGGCCTTAATCTGTTCAATAGTAGCCATTTCAGTAATTGGAGCAGTTGGTGAAATTGGGGTAGCAGGACTTGTGGGTGATTGCACAGTTGGAGTTGGTGTAGCTTGTGTGGGTGAAGGCACACGGATAGTGGATACCTGAAAAGGTTAAGGGCAAGAGATCAGGGTAGTGTGTAGGATAGGAAAACTCTTGGTCCACTTATATACATCAAAAGTTTTCCCCAAAAGATTTTCCCCCAAAATAATGTTGTCATGTTGCATGAATGCACCTCATCACATCATAATTCATTTTAATGGAATGTGGCACTATCATTGGGTACATACAACCTAAGGGAAGGTTCTATTGTTCATGAAAAATAGAGAATTGGCTCATAATAGGGACCCTTGAGTCTTGAGTAAGATATACCTAACCACATGTGAAACAAAGAGTTTCGCGTGGGTCCAACAGTACGATTACTCATGGGCCACTCCAAAAGGATTGGAATGGTTTGCGACAACAGGGAGGACGCTTTGGCTGTCCGCCGGCATAATCAAGGAGACCTGCCGGTCAACGCTACTTGCTATCCAGACTCAGAATTTTGAACAGAAAGAGAAGAAATTCATTTGAAAACAAATTTTTTTTTATGCAATGGAGGAAAAGGATTCCCCCATATAATGCAAGAGAAAAAGATTCTCTGAATGACAAAATAAATGCACAATTAATCAAACAAGGAGTCCATTAAAGGAAAAAGATTTCTTTTGTCAATTTTCAATCCAATATCCCCAAGGAGGGGATATATATTGCTAAGGTACCCTGCAAAATGAATAAAAGTACCCTAAAGAAGGGCAAATCAATTAAATGAATAATAATAGTCTACTAGGATCCCATAAATTATTATTATTATTATTTTTTATTTTATTATTATTATTTTTTTTATGGTCCCCAGAAAGATTCTTTTAGTCAATTTTCAATTCTAATGTCCTTAAAGAAAGGACAACCATTGCTAAGGTACCCTGCAAAATAAATAAAAATACCCTAAAGAAGGGCAAGTTAATCAAATAAACAATAGTAGTCTACTAGGATCCCATAAATCATTTTCATGGTCCCTAGTGTCAAATTAATCAAATAAGCAATAGTAGTCCACTAGAATCTCATAAATCATTTTTATGATCCCCAGTGAAGTCGCCAAATTGTGAACCTCAGTTTCCACCCGAAAAGGATTCGGATGAACGTTCACTTGTTATTAGGAGTCGCCACTCAGTTTTTTTCTGTTCAAAGGGAAAAACTAAGAAAACCCTTGTTTGACTCCAATAATGCATCCAATGTAAAGGTTTCTAATCTGCGAACCCAAGGAGGATTCGGGGACTATGTCATGCATTCGACTAACTTGCCAATAAAAGAAATAAAACTAAATAAACCTCAAATAGCAAGTCCACAATCCACTAACAATTTGTTCGTCCTTTTCCTTGTTTTTTAGGTTTGTTTCTTTTTTTTGCAAGTTAATCAAATGCATGACATAGTCCCCGAATCCTCCTTGGGTTCATAGATTAGAAACCTTTACATTGGATGCATTATTGGAGCCAAACAAGGGTTTTCTTAGTTTTACCCTTTGAACAAAAAAAACTGAGTGGCGACTCCCAACAACAAGTGAATGTTCATTCGAATCCTTTTCGGGTGGAATTAGAGGTTCACATCACTGATATATGAGTTAAAGTATAACAAGATTGAGAAGTTGTGTTTAGCATTGTATTGGGCTTGCACGAAGTTACAACACTACTTGTCTTCTTACACCACTTATGTCATCACGGAACAGAGTCCCTTGAAATTCCTTATGGAGAGGCATGTTTTGGACAGCAAAATGGCAAATTGGGTGTCAACATTGGCAGCCTTTGACTTAAAATTCATTCAAAGGAAAGCTGTGAAAGGTGGGGCAATAGCTGACCAGTTAGCAGAATTACCCGTAAAAGACGAGATGCGAGAAATGAATTTCCCTGACGAAGACCTCTTGAATGTGGAAAGGAGTGTTTGGGAGATGTACTTTGATGGGGCATCCAATTATCATGGAAATGGAATTGGGGTTGTGTTCAAAACTCCTTGTGGAGAATACATTCCATTTGCAGTTAAACTTGACTTTAGCTGCACAAACAATGAAGCAGAATATGAAGCTTGCATCAATGGGCTTGAAGCCGCCCTGGAGTTGGGAATTAAAAACCTAAAGGTCTATGGTGATTCTATTTTAATAGTATCACAAGCTTTAAGGAAATGGAAGATAAGAGAAGAGCGTTTGGTTCCTTACCTTCAATTCCTTGATCATTTGGCACAACAATTCGATGATCTGTCCTTCGAATATCTCCCAAGAGCAAAGAATCAGTTTGCTGATGCCCTGGCTACTTTAGATTCCATGGTCAATGTCAAGGGGGGGAAAGCCATTCGTCCATTGAAAGTTCAGCTTCAGAAACAACCCGCCCATATAATGCACTTGGCCGATGGTAAGCCATGGTTTTGGGATATCAAGAGTTATCTCAAGGATGGAAGTTATCCGGAGGGATCATCAAAGGTTGATCAAAGGACAATAAGGCAGCTAGCCACGGGTTACATTCTTAATGGAGATATCCTCTACAAAAGAAGTTGGAATGGGATACACCTAAGGTGTGTAAATGAAGCAGAGGCTAAGCGGATAATGGAAATGGTACATGGTGGCGAATTAGGACCGCATATGTATGGGATCGCCTTGGCGTGAAAAATAGCCAATCTAGGTTATTATTGGTCCACCATGAATACAGACTGTGTGGCATTTGTGCAAGAATGCCATCAATGTCAGGAATTTGCCAAACTGCAGAAGCAACCTCCTGTTGGGGAATAGATATAATTGGCAAAATATATCCAAACTGCAGAAGCAACCTCCCGTCAGGTATTTGCCAAACTGTAGAATCCAATCACTTCTCCATGGCCCTTCGCTACTTGGGGAATAGATATAATTGGAAAAATATATCCAAAAGCCTCGAATGGACATCGGTTTATCTTGGTCGCAGTGGATTACTTCACAAAGTGGGTTGAAGCAGCTTCCTATGCAGAATTAGACGCCAAAAAGACAGCACAGTTTGTCCGAACCAACATCCTTTGTCGGTACGGAATGCCATTTGAGATTATCACTGATAATGGAACTCATTTCCAAGCAGAATTTTCTAAACTCTTGAAGGATAAGAAGGTCCAGCATCATAAGTCCTCTCCTTATAGACCTCAAACAAATGGAGCTATAGAAGCAGCAAATAAGTCTATAAAGGTGATCATACAAAAAATGATCAATGAACATAAGGGTTGGCATGAGAAGTTACCACTAGCCTTGTGGGGATATAGAACATCAATTAGAACTCCTACTGGAGCAACCCCGTATTCACTAGTGTACGGAATGGAAGCAATACTCCCCATTGAACTGGAAGTTCAATCGGCGAGAATAATTCAAGAAAGTCAGATAAATGAAGCTGAATGGATCAGCAATTATCATCATCAGTTGTTGGGTTTGGATGAAAAAAGACTTCAAGCTCTACATCAAATTCAAGGGTACCAAAGGCGAATGGCTAGGCATTTCAATAAAAAGGTCAAAAACCGAAAGTTGGAAGAAGGCTGTTTGGTCCTAAAAGAAATCAGAGCACCTATTTCAGATCCTCGTGGGAAGTTTCGTCCTCATTGGGCGGGACCCTACATTTTGAAGAAAATACTTTCCAGCGGAGCCGTCATCTTAACTGATTTGGATGGGTTAGAATTCACAAATCCATGTAACATGGATTAGTTAAAGAGATATTATGTATAAAGAAGAACTCAAAAAGGAACTACATTAGACCTAATTCTCGCAAACTAATTCGAGATATGTAGGCAGCTCTCCTTGAGCACAATCTAAATTTTAATAAAATCATTGATTCATTTTTCTTTTGCCAACATAAAAAAAAAGAGAAAAGAGAAGAAAGAAAAATCCCGCTAAGTTGAAAACCCACAAAGGGCGGCTTAGGCAATAGTAGGGCCCGCTAAGTCAAAAACCCGCAAAGGGTGGCTTAGGCAAGAATGGGTAAGAGCTCGCTAAGTTGAAAATCTGAAAGGACGGCTTAAGCAAAAATTAGAGCAAGTAAATAAAGTAGATAATGCTTGGAAAGCAAATGAAAGAGTCATTCCAAAAAGAGTCATTCATTCCAAAAAGAGTATTCATTCCAAAAAGAGTCATTCATTCCATGAAATATCAAACCAATCAAAAGAGTCAAACCATAGGTCCAAAACATCAAATGAACCAAAAAGGTAAAAACAATCCAAAAAAAAAAGCAGACAATAGAGTCAACCCTAGGGTCTAAATCCTACGCCTCCTACGTGGGGCAGAGTCTTCGGTGTCTTCCTTAGCTCTGGAGCTCTCTGCAGCATCTGTCTTCTCCTCGTTAAGAGGAACCACCTCCTCTCCCTCCAGCTCCTGCAGTAATGCATGCCTCCTTGGCTTTTCAATTGGCCAAACTTCGGCTATAAACCAAGTCCTATACTCTGGAGTAGGCTGGACAAGGGAAGGCTCTGCAAAAGGCATGATCATCTGATGGTTCCTAACCCAAGTTTGAAGAACAGCTCGAGTAACTCCGGGAGTAATAGGGGCAGCAATAGTAAGCCCAACAGGAAGAGGAACCCTCTGATCAATCCCCATCTGCCTAAGCACGCGAGAAGCACTATACCATATATTATGAGTGAAACCAAGAAGGTAGACATAGTTATGCATTGCATTTGCCTCCATGAAGCGAGAAATTCTATACCAGGAGATGTACCACAACAATTCTTCTGGTCCAAGCTCATACAACCAGATAATCCACCTGGTCATAGAAGGAAAAGAAACCTGGATTCTTCTAGTACGATACTGAGAAGGGTTATAAGTCAAGGCATGGGGAGCGGCAACCACTTGGAGATGGTCTTTTAGCCAAACCTAAAAAAAAAATAGACCCTTTCTATTTACAAAGGAAAAAATGAGAGGAAACAAAAGGTATAACAAAATTACCTGAAGAATAATTGGAGTAACAGTCCAATTTTCAAATCCAACTGCAGTTCTGTCAAGACTCTAAATAGTCTCAGCCAGAATCATACCACCAATGTAGTTAAGTTCTTCCATCTGCCTAATCATGGGGCAAAGCTTTAAATCTCCAAAGCCAGGGTCACGGTTGAAAAGAAACCCAGCTAATAGGCAGAAGACAAAAGCTCGCATCCTATGCTTCAGTTGAATCTCATCTTCAAAATTAGCAGTCAAGAATGCATCAATCAAAGGAAGCAGCATCGCCTTATTCCCATCCACAATCATAGCTTGAGCTTGAGGCCTTGTAAAGTTGAAAAGCCTCTGAAAAGACCCCACATAGCCAACTCGAACCTCAGGCCTTACAAGAGGGGCATTTGGGTTACATCCGATAATTGAGTAGAATTCCTCAAAAAGAGGACACATCTCGTCCATCCGGGCACCAGATCTGAAGACGTGAGTTTGGGGATCCCAAAATCTGATACAAGCATGCAAGAAATCCCAATCTACAGCTACGCCTCTAAGAGTAGCAACATCTTTCAATCCATATCTTCCCAATATTGATCCTTTCAACATTATGGAGGCTCTTGGTCCATTCATGCATCACATGGTTAAAAAGAGGGTTCATTGTTGAGGGTCCATATTGCATCTTGCTCAAAATTCTCGTTTCTGACGACTACTGAGCTCCATAAATCATTTTTATGGACCCCAGTGGGGGGCAATTGTGAATACTCTAATTTTGAGGCTTGAAAAGCTGATTTCTCCAGACTGCAAAATGCCGACTCAGGCTGGGTGACTTTGGAAAAGTTCACCGGAAATATATCGATATGGTACTTGAAATGTTCGGAACGACACATGGATTGTAGAAATGGTCTCGGAATATTTTTTGGAGGTCCGTAACTCCTGAAAAATCAGTTTGAGCGGAAATTATACGAGCTGATGTGTCTTTTTTAGAGGCCGAACCGCCGCGTGCAGCGGTCCAACCGCCGTGCACAGCGGTTCAACCGCCGCACCAGCGGTTTAATCGCCGTGCACAACAGTTCAACAGCCGCGGTCCAACTGCTGTGCACGGCGGTTCGACCGTCGGGTTTTTCTTCTGGCAAGTTAACCGCCGTCCACAGTGGTTCAGCCGCCGAGACCAGTGGTTCAACCACCATCCAGGTCCGATTTTCACTATAAATAGCCCCCAGAACAGCCAAAAAAGGGATCCCAACTTCGTGCTGACGAGCTCCCTACCTTTCTATATGATTAGGCGCTTCTCTTCTATTCTTCTTTGCATAAATCTAACCTTGTGCTGTAGGATTCAACTCAAATCATATCAAGAAAGCGGGAATCAACAATCATAATCCAAGGTCCAAGAAAACAAGATCTGGAGCTTCAAAGTGGGAAAATCCTAAGCCAGGTAATATCCTAATTCATCTTTTGTCAATTCAAGCATGTCATAAGCATTACACCTTCTTCTTAATTTCTTCTTGGTCAAAGAACTAATCCTTTTAGGTCTAAGGCCTAATTAACTAATCAATCAATCTTTTGGAATTAAGCCATGAATCAATGAACCCTTTTGGCCAAAGGCCTAAAATTTGCATCCTTTTGGTACAAAGTACCTAAATTTCACAATTTTGCACTAAGTGCTAATTAAATCTCACAATGCACAAAGCATACACACACACACATGCATGAAGCATAATTATAATCGCCTTTGAATAGGCACTATCGAACTACATGGGCTTTGATCTCTCATTCAAACGGGGGTATGTAGGCATATTTTGAGATTCACCTCAAATAGCAAGTCCACAATCCACTAACAATTTGTTCATCCTTTTCCTTGTTTTTTTAGGTTTGTTTCTTTTTTTGCAAGTTATTCAAATGCATGACATAGTCCCCGAATCCTCCTTGGGTTCGTAGATTAGAAACCCTTACATTGGATGCATTATTGGAGCCAAACAAGGGTTTTCTTAGTTTTACCCTTTGAATAAAAAAAAATTGAGTGGCGACTCCCAACAACAAGTGAATGTTCATTCGAATCCTTTTCGGGTGGAATTAGAGGTTCACATCACTGATATTTGATTTACCTTCGGGCTAGGCGTTGGACGTCACCATTATATGATTTGTCTTCGAGCTAGATGCTGGGCATCACTTGTATTGCATTCAGGCTAGACACTAGGTATCAAAATAAACCAAAACAACAACTCTGAATTGAATATTATATAAGGTTAATTGGGTCAATGCTTATGCATGTGTTAATGTGATACTTAGAAAGAATAATGATTATGAATTAAAGTGGAATTGCATATCCCATTATGAAAGTCATGAAACAACATGATGCATTGTCTTTTCTTTTAAAGTTTCATTATTATTAAATTTAAAGCCTAGTGCAATTGAAATTCATCGTGCAGGTGACATGGTTGATCTTGTAGATCCGGAGAGTTCATCTAGACCTAGTCAGGTCTAGGCTTGGGACTAGTGTGCTTAAAGTGTGTTTTTGCTGTTACGAGATTAGAGACAACTGCTGTCATGTATAGATTCTGTTTTATAGAACATGTCATGATTATGTATATTATGTTTACATTTTGGGAGTGTTGTAAACTATAATGAGTTTTTGGATGAAATTTTATAGTGTGAAAATGTGTTTATGTATTTTTATAAATATATATATATATATATATATCAACATATATGAATGTTTTGAGAAAAATGGGAAAACATTGAGAAGTTATGGTGAAATGTTTGATTTATTATTATTGGTAGTGTATTTTCTGCAGGCTGTGAAATGTTAAAATTTTTGAGATATCCTATTTATAGATAGAACTCTGGCGAATTTTTTCTAGATATTTTTATTTAAAATACTTATTTTGGATACCTATAACTAATAAAGAATATTTTATTCAATTATTAAAAATACTTTTTTGATGTATAGGGTATTAATTTGGGAATATGAAAATTTTTATTTAAACTAAATTGTGGCATTCTTATACTGTATATGTGTATTTACGTATATTGGGTATATGTGTTATACATATATAGGGTATAAAGGTGTTACATTTATTTTGGTATTAGAGCCTAGGTTTGAGATTCTCGACCTAGGTGGGTTTTTGGAGAGCGAAAATGGAGATTTTAAATGTGATTTAAAATTGTGATACATGCATTGGCATTGACATTTTATATGATCCCTGATTTGGCAATCTCTGTTATATTTATAGATATAGGTAGTCGTGGCATATAGGATGCGTTAGCCTGCTGAGGGTAGTGCAAAGAGCATAGCTTCAGAAGACAGTAGAGCTGGAGATAGTGCTGAGATTGCTTGGGAGGCATTTGTGCCAGCTAGACCAGCAGTTGAGGAGGTTTCGCCGAGCTAGGGCGGCATATGGTGGAGCTGTTATGGCATGCTCTAGAACAGCTGCCACAGCTGTCGCCATAGCCGCAGCCATAGCAGCAACTGCCTATTCGAAAATATGATAAGCTAAGGAAGTATAGAGCCATAGATTTTGTCGGCACTACTGACCCAACTATAGCAGAGTAGTGGTTGGACTAGGTCTAGAGAGTGTTTATACAGTTGCAGGCTAGTGCTGAGGAAAAGTTTGATTATGCTAGGTCTCTTATGTAGGGAGATGCTTAAGAGTGGTAGAAGATAGTTCCCTATGGAATGGCTGATCCTCTAGTGCTAACATATGTTGATTTCCTGGAGGGAATTTGAGAAGAGTACAAAGATACTAAGAAGAAAAAATTTCTGAGTTTGAAGCAAGAGATGAAGATAGTGACTGAGTATGAGATAGTGTTCATTTGGCTGAGCAACTATGCAGGGGGATTATATCAAATGAGGTTAATAGATACCATGGATTATATCAAATGTGTCTAGTGGCAGGCTCATGGTATCAAGATTTTTCTAAGTTAGATGTAGCTGCCAGAAGTATAGAGAAGGCACAGGGACTTACAGTAGTTGCCAGAGTATAGGAGAGCAAAGCTAGGAGACCCCAAGGTGAGGCAAGGTCTTCATCAATGAAGAGAGGCTGAAGGGGATATCCACAGAGGTTTAGTAGGAGCCAGGGGTAGCCTAGTAGGTCATCACATCAGTAGAGACAGAGACCTGCAGCCTCAGTGGCTAGTGCCCTGACCTTAGTGACCCAGAGGCGTATTCCACCTACTTGTGCTAAGTGTGGTAGGGCACATGGATGGGTTTGTTGGAGGACTAGTGCATCAGTAGTTTATTTCAGATGTGGATCACCAAATTATTTTATTACAGACTATCCAGAGCCATCAGATGACAGACAGATTGATACAACAGCATCTAGACCCAGTGTCAGAGGGAGTCATGGTGGTAGAGGTAGCAGTAGGGGTGGTAGACCAAGGTCCAATCAGAGAGGAGGTTATACAACAGGAAGTAGACCAGATGATGTAGGGCCATCATAGAGGGTATATGTGATGTAGAGGCAGCCAGATGTTTCAGCTGTCATAGCTGGTATTTTTACTTTATTTGGCACGTCAGTTCATCCATTGATAGACCCTGGGTCTATGCATTCATACATCAGTGCATCCATACTGCTTGTGAGTGATATGCATTTAGAGTCCCTAGGATTTGATGTATTGATTACCAATCCTTAAGGGCAAAGTGTCATTGTTTATAGGGTGCATTGAGATAGTCCAGTTGTTGTTTATGATGAGGAGTTTATCAGTGACCTGATTGAGATACCTTATAGGGAGTATGATCTGATTCTAGGTATGGATTGGTTATCTAGACATAGAGCTATGGTAGACTGTCAATAGAAATGTGTTACTCTAAAAACACGTGATGGTAGAGATGTGGTGGTATCTAGTGAGTAGAGACACCTCTCATCCATATTTATCTCAGCTAGGAGGATGATTCGGAAGGTGTATGAGGCATATCTGACTCATGTTGTAGATGCCAGAGCAGCGGGTCCTAGCTTGATAGTATACCTACAATTGTCGAGTTTCTAGATGTTTTCCTTGATACGTTTCCAGGGTTACCTCCTAAGAGAGAGGTGGAGTTTGGTATCGATATAATGCCTGATACCACTCCTATGTCTATTACCCTTTATTGGATGGAACTTGCAAAATTAAAGGAGTTGAAGATGCAGTTGCAGGAGTTACTTGATTTGCCCTGATGTGTTCCCCGTGGGGAGCACCTATCTTATTTGTGAAGAAGAAGGATGGCACATTGAGATTATGCATTGACTACCGACAGCTGAATAAGGTGACCATCAAGAACAAGTATCCATTACCTTATATAAATGATCTCTTTGATCAACTGAAGGGAGCAGCATTATTCTATAAGATTGATATGAGATCAGGGTACCATCAATTGAGAGTTAGAGATGTGGATATACCCAAGATTGCTTTTTGCACAAGGTATGCGCATTATGAGTTTCTGGTGATGCCATTTGGACTGACGAATGCACCAACAACATTCATGGATTTGATGAATTGGATCTTCTGACCATTTTTGGATCAATTTGTAGTGGTTTTCATTGATGATATTTCTGGTGTATTCGTGTAATAAGGAAGACCATGATATGTATCTGCGGATTATATTGCAAACATTAAGAGAGAAGCAGTTATATGCTAAGCTATCTAAGAATGAGTTTTGGCTCGATCTGGTAACTTTCCTCGGACATATGGTATCAACATAAGGTATTAGAGTTGATTTGAGTAAAGTCGAGCTATCCTGAATTAGAATCCACCAAAGAATGTGACAGAGGTTAGAAGTTTTCTGGGTTTGGCAGGCTATTATCGTCAATTTGTGAAGGGTTTTTCTATGATAGCTATACCACTGACTAGATTACTTTGGAAAGGAGTTAAATTTGTGTGGACAGATCAATGTCAAGCGAGTTTTAAGCAGTTGAGAGACATGTTAACTCAGGCTCCTATCCTTACCCTGCCTGTGGAAGGTAAACCCTATATGATATACAATGATGCTTCATATAGTGGTTTAGGCTATATTTTGATGCAGGAGGGTAGAATCATTGCTTATGCATCCCAACAGTTGAAGTCTCATGAGTTGAATTACCCGACTCATGATTTAGAGCTAGCAACCATAGTTTTTGCACTGAAGATTTGGCAGCATTATTTGTATGGGGAAAAATGTTTTATTTACACAAATCATAAGAGTTTAAAGTACCTGAGTGTTCAAAAAGAGTTGAATCTTCTGCAAAGATGGTGGTTAGAGTTGACAAAAGACTATGACTGCTTGATCGATTATCATCATGGCAAGACAAATGTGGTTGTGGATGCCTTGATTATATGCTACCTACATGGCGGGTTTGAATACTTATTCGCTCTCGTTGCTTGTTAAGTTGAGAGTGTTACATGCTAGATTTGAATTATGCGATGATGGTGCATTGATGGCCCAGTTGCAGTTGAGACCAGTGTTGTTGGATTAGGTTAAAGAAGCACAATAGACAGATGAGAAAATCTAAAAGATTGTGGAGGATTGTCAAAAGGGGGAGAGTAGAGACTTTCAAATGAGAGATTATGGTAATTTATAGTATAGAGATAGACTGTGCATTCCTGATGATATGGAATTGAAGAAGAAGATTTTAGAGGAAGCACATCATTCATTTTATGCTATGCACCCTAGAAGTACCAAGATGTATCAAGACTTGAAGCAGCACTACTGGTGGTCAGGTATGAAGAGGGACATAGAAAAATTTGTATCCATATGTCTTACTTGCTAGAGAGTGAAAGTTGAACACCATGTTCCTTCAGAGTTGCTTCAATCATTGTTGGTACCTGAGTGGAAATGGGAGCGAGTGACCATGAATTTTATGACTGCGTTTGAACCAAAAGATTCATGATACAATCTGGGTGATAGTTGATTAGATGATGAATACAACTCATTTTCTTCCAGTTAGGATGGACTACTCACTTAATAGGTTGGCTAAACTGTATATTAGTGGGATAGTGAGATTCCATGGAGTCCCAGTTTCTTTGGTGTCAGATTGAGATTCTCATTTTACATCAAGATTTTAGAGGAGTTTGCAGAATGCATTGGGTTCTCGGTTGCACTTTAGTACTGCTTTCCATCCACAGAAAGATGGGCAGTCAGAGAGAGTGATACAGGTTCTGGAGGATAAGTTGAGGAACTGTATCATTGATTTTACTAGGAGCTGGGATAAATATTTGCCACTGATAGAGTTCACCTACAATAATAGTCATCAATCTAGTATTGGGATGGCACCATATGAGGCTTGTATGGCAAGAAGTGCAGGACACCATTATGTTGGGATGAGGTAAGATAAGGTAAACTGATAGGTCTCGATTTGATTAAGGAAACAAAAGAGAAAGTGAAGATAATTCAGGATCATTTGAAAGAAGCTTCAAACCGATAAAAATCTTATACAAATTTGAAAAGAAAAAATATAGAGTTCAGTGTGGGGGATAAGGTGTTCCTGAAGGTGTCTCCATGGAAGAAGATTTTGAGGTTTGGTCAGAAAGGGAAGTTGAGTCCTCGTTTTGTAGGACCTTAATGAGGTACTAGAAAGAGTTGGACCATTAGCATCCAGATTGGCCCTGCCATCCGAGTTAGATCAGATACATAATGTCTTCTATGTCTCTATACTTTAAAGATACAGATTTGACCCATCTCATGTCTTGTCAGTGCAGTCTATCGAGGTGAGTCTGGATTTGACTTACGAAGAAGAACTAGTGGCGATCTTGGCACGAGAGGTGAAGGAATTGAGAAACAAGAAGGTGCCACTTGTACAAATTCTATAGAGGAACCATTCTACTGAGAAAGCGACATAGGAGAGTAAGCAGACGATGCAGTGCCAGTATACTCAATTATTCCAGAGTTGATATCAGGCAATTTCGAGGATGAAATTTTCTTTAGGGAGAGAGAATTGTAACATACATTAATTTATAAAAATTAAATTAATTGAATTAAATAAATAATTTGAATGATAATTGAAGGGTTAGAAGTGAGAAAATGGAACGTATATGTGAGGTATATATGGAATATATATAACATATACAAACGTCAAAGTAAGTAATGAAGTCAAATGACAATATGGTAAAGATATCTTATAAAATTAAAATTAATTAAATAATTTAAAAATAAATTATTTATGAAGGGAAGATATAAATTATCATTTTAAAATAAATAAAAAATAAATAAAATAATAAAATATTACATATATATGGTCTTGAATTAAAAGGATGAAAGGAAAAAATAAAAGTCAATTAAAATAATCTTCTTCTTCCTTCTCTTCTTCCTTGGCCAAAATCTTCATGGCTATATAGGGATGCAATTTTCTTCTTCCAATTACTCACATTTCAATAATTAATTGGAGTTTTGGTGATTTCTTCATAAATTAGTAAGCTTCATATCTTAATTTTTGAATTTTCATAAAAATATGAATATTTGAAGTTTGGAATTTTGATGAAGTATGTTATAATTATTGGAATTGGTGTGTATGATGTTATTTTAGTGATTAAACAAGGATTGTATGGTTAAATGATGGAGTTGATTAAGTTTAGTTAGAGTTTGAGAGAGGTAGTGTTGAATTTAGGGTTTTGGAAGAGAATTCTTAAAGTATGGATATTTATTTGATTTTAATGTATAAATCATGTTATTAAATGATTTAAATGATGGAAATGGGCTTAGATTAACATTTGAATGGGTTGGAATGAAGAATTATAAATGAAGAGGCTTAGGGCACATTTTAGGGTTTTGTTAAAGAATTGGTATTTATTTGATATAACTGGTTAAAACATGTTTTAATGTGATTGTAATAATAAAAATAAATTTAAAACACCAATTAAAATGGATTTGAATGGAATTCTAATATTAAAGTGAGGTAAGGCAAAATTTGTGAAATTGGTAGGAATGATAATTAGGGTTTAATATTTGAAATGCCTTGAAATGTGATTCTAAATTATTATATTTACTCACATTTTAAATAGGCATTAAATGGAAGTAATTTGCCCAACCTTAGTATTGAAGGACTTCTTGGAAGTGAACGATAAAGAGTGACATTAGCTTGGTTTTGGGTGTTAACTAAGGTATGTACACACTTTTGATTGTTTGGAAGTGATTGCATTTAATTTAGCTTAACACATTTTAAAATGAAAAATGTGTTAAGCTACTTGGTTATTTGAATATTCATATACATTGTAATATGACATGTGAAATGATGTGTATGCATTATGTGCATTATGAAAAGCTATTATTATTGGCTAAAATGAGTGGATTGTGGTTTATGTGAATTATGTGGGAATAACCTAAAAATGTTTGGGTAATATGATTGTAATATTAAATGACATACATTGTTGATAAAAGTGATTTGGCATTGTTATTAATGAGAAAAATGAGAAAAAGAGGCAATGTGATAAGAAAATTGATTATGAAAATATGTATTATTTGTGTGTTGCCAATATATTATTCAATTCCAGAGTTTTGTGATTGGTTGCATGCCTATGATTGCCTTCGAGCTAATCACTAGGCATCACTGATATTTGATTTTCCTTTGGGCCAGACATTGGACATCACCATTATATGTTTTGCCTTTAGGCTAGACGCTGGGCATCACTTGTATTGTCTTCGGGCTAGACACTGAGTGTCGAAAAAAACAAAAACAACAACTCTGGATTTGAATATTATATAAGGTTAATTGGGCCCAATGCTTGTGTATGTGTTAATGTGATACTTAGAAGGAATAATGATTATGAATTAAAGTGGAATTGCATATCACATTGTGAAATATCATGAAACAACATGATGCATTGTCTTTTCTTTTAAAGTTTCATTATTATCAAAGTATGTACTGTTAGGTTTTTAGCTTATCATGATTGAAATTCATTGCGTAGGTGACATGATTGATCTGGTAGATCCTGAGAGTTCATCTAGACCTAGTCAGGTCTAGGCTTAGTACTAGTGTACTTAGTGTGGTTGAATTGTATCACACAGGTGGTAGAAGCTCAATGTAGGAAGATTCTGAGAGACCTGAGTAGGGCTACGTTTTGAGGTTGATTGTAAGGTAGAAGTTAGGGTGCAAGAAGACCAACTTAGGTTGAGCTCCGTATATGTATATTTGTATTTTCTATAAACTTTTGGCATATTAAAAGATAATGTATAACATGTGTATATTAATCTCATTATAGGAATGTTATGTATACATATTAAGATAAATTATCCTTATAATTATGAAATTTGGAAGTTAATTAATGATCTGGAAGTTAATTAATAGAGTGATGATTTGGAGGATTGTTTGTAAATATAATTTTGGGAGTATTGTTTTATGCAGGTTGAGTGTGTGATGATTTGGGATTTTATGAAATTACATATAAAACTTTGGCAAATTTTTTCTAGAGATTTTCTATTAAATACACTAGTTTAAATATATAATATGTATGGATTTATCAACTAAATTTATCTTTTAATAATACAATTATTTTGACATTAATTATAATAGTTCCTACAGTTATTTGTTGTGACATTTTTATATTCTATATGCGTACTCTAGGTATACATGGTGTATAGGGTATAAAGGTGTTACATGTATTACTTCTAATGCTAAAGCATAGGCAGCCACTTCCTTATTTTTGTCATTTGCAATGGAGCTTTGAACTAAACATGCTTCAAGTAGATTCTCTAAGTATTTTTTTTCAAAGACCTCTTACACAAGTTTGTCAATGGTATCTATTCGAAAATACTTGTCCATGAAAGAGGGATTCTTCATTAATTTAGTCAAATTAAATTCCACTTATTTATCCCCAACTCTCAATGTAAGCTTGGATCCTCGTGCATCGATCATTGCTCTAGCAGTTACCAAGAATAGCCTTTCCCAAAATTAATGAAATTTCAACATCTTCATCCATATCCAAGATTATAAAATCCACTTAGATGTAGAAATCAATTTTAACCAAAATGTTTTCAATGATACCCAAGGATATTTAGCTGATCTATCTATAAGCTGTAATGACATCCTCATGGGTGAAACTTAATTTTTTGCAAATAGTATTATTGTCCCAAGATGGCAACCAAGAAGGAGAGGGGAGGGGGGGGGGGGGGGGGGAGGTAAATTGGTTGATTTGAAAAAGTGATGAAAAATTAAAAATTAAAAGCAAGATGAAGAAATGAGTAGAGTAGAGAAGAATAAATACAAGTGATTTATAGTGGTTCGGATTACCTCAATCCTACATATACTTCCTTAACAACTATTTAAGGTGCCACTAATCTTGAGTTTTTACTAGCTTAACTTTAACTTAGCATTTTCACAAGCTCACACCTAACTTTTACAAGGTTTGAATATTTTCCTCATAACCCTAATAAGAGTTTTTCCAGGCTCACTCTAAAACTTAAGTGTGTTAAAGTTCACATTCAAACTTATAAAATGGTGTTTAATACTCACACCTAACACTTAAAAAATACAAATATAAATTTTGATACAAAGAGATGAAAGTAGTTTATCTTGGTGATAGAGTGAAATTATAATCAATATTTTATGCAATTCTAGCTTTGATTTTACTTGTTTTCCAATTGAATTTGATGGATTTTGTTTATTTGAGTAAGAATTACAGTGTTTTAGCTTGGAAAGGCAAGATTAACGGTTATTGATGATTAGTGGTCTAAATTTGAAGAAAGTAAGCAAAAATAAAGAAAAAGTCAAGTGCCACACCCGTGGCCCTTCTAAGCCATAACCATGGGAATAAAATTGAGTCTGCCACTTCAAAAAATGAAGAAAACAAAAAGATTCCAGAAGCAAATTGGATGCCACGATCGTGGCATTATAGGCCATGGCCATAGGATCCATTTCCCTACCGCCAGAGCTAAGAACAGGGAGAAAAGTTAGATTTTGCAGCCTCAATTCAAATGCCACAACCGTTGCCCACAAAGCCGCCATTTACAACTGGAAAACGGCTCAAAACTGTCCAAATAAACACAGGCCACCACCGTGGCATCCATATGCCTCGACCATAGGGTAGAAATTGATTACTTTTAGCTGTAACTTGCATTTGACAGCATGCCATCATCAAGAAGCCTCTAAGCGCTCTATATAAACACCATTCCTTGAAGGATTCAACCATGTTATGTTATGTTATGTTATATTAGGTTATGTTATGATATTATAAGAAAATCTTAGATTAAGGTTAGTGTGAGTTTTGTGAACAAGACAAGGATTTAGATACAAGAAAAGAGTACAATAAGATCAATTCTTTGTTCTTAAACTTGCATCAATTGAGTTCTAGTATCTGTTTTTGAAAGAAAAGTGAATTAGGGTTTCAAAGAAGAGATTCAAGGACTCCTAAGGGAGTTCTTCTCCAAATCAAGAACTAGAGTTTGGTCTTTCTTGTTCTTTATGTTTTCAATTAATAACTATTGTGTTTCTTCTTTAAATATGAATCACTAAACTCTTTTTAGGGTTAGTCCCTTGTATTGAGTTTATTATGGAATACTTAATGCTTATTTGATTTAATTAAGTTTATCTTTGATTATTTTGTTATCTTTGATCTTAATGCTTTGATTATCTGGCCAATAATTAATTGAATTGAGATGTTGTGTGATGGAAAGAGAGTGAAAGCACAATATTTATCCATGGAGATAACAATCTTATGGAAGTTTTTCTACTTAGAGATAAAGTTAAATACTTGAGAGGTTGATTCAAGATTCTCATGAAACTTAATGAATTGATTCAATCACTTATGATGACGAGAGTAAACATTAGATTTAGCACTTGAGAGAGACTTAAGCTTAATTTATGAGAATCCAGCCATTAATCAAAAGGAAAACTAAACTAAAATAAATAATTTATAAAATCCATAATAAACTCACAAAGGTGACTTAACCCTAATTCTCATATTATTTGTTTTAATTTCAAGTCTTTTATTTTGTTTAAAGTTTAAATAAATCAAATTTTGTCATCCAAATAATATTCAGTTTAATTGTTTAGTATTTATAACAACCCTCCTTATGGGAATGATACTCTACTCATCACCTTATTATTTAACACGACCTGTGCATTTGCAGATAGCTAGGCTCGAGTCCTAATATATTTTTGGCACTGTTGCCGGAGAGGCAACTACAATTCTAATATTAATAATATTAAACTATTATTGCTTTGGATTTTTATTTTATGTTTTAATTTACATTTAATTGAAAATTTTTGGTTTATATGTGAAGAAATCCTAGTATACAAAAATGAGCCATATAATCCAGAAATTGAGAACTTTTTAGGAAAAAGAAGAAAGAATGAAAAGAAGAACAAACAGAGAAAGGAACATCAACATCAACTCTTAAAATTGAAAATTCAACTAATTCATCTAACGAAGAATCAACAATGGGAGAAACACAGAATATGACACTTAAGCAATATGTTATGCCCTCTGCTCAGTTAAGATCTAGCATAGCTAAGCCACCAGTTCGAGCAAATACTTTTGATTTTAAACCAACACTCATTAATTTGATTTAATAATCAGTTTTTCATGGCTTACCATATGAAGATGCCTATGCTCATATTTCAAATTTCTTAGAAATGTGTGATACTTTTAAAATTAATGGTGTATCTGACGATGCTATTTGTTTGCGACTTTTTTCAGTTTCTTTGAAAAATCAAGTAAAGGATTGGCTCACTTCAAAACCACCAGGCACGTTCACGACATGGGATCAATTGGCTGCAGGTTTTCTTGCCAAATATTTTCCACAGCAAAAATGGCTAAATTTGGAAATGATATCACAAGCTTTATTCAATTCGATAGAGAAAGTTTGTATGAAGCTTGGGCACGTTTTAAAAATTTGCAAAGGAAATGTCTACATCATGGAGTACCTAAATGGCTTTTGATTCAAAACTTTTATAACGTTCTTCATCCAAATATCAAAGGAACAATTGATGCAGTAGTAGGAGGTGCTATTATTAATAAAGCTCCTTCAGAAGCCAATGATTTTATTGAAGAAATGACATCAAATAATTACCATTGGACTTCAAAATGAGGTATGCATAGAAGAGTCGCAGGTTTACATGAAATTGATAATTTTTCTTTGCTTGTAGCTAAAATGGATACAATTGCCAAAAAGTTAGAGCATCTCAATTTGTCATCATCATCTCAAGCATGCGAAGGATGTGGAGGAAACCATGAGACGACAAATTGTAGAATATGGAGCAAGTCCAATTTGTGGGAAATCAAAATAGGGGTCAAAACTTTGAAGGAAATAATTATAACCCAATATGGAGAAATCATCCAAATTTTTCATGGGAAAACCAAAACAATAAAAAAGGACCTTATCAACCCCCATACATGAAAAACCAAAATCAAGGATCCACTTCTTCAGAAAAACCAGGTTATGAATTAGCTTTAGAAAAATTCACAGGAGAAACATCATAAAGATTTGATAAAATTGAAAAGTAATATGACAAACTTGAATAAAAAATTGAACGTCTCTCAACAGAAAATAGAAATCTTAAAACATAAGTAGGCCAAATTGCAGGTTCACTCAATACTCACAATCAAGAAAATCTTCCTAGCCAAACAGAGATTAATCCAAAGGAACATTACAAAGCCATTATCTTGATAAGTGGTTTACAACTTAAAGACCCTCAACTACACAAAACTCTGGACTTAAATATGGTTAAGGAGAAAGAAAAAGAAGAAGAAGCACTGAGAGAAGCTGTTAAACCATATGTGCCTCCAATTCCTTATCCTCAAAGATTAAAGAAATAGAAATTAGATAAGCAATATGAAAAATTTTTAGAAGTTTTTAAACAACTTCACATTTATATTCCTTTTGCAGAAGCTCTTATGCAGATGTCGACATATGTGAAGTTACTTAAAGAATTGCTTTCTAATAAAGGAAAACTAGAGGACAATGAAAAAATTACATTAACAAAAGAGTGCAGTGTAGTGAATCAAAATAAGCTTCCATCAAAGTTAAAAGATCCAGAGAGTTTTTCTATACCTTGCACCATTGGTGAAGTTGATTTTCATAAAGCATTATATGATTTAGGATCTAGTGTTAGTCTAATGCCTAATTCTATTTGTTGGAAACTTGGCTTTGCATAGTTACAACCAACAAAAATGTCTCTTCAATTAGATAATCGTTCAACAAAATATCCTATTGGCATAGTTGGAGATGTTCTTGTGAAAGTGGACAAACTTTACATTCCAGTAGATTTTGTGATTTTTGAAATGGGCGAGGACGTCGAAATTCCACTTATTTTAAGAAGGCCATTTTTGGCTACAGTCGGAGCCATGATCGATGTTCGAGGATGAAAGCTTACTTTTCAAGTAGGATAGGAGAGAGTGGAATTTAACCTGACAAAAGCAGCCAAACATCCAACATTTCTTGATGATTATTTTCTAATTGATATTATAGATGAATGTGTGCAGCAAACATGTGAACAAATAGATGATGATTCTTTGGAAATATGTTTTGTACAAAGTTCTACATTAGATGATGAAAACAAGGAGGTAGCTGCTTATGCTTCAGCATTACAACAAACTCCACTCTTATACTTTCAAAAATTTGAACCTCTTGAAAAAGGCAACACTTTACCACCTCCTTCTATTAAAAAGGCACTATAATTAGAACTAAAACCTTTTCCAAATCATCTCAGGTATGCATATCTTGAAACCAATAATACTTTGCCTATTATTGTTAGTGCTAATTTGTCTAGAATTCAATTAAGTCAAATCTTGGATTTGATTAGAAAATATAAGAAAGTAATAGGTTAGATTATACCTGATATTAAAGGAATTATCCCTTCAATTTATATGCATAGAATATTATTGGAAGAAAATTCTAAACTTGTGATTGATGAACAAAGACGATTAAATCCAAATATGAAAGAGGTAGTAAAGGCATAAGTGACTAAATTTTTTGATGCAGAAATTATTTATCCCATTTCTGATAGTTCTTGGGTAAGTACTGTATATGTAGTTCCAAAGAAGGGGGGAATGAATATTATAAAAAATGAAATTAATGAATTAATCTCTTCATGAACAGTCACTAGATGATGTGTTTGCATAGACTATAGGAAATTAAATAAAGCTACTAGCAAGGATCATTTTCCTTTACCATTCATTGATCAAATGCTTGAGAGACTTGCAGGTAATGCTTATTTTTGTTTATTACATGGATATTCAGGATATTTTCAAATTCCTATAGCTCCAGAAGATCAAAAGAAGACAACATTCACATGTTCATATGCCACTTTCGCTTATTGCAGAATGCCTTTTGGACTATGCAATGTGCCAGGAACCTTTTAAAGATGCTTAATGGCCATATTTTTAGATATTGTGGAATTTATTATTGAAATATTCATGGATGATTTTACTATTTATGGTACCACATTTGATACTTGTTTACAACATTTGGAATAGGTACTTAAACATTGTGAGAAGACAAATCTTTTTCTTAACTAGGAAAAATGTCATTTCATGGTGGAAGAAGACATTATTCTTGGACATAAAGTTTCAAAAAGAGAAATTGAAGCAGATCGAGCAAAGATTGTTGTTATAGGATGACTACCACCACCAACAAATGTTAAGGGAATTTGTAGCTTTTTAGGACATGCATGTTTTTACAGGCATTTATAAAAAAATTTTCAAAAATTGCTAAAACCTTGTGTGAATTATTGAATAAGGATGTTGTTTTTAATTTTTCTAATGAATGTTTAATTGCCTTTAATAGGTTAAAAGCAACACTTATGACAACTCCCATTATTTCACCACCAGATTGGTCGTTACATTTTGAACTTATGCATGATGCAAGTGATTATGCCATTGGAGCTATTTTGAGTCAAAAGAAAGATAAGAAGAGTCATGTTATTTATTATGCAAGCCAAAACCTTAATGATACCTAAATTAATTATGCTACAACTGAAAAAGAAATGCTTGCGATATTGTTTGCTCTTGACAAATTCAGATCTTATTTTTTAGGATTTAAAGTTATTGTTTATACTGACCAAGCAACAATTAAATATCTTATGAGCAAGAAGGAAGCCAAACCAAGGTTGATTAAGTGGATTTTACTTTGCCAAGAATTTGATATTAAAATCAAAGATAAAAAGGGAGTTGAAAATTTAGTAGCAGATCATCTGTCAAGATTAGAGAAGCAATTAGATCAGGACATTATGCCTATTAATGAATCATTCCCTAATGAACAACTTTTATCTAGTAAAACTTATATCCTCTGGTATGCTGATTTCATGAATTATTTGGCAGGTGGTGTCTTTCCATTCGAATTAACTTATGCTCAACGAAAGAAATTTCTAGCTGATGTTAAATATTACATGTGGGAGGAACCTTTATTGTTTAAACATTATGGGGATGGAATGATTCGTAGATATGTTGTCACATCCCAAAGTTTAGGTAGTCGAGTATTAGGCAAGAAGGACATAAATAAGTGGTTAAATAGAGGCTCGAGATAGTCAAAAACAAAATCAGTGTGCAAAGGAGGCCCGTGAAGTCAACGGGACCTAAATGTAATTTTTTGAAAGGCCGAGGACCTAAGAGTAATTTTTCAAAAATTTGTGTTGGTTTTTAATAGTGACCCTAACGGATGCCATAAATGTGATCTCGGGATTAATCGGGTCATAACCGTGGGTTTCAATTTTTCCTGAAAACGCACGGTTTAAAAGTTACAATCGATTAATCGCTGGAGGGTATTTTGGTATTTTCACACCCTAGACTATAAAAATTACAGCAAAAGAAAGTTGAGGGGGTCAAAATATGAATAAAAGGAAGCCTAATGGATTGCCAAATAAATAGATAAAAGAAGAAGGCAAGTGGACCAATTAAAAGTGGCCATTTTTGCTATAAGGTGTACCAATTGGAAGTCAACATCTATACCAACATATTTTCACCACTTATGGCTGCCATTTGGATCAAAATAAGCTAAGGAAAGAAAATAAAAGCCCTCTCTTACATGGTGAACTCGACCAAACCATAAGAGAAGGAAGAAGGAGGTGGTTTTGCCAAAGTTTAAGGCTTTTGGTTGAAGATTTTGGTGACAAACAAGATTATAAGGTAAGAGAAACCTATCTCTAGTTTTAATTTCATGGATTAATGGTTAATTTAAGAGATTGAAATTAGGGTTCATGTAGCTAGATTTGGAGAAAATTCAAGAAATAATTATTTGAAGGATTTGATGAAAGAAATAATGGTGTTTAATGGTGAAAATAAGCTAGCAACCATTAGAAAAATCATAAGATAAGACTATGTCTATACCTAGGGTTCTTACCTTTGTATATGTGATGTTAAATTTCATAGGAAATCAAGGAGATTAGAGAGGAAAGAAAGTGAAATAGACAAGAAGAGCAAGGAAAAGCAAGGTTTGGTACTTTAACTAATTGTTTGTTCATTTTCTTGAAATTTTTCTGTTTTAGAATTAGTGAAATGCTGTGACTTGTATGATTTTTAATTAAATAAAGAAAACTTTTCTTGAAGTGAAATTTTGATATGTTGTGACTTAATGCGTCTAGAATGACTGAAAAATATTTTGAGTTGAATTTAGAATGGTTATGATTATGGAAAAAGTATTTCTGTTATACCTGCTCTAGGAGGTACCTTGACTGAGACAGCCATGTTTCCGGATTTTTAATAAAATTTAGAAAAATAATATTCAATTTAATTTTGGATATGTTGTTTTTTAGTGAGTCTAGTATTTGAGAAAAATAATTTGGAACCACATTGATTGAATTTAGTTTACGGAATTCACAAAATTCAGAACTGCTGCCAGGATGCAGGGCAACTGGAGCAATTTGGTTGGGTGAACTACTTGACCAAGATTTTGTGTCCTGTTTGATCTGAAATTTTAAAGGAATGATTTTAAGATGTAAAAATAAATTCTGTAAAAATTTTAGAGTTTTTAGTCAAGTAGATTATTTTATACAAATTTTCAAAATAAGGATCAAGTTGAGTCCAAAACCAGAATTTACTATTCATATGGTCATTTTGCTAATATTCATTTGGTCATTTTTCAAAAGTAATCCAATTGATTCCTTATGCATATAAATGAGCATAATATGTTATTAAAATGACAAAATATGATATTTCACGTTGAAATAATATAAGAAACATAAGTCAATAATTGTATAATGCATATTCGATTAAGAAATGACATGAAAATTTTGGCTCCACTGGGTATCTGGGATAGTACTGAGTAGGGTAAGGGTATGATATATCATACTATATGCAGTGCTGCTTTAATATAGGACTTTGGTCCGAGTTATATAGGGTGACGACCCGAGCTATATAGGACTTCGGTCCGAGTTATATAGGGCAATCGCCCGAGTTATATAGGACTCCGGTCCGAGGGCTTCGGCCACAGATTCCACAGGGCTTGGTCCGCAATTTTTTAGGGCCACAGCCACTGAATATATATACAGTTGTTTCAGTTAGTTCCTTACCATACGTTAGTCTACCAAATTACCTTGTGGAGCGAACTGATAAAATGATAATAACTGAATATATGACATGTATGGATTGTTTTTACTGTGATATTATTTTTCAATACGACTCATTGCTTTTAAAAGTGCATTATGCTTTTATTATTTATTTTTCGTAATTAGTTAACGTACCGACTAAGCAATGCTTAGCGAGTTTAGTTTCTTCTAAACTCGTAGGCTATTAGCAAGGAGCCAGTAGTGAGCAGAGGAGTCCTGCGATCTGTCGGTCATCAACAAACTTAGGTGGTGCTCTTCATTTTGTATTTTGGTATTAGAAACTGGCATGTACTTATTTGAACAATACAAAGAGATAACTTGATGTAGCATGTAAATCTAGTAATGTATAATAACTGTATGGTTTTATATTTGAGTTGGGTTGTGAATATAGAAGTGTGATTTCTTTTTGCAGGATTGTAGTTGAGGTTATAAGGGTGGATTATTGGGAGTGTGCTTGAGTTGAATTGTGAAACGAAATGTTTTTCAAAAATAAGAAAAATTAGTTTTGTTGACTCTTGGGACCTAGAATTTTAAGGAAGACTTCGTCAAAATTTTTGGAAAATTTTTATAAGGAACATTAAGTAAGCTGACATAACCAGAGCTCGTATTCCGATGTAGCATTCCTTCTCGGCTTATTCATAGGTCGGGAAGGGGTGTTACATATGTCCTGGAAGAAGAAATTTAAAGTATTTTAGAATTCTATTATTCAAAAGAATGTGGAGGCCTTTCTAGTACATCTAAGACAATTGCTAAATTTGGCAATCTGGATTTTTCTAGCCAACTATATATAAAGATGCCAAAAAATTTTCTCAGTCTCGTGATAGATGTTAATGGTAGGTAATATTTCTAAAAGACAAGATATGCCACTTAACATAATTCTAGAGGTTGAATTATTTAATGTTTGGGGAATTGATTTATGGGACCATTTCCACCATCATTTAATAATCAATAAATTTTAGTAGTTGTAGATTATGTTTAAAAATGGGTTAAAGCCTTAGCAAGTCCAACAAATGATTCCAAGGCCTTAGCAAGTCCAACAAATGATTCCAAGGTCGTATTTGGAGTTCCTAGGACTATAAGTAGTGATGGGGGTACTCATTTTTATAACAAAAGTTTTGATGCTATTCTTAGAAAATATGGAGTATGCCATAAAGTGGTGACACCTTATCATCCTCAAACTAGTGGACAAATAGAAATATCTAATAGGGAACTTAAATGGATCTTGGAGAAAATAATGAACAATTCAAGGAAAGATTGGTCAATTAAGTTGGATGATGCTCTTTAGGCTTATAGAATGGCATATATGATTCCAATTGGTATGTCGCCATATAGACTTGTCTTTGGGAAAGCATGTCATTTACCTATTGAACTAGAACATAAGGCATATTGGGCTATTAAGCAACTTAACATGGATTGGAATAAGGCCAGACAAAAATGTCTTTTACAATTAAGTGAGTTAGATGAGATTAGGTTTCAAGCTTATGAAAATGCCAAAATTTATAAAGAATGAACCAAAATGTGGCATGGTAAATTTATCAAATTTAAGCAATTCCATGAAGGACAACCAATTTTATTGTATAATTTGAGATTAAGACTCTTTCCTAGGAAGCTTAAGTCTCATCAGTTAGGACCATTTAAAGTTGTGAAGGTTTATCCTTACGGTGTAGTCGATATACAAAATCAAAGAGGTGAAATCTTTAAAGTTAGTGGCCAATGATTGAAACCTTATTTCATAGGTGATCCAATAGATGTCAGAATCATCTATCATTTCAGTACATGAGTATTCAACCAGAGAATGTCGAGCTATCAATAATAAACCTAACACTTGTTGGAAGGCACCCCAATTTCTTTTCATTTTGTTCTTTTTAATTGATTTTCTTTTTAATTTTTTTTGACAAATGTTGTTTGATTTTTGTTTTGAAGGTGATTTAAAATGCAAAACCACAAGAATTTGAAGATACAAAGTGGCCACGACCGTGGTGAATTATCCCCGTGGTCGTGGGAATCAATTTAAAGCTGTGAGATTGGAAACGGGGTTAAAATTTGAAGAAATAGAAAAGAAATGAACCCCACGACCGCGGCCTACCAAGGGCCACAATCGTGGGTTTGATGTTGAGACTGCCAACATGAAAATACAATGGAAAATAAGGGAGGTAGAGGCAAAACCAATCCCACGACCGTGGCCTCCCAAGGGGCATGACCGTGAGATTGCAAATAAGGCTGCCAAAGCAGGAGAGCACGAGGAACCAAAGTTCCAGAAGCAAAACCAAAGCCTCAACCGTGGCCTCCCAAGAGCCATGATCATGGCACTTATAGGCCACGATAGTGGCCCTCCAGACCTATATAAACATCTTATATTTCTCTCTCCCTTCAGCTTTTAAAGCCCTGGTCACCAAAGTTTGAAACCCAAGCCCAAAACCTCTCCACCCATGACGTAAACTACATTTTAACTCAATTTTCCTCAAATCTTATTTATTTTCATCAAATCAAACACATAAAAAAGGTTAGAAGTAAGACATTAGCCAAGAAATCAACAAGAGGCAGATCAAAAGGTGGTGGATCTAAAAGAAGACGTCAAGATGGATCATCATCATCTTCATCAACACCTTCTCCACCATCATCTCTAACACCTCAAGGACAACGCATGTACTTGAAAATTCATTTCTGTGATGAGAAACCATGACAAAGGTACCAAAATCTAAAATCGCAAAATATTATTCCTTTTAGGTTCGTAAATTGAAATGTTATTAGGAAATTGAGATGGAATGATACATTGCTTAAGATGTTTACCGATATGGAATGGATTATGTTTGCTAGTATATGTTATCTAACTTATGCCGAATTAACCCTAGAATTCTTGAATAGTTTTTGATTTATCCCACTAGATAGTAATGCTGCCCATAATGGGAAGGTAGAGTTTAGGTTAGCCAATCAAAATTATAATTAGGAAATTGTTGAATTTGGGCATGCTTTGGGATTAGTTGGATTACAAGGAACATTTAGGAGAACTGATGAGTTTGATGAAAATGAAACTTGAACTAGACTAGGGCATGAGAAGGTTTAATAGCAAAATATCTAAAGCCTATAATTTTACAAATCCATTTTATCGGTATATTCATGTTGTTATAGCAAACACAATTTTTGGGCAAGGGGAGAACAAAGGCACTGTTAATTCTAAAGAGTTGCATTTCTTTTATTGTACCATGAAGGAAAAAGTATTCAATGTTGGGTTTTGGTTTGCCAAGAAGTGTAAAGAAGTCATTAGGCATAGCAATAAAATTATAATTAGAGGGATGATCACACAAATTGCTGCATATCTCAATATAGGATTCAATCACCTTGCCCCGATTGCTAGTAAAATTACAATTGATATGGTTGCTATTTTAGCCATGAGATTAGCAAGAAAAAGAGGGAACCAATATGAAAATTAGGACAACCAGATGGCAATATTAATATTGACATAGATGAATTATTTGAGAAACCCGAAGATCAACCACCACCTCCATCTTCTGAGGCTAGCCCATCAGCTTTGCCTCCACCCTCTGAGGTCGGACCATCTGCTCCACCACCACACACATTTAATTATATTGCTAATGAACTTAATTTTTTTGAAAATGAGATGAAATGCAAGAATGCTGTCTGGAAGTTTGATGATTGATTGCAATTAATTAAATTCTTGAGTAAAGGAGGTAAGAAGGAAAGAAGCAAAGTTATGATACTAATTTGTAACCTAAAATTTTAAAGTTTTAATTGTTTAAAATTTTGCATATAAACTCGACATATATATATATAAATTATAGTACTAAACTTAAATACTTGAGGACAAGCAATGATTTAAGTTTGGGGGAGTTTGATAGAGTGAAATTATAATCAATATTTTATGTAATTCTAAGTATGAATTTACTTGTTTTCCAATTGAATTTGATGGATTTTGTTTAATTGAGTAAGAATTACAGTGTTTAAGCCTAGAAAGGCAAGATTAAAGGTTTTTGTTGATTAGTGGTGAAAATTCGAAGAAAAGTAAGCAAAAATGAAGAAAAAGTCAAGTGCCACGCCCGTGGCCCTTCGAGGCTATGACCATGGGAATGAAATTGAGTCTGCCACTTCAAAAATTGAAGAAAACCAAAATATTCTAGAAGCAAATTGGATGCCATGATTGTGCAATACAGGCCATGATCGTAGAATCCATTTCCCTACTACCAGAGCCAAGAATACGAAGAAAAGTCAGATTTTGTAACCTCAATTAAAATTTGACAACCGTGGCATTCAAAAGGCCACGATCGTGGCCCACAAAGTAGCCATTTACAACTGGAAACGGCTCAAAATAGTCTAAATAAACCCAGGCCACAACCGTGGCATCCATATGCCACTACTATGAGGCAGAAATCGATGACTTTTAGATGGAAAAATTGAATTTTGATGATCTAAACAACTGTAACTTGCATTTGACAGCTTGCCATCATCAAGAAGCCTCCAAGCACTAAATTAATAACTTGGAGGGTTAAATGAAGTGTTAAAAGTGAGGAAAGATAAAGTATATATGTAAAATATAAAGAAAGTATACATAACATATAAAGTCAAAGGGTAAAAGTAAAAGTCAACATATAAATAGTAAATGTTTAAAAAGATATCATCCATTAAAAAAATATTTATGAATGGATGATAAAAATTAGAATTTTAAAAATAAATAATGAATTAAAATAATAAAATAATATATTTATGCATAGAAAATGAAAGAGAAAAGAAAGTCAAAATTTAAAAATCATCTTCTTACTCTTCTTCCTTCCTAGCCGAAATCGTCCATAGCCAAGAGGATGATTTTTCTCATCCAAACACAATTTTTGAGTGGAATTTCAAGAATCAAGGGGAGCTTTAGTGATTTTCCAACAACTAAACTCTTTTCCTTATTTTTGAAGTTTTGTTGGAAGATTTGTATATGTGTAATATGCAATTTTGAAGGAGATTGTTTTAATTGTTTAAATGTATAGGGAAGGTGTTCTTTTGATGTGAGAATGATGATTTTAAGGTTATATTGGAAAAAAATGGAGTTTGATAGAAGTTTGGAAGGATTAGTTTTGAATTTAGTGTTTTGAAAGGGTTTGGATAAAGAAGTGATGGTCATGTGATTTTATTATTTAAATCATGTTCTAATATGATTTTAATGGTGAAATTGAACTTAAAATACCATTTGGAATTGAGTAGAATAAAGTTCCAAAATTTAAGTGAGTTAGGGCAAGATTTGGAAAATTGAAGGAATATTGTTTAATTCAAGTTTAACAGTTAAAACACCTAGAAATGCAATTCTAAATAATGGTAATATTCACATTTTGAATAGGCATTGAGTAGAAGCAAGTTGTCCATACCAAGTGGTGAAGGACACTTAAGGGATGTGAAGGGAAAAATGTGCTTTTGAGTTGGAAGTGGTGAAACCAAAGGTTAGTACATACCTTGACACTTAATGTAATTGTTTGCATTGATTTTGAGCATAAAACATTGCATATGATGAATGTGTTATATTACTTTAATAATTTTTCATATGTATGTGAAGCATTGTTTGAAGTAACAATGCTTAATTTAAATTGGTTATGCATTTGGCATTTGGTGAAGCATTGATGAATGTGTTTGAAGCATTGTTTGAATGCTTAATTTCATATGTATGTTAAGCCATTAGAGAATGGCTAATTTAGATATTATGTGTAAAATGTGAAAAGTGTACATTGTGAACTAAGATGTGGAAGCAAGCCACATTTACAATGTGTGTTGAATATGAGTGATAAATTGGAAAAAGGTATGAAATATGGAATAAAACATTGAGAAAGATGAAATATGAGAAATGTGTTTGCATGACTACCTTATATAGAGGCTAGTTCCATGATATTATTGTTGGATATTATTACGCCTTCGAGTAAGACACACTAGTGTTATAGATATTATCACATCTTTGGGTGAGGCACACTGGTGTCATAGATATTATTATGCCTTCGGATGAGATATGCCGATGCCATAAATAATTGAGATAGTCCAAGACAATATTACTGGAACTAAACTACTATATAAGGGCTTTTGGGCCCAATGTATGTGGATGATTGATATATGTAGTTAATTATGTATATGGATTGTTTGACTTTGTAGCATTTTGCATTTTGTAGGATTACATATAAAATATTGTTTATTTTGCACCAAAATATGTACCACTAGGCTTTTGGCTTAGCACAATTAAAATTCATTGCATAGGTGACATGATTGATCTAGAGGTTTCGGAGACTTGGTCAGGTTTAGACAGTGATTGATTACTTTTGGATTTTGGATAGGCTGCCATAAGACCAAAGCCACTTGCAAGCATGTATGCACTCATCCTGTGTACTTTGATGTATGTATGTACATTATATTTGCATAACATGAAAATGTTGTAATTTATAAAGTTTTTTTACTAAATGTTATAAGATTTTATATTATATATATATGTGAGTATTTTGGGAGTAGTGGATGCTTTGTATCCATTGGGCTTTCTTGGAGAAATAATAGATTATATATATATTGGGAGTGTATTTCTTTGTATATGTTGAGTAAATTGATTTTCAGGAATATCCAAATTATAGACAAAACTCTAATGAATTTTTCCCAGAGATTTTTCCTTATAATAAGTATTTTTGTTATTTAAACTCCTAATAAATATTTTTTATTTATAAATTAAATTATAATTTAAGTTTTTAAGTTCTAGAATGTTTCCTTTGAAATTATGAAGATTTTTGAAAGAACTAAAAATGTGACATTCTTGTAATCTATATATGTATTTTACATGTACAAGGTGTATATATTGCACATATATAAAGTATAAGGGTGTTACATTTATCGGTCTAGTCATACTTTTGTGGTATGCTGAGAATGTGAGAGTACTTTTGGTCATGAATTCTTAGAAGATTTTCATCAAAAGTCCAGTGATACCGTGAAATGATCTGGTCGGGAAATTGAGGTACTTCGAGAATTTGAGAGTACTTTGGATCGTGATTGATTCTATGTATTTTTATTATTTAAGACATCCATAGGTTCGGTTGGACTAGTCCATGGGTCGATCGGGCTTTCTGAGTTTTCTCCAAAAATAAAGTTCCTACTAAATGTAACTTGGTGCAAATATTAGTTCTTATTCAATTTGATTGCTTAAGATCAAAATAAAATTTACTAAGCCAAGAATTTGGCTAACAATTTCCCCCTTTTTGACTTTGGTAATTAAATTAAATTGGACTAAAATAGATTTCACAAGTTCTCTTATTTAAAGATTATGGCTCCCTTAATTAAGTTTTTGGATTATGCTCCCCCTAATTAAGTTGGTTGAGCATTGATAATTTTATCTCCCATTTTATCAATTCAATTTGTTATCCTCTCCCTCTTTGACAAAGGCAAAAATAATCAAACAATAAAGAATAATCATTTGAAAATGAAGAATAAATAATAAAGAATAAAGAATAAAATTTTTTAAAATTAAGCAAATAAAAGTAAACATGCATGTTTGATCATTTTCATTAAGTGCCAACAAAGCATAGAGATCATACATAAGATGAACTAATATAGAAATTAAAAATAAGGAGAGTAGGGAGGAGTGTCAAAGTCATCATCATCATTTTCATCTCCCTCTTCTTCATATTTGTCTCTTTCTTCTTCTAAACCTTCCTCATAACCTCCTATTGGTTCTTCTTCATATTCCTCAGTGTCATCTCCTTCTTCATCTGATAAAGGATATTGAGGGATCCCATTACTTCTTATATTACCTTAAAGTCTATGTGAATATGAGAAAGCCTTTTCGAGAGGTTATCAATTTGAGAAGTTTGAGAGGAAATTTGTCCTTGAATTTGGAAGAGAATATCAATAATTGATCCTTGGGCTCTAGTGGATTGTGGTTTAGGAAACTCCATTTGAAAATTTTTTTCTGATTTGTCTACAATTCTAACCTTTTTCTTTGTTGAACCAAAGCCACTTATGCACCTAAAAGGTACACATATGTTCCATCATCATCCCTAATGCATTTAGCATGTTTGAGATAACTAATGTTGATGGATTTTGTGATTGAATCAAGAGGGTTAGAAAGAGTGGCTTTGTTGGTTGGAGTAAGGGCACCAACATACTTTGCAATATGAGTAATTTGGGATGAAAGTAAAATGATACCAGCTTGGTTTTTCTAATGTAGAGGGATGTATCAATTTGAAAATTTCCTGTTTGGATGGCTTATTCTTTGATGATGCAATAGAGAAAGAGAAGGTCTTTTTAAGTGACTTTCTCATTGGTCTCACATCTAACACTAATGGTGTAGCTGACTGTCGTATTCAACATCCAATAGGTCAAACTCCTATGATTCTTAGCATTAGATTGCTTATGGAGGGTTATTTTAATAGAAATTTCTTGCCAAAAATCTAATTGGATTGGGAAGTGAGAGTATTATTGGAGAGATGTGAGATGCCATCCATTTGGAATCCCTAAATGGAGGAGAATTCCTTTAAAGAAAGACCACATTATTTATTAAAAAATCTAAAGAAAATTCCATAATATCTTAGAGGATCACTACTCTTCTAGCTAACCACTAGAGTAGTGAGGAATTCCTTTGTCAAAGATTCCCACCAAGGTCATCCGGGTCAACAAAGTAAATTTTTCCCATCCTAAGTTGCTAAAATAGGCTTTAATTTAATTTTCAATACTTAGGGTTTTAAGAGTTAAGGTGGAGAAGAGACAATTATGTTCTACAATTTTATCTTTTAGGATACCATAACTTGATCTTTCATCTTCACTCGTTAATCTTATTTTGTGATACTTTGTAGGAATTTCTTATTATTGTGAAGAGGTGGCTATGCCCTTGGCTTTCTCTTTCTTAGAGACCTTCTTCTTGTGGTGTTCTTGTGGAGCCATTTTTTAAGTGTGGAGCAGTTGCAAGAAAAAGAGAGTAGAAGAGATGTTTGATGGAGTTTTGAGTGTTTAAGAGTTGGAAGATGAATAAGAGAGTGTAAATTTTGATTTGGGGGGGGGGGGGGATTTTTATAGTGTTTTGGGCCATTGAATTCTAAACTACCTATTTATAGCAGTTTGGGGCTATTTTGGGGAGTTTTAAAATAGCCTCCAAGGGTTATATTTTTTTTTGAAAATTAGAGGAGAATTCAGGTTGAGCCAGTACTAGTTCGATTGGTAAACATGAAGTATGGTCGAAGTACGTGATTCTAGATGGGAAACTGGGATTTGAACATAATTGTTAAAAAAGTTTGCATAATTGGATCAGATTTAGAAGTGGTAAGATCAAGTTAGGCTGGATTTTGAATTCTGAGTGAATGGATGTAATGTATGGCCAAATAGAGATTATAGTCCAATCGGGAATGTAAAAATTTTAAAGAATGAGAAAATTTTGAGGAAAAATGTGTAGATCTCAATTTGTGGCCTAAATGTATGCTCAAAATAGAATGTTAATAAAGAACTAGGGCATGTAAAAAAGAATTTACAAGCAATTCTAATTATATCATTGTTATTCACAACCAAATCAAACATAAAAATAAAACAACAAAGTTGTGCAACATGATTAATCTATAATATTTCCATCTATCATGACTATATATTGTTTTATGAAATTTAATCTTCCTTTATTCAAAGGTTTTGTAAAGATATCCACAAGTTGATTTCCAATGTTAATGAATTCTAAGACAACATTTTGGTTTTAAATATTCTCTCTTAAGAAATGATGTCTAATGTCTATATGTTTTGACCTAGAATGTTGAATGGAATTTTTAGATAGATTGATGGCACTTGTATTATCACATAAGACTTGGGTGCAACAAAAGCAAGCTGCAACATATTCAGCTTCCGCTATAGATAAAGCAACCGACACTTATTTCTTGCTAAACCAAGCAACTAGACAATCGCTAAAAAAGTGACATGCACCAGTTGTACTCTTTCTATCTAATAAGCTACCAACAAAATCTACATCCTGTGAGTGGAGATTTTTTTCCCCACTTCTGGTGAAATGGTTCTTACGACTTCGGCACTGTTAGGCTCTGGAACTTAGAGAACACGGGCCTAAACCTAGAGAATAGGAGCCATCACTCGGACGAACCAGGGAGATAGAAATGGGTGGATTACTCGATTCCTAAGGAATCACTAACTCCTACTAGATTCAAAAAGTTATGTATGCATGGGGATGGTGAGAATGACCCAGCACCTCTATAGTGCCCAATTCATTGGAACTGGCCTCCTTTTCAGTTCTAAATATCATTCATTTCTTAATTATTATAACATCATCCATATTACATGAAATTTAGAAACAAAAATAAATATTTGTCATATTATTGAAATAAAATGGGCACCCATCTAAAGATGACAATATGCCCTTACAACATCCAAATGTCCATACAAATAAATAAAATAGGACACCCACTAATTGGTGGAAATGTGTTCCTTACAATTATCCCAAAGTCTATAAAATAAATTAAATAACAAACAAACAAATAAGGTACCCACATAGTGTGAAAATATGCCTTTTACAATCCTCTTTGAAAATATATGCAAATCCAAGGAAACTAATAAAGCAGGGAAAAAATAATACAAACATACATGAAAATAATTGAATAATTAAAAGAAAAACAAACAAACATATCTTACTAGTAATGCGATAATGAATTATAGGGCGCGATATACACAACTGTCCCACAAGCCGATTAGCGGGCGGGGGTCAAAGGGGCAGCGCCCCCCGAAAGTTAAACGATTTATAGGATTGGGATTTGTTGTGGAATTAGGGTTTGGTTATGGGGTTAGGGTTAAAGCACACAAAATTATGGTTTGACAATATAATTAAGGTTTAAATCTAAACTTAGGGTTTAAATATATAAATCAAGATTAAAAGTATACATATTAGGGTTTTGATATGAACTTAGGATTTTAATTATCAAGTACAAGCCTTATTATGTAATTAGAATTTTGGATTTATATAAATATAGTTAAAATATATGATTTATCTTTTTAGGGTAATTTTAATGCTAAATCTATGGCTTACTATAAAAGAGTTGCAAAATCATGTTTATAGTTTGATCATGTAGTGGACTCATTTATGAAGATAAATAGCAACACCGAATTGAATTAGTTAAAAAAAGGTTATACCTGCATTGTCGGCTCCACTAATTTGAATGTGTTAAACCAAGTTCTTTGTTTTGCTTACTACTTAGATCAGCATTTTTCTTGGTCGAGTGAAGCGATTTGAAGACAATTGCTACTGCCTCCCTTAGTTGCTGTGTTTTGGATTCTCTGTGTTTTTGGTTTCTGTGTGTTTTGGTTTTGATCATGGCTCAAGGTTCTGTTATCTTTTCTCTTTATTGTTAATTGTTCATTTATTATTATTGCCTCTGTAATATCCTCATGTTTGCCTTAGCAGTTTTGTTTATGTTGTTGTTGTTGATGTTGTTGATGTTGTTGTTGTTGTAGTGATATATTGGATTGAATATATGTGTTAAATTGCAAGAGAAAAGATATTGGAAAGTGAATGCTTGTGTATATGTGTTTTGGGGAAAAGAATTAGGGTTTAGAGAGAATGGTATATGTTGTGTATATGATGATATATATAACATATAAATTGGTCAAATATAGAGTCAATATAAGAGGATATTTTATGTGGAATGTGCAATTACATATAAGGGCTTATATGAGACAAAAAGTTAGTTATATGATTGAGGGCATTTTGGTAATTGCTTGGATAAGATCACTTGGTGGAGATTAAAAGCAAAATTTGACTTTGTGTCTTCATCATTTCCTTCTTTCTTTCAAGAAGTGGCCGGCTCTCCAAAAACCAAAAGGAAAGAGAGGTGTTCTTGATGCTTGAAGCAAATTGAAGAAGCAATCAAAGGACTTGGTTAAAGATTTATGAAATTTCTTCATTTGAGGTAAGATCTTTTCCTTGATTTCTTCTTTTCTTTTGAAGGGGTGTTTGAAGTGAATTAGGGTTGGTAGGATTTGATGATGAGATGTGTTTGTGTTGTGTTTTCAAGTGTTAAATTGGTTTTAAGTTAATAGGTGTTGTTGTTGGAAGTAGTATATGTTGATTTTGAAAGGTGGAGAAGGATGGTGGTTTTAGGGTTTTGAAGTGGTTGTGTTTAATTGTGATGTTAATGTGTTATTAAAGGGATTATGGTGATGATTGTGTAAGATATGTGTTTATGTTGTTGAGTATACCCATTTGAATGAATTTGTGTTGTGCATGATGTGTTAAAATGCATTTAGAAGATTGTTGGACACATTTAGGGCTTGGTTTTCAAATGACACGACCAAAAGCAAGGAGAGACACGACCAAGTCAAGAAAACTTAGGCGTGTTGGAAGGATTTTTGGGAGACACGGCCGTGTCTATTGCCTGTGTTCACTACTGGATGTTGGTGTTGGGAGACACGGCCACAAGCTTGGCCGTGTCCCTTGCCCGTGTTGCCTACTGTCAAATTGAGGTTGAGTGACACGGCCACAAGCTTGGCCGTGTCCCTCAAGTGGGCTGCCCGTGTCCCTCAAATGTGTTGGTTAGGTTTTTTATTCTTTGTTCTAATTGCATTGTAATGATTCTTCAAAGGTATTTTGGTACCTAAACCTAAACATAAACACTTTAAACATACTTCAAACAAAGAATGCCCTAATCAAATGGATGTGGAAGATCTTAAAAATATGAATGATGTAGATTGTTCTTTGCCCTAATTGCATTGTTGAGATTGAACAATGGTATGTTATATGTAATGTGAATCTTGTAAATGATAATGTGTGTTATGGATAATGTATGTTGAGATGCTATATGCAAAATATGAATTGAGATGTGAAATGTGATGTAAAGCCATTGTGATTGGCTATGATGATATAATTGAATAATGTATGGCATGTTTGCCTAATTGATGAGGAAGATTGAGAAAGAGTTTGATAAAGAGAATAATGAAATAAGTGTATGCTTAATATGATATTCATTTTCAGAGTTCTGGTTTTTGGAGGCATGCCTATTTAATGAAAGGTAACAGTCTTGCCGGGTTGAGGATCTCTTCAAATTGAGTTGAATTGAGGTCTAAGAGACTGGGTCTGTTACACTATGATAATTGATATTATGAGATATTTGATTTGTAACAGTCTTGCCGGGTTGAGGATATCCTCGAGTTAGATGAGTTGATGATCCAAGAGACCGGGTCTGTTACGCTATCCATGGATAGAAATATATATGTATATGTTGCCTACGGGCTTGATAATGGTGTTATGAACCAAAGCAGTAACTCTGAATTCTGAATATAGTATTAAGTACTTGATGGGCCCATAGGTGTCTAGGTTTTATGTATATCATAAATGATGTTCTAATGTAATGAAATGTTAATATTACTTAAATGATGAAACGGACTATTCACGGAATATTGTCTATTGAATATGATCTTTATTGATTGAGTGTGTATCATTGATGTTGATTTGTTAATACATATATGAAACATTGCATTGCACTAAAGCATAACATTAGCATGAATTGTCTTACTAAGCCCTTGGCTTAGAGCGATAGTGTTTAATCGCGCAGGTAATAGAGTTGAACCCGAGAGTTCTTCGAGACCCAGTGAGAGTAGACATTGAAGAGTGGATATTGGGACTTAAAGATCAGAGGAGATTTGCCAATCATGTACTACTTCTTTATATTTTGAAAAGTTTTTGTTTATAATGTAAATATATGTATAATTGTAAATATGTATTCAAATGTTTTCATATATGTACCTATTTTATATCTTCCGCTGTGTAATATTTAAATGTATGTATATATATCTAATATGTTTTGTTTATAAGTAAATGATTTACTTTTCTATAATATATAACGATAAGGGTATTGTATCAAGTTTAAAATGTTTTGAATGTTAAGAAAATCCGTAGCATTCCTATGTTCAGTGCACATATACTACATTGGGTTGTAGTGTGTGTGTATTGGATGTGGGGGTGTTACAATTGTTTTGGTATCAGAGCCTAGGTTTGAGATTCTCAACCTAGGTAAAATGTGATAAAAAGAATATTTTTACTTAAAAAGTGGTTTTGAATAACATATATGTTTGGGATTGGCAATCTCTGATCTTTAATAAGAAGTATTCTACTGTGTTTGCAGACATAGGTTGTGATGGATCCTCATTTGCGTCAGTCAGTTGAGGGTAGTGAGGAGAGTGTAGCTCCGGAGGATAGAGCTAGAGTTGATAGTGCTAAGGAGGCACCTGTTTCGGTGTCGGGGAGACCAGTTGGTGAGGAGGTTCCACCAGTTTGGCTTAGGCATGTGGTAGAGGCTTTGAGGCAAACACCAGTGCAACCACCACCACCACCCCCTCAGCCTGTGGTACCAGTGAGGCACTATGATAAACTAAGGAAATATGGAGCAGAGGATTTCTTTGGTACGGTTGATCCAGCTGTAGCGGAACAGTGGCTTGACAGAGTACAGAGAGTATTTGTTCAGTTGCAAGCCACCCCAGAGGAAAAATTTGACTATGCAAGATCTTTGTTACAGAAGGACGCCTATGACTGGTGGAGGACAGTGCCCCATTCTATGGATGATCCACCAACCTTGTCATATGCGGATTTTCTGAGAGAGTTTGAGTTGAAGTATACTCCTAGGGAGTACAAAGACATGAAGAAGATGGAGTTTTTGAGCTTGAAGCAAGACAGCAGGACTGTAACTGAATATGAAGTTGAGTTTATTAGATTGAGCCATTATGCTGGGGGCATTATTATTGATGAGATAGATAGATGCAGGAGATTTGAGGAGGGATTGAGGCCCTCTATCATGTGTCTGGTGGCTGGATCTAGATATCATGATTTTTCCCAGCTTGTGGCAGCAGCTCGAAGTGTGGAGCGAGCTCAGAGTATTGCAGCTGCTTCAGAGGAAGAGGTTAGGGTGAGAAGACCTCAGTTTGAGGCAGGGTCTTCTTCTGTTAAGAGAGGTAAAGGAAGCTTTGTTCCTAGAGTCAGTAGGAGTCAGAGGTCAGCTGGTAGGTCAGTGCAGTTTCAGAGACAGAGATTTAGACCTACAACTTCAGTGGCGAGTGCTCCGACCCCAGTGACTCAGAGATCCGCTCTACCTGTGTGTGCTCAGTGTGGTGGATCACATAGGGGTGCTTGTTGGAGGTATAGTGGGTCAGCTGTATGCTTCAGGTGTGGATCGCCTGATAATTTTATTAGAGATTGTCCAGAGACGTGGGAACAGAGGTCAGTTGATTCCACAGCTTCTCGACCTAATGTGAGGGGAGGTCGAGGAGGCAGAGGTGTCAACAGAGGAGGCAAATATGGGTTCAGTTCTAGAGGAGGTTCTACATCCAGGGAGAGTAGACCAGAGGAGGTTGGATCTTCCCAGAGGGTGTATGTTATGCAGAGGCAGCCAGATGCTTCGGCAGTCATAGCTGGTACTTTTTCTTTATTTGATACTTCAGTACTTGCCTTGATTGATCCGGGTTCCACACATTCATATATTAGTGCATCTGTTTTGCCTGTGTCTGATATGCATGCTGAGTCCCTAGGATTTGATGTGTTGGTGACAAATCCGTTAGGGCATAGTGTGATTGTTAGCAAGGTGCACCGAGATAGTGTAGTAGTGGTGCAGGGTGAGGAGTTCCTTGGAGATTTGATTGAGATGCCATTTAAGGAATATGATGTGATTCTAGGCATGGACTGGCTAGCTAGACATGGAGCTGTGGTAGACTGTAAAAGGAAAATTGTTTCTTTGAGAACTGCTGATGGTAGAGAGGTGATAGTATCTAATGAGCAGAAACAGTTAGCCTCCTTATTTGTTTCAGCTGTTGCAGCTAGGAGGTTGATTAGAAAAGGGTGTGATGCTTATCTTGCTCATGTGGTAGATACTAGAGTAAAAGGTTCTCCTATTGATAGCATTGCCACACTTGCAGAGTTCCCAGATGTGTTTCCAGAGGAGTTGCCAGGGTTACCTCCTGAGAGAGAGGTGGATTTCGGTATTGAATTGTTGCCTGGTACCACTCCTATCTCTATTACTCCTTATAGAATGGCACCAGCAGAATTGAGGGAGTTGAAAGTGCAATTGCAGGAGTTGTTGGACAAAGGATTTATTCGCCCCAGTGTTTCTCCTTGGGGAGCTCCTGTGCTATTTGTGAAGAAGAAAGATGGTACTATGAGATTGTGTATCGATTATAGGCAATTGAACAAAGTGACTATTAAAAATAAATATCCTTTGCCTAGAATCGATGATCTCTTTGATCAATTGAAGGGTGCAGCTGTGTTTTCTAAAATTGACCTGAGATCTGGGTACCATCAGTTGAGGGTCAAAGCAGAAGATGTTCCTAAAACAGCTTTTCGAACCAGGTATGGGCATTATGAATTTCTAGTTATGCCTTTTGGTCTGACGAATGCACCTGCAGCTTTTATGGACTTGATGAATAGGGTGTTTAGGCCCTATTTGGATCAGTTTGTGGTAGTGTTTATTGATGATATTTTGGTGTATTCGCGGAATAAAGAGGAATATGACAAGCATCTGCGGATTGTGTTGCAGATTTTGAGAGAGAAGCAGTTGTTTGCTAAGCTGTTGAAGTGTGAGTTTTGGTTGGACCAGGTAGCTTTTCTCGGTCATATAGTTTCAGCTGAAGGTATTAGAGTTGATCCGAGTAAAGTTGAAGCTATTCTGAATTGGAGTCCACCCAAGTCTGTGACTGAAGTTAGAAGTTTTCTGGGTTTGGCAGGATATTACCGACGGTTTGTGAAAGGGTTTTCTTTGATAGCTACTCCACTTACCAGATTGCTTCGAAAGGGAGTGAGATTTGTGTGGACAGATCAGTGTCAGGCTAGTTTTGAGCAGTTGAGAGAAATGTTGACTCAAGCGCCTGTTCTTACTTTACCTGTAGAAGGCAAACCATATGTGATTTACAGTGATGCTTCACATAGTGGTTTGGGGTGTGTGCTGATGCAGGAAGGTAAAGTTATAGCTTATGCATCTAGACAGTTGAAACCGCATGAGCTTAATTATCCGACCCATGATCTAGAATTGGCAGCCATTGTGTTTGCATTGAAGATTTGGCGACACTATCTGTTTGGGGAGAAATGTTTCATTTACACTGATCACAAGAGTTTGAAGTATTTGGGGGTTCAGAAAGAGCTCAATCTTCGACAGAGGAGATGGTTGGAATTGATTAAAGACTACGACTGCTTGATTGATTATCATCCAGGTAAAGCAAATGTTGTTGCTGATGCCTTGAGTCGGAAGTCTTTGGCAGGTTTGACTGTTTATTCGCTCTCGTTGCTTGTTGAGTTGAGAGCATTGCATGCCAATTTTGTATCTTGTGATGATGGTGCATTGTTGGCACAGTTGCATTTAAAACCAGTTTTGTTGGATCAGGTCAGAGAGGCTCAGTTGACTGATATGAAGATTCAAAAGATTATTTCAGATTGCAAGAATGGAAAGACTAGAGATTTTATTGTGAAAGGTGATGGGAGTCTCTGGTTTAAGAACCGATTGTGTGTACCCGATGATGCTGATTTGAAAAGGATCATTTTGGAAGAAGCACATCAGTCAGTATTTGCTATGCATCCGGGCAATACAAAGATGTATCATGATTTGAGACAACATTACTGGTGGTTTGGGTTGAAGAGAGACATTGCTGAGTTTGTATCGAAATGTCTCACTTGTCAGAAGGTAAAAGCAGAGCATCAAGTTCCAACTGGGTTGCTTCAACCGTTGTCAGTGCCAGAATGGAAGTGGGAAAGAGTGACAATGGACTTTGTGTCTGGGTTGCCATTGACACAAAGGAAACATGATGCCATATGGGTGATTGTGGATAGATTAACTAAGACAGCTCATTTCCTTCCAGTTCGGATGGATTACTCTTTGGAAAGGTTAGCTGAGCTGTATATTCATGAGATTGTAAAGTTGCATGGTGTTCCAACTTCTATAGTGTCGGATCGAGATCCCTGGTTTACTTCAAGGTTTTGGAAGAGTTTGCATAGTGCTTTGGGTTCTCGACTGCACTTTAGCACTGCTTTTCATCCACAGACGGATGGATAGTCTGAGAGGGTGATACAGATTGTCGAAGATATGTTGAGAAGCTGTGTCATTGATTTCTCTGGAAGTTGGGATAGATTTCTACCGCTTGTGGAGTTTGCTTACAATAACAGTCATCAATCTAGCATTGGTATGGCACCGTTTGAAGCATTGTATGGCAGACGGTGTAGGACACCTCTTTGCTGGAGTGAACTTGGGGAAGGTAAGTTAATTGGGCCCGATTTGATTAAAGAAACTGAAGAGAAAGTGAAGTTGATTCGAGGCAGGTTGAAAGCAGCTTCAGATCGACAGAAGTCTTATGCGGATCTGAAGAGGAGAGACCTAGAGTTTGATGTTGGAAATAAGGTATTTTTGAAAGTATCTCCTTGGAAGAAGATTTTGAGGTTTGGTCGGAAAGGGAAATTGAGTCCTCGATTCATTGGACCGTATGAAGTTTTAGAGAGAGTTGGGCCAGTTGCTTATCGGCTTGCTCTGCCACCTGAGTTGGATCGTATCCATAATGTATTCCATGTTTCTATGTTGAGGTGATACAGATCGGATCCATCTAATGTGTTGCCGATTGAATCTATTGAGGTGAATCAAGATTTGACATTTGAAGAGGAACCAGTTGCTATCTTGGAACGTGATGTGAAAGAGTTGAGAAACAAGAGAGTGCCATTAGTGAAGATTTTGTGGAAGAATCATGGAAAGGAAGAGGCAACTTGGGAAAGTGAGCAAATCATGCGAGATCAGTACCCTCAATTATTTCGGACTTGATATCAGGTAATTTCGAGGACAAAATTTCTTTTTAGAGGGGGAGAATTGTAATATCCTCATGTTTGCCCTAGAAGTTTTGTTTATGTTGTTGTTGTTGATGTTGTTGTTGTTGTAGTGATATATTGGATTGAATATATGTGTTAAATTGCAAGAGAAAAGATATTGGAAAGTGAATGCTTGTGTATATGTGTTTTGGGGAAAAGAATTAGGGTTTAGAGAGAATGGTATATGTTGTGTATATGATGATATATATAACATATAAATTGGTCAAATATAGAGTCAATATAAGAGGATATTTTATGTGGAATGTGCAATTACATATAAGGGCTTATATGAGACAAAAAGTTAGTTATATGATTGAGGGCATTTTGGTAATTGCTTGGATAAGATCACTTGGTGGAGATTAAAAGCAAAATTTGACTTTGTGTCTTCATCATTTCCTTCTTTCTTTCAAGAAGTGGCCGGCTCTCCAAAAACCAAAAGGAAAGAGAGGTGTTCTTGATGCTTGAAGCAAATTGAAGAAGCAATCAAAGGACTTGGTTAAAGATTTATGAAATTTCTTCATTTGAGGTAAGATCTTTTCCTTGATTTCTTCTTTTCTTTTGAAGGGGTGTTTGAAGTGAATTAGGGTTGGTAGGATTTGATGATGAGATGTGTTTGTGTTGTGTTTTCAAGTGTTAAATTGGTTTTAAGTTAATAGGTGTTGTTGTTGGAAGTAGTATATGTTGATTTTGAAAGGTGGAGAAGGATGGTGGTTTTAGGGTTTTGAAGTGGTTGTGTTTAATTGTGATGTTAATGTGTTATTAAAGGGATTATGGTGATGATTGTGTAAGATATGTGTTTATGTTGTTGAGTATACCCATTTGAATGAATTTGTGTTGTGCATGATGTGTTAAAATGCATTTAGAAGATTGTTGGACACATTTAGGGCTTGGTTTTCAAATGACACGACCAAAAGCAAGGAGAGACACGGCCAAGTCAAGAAAACTTGGGCGTGTTGGAAGGATTTTTGGGAGACACGGCCGTGTCTATTGCCTGTGTTCACTACTGGATGTTGGTGTTGGGAGACACGGCCACAAGCTTGGCCGTGTCCCTTGCCCGTGTTTCCTACTGTCAAATTGAGGTTGAGTGACACGGCCACAAGCTTGGCCATGTCCCTCAAGTGGGCTGCCCGTGTCCCTCAAATGTGTTGGTTAGGTTTTTTATTCTTTGTTCTAATTGCATTGTAATGATTCTTCAAAGGTATTTTGGTACCTAAACCTAAACATAAACACTTTAAACATACTTCAAACAAAGAATGCCCTAATCAAATGGATGTGGAAGATCTTAAAAATATGAATGATGTAGATTGTTCTTTGCCCTAATTGCATTGTTGAGATTGAACAATGGTATGTTATATGTAATGTGAATCTTGTAAATGATAATGTGTGTTATGGATAATGTATGTTGAGATGCTATATGCAAAATATGAATTGAGATGTGAAATGTGATGTAAAGCCATTGTGATTGGCTATGATGATATAATTGAATAATGTATGGCATGTTTGCCTAATTGATGAGGAAGATTGAGAAAGAGTTTGATAAAGAGAATAATGAAATAAGTGTATGCTTAATATGATATTCATTTTCAGAGTTCTGGTTTTTGGAGGCATGCCTATTTAATGAAAGGTAACAGTCTTGCCGGGTTGAGGATCTCTTCAAATTGAGTTGAATTGAGGTCCAAGAGACTGGGTCTGTTACACTATGATAATTGATATTATGAGATATTTGATTTGTAACAGTCTTGCCGGGTTGAGGATATCCTCGAGTTAGATGAGTTGATGATCCAAGAGACCGGGTCTGTTACGCTATCCATGGATAGAAATATATATGTATATGTTGCCTACGGGCTTGATAATGGTGTTATGAACCAAAGCAGTAACTCTGAATTCTGAATATAGTATTAAGTACTTGATGGGCCCATAGGTGTCTAGGTTTTATGTATATCATAAATGATGTTCTAATGTAATGAAATGTTAATATTACTTAAATGATGAAACGGACTATTCACGGAATATTGTCTGTTGAATATGATCTTTATTGATTGAGTGTGTATCATTGATGTTGATTTGTTAATACATATATGAAACATTGCATTGCACTAAAGCATAACATTAGCATGAATTGTCTTACTAAGCCCTTGGCTTAGCGCGATAGTGTTTAATCGCGCAGGTAATAGAGTTGAACCCGAGAGTTCTTCGAGACCCAGTGAGAGTAGACATTGAAGAGTGGATATTGGGACTTAAAGATCAGAGGAGATTTGCCAATCATGTACTACTTCTTTATATTTTGAAAAGTTTTTGTTTATAATGTAAATATATGTATAATTGTAAATATGTATTCAAATGTTTTCATATATGTACCTATTTTATATCTTCCGCTGTGTAATATTTAAATGTATGTATATATATCTAATATGTTTTGTTTATAAGTAAATGATTTACTTTTCTATAATATATAACGATAAGGGTATTGTATCAAGTTTAAAATGTTTTGAATGTTAAGAAAATCCATAGCATTCCTATGTTCAGTGCACGTATACTACATTGGGGTGTTTGTAGTGTGTGTGTATTGGATGTGGGGGTGTTATAGCCTCTCTCTTTTTTGTTAAACCTGTATTTAAAGGAAATAATTAGGTTAAAGCCGGCTTAATAACTATAATCTTTCAAACTCTTTCTTGCTTATCCGACTGTAATTAGAATTTAAACCAAACTCAATCTAAATTTGGCCCAAATTAAGTACTAAAACAAAGGCTCATATAGAATTAAACCACGATCAATTTGATATGAACCAAAGCTTATATAGAATTGAACCTTGGTCAATTCAATATAAGCTTTGTGCTCATATCGAATTGAACATTGTTTAATTTGATATGAGCTAGGCTCATATTGAATTGGACAATGTCCAATTTACTCATATCGAATTGGACATTGTCCAATTCGATATGGGCATAACCCATACCAAATTAAACTAAACCAAATAGATTCTGACTTTGGATCGGACATGTTTAGGGCTTTAAAAATTGAATCGGCTTACTTTGAGCCTTTTAAAATTTGACCGACCTAATTTAGGACTTTAAATTAGGTTTAAGCTTTTAAATTCTGATCAAATTTGGCTTGGCCTCTATTAATTGGGGTCAAACTTGCTTAGGGCCAAAATTAAGGGTCTACACATCTGATTAACCTAAGATATTAAGTGATGTAAAGATATTAAGTGATGTATTTCTAGGATACTAAGGTCCTCAATGCAATGTTCCACTCACGTATTTTCAAATTCTTTTAGTACCATTTAAATGTGATTCTTTAGGGCATGATTAAATCTTGCACATAAACAAACACTATATATTATATTGGGTCTAGAAGCAGTTAAGTAAAGCAGGAATCCAATAATACCTTGATATTTCTTTTCATGTACTTTCTTAACAACTTCAACTTTGTCCAATTTCAATAATGTGCTTATTGGAGTTTTACTTGCTCTCTAACCATCCATGCCGATTTTTTTTATAAGCTGAGTTCTAATATACCTAGTTGAATCTTGATATACCCATTTCTTAAAGATTTTTTTAGTTGTTATCCCAATTATATGCAATGATGTCTTAGGGTAGTATGGTTTGGTACAATTGAATGTAATGTAATGAAATTTTTTGCTAATTGTTCTAAAGAATCTTTATTTTGTTTATATTCAATTACACTATTGGTTGATGAAGATGTCATCTTTACATTATTTGATTTGTATCACCTATCATGCTCATTTCAAATTCCTTAGTCATACAAGAAGCAAACTCTTAGCACAAAGATTCATTAGTAGCACCAAATGTAATCTCATCAAAATAAATTTATACAATTTAAATGTCATGCAATTTATTTTTATCAAATAGTGTTGTATCTATTTTTCCTTTTAAAAATCCATTTTTCAATAAATATGCATTAAGTCTATTATAGCAAGCTCTTGGAGCTTGTTTTAGTCCATAAAATGCTTTGATGAGTTTGAAAACATGATTTGAGAATTTATAATCTTCAAAATCTGTTCATTTATAAAACCATTTAAAAATATACTTTTAACATCTATTTAAAGAAGTTTAAAATTCACGTGACAAGAAAATGCAAATAAAATTCTAATTGCTTCTAATCTAGCTATTGGAGCAAATGTCTCATCATAATCAATTCCTTCCTCTTAGTTTCCTTTAGCTACCAATCTAGCATTGTTTCTAGTGATGAGTGTAATATCCATAAATTCACTAAAATAAAATTTAATTTAAATAAATAAATAAATTGGGAGATAAATAGAGGGTTAAAAGTAAGAAATGACCAAATGAATATGTAATGTATATATATATATATATAGAATATAACTAAAATATAAAGTCAAAGTGAATAGGAAAGTATAAGGGCAAAATGGTAAAAATGGATAAAAAGTGAAAAGTTAAAAAAATAATTGAAAACTGAAATGATTTTTGGTTTGTAAAAGATGATGGAGAAATTTGAATATTTATTAAATATTAAAATAAAATATTTTTAAGTAGAAGATAGAAAATTGAAGTTTTAAAATAAGTCAAAATTAAAATAATTTTGGGTAGTGAAAAATGATGGAAAGTTAGATATTTATTAAATATTAATTAAATAATAATATTAATAATATTAATAAGTTAAATCAAAAAGAAATTAATATTGAATGGAAGTGTAACACCCTTATACCATATATAAGTACAAAACATATTTCTAGCATATATAAAATACGCATATACGGTACAAAAATGTCACAGACGGATTTACTAATTTTTTTTTTTACATTTCCAATTTAAAATTTCAAATTCTAAATATATAAAAATTAAATAGAATATAAATATTATTTACTTGTTATAAGAACCCAAAATAAATAATATATATAAAAATATCTGGAAAAAATTTGCCAGAGTTTTGTCTGTAATTTTGGATGTCCCAAAATTTAGCAATTACTCAACCTGCAAAAAGAAAATACTCCCAATAATTTCCAATCACCCTCTCAACCATACTTCTCAATTTCACCAATTTTCTCAAACATTTATACATATAGATATATATAATTTAAAACACTTACTCTCCCATTTTAAATACATTGACCTAAACATTCTTTATAATATACAATATGTAAAATTCAAAACAAAATATATTATGCATAAAACTCAAAATGTACAATAACATAAAAATATATACATGTTACTGGCAGTGTTTCTGATCTCGATAGCAACTCTATAAGCTCAACTATAAGTCTAGACCCGACCTAGTCTAGAAGAACTCTCTGGCTCAACTGGGTCTACCCTGTCACCTGCGCGATGGAAACAATCACGCTAAGCCGAAGTCTAGTGGTACAAACTTTGATAATAACAATATAACTCCATGCAATACCAAATTCATAATGCATATAGATGTCACATCAATCCACTTTCTTATATTTTTCAAATATTTCATAAGCACAACTCATAATATTATATTACTCAATTGTATCAAATTCATAATTCACATTAAAACAAAGACAAGCATGAGCCCAAAAAGGATCTAATATGCTATTCAAATTTTAGAGTTACTGCTTTGGTCCATAATGACACCATGTGTCTAGCCCCGTAGGCAATATATATATCCATGGATAATGTAACAGCCCCAGTCTCTTGGACCTCAACCCGGCTAGACCCTTAGGCCCCAGTATCTTGGTCCTCAACCCAGCTAGACTGCTATAGTTTTTGAGGCTTACGACCAGTTTTTTCACCCCAAAAACATCATATTTATCAGCTGGCCTGGCTTACGACCCAGTCTTTTCACCATTCCAGTGTATAGCCCGTAGGCAATCATAGGCATGCCGCCAAACCCAGAACTCTAAAAATTGAATAACATACTAGGCACACAATTTATTCATATTTCTCATTATTAATCTCTTTCTCATTTTTACATATTCAATCTAGGCACATTGCCTTATTTTCACATTTTTTTTCTCACTTTTCTCATTTTCACATCTTTCTCATTTTTCTCACTTTTCTCATTTTTATCAATATCAATTCATTTCATTATTACACATATCTCATTTTTACATTCACAACACATTACCCAATTACTTTGGGTATTTTCACATAATATGCATATTTCACATGTTACATAAATTAGCCATTATCAATGGCTTTTCACAATGCATTTAACACATATATGACATTACAAATGTCGTAGCATATTATTCATACACAATCAATGAACCAAGTAGCTTAACACATTTTTCAACCAAAATGTGTTAAGTCCAAATGTTATGCAAATATAAACATTATATTCAAAGTTTGTACATACCTCCACTAGCAACCCAAAGCAAGCTAAAAACAACCTCTCCAATCTTTTTAACTTGCCCTTCACCACTTGGATGAAGCAAATCAATCTCCCTCAATGCCTAAACCAAATGTGATAGTAAATAATCATTTAGTATCACATTTAATGGCATTTCCAACATTAAATCATAATTACACATCACTCATACAAATTTCCAAAAATTTAGCCTTTTCTTACTTCAACATTAGAATTCCATTATACTACAATTAAATTAGTGTTTTAAGTTTATTTATATTATTAAAAACATATTTTAATACATTTAAATCTTTTACATTATAAAAATACACTCTTATATAGAAAATCTCAAAAAATGGCATAACTGTAACACCCCGATACCTTATATAAGTACTATACATATACCTGGTATACATACGGTAAATATATAAAGTATAAGGATGCCACTTTTCGTTACCCTTTTAAATCCTGTAAAAGAATTTCAATCCATAATACGTTAATTTAAATAACATTTACCAAATCATTATCTTTATCAAAACTTTATTTATACATATATTTACTTTCTCAAAACTTTTTACATCAATATAAAATATTATACATGTATGCATTACTCTCTAGTTGGTCTCGACAAACTTTTACTCTTCTTGTGGCATAACGAAAGACTTCATATCTTCCACCTATTTACCTGCGCGAATACACACCCGCGCTAAGCCCGAGAGCTTAGTAATCCAAATATAAAATAGAAACATATAGTATAGAAGTATTAACATATAATGATATATCAATTCAATATATAATTAGTTCTTATCATACTTTCTTTTCTTTTTAATTTCATCTTTAATATATCCTAGCTAATTTCATATATGATGTACATATATACATAATATTATCACCAATCCCAATGCATCACCAATACTCAAAACCAATATATTAATACACCCACATTATATATACCATACCAATCATTATTGCAATACACACTTTACATATCATACCAATTATTATTGCAATACACACATTACATATCATATCACTCATTATTGCAATACACATATTACATATCATATCAATCATGAATCACATTTCCAATGAAGACAACCTTTATCATCAACCACAATTCATTTACATATCACACTTAATAACATTATATTATTCACAATTCACCAATCATAATTCATTATTAATATTCACAATCAATATTTCAATACTTGCATTTCACATTGATAATAAAGACAGACTCGGGCCCAAAACACTAATATGCCATTCGACTTTCAGAGTTAATGCTTTGGTTTAATTATCACATTTATCATTATCCCAACTAGGCTTCAAGGATTAGGTTCAACCAAGCTTCAAGGGGAACAAAGCATGCTAAGTATCAACCCAACTTGGCTTCAAGAACCAATCCAACCTAGCTTCAAGGGTTTTAACATCTCAATTAGGCTTCAAGGGCTAGACCCAACCAAGCTTCAAGGGGAGTAAAACATGTTAAACTTCAACCCAACTTGGCTTCAAGGATCAAGTCCAACCTAACTTCAAGAGATTGTTACTATTAGGCATGCCACCAACAACAAAACTCTGAAAATGAATAACATATTAGACACATAATTCATTGATCAATTCATCATCAATATCATTCACAATTCCCATCATCATTTAGGCAAACATGCCTCACATGTCTCAATTGAATTGTCATAGCCAATCACAATGGCATCACATCACATTTGAGTCATCATTATACATATACAACATCAATTACATTAGCTAAACAAACCAATCATTAGCTTTACATCTCTTTATGTCTCAATTCACATTATACACTTCATTATTCAAGCATACATAATCAATTTCATTGCACATGTATCTTAAATTCATCATCATATAAACAACATATCCCTTTATAACATTTCAATCATTTCTCAAAACACATTGACAACATTCATTATTAAGACATTTATTATAATAAATTGTATTGCACATACCTTTTGGGATGATCCTCATCTCTTCCACACTATACAAGTCATCATATTAGTCACATTGTTCATATAACATACTACCATTCACAAGATTCACAATGCAAAACATAACCTTGTTTATACATAATCATATGCATCATTGATACAATATTTCAAAGTACACATCACATTACCATTCACAATGCATATAGCCTAACATTGTTCATATGCTTCATCAATCCCATCACATGTGTGCTATAATCTCAACATCATATGAATGTATGTTCCACATATATTTATTTAGATCATTCTTTGTTTTCAAAATGTTTAGAGTGTTTATGTTTAGGTTTAGGAACAACAAAACCTTTGAAGAATCAAACAAAGTGAGAAAAGTCAAGAACCATCACAGTAGCAAACACCTTCATGGGACACGGCCAAGCTTGTGGCCGTGTCTCTCAAAACCAATTGGCAGTAGCAAACACATGCATAAGACACGGCCGTGTCCCTCCAAAATCAATCCAACACGGCTCAATTTTCCTTGACTTGGCCGTGTCTCTCATGAATTGGCCGTGTCTCTCCTTGCTTTTGGCCGTGTCACTCAAGAACAAAACCCTATTTATGGCCAAAACACTTCTAATTGAATTTAAACACATGATACACAACATAAACTCATTCAAATGGATGTAATCAAAGTCATTAACACTTATTTATCTCAATATTCACATTAACACTAGATCAACCATACATTCAAACACTTACCACATCAAACCCTAAAAACCAACATCAATCTTCTTCTTTCTATAACAACATCCATTTAAACTTACCATTTTCAAACAAAACCAACACCAATTTAACCTTTTTAACGCACAATCAATTTCCATACTTTTAAACATATCACAAACACTCTAAATCATGATATTAACAAATCACAACACACATCAAACACATCTTCAAAATACCAAAGGAAATCAAGAGAGTACTTACCTTAGATGAAGAAATTTGACAAATCTCCAACTTCATCCTTTGATTCATCCTTCAATTTGATGTTAGAAATCAACACACCTCATTTGCTCTTCCTTTCCTTTTGGTAGCCGGCCACACCAACAAAGAAAAGAGAAAAAGAATACAAATTCAACTTCTCTTCTTCTTTAAATATCCACCAAGCAATTTAACAAGACAATTACCTAATTGCCCTCATCCATTCAACTTAACTTTTGTCACTTATATGCCCTTTATAGTAATTTCACTTAGCACAAGTAAAAATATCCTCTTACCTTGACTCCCCATTTGACCAACTTATATTTTATATATATTACAATATACACAACATATACATTCTCTTAACACACTCATTTCCTTTACAAATACATATATACATTTAATTCAAATCAAAACAACAATTGTATCCAACTTCTAGGGCACCCATTGGGATATTACAATAACCTTCCCCCATTGAAGGTTTTCCATTCCAACACAATCCATTACTTATTCCAAGCCTATATTCATCACTTTTAACACTAAACAACATGCTTAAACAAATAAAATCACACAATTCAACCACTTTGGAAAATCACTTTTCCAAAACCCTAAATCTCCACTTCCATTCTCAAACTCCAACCCAACACCACCAAATCCAATATTCGACTTTAAAATACTTGTTTATGAATCAAAACAACTCATTTGGAATCAATTTGCACAATTAAAATTCATGTTTTCAAAACCCCAAAAATCCATAACCCTAAATTCTCTCTCTTCACCATTCTTTAACCAAACTCCATCATCTCTTCAATCTAACCTTAGAATCATTGTTAACTACCCAAAATAACATCATACACACCAATTCCAACAATTATAATATACTACATAAAAATCCAAACTCTCACATAATCTAAATTTCCAAGGAATTCAAAGAAAAGAGATGGAAACTTACTAATTTTGGTGGAAATCACCAAAAATCCACTTGAAACTTGTTAATTCCTTCAATTTATGGAGTATGGAAGAAGAAAATCCTTGGTCTTAAATCATCCATAGAAGCCACGTTCTTGAGAAGAAGAAGAAGAAGACTTTTAAATATTCTTTCCTTTTCATCTTTTTTTTAACCACATATATATATTAAAATAATTTAATATTTAATATTTAATTATTTTTTTAATAAATTAAAAGTCCTAATTTCCCTCTTCCATTCAAAATTAATTTGTTTTTGAATTATTTTATTAATTTTGAATTTATAATATTTAATTACCAAAATACCCTTTTCTTTTAAAAAGTGTTGACTTTTATATATGTTATATATATTTTGCATATATATCACATATATATTCCACTTTTTCATTTAAAATCCCTTCATTTTTCATTTAAAACCATTAATTTAATTTATCCTTTTAAATTATAATTTGTTTTATCCAATTTTTTAAAAATTAGTAATTTTAAAAAAATTTTGGATGTTACAGGAAGAAAGAAATTAGAATTTCTTTTAAATAATTCAATAATTAATTAAAGTAATATAATAATATATATGGCTATTAAATGAAAGAAAGAAAAAGTCAAATTTTTTTTAAAAAAAACTCTTCTTTCTTCTTCTTCTTCTTCTAGCCATGACCACAAAAGCTATGAAAGAAAGAAAGTTTTGCCTCTTCAAATCACTCAATTTTAAAGGGCTTTCAAAGGATTGGAAGGAGTTTTAGTGGATTCTTCACTAGTTGGTAAGTTTCTTTTCTTAATTTTGGAGTTTAGTCGAAAGTTATGAATATGTATGAATTAAGTTTTTGAAAGAGTATGTTATAATTGTTGGAATGGACATGTATGGTGTTAATTTGATGAGTAAACAATGACTTTAAGTTTAGATTAAAGAAAACTTTAGGTTTGGTTAGGGTTTGGAAGAGGAAGTTTCTAAATAGGGGTTAGGAAAAGGGTTTTGTGGAAGAATGCTTGTTCATTTGATTTCATTATTTAAATCATGTTCTAATATTATTTTAATGATGAAAATGAACTTATAGTACCATTTAGAGTTGGTTAGAAGGAAGTTTCAGAATTAAAGAGAGTTAGAGCAAAAATTTGAAAATTTGAACGAATAATGTTTAATAGTTTAAATGTCTTAAAATGTGATTCTAAAGTATTGTATACACTTACATTATGGTTGGGGGGTGAGTGATACCAAGTACTTGGTTAAAGCAGTGAAGGGCACATTGAGAAAGTGGTGAGAAAGGATTGCCTTATAGCTTGGGAGTTGTATAAACCAAGGTTAATACATACTTTGATAGAATGGTACTATAATGCATTAAAAATGGCATGTACATTATATTTAAAAATTAAGACTATGCTACTTTGATGGGTGAATTCACATGAAAAAGTGCATATATGAATGATGTATTGTTGAAAGTGCATAAAAGGCATGAAATACATAATGTATGAATGATTAAGCCATTTTAAGATGGCTAGTAGTATTGTTAAATATGTTTGTGAAAAGAATGTATTTATGCCAATTTTAAGGCATAATTTAGCCACATTGATAAAGTGGTAAAGCATTTGATGTCTGTAATGGAAAAGTATGGAAATATGGCTAAAATGAGTAATATGCGATAAATGAAAAAAATGTGAAAATAACCTAAAAATGTTTGGATAATATGATTGTATTGCTAATTGACGTACATTGTGATAAAGTGATGAGATAAAATAAATGAAATGTGATTTATATGAATTATGTGAAAATGACCTAAAAACATTTGGATAATGTGATTTTAATATGAGATGACATACATTGTGATGATATGAGGAGATGTGATGAATTAAAATGAATTGGCATTGATGTGAATAAGAAAAATGAAAAATGAGTCAATGTGATGACAAAAAGTGATTATGGAAAATATAAATTATTTGTGTGCCTAGTATGTTATTCAATTTCTAGAATTCTATGTTTGGTGGCATGCCTATGAGGTTATCCTCATTATTTGCCTTCGAGCCTAGATGCTAGGCCTCACTGATATATGATTTGCCTCCGGGGCTAAAAGCTAGGCGTCACTGATATATGATTTTGCTTTCGGGGCTAGATGCTAGGAGTCACTGATATATGATTTGCCTTCGGGGCTAAACACTTGGTATCAATTTGGACCAAAATGGTAACTCTGGTATTTGAGTAATATATTAGTTTGTCTGGGCCCATGCTTGTGCATGTGTTTATGTGGATCATAAAAGGATTATGTTTTAAAGAGGAATTGAGTACCACATGGTGACATAATATACAAAAGCATTATGCATTGGCATTATATTAAAGTTTTATTATTATCAAAGTATGCACCGTTAGGCAAAAATCTTAGCACAATTTGTTCATCGCGCAGGTAGCAGGTTAGAGTCGAATAGTCGAGAAGTTTGTTAGTTCGCCACTAGACTAGCGCCACTGCATAACATGTGAGTTTATTTTTATTTTGAGTCTTATAATGTTTATATAATTTATATACACTGTAAAAGTATTGAAATTTAATATACTCGTAATGTCTAACTACATTACATATATAAATGATTATTAGGCTTTTAAAATGTGGGTAGTGTAAATGAAATTGGAGATTTGGATAAATGAAGGAGATTATATATATAATTTGGAAGTGCGAATTTTGTGCAGGTTGTGTTGTTTGAATTTGGGAATGTCCAAAATACAAACAAAACTCTGGCAAATTTTTTCAGAGATTTTTACTCTAAAATTTATATTTTTGATATATAAATTACTTTGTGTTAATATTTATTTATCTAATAAAGTATATAAAATTTATGCTTTAAAAATTTTCTTATAATAGTAGTAAATCTTTCAAATGACAAGTATAATGACCTTCTTGTATTATATATGTGTATTTTACACAAACATGATGTATGTATTATACATATATAGGGTATAAGAGTGTTACAATGAGACCATCTTCATCAATCTTATTCCTATAGACCCATTTGCAACCTATAATTGGATGATTTTTAGGTCTAGGAATAAGGTCCCATACTTTGTTTTTTTTTTTTCGAATTCATTGAGTTTCTCTTGCATTGTAATTACCCAATTTTCATCACAAAGAGCCTTCTCATTGGTCCTTGGCTCAATTTGAGAAACAAAAGCAACATTAGAATTTAAATTTTTAATTTTTGATCTAATAGTTATTCTCTTTGATGTATCACCAATGATGAGTTCTTTTAGATGATCTTTTTGATAATGCCAATTCTTGGGTAGTTCTTAATTTTTTTCTTCTTTAATTTCCTCTTGAGATGGCTTTCCTTTGTCTTCCTTTTGAGTTCCATTTATTTCAATTCTCTCAAATGTATCTACAAAATCATTATGAACGCTATGTTCCCTATGATCACGTATAGAAGACTTATTAAAGATAACATGCATTGATTCTTCAACTATTAGAGTTCTCTTATTAAATTCTCTATATACTTTACTACTAGATGCATATCCTAAGAACATTCCTTCATCCGATTTGGATGATAATTTTTCAAGATTGTCCTTGGTGTTTAATATAAAGCATTTGCTTCCAAATACTCACAGGTATGAGATTTTAAGTTTTCTTCCATTCTAATGCTCAAAAGATGTTTTGTGTAATAAAGGTCTTTTGAAACCTCTATTTGAAACATAACATGAGGTATTAATGGCTTCCATTCAAAAGTATAAAGGCAAATTATACTCAATGTGCATTGTTCTAGCCATTTCAACCAATGTTCTATTTTTTCTTTCCACCATACCATTTTGTTGTGGTGTCCTAAGAGCTGAAAAATTGTGTGATGTACCAAGTTCATTATAAAAATTTTCAAAATATTTATTTTCAAAATTTTCGCTATGATCAATTCTAATAGAGTTGATTACATAACCTTTTTTCATTTTGGACTCATTTTGCAAAAGTTTTAAAAGAGTAAAAAACATCATTCTTATGAGCCAAAAAATTAACCCATGTAAATCTCAAGTAGTCATTATGTAATGCCCTAACTTTGATAAACATAATTAAACACATTAATTGGAAGGGTTAAGAGAGGTTGGGATGAGGAAAATGCTAAAGATATAAATGATATATATACAACCTATAAATTGTTAAAAGTAAAAAAGTGAAAGAGGTAAAAGTCAAAGGTAGAAAAGTTAAAAATATAAAAGAATAATAGAAATTAAAATATCTAAATAATTAATATATATATATATATATATAGATTAATAGTGGATGAAAGATGCAAAAGTCAGCATTTCTAGAAATTTTCATCATCTTCTTCTTTTCTCCTCTTTTTGGCCAGCTTCCATGTTGAAGCGAGGGAGCTAATTTTAATTGAAGATAGATGATTATTTAAAAAGAATTGAGGATAGCTCTAGTGGTAATTAAAGTAATAGGTAAGTTTTCTTTAGCTTTTAAAGAGTTCCTTGCAAATATGATTTTGATGAGATGTTAAATGATTGGTTAAAAAGAATATAATGAAGTTAATTGGTATAAATGTGATGAGTTTAAAATTAGATTAGTGATTGAGTGTAAACTAGTAATGTTGAAATTAGGGTTTTGGCAAGAGTTATGGCTAACTTGGGTTTAGGTGTAGTTTAATGAGTTAAAGTGTGATAACAGGAGTTTCTAATGTTTCATTTAATCTTATAATTTGAATAGGTCTTGAGTGAGTTGATTTTGTGTATTTAAAAAGGAAAGATCATTTGGTAGAAGTGGAAAACTTGGTGGAGTAGGCTTGGAAAGGAGCTTATCCTCTCATTTTGAGCTTCAAAAAGGTTAGTACATATTTCAATAATGACTTAGTTTGTGGTTTGCATTGTTTTGAGTTGAATTGTGTGTGTTGGTGTGGATTTGATAAGCCACACGAATGGCCTTAAGGGAGGCATGACCGTGTGCTTTGGATTGGATTTGTTTATGTAAAATTTATGGAAAGGCAATGTTGAATTGAATGCTATGGTCGTGGGCTTGCTCACATAAGATTGGCAGTAGTGTTCCATAAGCCACGAGCATGGCCTAGGATGCCATGACCATGGATTTATATCATGAGTTGGATAGAAGTGTTTTTGAGTACACGAGCATGGCCTTTAGGTAGGCATGGCTGTGGCACTTGGTTATGATAGAAAAGTGTTTGTAATGTTGATAACCATGGAAACATGACATAAATGATGGTGACATGTGCAAAGCATGACAAGAATGTGGAACAAAGAAAAGAGATAAAATATTAAATGTGTATTGTGTGTTACTTTGTACATTAACTAGTTCTAGAAGATTAGGTTTGGTAGTTTGGCATGCCATATGTCGATAAGGTGAGACACTGGGTGTCACAGATATAGTTAGGACCCTAGGCGAGACACATTATTTTCCTAGATATGATTATGCTGTGGGTGAGATACTGGGTATCACATATATAGTTATGCCCATCAGTGAGACACATTGGTGTCACTACTATTGAGATAGGCTAAAGCAATGTTTCTAGAACTAGGTTATCATATAAGGATACTTGGGCCCAATCTATGTATTTATGTTCATGCTTTGTTAATAAAATAAAGATATTTTGTGTGACATTAAAGCATGATGCATAATCATGGTATTGTGTTATATCATTACTTGCTATTATCAAAGTATGTACCGCTGAGCTATTGGCTTAGCACGATTTGTTTTATCACGCAAGTGATAGGGTAGAGACTGAGAGCCCTTATAGACCAGGACAAGTCTAGTTTGTTGGATTGGTACTAAAAGTTCTATTTTTGCAACCAGACTAGAGCCTTTGGCATTGCATGTAAATATTCACTTTGTTAACTACATTGTTATTATGTATATTATAACATGATGTAAAAATGTAACACAACAATATGAGTTTTGTAATGTATTTATTCGAGTTACTAAATATGTATATACTTATATAACCATGAGATTTTGGGATGTGATGTAACACCCCTATACTTCATATAAGCACTATACATATACCTGGTATACATACAATGCATATATAAAATATAAGAATGTCACTTTTAGCTTTTTATTTAACAATCTTTATCCAAGGTCAAGCAATATTATATTAAATTAAGAAACATTTATAAGAATCATTATTGTTATCAAAAATAAAACCTAAATAAAATTATACATGTATGCATCACCTTCTAGTTGGTCTCGAGACACTCTTACCTTTCTCGTGGCATAGCAGCTAGGCATCCAGATCATCCGCATAAATACCTGCGCGATTACACAATCGCGCTAAGCCCGAGAGCTTAGTAGTACAAATAAATAATAAAGTATACATTACAAAATAATCATACCTTATAATTTTAGCATCATGTTTTATTGTTCTCTTACCATGTTTTCCTTTCTCAATGGATTCTTCATATATTGCCACTAATCTCATAAATTAAATACATCATTACATAGCATATTCACAACACAATACTTACCCTTTCTATTTCATATACACATATATATGTATACATTATTACAACAAAACATCATTCAAACCTTTATAAGAACAATTCTCACAAATTCCACATTCACAAACATGCTACACATCATACAACAATTCCATAACCTCATATCTTAACAAAACTCCTTAAGCCATATTCACTTTCAACATATCAATACACATATTACAAACTCATACTTCAAAACATCATTTTATTCACAATTCATTAATCATGAAACACATTTCCATCAAAAGCATTCATAGATCTCATTATTCATTTGTTTCAACATTGTTTCCATATACCTTATTTATCAATCATGTTACCATTCATGACTCACATTACACAAAAACAAGCATGGGCCCAAGACACACTAATATGCCATTCAATTTTCAGAGTAATGCTTTGGTTTAATCATCACATTTATCATTATCATAGACCCAACTAGGCTTCAAGGATTAGGCTCAACCAAGCTTCAAGGGGAACAAAGCATGCTAAGTATCAACCCAACTTGGCTTCAAGAACCAAACCCAACCTAGCTTCAAGGGTTGTAACATCTCAATTAGGCTTCAAGGATTAGACCCAACCAAGCTTCAAGGGGAGTAAAACATGTTAAACTTCAACCCAACTTGGATTCAAGGATCAAATCCAACCTAACTTCAAGAGATTGTTACTAATAGGCATGCCACCAACAACAAACTCTGAAAATGGAATAACACATTAGTCACACAATTCATTTATTATTTCATTATCATTTCCATTCTCAATTCTCATCATCATTTAGGCAAACATGCCTTATTTCTTTCAATTGCATCATCATAGCCAATCACAATGGCTTTACATTTCATTTCACAATATAACACTTCAATCTTCAATATTCAAATGTACATTTATATCATCAATTAGGCAAACAAGCCTCAATCATAACATTAAGGTAATTCATCATCAATGATCTCATGATATTCCACGTTGTACCCAAAATATCATTCTTCATATGCATCATCAATCTACATATAGCACAATACAATTCATAATATTTACAATACATAAAACATCACATGGTTCATATAATATCAACATTATCATCAAATCATATTGATCAATTCAATTCATCACTCAAGTATACATAATCAATGACATTGCACATACTTTTTCATTGATCACTATATCTTTCACATTTCCTATATCATCATTGATATATTCATACATAACAATTTACCTTATTCAAGGACTTAGAATCTTCCATAGACATTTGGTTGGATCATTATTGGTTTAAGTGTGTTTAGGTACAAAAGACATTTGAAGATCCAACAATGTATGAAAACCAAATAACAAACACAATAACAAACACTCTCAAGGGACACGGCCAAGCTTGTGGCCGTGTCTCTCAATACAATCATCCAATAGCAAACACGCCCAAGGGACACGGCCAAGCTTGTGGCCGTGTCACTCAACACCAATTCAAGCAGTAGCAAACACGGGCAATGGACACGGCCAAGCCAGTGGCCGTGTCTCTCAACACAACAATCCAGTACCAGACACGGGCAAGGGACACGGCCGTGTCTCTCAACATAAATCAGACAGTAACAAACACAGGCAAGGGACACGGCCAAGCCAGTGGCCGTGTCTCTCCAAAACTCATCCAACACGGCCAAATTTGCCCTAACTTGGCCGTGTCTCTCATAACTTGGCCGTGTCCTACAATAATTTAAAGACCAAACACTCGAAATTCATCCAAACCAAACCCCAAATCAACATTTCATCATTTTTCTCACAATTTCCTCAACTAATCAACACTTAGATATCAATTCCACACATTTACATACTTAAATCTCTTGTTATCCTCCTTTTACCCACCAATCATACCAAACATAACCTCAATCCAAAAGAAATCAAAACAAGAAGATATATACCTATATATATATAATCAATAAAATTCATTCAAGAAATATGTACTTACCTGTATAGCTTGCCAAATCTTCATTTTCATCTTCAATACTCTTAAAATCCTTAAGAAATTTTGATGAAGATCACATTTCTCTCTCTCTCTCGTGCTCTCTTGTCCACGAAGAAGAAGAACAGAAGAAGAAGAAAGAAAGAAGGTTCTCCTCCCTTCCTTCGTTCTTATCTCATATATAATAATAATAATAATAATAATAATAATAATAATAATAATAATAATGATAATAATAATAATAATAATAACAATAATAATAATAATAATAATAACAACAATAACAATAATAATAACAATAATAACAATTATACCATTAAATCTCCACCACACACAATTCCTTTTGACTTTCTTCTTCTTTTCTCTTTCCTTCAATACACACATTGAATCCAATTACAACAGTAATCCCAACACTTTTAGGGTATACTTTAGGATATTACAATTCTCTCCCCCTTAAATAATTTTGTCCTCGAAATTATCCAGTATAATAACAACCCATTTAGAACAACTCACCATCTTAATTTTCATATAAAGATAATCGTATCTTACAATATAGTTTTATCAAATCTCATATCTTCTACTCTCCCCCTTAGAGATAATCATCTTCTCTGAAATTCATAATTCATCATTGTATAGGTATATATATATATCTTTACCTCTTATTACTTTCTCAACAAAGCAATCAAGATATCTCATAACATCTCCAATACATTTTATCTTTGTACTAAAGTCAGATTATCACTTTAACTCTTTATAGATATTCTTTTAACTTTAACCTCAAAAATCATTAATCAATATCTTAGCATTGTTTATTCCATTCTCACCATCACTTTCAAAATAAACATTTACCAAACATCAATGGATAACTATATCCTTACTCTCATGAGTTTATTCCTCACCATGTACAATTAATATACCTCAATTTATTTATGTTCATTCATAAATCAGAATATTACATCATACACATTACCATTAAATCTTACACTCCCAATACGATTGCACATATTAAATCTCAATATTGCCTTGCAACTTTAACGAAACCTAGATCAATCGATTTATCTATCACAATATACTAACATTTCAACTTTATTTGATTCAAACCAACAATTAACTTATTGAAATTTATCATTGAATTTTTACCATATATACTTATATATAACCTAAGTTCATTAGGTCAAACTTATATTCAAATTCTAATCTTTCCAAATTCATATATTCAATCAATATGAATCATGCTTATACATATACATTTCCTTATTTCAATAATTATATCATCATTTCTTATACTCATTCAAAATTTATCAATATTGCCAACAACTATAACTTCATAAACGATCTTTTCCCCCAACCAGGTTGGTAATCCAAGTTTGGTTGCCCAACACATTGGGTCCGCATGGTTCCACAGGAGGCAGATAAGTCCGTTCATTTATCTTTTCACAATTCATTTTTAACATCATTGCCAACAATTATGGTTTCTCATCACATCAAAATAGTATACTCATATATCATCAACTATATTGAACATCTCATTATACAATCATATCATTTCCAACATTATTGATATATACATATTAATTTACATTATTCATACTCCCATAAATTTTAAGTTCATTTCACATAATCACTTTACACTGTAAATGTATCCTATATAACTTTCAGTCGTGATTACAATTTCTTCCTTTTTTATTATTTCTTCACTTCACCTAATATTACTATATTTATATTATTATTGTTCTATCACACAATTCATAGCTTAAAACATTATCACAATTCTCTTCCCTTGCTTTACTTCTCATAGTTACAATTAAATTTTTAATATCGAAATTATAAGATATAACTTCACCAATCATATCTTTTAACCATGTTTCTGAAAACATAGTTATCCATCTCAGTTCTAAATCTGAAGATAATAAAACTAATCACTAATCACACTAACTAAATCATATGACAATGATATATTAACAATCACACTTAGGGGTTGTAAATCAATATTGTTCTTTTATTATTCAATTTCCAACCTTTACAATTATAATACTAACTGGTATCACATAAATTATATATTTATTCTCCAAACTTTTATTACACCAAGAATTAACACATTTTAATTCCATCTCAAAACAGTTTGCTTTTGATTATCTGATCATCATTAACCCAACTCATGTTCGATAATATTATCCTTAACATTTTCTACTCCCAACCTTCAATTAGATACAAATCTTACACAAGTATCATTCATTACTCCATTTCCAATCCATCTCTTTTAAAAATTTCAAGTACATAATTCTTTCCTTACCATTTCTTATTATACATTTATACATAAAACACTTTCACACACAAATACTTTGAGTTCCAACACATCTTATGATAGCCTCATTTAGTTATTGCTATAACAATCTCACTGTTCAATATTACCCAGGTCCATTCTCACTTCTAATACCATTAAACATGTAATGGTATAAGATAATAAACATATTATATACACCTTCATAGGTCACATTCATATCGAAAAGTTCATTTCACAAATCCTCTTTATATAAACACATAATTATGGAATTTATTAAATTTCCCTTTTACATATAGTTTATACAAATTTAATATTTATCACTTTCCTTTGACTATTATCATTCTCATTTGTTTATCATAACTTAAGTTATTCATTAACTTTAATAAATATACATATTCTACTTATAATATTATTTCACAAGGAGCTTAATCACATTTCCAATGTGATATCTCTTTCACATTTGTTTATAAATATCTTTAACACATCTTTCATAATCATTTTTATCCTTTCCAATCAAATTACTTAAAGTAACTCATTTTCTTTTGCTCAATTCCTTTTTCTTTTATCTTAAACCAAATTTTCCTACTATCAATCACATCTCCCAATTCATAATACTTCCATGAGCACTAATATCCATTTCATATATCTCATGTATTAAATACATTTAACTATCAATATTTCATTGATCTCTATCCACATTCCACTAAAACTATAAATTTCCAACTTACTACTCTATTTAAACTTCAATTTATTCATCTCATTCTCTTGATATCAACTTTAAAACATCTTATATATATATACCACTAAATAACATCAAAACATCTATGTTTCACAATTATTAAGCTCATTCCAAGGAAAATCTAAATATCTCATATCTCCACTATTAACATGAGCTATAACAATATTCAAGCATATCACATTTCTAATATTGAAATCACCATGTTTGCATTAAAATAACAATACAAACAACACCAATGTATATTTGTACTTAACCAACGTCATCTCTTTTTCTTTTGAACATAACCTTAACTTTACATATCGACACCTTACATTATCACACTTAATCTATACCAATCAACTCATTCAATAGTTCACTATACTTTTTGCATTTACATAATATATCTTTTCATATTACACATCCAACAATATTTCCTCTTTCTATAAATCCAACCATCAAGTTTATTTGAAAGAGATTCAAACAATAGAGGAAAGATCACATACTTTAATCTTAATTTGTTTCTAACTCATTTCCCACATAATTCTTCTAGCCATTCTTTATATGCCAAATACATACCAATACTCAAACTTTTTACTTATACTTTCCATATCATTTCTTTATATCACACTCATCTCTCAATTATCAACATTTCTAGATTTGCTTTCATATGAAACCTCATTTACACACTATCATTTATCTCATCTCATGTAACTCAAATACATCACAATTCACAATTCACAATTCACTCAATGCCACGTTCGAGACCAACTTAGATGTGAATGCATATGCATGTCTTACCAATTGCATTTCCAAAATCTTCTTTTCAATTCTTATATAAACTCTTCAAAAATTTTCTTTTTAATTTCACTTAGGCCGAGAATCTCGAACCTAAGCTCTGATACCAAAATAACTGTAACGCCCCTATACTTCATATAAGCACTATACATATACCTGGTATACATACAATGCATATATAAAATATAAGAATGTCACTTTTAGCTTTTTATTTAACAATCTTTATCCAAGGTCAAGCAATATTATATTAAATTAAGAAACATTTATAAGAATCATTATTGTTATCAAAAATAAAACCTAAATAAAATTATACATGTATGCATCACCTTCTAGTTGGTCTCGAGACACTCTTACCTTTCTCGTGGCATAGCAGCTAGGCATCCAGATCATCCGCATAAATACCTGCGCGATTACACAACCGCGCTAAGCCCGAGAGCTTAGTAGTACAAATAAATAATAAAGTATACATTACAAAATAATCATACCTTATAATTTTAGCATCATGTTTTATTGTTCTCTTACCATGTTTTCCTTTCTCAATGGATTCTTCATATATTGCCACTAATCTCATAAATTAAATACATCATTACATAGCATATTCACAACACAATACTTACCCTTTCTATTTCATATACACATATATATGTATACATTATTACAACAAAACATCATTCAAACCTTTATAAGAACAATTCTCACAAATTCCACATTCACAAACATGTTACACATCATACAACAATTCCATAACCTCATATCTTAACAAAACTCCTTAAGCCATATTCACTTTCAACATATCAATACACATATTACAAACTCATACTTCATAACATCATTTTATTCACAATTCATTAATCATGAAACACATTTCCATCAAAAGCATTCATAGATCTCATTATTCATTTGTTTCAACATTGTTTCCATATACCTTATTTATCAATCATGTTACCATTCATGACTCACATTACACAAAAACAAGCATGGGCCCAAGACACACTAATATGCCATTCAATTTTCAGAGTAATGCTTTGGTTTAATCATCACATTTATCATTATCATAGACCCAACTAGGCTTCAAGGATTAGGCTCAACCAAGCTTCAAGGGGAACAAAGCATGCTAAGTATCAACCCAACTTGGCTTCAAGAACCAAACCCAACCTAGCTTCAAGGGTTGTAACATCTCAATTAGGCTTCAAGGATTAGACCCAACCAAGCTTCAAGGGGAGTAAAACATGTTAAACTTCAACCCAACTTGGCTTCAAGTATCAAATCCAACCTAACTTCAAGAGATTGTTACTAATAGGCATGCCACCAACAACAAACTTTGAAAATGGAATAACACATTAGTCACACAATTCATTTATTATTTCATTATCATTTCCATTCTCAATTCTCATCATCATTTAGGCAAACATTCCTTATTTCTTTCAATTGCATCATCATAGCCAATCACAATGGCTTTACATTTCATTTCACAATATAACACTTCAATCTTCAATATTCAAATGTACATTTATATCATCAATTAGGCAAACAAGCCTCAATCATAACATTAAGGTAATTCATCATCAATGATCTCATGATATTCCACGTTGTACCCAAAATATCATTCTTCATATGCATCATCAATCTACATATAGCACAATACAATTCATAATATTTACAATACATAAAACATCACATGGTTCATATAATATCAACATTATCATCAAATCATATTGATCAATTCAATTCATCACTCAAGTATACATAATCAATGACATTGCACATACTTTTTCATTGATCACTATATCTTTCACATTTCCTATATCATCATTGATATATTCATACATAACAATTTACCTTATTCAAGGACTTAGAATCTTCCATATACATTTGGTTGGATCATTATTGGTTTAAGCGTGTTTAGGTACAAAAGACATTTGAAGATCCAACAATGTATGAAAACCAAATAACAAACACAATAACAAACACTCTCAAGCTACACGGCCAAGCTTGTGGCCGTGTCTCTCAATACAATCATCCAATAGCAAACACGCCCAAGGGACACGGCCATGCTTGTGGCCGTGTCACTCAACACCAATTCAAGCAGTAGCAAACACGGGCAATGGACACGGCCAAGCCAGTGGCCGTGTCTCTCAACACAACAATCCAGTACCAGACACGGGCAAGGGACACGGCCGTGTCTCTCAACATAAATCAGACAGTAACAAACACAGGCAAGGGACACGGCCAAGCCAGTGGCCGTGTCTCTCCAAAACTCATCCAACACGGCCAAATTTGCCCTAACTTGGCCGTGTCTCTCATAACTTGGCCGTGTCCTACAATAATTTAAAGACCAAACACTCAAAATTCATCCAAACCAAACCCCAAATCAACATTTCATCATTTTTCTCACAATTTCCTCAACTAATCAACTCTTAGATATCAATTCCACACATTTACATACTTAAATCTCTTGTTATCCTCCTTTTACCCACCAATCATACCAAACATAACCTCAATCCAAAAGAAATCAAAACAAGAAGATATATACCTATATATATATAATCAATAAAATTCATTCAAGAAATATGTACTTACCTGTATAGCTTGCCAAATCTTCATTTTCATCTTCAATACTCTTAAAATCCTTAAGAAATTTTGATGAAGATCACATTTCTCTCTCTCTCTCGTGCTCTCTCTCTCTCTCTCGTGCTCTCTTGTCCACGAAGAAGAAGAACGGAAGAAGAAGAAAGAAAGAAGGTTCTCCTCCCTTCCTTCGTTCTTATCTCATATATAATAATAATAATAATAATAATAATAATAATAATAATAATAATAATGATAATAATAATAATAACAATAACAATAATAATAATAATAACAACAATAACAATAATAATAACAATAATAACAATTATACCATTAAATCTCCACCACACACAATTCCTTTTGACTTTCTTCTTCTTTTCTCTTTCCTTCAATACACACATTGAATCCAATTACAACAGTAATCCCAACACTTTTAGGGTATACTTTAGGATATTACATGTGAGTTATATGGAAATACTTTGACAAGATATAATTGTCTTATAGGTTGAGTTATTTGATTTTGGACAATGTTCAAATTTTAGATAAAATTATGGTAAAATTTCTAGAGATTTTCCTTCCTTTATATATTGCAAATTAAGAGCTAAACTAATTTTCATGAAAGGTAATATGATTTTATAAATGTTAAGTTAGTGATACTCTTATGTCTTATACGGGTATTCTACATATTTAAGGAAATGTGTACTATATGTATATAGAGTATAAGGGTGTTAAACATCAATAAATACAAATACATATAATTTACCACATAAGCTAGTAACTCTATTTAGACCAAACAAATCTAAATGTATTAATTCTAGGGGTCTAAAAATGCTTATAATATTTTTTTATTTGGAAGAACTTTTATATTGGGAGCCCATCAACAAGTTCTTCATTGCTCAAACATTACAATTGATTCATACTAGCATGACCCAATCTTCTATGCCAAAGCCAAGCATAATTGCTAATTGTGACTAAACATTTAAAAGCAATATTAGACTGTAGGTTAATTTTATATGTGTTGTCAATTCTTACTCATTTGAATACAAGTTCAATATTTAGTGAAACAATCTTACATTCTTTGGAGTCAAAGTTGACATTGTATCCTTTATCACATAATTAGCTTACCCTAAGCAAATTGTGCTTCGATCCATCAACTAACTAAACATTATCAATTTGATACTTACCAAGAATACAATGGAATCAATACCAATAATCTTACCTTTTAGCATTGTTTTCAAAGGTTATATCACCTGCTTGTGTGTATGTGATGGTTGTAAAAAGTTTTGCACTATCGGTCATATGTCTTGAATAATCATTATCAATGAGCCAAATACCCTTGAGGTTTATAGATTTTAGCATACCTACAACACACAATATTTACTTTTTCTTAGGTACCTAAATGTATTTGGGTCCTTGGTGGTTAGTTTTTGAAGGGTCCTATAATTTTAGGCGTTCCTTCCTAATATAACAAAATATATTTATATGACCAATTATTAAAAAAATTAAAAATTTATTTATTTTTATAATTAAAATTGTTATAATTCAGTAAATTATGTGGTAAATTTACTGACAGATATAATAATTCTGTGGTAAATTTCTCTCCGTAATACTGAGATAAAAATGTTCTCTTAGTAATTGAAAACCCTAGGATTACGTCATCGTATAACTTTTTGTTTAACAAGAGAAATACGATTACCGATAGAAAAATGTGTTATGTCGGAAAATGACTAAACACGGGTGGAAAATTTTCCGCCTGAAGGTGCCCCAGTTACTAAAAGATGGCATTTTTTATCGGTATTACCGACAGATACCATCTTTCTCTCGGTAATACCGATATAAAATCCTTCTCTTGGTAAATAGTGCAAGTGTCATCGAACGTTAGCCATAGGCATTTCATTTACTGAGAGATTTTTGTGTCTCTCAGTATTACTGATAGACAATATTTTCTGTAGGAAAATTGATTAACGTGGGCAAAAAAAATTTCGCCTAAAAGTGCCCTAGTTACCAAGAGATGACATTTTTCTGTTGGTATTACCGATAGATACCATAAATCTATCAGTAATACTAACATAAAATTCTTCTCTCAGTAAGTAGTGCAAGTATCATTGAATGTTAGCCATGGGCTTTTCATTTACTGAGAGATTTATGTGTCTTTTGATATTACCGACATAAAATATTTTCTGTCAAAAAATGGCTTAACGTGGGTGGGAAAGTTTTCGCCTGAAGGTGTCCCATTTACCGAGAGAAGGCTTTTCTCTATTTGTATTACCTATAGAAAAATATTTGTTGATAATACTGATATAAAATCATTCTCTCGGTAAACATTAAATGGTTTAATACAGGCAAAAAATTTTGACACAGAACTTTTTATATGGGTAAATTTACCGAGACTCATGCTTATCTGTCAATAATGCTGATATATACTATTCTCTTGGTAAATTTTATCGCTAAATACTTTCTCTAATAATTCGCCCTAAATATTACGGACTTCTCTTGTTTTTTGTCAAAAAAAATTTAAAGGTAATTATTTGCGCCATCATCTTGTGCCATTATTATCGATGACATATATATTGGTATTATACCGATAATCTGTCGGTGTATTTTCTAAAATTCTTTTTTTTATTTTCTCTTGGTATTCTATCGGTTTTACTAATAAAATTTTTTCTGTTAGTAAATTTCTCTCTGTAATCCACTGCATTCTTGTAGTGTATCATATTTTGATGATTGTTTATTTATGTGCACTGTACTTTGAAAATGATAAGTTTAGGTATGTTACTTTTGAAGATTTTTTGTTACTTGCTTTAAGAATTGGTTGAAGTGCCTTTCTACTCCATAGTTTAACTTTTAAGCTTGCCTTGAAGGACTTAAGCTTTGACTTGATTGGATTTGGGCTTGGACCCAACTCCTCTCCAAAAGCAAAGATTTAAAGAAGAAGGTCTAAAATGCCAAATTATTAATTAATTGATTTAAGCAACCAACCATGCTAGGCTTTAGACAGTCCATACCAAAGAGGAAGGACATTTTACCATAGAAGAGCCCCTTTCTCGGAAGGCTAAGAGAGGGAGAAGAGAAGAAACAAAGGTAGTAAAATAGGGATTACTTGCCTTTCTAGTGTAATTTGGAAGCTGAGGAAAGCTTACTATTTATAAAAGAAGCCGCATAAAGCAGAAATTGTAAAATTTCACTAAGTTTTTTTTACATAGTCTATTATTCATATTATATAACTCCCAATTTTCTTTTTTGTGAGTGGGGATTTTTGCCCCTACTCCCGGTGGAATGGTTCTTGCGACTTCGGCACTGTTTAGGCTCGGGGCCTTAGAGAACATGGACCTAAATCCAGAGAAAATGGAGTCACCACCCGGATGGGCTGGGAAAAAAGAAAGGGGTGGATGACTAGATTCCTAAGGAATCCCCAACCCCCTAATGGGTTCAGAATGTTGGGTACATTTGGGGAAGGTGAGAAATAGCCCAGCACCCCCACAACGTCCGGTTCATTAGAACCGGCCTCCTTTACAGGACTTAATATCATAAAATTCTTAAAAATAATAACATTATCCATATTACACACAATAAAAATAAGGTATCGATATATTGAAAATCAAAGCAATGTCCAAACAAAACAAATAAATGGACACCCATCTGAGGATGGAAACATGTCCTTACATCCCATGCCTAAATAGGACACCCACCGAAAGGTAGAAACATGTCCTTTACATTGATTCTAAAATAGAAAAGCAATTTAAATTACATGATATTTAACTAATGAGGTATCCACCAAGTGGAAACATACCTCTTACAACATTTGAAAATCTAAATAAATTGATAAAAGTACATAACCATTCATCATAAATAAATCATTCATCAAAGCATAATCAAATATAGAATTGAATAAGGCAAATAAAAATCTAAATTATGGTTACTGTTTCCATTTAGGGTTCCTTATTTCATGTGTTTAGGGTTTTGAAAATTTATGAAATTAGGCTACTGTGAGTTTTTAAAGGAATTAAAATAGATTAAGGTTTTATGATTTAAAAGGTTGATAAAGTTCTTTGATTAACCAAATTAGTATTTGAATGGTGAAATCATGAAACTAGAGTTCGGGCTCTTCAAAACACTTAGATTCATGGTTTACGGTTACTCATTGAATTATGGTTTCAAGCTTACTGTGTAAAATTGTAATATTTATGTTTATATGATTTTTAAGGTTTTAAAGGATTAGGATTTAGAAAAAATTAGGGTTTAAGGTTTTAAAGGGGTTAGGGTTCACTGTTTTGGTTTTTGAAGTTGAATTAGGATTTTAGGATTTTTGATTTAGGGTTTCAGGGAATTAATTATTTTTTAGAATTTGGAAAAACAATTGATAATTGTATGAAGTTTTATGAAAGTAAACAAAATGATTTAAAGTTTATAAAAGCAAAAAAGAAGTTTTTTAGGGCTTTTGGGAAGAAACAGAACTCAATTTAGGGTTTTGATAATTTGGAAAGCAAATTAGGGTTTTGGGGTTTTGAAGGAACAAAACTAACAACTTTAAACTTTTTAGAAAACAAAGCAACGAATTAAGATTTTTAAACCTTAGAAAAAGTGAATTGAGGTTCTAAAATTTTTGAATTAAAAGAAAGAATGGGATGATTTAGCTACTGTGAAAAAATAAAAGAAATTAAGAATTCAAACCTTCTTTCGTAGGTTACACCAAAAATTGCTTCTTGGATGAACAAGGTCAAAGACAAGCTTTGCTGCCTTTGAATTACTTGAATTGTTTTTCTGCTCCCTCAAAAAATCAGCTTGATTCAAGGTTTTCCTTCTCTGTTTCGGTCTCCACTTTCTCCTCCAAGCTTATGTCCGATTTCTTGATTTATTTCTGATTGATTTTTGTGTTGTTTTTAGGTATTATTTATAGAAGAATTTTATGGTTCATTCCTAATTATTCACGAAACATAATATTGATAAGAAAAGGAAACCGAAACCTAATTGCATTAGGTTTTGGAAAATTTGCGTCGAAAAAATTTCGCTGGCGAAAAAAAACTGCTATGGAAAAATTGCTCTTGCGAAAAAAATCGGCTGCGAAAAAAATGCGTTGGCAAAAAAGCTGCCGCAGCTGGTTGCGGCAGGCCGAGCGAAACGGGCCTGCGGACCATTTCACCACAGCCAAAATTTTTTTTTCTTTCTTATTATTATTTTTTATTATTAAAATATAGATACTAAAACAAATATTATTTAATTAAGATAATAAAAATTGTTTTGGACTAATTAAAATATTTTGGACAACACAAAAATTATTTTGGACTAATTAAAATATATTGGATCAGACTGGGTCAAAAATTATTTCTGGCGCATAGACCTGAAGTACAGCAATTCAAAAGCATACAACGATACCACCTATAACATTGATTTTGATTCAAGCACTTCATTGCAAGGATGGATGTGAACCAGCTAACGGACATAGTCGATGAAGTTGTCAAAGCTAGGATGACCGAGCTACGAGATTAATTGGTTGAAATTATGAGGACCCAGTTGATTCAAATTCTAGAGATCATCAACAATGCTAATGAGGCATCTCCCATTGACATAAGAAAGATGGAAAAGGCAGCATTAACAAGGAACATGTCTACTGATAGAGATCGAATGAAAAATGAGAGATCAATCCCTATTCTACAAGACCAACCAAACCATGTGCTATCTAAGTGGAGCAATAAGAGCGGCTATCACCCTAGTGGGCAAAGTCAAAGGGAAAGAGGAGGTGTTGAGAAAGATGCAACAACTAACCCAACAAAGAAGTGTAAATTTTCAGACTTAAGGGAGCCTTTGTCAAAGATGTTAGAAAATCTAATGAAAATGGATTTGCTACAACCATTGGCACCTCGGCCTCTACATAAGCCTCTACCACAAAATTTTGATGCCAAGGTTTTCTATCAATTTCATCAAATGAAAGGGCATGAGACAGATAAATGTGTTCACTTAAGGCACAAAATTCAAGATTTGATTGACAGTGGAAAGCTACCTAAGCCTGATAAGCCCAACACTAAGAATGATCCTTTTCCTAAATTTGGAAGGGCGCCACCGCTTTCAACCTTCATGAAGAGTTTTATCTTGTCATCTTGTCATGATATGGAAAGAGAAACTACTAAAGATGATGTACTACTAAGCAAGCTTGGGCTAATTATGGATGATGAAGCAATGGCCCTTGATGATGGAAAAAATCCTTGCCCTTGAGATGTCTAAATAAAGGAAGTATCTTCGAGTCCAACTCAATGAAATTTCCTTAGCTTGAATGTTGCTTTTCAATTTTACTTTCTTTTTTGGAACTATTGTGTTTTTCAAATTTAAAGTTACTGAAAATAAATTACTTTCATCAAAATTTTTGTTGGTGTTCAACCGATGATTCATGAATTAATATATTTATGCATCATGACTTGAATGACTTTACTAGGTGAGGGAATTGCTCTATAGCATCGAGTTGTGTATGCTTACTTAGAGAGGGCTCCTACATAATTGCCTTTGTCTAGGTCCTAGTTAGTCTTAGAACATGCTTTGACAAACTTTCAAGGTAAAATTGAACTCTACTTATTTAAGGGAGAGATGATCTAGGCATTGTTTGATTAGCCAACAACTAGTATCCACCCTATTAAATATCAATACCTAGTTGTCCCTTTGAGCCTTCATAAAATTTTAGCTTTCTTTTCATTGGCTTACAAACCTCAATAACCTACCCTAAGCTGTTGTGATACTTTTGACAAGTCTTATGATCACTAAGATAAAGAGGTAAGAAGATCAAAGAAAGTGATGATTAGTTAAGATCATGAAGATAGTTGAAGTTCTCAAGACCATAAGAGTAGTTGATGTTTTTGAGACTACAAGGGTAGTTGAAGTTCCCTTAATATCTCCAATATATCAAGACAGAGTAACAAATGATTTATCCCTGTTGAAGAAGATTTATGTTACTCCACTCATCCATTATTGGAAGCCCAAGTTGGTACAAACAAGACAACTCTGTTTGAGCTAGAACCAAAAAAGAAAAAGAAAGAAAAAAGAGAAAAGAAAGAAAATAAAAGAAAATAAAAAAGAAAAGAAAATAAAAAGAAAAAAAAATAAAACCTAAAAAGGCGGTTCAGAAAGCCAACTGAGTTCTCTTTTACCTAAAGTAGCAAAAGGCTTCCATTTGGTTCATAAAGACATTTTGTCTTGAATTTGTCCTAACCCAACCAAAGATTCAATCAAAATCAAAGAAAAAGGAGAAAGGCCACCCAGTGCTTAAAAGTTCTGTGCTTGACAGTCCTACAAGGAAGAAGGACAAAATTATAAAATGCTCAAAGAAAGGAAAGAGTAAGAAAAATAAAGAGGAAAGAAAAGGGAAAAAAAGAAAAGAAATGAATTTGGGTCCTAAACTTTTTACAAGGGCAAAGACTATCCTAATCAAAATCTAGATTAATGCCAAGAAGATAGAAGTAATTTGGATTCTAGCAAGATTGCCTCCAAGTTGCCTAAAATTCAAACAAGAAATTTATAGTGTGAGGGTTTGTCCATTGTGTCACATCAGTTCCTATCTCAAAATGGCCTTCATTTAACCCATGTCCCTCGTAGACCCTATTTTAAGCCTATCAAAGATCTGTTGATCTCTTTTGGTAGGTAGAGTCTATTAGTGGAGATTGTTTGGATAAGCATGCATATGAAATAAACAATATTTAAACTCAATGAGACCTTTGGCCAAGTAATGTGTATGTGTCTATCTGAAGTGCAACAATTCTTGCTTAAATAGAAATAATTCCCTAGTTTAGTACGGTAACTAGGGTTGTCATGTTATAGATATGTTAATTTGGAAAATCAAGTCCTGAGGTACATTGACATTAATTTGGCAAAGCCAACATTTGGTTTCAAAATCAAAATTCAAAAAAAAAAGAGAAAAAAAAGAGTTTTGTCATACAAAGCCATCAAGTTAAGGGAAGTATGTTGAACCTCCAAAGGACACATTGGGCAAAGGAAATGATTATTGGCAAGGTCATGAAGAAGCTATCGACTGACATGCTGAGACATAGTTTGAAATAGATGAATCCTCGAATCTGCTGCTTGGGGTCTCCATTATTCATATTTTCAACATCTCAAAGATAAAAGCCACAAATACAAAGCTTTCGATCATTCCAATGCAACTTGAACGAGCGTCGAAAAGGAGTCAATGAGAATACTTCTGCCGATCACCTCGGTCTGTGAGTCAATGAAACTGCTATGAGTATTATCATGCATATCATGAGTACATGAGCATATCACGTCACACTTTCTTGTCTTGTATTGTCTATTCTTTATCAAAGTGAATAGCAAACACTCTGTGAAGTAAAGAATCAAAAGAAGATGTCAAATCAGGGGGGCATGGAAAGCCCATTGCTTGAGAAAGCTCCAGTAATGTTGCAAAGAGAAGAAATGTGTGCTTATGCAAAGAACTAGACAAGAAAAACATCAATCAAATCTGGCATGAAAGAAAAAATCCTTGGGGGAGCAAGGAGAGGATACAATGTCCAATTAAAGATAGCTGGATTTTTGCAAAAAGGAAGAACAAAAGAATGGAACATTAGAACTATCAAAAGAATGAAGATGCAAAAGACAAAAGATCAGTTCAGCTAAAAGAACTGAAGCCAAGGTAAAGACCCGACCTCCAATGGATAATGATCCATATTTACAAGGATGAAGATCCAATTTAAAAGATGAAGATCCAATTTGAAGGGTGAAGACTCAATCTTTAAGGATGAAGATCCATTTTCAAGGGTGAAGGCCCGATCTCAAAGGATGAAGATCTATTTTGAGGGTGAAGAACCACCATGCATAAAACAGCTGGAGCAGTCAGACTTCTCAACTAAAAGGTTAGTCAAATTCATTCCCGGGTCCATGTACATAATCTCGGGTCCAAGTACCCAAATTAATTCAACCTCGGGTCCAAGTACCCAATCTCGGGTCCAAGTACCCAAATCAAATCAATCTCGGGTCCAAGTACCCAAATGAAATTCAAATCAATTCAAACTCGGGTCCAAGTACCCAAATTGAATTCAAATCTCGAGTCAAAGTACCCAGTTTATGATCGAGTATCCAAATCCAATTTAGGATCGCGTATCCCAATCCAAGTTAGGATTGAGTATCCAAATCTAGTTTAGGATTGAGTATCCAAATCCAAATCCAGTTTAGGATCTAGTATTCAAATCCAGTTACGATCGAGTTAGGATCGAGTATCCCAATCCAATTTAGGATCGAGTATCCAAATCCAATTTAGGATCGAGTATCCCAATCTAATTTAGGATCGAGTATCCAAATCCAATTTCGGATCGAGTATCTAAGTCCAGTTAGCATCGAGTATCCCAATCCAATTTAGGATCGAGTATCCAAATCCAGTTTAGGATCGAGTATCCAAGTCCAGTCCATTTTAGGATTGAGTATCCCAATCCAGTTAGGATCAAGTATCCAAGTCCAGTTAGGATCGAGTATCCCAATCCAATTTAGAATCGAGTATCCAAATCCAAATCTATTTAGGATCAAGTATCCAAATCCAGTTAGGATCGAGAATCCCAATCCAATTTAGGATCGAGTATCCAAATCCAGTTAGGATCGAGTATCCAAATCCAGTTTAGGATAGAGTATCCAAATCCAGTTAGGATCGAGTATCCAAGTCTAGTTTAGGATCGAGTGTCCAAATCTCTCGGGTCCAGAACCCAAAACCTCAACTAACTCAAAAATTAAGTCTTATTGCTTTTCACTCTCTTTCACTAAAGTCTCAGATCATTCAAGCAGGGGGCAAACAATGCTGCTGCTACCAAAGTTGCATCACCTGCAAAACAACACTAAACCACAATAGACGAAGGGGTGAGCTACCAAGTTATTTGAGTGTTCAAGTTTTTCAAGCTTTTTTATTTTTACTTTTATTAAGGTATTTTAAAAATAGCTTATTAAAGCTTCTAGTTTTGTACCCCAACCCATCCTTACCATCATTTCCATTATAGTTTTCCTTTCCTAGTAATTCATTATTAGTATATGATTATGTTTCTATGATTGATTGCCTTTTTAACATAAGGATTCCCTTTGTTTGTTTTTTTGGTAAATGAATGTTCAGTAGGAATAGGACATAAAGTTCAAATAATTGGAATAAGGCAAGATCAACATATTCAATTAGTATAGAGCAGCAGAAATAGCAAGAATAGGAAAAACATAGTATCAATTATCGATGTAACATTGTAGCCAATTAAGCAATGTATGTAATAAAAGTAACACTGGGGGAATAAGAGACAATAATAGTAAATAAGATGACATTGTGACACTTTGTAATAGTCAGGCCATGGGCCAATAATTATGATAGTAACTTCCCCTTTAATTCACTAACAATCAGGTCATAGGTCAGTAATTAGAATGATAACTTCTCCTTTATGTGTATATCAGTCTCAGTGTAAATTGCCCAATGGTTCATCTCCCACTAGAGGTTAGCCATGTCATATTATTAGAGATCAAACATAGATTTCAATAAGGTAGTAACAAGAAATTAATAATAATCAAGCTATGTTGATAGCTATTGATATCAATGATCTAATATATTGACACAAGAATGCAATTGCCTTGATATTAGGTAATTTGATTAAAAACCAACTAAGACAGGGCATAATAACTTAATACAAATTCAACAAATTTAGGATGATGCCTGAAAAGAGTCAAATAGTTATTGTTATGAATAATGCAATTAAGGACCACATGGATATGATTCTTGCAGTTTCTAATTACTTTTATTTCTTAATCCTTGGTTCAATTAGGATTTGTACTCATTATCAAAATTCAACCTTAGTCATTGTAGACCCTTAATTTTTGACCTAGTTCGGTCCAATATATTTTAATTAGTCCAAAATAATTTTTGTTATTTTAATTAAATAATATTTACTTTAGTATCTAATTTTTATTAATAAAAAATAAAAAATAATAATAATAAACAAAAAATAAAAATAAAAATCGGCGACGAAAAAAAATTTGTCGCCGAAGAGTTGCGATGAAATGGCCGCAGGATTTTGTTGTGGGCGAAATCGCCACATCCATTTCGCCCGCAGATTATTTCTGCGAGCGAAATGGCCCACAGGCTAATTTTCGCCCCGCAGCCCCTGTGGCAACTTTTTCGTCAGCGTAATTTTTCCGCAGCAGTTTTTTTTCGCCAGCAAAATTTTTTCGACGCAAATTTTTCTGAAACCAAATTCAATTAGGTTTCGGTTTCCTTTTCTTAATTAATGTTAGATTTCGTGAATAACTAGAATTAATCATAAAAATCTTCTATAAATAAGGACTAAAACAATACAAAAAAGGGAGGTGAAATTTGAGACCGAAATTGAGGTGGACTTTGAGACCGAAATTAAGGAGGAAAACTTTGAAAGATTTGAAGAATTCCTTCTGGCAGTGAAATCGATTAGACTTATTGAGAGAAGCAAACAAGCAATTTAATTCATCAAAGGCAGCAAAGCTTGTCTTTGTTCTTGTTCAACCAAGAAGAAATTTTTGCTGGAACCAACAAACAGAGGTATGAATGTCTAATTTCTTCACAGTAGCTTAAATAATTCAATTGTCTCTTTTGATTCAAAAAACCCTAGAACTTTAATTTACCTTTTCTAAAGCTTAAAAACCTTAATTCATTTATTTATTTTCTAAAAATCTTAAAATTGTTATTTTTTGTTTCTTCAAAATCTCAAAATCCTAATTTGCTTTCCAATTTTTCAAAACCTTAAATTGAATCTGTTTCTTTCCAAAAACCCTAGAAAATATCTTTTTTGTTTCTATAAACCTTAAATTGTTTTGTTTATTTTCATAAAACTTCATAAAACTATAAATTGTTTCTCCAAATTCTAAAATAAAATATATTCTCCGAAAACACTAAACCCTAATTCAACTTTTGAATCAAGACAGTAACCTCAAACCAAATTATTCTAACCCTAGTTTTCTTAAACCCTAATTCCCTTAAAACCTTAAACCATAATTTTTCTATATCCTAATCTTTAAAACCTTAAAACCATATAAATTTAAATTTTATAATTCTACATAGTAAGTAACCGTAAATCATAAACCTAATGTTTTAAAGTGTCCAAACCCTAATTTCATGATTTCACTCCTCAAACACTAATTTGGTTAATCAAATAATTTTATCAACCTCTTAAATTATAAAACTTTAATACATTTCAATTCCATTAAAACTCACAGTAGCTTAAATCCACAAATTCCAAAACCCTAAACATATTAAATAAAGAATCTTAAATAGAAATAGTTGCCCTAATTTGAATCTTTACTTGCTTTATTTAATTTTATATTTGGTTATGTAGTCTATTATATGCTTTAATTTATTTTCAATGCTTTGTTGATTTATTTAAGTTCAATGCTTGATTTATTCAGTTTATCATGGATGATGTTTACATTCTATTAATGTTTGATATCTTTGACGAATGATTTATTTATGATGAATGGTTATTTACTTTTATCGATTTATTTAGATTTCCAAATGTTGTAAGAGGAATGTTTCCACTTGGTGGGTACCTCATTTGTTAAATATCATGTAATTTAAATTGCTTTTTTATTTTAGAACCAATGTAAAGGACATGTTTCTACCTTTCGGAGGGTGTCCTATTTAGGCATGGATTATGTAAGGGAATGTTTCCATCTTCGGATGGGTGTCCATTTATTTGTTTTGCTTGGACATTGCTTTGATTTTCAATATATCGATGCTTTATTTTAATTATTGTGTGTAATATGGATAATATTGTTATACTTAAGAATTTATAATACTAAGACCTATAAAGGAGGCTGGTTCCAATGAACCGGGCTTTGTGGGGGTGCTGGGCCATTTCTCACCTTCCCCACACGTACCCAACTTTCTGAACCCATTAGGGGGTTGGGGATTCCTTAGGAATCAAGTCATCCACTCTTTCTTTTTCCCGGCCCATCCGGGTGGCGACTCCATTTTCTCCAGACTTAGGTCCATATTCTCTAAGGCCCTGAGCCTAAACAGTGCCAAAGTCGCAAGAGCCATTCCACTGGGAGTGGGGGCAAAAATCCCCGCTCACAGTGGTGACTCCACTGGGGATAAGAGAAGTTGATTCCGTTGGTCTTTTTATTATTCTGTTCATTTTTATAATGATATTATCCATTGCATCATATTGGATTGCATCGTGTGCATGAGTTAGGACGCCCGTGTTACCCATGTTATGTTATGTAAGGGATACCATACTTTCACTCAAGGTATGGAGATCGAGCATGGCATAACCACTCATAGCCTCGTACCATTCGATATATACTTACTATGGGAACCTAAGCCTTTTAACCCAAAGACTAAAGCTCATGTAATTGGCCTAGTTACTTTCCTTAGGTTTTTACCCCAAATGCATGTTGTTTGACTATGGTTAATTTATCTTGGCTTAAATCATGGCTTATTTGGTTTGTTCTTTTTCTAATATGACCTAAGTACATTGTAAGCTCAAAATGAACTTTTCTCAAAAGTCCAAAAGACCAAACCTATTTTCAAGACTTTTCAAGATGGTCTTTGGACATGAGACTTTTCTAAAAACAAATCAAAAATTCTTTTGCTCATGGCCCAAATACTAAGCCCAAAATATGTTTTTTCTAAAATCTTTTTACAATGGGCTTAAAAACAAAATTGTTTTTATCCAATCTTTCTACAATGAGTTTACAAATTATTTAGGTCAATTACGAAATACCAAAAATCAATTGTGAGCCTAGTTTATTCTAAGAATAATTACTCATGGGCTTGTTTTTGGCATGAATCATTAGTTACTTTTTAATTGAGAAATCTATCTATAATAAACCTCTTAATTTAGTTTTAATCCATTGTAGCATAAAAGGTACTATAGTTGATTGAATGGATTAAAACCTAATTAATGGAATTATCATAAATTGATTTTCATTTTCAAAAATATAACTATTGGTTGAAACGTCCGAGGGAAATATTCGAAAACAAGGTACCCCATGATGGTATTTTATTAACCATATACCTAGGGAAAGAGACTCATCATTCATGTGTGGATGTTATAAGGTTGGAAGGAACATCCTAATTATCCTTGTTTGTTGATTGTTTGTCCATACATGCATACATTTGCATCTTATTGATCCTTTCTAGCTCACAGCCCTGGATTACGATAGTTCAAAAGCTTACAACAATCCGACCTATGCCAGAGATGAAGTATCTAGCAACAAATCAATCACTTGCTCACCAAAAAAATGGATCCTGAACAAATTCAAAGAATGGTGGATGAAGCCCTCAATGCCAAAATGGAAGAATAAAAGAGGCCCTAACTGAGACCATGAAGAACCAATTGTCTGCAATTTTAGAAAATCATGCCGAGGCATCTGCTAGCACTAAGAAGCCAAAGGACAAAGGGAAGGCCAAAGTTGGTGAAGCAGTTTTTGATGATGAAAAGGTGATCATTGATGATGATGATGATTGGTGTAATATCCTCATGTATGCCCTAGAAGTTTTGATTTTGTTGTTGTTGTTGTTGATTTAAAATGTGATTGAATGTATATATTAAGTGATAAGAAAAGGAATTGAGAAGAGAATGATTATGTATATTTGTTTTGGGAAAGAAAGAGGGTTTAGAGACAAGTTTATATGTTGTTTATATGATGATAGAATTAACATATACCTAAGTCAAAAGGGTTGGTCAAAGCAAGAGGATATTTTTATGTGGCATGTGAAATTACTATAATGGGCTTATAAGAGACAAGAGGTTAGTTATATGGATGAGGGCATGTTGGTAATTGTCTTGTTAAAATCACTTGGTGGAGATTTAAAGGAGAAATTGACTTTGTTTCTTCATCATTTTTCTCTTCTTCTTGATGGTAGTGGACGGCTCCTCCAAAGATAAAGGAAAGCAAGAGGTGAAGGGAGGATCTTGATGTGTTGAACTCAAATTGAAAGAAGATTGAAGTGATCAAGTGTTGATTCAAGAAGTTTATAGCTTTGGTAAGTTTTCTTTTATATCTTTTGCTTGTTTGAAATGATATGTGGATTTGATAGATGATCTAAGAGTGTGTTGATTGATTTTGTTATACTTAAGTGTGTTTGATCTTGGATTTTAAGGATGAATTGATGAAAGAAGCAAGTATTCTCTTGTTTTCTTTACTTATTTTGAAGTTGTGTTTGAAGTGAATTAGGGTTTGTTGATTTTGTGATTTGATGAGTTTGAGATGTGTTTGTGTTGTGTTTTCAAGTGTTAAATTGGTTTTAAGTTAATAGTTTAAATAGGTGTTGTTGTTGGAAGTAGTATATGTTGATTTTGAAAGGTGAAGAAGGATGGTGATTTTAGGGTTTTGAGATGGTTTGTGTTTAAATGTAATATTAATGTATTGTAAAGTGATTTTTGTGATGAATATATGTTTAGAACATTGATTGTATTCATTTGAAATATATTATATGGTGTATATTGTGTTTGAGTACAATTGAAAGAGTGTTGGATTTGGTTAGGGTTATGTTCATGGGTGACACGGCCAAAAGCAATGGAGAGACACGGCCAAGTCATGGAACATTTGGCCGTGTTGGGTTAATTTTTAGGTGACACGGCCGTGTCTCATGCCAGTGTCTGCCACTGCCAATTTTTTTTGGGAGACACGGCCACAAGCTTGGCCGTGTCCCTTGGGTGTGTTGGTTACTGTGTTTGGTTTTTGTTCTTCATACATAATTGAGTTTGAACTTTCAATTGATAATGCATATGATACTACATGAACTAGGGTTTGTACTATGCAATGTGAATTTTATAAATGATAATTTGTGATATGGATAATGTATTTTGAAATGCTATATCAATGATGTTATATGCATAACATGAATTGAGATGTGAAATGTGATGCAAAGCCATTGTGATTGGCTATGATGATGCAATTGAAGGAAATAAGGCATGTTTGCCTAAATGTTGATGAGAATTGAGAATGGAAATGATGACTAAATAATAAATGAATTGTGTGGCTAATGTGTTATTCCATTTTCAGAGTTTGTTGTTGGTGGCATGCCTAATATGAGTAACAATCTCTTGAAGTTAGGTTGGATTGAATCCTTGAAGCCTAATTGAGATGTTACAACCCTTGAAGCTAGGTTGGGTTGGTTCTTGAAGCCAAGTTGGGTTGAAGCTTAGCATGCTTTGCTCCCCTTGAAGCTTGGTTGAACCTAATCCTTGAAGCCTAGTTGGGTATATGATATTGATAAATGTGATAACAAAACCAAAACATTAACTCTGAAAATTGAATGGCATATTAGTGTGTCTTGGGCCCATGCTTGTCTTTGTTTAGTGTTGCTCATGAATGGTTTAATGAGTAATTAATGAGGTATATGAAAAGATGTTGAAATGTGATATGTCTACATATAATGAATTATGAAAGGTAAAGGTATGTGGTTAGCTTTGCATATATAATGTTATTTGTATGATATGGATTGAGAATTGACATTGCATTGCACTAAAGCATGACATTAGCATGTTTTGTCTTACTAAGCCCTTGGCTTAGCGTGATAGTGTTTAATCGCGCAAGTAATAGAGTTGAACTCGAGAGTTCATCGAGACCGAATGAGAGTAGACCTTGAAGAGTTGATTTTGGGAAGTTAAAGATCAGAAGAGATTTGCCAATCATGTACTACTTCTTTATATTTTATAAAGTAATATTTATAATGTAAATATATGCACATTTGTAAATATGGAATTAAATGTTTCATATATGTAAATATTTTATACATTCCGCTGCGTGTTAACTAAATGTATCTATATATCTATTTTTGTTTTATATTACAAGCTAATCATTTATTTTCTATAATGTATACAATTGAAAGATTATGGTATCGTTTAAAATGTTTTGAATGTTAAAAAAATCCGTAGCATCCCTATGTTTAGTGCATATATACTACATTGTGGAGTTTGTAGTGTGCATGTATTGAATGTAGGGGTGTTACAATTGTTTTGGTATCAGAGCCTAGGTTTGAGATTCTCAACCTAGGTAAAATGTAAGAAAAAGAATATTTTACTTAAAAAGTGAGTTTTTAAATAACATATATGTTTGAGATTGGCAATCTCTGATCTTTAATAAGATGTAATCTACCGCGTTTGCAGACTTAGGTTGTGATGGATCCTCATTCGCGTCAGTCAGTTGAGGGAAGTGCGGAGATTGTTGCTCCTGAGGATGGAGCTAGAGTTGATAGTGCTGGGGAGGCACCTGCTTCGGTGTCGGGTAGACCAGCTGGGGAGGAGGTTCCGCCAGGTTGGCTTAGGCATGTGGTTGAAGCTTCGAGGCAAGCACCAGTACAACCACCGCCACCACCCCCTCAGCCTTTAGTATCAGTGAGGCACTATGACAAATTGAGGAAGTATGGAGCCAAAGATTTTATAGGTACTACTGATCCAGCAGTGGTTAGACAAAGTACAGAGAATATTTGTTCAGTTGCAAGCCACCTCAGAGGAAAAGTTTGACTATGCAAGATCTTTGTTGCAAAAGGATGCATATAGTTGGTGGAAGACAGTGCCTCATTCTATGGATGATCCACCAACCTTGTCATATGCTGATTTTCTGAGAGAATTTGAATTGAAGTATACTCCAAGGGAGTATAAAGATGGGAAGAAAAGAGAGTTTCTAGATTTGAAGCAAGATCACCGGACCGTAACTGAATATGAGATTGAGTTTATTCGATTAAGTCAGTATGCTGGGGGCATAATATCGGATGAGATAGATAGATGTAGGAGGTTTGAGGAGGGATTGAGGCCCTCTATCATGTGTTTGGTAGCTGGATTCAGATATCATGATTTTTCTTAGCTTGTGGCAGCGGCTCGGAGTGTGGAGCGAGCTCAGGGTATTGCAGCTGCTTCAGAGGAAGAGGTTAGGGTGAGGAGGCCCCAGTTTGAGGTAGGGTCTTCTTCTACAAAGAGAGGTAAAAGTAGTTTTGTTCCTCGGGTCAGTAGAAGTCAGAGAACAGCTGGTAGGTCAGTGCAGTTCCAGAGGCAGAGATTTAGACCTGCAGCTTCAGTGGCAAGTGCTCCGACCCCAATGATTCAGAGATCCACTCTTCCCATCTGCATTCATTGTGGTAGGCCACATGGTGGTCCTTGTTGGAAGACTGGTGTAGCAGGGGTATGCTTCAGATGTGGATCGCCTGATCACTTTGTGAGAGATTGTCCTGAGAGGCAAGAACAGATGTCAGTTGATACTGCAGCTTCTCGACCTAGTCTGAGGGGAGGTCGGGGAGGCAGAGGTGTCAGCAGAGGAGGAAGATCTGGGTTCAGTGCTAGAGGAGGTTCTACATCCAGGGAGAGTAGACCAGAGGAGGTTGGATCTTCTCAGAGGATGTATGTTATGCAGAGGCAGCCAGATGCTTCGGCAGTCATAGCTGGTACTTTTTCTTTATTTCATACTCCAGTACTTGCTTTGATTGATCCGGGTTCCACACATTCATATATTAGTGCATCTGTTTTGCCTGTGTCTGATTTGCATGCTGAATCCCTAGGGTTTGATGTTTTGGTAACAAATCCGTTAGGGCATAGTGTGATTGTTAGTAAAGTGCACAAAGATAGTGCAGTAGTGGTGCAGGGTGAGGAGTTCCTTGGGGATTTGATTGAGATGCCATTTAAGGAATATGATGTGATTTTGGGCATGGACTGGCTATCTCAACATGGAGCTGTGGTGGATTGTAAAAAGAAAATTGTTTCTTTGAGAACTGGTGATGGTAGAGAGGTGATAGTATCTAATGAGCAAGGACAGCTAGCCTCCTTATTTGTTTCAGCTGTTGCAGCTAGGAGGTTGATTAGAAAAGGGTGTGAAGCCTATCTTGCTCATGTGGTAGATACTAGAGTAAGAGGTTCTCCTATTGATAGCATTGCTACAGTTGCTGAGTTCCCAGATGTATTTCCAGAGGAATTGCCAGGATTGCCTCCTGAGAGAGAAGTGGAGTTTGGTATTGAATTATTGCCTGGTACCACTCCTATCTCTATTACTCCGTATAGAAATGCACCAGCAGAATTGAGGGAGTTGAAAGTGCAATTACAGGAGTTGTTGGATAAAGGATTTATTCGCCCCAGTGTTTCTCCTTGAGGAGCTCCTGTGCTATTTGTGAAGAAGAAGGATGGTACTATGAGATTGTGCATCGATTATAGGCAATTGAACAAGGTGACTATTAAAAATAAATATCCTTTGCCTAGAATTGATGATCTCTTTGATCAATTGAAGGGAGCGTCAGTGTTTTCTAAAATTGATCTGAGATCTGAGTACCATCAGCTGAGAGTTAGAGCTGAAGATGTTCCGAAGACAGCTTTTCGGACCAGGTATGGGCATTATGAGTTTCTAGTTATGCCTTTTGGTCTGACAAATGCACCTGCAGCTTTTATGGATTTGATGAATAGGGTGTTTAGGCCCTATTTGGATCAGTTTGTGGTAGTGTTTATTGATGATATTTTGGTGTATTCGTGAAATAAAGAGGATCATGACAAGCATTTGCGGATTGTGCTGCAGATTTTGAGAGAGAAGCAGTTGTTTGCCAAATTGTCAAAGTGTGAGTTCTGGTTGGATCAAGTCACTTTTCTCGGACATATTGTTTCAGCATAAGGCATTAGAGTTGATCCGAGTAAAGTTGAAGCTATTTTGAATTGGAGTCCACCAAGGTCTGTGACTGAAGTTAGAAGTTTTCTGGGTTTGGCAGGCTATTACCGACGGTTTGTGAACGGATTTTCTTTGATAGCTACTCCACTCACCAGATTGCTTCGTAAGGGAGTGAGATTTGTATGGTCGGATCAGTGTCAGGATAGCTTTGAGCAATTGAGAGATATGCTGACTCAAGGGCCTGTTCTTACTTTACCTGTGGAAGGCAAACCATATGTGATTTTCAGTGATGCTTCACATAGTGGTTTGGGTTGTGTGCTGATGCAGGAAGGTAAAGTTATAGCTTATGCATCTAGACAGTTGAAACCACATGAGCTTAATTATCCGACCCATGATTTGGAATTGGCAGCCATTGTGTTTGCATTGAAGATTTGGCGCCACTATCTGTTTGGGGAGAAATGTTTCATCTACACTGATCACAAGAGTTTGAAGTATTTGGGGGTTCAGAAAGAGCTCAATCTTCGACAGAGGAGATGGTTGGAATTGATTAAAGACTACGACTGCTTGATTGATTATCATCCAGGTAAAGCAAATGTTGTTGCTGATGCCTTGAGTCGGAAGTCTTTAGCTGGTTTAACTTTTTACTCTCTCTCGTTGCTTGTTGAGTTGAGAGCATTGTGTGCTACTTTTGTATCTTGTGATGATGGTGCATTGTTAGTACTGTTGCATGTGAAACCAGTTTTGTTGGATCAGATTAAAGAGGCTCAGTTGACTGATAAGAAGATTCAGAAGATTATTTCAGATTGTCAGAATGGAAAGAGTAGAGATTTTGTTGTGAAAAGTGATGGAAGTCTCTGGTTTAAGAACAGATTGTGTGTACCCGATGATGCTGATTTGAAAAGGATCATTTTGGAAGAAGCACATCAGTCAGTGTTTGCTATGCATCCGGGCAATACCAAGATGTATCATGATTTGAGACAGCATTACTGGTGGATTGGGTTGAAGAGAGACATTGCTGAGTTTGTATCGAAATGTCTCACTTGTCAGAAGGTAAAAGCAGAGCATCAAGTTCCAACCGGGTTGCTTCAACCGTTGTTAGTGCCTGAATGGAAGTGGGAAAGAGTGACAATGGATTTTGTGTCTGGTTTGCCATTGACACAAAGGAAGCATGATGCCATTTGGGTGATTGTGGATAGATTGACTAAGACAGCTCATTTCCTTCCAGTTCGGATGGATTACTCTTTGGAGAGGTTGGCTGAGCTGTATATTCATGAGATTGTGAAGTTGCATGGGATTCCAACTTCTTTAGTGTCCGATCGAGATCCCAGGTTTACTTCAAGATTTTGGAAGAGTTTGCATAGTGCTTTGGGTTCTCGACTGCATTTCAGTACTGCTTTTCATCCACAGACGGATGGACAGTCAGAGAGGGTGATACAGATTATTGAAGATATGTTGAGAAGCTGTGTCATTGATTTCTCTGGAAGTTGGGACAGATTTCTACCGCTTGTGGAATTTGCTTATAACAACAGTCACCAATCCAGCATTGGTATGGCACCATTCGAATCACTGTATGGTAGACGGTGTAGGACACCGCTGTGTTGGAATGAACTTGGGGAAAGTAAGTTAATTGAGCCTGATTTGATTAAAGAAACTGAAGAGAAAGTGAAGTTGATTCGGGGCAGGTTAAAAGCAGCTTCAGACCGACAGAAGTCTTATGCAGATCTGAAAAGGAGAGACATAGAGTTTGATATTGGAGATAAGGTATTTTTTAAAGTGTCTCCTTGGAAGAAGATCTTGAGGTTCGGTCAAAAAGGGAAATTAAGTCCTCGTTTCATTGGACCGTATGAAGTTCTAAAAAGGATTGGGCCAGTTGCTTATCGACTCGCTTTGCCACCTGAGTTGGATCGTATTCATAATGTATTTCATGTTTCTATGTTGAGAAGATACAGATCGGATCCATCTCACGTGTTGCCAATTGAGTCTATCGAAGTGAGCTCAGATTTGACATTTGAGGAAGAACCAGTTGCTATTTTGCCATGTGAAGTGAAATAATTGAGAAACAAGAGAGTGCCATTGGTGAAGGTTCTATGGAAGAACCATACAAAGGAAGAAGCAACTTGGGAAAGTGAACAATCGATGCGAGAGCAATATCCTCAGTTGTTTCAGCCTTGATATCAGGTAATTTCGAGGACAAAATTTCTTTTTAGAGGGGGAGAATTGTAATATCCTCATGTATGCCCTAGAAGTTTTGATTTTGTTGTTGTTGTTGTTGTTGTTGTTGATTTAAAATGTGATTGAATGTATATATTAAGTGAAAAGAAAAGGAATTGAGAAGAGAATGATTATGTATATTTGTTTTGGGAAAGAAAGAGGGTTTAGAGACAAGTTTATATGTTGTTTATATGATGATATAATTAACATATACCTAAGTCAAAAGGGTTGGTCAAAGCAAGAGGATATTTTTATTTGGCATGTGAAATTACTATAATGGGCTTATAAGAGACAAGAGGTTAGTTATATGGATGAGGGCATGTTGGTAATTGTCTTGTTAAAATCACTTGGTGGAGATTTAAAGGAGAAATTGACTTTGTTTCTTCATCATTTTTCTCTTCTTCTTGATGGTAGTGGACGGCTCCTCCAAAGACAAAGGAAAGCAAGAGGTGAAGGGAGGATCTTGATGTGTTGAACTCAAATTGAAAGAAGATTGAAGTGATCAAGTGTTGATTCAAGAAGTTTATAGCTTTGGTAAGTTTTCTTTTATATCTTTTGCTTGTTTGAAATGATATGTGGATTTGATAGATGATCTAAGAGTGTGTTGATTGATTTTGTTATACTTAAGTGTGTTTGATCTTGGATTTTAAGGATGAATTGATGAAAGAAGCAAGTATTCTCTTGTTTTCTTTACTTATTTTGAAGTTGTGTTTGAAGTGAATTAGGGTTTGTTGATTTTGTGATTTGATGAGTTTGAGATGTGTTTGTGTTGTGTTTTCAAGTGTTAAATTGGTTTTAAGTTAATAGTTTAAATAGGTGTTGTTGTTGGAAGTAGTATATGTTGATTTTGAAAGGTGAAGAAGGATGGTGATTTTAGGGTTTTGAGATGGTTTGTGTTTAAATGTAATATTAATGTATTGTAAAGTGATTTTTGTGATGAATATATGTTTAGAACATTGATTGTATTCATTTGAAATATATTATATGGTGTATATTGTGTTTGAGTACAATTGAAAGAGTGTTGGATTTGGTTAGGGTTATGTTCATGGGTGACACGGCCAAAAGCAATGGAGAGACACGGCCAAGTCATGGAACATTTGGCCGTGTTGGGTTAATTTTTAGGTGACACGGCCGTGTCTCATGCCAGTGTCTGCCACTGCCAATTTTTTTTGGGAGACACGGCCACAAGCTTGGCCGTGTCCCTTGGGTGTGTTGGTTACTGTGTTTGGTTTTTGTTCTTCATACATAATTGAGTTTGAACTTTCAATTGATAATGCATATGATACTACATGAACTAGGGTTTGTACTATGCAATGTGAATTTTATAAATGATAATTTGTGATATGGATAATGTATTTTGAAATGCTATATCAATGATGTTATATGCATAACATGAATTGAGATGTGAAATGTGATGCAAAGCCATTGTGATTGGCTATGATGATGCAATTGAAGGAAATAAGGCATGTTTGCCTAAATGTTGATGAGAATTGAGAATGGAAATGATGACTAAATAATAAATGAATTGTGTGGCTAATGTGTTATTCCATTTTCAGAGTTTGTTGTTGGTGGCATGCCTAATATGAGTAACAATCTCTTGAAGTTAGGTTGGATTGAATCCTTGAAGCCTAATTGAGATGTTACAACCCTTGAAGCTAGGTTGGGTTGGTTCTTGAAGCCAAGTTGGGTTGAAGCTTAGCATGCTTTGCTCCCCTTGAAGCTTGGTTGAACCTAATCCTTGAAGCCTAGTTGGGTATATGATATTGATAAATGTGATAACAAAACCAAAACATTAACTCTGAAAATTGAATGACATATTAGTGTGTCTTGGGCCCATGCTTGTCTTTGTTTAGTGTTGCTCATGAATGGTTTAATGAGTAATTAATGAGGTATATGAAACGATGTTGAAATGTTATATGTCTACATATAATGAATTATAAAAGGTAAAGGTATGTGGTTAGCTTTGCATATATAATGTTATTTGTATGATATGGATTGAGAATTGACATTGCATTGCACTAAAGCATGACATTAGCATGTTTTGTCTTACTAAGCCCTTGGCTTAGTGCGATAGTGTTTAATCGCGCAGGTAATAGAGTTGAACCCGAGAGTTCATCGAGACCGAATGAGAGTAGACCTTGAAGAGTTGATTTTGGGAAGTTAAAGATCAGAAGAGATTTGCCAATCATGTACTACTTCTTTATATTTATAAAGTAATATTTATAATGTAAATATATGCACATTTGTAAATATGGAATTAAATGTTTCATATATGTAAATATTTTATACATTCCGCTGCGTGTTAACTAAATGTATCTATATATCTATTTTTGTTTTATATTACAAGCTAATCATTTATTTTCTATAATGTATACAATTGAAAGATTATGGTATCGTTTAAAATGTTTTGAATGTTAAAAAAATCCGTAGCATCCCTATGTTTAGTGCATATATACTACATTGTGGAGTTTGTAGTGTGCATGTATTGAATGTAGGGGTGTTACAATTGGGCTCAATACTACCAAGATCCTCAAGACAAGAAAAAAGAACCGAAGATTGTTGAAAGATCGACTATGGAGAAGATCGAAACTTCAGATGTTGAAAAGATGATTGCTGATTTAGAAAAGAAATTTGAGAAGAAGCTGAAAACCGAGGAAATGTCCGAAGTTGACAAATTATTTGAGCTAGATGAAGAAGTCCCATACAAGTTTAACATGCCATCTTTTGCGAAGTTTGATGGAACTGAAAATCCTCATCTCCATGTGAAGCAGTATATCACTACTATGCAATCTGCCGCTCAAAACCTAAGGTACTTCATGCTTTCATTGGACCCTGTTGTCCAAAATTGGTTCACTACCTTAGATAATGGAACACAAAAGAGTTGGGATCTGCTTTACAAAGCCTTCATCCAACAATATGGATATAATGTCGAGATGGAAGTTACATTAATGGAAGTGTAGTCCATTAGCCAAATGTCGAATGAGAATTTTGTGGATTATGTGAAGAGATGGAGAAACAAGGCTGCTTTGCTTAAGAAGAGGCCCGATGAATCCGATCAAATAAGGATGATTGTGAGAGGGGTGTTGCCTAGTCTTCGTGAGAGGATGTCTCATACACTCATCCATTATTTCAAAGACCTTCTCCAAGCGGGTTTGCAAATTAAAGAATGGGAAAGAGAGAAGAACCATTTTTCATCAAGAATGAGAAAGGGAACTATCAGTCTGGTAGACAAAGCATGTAAAAGGCAGTCGGTGTCAATGCTACTAACCAAGGATCAAGGAGACACTTTTCAAAATTGGGGAAACCGATGTCTTGGGTTCTCAATAAGCTTCAAAGGAAGGGATTGCTACAACCCTTAAATCCTCATCCTTTGCCTAACCCTCTCCCACCTAATTTCGACACTAAAGCATTTTGTCAATTTCACCAAATGCAAGGGCACAACACGGATAGATGTGTAAGGTTGAGACATGAGATCCAAAATCTAATTGATAATGGGAAGCTATCCGAGCCCAATAAACTAAACACCAAAGACAACCCATTACCAAAGTTCAGTAGGGTACCGCCACCGGCAACCTTCATGATTAGAGGAGGTTTGCATGAAGATTTTGTCATGTCTTCTTTTCAAGATGTGGGTGGAAAAGCAACCAAAGAAGAAGAGGCATTTGGAAAAACTAAATAAGCTATGATGGGTGAAGAAGTAACAATTTGTGTTGTTAATGGGTTTTGGGATTCAAGCGATAGTGATGATGATCTTGTATCCAAGAAGGAGGAATGGACTTGGTCCGAGCCGAAGAAGATGAAGTAATGAACACTAGATCCGGTAAGCCTTATGCAAGGCCACCACCTAAGGAGGTAGAAACTAATAAGGGTAAGGAAGTTGAAGTAGGAAATAAAGAAGAGGAAGATGATTCTGTGCTCAAGCAATTGAAAAGAACCAAAGCAAGTGTTAGCATTTTGGACTTGTTAGCTACTTCTAAAAAGCACCGAGAAACTATGGCCAAAGCCTTAGCTAGCATGCCAATTTCTACCTCCACAACACCGAAAGAGCTGGTCAACTTCATAAAAATTGGAGGGCTAATGAAATGTGAAGAGGTTCAAGAAAAGAGTGAAGTTAATATGGGAGCAGTTTCTTTCTCGGATGCGGATTTATCGGAGGAGGGGAGAGATCACATCCGCCCTCTCTTTATCAAAATAGAAGTCAAGGGAAAGAGGACTCCATGTGTACTGGTCAATGATGGGTCCACCATAAATGTTTGCCCACTTAAGATATTGCCAAACCTATCCATATCAATAAGAGATCTAAACCCGACTGAGGTAACAATTCAGGCTTATGACAACACTAAGAGACATGCCGAAGGGACTTTTAAAACTGCTATCAAGGTTGGTCCAATTGAATCTATTATTGAATTTGTGGTTTTAGACATACTGATTACCTTCACCTTACTCTTGGGGCAACCATGGTTTCATCCTCTTGGTGGAGTTCCTTCCACCCTTCATCAAAAGATCAAGTTTCGCAATGGAGATGAGACAGTGGTCATTGAAGCTGAAGATAATGAGATTGTTAATGCTCTAATGATTGAGAGGCCTCTCAATGGTTTTCAAGTAGCTGCAATTTCTGATGATGAAGTAGTGAACTCCAAAGTCTTGAATATGATGAAGAACATGAGCTACCTTCCCGGAGCTGGTTTTGGAAAGGGTAAAGCCGATTTGACGAAGCTGCCAAATTTTAAAACTCAAACATCCAAGAAGGGGTTGGGATATGATGAAGCCAGCAATTTCCAGCCAAAGAAGAGTGAGAAGATGAGCTTCCCACCACTTGAAGAGATTTTTGTCAAAGCTCCAAATATGGGACCACTCCAAGGAAAGCCCAAGCCAATCATGTTCATGGAAAAGTTGATCCCATGTTTTGAAATTTTTACAGATGTGGCCAAGCTGGTGGAGCAAGTGAAGAAAGAGCTCACCCTATCATCCAACAAAGAATCCAATCCAAAAGAGAAAAATGAAGTTGTCCTGAAAGCCGAGAAGACTCTGGAGGAGATTGCTGCCCTGGTTGAAGAAAAATTTGAAGACATCCTGCCTTATGTTTTTGAGAACAATGATTTTGATTTTAATTTTAATTTGTCTACCTGGTATGAGGATGATGATGTTTTCTTTTCCAAAATGAATGCAATAAAGTCTGATTTTGCTTACTTGTGCAATGTTTCTCCTGATGGTTGCATACATTCAAATAGCAGTTACATGAGCATCTTTAATATTAATTATGTTAACACACAATCATTATGTTTGGGAACAACCAAAAATCCTAAAAACATTAGCATAGCATCCGACCTTACTCCTAATGAGAGAGAGAGATTTGAAAAAATATTCAAAAAATATGAAGAAGTGTTTACTTGGTCTTATGAGGATATGCCTGGAATAGATCGAGACATAGCCGAGCATCATATTCCTACTTACACTCACATGAAACCTGTCAAACAAAAGCTTAGGCGATTAAGACCTGAGTGGGCTGAATTGGTTAAAGAAGAGGTCACTAAGCAAATACAAGTCAAGTTTCTTAAAGTGATAGAATATCCAAATTGGTTAGCCAACATAGTACCTGTGCCAAAGAAAGATGGAAGGATAAGGGTCTGTGTGGATTATACAGATTTAAACAAGGCTTTCCCTAAAGATGATTTTCCCTTACCTCATATAGATGTTCTCATTGATAGTGCAACCTTTAGTGTACTACATTCGTTTGTAGATGGATTTTCTGGATACAATCAAGTGTTAATGGCGCAAGAGGATAAAGCCAAAACTGCTTTCATTACAACATGTGGTATATTTTGTTATAGGGTGATGCCATTCGGCTTAAAGAATGCTGGAGCAACCTATCAAAGGATGACCACCACATTATTTCATGACATGATGCACAAAGAAGTTGAAGTATATGTTGATGATATGATGGTTAAATCAGATACAAGGGAACAACACTTCCAAAACTTAGAATTATTCTTCGATAGAGCTTTGAAATATAAGCTAAGATTAAACCCGAAGAAGTGTGTGTTCGGTGTTACCTTAGGTAAATTATTGGGACATGTAAATGGTCCGAATGGCATTGAGATTGATCCTGACAAAGTTAAAGCAATCAGGGATATGCCAGCCCCTAAGATGGAGAGAGAAGTACGGGGATTTATTGGTAAATTACAATACATTAGCAGATTCATAGCAAAACTGTAGACCTTTAATTTTTGACCCAGTCCAGTCCAATATATTTTATTTAGTCCAAAATAATTTTTATGTTGTCTAATATATCTTAATTGGTCCAAAATAATTTTTGTTATATTAATTAAATAATTTTTGCTAATAAAAAAATAAAAATAAACAAATCAAAAAATAAAAATAAAAATAAAAATAAAAATAAAAAAAAGTCTGATTGCGGAGAAATGGCCAAAGCCATTTCGCCCGCAGATAATATCTGTGGGAGAAATGGCAACTGCGGCAGCTTTTTTGCCAGCGCAATTTTTCCTGCTGCAATTTTTTTCGCTAGCGCAATTTTTCCGCAGCAGTTTTTTTCCCCTGCGAAATTTTTCGACGCAAATTTTCTGAAACCTAATACAATTAGGTTTCAATTTCCTTTTCTTATTTAATATTGTATGCCATGAGTAACTAGGATTAATAATAGAATTCTTCTATAAATAAGGAAGAAAGGAGGGAGAAAAGACAATCAGAAATTGAGATGAAGATTGGGAGAATTTGAAACCGAAACTGAGTAGGAAAGCAGTGAAATCAATCTGACCTTTTGAGAGAAGAAGAAGCAAAGCCATTAACAATTAATCAAAGGTAGCAATAGCCTTTGTTTTTTATTCATCCAAGAAGAAATTTTTAGGGGTAACTCACGAACCAAGGTTTGAGCTCTTAAATTCTTTTTGTTTTTTTTTTGCAGTAGCTTAATTCATCTAGTTGCTTCTTTTAATTCAAAAATCCCAGAACCTTAATTCCCCTTTTCTAAAGTTAAAAACCTTAATTCGTTGCTTTGTTTTCCAAAAAGGCTTAAAAGTGTTATTTTTACTTCTTCAAAATCTTAAAACCCTAATTGAACATGTTTTTCTTCAAAACCAAAATTTGATTCTGTTTCTTTCAACAAACCCTAAAAATATCTTTTCTATCTATATAAACTTTAAATCATTTTGTTTAAATTCATAAAACTTCATAAAACTATCAATTGTTTTTCCAAATCCTAAAAATAACTCATTACCCGAAACCCTAATTCAAAAGTCTTAAAACCCTAATTCAATTCCAAAACTCAAAACAATAAACCTTAAACTAGCTAATCTAAACCCTAATTTTTCTAAAACCCAAATCCTTTAAACTTTAAAAACTTTATAAACATAAATGTTATACTTTTTACACAGTAAGCTCAAATCAACAATTCATTAACCGTAAACCACAAATCAAAAGTATCTTAAAGTGTTCAAACCCTAGTTTCATGATTTCACCATCCAAAATTAATTTGGTTAATCAAAGAGTTTTACCAACCTTTTAAAACATAAAATCTTTAATTCATTTTAATTCCCTTAAAATCACAGTAGCCTAAATTCCATAAATTCCAAAATCCTAAACACATGAAATAAAGAACCCTAAATGGAAACAGTAGCTATAATTTAGATTTTTACATGCCTTATTTAATTCTATATTTGATTATGTTTTGATTTATTTTATATGCTTTAATTTATTTAAGTTCAATGCTTGGTTTATTTAATTTATCATGGATGGATGATTATTTTCTATTGATGTTTAATACCTTTGATGAATGATTTATTTATGATGAATGTTATTTACTTTTATTTCCAAATGTTGTAAGGAGTATGTTTCCACTAGGTGGGTACCTCATTAGTTAAATATCATGCAATTTAATTTGCTTTTCTATTTTAGAACCTATGTAAAGGACATGTTTCTACCTTTCAGTGGGTGTCTTATTTAGGCATGGGATGTAAGGACATGTTTCCATCTTCGGGTGGGTGTCCATTTATTTGTTTTGCTTGGACATTGTTTTGATTTTCAATATATCAATGCATTATTTTAATTATTATGTGTAATATGGATAATGTTGTTATACTTAAGAATTTTATAATATTAAGACCTGTAAAGGAGGCCGGTTCTAATGAACCGGGCATTGTGGGGGTGCTGGGCCATTTCTCACCTTCCCCACACGTACCCAACTTTTCCGAACCCATTAGGGGGTTGGGGATTCCTTAGGAATCTAGTCATCCACCCCTTTCTTTTTCCCGGCCCGTCCGGGTGGTGACTCCATTTTATCAGGACTTAGGCCCGTGTTCTCTAAGGCCTTGAGCCTAAATAGTGTCGAAGTCGCAAGAACCATTCCACCGAGAGTGGGGGCAAAAATTCCCGCTCATAGTCGCGACTCCACTGGGGATAAGAGAAGTTGATTCCGTTGGTCTTTATATTATACTATTCTTTCTTATAATGATATTATCCATTGCATCATATTAGATTGCATCGTGTGCATGAGTTAGGACGCCCGTGTTACCCATGTTATGTTATGTAAGGGATACCATACTTTCACTCAAGGTATAGAGATCGAGCATGGCATAACCACTCATAGCCTCGTACCATTTGGTATATACTTGCTATGGGAACCTAAGCCTTTTTTCCAAAGACTAAAGCTCATGTAATTGGCCTAGTTACTTTCCTTAGGTTTTACCCTAAATGCATGTTGTTTGACTATGGTTAATTTATCTTGGCTTAAATCACGGCTTATTTGGTTTGTTCTTTTTCTAATATGACCTAAGTATATTGTAAGCTCAAAATAAATTTTTCTTTAAAATCCAAAAGACCAAAGCTATTTTAAAAATTTTTCAAGATGGTTTTGGACATAAGACTTTTCTAAAAACACATCAAAAATTCTTTGGATCATGGCCCAAATACTAAGCCCAAAATCCATTTTTCTAAAATCTTTTACATTGGCTTAGAAACAAAACTATTTTCACCCAACCTTTTCTTACAAAGAGCTTGCAAAATATTTAAGTCAATTATGAAATACCAAAAATCAATTGTGGGCCTAGTTTATACTAAGAATAAATTAACCATGGGCTTGTTTTTGGCATGAATCATTAGTTACATTTTTTAAGTGAGAAATCTATTCATAATAAGCCTCTTAATTTAGTTTTAATCCAATATTGCATGAAAGCTACTATAGTTGGTTGAATGGATTAAAACCTAATTAATAGGAATTATTATGAAATGATTTCCATTTTTAAAAATATAACTATTGGTTGAAACGTTCGAGGAAATTATTCGAAAACAAGATGCCCCATGTTGGTATTTTGTTAACCATATACCTAGGAAAAGAGACTCGCCGTTCGTGTGTGGATGATATAAGGTTGGAAGGAATGTCCTAATTATCCTTGTTTGTCTATTGTTTGTGCATACATGCATACATGCATACATTTGCATCTCATATCATTGATCCTCTCTGGCTCACAGACCTGGATTACGAAAGTTCAAAAGCTTACGACAATCTGACCTACGCCGGAGACAAAGTATCTAGCAACGACTCAATCACTTGCTCACCAAAAGTAATGGATCCCAAACAAATTCAAAGAATGGTGGATGATGCCCTCAATGACAAGATGGAAGAAATAAAAGAGGCCATGGCTGAGACCATAAAGAATCAACTAGCTGCAATATTAGGAAATAATGCCGAAGCGTCTGCTAGCTCCAGGAAGCCAAAGGACAATGGGAAGGCTAAAATTTGTGAAGTAGCTTTTGATGATGAAAAGGTGATCATTGATGATGATGATTGGGCTTAATACTACCAAGATCTCCAAGAAAAAAAGGAGCCAAAGGTTGTTGAGAAGGCAACTATTGAAAAGACCGAGACATCCGATGTTGAAAAGATGATTGCCGATTTAGAAAAGAAATTTGAGAAGAAGCTGAAAACCGAAGAGATGTCCGAGATCGACAAACTATGTGAACAAGATGAGGAGGTCCCTTATAAGTTTAAGATGCCATCCTTTGCTAGATATGATGGAACTGAAAATCCCCATCTCCATGTGAAGCAGTATATCACTGCTATGCAGTCTGCCCGAGCTACTAAGGCTCAAACTCTAAGGTACTTCATGCTCTCATTGGACCCTGTTTTCCAAAATTGGTTCAATACCTTAGATGATGGAACACAAAAGAATTGGGATTTGCTATACAAGGCCTTCATCTAACAATATGGGTATAATGTCAAGTTGGAGGTTACCTTAATGGAAGTGGAGTCCATGAGGCAAAGGCCAAATGAGAATTTTGTGGACTATGTGAAAAGGTGGAGAAATAAGGCTTCTTTGCTCAAGAAAAGGCCCGATGAATATGATCAAATAAGGATGATTGTGATAGGTGTCCTGCCCAATCTCTGTGAAAGGATGTCTCACACCCTTATAAGGGATTTCAAAGATCTTCTCCAAGCTGGTCTGCAAATTGAAGAGTGAGAAAGAGAGAAGAACTGTTTTTCAATAAAAAGGAATGAGAAAGGAAATTTTTAGCCTAGCAATCAAAGCACACAAAAAGAAGTTGGGGTTGATACCACTAGTCAAGGAGGAATGAGGCAGTTTTCAAAATTAGGGAAGCCACTGTATTGGTTTTTTAGCAAACTACAAAAGAAAGGGTTGTTACAACCATTGGCTCCTCGACCTTTGCCTAGTCCATTACCCCCAAAATTTGATACTAAGGCTTTTTGTCAATTTCATCAGACTCAAGGGCATGAGATTGATAGATGTACCCGATTAAGGCATGAGATCCAAGATTTGATTGATAGAGGCAAGCTACCCGAGCCGGATAAGCCCAACACCAAAGACAATCCATTGCCTAAGTTTGGAAGAGTACCTTCACTAGCAACCTTCATGGTAGGAAAAGGATTGGAAGAAGATTTTGTTTTATCCTCTTTTCAAGATGGAAATATTAAATATATGAAAGGAAAAGAAGCTTAAACTCAATGAACTTTCCTTAGCTTGAATGTTGCTTTTCGATTTTACTTTCTTTAATATTTAATTTGAACAATTATGTTTTTCAAGTTTGTTTGAATAAATTACTTTCATCAAAATCTTGTTGGTCTTTATTCATTTTGGTGCTCAACCAATGAGGAATCTAGCTTGATAATTCATAAATTAATGTGTCTAGGCATTATGACTTGAATGACTTTACTAGGTGAGGGAATTGCTCTATAGCATTAAGTTGTGTATGCTTACTTAGGGAGGGCTCCTGCATAATTATCTTTGTCTAGGTCCTAGTCAGTCTTAGAACATGATTTGACAAACTTTCGAGATGAAATTGAACTCTGCTTATTTAAGGGAGAGATGATCTAAGCATTGTTTGGTTAGCCAACAACTAGTATCCACCCTATTAAAAATCAATCCCTAGTTGTTCCTTTGAGCCTTTATAAAATTTTAGCTTTCTTTTCATTGGCTTACAAACCCCAATAACCCACCCTAAGCTGATTGTGATACTTTTGACAAGTATTATGATCACTAAGATGAAGAGGCAAGAAGATCAAAGAAAGAAATGAATACCATGAAGATAGTTGAAGTTCTCAAGACCATAAGAGTGGTTGAAGTTCTCAATACCATAAGGGTAGTTGATGTTCCCTTAATATCTCCAATATATCAAGACAACATCAACATCAGAGTAACAAATGATTTATCCCAGTTAAAGAAGATTTATGTTACTCCACTCATCCATTATTGGAAGCCCAAGTTGGTACAAACAAGGCAACTCTTTTTGAGCTAGAACCAAACAAAACAAAAAAAAACACACAAAAAAAAACAAAACAAAACCAAAGAAAAGAAAAGAAAAGAAAACAAGAGAAATGAGAGCAAAGAAAAAAGAAGAAGAAAAGAAAAGAGAAAAGAAAATCCAAAATGGTTCAAAAAGCCAACTGAGTTCTCTTTGACCTAAGACAACAAAAGGCTTCCATTTGGTTTATAAGGACATTTTTACTTGAATTGGTCCAACCCAACCAAAGATTTGATCAAAATTGAAGAAAAAGGAGAAAGACCATCCAGTTCTTAAAAGTTATGTACTTGATAGTCCTACAAGAAAGAAGGACAAAATGATAAAAGAAAGAGAAGAGTAAGGAAAGAGGAAAGAAAAGGGAAAAGAAGAAAAGAAACGAATTTGGGTCTTAAACTTTTTGCAAGGGAAAGACTGTCCTATTCAAGATCCAGATTAATGACAAGAAGATATAGAAGGAATTTGGAGTATAGCAAGATTGCTCCCAGCTGCCTAAAGTTCCAACAAGAAATTTGTAGTGTGAGGGTTCCAATGAACCGGGCGTTGTAGGGGTGCTGGCCATTTCTCACCTTCCCCACAAGTACCCAACTTTCTGAACCCATTAGGGGGTTGGGGATTCCTTAGGAATCGAGTCATCTACCCCTTTCTTTTTCCCTACCCGTCCGAGTGGCGACTCCATTTTCATTTCTTTGTTGCCCCCTGCGGGTATTCTCTTTCCTCCAAAAATCACCTTATAGTATCATACCATGCATCATGGTCCGTATCAACTTCCATGATTATCTCATATTCATAGCAAGGAGTTGATGAACTGGTCAAGATCAGAGGCTTAAGAAATAGGCTGGCAGGATTTTCCCATACCGAAGCCAATGTGGCTAGGGCATCGGCCATCTGATTTTCTTCTCTTGACAGGTGTATAAACCTACACTCCTTAAAATTCCTCTTCATCATGATCAAATAACGGTGGTATGGCTTTAATTTTTCCTCTTTCAACTCCCACTCTCCATTTACTTGGGATACTACTAGCAATGAATCACCATAAACTTCCACCTTATCCACCTTCATACTCCACCATGTTATTGGTTGCCCTAAATTTCAACTTCTTGGCTAAAGGGATAAGTTCCCCTTCGGGCAATTCTAGTATAACTCCCAAACCTGCTCCTTTCTTGTTTACTGCTCCATCAAAATACATTTTCCACCCTTGTACTTCAATTGCTTCTAAATGTTCATCTAGAAATTCTAAGATTACCTCTTCACTTTCTGGTAATGGTTGTTGAGCCAGGAATTCTGCCACCGTTCTACCCTTGATTGTTTTCCTGGTTACATACTCAATCTCAAATTATTCTAATATTATCAACCATCGACCATATTTCCCAATTAAAGAGGGTGTCTCCCTTAAGTACTTCATTGGATCCAACCTGGAAATTGCTTGCACACTATATCATTGAAAGTAATGCCACAACTTCTTAGACGACCAAACCACAGCTATACATGTCTTTTCGATGATACTATAATTAATTTCATAAGGTAGGAGCTTTCTACTCAAATAGTAAACGGCATGCTCAATCCCCGACTCATCTGCTTGGGCTAGCATGGCTCCTATCGACTCTTCTTCTACTGCTAAGTATAGTAATAGAGGTTTTCCAGGTTTAGGTGGTTTCAAAACGGGTGGATTCAACAAATACTCTTTTATTCGGTCAAAGACCTTTTGACATTCTTCGTTCCATACGACCGGCTGATTCTTTTTAAGCAATTTGAAGATAGGCTCACAGATTGTTGTGAGCTTTGATATAAATCTGCTAATGTACTGCAGTTTACAAATGAATCCCTGAACTTCTCTCTCCATCTTTGAGGCTGGCATATCCCTGATTGCTTTGACTTTGTCAGGATCAATCTTAATACCATTCGGACCAATTACATGTCCCAATAATTTTCCTGAAGTAACACCGAATACACACTTCTTTGGGTTTAATCTCAGCTTTTCAAATCTCTCTCTCTCTCATCAGGAGTAAGGTCGGATGCTATGCTAATGTTTTTAGGATTTTCAGTTGTTCCCAAATTTAATGATTGTGTGTTAACAGAATTAATATTAAAGATGCTCATGTAACTGCTATTTGAATGTATGCAACCATCAGGAGAAACATCACACAAGTAAGCAAAATCATACTTTATTGCATTCATTTTGGAAAAGAAAACATCATCATCCTCATACAAAGTAGACAAATTAAAATCAAAATCAAAATCATTGTTCTCAGAGTCATAAAGCAGGATGTCTTCAAACTTTTCCTCGACCAGGGCAGCAATCTCTTTCGGAGTCTTCTCGGCTTTCAGGGCAGCTTCATTCTTCTCTTTTGGATTGGTTACTTTGTTGGTTGACAATGTGAGCTCTTTCTTCACTTGCTCCACTAGCTCAGCAACATCTGCAAAAATTTCAACACTTGGAATTAACTTACCCATGAACATGATCGGCTCGGGCTTTCCTTGGAGTGGTCCCATATCTGGAGTTTTGACAATGATCTCTTCAAGTGGTGGGAAGCTCATCTTCTCATTCTTCTTTGGTTGAACATCATTGGCTTCATCATATCCCAACCCCTTCTTGGAAGCTTGAGTTTTAAAATCTGGCAACTTTGTTAAACCGGCCTTACCCTTTCCAAGACCAGCTCCTTGAAGGTCATTCATGTTCTTCATCATATTCAAGACTTTGGAGTCCACTGCTTCATCATCAGAAATTATAGCTACTTGAAAACCATTGAGAGGCCTCTCAACCATTAGAACATTAACAATCTCATTATCTTCAGCTTCAATGACCACTGTTTCATTTCCATTGGGGAATTTGATCTTTTAATGAAGGGTGGAAGGAACTCCACCAAGAGGGTGAAACCATGGTCTCCCCAAGAGCAAGGCGAAGGTAACTGGTATATCTAAAACAACAAACTCAACAATAGATTCAATTGGACCAACCTTGATAGCCGCTTTGAAAGTCCTTTCGGCATGCCTCTTAGTGTTGTCATAAGCATGAATTGTCACCTCGGTTGGGTTTAGATCTCTTGTTGACGTGGCTAGCTTTGGCAATATCTTAAGTGGACAAACATTTATGGTAGACCCATCATCGACCATTACACATGGAGTCCTCTTCCCCTTGACTTCTATTTTGATAAAGAGAGGGTGGATGTGGTCCCCTCCTCCGGTAAGTCTGCATCAAAAAAAGAAACTGCTCCCATATTAACGTCATTCTTTTCTTGGAACTCTTCACATTTCATTACTTCCCCAATTTTTATGAAGTTGATTAACTCTGGTGTTGCGGAGGTAGAAATGGGCATGCTAGCTAAGGCTTTGGCCATAGTTTCTCGGTGCTTTTTAGAAGTAGCTAACAAGTCCCAAATGCTTACACTTGCTTGGGTTCTTTTCAATTGCTTGAGCACAACATCATCTTCTTCCACTTCAACTTCCTTCCCCTTTTTAGTTTCTATCTCCTTTGGTGGTGGCCTTGCGTAAGGCTTACCAGATCTAGTGTTCATCACCTCATCTTCTTCGGGCTCGGATCAAGTCCACTCCTCCTTCTTGGGTATAATATCATCATCACTATCACTTGAATCCCAAAACTCGTTGACAACACAAATTGCTACATCTCCACCTATCATAGCTTGTTCAATTTTGATAAATGCCTCTTCTTCTTTCATTGCTTTCTCATCCACATCTTGAAAAGAAAACATGACAAAGTCCTCATGTAAACCTCCTCCAATCATGAAGGTCGCCGGTGGTGGTATCCTATTGAATTTTGTTAATGGGTTGTCTTTGGTATTTGGCTTGTTGGGATCGGGTAGCTTCCCATTATCAATTAGATTTTGAATCTCATGTCTCAACCTCACACATCTATCCGTGTCATGTCCTTGCATTTGATGAAATTGACAAAATGCTTTGGTGTCAAAATTAGGTGGGAGAGGGTTAGGCAAAGGACGAGGATTTAAGGGTTGTAGTAATCCTTTTCTTTGAAGCTTGTTGAGAACCCAAGACATCGGCTTTCCCAATTCTGAAAATTGTCTCCTTGTCCCTTGGTTAGTAGCATTAACACCGACGGCCTTTTTAATGCTTTGGCTACTAGGTTGATAGCTCCCTTTCTCGTTCCTTTTTGTTGCAAAATGGCTCTTCTCCCTTTCCCATTCTTCAATTTGCAAACCAGCCTGGAGAAGGTCTTTGAAATCACGGATGAGTGTATGAGACATTCTCTCACGAAGACTAGGCAACACCCCTCTCACAATCATCCTTATTTGATCGGATTCATCAGGCCTCTTATTGAGTAAAGCGGCCTTGTTTCTCCATCGCTTCACATAGTCCATGAAATTCTCATTTGGACTTTGCCTTATGGACTCCACTTCCATTAAAGTAACTTCTAACTCAACATAATATCCATATTGTTGGATGAAGGCTTTGTAAAGTAGATCCCAACTCTTTTGTGTTCCATCATCTAAGGTATTGAACCAATTTTGGACAACAGGGTCCAATGAGAGCATAAAGTACCTTAGGGTTTGAGCCTTAGTAGCTCGGGCAGATTGCATGGCAGTGATATACTGCTTTACATGAAGATGGGGATTTCCGGTGCCATTGTACTTAGCAAAGGAAGGCATCTTGAATTTATAAGGGACCTCTTCATATTGTTTAAATAGTTTGTCAATCTCAGACATCTTTTCGGTTTTCAACTTCTTCTCAAATTTCTTTTCTAAATCAGCAATCATCTTTTCAACATCGGATGTCTCAGTCTTTTCAATAGTTGTCTTCTCAACAGCCTTCGGTTCTTTCTTCTTTTCTTGAACCTCTTGGTAGTATTGAGCCCAATCATCATCATCATCAATGATCACCTTTTCATCATCAAAAACCACTTCACTAACTTTAGTCTTCCCTTTGTCCTTTGGTTTTTTAGTGCTAGCAGATGCCTCGGCATGATTCTCTAAGATTGCAGTCAATTGGTTCTTCATGGTCTCAGCTAGGGCCTCTTTGATTTCTTCCATTTTGGCATTAAGGGTTTCATCCACCATCCTTTGAATTTGTTCGGGCTCCATTGTTTTAGGTGAGCAAGTGATTGAGTCGTTGCTAGATACTTCGTCTCCGGCGTAGGTCGGATTATCGTAAGCTTTTAAACTTTCGTAATCCAGGGCTGTGAGCCAGAGAGGATCAATGATATGAGATGCAAATGTATGCATGTATGCACAATCAACCAATAAACAAGTGTAATTAGGATGATCCTTCCAACCTTATAACATCCACACATGAATGGCGAGTCTCTTTTTCCTATGGTTAACAAAATACCAACACGGGGTATCTTGCTTTCGAATAATTTCCTCGGGCGTTTCAACCAATAGTTATATTTTCGAAAATGGAAATCAATCCATGATAATTCCCATTAATTAGGTTTTAATCCATTCAACCAACTAAAGTAGCTTTTATGCTATGTTGGATTAAAATGAAATTAAGAGGTTTATTATAAATAGATTTCTCACTCGGAAAGAGTAACTAATGGTTCATACCAAAAACAAGCCCATGGTTAATTTATTCTTAGTGTAAACTAGGCCCACAATTGATTTTTTGTATTTCACAATTGATCTAAATATTTTTGCAAGCTCTTTGTAAAAAATGGTTGGGTGAAAATAATTTTGTTTCTAAGTCCATTGTAAAATATTTTAGAAAAATGGATTTCGGGCTTAGTATTTGGGCCATGGGCCAAAGAATTTATTTATTTTTTAGAAAAGTATTATGTCCAAAGACCATCTTAAAAAAAATTTTAAAAATAGTTTTGGTCTTTTGGATTTAAAAAAAAATTATTTTGAGCTTACAATATGCTTAGGTCATATTAGAAAAAGAACAAACCAAATAAGTCATGATTTAAGCCAAGATAAATCAACCATAGTCATACAATATGCATATGGGGTAAAACCTAAGGAAAGTAACTAGGCCAATTACATGAGCTTTAGTCTTTGGGTTAAAAGGCTTAGGTTCCCATAGCAAGTATATACCAAATGGTACGAGGCTATGAGTGGTTATGCCATGCTCGATCTCCATACGAGGCTATGGTATCCCTTACATAACATAACACGGGTAACACGGGCGTCCTAACTCATGCACACGATGCAATCTAAGATGATGCAATGGATAATATCATTATAAGAAAGAATAGAATAATATAAAGACTAACGGAATCAACTTCTCTTATCCCCAGTGGACTCTCCAATGTGAGCGGGGATGTTTGCCCCCACTCCCGGTGGAATGGTTTTTGCGACTTCAGCACTGTTTAGGCTCGGGGCCTTAGAGAACACGGACCTAAGTCCAGAGAAAATGGAGTTGCCACCCGAACGGGCTGAGAAAAAAAAAGGGGTGGATGACTCAATTCCTAAGGAATCCCCAACCCATTAATGGGTTTGAAAAGTTGGGTACGTGTGGGGAAGGTGAGAAATGGCCCAGCACCCCCACAATGCTCGGTTCATTGGAACCGGCCTCCTTTACAGGTCTTAATATTATAAAATTCTTAAATATAATAACATTATCCATATTACACACAAGAATTAAAAGAAAGCATCAATATATTAAAATCAAAGCAATGTCCAAACAAAGCAAATAAATGGACACCCATCCAAGGATGGAAACACGTCCTTACATCACATGCCTAAATAGGACACCCACCAAAAGGTAGAAACATGCCCTTTACATAGGTTCTAAAATAGAAAAGCAAATTAAATTACATGATGTTTAACTAATGAGGTACCCACCAAGTGGAAACATACCTCTTACAACTTTTGGAAATCTAAATTAATTGATAAAAGTAAATAATCATTCATCATAAATAAATCATTCATCAAAGCTATTAATCAAAATATAAAACAAACATCCATCCATGATAAATTAAATAAATCAAGTATTGAAATTAAATAAATTAAAGCATAAGAAATAAATCAAAGCATAATCAAGTATGGAATTGAATAAAGCAAATAAAAGTCCAATTATGGCTACTGTGACTTTTTATGGAATTAAAATAAATTAGGATTTTATGTTTTAAAGGGTTGGTAAGACTCTTTGATTAACAAAATTAAGGTTTGAATGATGATATCATGAAACTAGGGTTTTAAACACTTTAAAATACTTTAATTTGTGATTTTTGGTTATTGGGTTCCTAAGCTACTGTGTAAAATTTAGGTTTTTATGTTTTTATGTTTTTTAATGTTTTAAAAGGATTAAAAACATTAGGATTTTATGGAATTGAATAAAGCAAATAAAAGTCCAATTATGGCTACTGTGACTTTTTATGGAATTAAAATAAATTAGGGTTTTATGTTTTAAAGGGTTGGTAAGACTCTTTGATTAACAAAATTAAGGTTTGAATGATGATATCATGAAACTAGGGTTTTAAACACTTTAAAAATACTTTAATTTGTGATTTTTGGTTATTGGGTTCCTAAGCTACTGTGTAAAATTTAGGTTTTTATGTTTTTATGTTTTTTAATGTTTTAAAAGGATTAGGGTTCTTAAAAATTAGGGTTTAAGGTTTTAAAAGGGTTAGTGTTCATTATTTTGAATTTTGGAAGTTGAATTTGGATTTGATATTTTGGAAGTAGGGTCACGGGTGGTGAATAATTTTTAGAAATTTGGAAATCAATTTGATATTTTATGGAATTTTATGAATTTAAACAAATAAATTAAAGTTTTTATAAGTAGAAAAGATGTTTTTTAAGGATTTTTGAATGAAAAAGTACCAAGTTTAAAGTTTTGAAAGAAACAGAATTTGATTTTGGTTTTGTTGAAGAATATGTTCAATTAGAGTTTTAAGGTTTTTAAGAAGAAAAAATAACAATTTTAAGTCTTTTTGGAAAATAAAGTAACAAAATAAGGTTTTTTTGGCTTTAGAAAAACTAAATTAAAGTTCAAAGGTTTTTAATTTTGATTTCATAAATTTGCTACTGTCTAAAGAAAATAATTAAAGAAAATTAATTAACACATACATTCTTTTGATGATTTCTCCAAAAACAATTCTTCTTGGATGAACTAGCTCCAAAGACCAGCCTTTTTTGCCTTTGAATCCTCTAAATCGTGCTGCTGCTATTCCAGAAAAGAGTTGAATTGAATTTCTTCTTTTCCTTCCTTGATTTGGTTTCAAAATTTCCAAACTACTCTTGGATTTTTTTGCCTCCCTTAAATTAATTGCCTTTGGTCCTTATTTATAGTGGTTTTAGGTTATTTATTCCTAATTAGTTAAGGTAAGTAATATTAATAAAAAAAAGAAACCAAAACCTAATTGGATTAGGTTTCGAAAAATTTGCGTCGGAAAATTTGTGCTGCCGAAAAAAAAACTACTGTGGAAAAACTGCGCTGGCAAAAAAATCTGCTGCAGCTGGCTGCGGCAGCGGGCACGGAGCGGGCCCGTAAGCTATTTCGCAGGCAGAAAATTTTTGCGTGCGAAATAGCACAGTGATTTCGCCCGCAGGAAATTCCTGTGGGCAAAAGGCCCGGGCCCGTGTCCACGGGCTCGTGCGACAATTTTTTGTCGCCGATTTTTCCGACTCCGATTTTATTTTTATTTTTATTTTTTGACTTTTATTTGTTTATTTCTATTTTTTATTAATAAAAATTAGATACTAAAGCAAAAATTATTTAATAAAAATTATTTTGGACCAATTAGACAACAAAAATCATTTTAGACTAAATAAAACATATTGGACCGGATTGAGTCAAAATTGAGGGTCTACAGGTGCGGTAGAAGCAACAAACAAGACAATTAAGCAAATTCTGTACAAGATGACCAAGACTTACAGGGATTGGTCAAAGATGCTTCCCTTTGCTTTATGGGGATATAGGACAAGTGTTCGAATGCCTACTGGAATGACACCGTTCTCTTTGGTTTACGGGATGGAAGCAGTGTTGCCAATTGAAATAGAAATCAAGTCATTGAGAGTAGTCTTGGAAGCTGAACTACCTGAAATGGAATGGGTAGCAAGCAGATACACACAGTTAGATTTACTATAAGAGAGAAGGTTAAAGGCACTATATCATCACCAACTGTATCAAAAGAAGATAGCTCGGGCCTACAACAGAAGGGTTAAAATCAGAAAACTCAGAGTCGGGGATTTAGTGTTGAAGCAATGTAAGCCTAATGTATTTGATCCAAGAGGGAAGTTCAGACCTAGTTGGGAAGGGCCATATGTTGTTTAACAAAGGTGCGGTGAAGTTATCAGACATGGAAGGGAACGAGTTTAGTGAGCGAGTAAACATTAACAGGTTGAAGAAGTTTTATGTATGATATATAAAAAAAGAGCTCGCTAGGCTGAAAACCTAAAAAGGGCAGCCTAGGCAAAAGTTAGAGCAATCCGCTAGTTCCAAAAATCCGAAAGGGCGGACTAGGCAACAATTAGGGCTAAATGAGAGAAAATCGTCAATTAGAAAACCCGAAAGGGCTAATTGGCAATGGGAGTGATCTTGTGTATGCTGACTTTATGTTTGGTTGTTCCCTAATTTAATAAATAGAATTAATGTTAGAATTGTTCTATATGCACTGTTATAAGTATTTGACAAAATATGGATGAAATAAATAAACACAATAGCAAAAGGTGATGACAAATTTTAAATGGAAAAGAAGCATCTTTTATTACTTTAATTATTTTTCATCCTAACAATACACTTTCTGAATTGACAGATGTTAGATCTATGGCAGTCGATAAATATAACGTGCAGGCCAGCTTTGCCTCAGCCGATCCAAGTAGACTTTAGTCAAGCAAGGCATGTCTAAATCAGGAGTAAAGTCAGAATCACGAGGCCCAGCTCCATACTGACGGCCAAGACGTCGAGGATCATAGCAAGTACCTTGATGAAGAGCAGCAAGGGGAACATACATCAAGTATGTCTGCATGGTGATACAAGAAATCTTCCACCAAGGTACCAACCAACGGATATTGACTTCAGCGCATGAGTGGATCCAGTCAACCCAGTCAGCATATGAAGAAGCAAGATGGAGTAGTTTTCTAGCAGAATGATGACATGGTAGATATCTGGCAAAATCGATGGATGGAGTATCAAGCAAACAAAGACGCTCCTAAAGCCAAATCTGTGAAGAAATAATTAAATTAAAAAAAAGTACGCTAAGTTGAAAACCCGCAAGGGTAGCTTAGGCAAAAATTAGGACAGCTCGCTCGTTCCAAAAACCCACATGGGCAGACTAGGCAAAAATTAGAGCAATAAAAATATATATAATAAAAAAGAGGTTCCCTAAGTTGAAAACCCACAAGGGCAGCTTAGGCAAAAAAATTAGGACAGCTTGCTAGTTCCGAAAACCCACATGGGCGAACTAGACAAAAATTAGAGCAATAAAGAAAAGAAAAAAAAGAGAAAACATAAATTGAAAATCTGAAAGGGCAATTTAGGTAATTACCTGAAGCAACAATGGACTCCCAGTTAGTCTCTTTGTTAATCCTAATTTAAGTCGGTCTAATCTAACTAAAGTCTCGGCTAAGATCACAGGTACCGGCGACAAGCCTCCGTCCATTTGGTCCATAATATCCAATACTCGTGGATCAATATCGCCGTCAGAAGAAACAAGTAAAAATTGGCCAAGCAAGCAAAGACAAAGCATGCGTCCCCATGCCTTAGTAGGAGCCAAATGAGAGAGACAAAAGTCAATCAAAGGAGCAAGTAGAATTTTTTCACCTCTCATCAACCGAAGAACTTCGGGTTTTGGAATTTGAAATAACATCATCATCTTTTGTCAAGTTTTGAAAATCAATGTGGGTAATGCCATTTGTTGATTATTTGGATATCTAAGGATGGCCTTAAATTCTTCAATCAAGGGACATATTTCAAAGCCATTAATTTTAAATGCCCTAGAATCCATGTTCCAAAAGGAAGACATGGGATATAAGAACGAGTGGTCCAATTTAACATTTTAAAAATAGTTTAAAACATCAAGTTTTGACCACAAAATTTCCTTCCAGTGAATGGCATCCATATTCTTAAATAGAATTTTTATCTTCTTTAAATGATGTTCGGTCATGGTTGATGAATGAAGGAAAATCAAAATTGTTAAAGGAGTCTTTACGTTGAAATGGAAAGTATTTTGGCTTCTGTATGAAATTAGGTGTAAGAAGGAGATTTATATAAAGGTAATAAGTTTTTCCAAAATTGACAAGGAAAAGGAAATGGGAAAGGGTGAAACCATATTGTGTAAGGAAAAGAATTGGCGACAAAATCCTTTTCCGTGTTGCATTTGACAAAGTGATGCGGATGTACTATTTATGATGTGATAAAAAAAAAGTATAATAATTGTGGCGGGTTAAAAAAAAGTTAGTTACAGTAAAGGAAAAAATTATGTATTATTATTTTTATGCTTATTGTACAATTTTCATACAATATTTATACATCGCTAAGAAGGTGGTGGTGAGTCATCAAATAAAGCCCTGAAAAAGTCATCGCCTGTTGGAGGAGGGGGCAAATTACTCGTCCCGAGATCACTCGAAGCGGGAGCACCAAAATCCCTATTACCTTGAAGTTTCAATCTATCACGGTCTTCATCAGAAGCAGATGAAAGGATCTCATGGTCATCAATCTGAGGGCCTCTTGATGAAGAAGTGCCAGGATCCCTCATCCCTTGAAATCGGAAGTCTCAAAAATGTTATTCTGATTGATGATACAAATTTTCAAAATGAGAAGCCTGTTGATGACTTGTAGCCAACTCTTCTTGAAGTTTCTTATTTTGTTCTTTGAGCATCCGCTGTGAGCTAGAAAGGAAAAAGGTAAGAGCATACATAATCATGCATACATATAGCATAAATTACTATGAAATAAGGAAACTCACCAGGTAATTCATATCAATGCCCTACGGATGAGATGACATATCTGGCAGGCTAGAATGAGCAAACGAAGGGGCAGTAAAAGAAGGTCCAGCCTCATGATCAAATGAGCCAACAACCAACAACAATCATTAAGGAATCAAAAAAAGAAAGAAGCAGTTGCAAGGGAAAAATGGTAAAATTTTTACCTGAGAAGTACTATCCCCGAGATGTGGAACAAACTCTCTTGCATTTCCATGATGTTCCTCCTCATCTCTACCCTCATTTTCTTCAGGAATCTCCACTATGCCAACAGGAGATACATCAAAGTTCAAGAGCCTTCTTTGAATAAAATGGGCATAAGATGCACTCGACGGATAGAGAAATGCTTCAATACCATAACCGTACCAAGCCGACCACCATGCATCCTTCGGCATCGACATAATATTTAAAGTGTATTCCGGGCAAGGCATCGGAATCCTCCGCTGCTTTGGACCAAGAAACCACTCATAAACTCTCTCTTCGAGAAATCAGCCACTAGACACTGGGCTGGCGATGACTTGGCGAGAATGTTGGAAAGATAGCGCAGCCTTCATGAAGGGAGACCAGTTTGTCCATTCTTCTGGGTTCCACCAGGCCAAATTCACCTGCAAAATAACATAAGGTAAGTAAGCTTTCACATAAAATTTAAAGCATACTAATGTTGTTTTACCTGGTCCTAGGTTAAGCGGCTCAATACAAAGAGATGAGTATGCACATGGTGAGAGCCGGGAACGTTCACACGATTGGACAACTAGAAATTTAATCTCGGATACCCGATTCTCTCTCGAAAAATACCGGGTACTCTCACAAGGTTGTGTTCATATGCCCATGCCTACAATAATAGTAAAGATCAAATTCATACAAGAAAGGAATGGAATTGGCATTGGTAGAAGAAGAATACCTCGACAACCGCCATCAAGCTGACAAAAGGCTTCTTATTTCGGCAAAGTTTATCAAGACCATGGTAAGGACAGGCGAGACTAGCTTCACCCCAGCCAGAAGATGGTACCGCTCTGAAATAAGAAAGGGCCTTCAACACTGACAAGTGGATAGAGGATTCAATGCTGCCTAGGATGGTCGACCCAAGCAGATATAACAAAAATCCTCGAGCTTACTGTTGGGTCGTGTCTCTGTGAACCCATCTTTCGTAGTTCATCCAATAGCTACGAATTGGTTCAATTTTTATCTTAAAAGGCCCTTTATATGATGGTTCCATACCAATTAATTTCTGAATTTCTTCAAATGTCAAAATATCATTGGTAAGAGGAACCGAAACACCATCATATCGAAGGCCGGTTATAGCAGTAAAATCAACTCAACCAATTGTCATCTCTCCAATGGGCAAGTGAAAAGTGTGGGTTGTGTCCAACCATCGTTCTGCAAGTGCCTGGACTACACTCCGGTCTATCTGATACTCCTCGGATGGCAATTGTAAGATAAAGTGCTCAAAGCCGCAATCTCGGATAATCTGCCTTACCCGAGAAGGCACTCCATCGTACCATTGTCGGGCTTTGTAGATACACCCTCCGGCCTGAACAATGCAACGATCGCGCTAACACGGAGCCAGGTAAGTTAATACAAGGTAAGTACGTATTATCCTATATGCTTAAATTAATTTATTTTTCCCAAATTTTTGAAAAGATAATAATATAAAAAATATAAAAAAAAATAAAAGCAAACACAATAATAATAAAAGAGCACAATATAAAAACATAAATAAAAAATCAAAAATAAAAAATAATAAAAAATATAAAAAATAATATAAACAAATATAAAAAAATAAATAAAAAACAACAAAACAGAAAGACAAAAAAATTAAGAAAAGAAAAAAGAAAAAGAAAAAATAATTACCGCGCACTTTTGGTTGGAACTACGATGAAGCGGCATCCCGGCTAGTAGATCTATATTTTCGTCTTCATGATGCAAAATAAACTCTAATAACTCAGCATTAGAATGAGTTCCTGACCCTGAAGCATGCATTTTTTTTAAAACTATGTGCTAAAATTGAAAGAATTTGAGAGAATTATAGAAATTGAGGATTTATCTGTGAATGAAATGAAGCAATTCCTTCATTTATATAGAGAAACGGCAAGGAAAAAACAAAATTCAAAAGTAAGTTTTACTGTTCATTAATAGTAAACTTTACTATTGATAAATAGTAAATTTTACTATTCATTAACAGTGAATAGTAATTTACTATTTTTAATAGTAAAATACTATTTACTACTATTTACGAATAGTAAGTTACTATTTATAAATAGTAAATAGTGCATGAACAGTGACTACACAGTAAATAAAAAGTAAATTCAATTATTCAATTTAATCATTCAAATACTTGCATGTGTATAAATATTTTTACTCGCAAAGGGCAAAAAAGAAGACGTGCATAAAAATTAGCTAAACTTTTTGAAATCAAAAAATTATTAGCTCGAGTCCAGAACCCAAATTTTCCTTAGGTCCAGAACCTAGAATCTCTTTTAAGTCCAGAACTTAGCTCGGGTTCAGGACCCAAATTTTCCTTAGGTCCAGAACCTATAATCTCTTTTAAGTCCAGAACTTAGCTCGGGTCTAGAACCCAAATTTTCCTTAGGTCTAGAACCTAGAATCTCTTTTAAGTCTATAACTTAGCTCGGGTCCAAAACCCAAATTTTCCTTAGGTCTAGAACCTAGAATCTCTTTTAAGTCCAGAACTTAGCTCGAGTCCAGAACCCAAATTTTTCTTAGGTCCAGAACCTAGAATCTCTTTTAAGTCCAGAACTTAGCTCGGGTCCAAAACTCAAATTTTCCTTAGGTCTAGAACCTAGAATCTCTTTTAAGCCATCCAAATTTTTCTTAGGTCCAGAACCTAGAATCTCTTCAAGGTCCAAAACTTAGCTCGGGTCCAGAACCCAAATTATCCTTAGTTCCAGAACCTAAAATCTTTTCTAAGTCCATAACTTAGCTCAGGTCCATAACCTAAAATTATCTTTGAGTCCAGAACTCAATCCGGGTCCAGAACCCAAAACCTCAACCATCTCAAAAATTAAGTCTTATTGCTTTTCACTCTCCTTCACTAAAGTCTTAGATCATTCAAGCAGGGGGCAAACTGTAGACCCTTAATTTTTGACCTCGTCTGGTCCAATATATTTTAATTAGTCCAAAATAATTTTTATGTTGTCCAATATATTTTAATTAGTCCAAAACAATTTTTGTTATCTTAATTAAATAATATTTGCTTTAGTATCTAATTTTTAATAATAAAAAATAAAAAAAAATAAAAAAAATAAAAATTGACGACGGAAAAATCGGTGATGAAAAAAATTCGTCGCCGAAGAGTTGGGCGAAATGGTCTGAAGGCCAATTTTCGCCCCGCAGCCCGCAACCCCCTGCGGCAACTTTTTCGCCAGCGCAATTTTTCCGCAGCAGTTTTTTTTTGCCAGCGCAATTTTTCCGAAGCAGTTTTTTTTCTCCAGCGAAATTTTTTCATCGCAAATTTTTTCGAAACCAAATACAATTAGGTTTCGGTTTCCTTTTCTTAATTAATGTTAGATTCTGTGAATAACTAGAATTAATCATAAAAATCTTCTATAAATAAGGACTAAAACAACACAGAAAAGGGAGGTGAAATTTGAGACTGAAATTGAGGTGGAATTTGAGACCGAAATTAAGGACGAAAACTTTGAAAGATTTGAAGAATTCCTTCTGGCAGTGAAATCGATCAGACTTATTGAGAGAAGCAAACAAGTAATTGAATTCATCAACGGCAGCAAAGCTTGTCTTTGTTCTTGTTCATCCAAGAAGAAATTTTTGCTGGAACCAACAAACGGAGGTATGAATGTCTAATTTCTTCATAGTAGCTTAAATAATTCAATTGTCTCTTTTGATTCAAAAAACCCTAGAACTTTAATTTACCTTTTCTAAAGCTTAAAAACCTTAATTCGTTTATTTGTTTTCCAAAAATCTTAAAATTGTTATTTTTTTTCTTCAAAAATCTGAAAACCCTAATTTGCTTTCCAATTTTTCAAAACCTTAAATTGAATCTGTTTCTTTCCAAAAACCCTAGAAAATATCTTTTTTGTTTCTATAAACCTTAAATCATTTTGTTTATTTTCATAAAACTTCATAAAACTATAAATTATTTCTCCAAATTCTAAAATAAAATATATTCTCCGAAAACACTAAACCCTAATTCAACTTTACAATCAAGACAGTAACCTCAAACCAAATTATTCTAAACCCTAGTTTTCTTAAACCCTAATTCCCTTAAAACCTTAAACCATAATTTTTCTATATCCTAATCTTTAAAACCTTAAAACCATATAAATTTAAATGTTATAGTTCTACACAATAAGTAACTGTAAATCATAAACCTAATGTTTTAAAGTGTCCAAACCCTAATTTCATGATTTCACTCTTCAAACACTAATTTGGTTAATCAAAGAATTTTATCAACCTCTTAAATTATAAAACTTTAATACATTTCAATTCCATTAAAACTCACAGTAGCTTAAATCCGCAAATTCCAAAACCCTAAACATATTAAATAAAGAATCTTAAATAGAAATAGTAGCCCTAATTTGAATCTTTGCTTGCTTTATTTAATTTTATATTTGATTATGTAGTCTATTATATGCTTTAATTTATTTTCAATGCTTTGTTGATTTATTTAAGTTCAATGCTTGATTTATTTAGTTTATCATGGATGGATGTTTACATGCTATTAATGTTTGATATCTTTGATGAATGATTTATTTATGATGAATGGTTATTTACTTTTATCGATTTATTTAGATTTCCAAATGTTGTACGAGGAATGTTTCCACTTGGTGGGTACCTCATTAGTTAAATATCATGTAATTTAAATTGCTTTTCTATTTTAGAACTAATGTAAAGGACATGTTTCTACCTTTCGGTGGGTGTCCTATTTAGGCATGGATTATGTAAGGGCATGTTTCTATCTTCGGATGGGTGTCCATTTATTTGTTTTGCTTGGACATTGTTTTGATTTTCAATATATCGATGCTTTATTTTAATTATTGTGTGTAATATGGATAATATTGTTATATTTAAGAATTTTATAATATTAAGACCTATAAAGGAGGCCGGTTCCAATGAACCGGGGGTAGTGGGGGTGCTGGGCCATTTTTCACCTTCCCCACATGTGCCCAACTTTTCAAACCCATTAGGGGGTTGGGGATTCCTTAGGAATCGAGTCATCCACCCCTTTCTTTTTCCTGGCCCGTCCGGGTGGCGACTCCATTTTCTTTGGACTTAGGTCTGTGTTCTTTAAGGCCCCGAGCCTAAACAGTGCCGAAGTCGCAAGAACCATTCCATCGGGAGTGGGGGCAAAAATCCCCGCTTACAGTCATGTTTATAATTGTTTACATGTTCACTATTCAACCTGATTTATAGTTTAGATGTATTTCACAGTTTGGTTCCAACTACAACCTAGATGTATTTAAGCTTTATGTAGTTGCATGATTCTATTCTCATGTAGTATTCCTAATGAGGATCCTCTGGTTAAGCTGCAGACTATACAAATTAAGGGTGTGTGTCATTTAGGTTGTAGTTTTTTTTAAAAATTATTTTTAGTTTTTATTTTTTATTTTTAGAAAATTTGTTTTATGTTTTAAAAAAATTATATGCCATAATTATTAAAATTTTAATTATTCAAAAGTAAAGAAATAAAAAATTTTAGAAAAGATAAAGTAAAAAACTAATTTTAGGTGTAAAAAAATTATTAATATAAATTATCTCATATATATAAAAAAAGAGTTTTATTGATATAAAAAGTCTTCTCAAAATTAAAACCCTCAAAATCATATTTTATGAATTTCGTGTTTAATCTGAAATAATTGTTATTTAATCAGAAAAATATAAAACTTAATAATATCAACATATATGATTTTTTTTTGTTACAAAAAAGTTAAAACTAAAAAACAAAAACCACCGAGAATACACTCAGTTAGCCTAACCACTTTGGTTTAGCTTTTATTCACCTCTTGTAGCGTCATATATGGCTTAGATATTATCCCTAAGCTGGTTTAATAAATTCCATTTTTATCTTTGCAATTTCACACATGTTCCAACTTAAAGGTTTGACTTCTTGTGTTCTTAAAAATTAGCATATAAACATATATATATATATATATAGTGGTTCACATGCTTATAGTTGAAATAACTTATAATCTTCCATAATTAGTTTCAATTTATGTGTTCTTTCATAACACTTTATATATTCGTTCCAGTGAAATAACTTATAAGCTTCCACAATTAGTTTCAATTTATGCATTCTTTCATAACACTTTATATATTTGTTCCAGCCATGGTCCTATTGTATATCAATATATATATACATGTTCATAGCTTCGGTGCCCAGATAAAATTCATTATACATTATCCACATACATGGTCTTTTCAAAACCATTTCTATTGCATCTTGAACTCTCCACATTCTTTGGTGATTCTTTTGTTCAGTGTTCTAATTTGTCTATTTATTATTATAGGCTAAATAATTATACAGTCTCTGAGGTTTTACATATTACACTAGTCAACCACTGTATTTTTAGTATCAATTTTTTTTCATCTATGTATTCTAAAAAATTAAACTACTTAGTCCATGTCTTTCAAAAACTAAAATATTTAGTCCTTCTATCCATCCCAAAATTGTTAGTCAATGATTTTGTCATTATAAAATGATTTTTTCTATTATTCCTTTATATATATATATGTCTTTGTTATTTATTAAATCATACTCATTTTTAATTTATAAACAATCAAAACATTTAAGAGAAAAGAAGATACGGTTACTGTATGTTTAAGTAATTTAAGTTTAAGACACGAAACTTGCATTGAAGGCTCCACCAAATTGATTGTTAATTCCAAGCTATTGCCTGCACCAATTGCTAATTCTGGGCGAGCAAAGATAAAGACAGTGCTACTGCCTTTGGTGTGTTGATGGTTTGTGTTTTGTTAATCCTTGCAAACTACTTTGTATACTGCTTGATTATTTATAATTGTCGATCCCTCTTATTAGCATTAAACGTTGTTATTTATAGGCAAACAATAACTAAAACCTAAACCTAATCTGCCTAATCTGTGCTTTAAATGAATTCTAGCCTAATTAAGAAATCAAATTGCTGGCCAAAACTTAAAATAAATTAGGGTCATGTTGATTTGGCACGTCCAAATCAACATGGAGCCAGTCCATGTTGATTTGGTGTGCCCAAATCGACATGGGCTAGGCACATGTCGATTTGGGTGTATCCAAATCGACATGACCCTAATTTATTTTAAGTTAATCCTAATCCATCATAACTCTGAGAGAGCATGGAATTCTTGGTTATTGAAACTTGGTTCAAATGAATTACTTCGGTATTATGCTTGGTACTAGGTCAGATTTTTTATGACCTTGAGATTTATCCATCATGTAGTTTGCCCTTTTACACTATCTATGTCGACCTTCTATTAAGGGACCCGAATCCTATGACAAATGGGCCAACCATAGTGTATTTCTCCATATGGGATTGGTAAGGCTTCTACAGCTATAACTGATGCTTCAACCCAAGCCTTACTGAATAGTTAGGCTAGAGGATGTCATAAAGTTTTACAATATGGATGTAGTGAGATTATAGATGGCAATAGATCTGGGTTCATCTCTTTAAAGAAGAGATGACATTTTAATTTGGAGATTGAGTTAGAGGGGGATGAGGCTGAGGATGTGGCTATTGCTAGTGGCTAGGACTTTATTTAGGGCTTTTGTTTTTCTTTTTGGACTTTGCTTTTGTTTTTATTTTTTGGACTTTGATGTTATACTTAGACTTTTGGTTGATGAGCATTATAGAACTATTATTTTTCATTGCTTAAAATGCCTTGTTTAAAGGACATCTTTATCTTGATTCTTTGGACCTGACCCAACTAGGGATTCTTACGTATCTCTCTATTTTTTTCATTTTTATTCTTTTTCCCTTTTTTTTTCAAAGAATTAAGTCCACATAGTTTTATTACATGGATGTAATACATATAGCTTAAATAAAGTTTGTCTTCAACTTATCTAAATTGCATGGGCTGACAAATTCAATCCCATTAAAATAAGCAAAAATGGCCCCTCCTCCTGACAAGATCTTCTTGAGCATATTCGGGCTTGCCTAATTGGGTTGAAGCTTTCCTCTAGGATCAAGCATGGGAGCCTTAATTTCTTTAAGCACTAAGTGGCCTTCTTAGAGTTTGTAAATACTCAAAATTGGCACTAGCATTATTTTCATTAAATAGTCAAACTTGATAGCTTTTACTATTGAAATTGACAATTTCCAAGAATTATCAAGGTAGCTAAAAGAACAAAATTAATAAGTTATAACAAGATTAGCCATATGGGATAAAATTGCCAAACTTGATAATTATTAATTATCAAGCTAATCTCATATAAAGCCGTCTTTTGCCTATAAAAGGCAACGTGTTGTACCATTTGGAGGGTCTAAAATCACCCAATCATAAAGTATCTTTAGGTAGAGAGAGTGACCAATAATAAGAAGAATATGAGGGCTAGAGCATCCAATCAACAAGTGCCAAAGGAGATAATTTAAAGTAGGCAATTCTTATGGATCAAACACCCTTGGCAACTAGATGATAAAGTCTTTAAGAGGTATTCTTTAACTTGTTTAATATCTTTTAATTCTATCAAAATAATAAGAAATTAGCTTAATCAATATTAATGTATGTATGTGAGTGGGGATTTTCGCCCCCACTCCCGGTGGAATGGTTCTTGCCACTTTGGCACTATTTAGGCTCAAGATGTTAGAGAACATGGGCCTAAGCCTGGAGAAAATGGAGTCACCACCTAGACGGGCCAGGAAAAAGAAAGGGGTGGATGACTCAATTTCTAAGGAATCCTTAACCCCCTAATGGGTTCTGAAAGTTGGGTACGTGTGGGAAAGGTGAGAAATGGCCTAGCAACCCCATAACTCCTGGTTCATTAGAACCGACCTCCTTTGCAGATCTTAATATTATAAAATTCTTAAATATAACAATATTATCCATACTACATGCAACAATTAAAATAAAGCATTATTATATTAAAATCAAAGCAATGTCCAAGCAAAATAAATAAATGGACATCCATCCGAGAATAGAAATGTGTCCTTACATCGTTCAAGGTCTAAAAGTAAATAGGATACCCACTAAAAGGTGAAAATGTGTCCTTTACATTAATCCCAAAATATAAGAATAATTTAAATTACATGAAAATTAATTAACAAGGTATCCAATAATGGAAACATACCTCTTACAATGTTTTGAAACGAAAGCAAATCAATAAAAGTAAACAACCATTCATCATAAATAAATCATTCATCTAATTTAAATAAAAAAGTATATAACTTTAGGGTTTAAGTAAATAAGATTGAAGCTTATGAGAATAAAATAAAATCTTTAGATATTTGAAAGGAACAAACTACTGTGATGATTTGGAAAATAGAATTAATTAAGATTTATGGTTTGAATAAATTAGGGTTTAGGTTTGTATTTTGAATAAAGCTACTATATTTTGAATAATCATAATAAAGGAAGTTAAACATAAAGACTTATAATACACAAATAAATATTGATCCTTTCGATACGGCGGTCCTGCTAGCCGGTTAGCCCCCCTTGCGGGGTCGGGGGCAGCGCCCCAGAAAATTTTGGAAACTGGCTTTTAGGGTTGTAGGATCTAGACCTTTGGAGCTCGAAATTATTTTTGGCAGTCTATTCATAATCTCAAGCTTGAAGAATCAAGAGGTAGCAAACAATATACAACCCATTAATGGCAGCCCATACTGTCTTTGTTATTGTTCAACCAGGATTCAAGATTATGGTGGAACCAACAACGGAGGTTTGAATCTCTATTTCTTTGTTTATGTTTACAGTAGCTTCATCATTCAAATTGGATTAATTGTTTAAACATGTAATAGATTATCAATTATTCTACTTACCATCCAAACTCTATTTGAAAACACTAAAAACTTTTTACCAAAACCCTAATGCCTTAATACCCATAAAATATATTTTTAAAAATTAAAACCCGAGACTGAGTTTGACTGACCTTTTATCAGTTGAGAATTCTAGCTGCTCCGGCTATTCTATTCTTTAACGGATTGTGGATCTTCATTCTCAAAATGGATATTCATCATTGGACCTTGGATCTTCATCCTTAGCATCGGATCTTCACCTTTGAAAATGGATCTTCATCCTTGGAGATCGGGTCTTAACCCTTGTAAATGGATCTTCATTCTTGGAGATCAGATTTTTACCCTTAAAAATGGATCTTCATCCTTTGAATGTCGGGTCTTCACCCTTGAAATTGGATCTTCATCCTTTAAGTTGGATCTTCATCCTTGACATCGGGTCTTCACCCTAGAAAATGGATCTTCATCCATGGAGATTGGGTCTTCACCCTTGTAAATGGATCTTCATCCTTGGAGATAGGGTCTTCACCCTTGAAAATGGATCTTCATCCTTTAAACGTCGGGTCTTCACCCTTGAAATTGGATCTTCATCCTTGGCATCGAGTCTTCACCCTTGAAAAAGGATCTTCATCCTTTGGATTTCGGGTCTTCACCCTTTGAAATTAGATCTTCATCCTTGGAATCCGGTCATCACCTTTGAAAATGGATCTTCATCCTTGGAAATTGGGTCTTCACCCTTGAAAGTGGATCTTCATCCTTTAAGGTGGATCTTCATCCTTGGAGTTGTGTCTTCACCCTTTAAACTGCATCTGCATCCTTAGAAATCGGGTCTTCACCCTTGAAAGTGGACTTCATCCTTTAAGCTGGATCTTCATCCTTGGAAATCGGATCTTCACCCTTGAAAGTAGATCTTCATCCTTTAAGCTGGATATTCATCCTTGAAAATTGGGTCTCCACCCTTGAAAGTGGATCTTTATCCATTGGAGATTTGGTCTTTACCCTGGCTTTAGGTCTTTTAGCTGGACTGATCTTTTGTCTTTTGCATCTTCATTCGTTTGATATTTTCTAATGTTCCATTCTTTTGCACTTTTTCAAAAAATTCAGCTATTTTTAACTAGCCCCTTATATTTTCTCCTTGCCCCCAATGATTTTTCTCATGCATGCTCTGATTGATGTTTGTCTTGTCTAGCTCTTCACACAAGCATGTATTTCTTCTTTTGCAAAATGACTAGAGCTTCCTCACGCAATGGGCTTTCCATGCCCCCTGATTCCATATCCGCATTATGGTTGCTTCATAGAATATTACCATTTACTTTTGATAAGAAAAATGGAGTGTGATATGCTCATGTATACATGATATGCATGGATAATACTTGCAACGATTCCATTGACTCACAGACTGAGGTTATCAGCTGAAATGTTCTCATTGACTCCTTCTAGGTGCTCATTCAGGTCTTGCTTTGGAATGATAGTATGCTTCACATTTATGGCTTTATCTTAAAGATATTGAAAACATGAATAATGGAGACCCCAAGTGGCGGAGATACATCTATTTCAAATTATGATTCAGCATGTCAATTGGTAGCTTCTTCATAACCTTGCCATTAATCATTTCCTTTGCCCAATGTGTCCTTCGAGGTTTGACAGTTCAACATACTCCCCTTAACTTGAATTTTTTTTAAATAAATTGTTGACTTTGTCAAATCAATGTCATTGTACCTTTGGACTTGATTTTTAGAATTAATATATTTGTAACATGACAACCCTAGTTAGCATACTAAACTCGGGAATCATTTCTATTTGAGCAAGAACTATTATACTTCAGATAAGCACATACACATTACTTGGCCAAAGGTTTCCTTGAGTTTGAATATTGTTTATCTCATATGCATGCTCATTCAAACTATCTCCACTAATAGACTCTACCTACCAAGAGAGATCAACAGGTCTTTGATAGGCTTGAAATGGGGTCTATAAAGGACATGGTTAAATGAAAGCCATTTCGAGATTAGAGCTGATGTGACACAATGGACAAACCCTCACACTACAAATTTCTTGTTTGAACTTTAGGCAGTTGGGAGAAGGAATAAGATAGAGCTTTGAATGTTCCCCCATCTTCTTGGCATTAATCTGGATCTTGATTGGGATAGTCTTTGCCTTTGGAAAAAGTTTGGTACCCATATTCATTTCTTTCTTTTTTTCTTTTCTTTATCTTTCTTTTTCTTACTCTTCCCTTTCCTTTCTCTTTATTTTTCTTACTCTTCTCTTTTTTTGAGCATTTTATCATTTTGTCCTTCTCTATAGGATTATCAAGTACAGAACTTTCAAAAATTAGATGGTATTTCTCCTTTTTCTTGAATTTTGATCAAATCTTTGGTTGGGTTCGACCAATTTTAGTCAAACTGTCCTTATAAACCAAATGGAAGCCTTTTGCTGCTTTAGGTAAAAGAGAACTTGGTTTGCTTTCTGAACCGCCTTTTTGGGTTTTATTTTCTTTTCTCTTTTCTTCTCTTTTTTTTCTCTTTTTTTTCTTTTCTTTTCTTTTTCCTTTTCTTTTTCCTTTTTTTCTTTTTCTTGGGTTCTAGCTCTAACGGAGTTGTCTTGTTTATACCAACTTGTATTTCTAATAATGGATGAGTGGAGTGGTATTAATCTACTTTAGTCCTAACTTTATTTGTGATATTTGGTCTAATTCAGGTGAACATCAACTACTCTTATGGTCTTGAGAACTTCAACTACCCTTATGGTCTTGAGAACTTCAACTATCTTCATGGTCTTAACTATTCATTTCTTTCTTTGATCTTCTTGCCTCTTCATCTTAGTGATCATAAGACTTGTCAAAAGTATCACAATAGCTTAGGGTAGGTTGTTGAGTTTTGTAACCCAATGAAAAAAAAGCTAAAATTTTATGAAGGCTCAAAGGGACAACTAGGGATTGATATTTAATAGGGTGGATACTAGTTGTTGGCTAACCAAACAATTCCTATATCATCTCTCCCTTAAATAAACAGAGTTCAATTTTACCTTAAAAGTTTGTCAAAGCATGTTCTAAGACTAACTAGGACCTAGACAAATGTCATTATACAGGAGCCCTCTCTAAGTAAGCATACACAACTCAATGCTATAGAGCAATTCCCTCACCTAGTAAAGTCATTCGAATCATGATGTCTAGATATATTAATTTATGAACATCAAGCTAGATTCCTCATTGGTTGAGCACTAAAATGAATAAAGACCATGAAAAATTTGATGGAAATAATTTATTTGAACAAACATAATTTGAAAAACATAATTTTTCCAAATAAGTACTAAAGAAAGCAAAATAAAAAGAGCAACACTCCAAGCTAAGGGAAGTTTGTTAAATAAAATTTCTCCTTATTCCACATCTTCAATACTCCCGTCTTGAAAAGAGGATAAGACAAAATCTTCCTCCAATCCTCTTTCCATTATGAAGGTTGTCGGTGGAGGTACTCTGCCAAATTTAGGTAAAGGATTGTTCTTAGTATTGGGCTTGTCTGGCTCAGGTAGCTTACCACTATTGATTAGATCTTGGATATGCTTCAATCGGGTACATCTATTGGTCTCATGTCATTGACTCTAATGAAATTGACAAAAAGCCTTAATATCGAATTTTGGGGGTAAAGGATTAGGCAAAGGATGAGGAGTCAATGGTTGTAATAGTTCCTCCTTTTGTAGCTTGTTGAAAACCCAAGATAAAGGCTTCCCCAGATCTAAAAAATGCCTTCTATTTGCTTGACCAATTGTATTGACATTAGCTTCCTTTTATGTACTTTGATTGTTAGGCTGATAATTTCATTTTGCAGAAAAAATATTTCTTCTCCCTTTCCCACTCTTCAATTTGTAGACCAGCTAGGAGAAGATCTTTAAAATTTTGGATGAGTGTATGAGACATCCTTTCATGAAGACTAGGCAGCACCCCTCTCACAATCATCCTTATTTGATCAGATTCATCGGGCCTCTTCTTGAGTAATGAAGCCTTATTCCTCCACCTTTTCACATAGTCCACAAAACTCTCATTTGGCCTTTGTCTAATGGACTCAACTTCCATTAAGGTAACTTCCAGCTCGACATTGTACCCATACTGCTGAATGAATACCTTGTACAACATGTCCCAGTCTTTTTGAGTACTTTCCCCTAAGGTGTTGAACCAATTTTGGACAACAGGGTCCAATGAGAGCATGAAATATCTTAGAGTTTGAGCCTTAGTAGATCTAGCAGACTGCATGGCAGTGATGTATTGTTTAACTTGGAGATGAGGGTTTCCAGTACCATTGTACCTAGCAAAGGAAGGCATCTTGAACTTATAAGGGACCTCCTCATCTTGTTCAAATAGTTTGTCAATCTCAGACATCTCTTCGATTTTTAGCTTCTTTTCAAACTTCTTTTCTAAGTCAGTAATCATCTTCTCAACATTAGATACCTCAGTCTTTTCAATAATTATCTTTTCAACAACCTTTGGCTTCTTCTTTTTATCTTGAGGATCTTGGAAGTATTGAGCTCAGTCGTCATCGTCATCAACGACTACCTTGTCATCATCAAAAGCCACTTCACCAACCTTAGCCTCCCCTTTGTTCTTTGGCTTCTTGGTGCTAGTGGATGCTTTGGCATTGTTCCCTAAAATTGCAGCCAATTGATTATTCATGGTCTTGCCCAGGGCCTCTTTTATTTCTTCCATCTTGGTATTGAGGGTGTCATCCACCATTCTTTGAATTTGTTCGGGCTCCATTGCTTTTGGTGAGAAAGCGATTGAGTCATTATTAGATTCTTCATCTCCAGCATAGGTCGGATTGACGTAAGCTTTTGAACTGTCGTAATCCAGGGCTGTGAGCCAGAAAGGATTAATCATATGTGATGTGATGCATGTATGCATGTATGCACAAATAATAAACAAACAAGGATAAATAAGACATTTCTTCCCAACTTATAACATCCATACACGGATGGTGAGTCTCTTTTCTTAGGTATATGGTTAACAAAATACCAACATGGGGTATCTTATTTTCTAATATTTTCCTCGGACGTTTCAACCAATAGTAATATTTTCAAAAATGGAAATCAGTTCATAACAATTCCCATTAATTTAGACTTTAATCCATCCAATCAACTAAAACAACTTTTTATGCTATATTGGATTAAAAATAAATTAAGAGGTTTATTATAAATAGATTTCTCACTTAAACAAGTAACTAATGATTCATGCCAAAAGCAAGCCTATGATTAATAATTCTAAGTATAAAATAGGCTCACAATTGATTTTCGGTATATCATAATTGACCTAAATAATTTTTAAGCTCTATGTAAGAAAAGATTGGATGAAATGCAAAATTAATTTTTTTTGAAAAACCCATTGTAAAAAGCTTTTTAGAAAAAATGGATTTTTGACTTTGTATTTGAGTCATGAGAAAAGAATTTTTGATTTGTTTTTAGAAAAGCTTTATATCCAAAGACCATCTTGAAAAGTTTTAAAAATAGCTTTGGTCTTTTGGACATTAAAGAAAAATATATTTTAAGCTTACAATAATATACTTAGGTCATATTAGAAAAAGAACAAACCAAATAAGCCATGTTTAAACCAAAATAAATTAACCATAGTCAAACAACAAGCATTTGGGGTAAAAACCTAAGGAAAGTAACTAGGCTAATTACATGAGCCTTAGTCTTTGGATTGAAAGGCTTAGGTTCCCATAGCAAGTATATACCATAAGGTAAAAGGCTATGAGTGGTTATACCATGCTCAATCTCCATATCTTAAGTGAAAGTATGGTATCCCTTACATAACACAACACGGGTAACACGGGCGTCCTAACTCACACACACAATGCAATCTAAATGATGCAATGGACAATATCATAATAAGAAAGAATAGAATAATATAAAGACCAATGGAATCAACTTCTCTTATCCCCAGTGGAGTTGCCACTGTGAGCGGGGATTTTTGCCCCCACTCCCGGTGGAATGATTCTTGCTACTTTAGCACTGTTTAGGCTCAGGGCCTTAGAGAACACGAGCCTAAGCCTGGAGAAAATGGAGTCACCACCCGGATGGGCCGAAAAAAAGAAAGAGGTGGATGACTCGATTCCTAAGGAATCCCCAACCCCCTAATGGGTTTAGAAAGTTGGGTACGTGTGGGGAAGGTGAGAAATAGCCCAACACCTCCACAATGCCCGGTTAATTGGAAATGACTTCCTTTGCATGTCTTAATATTATAATATTCTTAAATATAACAATATTATCCATACTACATGCAACAATTAAAATAAAGCATTATTATATTAAATCAAAGCAATATCCAAACAAAACAAATAAATGGACACCCATCCGAGAATAGAAATATGTCCTTACATCGTTTAAGGTCTAAAAGTAAATAGGACACCCACCAAAAGGTGGAAACGTGTCCTTTACATTAATCCCAAAATATAAGAACAATTTAAATTACATGAAAATTAATTAATGAGGTATCCAATAATGGAAACATACCTCTTACAATGTTTTGACACCAAAGTAAATCAATAAAAGTAAACAACCATTCATCATAAATAAATCATTCATCTAATTTAAACAAAAAAGTATATAACTTTAGGGTTTAAGTAAATAAGATTGAAGCTTATGAGAATAAAATAAAATCTTTAGATATTTGAAAGGAACAAGCTACCGTGATGATTTGGAAAATAGAGCTAATTAAGATTTATGGTTTGAATAAATTAGGGTTTAGGTTTGTATTTTGAATAAAGCTACTGTATTTTGAATAATCATAATAAAGGAATTTAAACATAAAGACTTATAGTACACAAATAAATATTGATCCCTTCGATGAACCCATACAGTGGTCCCGCTAGTCGGTTAGCGCCCCTTGCGGGGTCGGGGGCAGGTTTTGGTGATGAAAAATAAGATTTTAGTGTTTAAGATTTAGAAAATAGGGTTTCGAAATTTTAAGGAACTAATGTTATTTTTAAAAGAATAATGCTTACTGTGTGATTTTGGAAAGAAGAACTAATTAGGGTTGTAACACCCCCATATCCAATGCACACACACTACAACCACAACAAGGTAGCATAAGTGCACCAAACATAAGGATGCTACGGTTTTCTTAACATTCAAACCCTTTAAACTTGATACAATACCCTTATCATTATACATTATAGAAAAGTAGATCATTTACTTATAAAACAAAACATATTAGTTATATATATATATACATTTAAATATTACACAGCGGAAGTTATAAAATATGTACATATTTACGTATTAAACATTTCTTTACAAAATATAAAGAAGTATACATGATTGGCAAGTTTGCTCTGATCTTTAAGCTCCCAAAATGGATTCTTCAAGGTCTACTCTCACTTGGTCTTGATGAACTCTCGGGTTCAACTCTATCAACTCTATTACCTGCGCGATTAAACACTATCGCGCTAAGCCAACGGCTTAGTAAGATAATCATGCAAATGATATGACTTAGTGCAATGCAATGTCATTTCTCAATCCATATTATACATGTAACATCATATATGCAACACTAACAACATATTTTTACATTACATATCACATTTCAATATCTTTTCATATACCTCATTAGTATTCATTTAACCATTCATAATCAACACTAAACAAAGACAAGCATGGGCCCAAGACACACTAATATGTCATTCAATTTTCAGAGTTAATGCTTTGGTTTTATGATCACATTTATCAATCTCATATACCCAACTAGGCTTCAAGGATTAAGTTCAACCAAGCTTCAAGGGGAGCAAAGCATGCTAAGCTTCAACCCAACTTGGCTTCAAGAACTAACCCAACCTAGCTTCAAGGGTGGTAACATCTCAATTAGGCTTCAAGGATTCAATCCAACCTAACTTCAAGAGATTGTTACACTTATTAGGCATGCCACCAACAACCAACTCTGAAAATGGAATAACACATTAGCCACACAATTCATTTATTATTCAATTATCATTTTCATTCTCAATTCTTAACATCATTTAGGCAAACATGCCTTATTTCTTTCAATCACATCATCATAGCCAATAACAATGGCTTCACATTTCATTTCACAATATAACACTTCATTATTCAAGTGTATATTTATCTCATCCATGATCACATTATATCTCACATAGCATCATTCATAAATATCAACATTTCATTCCACATTACTCATGAAACACATTACCATTCACAATGCATAACATAACATTGTTCAATCTCAACAATGCAAGAACAATTTATATTATTCATAGCTTTAGGATCATCCACAAGTGTTTGATTAAGTCATTCCTTGGTTTAAGTATGTTTAAAATGTTTATGTTTAGGTTTAGAGACCAAACTACCTTTGAAGAATCCAAACCATGCAAAAAGAGAACCAAGAAATATCCATTTATTTGTTTTGCTTGGACATTGTTTTGATTTTCAATATATCGATGCTTTATTTTAATTATTGTGTGTAATATGGATAATATTGTTATATTTAAGAATTTTATAATATTAAGACCTGTAAAGGAGGCCGGTTCCAATGAACCGGGAGTTGTGGGGGGTGCTGGGCCATTTCTCACCTTCCCCACACGTACCCAACTTTTCAAACCCATTAGGGGGTTGGGGATTCCTTAGGCGACTCCATTTTCTCCGGACTTAGGTTCGTGTTCTCTAAGGCCCCGAGCCTAAACAGTGCTGAAGTCACAAGAACCATTCAAAATCCCCGCTCACACTATGGTAATAAAAATACTGTAGAACTTAGGTGCCGTAGTTATGTAAGTACAAGGTTCTGCTAGTAACAATAAAAAGAAAGGGAAGAGGGTAAACATCAAGGAAGATAAAGATGATGATGAAATGTATGATGACTTGGAAGAAAATTACAGCATAACTAGGCAAACACAGGTTAAGAATGATGAGCTAAAAAGGACTTTTCTAATTTTGAGAGGATAATGTCTAAAAGAATGGAAAGCCTAAAAAAGAAACATCATCAACAGTATCCTGTAGATAAGATGATATAATAAGATAAGATGTTCTTAAAAGAAGAGATTCTGCCTCTCTAGTTCAAACTTCTAAACATTTCAAAGTTTGACTATACAGGAGACCCGAAAATTCATCCAAGCCAATATGTAACCATCATGAAGACCACATCAGAAAAAATGAATAAATCTTGAAATGGTTTAGACTATCCTTAATTAGGAATGCTATTCACCGATACAAGTCCATTGATGTTACAACTACAGAGAATTGGAGACTTCTTCAAACTTCCTTCCTTAAGCAATTTGGGCATAATATTGACATGGAGGTCTCCTTAATTAAGGTTTAATCATTGTGATAGAAATAGAATGAGAACTTGAATCAAATGTTTGACTCTGAAAAAGAAAATGAATTATGCCCTAGTTAGGAATTTTCAAGATGTCTATGACTTGGGAATATAGATAGAGGAAGCTTAGATAAAAGAGCTTGTTATGCCACTCAAAGGAAGATAAATTATTAGTCTGGTGCTAGTAACCAAAAAGCCACTGAGATTAATGTTGTAGCCACCCATAGACAATTTCTCTAACTAAGCTGACCTCAGTCCCAATCTTTAACTACCTAAAAAACTAATGAATCCTCCTACCCGTAGAACCAAGGCCTTTGACTATCCTATTACAACCATGATGAAACTCCAATGCATATTGTGAGTTCCACCAAATGCTTGGACATGACACTGACTATAGTATATGCCTTAAACATGAAATCAAAAACCTAATAGATAGTGGAAAGATACCTGAGCCCATGAAGCCAAGCACCAATCCGTTATCTAGATACAACAGCACACCACTATTAGTTACTTACCTTATTGAAACTGGACTGGATGAAGGCATTATGATGGTTTCTTTCATGGATGTAGAGGGAACTCTGGGAACCAACTCCTTTGATCTATGAAAAGGAGGTCATAATGATGAGTAATTTCTGGGATATGGTTGATGCTCAAAAGAATATAGTGGTGGATGAGAATTCTTTCTCGGTTAAGGTAGATGAAAAAGCAGAAATTCAAGTTACTAGGTCAGAGAGACCAAATGCTTGATAATAAAAGGAGGATAAAAGAAAAATAGTTAATGATAATAAAGAAAATGAAGTAGAGGGAAAGAATGGAAATGAGAAAGAAATAAAAGATGACAATGTGTTGAAAACGTTAACAAGGAGTTAGGTGAGTATATGTGTAGGCCCTTAATTTTTGACCCAGTCTGGTCCAATATATTTTAGTTAGTCCAAAATAATTTTTGTGGTATCTTGATTAAATTTAATATTTATTTTGGTAAAAAATGGTGAAGTGAATGAAAAATCAAAAAAAATAAAAAATAACAAAATAACAAAAAAAAATCGGCGACGAAAAAATTGTCGCCGAAAGTCAGCGCGGACCAGTGGGCATTTTGCCCGCAGGAGTTTCTTGAGGGAGAAATGGCCCACAGGCCAGCCCTCGCCCTTGCGGCAGCCAACTGCTGCAAATTTTTTACGCAAGCGCATTTTTTCCGCAGCAGTTTTTTTTCGCCAAAAAAATTTTTCGGACACAAATTTTCTGAAACCTAATACAATTAGGTTTCGGTTTCCTTTTCTTAATGAATATTTATGTTCTGTGAATAACTAGGAATGAACCATAAAATTCTTCTATAAATAATACCAAAAACAACACAAAAAGGAGTGGAGAAATTGAAGGAAGAAAGGAAGAAATTGGACAGAAAATTGGAGGAAAGATTGAGACCGAAACTGAGGAGGAAAAGTTTTGAATCAATTTGATTTTTTTGAGAGAGCAGAAAACAATTCAAGCAATTGAAAGGCAGCAAAACTTGTATTTGGTTTTGTTCATCCAAGAAGAAATTTTTGGTGGAACCAACAAACGGAGGTATGCATCAATTGTTTAAATTCTATTCTTCACAGTAGCTTAATCATCTAATTTTTTCTTTTAATTCAAAAACCTAAGAACCGTAATTCACCTTTTTTTAAAGTCTAAAAACCTTAATTCATTGCTTTATTTTCTAAAAAGTTTAAAGTTGTTAGTTTTGTTTCTTCAAAACCCCAAAACTCTAATTTGCTTTCCAAGTTTTCAAAATCCTAAATTGAGTTCTGTTTCTTTCCAAAAGCCCTAAAAACATCTTTTTTGCTTCTATAAACTTTAAATCATTTTTTTATTTTCATAAAACTTTATAAAACTATAAATTGTTTTCTCAAACTCTAAAAACAAATGCATTGCCCGAAACCCCAAATCAAAAATCCTAAAACCCTAATTCAACTTCAAAAACCAAAACAGTGAACCCTAACTCCCTTAAAACCTAAACCCTAAAGTTTTATAAACCCTAATTCTTTAAAACTTTTAAACCATATAAATATAATTTTTACACAGTAAGCTTAAAATTCAATATGGTAAGCCAAAACAATAATTCACTAACCGTAAATTACAAATCTAAATATTTTAAAGTGTCTAATACCTAATTTCATGATTTCACCATTCAAACACTAATTTGGTTAATCAAAGAACTTTATCAACCTTTTAAAACATAAAACCTTAACCTATTTTAATTCCTTTAAAAACTCACAGTAGCCTAATTCCACAAATTCTGAAACACTAAACACATGAAATAAAGAACCCTAAATGGAAACAGTAGCCATAATTTAGATTTTTCTTTGCCTTATTCAATTCTATATTTGATTATGCTTTGATTTATTTTAATTTATTTAAGTTCAATGCTTGGTTTATTTAATTTATCATGGATGGATGTTTACTTTCTATTGATGTTTAATACCTTTGATGAATGATTTATTTATGATGAATGGTTATTAACTTTTATCAATTTATTTAGATTTCCAAATGTTCTAAGAGGTATGTTTCCACTTGTTGGGTATCTCATTAGTTAAATGTCATGTAATTTAAATTGCTTTTCGATTTTAGAACCAATGTGAAGGACATGTTTCTACCTTTCGGTGGGTGTCTTATTTAGGCATGGGATGTAAGGACATGTTTCCATCCTCGGATAGGTGTCCATTTATTTGTTTTGTTTGGACATTGCTTTGATTTTCAATATATCGATGCTTTATTTCAAATATTATGTGTAATATGGATAATGTTGTTATACTTAAGAATTTTATAATATTAGGACCTATAAAGGAGGTCGGTTCCAATGAACCGGGCGTTGTGGGGGTGCTGGGCCATTTCCCACCTTCCCCACACGTACCTAACTTTTTGAACCCATTAGGGGGTTGGGGATTCCTTAGGAATTGAGTCATCCACCCCTTTCTTTTTCCCGGACCGTCTGGGTGGCGACTCCATTTTCTCCGGACTTAGGTCCGTGTTCTCTAAGGCCCTGAGCCTAAACAGTGTCAAAGTCGCAAGAACCATTCCACCAGGAGTGGGGGCAAAAATGCCCGCTCACACTATGGTACTAAAAATACTGTAGAACTTAGGTTCCTTAGTTAAGTAAGCACAAGGTTCTACTAGTAACAATAAAAAGAAAGGGAAGAGGATAATCATCAAGGAAGATAAAGATGATGATGAAATGTATGATGACTTGGAAGAAAATTACAGCATAACTAGGCAAACACAGGTTAAGAATGATGAGCTAAAAAGGACTTTTCTAATTTTGAGAGGATAATGTCTAAAAGAATGGAAAGCCTAAAAAAGAAACATCATCAACAGTATCCTGTAGATAAGATGACATAATAAGATAAGATGTTCTTAAAAGAAGAGATTCTGCCTCTCAAGTTCAAACTTCTAGACATTTCAAAGCTTGACTATACAGGAGACCCAAAAATTCATCCAAGCCAATATGTAACCATCATGAAGACCACATCAGAAAAAATGAATAAATCTTGAAATGGTTTAGACTATCCTTAATTAGGAATGCTATTCGCCGATACAAGTCCATTGATGTTACAACTACAAAGAATTGGAGATTTCTTCAAACTTCCTTCATTAAGCAATTTTGGGCATAATATTGACATGGAGGTCTCCTTAATTAAGGTTTAATCATTGAGATAGAAATAGAATGAGAGCTTGAATCAAATGTTTGACTCTGAAAAAGAAAATGAATTATGCCCTAGTTAGGAATTTTCAAGATGTCTATGACTTGGGAATATAGATAGAGGAAGCTTAGATAAAAGAGCTTGTTATGCCACTCAAAGGAAGATAAATTATTAGTCTGGTGCTAGTAACCAAAAAGCCACTGAGATTAATGTTGTAGCCACCCATAGACAATTTCTTTAACTAAGCTGACCTCAGTCCCAATCTTTAACTACCTAAAAAACTAATGAATCCTCCTACCCGTAGAACCAAGGCCTTTGACTATCCTATTACAACCAAGATGAAACTCCAATGCATATTGTGAATTCCACCAAATACTTGGGCATGACACTGACTATAGTATATGCCTTAAACATGAAATCAAAAACCTAATAGATAGTGGAAAGATACCTGAGCCCATGAAGCCAAGCACCAATCCCTTATCTAGATACAACAGCACACCACTATCAGTTACTTACCTTATTGAAACTGGACTGGATGAAGGCATTATGATGGTTTCTTTCATGGATGTAGAGGGAACTCTGGGAACCAACTCCTTTGATCTATGAAAATGAGGTTCTAATGATGAGTAATTTCTGGGATATGGTTGATGCTCAAAAGAATATAGTGGTGGATGAGAATTCTTTCTCGGTTAAGGTAGATGAAAAAGCAGAAATTCAAGTTACTAGGTCAGAGAGACCAAATGCTTGAGAATAAGAGGAGGATAAAAGAAAAATAGTCAAGGATAATAAAGAAAATGAAGTTGAGGGAAAGAAAGGAAATGAGAAAGAAATAAAAGATGACAATGTGTTGAAAACGTTAACAAGGAGTTAGGTGAGTATATGTGTAGGCCCTTAATTTTTGACCCAGTCTGGTCCAATATATTTTAGTTAGTCCAAAATAATTTTTGTGGTATCTTGATTAAATTTAATATTTATTTTGGTAAAAAATGGTGAAGTGAATGAAAAATCAAAAATAATAAAATAATAAAAAAAATCGACGACGAAAAAATCATCGCCGAAAGTCAGCGCGGGCCCGTGGGCATTTTGCCCGCCGGAGTTTCTTGAGGGAGAAATGGCCCGCAGGCCAGCCCTCGCCCTTGCGGTAGCAAACTGCGGCAAATTTTTTTTGCAAGTGCATTTTTTCCACAGCAGTTTTTTTTCGCCAGCAAAATTTTTCGAACGTAAATTTTCTGAAACCTAATACAATTAGGTTTCGGTTTCCTTTTCTTAATGAATATTATGTTCCGTGAATAAATATGAATGAACCATAAAATTCTTCTATAAATAATACCAAAAACAACACAAAAAGGAGGGGAGAAATCGGAGGAAGAAAGGAAGAAATTGGACAGAAACTTGGAGGAAAGATTGAGACCAAAACTGAGGAGGAAAAGTTTTGAATCAATTTGATTTTTTTGAGAGAGCAGAAAACAATTCAAGCAATTGAAAGGCAGCAAAACTTGTATTTGGTTTTGTTCATCCAAGAAAAAATTTTTGGTGGAACCAACAAACGGAGGTATGCATCAATTGTTTAAATTCTATTCTTCACAGTAGCTTAATCATCTAATTGTTTCTTTTAATTCAAAAACCTAAGAACCGTAATTCACCTTTTTTTAAAGTCTAAAAACCTTAATTCATTGCTTTATTTTCCAAAAAGTTTAAAGTTGTTAGTTTTGTTTCTTCAAAACCTCAAAACTCTAATTTGCTTTCCAAGTTTTCAAAATCCTAAATTGAGTTCATTTTCTTTCCAAAAGCCCTAAAAACATCTTTTTTGCTTCTATAACTTTAAATCATTTTGTTTATTTTCATAAAACTTTATAAAACTATAAATTGTTTTCTCAAACTCTAAAAACAAATGCATTGCCCGAAACCCCAAATCAAAAATCCTAAAACCCTAATTCAACTTCAAAAACCAAAACAGTGAACCTTAACTCCCTTAAAACCTAAACCCTAAAGTTTTATAAACCCTAATTCTTTAAAACTTTTAAACCATATAAATATAATTTTTACACAGTAAGCTTAAAATTCAATATGGTAAGCCAAAACAATAATTCACTAACCGTAAATTACAAATCTAAATATTTTAAAGTGTCCAATACCTAATTTCATGATTTCACCATTCCAACACTAATTTGGTTAATCAAAGAACTTTATCAACCTTTTAAAACATAAAACCTTAACCTATTTTAATTCCTTTAAAAACTCACAGTAGCCTAATTCCACAAATTCTGAAACACTAAACACATGAAATAAAGAACCCTAAATGGAAACAGTAGCCATAATTTAGATTTTTCTTTGCCTTATTCAATTCTATATTTGATTATGCTTTGATTTATTTTAATTTATTTAAGTTCAATGCTTGGTTTATTTAATTTATCATGGATGGATGTTTACTTTCTATTGATGTTTAATACCTTTGATGAATGATTTATTTATGATGAATGGTTATTAACTTTTATCAATTTATTTAGATTTCCAAATGTTCTAAGAGGTATGTTTCCGCTTGTTGGGTATCTCATTAGTTAAATGTCAAGTATTTAAATTGCTTTTCTATTTTAGAACCAATGTAAAGGACATGTTTCTACCTTTCAGTGGGTGTCCTATTTAGGCATGGGATGTAAGGACATGTTTCCATCCTCGGATAGGTGTCCATTTATTTGTTTTGTTTGGACATTGCTTTGATTTTCAATATATCGATGCTTTATTTCAAAAATTATGTGTAATATGGATAATGTTGTTATACTTAAGAATTTTATAATATTAAGACCTGTAAAGGAGGTCGGTTCCAATGAACCGGGCATTGTGGGGGTGCTGGGCCATTTCCCACCTTCCCCACACGTACCTAACTTTTTGAACCCATTAGGGGGTTGGGGATTCCTTAGGAATTGAGTCATCCACCCCTTTCTTCCCGTCTGGGTGGCGACTCCATTTTCTCCGGACTTAGGTCTGTGTTCTCTAAGGCCCTGAGCCTAAACAGTGCCGAAGTCGCAAGAACCATTCCACTGGGAGTGGGGGCAAAAATCCCCGCTCACAATATGTATCCAAAACTTGTTGATTTTATCTTACAAACACAAAAAGGCTATAGCCAAAGCCTTGGCTAATATGGAAATTTCAACACTCACAACACCGATAGAGTTAGCAGGGATGATAGTGAAAAGAGAATGCAAGAGTGCATTGTCACAAATCGAGTCCTAGATCATTACTCATTTAGATGCATACTTACTAAAAAAATTAGAAAAACCATACTCACCTCTTGTGAAATGTTTGAAAACTTTAAGTAGTGATTTTTTGAATTATATAGATATTGGACTATATATAATGTTAAGAGTGACCTAGGTACTTGAAATAGATGGAAAAAATGGGGTTGGTTAAGCCTTAAAATGTTAAAAGTTGAATCAGAGTAGTTGCATCCGAGGAAGAGAAATGTAAGCGGTTTGAGCAAGAATTGAATAGCCATATTTGTGTGTATTTAGTGGCAATGAAAATTAAGTAGTCCTCTACACTTGTAAATGCAGTAGTGGCCACAAAAAATGAAACCAAACATGAGTAGAATAAAAGACTATAATAGAGGAAAGGATCACCAAGTGAGTAGTAGCAGGGTGGTCATCAAAGACAAAGGATCTAGCAGAAGACAAACCAAAACACAGGCACAAGGATCTAACAGAAGGGGTAGCACTAGTGGAGTTGGTTCCTAGAGACTTTAAATAGCTGGGTCTAGTACTTTTGTAGGCTCGTCTTATGGGCAATTTCTACACATTGTCAGTATTATGGAAAGGGACATGGTAGTGATGCTTATTGATATCAGATTGGAGCTTGCTTGAAATGTGGCTCCAAAGAACACAAGATTAAGGATTGTCTTATGATAAAGGGATTTAACACTATTAAAGGACATGGGTCCATACAAGGGACATAGATAAGCCATATAATAGGTTGAGGTAGTCGGCCTAGTGCTAGCCAGCATAGAGGATTTGAGACTATTGATAGACCCAGACATGGGGTAGTACTCCAGGCAGGACATATGCCATGAAAGCAGTAGAAGATCATGATGCCCTAAATGTAGTTTTTACTAAATTCTCTTGACTAGGCCTTGGTGTTTATGCTTTACCAGATCCTGGTTCTACACATTCATGCATATGCACAACTATAGCCCTAGGGAAGAATATGCAAACTAATAAACTTGAGTATGATATAGAAGTTATTAATCCCTTAGGCCATAATGTGAGGGTAAACAGAGTGTATCAAAATTGTCCAATTAGAATCCATGACATAGAACTTCCAGCTGATTTGATTGAACTTTCATTCCATGATTTTGATGTAATATTGGGAATTGATTGGATTATCATATGAAAACTATGACCTTTAAGATTCATAGACACGATGATGTTAATCAAGAAGAGATGTGAAGCCTATTTTGCTTATGTGATTGATACACGACATTCAAGTAAGGCTTTGGAAGACATACCTACAATTTATGAATTTCTCAAAGTCTGCTTAGAAGAATTTCTAGAGTTACCACTAGATAGAAAAAATGGAGTTTGCTATTGATGTTGTTTTGTGGACAATACCAATCTCCATACCACCTTATAGGATGGCACCTTTGAAACTGAAAGAGTTAAAAATGCAGCTTTAAGAATTGCTTGATAAAGGGTTCATTACAACCAGTGTGTCACCTTGAGGTGCACCAGTTCTATTTGTGAAAAAGAAGGATGGTACACTACGGTTGTGCATCGACTATCGACAGTTAAATAAAGTAACCATCAAAAATAAATATCTGCTTTCTTGGAATGATAATTTGTTTGATAAATTAAAGGGAGCATGTGTTTTCTCAAAAATTGATCTTAAATTAGGCTATTATCAAATGACAGTTAAGGAAGTTAATGTTCTGTAGACAACTTTTAGAACTCTAGGCATTATATAATGAAAGATACTATTCAAAATTGGTAACTACTAAATAATGTAATGAAAGCTAAAAGTTTCCTTAGCTTGTCTAGTTGCTGTAGAAGATTTGTATGGTGATTTTCTAAGATATCACTTCCTCTAACTAAACTACTTAGAAAGTAAGCCAAATTCAAATAGGATGATCAATGCCAAGCTAGTTTTGAACAATTAAAAATTATGTTGATAGAAGAACCTATTTAGAAATAGCTAACTCTAGGTAAAGATTATGTAATCTACAGTGATGCTTCTCATCAGGGACTTGGTTGTATACTAATGTAGGATGGAAAAGTTGCTTCTAGGCAGTTGAAACCTCATGAATTTAATTATCCCACACATTATTTGGAGCTTGCTGCCATTATATTTTCTTTGAAAATCTAGCAATTTTACTTGTATGGTAAGAGATGTTATATATAAATAGACCATAAAGTTTGAAATATCTGCATACATAGAAAGAACTTAAATTAAGGTAGAGAAGATGGATGGAACTAATAAAAGATTTTGACTGTATCATTGATTACCATTTTGGAAAAGCTAATGTGGTGATCGACGCTCTAAGTCGAAAGAATTTGGTAGGTAATAAGTAGAAATAATTTGGTAGGTAATAAGTTATTATGTTATAAATAAAATATAATGTATATGTTATAACTAAAAATAATATAATGCATCATTTTGACAAAATTGAGAATTGAGCCAACCCTTAAATAGAAAGTTATTGAGGCCTAGAAAAAGGACCAAAAGCTATTAGAAGTGATGGAACAAGTATACAAAGGTAAAAGATCAGACTATGATATTTTGGAAGATGGTGGTTTATACTTCAAGAATCGGCTTTATGTTCCTGATGTGAAGGAGTTAAAGAAGAGTATCCTTAGAGAAGCTCACGACACTACATATACCATGCTCCCAAGAGCAACAAGTTGAAGCCTTTATACTGGTGGCCTGGTATGAAAAGAGATATTACTACTTATGTTACCAAATGCTTAGTATGTCAACATCTCAAAGCAGAACATCAAGTACCATAAGGTCTTCTGCAACCCATCTCAATACCAAAATGAAAGTGGGATAGAGTCACTATGGATTTTGTGATTGGTCTTTGGAACACCCAGAAGAAGGATGATACAATTTAGGTGATTGTTGACAGATTAACCAAATTTGTTCTTATCCTTTTTATTCTTTTGTTGATGATGACCCTTCTCTCTCTTTAGTTTCTTCCTTTTATTTTTCTTCTTGATTTCAAGGATTTTTCTTGCCCTCCTATTGCTTTTGCATTTTCTTTACTCTAAAAAATTTTGCCACATAAATATTATTAGTAATTAAAATATTATTAAAATAAATAAAATGCCACAAAAAATATTTTAGATTATCGGATTTGAATGGGTAAAAAATTAAAGGTTTACAGTTTGCCCCCTACTTGAACGATCCGAGACTACATAAAAAGAGAGTGAAAAGCAATAAAATCTTTGACTAATTTTTGATGAGGATGGGTACTTGGATTTGATTTGGGTACTTGGACCCGAGACAGAACTTGATTTGGGTACATGGACCCGAGATTGGGTACTTGAGCCTAAGACTGAATTTGATTTAGGTACTTGGACCCGAGATTGGGTACTTGGACCCGAGAATGGATTTGATTTGGGTACTTGAACCCGAGATTGGGTACTTGGACCAAAAACTAGATTGGATTTGGGTACATGGACCCAAGATTAAATTTGGTTTGGGTTCTTGGACCCGAGATTGAATTTGATTTGGGTTTTTGGACTCGAGACTGGATTGGATTTGGGTACTTGGACCTGAGATTGGGTACTTACACCTATGACAGAATTGAATTTGGGTGCTTGGACTCGAGACTGGATACTTGGACCCATGACTGAATTTGGGTACTTGGACCCGAGACTGAATTGAATTTGGGTACTTAGACTCAAGATTAGGTACTTGGACCGGTAACTTGATTGCATTTGAGTACTTGGACCCGTGACTGGGTACTTGGACCCGAGACTAAATTGAATTTGGGTGCTTAGACCAGAGATTGAGTTTTACTGACCTTTTATCAGTTGAGAAGCCTGATTGCTTTGGCTATTCTATTCTTTAATGCATTGTGGTTCTTCACCCTCAAAATGGATCTTCATCGTTGGACCTTGGATCTTCATCTTTGAAAACGGATCTTCATCCTTGCAGATCGAGTCTTCAACCTTGTAAATGGATCTTCATCCTTGGATATCGGGTCTTCACCCTTGTAAATGGATCTTCATCCTTGGAGATCAGGTCTTCACCCTTGTAAATGGATCTTCGTCCTTAGAGATCGGGCCTTCACCATTGAAAATGGATCTTCATCCTTGGAGATCAGGTCTTCACCCTTGTAAATGGATCTTCATCCTTAGAGATCGAGTCTTCACCATTGAAAATGGATATTTATCCTTTGAGATCAGGTCTTCACCTATGAAAATGGATCTTTATCCTTTGGACATCGAGTCTTTACCCTTGAAATTGGATGTTCATCCTTTAAGTTGGATCTTCATCCTTGGCATCGAGTCTTCACCCTTGAAAATGGATCTTCATCCTTTGGACTTCGGGTGAATTGGATCTTCATCCTTGGAATCAGGTCTTCACCTTTGAAAATGGATCTTCATCCTTGGAAATCGGGTCTTCACCCTTGAAAGTGGATCTTCATTCTTTAAACTGGATCTTCATCCTTGGAATTGGGTCTTCACCCTTGAAAGTGGATCTTCATCCTTTAAGCTGGATCTTCATCCTTGGAATTGGGTCTTCAACCTTTAAAGTGGATCTTCATCCTTTGAGATTTGTCCTATATTGGTTTCAGCTCTTCTAGCTAGACTAATCTTTTGTCTTTTGCGTCTTTATTCTTTTGAGAGTTCTAATTTTCTTCTTTTTCCATTCTCTTTGTTCTTCCTTTGCACTTTTTGCAAAGCAAAAAAATTTTAGCCACTTTTTTTAGCTAGCCTTCATATCTTCTCCTTGCCCCCTACATGGCGAAATATTTGTAAGTGAGTTTAAAAATGTTTGGTATATAAACTCAAAAAATTGAAAAGGATAAACTTTGCCCCCTGTGTAGGCTCAAACCAAAGATTTTTTCCATGCAAGCTTTGACCGATGTTTTTGTTGTCTAGTTCTTCGCACAAGCAAGCATTTCTTCTATTTGCAAAATTACTAAAACTTTCTCAAGCAATGGGCTTTCCATACTACCCCTGATTTGATAACTTCTTTTGATTCTTTACTTCACAGAGTGTTTACTGTTCACTTTGACAAAGAATAGATAATACAAGAAAAAAAATGCCGTGTGTTATGCATGATATGCATGAGTAATACTTACAGTGGTTTCGTCGACTCACAGACTGAGGTGATCAGCAAAAGTGTTCTCATTGATTTCTTTCAGATGCATGTTCAGGTCTTGTACTAGAATGACAGAAGGCTTCACTTTTATGGTTTTTATCTTCGAGATATTGAAAACATAAATAATGGAGGCTCCAAGCAGCAGAGATACATCCATTTCATACTAGGATTCAGCACACCAGTTGGTAACTTTTTCATTACCTTGTCAATAATCATTTACTTTTCCCAATGTGTCTTTTGGAGTTTCAATGATTCAACATACTTCCCTTAACTTGAAGGCTTTGTAATTATTTTTTATATTTTTTTTGAATTTTAATTTTGAAATCGAATGTTGGCTTTGCCAAATTAATGTCAATGTACCTCAGGACTTGATTTTCCAAATTAACATATCTATAACATGACAACCCTAGTTACCGTATTAAACTCTGGAATTATTTCTATTTAAGCAAGAATTATTACACTTCATATAGGCACATACACATTACTTGGCCAAAGGTCTCATTGAGTTTGAATATGGTGTATCTTATATGCATACTTATCCAAACTATCTCCACTAATAGACTCTACCTACCAAGAGAGATCAACAGGTCTTTGATAGGCTTGAAATGGGGTCTATAAGGGACATGGGTTTAAATGAAGGCCATTTGTAAGTTGGAGATATTGTGACACAATGGACAAACCTTCACACTACAAACTGCTTGTTGGAACTTTAGACAGTTGGGAGCAATCTTGCTAGACTTCAAATTCCTCCTATCTTCTTGGCTTTAATCTGGATCTTGATTGGGACAATCTTTGGCTTTACAAAAAGTCTGGTACCCATCATCAATTTTCTTTTCCCTTTTTCTTTCTCTTTCTTTTTCTTACTCTTCTCTTTCTTTAAGCATTTTAACATTTTGTCCTTCTTCCTTGTAGGACTATCAAGTACAGAACTTTCAAGAACTGGATGGTCTTTCTCCTTTTTTCTCTGATTTTGATTGAATCTTTGGTTAAGTTGGACCAATTCAAGTCAAACTGTCCTTATAAACCAAATGGGAGCCGTTTGCTACTTTAGGTAAAAGAGAACTTAGTTGGATTTTCTAACCATTTTGGGTTTTCTTTTCTTTTTCTTTATTTTCTTCTCTCTTTATTTTCTTTTCTCTCTTTTTTTCTTTTCTTTTTTTTTTGTCTTTTTTTGTCTTTTTTTCTTTTCTTTTTTTTTGTTCTAGCTCTAAAAGAGTTGTCTTGTTTGTACCAACTCGAATTTCTAATAATGGATGAGTGGAGTGACATAAATCTCCTTTAACGGGGGATAAATCATGTATTACTCTAATGTTGTCTTGATATATTGGATATTAGGAGAACTTTAACTACCCTTATGGTCTTGATAACATCAACTATCCTTACAATCTCGGCTATGCATTCCTTTCTTTGATCTTCTTGCCTCTTCACCTTAGTGATCATAAGACTTGTCAAAAGTATCACAACAGCTCAGGGTAGGTTGTTGGGGTTTGTAAAACAATGAAAAGAAAGCTAAAATTTTATGAAGGCTCAAAGGGACAACTAGGGATTGATATTTAATTGGGTGGATACTAGTTGTTGGCTTATCAAACAATGCCTAGATCATCTCTCCCTTAAATAAGTAGAGTTCAATTTTACCTTGAAAGTTTGTCAAAGAATGTTCTAAGACTGACTAGGACCTAGACAAAGGTAATTATGCAGGAGCCCTCTCTAAGTAAGCATACACAACTCAATGCTATAGAGCAATTCCCTTACCTAGTAAAGTCATTCAAGTCATGATGCATAAATATATTAATTCATGAATTATCAAGCTAGATTCCTCATTGGTTGAGCACCAAAATGAACAAAGACCAACAAAAATTTTGATGAAAGTAATTTATTCAAACAAATTTTAAATTTGAAAAAACATAATTGTTCCAATTAAATATTAAAAAAAGCAAAATTGAAAAGCAACATTCAAGCTAAGGAAAGTTTGTTGAGTTAAGCTTCTTTTCCTTTCACATCTTCAATATCCCCATCTTGAAAGGATAATAAAACAAAATCTTCTTCCAATCCTTTTCCTACCATTAAGGTTGCTGGTGGTGGCACTCTGTTGAATTTTGGCAAAGGATTGTCTTTTGTGCTGGTCTTATCAGGCTCAGGCAGCTTACCACTATCAATTAAATTTTGAATCTCATGTTTTAGTCACAAGCATTTGTCTGTCTCATGTCCTTGTGTCTAATGAAACTCACAAAAGGCTTTAGTATTAAATTTTAGGGGTAAAGGATTCAGGAAAGGTCGAGGGGCCAATGGCGTAATAGTCCGTTCTTTTGTAGCTTGTGGAAGACCCAAGACAAAGGTTTCCCCAGATCTGAAAACTGCCTTCTATTTGTTTGACCAGTTGTATTATCATCAACTTCCTTTTGCATGCTTTGATTACCAAACTGATAGTTTCCTTTCTCGTTCCTTCTTGTTGAAAAACGGTTCTTCTTTCTTTCCCATTCTTCAATTTACAGACCAGCTAGGAGGAGATTTTTGAAATCATGGATGAGTGTATGACATCCTTTCACGAAGACTAGGCAACACACCTCTCACAATCATTCTTATTTTATCAGATTCATTGGGCCTCTTCTTGAGCAAAGCAGACTTATTTATCCATATTTTCACATAGTCCACAAAATTTTCATTTGGCCTTTGTCTAATGGACTCAACTTCCATTAAGGTAACTTCCATCTCAACGTTGTACCCATATTGCTGAATGAAAGCCTTGTACAACATATCCCAATCTTTCTAAGTACTTTCCTCTAAGGTGTTGAACCAATTTTAGACAATAGGGTCCAATGAGAGCATAAAATACCTCAGAGTTTGAGCTTTAGTAGCTCGGGCAGACTGCATAGCAGTGATGTACTGCTTCACATGGAGATGAGGATTTCCAGTACAAATTGTACCAAACGAAGGAAGGCATCTTGAACTTATAAGGGACCTACTCATCTTGTTCAAATAGTTTGTCGATCTCGGACATCTCTTCGGTTTTCAGTTTCTTCTCAAATTTCTTTTCTAAATCAGCAATCATCTTCTCAACATCAGATGTCTCGGTCTTTTCAACAATTGTCTTCTCAACAACCTTTGACTCCTTTTTGTCTAGAGGATCTTGGAAGTATTAAGCCCAATCATCATCATCAATGATCACCTTATCATCATCAAAAGCCACTTCACCAACTTTAGCCTTCCTCTTGTCTTTCTTGGTGCTAGCAGATGCTTCAACATTGTTTCCTAAAATTGCAGCTAATTGGTTCTTCATGGTCTCAGCCAGGGCCTCTTTTATTTCTTCTATCTTGGCATTGATGATGTCATCCACCATTCTTTGAATTTGTTCAGGCTCCATTGCTTTTGGCAAGCAAGTGATTGAGTCATTTCTAGATTCTTCGTCTCCGGTGTAGGTCAGATTGTCGTAAACTTTTGAACTATCGTAATCCAGGGATGTGAGCCAGAAGAGATTAATGATATGAGATGCAAATGTATGCATGTATGCATGTATGCATAATAAACAAACAAGGATAAATAGGATGTTCCTTCCAACCTTATAACATCCACACACGAATGGCGAGTCTCTTTTCCTAGGTATATGGGTAACAAAATACCAACATGGGATATCTTATTTTCAAATATTTCCCTCGGACGTTTCAACCAATAGTTATATTTTTAAAAATGGAAATCAGTTCATGATAATTCCCAATAATTAGGTTTTAATCCATTCAACCAACTAAAGTAGCTTTTATGCTATATTGGATTAAAACTAAATTAAGAGGTTTATTATAAGTAGATTCCTCATTTGAAAAAGTAACTACTGGTTCATCCCAAAAACAAGCCCATGGTTAATTATTCTTAGTATAAACTAGGCTCACAATTGATTTTTAGTATTTCGTAATTGACCTAAATAATTTGCAAGCTCTTTGTAAGAAAAGGTTGGATGAAAGTAATTTTGTTTTTAAACCCATTGTAAAAAGATTTTAGAAAAAAATGGATTTTGGGCTTAATATTTGGGTCATGAGTAAAAGAATTTTTTATTTGTTTTTAGAAAAGTTATATGTCCAAAGACCATCTTGAAAAGTTTTGAAAATGGCTTTGGTCTTTTGGACTTTAAAGAAAAAATTTATTTGAGCTCACAATGTACTTAAGTCATATTAGAAAAAGAACAAACCAAATAAACTATGATTTAAACCAAGGTAAACTAACCATAGTCAAACAACAAGCATTTGGGGTAAAATCTTAAGGAAAGTAACTAGGCTAATTACATGAGCTTTAGTCTTTGGGTAGAAAAGGCTTAGGTTCCCATAGCAAGTATATACCAAATAGTACAAGGCTATGAGTGGTTATGCCATGCCCGATCTCCATACCTTGAGTGAAAGTATGGTATCCCTTACAAAACACAACATGGGTAACACGGGCATCCTAACTCACGCACACGATGCAATCTAAATGATGCAATGGATAATATCATGATAAGAAAGAATAGAATAATATAAAAACCAATGGAATCAACTTCTCTTATCCCCAGTTGAGTTGCCACTGTGAGCGAAGATTTTTGCCCCCACTCCTGGTGGAATGGTTCTTGCGACTTCGGCACTGTTTATGCTCGGGGCCTTAGAGAACACGGGCCTAAGCCAGGAGAAAATGGAGTCGCCACCCAGACAAGCTGTAAAAAAGAAATGGGTGAATGACTCGATTCCTAATGAATCCCCAACCCCTTAATGGGTTCAAAAAGTTGGGTACGTGTGGGGAAGGAAAGAAATGGCCTAGCACCCCCACAATGCCGGTTCATTGGAACCGACCTCCTTTGCAGGTCTTAATATTATAAAATTCTTAAGTATAACAATATTATCCATATTATATGAAATAATTAAAATAAAGCATCATCATATTATAATCAAAGCAATGTCCAAACAAAGCAAATAAATGGACACCCATCCGTGGATGGAAACATGTCCTTACATTGCTCATGTCCAAACTAAATAGGACACCCACCGAAAGGTGGAAACATGTCCTTTATATTGGTCCAAAATATAAAAGCAATTTAAATTACATGAAAATTAATTGATGAGGTACCCACAAAGTGAAAACATACCTCTTACAATTTTAACACTAAAACAAACAAATAATAATCATAATAATAAAGAAAATATCCATCCATGATAAATTAAATAAATCAAGCATTGAAATTAAATAAATCAACTATCAAAACATATAATCAAATATATAATCAAATCTAAAATAAAATAAAGCAAGTAAAGATACAAATTTAGGTTTATGTCTCAATTTAGGATTCTTTAATTAACATTTAGGGTTTTGGGGATTTTGGAATTATTATTATTATTATTATTTAGGCTACTGTGAATATTTTTGGAAAAATGAAATGGATTAGGGTTTTATAAATTTAAGAAAGTAGTAAGGTTTTTGGTTAATCAAATTAGGGTTTAGGGCTAACATCATAAAATTAGGGTTTTGGAATCTTAAGACATTAGGGTTTATAATTTTAAAAGATTGGGATTAGGGTTTAAGATTTTTTAGGTTCACTAGAGAGAAAGATTTATGAGATTTATTAGATTTAGGCTTAAGGGTTTGTTAGGTTTACTAGATGGGGGTTTGAAAAATTAAGGTGTTGATACTGTTTTGATGTTTTAAGAATTAGGTTTTAGGAAAACTAGGGTTTACTGGATTGAGTTTTAAGAAGATTAAGGTTTAGGAAAATTAAGGAATTAAGACACTGAGGTTAGGGTTTTGAGAATTAATAAGATAGTTTAGGGTTTTATATATTTTGGAAAACATATTCAATTTTAGGATTTAAAAAAATAGTTTAGAGTTTTTATAGAAGCAATTAAGATCAAAGTCTTTTAGAAACTGTAAAGAAATTAGGGTTTAGAGAATTGAAAAGATAGTTCGGGGCTTTTGAAATTCTTTGGATTTTTGAGCTATTGGATGAAACAATAATGAACAGAATACATAATTAAGAACAAAAATGATATAACAATTGAATGTTTAAGCAAATTCAAGATTAAGACACAAAACCTGTGTTGAAGGTTCCACCGAATTGTATATTAACTCCAAGCTACTGCCTGCATCAATATTTATTTCTTGCCTAGCAAAGATCAAACATGGTGATCACTGCCTCTGTTAGTTGATGAATGTTCGTTGTTATACTCCTCGATTGTTGAAAATTTGTTTCTGTCCTAGTTGTTTTTATCTCTCTACTTTTCCTCTGATTGCCGTTCTCTAGGGTTTTTCTCCTCCTCCTCTCATCCATGTTAGTATTTATAGAAAAATAAAGAGTCCTAATCCTATTTTAATAAGTAAATACCAATTGTTTAGGAAAACTTAGAAAACTGGGTAAAATTAGAAAACGCGCGGGCTATCGGGCCTATGGGCTGCGTTGGCAGAAAATGCAATGGCAAAAATGGGCATGGCGGGCTAGCTGGCAAGCCAATTCACCCTAGAATTGGTTGCAGCGAATTGGGCAGTGCCCAATTCGCCCTAGATTGCTGTCCAATTCGCCGTAGACAATTTCTGCGGTGAAATGGGTTGCTGCGCGGCGCTCGCCGATCCGTCCATTTTTTTATTTTTTATATTTTTTATTTTTATTGAAAAAAACTATTAAATATTATTAGTAATTAAAATATTATTAAAATAAAATAAAATACCACAAAAATTATTTTAGACTATCGGATTTGATTGGGTCAAAAATTAAGGGTCTACAGGGTCTTCACCCTTGAAAATGGATCTTCATCCTTGGCATCATGTCTTCACCCTTGAAAATGGATCTTCATCCTTGGAAATAAGGTCTTCACTCTTTAAAGTTGGATCTTCATCCTGGGCATCGGGTCTTCATCCTTGAAAATGGATCTTCATCCTTTGGACTTCGGGTCTTCACCCTTGAAATTGGATCTTCATCCTTTAAGCTGGATCTTCATCCTTGGCATCGGGTCTTCAACCTTGAAAATGGATCTTTATCTTTTAGACTTTGGGTCTTCACCCTTTGAAATTGGATCTTCATCCTTGGAGCTGGATGTTCATCCATGGAAATCGAGTCTTCACCCTTGAAAATTGATCTTCATCCTTTGCATTAGGTGTTCACCCTTTAAATTGGATTGGAAATCAGGTCTTCACCCTTTAAGCTGGATCTTCATCCTTGGAAATTGGGTCTTCACCCTTGAAATTGGATCTTCGTCCTTTAGACTTTGGGTTTTCACACTTTGAAAATGGATCTTCATCCTTAGAGCTGGATCTTGATCCACGAAAATAGGGTCTTCACCCTTGAAAGTGGATCTTCATCCTTTAAGCTGGATCTTCATCCTTGGAAATTGGGTCTTCACCCTTGAAAGTGGATCTTCATCCTTTAAGCTAGATCTTCATCCCTTAAGCTGGGTCTTCATCATTGGAAATTTGGTCTTCACCCTTGAAAGTGGATCTTCATCCTTTTAATAGTTTTTTAATGTTCCATTCTTTTACAGTTTTTCAAAAAATTCAGCTATTTTTAGCTGGCCCCTTATATCTTCTCCTTGCCCCTAATGATTTTTCTCAGGCAGGCTCTGATTAATGTTTGTCTTGTCTACGTCTTCACACAAGCATGTATTTCTTCTTTTGCAAAATGACTGGAGCTTCCTCACGCAATGGGCTTTCCATGCCCCCTGATTCCATATCCGCTTTATGGTTGCTTCATAGAATATTACTATTTACTTTTGACAAGAAAATGGAGTGTGATATGGTCATGTATGCATGATATGCATAGATAATACTTACAGTGGTTCCATTAACTCATAGACTAAGGTTATCAGCAGAAATGTTCTCATTGACTCATTCCAGATGCCCATTCAGGTCTTGCTTTGGAATGATAGGATGCTTCACATTTATGGCTTTTATCTTAAAGATATTGAAAACATGAATAACGGAGACCCCAAGTGGCGAGATACATCCATTTCAAATTATGATTCAGTATGTCAATTGGTAGTTTCTTCATAACCTTGCCATTAATCATTTCCTTTACCCAATGTGTCCTTCAAGGTTCGACTGTTCAACATATTTCCCTTAACTTAAAGATTTTTATAACAAGAAAATATTTTTTTTTTAAAAATAAAATGTTAACTTTGTCAAATCAATGTCATTGTACCTCAGGACTTGATTTTTAGAATTAACATATCTGTAACATGACAACCTTAGTTACCACACTAAACTCAGGAATCAATTCTATTTGAACATGAACTGTTGCACTTCAGATGGCACATACATATTACTTGGTCAAAGGTCTCATTTGAGTTTGAATATTGTCTATCTCATATGCATGCTTATCCAAACTATCTCCACCAATAGACTCTACCTACCAAGAGAGATCAACAAATATTTAATAGGCTTGAAATAGGGTCTATAAGGGACATGGTTTAGATAAAGGCCATTTTGAAATTGGAGCTGATGTGGTACAATGGACAAATCTTCACACTACAAACTGCTTGTTTGAACCTTAGGCAGTTGGGAGAAGGAGTAAGATAGAGCTTTGAAAATTCTTCTTTCTTTTTTTTATGTTAATCTTGATCTTGATTGGGACAGTCTTTACCTTTGCAAAAAGTTTGGTACCCATTGTAGACCCTTAATTTTTGACCCAGTCCGGTCCAAAATATTTTAATTAGTCCAAAATAATTTTTGTGTTGTCTAATATATTTTAATTAGTCCAAAATAATTTTTGTGTTGTCTAATATATTTTAATTAGTCCAAAATAATTTTTGTGTTGTCTAATATATTTTAATTAGTCCAAAATAATTTTTTTATCTTAATTAAATAATATTTGCTTTAGTATCTAATTTTCATTAATAAAAAATAAATAATAATAATAAACAAAAAAATAATAAAAAAAAGGTCGGCTGCGCGAAATGGCCCGTAGGCCAATTCGCCCCCCTGCTGCTGCTGCGTCAGCTTTTTCGCCAGCGCATTTTTATGCAGTAGTTTTCTTTTCACCAGCGCGATTTTTCCGCAGCAATTTTTTTTCGCCAGCGATTAGGTTTCCCAAAATTTTCCGAAACCTAATGCAATTAGGTTTCGGTTTCCTTTTATTAATGAATATTATATTCCATGAATAACTAAGATTAGTCAAAAAATCTTCTATAAATAATGCCAAAAACAACACAAAAAAGTATCAAGAAATTGGACAGAAACTTGGAGGAAAGATTGAGACCGAAACTGAGGAGGAAAAGTTTTGAATCAATCTGATTTTTTGAGAGAGCAGAAAAATAATTCAAGCAATTGAAAGGCAGCAAAGCTTGTCTTTGTTTTTGTTCATCCAAGAAGAAATTTTTGGTGGAACCAACAAACAGAGGTATGCATCAATTGTTTAAATTCTATTCTTCACAGTAGTAAATCATCCCATTGTTTCTTTTAATTCAAAAACGCTAGAACCTCAATTCACATTTTCTAAAGTTTAAAAACCTTAACTCGTTGCTTTGTTTTCCAAAAAGTTTAAAGTTGTTAGTTTTGTTTCTTCAAAACCCCAAAACTCTAATTTGCTTTCCAAGTTTTCAAAAACCTAAATTAAGTTCTGTTTCTTTCCAAAAGCCCTAAAAACATCTTTTTTGCTTCTATAAACATTAAATCATTTTTTATTTTCATAAAACTTTATAAAACTATAAATTATTTTCTCAAACTCTAAAAACTAATGCTTTGTCCGAAATATTAATTCTAAAATCCTTAAACCATAATTCAACTCCAAAACCCAAAACAGTGAACTCTAACCCCTTGAAAACCTTGAAAACCTAAACCCTAAAGTTTTCTAAACCCTAATTCTTTAAAATTTTAAAACCCTATAAACATATTCAAACACAGTAAACTTGAAACCATAATTCAATGAGTAACCGTAAACCATAAATCTAAGTATTTTAAAGTGTCCAAACCCTAGTTTCATGATTTCACCATTCAAACACTAATTTGGTTAATCAAAGAACTTTATCAACCTTTTAAAACATAAAACCTTAATGTATTTTAATTCCTTTAAAAACTCACAGTAGCCTATTTCCACAAATTCCAAAACCCAAAACACATGAAATAAAGAACCCTAAATGGAAACAGTAGCCATAATTTAGATTTTTATTTGCCTTATTCAATTCTATATTTGATTATGCTTTGATTTATTTTATATGCTTTAATTTATTTAAGTTCAATGCTTGGTTTATTTAATTTATCATGGATAGATGTTTACTTTCTATTGATGTTTAAAACCTTTGATGAATGATTTATTTATGATGAATGGTTATTTACTTTTATCAATTTATTTAGAGTTCCAAATGTTGTAAAAGGTAAGTTTCCACTTTGTGGATACCTCATTAGTTAAATATCATGTAATTTAAATTGCTTTTCTATTTTAGAACCAATGTAAAGGATATGTTTTTACCTTTTGGTGGGTGTCCTATTTAGGCATGGGATGTAAGGACATGTTTCCATCCTCAGATGGGTGTCCATTTATTTGTTTTGTTTGGACATTGCTTTGATTTTAATATAACGATGCTTTATTTCAATTATTGTGTGTAATATGGATAATATTATTATTTTTAAGAATTTTATAACATTAAGACTTGTAAAGGAGGCCGGTTCCAATGAACCGGGCGTTGTGGGGGTGCTGGGCCATTTCTCACCTTCCCCACATGTACCCAACTTTCTGAACCCATTAGGGGGTTGGGGATTCCTTAGGAATTGAGTCATCCACCCCTTTCTTTTTCCCAGACCTGTCCGGGTGGCGACTCCATTTTCTTGACTTAGGTCCGTGTTCTCTAAGGCCCCAAGCCTAAATAGTGCTGAAGTCGCAAGAACCATTCCACTGGAAGTGGGGGCGAAAATCCCCGCTCACAGTGGCGACTCCACTGGGGATAAGAGAAGTTGATTCCATTTTGTCTTTTTATTATTCTATTCTTTTTTTATAATGATATTATCCATTGCATCATATTAGATTGCATCGTGTGCGTGAGTTAGGACACCCGTGTTACCCGTGTTGTGCTATGTAAGGGATACCATACTTTCACTCAAGGTATGGAGATTGAGCATGGCATAACTAATCATAGCCTCGTACCATTTGGTATATACTTGCTATGGGAACCTAAGCCTTTTAACCCAAAGACTAAAGCTCATGTAATTGGCCTAGTTACTTTCCTTAGGTTTTTACCCCAAATGCATGTTGTTTGACTATGGTTAATTTATCTTGGCTTAAATCATGGCTTATTTGGTTTGTTCTTTTTCCTAATATGACCTAAGTATATTGTAAGCTCAAAATAAATTTTTCTTTAAAGTCCAAAAGGCCAAAACTATTTTTCAAAACATTTCAAGATGGTCTTTGGATATAAAACGTTTCTAAAAATTAATCAAAAATTCTTTTGTTCATGGCCCAAATACTAAGCCCAAAATCCATTTTTTCTAAAATCTTTTTACAGTGGGCTTAGAAATAAAATTATTTTTATCCAACCTTTTCTTACAAAGAGCTTGCAAATTATTTAGGTCAATTATGGAATACTAAAAATCAATTCTGAGCCTAGTTTATACTAAGAATAATTAACCATGGGCTTATTTTTGGCATGAATCATTAGTTACTTTTTCAAGTGAGAAATCTATCTATAGTAAACCTCTTAATTTAGTTTTAATCCAATATAGCATAAAAGCTACTTTGGTTGGATAAATGGATTCAAACCTAATTAATGGGAATTATCATAAGTTGATTTTCATTTTTGAAAATATAACTATTGATTAAAACGTCTGAGGGAAATATTCGAAAACAAGGTACCCCATGTTGGTATTTTGTTAACCATATACCTAGGAAAAGAGACTCGCCATTCGTGTGTGGATGTTATAAGGTTGGAAGGAATGTCCTATTTGTCCTTGTTTGTCTATTGTTTGTGCACACATGCATACATTTGCAGCTCATATCATTGATCCTCTCTGGCTCACAGCCCTGGATTATGACAGTTCAAAAGCTTACAACAATCCAACCTACGCTGGAGATGAAGTATCTAGCAACGACTCAATCACTTGCTCACTAAAAGCAATGGAGCCCGAACAAATTCAAAGAATGGTGGATAAAGCCCTCAATGTCAAAATGGAAGAAATAAAAGAGGCCCTAGTTGAGACCATGAAGAACCAATTGACTACAATTTTAGAAAATCATGCCGAAGCATCTGCTAGCATTAAGAAGCTAAAGGACAAAGGGAAGACCAAAGTTGATGAAGTAGCTTTTGATGATGATAAGGTGATCATTGATGATGATGATTGGGCTCAATACTACCAAGATCCTCAAGACAAAAAGGAGCCAAAGGTTGTTGAGAAGGAAACTATTGAAAAGACCTAGACTTCTGATGTTGAAAAGATGATTGCTGATTTAGAAAACAAATTTGAGAAGAAATTGAAAACCAAGGAAATGTCCGAAGTTGACAAATTATTTGAGCTAGATGAAGAAGTCCCGCATAAGTTCAAGATGCCATCTTTTGCAAAGTTTGATGGAACCGAAAAATCCTCACCTCCATGTGAAGCAATATATCACTGCTATGCAGTTTGCCTGAGCTTCTAAGGCTCAAACCCTAAGATACTTTCTGCTCTCATTGGACCCTGTTGTCCAAAATTGGTTCAATACCTTAGATGATGGAACACAAAAGAGTTGGGATTTGCTTTACAAGGCCTTCATCCAATAATATGGATATAATGTTGAGATGGAAGTTACCTTAATGGAAGTTGAGTCCATTAGGCAAAGGCCAAATGAGAATTTTGTGGACTATGTGAAGAGATGGAGAAACAAGGCCCCTTTGCTCAAGAAAAGGCTAGATGAATCTGATCAAATAAGGATGATTGTGAGAGGGGTATTACCTAGTCTTCATGAAAAGATGTCTCATACACTCATCCGTAATTTCAAAGATCTTCTCCAAGCTGGTCTGCAAATTGAAGAGTAGGAAAGAGAGAAAAATCGCTTTTCAATAAGAAGGAATGAGAAAGGGAATTATCAGCCTAGCAATCAAAGAACGCAAAAAGAAGTTGATGTTAATGTGGCTGGTTAAGGAAATAAAAGACAATTCTTAGAATTGGGGGAACCTCTATCACGGGTTTTTAGCAAGTTGCAAAAGAAAGGGTTGTTACAACCGTTAGCTCCTCGACCATTACATAATTCACTGCCACTAAACTTTAATGTCGAGCCCTTCTATCAATTTCATCAAATGAGAGGGCATGAAATAGATAAATGTGCTCGTCTAAGGCATGAGATCCAAGACCTAATCGATAGTGGCAAGCTACCCGAGCCGGATAAGCCCAATACCAAGAACAACCCTTTGCCTAAATTTGGAAAAGTGCCACCACCAGCAACCTTCATGGTGGGAAAAGGATTGGAAGAAGATTTTGTCTTATCATCTTTTCAAGATAGAATTATTGAAGATGTGAAAGGAGAAGAAGCTTAAACTCAATGAACTTTCCTTAGCTTGAATGTTGCTTTTCAATTTTACTTTCTTTAAAATTTAAATTGGAACAATCTTGTTTTTCAAATTTAAATTTGTTTGAATAAATTACTTTCATCAAAATTTTTGTTGGTCTTTGTTCATTTTGGTGTTCAACCAATGAGGAATCTAGCTTGATAATTCATGAATTAATATCTAGGTATCATGACTTGAATGACTTTACCAGGTAAGGGAATTGCTCTATAGCATTGAGTTGTGTATGCTTACTTAGAGAGGGCTCCTGCATAATTACCTTTGTCTGGGTCCTAGTCAGTCTTAGAACATGCTTAGGCAAACTTTCGAGGCGAAATTAAACTCTGCTTATTTAAGGGAGAGATGATCTAGGCATTGTTTAACGAGCCAACAACTAGTATCCACCCTATTAAATATCAATCCCTAGTTGTCCCTTTGAGCCTTCATAAAATTTTAGCTTTCTTTTCATTGGTTTACAAACCCCAATAACCTACCCTGAGTTATTGTGATACTTTTGACAAGTCTTATAATCACTAAGATGAAGAGGCAAGAAGATCAAAGAAAGCAATGATTAGTCAAGATCATGAGGATAGTTGAAGTTCTCAAGACTATAAAGATAGTTGAAGTTATCAAGACCATAAGGGTAGTTGATCTTTTTAAGACCATAAGGGTAGTTGAAGTTTTTCTAATATCTCCAATATATCAAGACAACATCAGAGTAACAAATGATGTATCCCTGCTAAATAAGATTTATGTTACTCCACTCATCCATTATTGGAAGCCCAAGTTGGTACAAACAAGAAAACTCTTTTAGAGCTAGAACCAAACAAAAAAAAACAAACAAACCAAACAAAAAAAAAGGAAGAAGAAAAAAAAAGAAAAGAAAAAAAAAGAAAAGAAGGAAAAGAGAAAGAAAAGAAAAAAGGTAAAACCTAAAAAGGCGGTTCAGAAAGCCAACTGAGTTCTCTTTTACCTAAGACAACAAAAGGCTTCCATTTGGTTTATGAGGACGGATTGACTTGAATTAGTCCAACCCAACCAAAGATTCGATCAAAATCAAAGGAAAAGGAGAAAGGCCATTCAGTTCTTGAAAGTTCTGTACTTGGCAGTCCTACAAGGAAGAAGGACAAAATGATAAAATGCTCAAAAAAGGGAAGAGTAAGAAAAATAAAAAAGAAAGAAAAGGGAGAAGAAGGAAAGAAAAGGGAGAAGAAGAAAAGAAACAAATTTGAGTAACAAACTTTTTGCAAGGGCAAAAACTGTCCTAATCAAGATCCAGGTTAATGCTAAGAAGATAGAAGGAATTTGGAGTCTAGCAAGATTGCCTCCAAGCTGCCTAAAATTCAAACAAGAAATTTATAGTGTGAGGGTTTGTCCATTGTGTCACATCAGCTCCTATCTCAAAATGGCCTTCATTTAACCCATGTCCCTCGTAGACCCCATTTCAAGCCTATCAAAGACCTGTTGATCTCTTTTGGTAGGTAGAGTCTATTAGTGGAGATAGTTTGGATAAGCATGCATATGAGATAGACAATATTTAAACTCAATGAGACCTTTGGCCAAGTAATGTGTATGTGCCTATCTGAAGTGCAACAGTTCTTGCTTAAATATAAATAATTCCAGAGTTTAGTACGATAACTAGGGTTGTCATGTTATAGATATGTTAATTTGGAAAAATCAAGTCTTGAGGTACATTGACATTAATTTGGCAAAGCCAACATCTGATTTCAAAATTAAAATTCAAAAAAAGAAAAAAAAAAGAAAAAAAAAGAGTTTTGTCATACAAAGCCTTCAAGTTAAGGGAAGTATGTTGAACCTCCAAAGCATACATTTGGCAAAGGGAATGATTACTGGCAAGGTTATAAAGAAGCTACCAACTGACATGCTGAATTATAGTTTGAAATAGATGAATCCCTAACTCTGCTACTTGGGGTCTCCATTATTCATGTTTTCAACATCTTGAAGATAAAAGCCACAAATACAAAGCTTTCGATCATTCCAATGCAAGACATGAACGAGCGTCGAAAAGGAGTCAATGAGAATACTTCTGCCTATCACCTTGGTCTGTGAGTCAATGAAACCGCTGTGAGTATTATCATGCATATCATGCATACATGAGCATATCATGTCACACTTTCTTGTCTTGTATTGTCTATTCTTTATCAAAGTGAACAGCAAACACTCTATGAAGTAAAGAATCAAAAGAAGATGTCAAATCAGGGGGGCATGGAAAGCACATTGCTTGAGAAAGCTCCAGTAATGCTGCAAAGAGAAGAAATGTGTGCTTATGCAAAGAACTAGACAAGAAAAACATCAATCAAAGCTGGCATGAAAGAAAAAATCCTTGGTGGGCAAGGAGAGGATACAAGGTCCAATTAAAGATAGCAGAATTTTTGCAAAAAGGAAGAACAAAAGAATGGAACATTAGAACTCTCAAAAGAATGAAGATGCAAAAGACAAAAGATCAGTTCAGCTAAGAGAGCTGAAGCCAGGGTAAAGACCCGACCTCCAATGGATAAAGATCTATGTTCCAAGGGTGAAGACCCGAAGTCCAAAGGATGAAGATCCATTTTCAAGGGTGAAGACCCGAAGTCCAAAGGATGAAGATCCATTTCCAGATCTCAAAGGATGAAGATCCATTTTTCAAGGGTGAAGACCCGATCTCAAAGGATGAAGATCCATTTTCAAGGGTGAAGACCTGATCTCAAAGGATGAAGATCCATTTTCAAAGGTGAAGACCTGATTCCAAGGATGAAGATCCAATTTTAATGGGTGAAGACCCAAGGGTTAAAGGATGAAGATCCATTTTCAAGGGTAAAGACCCGATCTCAAAGGATAAAGATCCATTTTTCAAGGGTGAAGACCCAATCTCAAAGGATGAAGATCCATTTTCAAGGGTAAAGACCCAATCTCAAAGGATGAAGAACCATTTTTCAAGGGTGAAGACCCGATCTCAAAGGATGAAGATCCATTTTGGGGGGTGAAGAACCACAATGTATAGAACAGCCAGAGCAATCAGACTTCTCAACTGAAGAAAAGGTTAGTCAAACTCAGTCTCGGGTCCAAGCACCCAAAAATCAAATTAATCTCGGGTTCAAGTACCCAAATTCAATCCAATCTTGGGTCCAAGTACCCAAATTCCATCCAATCTTGGGTCCAAGTACCCAATCTCGGGTCCAAGTACCCAAATCAAATCCAGTTTAGGATCGAGTATCCCAATCCAATTAGGATCGAGTATCCCAATCCAATTTAGGATCGAATATCAAAATCCAGTTTACGATCGAGTATTCCAATCCAGTTAGGATCGAGTATCCCAATCCAATTTAGGATCGAGTATCCAAATCCAGTTAGGATCTAGAATCTCAATCCAATTTAGGATCAACTATCCCAATCTAGTCTAGGATCTATTATCCGAATCCAGTTTAGGATTGAGTATCCAAATCCAGTTAGGATCGAGTATCCAAATCCAGTTAGGATTGAGTATCCAAATCCAACTTAGGATCGAGTATCCAAGTCCAGTTAGGATCGAGTATACCAATCCAATTTAGGATTGAGTATCCAAATCCAGTTAGGATCGAGTATCCAAATCCAGTTAGGATCGGGTATCCCAAATCCAGTTAGGATCGAGTATCCCAATCCAATTTAGGATCGAGTATCCAAATCTAGTTTAGGATCGAGTATCCCAATCCAATTTAGGATCAAGTATCCAAATCAAGTTTAGGATCGAGTATCCAAATCCAATTTAGGATCGAGTATCCAAATCCAGTTTAGGATTGAGTATCCGAATCCAGTTAGGATCGAGTGTCCAAATTTAGTTTAGCATCGAGTATCCAAATCTCTCGAGTCCAGAACCCAAATTATCCTTAGGTCTAGAATCTAGAATCTTTTCTAAGTCCAGAACTTAGCTCGGGTACAGAACCCAAATTATCCTTGAATTCAGAACTCGAACCGGGTCCAGAGCACAAAACCTTAACCATCTCAAAAATTAAGTCTTATTGCTTTTCACTTTCTTTCACTGAAGTCTCAGATCATTCAAGCAGGGGGCAAACTGTAGACCCTTAATTTTTGACCCAGTCATGTCCAATATATTTTAATTAGTCCAAAATAATTTTTCTGTTATCTAATATATTTTAATTAGTCCAAAATAATTTTTGTTATCTTAATTAAATAATATTTGCTTTAGTATCTAATTTTATTAATAAAAAATAAATAATAATAATAATAATAAAAAGGTCGGCTGCACCGCAGGCCAATTTGCCCCCTGTTGCCGTAGCCAGCTGCGGCAGCTTTTTCGCCAGCGCATTTTTTCCGCAGTAGTTTTTTTTTGCCAACGCGATTTTTTCGCAGCAGTTTTTTTTCTCCAGCGAAATTTTTCCGACGCAAAATTTTTCAAAACCTAATGCAATTAGGTTTCGGTTTCCTTTTATTAATGAATGTTATATTCCGTGAATAACTAAGATTAATCAAAAAATCTTCTATAAATAATACCAAAAACAACACAAAAAAGTATCAAGAAATTGGACAGAAACTTGGAGGAAAGATTGAGACCGAAACTGAGGAGGAAAAGTTTTGAATAAATCTGATTTTTTGAGACAGCAGAAAAACAATTCAAGCAATTCAAAGGCAGCAAAGCTTGTCTTTGTTTTTGTTCATCCAAGAAGAATTTTTGGTGGAACCAACAAACGGAGGTATGCATCAATTGTTTAAATTCTATTATTCACAGTAGCTAAATCATCCCATTGTTTCTTTTAATTCAAAAACCCTAGAACCTCAATTCACTTTTTCTAAAGTTTAAAAACCTTAATTTGTTGCTTTGTTTTCCAAAAAGTTTAAAGTAGTTAGTTTTGTTTCTTCAAAACCCCAAAACTCTAATTTGCTTTCCAAGTTTTCAAAATTCTAAATTAAGTTCTGTTTCTTTCCAAAAGCCCTAAAAACATATTTTTTGCTTCTATAAACTTTAAATCATTTTTTATTTTCATAAAACTTTATAAAACTATAAATAATTTTCTCAAACTCTAAAAACTAATGCATTGTTTGAAATCCTAATTCTAAAATCCTAAAACCCTAATTCAACTCCAAAACCCAAAATAGTGAACTCTAACCCCTTTAAAATCTAAACTCTAAAGTTTTCTAAACCCTAATTCTTTAAAATTTTAAAACCCTATAAACATATTCAAACACAGTAAACTTGAAACCATAATTCAATGAGTAACCGTAAACCATAAATCTAAGTATTTTAAAGTGTCCAAACCCTAGTTTCATGATTTCACCATTCAAACACTAATTTGGTTAATCAAAGAACTTTATCTACCTTTTAAAATATAAAACCTTAATCTATTTTAATTCATTTAAAAACTCACAGTAGCCTAATTCCACAAATTCCAAAACCCAAAACACATGAAATAAAGAACCCTAAATGGAAACAGTAGCCATAATTTAGATTTTTATTTGCCTTATTCAATTCTATATTTGATTATGCTTTGTTTTATTTTATATGCTTTAATTTATTTAAGTTCAATGCTTGGTTTATTTAATTTATCATGGATAGATGTTTACTTTCTATTGATGTTTAATACCTTTGATGAATGATTTATTTATGATGAATGATTATTTACTTTTATCAATTTATTTAGAGTTCCAAATGTTGTAAGAGGTATGTTTCCACTTTGTGGATACCTCATTAGTTAAATATCATGTAATTTAAATTGCTTTTCTATTTTAGAACCAATGTAAAGGACATGTTTCTACCTTTCGATGGGTGTCCTATTTAGGCATGGGATGTAAGGACATGTTTCCATCCTCGGATGGGTGTCCATTTATTTGTTTTATTTGGACATTGCTTTGATTTTAATATGACGATGCTTTATTTCAATTATTGTGTGTAATATGGATAATATTATTATTTTTAAGAATTTTATAATATTAAGACCTGCAAAGGAGTCCGATTCCAATGAATCGGGCATTGTGGGGGTGCTAGGCCATTTCTCACCTTCTCCACACGTACCCAACTTTCCGAACCCATTAATGGGTTGGGGATTCCTTAGGAATCAAGTCATACACCCCTTTCTTTTTCCCAGACCCGTCCGGGTGGCGACTCCATTTTCTCCGGACTTAGGTCCGTGTTTTCTAAGGCCCTGAGCCTAAACAGTGCAGAAGTCATAAGAACCATTCCACCGGGAGTGGGGGCAAAAATCCCCGCTCACAACCATATTCATTTCTTTTCTTCTTTTCCCTTTTCTTACTCTTTCCTTTTCTTACTCCTTTTCTTCGAGCATTTTGTCATTTTGTCCTTCTTCCCTGTAGGATTGTTAAGTATAGGATTTCAAGAACTAGATGGTCTTTCTTCTTTTTCTTCGATTTTGATTGAATCTTTGGTTGGGTTGGACCAATTCTAATCAAACTATCCTTATAAACCAAATGGAGGCCTTTTGCTACCTTAGGTAAAAAAGAACTCGGTTGGCTTTCTGAACCATTTTGGGTTTTATTTTCTTTCTTTCTCTTTTATTTCTTTTGTCTCTTTTTCTTTTCTTTTCTTTTTCTTTTCTTTCTTTTTTTTCTTCTTTTTTTTGGTTTTAGCTCTAAAAGAGTTGTCTTGTTTGTACCAACTTGGGTTTCCAATAATGGATGAGTGGAGTGACATAAATCTTCTTTAACAGGGATAAATCATTTGTTACTCTGATGTTATCTTGATAGATTGGAGATATTAGGAGAAATTCAACTACCCTTAATGTCTTGATAACATTAACTATCCTTATAGTTTTCGCTATGCATTCATCTCTTTGATCTTCTTTCCTCTTTGCCTTAGTGATCATGAGACTTGTCATAAGTATCACAATAGCTCAGGGTTGGTTGTTGGGGTTTGTAAGCCAATGAAAAGAAAGTTAAAATTTTATGAAGGCTCAAAATAACTAGGGATTGATATTTAATAGGGTGGATAGTAGTTGTTGGCTTGTCAAAAAATGCCTAGATCATCTCTCCCTTAGATAAGCAAAGTTCAATTTTTCCTTGAAAGTTTGTCAAAGCATGTTCTAAGATTGACTAGAATCTAGACAAAGGTAATTATATAGGAGCCCTCTCTAAGTAAGCAAACACAACTTAATACTATAGAGAAATTCCCTATTCTAGTAAAGTCATTCAAGTCATGATGCATAAATATATTAATTTATAAATATCAAGTTAGATTCGTCATCGGTTGAGCACCAAAATGAACAAAAACCATGAAAAATTTGATGAAAATAATTTATTCAAATAATCTTAATTTAAAAAAACATAATTATTCCAATTAAATATTAAAGAAAGCAAAATAAATAGAGCAACACTCTAAGCTAAGGGAAGTTCATTGAGTTGGAGTCAAAGATACTTTATTTATTTAGACATCTCAAGGGCGAGGTTGTTTTCCATCATCAAGGGTCATTGCTTCATCATCCACAGTTTGCCCAAGCTTGCTTAGTAGCACATCATCTTTAGCAGCTTCTCTTTCCATATCATGACAAGATGACAAGATAAAACTCTTCATGAAGGTTGTAAGCGATGGTGCCCTTCCAAATTTAGGTAGAGGGTTATTCTTAGTGTTGGGCTTATCAGGCTCAGGCAGCTTTCCACTGTCAATCAAATCTTGAATTTCATGCCTTAATAAAAAAACATTTATCTTTCTCATGCCCTTGCATTTGATGGAATTGATAGAAGACCTTGGCATCAAAATTTGGTGGTAGAGGCTTATGTAGAGGCCGAGGTGCCAATGGTTGTAGCAAATCCATTTTCATTAGATTTTCTAACATCTTTGACAAAGGCTCCCTGAAGTCTAAAAATTTATGCTTCTTTATTGGCTCAGTTGTTGCATTTTTCTCAACACCTCCTCTTTCCCTTTGACTTTGCCCACTAGGGTGATAGCCGCCCTTATTGCTCCAATTAGATAGCACATGGTTCGGTTGGTCATATAGAATAGGGATTGATCTCTATTAGTGAATATGTTCCCCATTTATGCTACCTTTCCCTTCTTTCTTATGCCAATGGGAGATGCCTCATTAGCATTGTTGATGATCTCCAGAATTTGAATGAACTGGGTCCTCATAATTTCAACCAATTGATCTCGTAGCTTGGCCATCCTAGCTTTGACAACTTCATCTACTATGTCCCTTAGCTGGTTTACATCCATCCTTCCAATGAAGTACTTGAATCAAAATCAATGTTGCAGGTGGTAGTGTTGTATGCTCTTGAATTGCCGTATTCTAGGTCTGTGAGCCAAAAAGGATTAATGATGTGTGATATGATGTATGTATGCATGTATGCACAATTAATAAACAAACAAGGATAAATAGGACGTTCCTTCCAACCTTATAACTTCCACACATGGATGGCAAGTCTCTTTTCCTAAGTATATGGTTAACAAAATACCAATATGAGGTATCTTATTTTTGAATTCCCTCGGACGTTTCAACCAATAGTTATATTTTCAAAAATAGAAATCAATTCATGATAATTCCCATTAATTAGTGTGAGGGGGTTTTTCGCCCCCACTCCCAGTGGAATGGTTCTTGCGACTTCGGCACTGTTTAGGCTCGGAGCCATAGAGAACACGAACCTAAGTCCAGAGAAAATGGAGTCACCTCCTAGACGGGCCGGGAAAAAAGAAAGGGGTGGATGACTCGATTCCTAAGGAATCCCCAACCCCCTAATGGGTTCGGAAAGTTGGGTACGTGTGGGGAAGGTGAGAAATGGCCCAGCACCCCCACAATGCCCGGTTCATTGGAACCGGCCTCCTTTATAGGTCTTAATATTATAAAATTCTCAAGTATAACAACATTATCCATATTACACACAATAATTAAAAGAAAGCACCAATATATTAAAATCAAAGCAATGTCCAAACAAAGCAAATAAATGGACACCCATCCAAGGATGGAAACATGTCCTTACATCACATGCCTAAATAGGACACCCACCAAAAGGTAGAAACATGCCCTTTACATAGGTTCTAAAATATAAAAGCAAATTAAATTACATGATGTTTAACTAATGAGGTACCCACCAAGTGGAAACATACCTCTTACAACATTTGGAAGTCTAAATAAATTGATAAAAGTAAATAACCATTCATAATAAATAAGTCATTCATTAAAGGTATTAATCAAAATATAAAATAAACATCCATCCATGATAAATTAAATTAATCAAGTATTGAAATTAAATAAATTAAAGCATAAGAAATAAATCAAAGCATAATCAAATATGAAATTGAATAAAGCAAATAAAAGTTCAATTATAGCTACTGTGACTTTTTATGGAATTAAAATAGATTAGGGTTTTATGTTTTAGAAGGTTGGTAAGACACTTTGATTAACCAAATTAAGGTTTGAATGATGAAATCATGAAACTAGGGTTTTAGACACTTTAAAATTGTTTTGATTTGTGGTTTTAAATGGTGATTTCAAGCTACTATGTAATTTTAGAACATTTGTGTTATTATGGTTTTTAATGTTTTAAAAGATTAGAGCTTAGAAAAAATTAGGGTTTAAGGTTTTAAATGGGTTAGGGTTTACTATTTTAGGTTTAAAAGTTGAATTAGGGTTTTAGTGTTTTAGAATTAGGGTCTCGGGTAAAAGATTTGAATTAGGGTTTTAGAAATCAATTTGATAATTTTATGAAGTTTTATGAATTTAAATAAACGGATTGAAGTTTTTATAAGTAGAAAAGATGTTTTTTAAGGCTTTTTGAATGAAATAGAACCTACTTTAAAATTTTAAAAGAAACAGAATTTAAATCTTAGTTTTGTTGAAGAATATGTTCAATTAGAGTTTTAAGGTTTTTAAGAAGAAAAAATAACAATTTTAAGTCTTTTTGGAAAATAAAGTAACGTTTTAGTGTTTTTAACTTTGGAAAACTAAATTAAAGTTCTAAGATTTTAACTTTTGAAAAACACAAAAATCCTAGTTTTAGCTACTGTATAAAATAATTAAAGAAAATCAATTAACACATACCTTCTTTTGATGATTCCTCCAAAAACAATTCTTCTTGGATGAACTAGCTCCAAAGACAAGCCTTTTTTGCCTTTCAATTCTTTAAATCGTGCTGCTGCTCCTTTAAAAATCAATTGAATTGAATTATTGCTTTTCCTTCCTTGATTTGTTTTTCAATTTGCCAAGCTACTGCTAATTTGTTTGCCACCCCCAATTTGGTTGCCTTTGATCCTTATTTATAGTGGTTTGAGGTTGTTTATTCCTAATTAGCTAAGGCAAGTAATATTAATTAAAAAAAATCAAAACCTAATTGGATTAGGTTTCAAAAAATTTATGTCGAAAAATTTGCTCTGCCGAAAAAATTGCCGCAGGAAAAAATGCTCTGGCAAAAAAATTCTGCTACAGAAAACTGCGGTAGTGGCGAGGTCGGTGGGCCTGCGAGCGAGCTATTTCGACCGCAGGATTTTCCTGTTGGTGCAATTGCCCACGGGCCCGTGCGACTTTTTTTTCGCTGCCGATTTTTTTTTATTTTTTATTTGTTTATTTTTATTTTTTATTAATAAAAATTAGAAACTAAAGCAAAAATTATTTAACAAAAATTATTTTGGACCAATTAGATAACAAAAATAATTTTGGACTAAATAAAACATATTGGACCAGATTGGGTCAAAATTAAGGGTCTACAGTTTGCCCCCTGCTTGAATGATCTGAAACCTTAGTGAAAGAGAGTGAAAAGCAATAAGACCTAATTTTTGATGAAACAATTGAGGTTTTGGGTTCTGGAGCCGGTTTGAGTTCTGGACTCAAGGGTAAATTCTAGATTCTAGACCTAAGGAAAATTTGGGTTCTGGACCCGGTTCGAGTTCTGGACTCAAGGATAATTCTAGGTTCTGGACCTAAGGAAAATTTGGGTTCTGGACCCGGTTCAAGTTCTGGACTCAAGGATAATTCTAGGTTCTGGACCTAAGAAAAATTTGGGTTCTGGACCTGGTTTGAGTTCTGGACTCAAGGATAATTCTAGGTTCTGGACCTAAGGAAAATTTGGGTTCTGGACCCGGTTCGAGTTCTGGACTCAAGGCTAATTCTAGGTTCTAGACCTAAGGAAAATTTAGGTTCTGGACCCGATTCGAGTTCTGGACTCAAGGATAATTCTAGGTTCTGGACCGAAGGAAAACTCAAGGCTAATTCTAGGTTCTGGACCTAAAGAAAAATTTGGTTTCTGGACCCGGTTTGAGTTCTAGACTCAAGGGAGATTCTAGGTTCTGGACCTAAAGAAAAATTTGGGTTCTAGACCCGGTTCGAGTTCTGGACTCAAGGGAGATTCTAGGTTCTGGACCTAAAGAAAAATTTGGGTTTTGGACCCGGTTCAAGTACTGGACTCAAGGGAGATTCTAGGTTCTGGACCTAAGGAAAATTTTGGGTTATGGACCAGAGATTTGGATACACGATCCTAAACTAGACTCGGATACTTGATCCTATCTGGATTCGGATACTCGATCCTAAACTGGATTTGGATACTTGATCCTAACTGTATTGGGATACTCGGCCCTAAATTGATTTCATTGGGTACTTGGACCCGAGAATGAATTTGACTAACCTTTTATCAGTTGAGAAGTCTAACTGCTCCAGATGTTCTATGCATTGTGATTCTTCACGCTTAGAATGGATCTTCACCCTCGGAGATCGGGTCTTCACCCTTGAAAATGGATCTTCATCCTTAGAGATCGGGGTCTTCTTTATTCTTTGAAGATGGGAGTGACACGGCCAATGGCTTGACCGTGTCTCCTGGGTGTGTCAGCTTCTGTGTTTTTCTTTGGTTTTTCTTTGTTCTAGGCTTAGGATGGGACACGGCCAGGGCCGTGTCGCTTGCCAGTGTCACCTACTGTTTCTTTTCTTTCTTTGCTTGGTCCTTCTTGACTTTGTCCTTTAGGTGAGACATGGCCAGTGGCTTGGCCGTGTCGCCTGCCCGTGTCATATTCTGCCATAATTTCTTTTGAGGTGACACGGCTAAGCTCGATTTGGCTTGGCCATGTCTTGCTTGATTCATGTTCTTCTTTCCTTGTTTTGATCTTCCAAGGGAGTTTTTTGCACTTTAACCACTTTTCCCTTGCAACTGCTTTTTCTTTCTTTGATTCTTTAATGATTGTTGCAGGCTGTTGGCTCGTTTGATCATGAGGCTGGACCTTCTTTTCACTGCCCCTTCATTTGCTCATTCTAGCCTACCGGATACGCCATCTCATTCGCAGGGTATTGATATGAACTACCTGATACGTTCCTCATTTCATAATAGTTTATGCTATATGTATGCATGATTATGTATGCTCTCGCCTTTTTCCTTCTTGGCTCACAGCGGATGCTCGAAGAACAAAATAAGAAACTTCAAAAAGAATTGGCTGCAAGTCGTCAGCAAGCTTCTCATTTTGAAAGTTTATATCATCAATCTGAACAAAATTTCCGTGACTTTCGATTTCAAGGAATGAGGGATCCCGGTGCTTCTTCATCGAGAGGCCCCCAGACTGATGACCATGAGATCCTTTCGTCTGCTTTTGATGAGGACCATGACAAATCGGAACTCCAAAGTAATAAGGATTTTAGTGCTTCTGCTTCGAGTGATCCCGGGATGAGTAATTTGCCCCCTCCTCCAACAGGCAATGACTTTTTAAAGTCTTTATTTGGTGACCTACCACCACCCTCTTAGTGATATGCAAATATTGTAGCAATTGTAAAACATTGTACAATGATGAAAAATATACAATTTTCCTATTTACTGTAATCCTCTCTTTTCCTTTTTTTCCCTTCTTTTTTTTTCTATTGCTCTAACTTTTGCCTAGTCCGCCCATGCGGGTTTTCGGAACTAGCGAGCTGTCCTAATTTTTGCCTAAGCTGCCCTTGCGGTTTTCAACTTAGCGGACCCTTTTTTTGTTTTTTTATCTTAATTCTTTCTTCACGGATTTGGCTTCAGGAGCGTCTTTGTTTGCTTGATACTCCCTCCATGGATTTTGCCAGATACCTGCCACGTCATCATTCTGCTAGGAAGCTACTCCATCCTATTTCTTCATATGATGACTGGGTTGACTGGATCCACTCACGCTCTGAAGTCCATATTCGTTGGTTGGTACCTTGGTGGAAGATTTCTCGTATCACCATGCGGGCATACTTGATGTACGTTCCCCTTGCTGCTCTTCGTTAAGGTACAAGCTATGATCCTCCCCGACTTGGGTGTCAGTATGGAGCTAAGCCTCGTGATTCTGACTTTGCTCCTGAACTAGACATGCCTTGCTTGACTGAAGCCTACTTGGATCGGTTGAGGCAAAGCTGGCCTGCACGTTACACTTATCGACTGCCATAGATTTTACATTTGTCAATTCAGAAAGTGTTTTGTTAGGATGAAAAAATAATTAAAGTAATAAAAGATGCTTCTTTTCCATTTATAATTTGTCATCAACTTTTGCAATTATGATTATTTATTTCATCCATATCTGGTCAAATACTTATAACAGTGCACATAGAACAAATTTAATCATTAATTCTGTTTTATTAAATTGGGGAACAACCAAACATAAAGCCAGCATACACAAGATTACTCCTATTGCCAATTAGCTCTTGCGGGTTTTCTAATTGACGATTTTCTCTCATTAGCCCTAATTGTTGCCTAGCTCGCCCTTTCGGGTTTTTGGAACTAGCGGACTGCTCTAACTTTTGCCTAGGCCGCCCTTTTTGGGTTTTCAACCTAGCAAGCTTCTTTTTTTTTTCTTCTTTTTCTTCCTATCATACATAAAACCTCTTCAACCTGTCAATGTTTACTGGCTCACTAAATTCATTCCCATCCATGTCTGATAACTTCACCGCACCCTTGCTCATGACTTGTTTCACGACATATGGCCCTTCCCAGCTAGGTCTGAACTTTCCTCTTGGATCAGATACATTAGGCTTACATTGCTTCAACACCAAATCCCCAACTCTAAATTTTCTGACCTTGACCCTTCTATTGTAGGCCCGAGCTATCTTCTTTTGATACAGTTGGTGATGATATAATGCCTTTAACCTTCTCTCTTCTAGTAGAGCTAACTGAGTGTATTTGCTTGCTACCCATTCCATTTCAGGCAATTTAGCTTCCAAGACTACTCTTAATGACTTGATCTCGATTTCAATTGGCAATACCGCTTCCATCCCATAAACCAAAGAGAATGGTGTCATTCCAGTAGGTGTTCGCACACTCGTCCTATATCCCCATAAAGCAAAGGGAAGCATTTCCGACCTGTCCCTGTAAGTCTTAGTCATCTTGGATAGAATTTGCTTAATTGTCTTGTTCATGGCTTCTACTGCACCATTAGCCTTTGGTCTATAAGGAGAGGATCGATGATGATGGATTTGGTACTTGGAGAATAAATCCTTAATTGCTCCTTGAAACTGCACCCCATTGTCTGATATCACACTGTGTGGGACCCTATATCTGCAGATGAGATTATTTTCGATAAACCTAGCCATTTGACTTGCACCCAACTTGTTGAAGGATTCGGCTTCGACCCATTTTGAAAAATAATCAACTGCTACTACAATGAAATGGTGACCGTTTGATGCTGTCGGATGTATCTCTCCTATAATGTCAATACCCCATGTGGCAAATGGCCAGGGCGAAGACATTGAATGCAGTTCTTCAGGAGGCATATGATTCAAGTTACCATACATCTGACATTGCTGGCACTTCTTGACAAACTCAATACAATCTCTCTCCATGGTCAACCAATAGTAACCTTATCGAATAATCTTCTTAACTAGGGCCAAACCACTCATGTGCGGACCGCAACTTCCTGCATGTATTTCTGACATGATGTGCTCCACTTCAGGCTTTCTTAAACATCTCAAATGCACTCCATCAGGCCATCTTCGATATAACTCTCCATGGAAGGTGATATATTGCAATGACCACCACCTTATGGCTCTTCTCTCTTTCTTTGTTGCCCCCGGCGGGTATTCTCTTTCCTCCAAAAATCGCCTTATAGTATCATACGACGCATCATGGTCTGTATCAACTTCCATAATTGTCTCATATTCATAGCAAGGAGTTGATGAACTGGTCAAGATCAGAGGCTTAAGGAATAGGCTGGTAGGATTTTCCCATACCGAAGCCAATGTTGCCAAGGCATCAGCCATCTGATTTTCTTCTCTTGACAGGTGTATAAACCTACACTCAAAATTCTTCTTCATCATGGTCAAATAACAGTGGTATGGTTTCAATTTTTCCTGTTTCAACTCCCACTCTCCATTTACTTGGGATACAACTAGCAACAAATCACCATAAACCTCTACCTTATCCACCTTCATAATCAATAGGGTTTCCAACCCAAAAATACAAGCTTCGTACTCCACCATATTATTGGTTGCCCTAAATTTCAACTTCTTGGGTAAAGGGACAAGTTCCCCTTTGGGAGACTCTAGTATAACTCCTAAACCTGCTCCTTTCCTGTTCACCGCTCCATCAAAATACATTTTCCACCCTTGTACTTCAATTGCTTCTAAATGTTCATCTGGAAATTCCAAGATTACCTCTTCACTTTCTGGTAATGGTTGTTGAGCCAGGAATTCTGCCACCGCTCTACCTTTGATTGTTTTCCTGGTTACATACTCAATCTCAAATTCTTCTAATATTATCAACCATCGACCATATTTCCCAATTAAAGAGGGTGTCTCCCTTAAGTATTTCATTAGATCCAACCTGGAAATTGCTTGCACACTATATGGTTGAAAGTAATGCCGCAACTTCTTAGAAGACCAAACCACGGCTATACATGTCTTTTCAATGATACTATACTTAATTTCATAAGGTAGGAGCTTTCTACTCAAATAGTAAACGGCATGCTCAATCCCCGACTCATCTACTTGGGCTAGCATGGCTCCTATCGACTTTTCTTCTACTACTAAATATAGTAATAGAGGTTTTCCGGGTTTAGGTGGTTTCAAAACAGGTGGATTCAACAAATACTCTTTTATTCGATCAAAGGCCTTTTGACATTCTTCATTCCATACGACCGACTGATTCTTTCTAAGCAACTTGAAGATAGTCTCACAGATTATTGTTGTACTGTAGTTTACCAATAAATCCCTGAACTTCTCTCTCCGTCTTTGGTGTTGGCATATCCCTGATTGCTTTGACTTTGTCAGGATCTATCTCAATGCCATTCGGACCAATTACATGTCCCAAAAATTTACCTGAGGTAACACCGAATACGCACTTCTTCAGGTTTAATCTTAACTTATACTTCAAAGCTCTATTGAAGAATAATTCTAAATTCTGGAAGTGTTGCTCCCTTGTATCCGACTTCACCATCATATCATCAACATATACTTCAACTTCGATCATCTATTGAACCTTGGCAATGGATTATCTTTGGTGTTTGGCTTGATGGGCTCCGGCAGCTTCCTACTATCAATAAAATTTTGGATCTCATGCCTCAACCTCACACATCTATCCGTGTCGTGCCCTTTCATTTGATGAAATTGACAAAATGCATTATTGTCAAAATTAGATGGGAGAGGGTTAGGCAAAGGATGAGGATTTAAGAATTGTAACAATCCCTTCTTTTGTAGCTTATTGAGGACCCAAGACAGCGGCTTCCTTAATTCTGAAAACTGCCTTCTTCCTCCTTGGCCAGTAGCATTAACACCAACTGCCTTTTGCATGCTTTGGTTACTAGACTGGTAGTTTCCTTTCTCATTTCTTCTTGTTGAAAAGCGGTTCTTCTCTCTTTCCCACTCTTCAATTTGTAGACCCGCTTGCAAAAGGTCTTTAAAATCCCAAATGAGTGTATGAGACATTCTTTTATGAAGGCTAGGTAACACTCCTCTCACAATCATCCTTATTTGATCAGATTCATCAGGCCTCTTCTTGAGCAATGAAGCCTTATTCCTCCACCATTTCACATAGTCCACAAAATTCTCATTTGGCCTTTGTCTAATGGATTCAACTTCCATTAAGTTAACTTCTATCTCAACATTGTATCCATATTGTTGGTTGAAGGCCTTGTATAGCAGATCCCAACTCTTTTGTGTGCCATAGGTATTGAACTGAGAGCATGAAGTACCTTAGAGTTTGAGCCTTAGTAGCTCGGACAGACTGCATAGTAGTGATATACTACTTCACAAGGAGGTGAGGATTTTCAGTTCCATCAAACTTTGCAAAAGATGGCATCTTGAACTTGTACAGAACTTCTTCGTCTAGCTCAAATAATTTGTCAACTTTGGACATTTCTTCAATTTTCAGTTTATTCTCAAATTTCTTTTCCAAGTCCGCAATCATCTTTTCAACATCTGAAGTTTTGGTTTTCTTCATAGCTGATCTTTCAACAACCTTTGACTCTTTCTTCGTGTCTTGAGGATCTTGGAAGTATTGAGCCCAATCCCCATCATCATCAATGATCACCTTATCATCATTAAAAACCACTTCACCAACTTTAGCCTTCCCCTTGTCTTTTGGCTTCTTGGTGCTAGCGGATGCTTTGGCATTATTCTCTAAAATTACAGCCAATTGGTTCTTCATGGTCTTAGCCAGAGCCTCTTTTATTTCTTTCATCTTGGCATTGAGGGCGTCATCCAGCATTCTTTGAATTTGTTCAGGTTCCATTGCTTTTGGTGAGCAAGTGATTGAGTCATTGCTAGATTCTTCATCTCCGACATAGGTTGGATTGTCATAAGCTTTTGAACTATCATAATCCAGGGTTGAGAGCCAGAAAGGATTAATGATATGAGATGCAAATGTATGCATGTATGCATGTATGCACAAAAAATAAACAATCATGGATAATAGGATGTTCCTTCTAGCCTTATAACTTTCACACATGAATGGCGAGTCTTTTTTCCTAGGTATATGGTTAAAAAAGTACCAACATAGGGTATCTTGCTTTTAAAAAATTCTCTCGGATGTTTCAAACAATAGTTATATTTTAAAAATGGAAATCAGTTCATGATAATTCCCATTTATTAGGCTTTAATCCATTCAACCAACTAAAGTAGCTTTTATGCTATATTGGATTAAAACTAAATTAAGAGGTTTGATATAAATAGATTTCTCACTTGAAAAGTAACTAATGATTCATGCCAAAAACAAGTCCATGATTAATAATTCTTGGTATAAACTAGGCTCACAATTGATTTTTGGTATTTCCATAATTGACCTAAATAATTTGTAAGCTCTTTTAAATGATTATAAAAATAATTTTGTTTCTAAGCCCATTGTAAAACGATTTTAGAAAAAATGGATTTTGGGCTTTGTATTTGGGTCATGAGAAAAGAATTTTTGATTTGTTTTTAAAAAAGTTTTATGTCCAAAGACCATCTTGAAAAGTTTTGAAAATAGCTTCGTCTATTGGAAAAGAAAAATTTATTTTGAGTTTACAATGTACTTAGGTCATATTAGAAAAGAAACAAACCAAATAAGCCATGATTTAAGCCAAGATAAATTAACCATAGTCAAACAAGCATTTGGGGTAAAAACCTAAGGAAAGTAACTAGGCCAATTACATGAGCTTTAGTCTTTGGGTTGAAAGGCTTAGGTTCCCATAGCAAGTATATACCAAATGGTACAAGGCTATGAGTGGTTATGCCATGCTCGATCTCCATAGCTTGAGTGAAATTATGGTATCACTTACATGACACAACACAGGTAACACGGGCGTCCTAACTCACGCACACAATGCAATCTAATATGATATAATGAATAATATCATGATAAGAAAGAATAGAATAATATAAAGACCAACAGAATTAACTTCTCTTATTCCTAGTGGAGTCGCCACTGTGAGCGGGGATTTTTGCTCCCACTCCCGGTGGAATTGTTCATGCGACTTCGGCACTGTTTAGGCTCGGGACCTTAGAGAACACGGGCCTAAGCTTTAAGAAAATGGAGTCACCACCCAGACGGGTTAGGAAAAAGAAAGGGGTGGATGACTCGATTCCTAAGGAATTCCTAACCCCCTAATGGGTTCGGAAAGTTGGGTATGTGTGGGGAAGGTGAGAAATGGCCCAGCACACCCACAGTGCCCGTTTCATTGGAACCGGCCTCCTTTAAAGGTCTTAATATTATAAAATTCTTAAGCATAACAATATCATCCGTATTAAATGCAACAATTAAAATAAAGCATCGTTATATTAAAATCAAAGCAATGTCTAAACAAAACAAATAAATGGATACCCATTAGAGGATGGAAACATGTCCTTACATCGCCCATGTCTAAAACTAAATAGGACACCCACCGAAAGGTCGAAACGTGTCCTTTACATTGGTCCAAAAACATTAAGATAAAATAAATTACATAAAATTTAACTAATGAGGTACCCAAAATATGGAAACATGCCTCTTACAATGTTTTGAAATCAAAACAAATCAATAAAAGTAAACATCCATTCATCATAAATAAATCATTCATTGAAGACATAAATTGAATATATAAATAAATCATTAATCAAACTATATAATAAACATTCATCCAATTCAAATAAAATAGTAAGTATAAAACTTTAGGGTTCATGCATCAATTAGGGTTTCTTGGGTTTTATGTTTAACAATTAGGGTTTTGCATATACTATTTTAATTAGTTGAAAGACATTTTAAAGAAAATCATGGCTACTGGATGTTTGAATATAAAGGTTAGATTTGAAATAAATTAGGATTTGAATCTAAAGAATGGATGTTTTGGATTTAGGGTTTCGGAAGTTATATAAAAGTAATATTGAAAATTTAGGGTTTAAATAAGTAAGATTGAAAATCATGAAAATTGGATTTTAGATTAGGCATTTGAAAAATTAAGCTACAGTGATTTTAGAAAAATAGATTTGGTTAGGGTTTTGAGAAAATAGATCATTGTAGCTTTAGAAAAGTGTAATTTAGGGTCTTAGTTTTTAAAAATATGTGCTACGGGTATTAATACATTCGGGTTTTTGAAGAAATATTTTTAGGGTTTCAAATAAAGTTTGGATGGTTTGTAGAATAATTGATCAAATTGTATGATGAAATAATTAATCCAACTTGATGAAGCTACTGTAACCATAAACAAAGAAATAGAGATTCAAATCTTCATTGTTGGTTCCACCACAATCTTTGAATTCTGGTTGAACAAAAATAAATACACTGTAGGCTGCCTTTGATGGGTTGTTGTTGTTTGCTCACTCTTGATCTTTCAAGCTTGAGGTTGGTCGAAAAAATCAAAAAGTCCAAGGTCAAATAAAAAATTTCAGCCCCCCCCCCCCTAATTCTGTGTTTTTAATGTGGTATTTATACGAAAAAATCATAAACCTAATCCTAATTGGCTAACAAAATAAAAATCTTTTAGGAAATAAAATTATAAACCAAGTAGAATAGGGTTTTGGCAAAACCACATGCAGGACGGGGGTGCGAAAGTGCGCAGGCAAAAAATTATTGCGGGCGCTGGGCGTGGGCAAAATAAAAATTGTCGCCAATTCTTCCGTCATCGATTTTTATTTATTTTATTTATTTATTTTACTGTTAGCTTTTTTATTTTTATTTAAAATAAATATTGTAAGTAATGAATATTAAAATAAATATTATTTAATTAAAATACCACAAAAATTATATTAGACTATTTATAAATCTCGGATCGGACTAGGTCAAAAATTAAGGGTCTACATAATCCTTTCAAGATGGGTCAAAAATATTCTTCAACCTTATGTCCTAAGGGTTTTGAAACAAAATTATTTTTTCGATTACAAAAGAGCTTACGAATATTTAGGTCAATTATGGAAATACCAAAAATTAATTGTGAGCCTAGTTTATACTAAGGATTATCAATCATGGGCTTGTTATTGGCATGAATCATTAGTTACCTTTTCAAATGAGAAATCTATTTATAATAAACCTCTTAATTTAGTTTTAATCTAATATAGCATTAAAACTACTTTAGTTGATCGGATGTATTAAAGCCTAATTAATGGGAATTATCATGAACTGACTTCCATTTTTGAAAATATAACTATTGGTTAAAATCGTCAGAGGGAATTTTTCGAGAACAAAATATCCCATGCTGGTATTTTGTTAACCATATACCTAGGAAAAGAAACTCGCCATTCATGTGTGGAAGTTATAAGGTTGGAAGGGACGTCCCAATTATCTTTGTTTGTTTGTTATTTGCGCAACATGCATACATGCATTTCATAACATATCATTGATCCTTGTTGGCTCACAAATATGGAGTATAGCAGTTCAAAAGCATACGACAACCAAACCTACACCAGTGACAATAGCAATTCAATTATCCTCTCATCGAAAGCAATGGATCCTGAGCAAATTCAAAGGATGGTGCATAACGCCCTCAATGCCAAGATGGAAGAGTTGAAGGAGGTCCTGGATGTGACTATGAGGAGCCAGCTAGCGGTACTTTTGTGAAATACCACTGATACATCTGCCAGCACCAAGAAGCCCAAAGGAAAAGAGAAGGCTAATGTAACACCCCCATACCCCATATACGTACACCACATATACTCTCAATATGTATTATACATATACTGGATATAAGAATGTCACAGTCTATTTTGCATCAAACAAATCTTTTAAAACTTTAACATTAAATCCTCATTATAAATGGTAATAATTAAAACATTCCTTATTAAAATACATTTACATATATCTTCATTGCACCCAAAGTTTATCCAAAATATTTATTTAATAAGCAGCGGATAATGCAGCGGAATATATATATGTATACATCAAAAACAATATTTACAAAAGTATAGAGTTTATACATGCTTGGCAGTTTGTTTCTCTATCAAAGTCTGCAACACAAACTGCAAGTGCTTTTCATGATCCTCCTTATTATGCAAATACACCCTATTCATCAAATCCATAAAAGCTGCTGGTGCATTCATCAATCCAAAAGGCATCACGAAGAACTCATAATGCCCATACCTTGTGTGAAAAGCTGTCTTAGATACATCTTTAGCTCTGACTCTCAATTGATGATACCTTGATCTCAAATCAATTTTAGAAAATATTGCTGCTCCCTTCAACTGATCAAAGAGATCATCTATCCTAGGCAAAGGATACTTATTCTTGATAGTCACCTTATTCAACTGCCTATAATCAATGCACAATCTTAAAGTACCATCCTTCTTCTTCACAAACAAAATAGATGCTCCCCATATAGATACGCTAGGGTGAACAAACCCTTTATCCAACAATTCCTGCAACTGCACCTTCAACTCTCTCAACTCAGCAGGTGCCATTCGATAGGGAGTAATAGAGATGGGAGTGGTACTAGGCAGCAAATCGATACCAAACTCAACCTCTCTCTCAGAGGGTATCCCTGGCAACTACTTGGGAAACTCATCTGGAAATTTTGCAACTATAGGTATACTATCAAACTGAGAACCCACTACTCTAGTATCGACCACATGAGTAAGATAAGCATCACACCCTTTTCGAATCATCCTCCTGGCAACAACAGCTGAAACAAACATAGATGCAAGATGTCTCTGCTCACTAGATACCATCACACTTCTACCCTCACTAGTTCTCAAGGTAACACACTTATTCTGATAGTCTACCACAGTCCCATGCTTAGACAACCAATCCATTCCTAAAATCAAATCATACTCCTTAAAAGGCATTTCAATAAAATCACCCAAGAACTCCTCATTTTGCACCACAACTGAACTATTTCGATGCACCTTGCTAACTACCACACTATGCCCTAAAGGATTTGTCACTAAGACATCTAATCCTAGGGACTCCGAATGCAATTTAGACACAAGCAAGATAGATACACTTATGTATGAATGAGTAGATCCTGGATCAATAAGAGCAAGAACTGAAATGCCAAATAAAGAAAATGTACCCGCAATGATGGCTGAAGCATCCGGCCTCCGCATCACATACACTTGCTGAGATGACCTAGCCTCATTTGGCCTACCACCTCCGGATGTAGAGCCTTCTCTCTGACTAATCCCGGGTCGACCACCTCTGCTAAAACCCCCACCTCCTTGACCTCCTCTGCAGACATTGGGTCAAGAATCTCTAGTATCAGTATGTCTATCCTCCAATAGCTTAGGGCAATCTTTGATGAAATGATCTGGTGACTCACATCTAAAACACACTCCTGGTCCACCCATCTTCCAGCAAGCACCCCCACGTGCCCTACCACAATGGACACATGTAGGTGGAGTAAACCTGTAGGTCTCGGTCTCTGCCTCTGATACTGAACTGACCTACCAGATTGCCTCAGGCTCCTACTGACCCTTGGAACAAAGCTTCCTCTGCCTCTCATCATAGATGAAGACCCTGCCTCAAACTGGGGTCTCCAAACTCTAGTCTCCTCCTCAGTAGTAGCTGCTGCAATATCCTGTGCTCTCTCAACATTTCTTGCTACTGCAACCAACTGAGAAAAATCTTGGTACCGGGAACCAGCAACAATACACATAATAGAGGGTCTCAACCCCTCCTCAAATCTCCTGCATCGGTCTATCTCATCTAAAATAATCCCACCAACATAATGACTCAACCGGATAAACTCTATCTCATACTCTATCATTGTCCAGTTATCCTGTCTCAGATTTAGAAACTCCATCTTCTTTGCATCTTTATACTCCCTCGAAGTATACCTCTTCTCAAACTCCCACAAAAAATCACCATAAGTCAGGGTCAGTGGATCATCCACCACATGTGGAACCGTCTTCCACTAGCCATAAGCATCTCTCTGGAGAAGGGATCTACCATAATCAAATTTCTCTTCAGAAGTAGCCTGCAGCTAAATGAATACCCTCAGAATTCTATCTAACCATTGCTCAGTTACTGCAGGATGAACTTCCTCAATTTATCATACTGCCTCATTGGTACTTGTGACTGTGGTTGCGGTGGTGGTTGCTGCGCTGGAGCCTGCCTCAATAACTCTACCATATGCCTTAACCAAACCTACAGAATCTCATCAATAGCTGGTCTCTCTGGCACAGGAGCAGGTGCCTCTCCATCTCTCTCAACCCTAGCTCCATCTCTACCCTCATCAGGAGCTATACTCTCAGCACTACCCTCAATGGACTGACGTGACTGAGATGCCATCACTACCTATATGTGCAAACACAGCAGAAATTACCTTATCAAAGATCAGAAACTGCCAGTGCCAATGCATGTATCTTATTTAAAAATCATATTTTAAAATAAAAATTTTCTTTTTCTTACAATTCACCTAGGTTGAGAACCTCAAACTTAGGCTCTGATACCAAAACAATTGTAACATCCCTATACCCCATATATATACACCACATATACTCTCAATATGCAATATACATATATCGGATACAAGAATGTCACAGTCTATTTTGCATCAAACGAATCTTTTAAAACTTTAACATCAAATCCTTATTATAAATAGTAATAAATAAACATTCCTTATTAAAATACATTTACATATGTCTTCATTACACCCAAAGTTTATCCAAAATATTTATTTAATAAGCAGCGGATAATGTAGCAGAATATATATATGTATACATCAAAAACAATATTTACAAAAATATAGAGTTTATACATGCTTGGCAGTTCGTTTCTGATCTTGAAGTCCAAAAATCAACTCTTCACAAGGGATCACAAATCTAGACTCTACTTGGTCTAGCTAAATTCTCTAGTTCAACCACAACTACCTTGTCACCTGCGTGATAAATCACAATCACACTAAGCCAATGGCTTAGTGGTACTAACCATGATAATAATATGACTCAATGTAATGCCAATGTCAAACTTTCAAGAATTATAAATAATACACAAGGATATCATATTTCATAACAATACATTACATTATATTATTTAATTGTTTCATCATTCATGATTCACATTTAAGCAAAGACAAGCATGGGCCCAAAAGAAACTAATATGCCATTCAAATTCCAGAGTTACTATTTTGGTCCAATAATCACATTTATCAAGCCTGTAGGCGAATCATTATCACAATGAGAAACATCTCATATGTAACATCCCAACTAGGATTCAAGGGCTAAGCCCAACCAAGCTTCAAGGGGAGCATAGCATCAACCCAACTTGGCTTCAAGGACCAAGCCCAACCCAGCTTCAAGGGATTGTTACTCTTAGGCATGCCACTAACAACAAAAGTCTGAAAATTGAATAACATACTAGGCACACAATTCTTTTATTATTTCATTATCAAATCCATTTTCATTTTCACATGATTATCTAGGCACAATGCCTTAAGTATTTCATTTACATCATTATAGCCATCACCAATAGCTTCATATTTCATCATTAGAGCACAAATCACAATTTACATTGTTCATATATTTTGAATCCTCAACATATAATTCACATAATACAAATCATTGCACCATTCTCATATATCAACAATATAATAGGTAACCTAACACATTTTCCAACCAAATGTGTTAAGTCCCAAAGTCATGTAAATGTATACAATCATGTAAGGTTTGTACTTACCTTTAAGAGCAACACACACCAAACTAGCAACCTCCTCTTCCAAGAATCCTTCAACACTTGGATTGGTACAACTCAATTCTCTTCAAAACCTAATCCAAAGGTGATTATACACACTCACTTAGTGATACACATGAGAAAATAAGAAAAAAAAGCTAACTAGGGCAAACTATACACTTGAAACGCTCAACAACAAGGGCATGTCCCTGGCTGTGCCCTAAACCCACAACACAGAAGCTTTGACACGCTTAGTGACATGGGCATGTCTCTGCACATGTCAATTCTCCAACACAGAAATTGACACGCTTAGTGACATGGGCGTGTCACTGGACGTGTTAATCCACCAACAATACAGTAGCTATGACACGCTCAGTGACATGGGCGCGTCACTACTCGTGTCAATACTACTCCAACACAGAAGCTGTGATATGCTCAGTGACATGGGCATGTCACTTCTCGTGTCACCCACACAGAAAACAGAACCAACGACATGCCCAAAGATATGGCCGTGTTCATGTGCGTGTCAGGCCAAAAATCTAAAATCGATGCCAAAACACCACATCCAACAAACATCTTTCTTAAACCCTTTTTCCACTCCAAACAAACTTAACCAAAACCATCAATAAACCATAATAAACTTGCATAACATCAAAACAACTCAATTATATGCACCAGCACACAATCACAACCATATTTTACAATTCAACACATACACAATCCATAACTCTTGCTTTCTTCACCAAACTTAACCCTTTTATTCAATCCAACCCCAAAATCAAAGTTAATAAAACCAAACTCTCTCAAACATACCAAATCAACCAAAAATACATCTACAACAATCATACCCCAAACTCAAATACACAAACTCCGAAAGAACTCAAAGAAACAAGTTGGAAAACTTTCCAAAAGTGAAGAAAATCCTTCAAACTCCAACTTGATCTCTTGAAACACCCTTCAATCTTGAGTGAGGAATCAACAAAACCTCTCTTTTCCTTCAACTATGATGATGGCCGGCTAACCCAAAAGAAGAAAGAAGAAGATGATAGAAAAGTCAACCCAAACTCTACTCTTAACCGCTTAATTCTTCATTAAATCCCCACCAAGTATTAGTATATTATTATAATAATATAAATGTCATCTTCCACTCACATCTAATTTCTATTTAATAATCAAAATATCATTTTACCATTAAATAAAAGTTGACCTGTATATGTTGTATATATCTTCATATATACAACATATACCACTTTCCTTTACCTTTCTTATCTTTCCACTTAATCAAATATACAATTTGCATTTAATTCCATTTTCAACACTTAACATTCCAAAAGTAGTCGTTGATGATGATGATGATTACAGGGCTCAATACATTCAAGATCCTCAAGACAAGAAAAAGAAGCCAAAGGCTGTTGAAAGATCAGCCATGGAAAAGATTGAAATTTCAGATGTTGAAAAGTTGATTGTTGATTTGGAAAAAAAAATTGAAAAGAAGCTAAAAACTGAAGAGATGTCAGAAATAGACAAGTTGTTTGAACAAGATGAGGAGGTCCCTTTTAAGTTCAAGATGCCTTCCTTCACTAGATACAATGGTACAGGAAATCCTCATTTGCATGTTAAGCAATATATCACTGCCATGCAGTCTACCAGAGCTACTAAGGCTCAAACTCTAAGTTATTTCATGCTCTAACTAGATCCTGTTGTCCAAAACTGGTTCAACACCTTAGAGGAAAGTACCCAAGAAGATTGGGATATGCTGTATAAAACTTTCATTTAGTAGTATGAGTATAATGTCAAGCTAGAAGTTACTTTGATGAAGGTGGAGACCATTAGGCAAAGACTAAATGAGAACTTTGTTGATTATGTAAAGAGATGGAAAAATAAGGCTGCACTTCTCAAAAGGTTGCCTGATGAGTCCAACCAAATTAGAATGATAGTCAGAAGCATCCTGCCAATCTCCATGAAAGGCTATCTCACACCCTTTTAAGGGATTTCAAAGATCTTCCCTAAGTTGGATTTCAAATAGAAGAGTGAGAAAGAGAGAAGAACCATTTTTTTGCAAAACAAAATTATTAGCCTGGCAATTAAAGTACACAAAAGGATGTCGATGTTAATGCCACTGGTCAAGGAAGTAGAAGATAGTTTTTAGAATTAGGGAAGCCATTGTCTTGGGTTTTCAACAAGCTGTAAAAGAAGGGTTTATTATAACCATTGGCTCCTTGAGCCTTGCCAAATCCTTTACCTTCAAACTTTGATACTAAGGCTTTTTGTCAATTTTATCATACTCAAAGGACATAAGACAGATAGATGCACCTGATTGAAGACATGATCGATAGGGGTAAGCTGCCCGAGCTCGATAAGCTCAATACAAAGGATAATCCTTTGCCTAGGTTCAAAAGAGTGCCACCACCAGTAACCTTCATGGTAGGAGGAGGATTGAAGGAAGATTTTATCTTATTCTCCTTTCAAGATGGGAGTATTGAAGATACGGAATAAGGAGAAATTTTATTCAACAAACCTCCCTTAGCTTGAAGTGTTACCTTTTTTATTTTATACTTATTTAGAACAATTATGTCTTTAAAATTAAGATTATTTGAATAAATTACTTTCATAAAAAATTTTCATGGTCTCTGTTCATTTTGGTGCTCAACCAATGACGAACCTACCTTGATATTTATCAATTGGCATTTCTATGCATCATGGTCCGAATGACTTTACTAAGTGAAGGAGTTGTTCTATAACATTGAGCTGTGTATGCTTACTTAGAGAGGGCTCCTGCATAATTATGAGTGTCTAGGTCCTAGTCAGTCTGAGAACATGTTTTGACAAACTTTCGAGGTGAAATTAAACTTTGCTTATTTTAGGGAGAGATGATCTAGGCATTATTTGGTAAGCCAACTACTAGCATCCACCCAATTAAATATAAATCCCTAGTTGTCCCTTTAAGCCTTCATGATATTTTAGCTTACTTTTCATTGGCTAGTAAACCTAATGACCTACCCTGAGCTGTTTTTACACTTTTGGCAAGTCTTATGATCACTAAGGAACAATAAGAGAAGACAAAAGAAGAAGAAAAAAGAAAATAAAAAGAAAATAAAATACAAAAGGTAGTTCAGAAAGCCAATAGAGTTTTCCTTTACCTAAAGCAATAGAAGGCAAAGACAGTTTGACTTAAATTGGTCCAACCCAACTAGAAATTCAACCAAAATTAAAAAGATAGGATAAAGGCCATCTAGTTCTTGAAAGTCCTGTACTTGACAGTCCCACAGGGAAGAAGGATAAAATGATAAAGATGCTAAAAGAAAAAGGGGTAAAAAAAAAGGTAAAAAAAAAGAGAGAAAAGGAAAAGAAGAAAAGGAAAGGAATGCAAGTACCAAACTTTTTGTTGAGGCAAAAACTGTCCTAATCAAGATCTAGACTTATGTCAAGAAGAAAGAAGAATGTTTAAAGCTCTATCTTTTCATGCTTCCGACTATCTAAACAAGAAATTTATAGTGTGAGGGTTCGCCCATTGTGTCATATCAGCTCCAATCTCAAAATGGCTTTTATTTAACTCGTGTCCCGTATAGACCTCATTACAAGCTTATCAAAGACCTATTGATCTCTCTTTGTAGGTAGAGGCTATTAATAGAGATAGTTTAAATAAGCATGCATATGAGATAGACAATATTTAAACTCAATGAGACCTTTGGCTAAGCAATGTGTATGTGCCTATCTGAAGTGCAACAGTTCTTGCTCAAATAGAAATGATTCCCGAGTTTAGTACAGTAACTAGGATTGTCATGTTATAGATATGTTAATTTGGAAAATTGAGTCCTGAGGTAAAAGTGACATTGAATTGGCAAAGCCAACATTTGATTTCAAAATCAAAATTTAAAATTAAAAAAAAAAAGAAAAAAAATTCATGCTAAGCCTTCAAGTTAAGGGAAGTATGTCTAACCATTGAACCTCGAAGGACACATTGGACAAAGGAAATGATTATTGGTAAGGTTATGAAGAAGCTACCAATTGACATGCTAAATCATAGTTTGAAATGGATGTATCACTGACTTTGCTGCTTGGGGTCTCCACCACTCATGTCCTCAACATCTTGAAGATGAAAGCCATAAATGCTAAGCCTTTTGTCATTTTAATGCAAGACCTGAATGGGCATCTAGAAGGGGTCAATGAAACACTTTAGCTGATAACCTTAGTATGTGAGTTGATGGAACCACTGTCAGTATTACTCATGCATATCATGCATACATGAGCATATCACACTACATTTTTCTTTGTCAAAAGTAAACAATAATACTCTATGAAGCAAACATGAAGCGGATGTGGAATTAGGGGAAATGGAAGGCCCATTGCTTGAGGAAGCTCCAGTCATTTTGTAAAAGAAGAAATTCATGCTTGTCTGAAGAACTAGACAATGTATAAACATCAACCAAATCCCACATAGAAAAAAAATCATGGTTTGATCCTACACAGGGGGCAAAGTTGCTCTTTTCAATTTTTTTTAGTTTATGCGTATACAAAACATTTTCTAACTCACTTTCAATATTTTGCTACTCAAGGGGCAAAGAGAGGATATAAAGGCCAGCTAAAACATAACTGAATATTTTTTGCAAAAAGAAGAACAAAAAGAACATAAGAACCCCAAAAGAAATGAAGATGCAAAAGACAAAAGATCAGTCTAGCTAGAAGAGCTGAAGCCAGTAAAGGGATAAAAGTCCAAAAGGATAAAGATCCATTTCAAAGGGTGAAGACCCAGAGTCAAAAGGATGAAGATCCAATTTAAAGGGTGAAGACCCGAAGTCCAAAGGATGAAGATCCATTTTCAAGGGTGAAGACCCGATACCAACATTTTCAAGGGTGAAGACCCGATACTAAGGATGAAGATCCAATTTCAAGGGTGAAGACCCGATCTCCAAGGATGAAGATCCATTTTGAAGGGTGAAGACCCAAAGTCCAAAAGGATGAAGATCCATTTCAAAGGGTGAAGACCTGAAGTCTAACGGATGAAAATCCAATTTAAAGGGTGAAGACCCAAAGTCCAAAGGATTAAGATCTGTTTTCAAGGGTGAAGACTCGATGCTAAGGATGAAGATCCAATATCCAAGGTTGAAGATCCAATTTCAAGGGTGAAGACCCGATCTCTAAGGATGGACATCCGTTTTGAAGGGTGAAGACCTAAAGTCTAAAGGATGAATATCTGTTTTGAAGGGTGAAGACCCAATGACCAAGGATGAAGATCCAAGGTCCAAGGATGAAGATCTATTTTGAGGGTGAATACCCACAATCCATTGAAGAATGGAACAACCGGCTAGAAGAAAGCCAAAATTCCCAGATGACAGAAGGTAAGTATAGCTAGAAGAGTTGGACTCAATCCATTGAAGAATGGAGCAAGTGTCTAGAAGAAAGCCATGATAGAAGATCAATCAGCTAGAAGAAGCTAAAATTTATTAGCTAGAAGAAAGCTAGAACTCTCAAACTGATAGAAAGTCAATCAAATTTAGTCTCGGGTTTAAGTACCTAGTCTCGGGTCCAAGTACCCAAATCCAATTCAGTCTCAAGTCCAAGTACCCAAACCCAAATCTTTTTCGAGTCCAGAACTCACCTCGAATCCAGGACCCAACCATTGCTAATCCTAGGTCGAGAACCCATCCTCATCTAAAATCAACTCAAAGTCATGTTGCTTTTCACTCTCTTCTACTGAAGTCTCAGATTATTCAAGCAAGGGGCAAACATTTTTTTACCAAGTCCAGTCCAAAATTTTAAAATAGTCCAAAATGATTTTTACAATATTTATTATTTATTATTTAATATATTAAAAGAAAAAAGAAAAAAAGAAATTTTAAATATTTATTTTTAATAATAAAAAAATAAAAATAGGATGAATCGGCGAACGACATGTGACAAGCAATCGACCTACGGTGAATTGGACTCGCCCGCAGGGCCCATGCCTAACAGGCCTCAATGGCTAGTGCCTCAACATCCAACAGTAGCTCGCTTGCCCAGCAGCCCTCACAGTAATGCGGCAGCCCGTCCTCGCAGCCAAAGTGCCAGCGCGTTGGCCGATTTTTGCCAAAACTTTATTTTACTCGATTTTTAAGTTTTATTTTTTAAACAATTTATATTTCCCTTAAACCAAATGGTATTAGGTTTTGTTTCTTTTGGATTTTCCTATAAATAACACATTAAAACACAGAAAATAGGGACTTTGACAAATAATTCAGAGATTTTTATTTTTAGGACTTTTTGGAATGACAACAAGTGAACAAATTCAAACAGCAAGGAGACTCCACTTTTGACTTTTGGGATTTTGAATGAAAACAGAGATAGAAAGCAAGAAAGAAATCAAAGGCCCATCAACTAGAAGGCAAAGCTAGATGTATGTCTTCAATTCATTTCAACCAAAATTTATAAGCTTAAATATTGGTTGAACTTACAACGGAGGTTTGCAATCTTTCATTGAAATTGTTTTTAACATTACAATAATTAAATTATTCTTTTTTCACTGTTTTATTTTCATTTTATTTTAAGATTACAGTAATTCAAATAAATCTAAACCCTAATCAATTCTTAAACTCAAACCCTAAATTCTATTTTCTTAAAACCTACAAAACCTTAATTTTATTTGAGAAACCCTAATTCAAGATGTAAACCTAAATTTATATTTTTTGTTCTATTTAGTTTTAGATTTGATTACATAATTGGTTATATATATTTATGAATGATTTATTTAAATTTTGATGGTTGATTTATTTAATTTATGACGAATGAATGGATGAATATTCTATTTATTATCATTTGTTTACTAATAATGTAAGAGGTATTTTTCTATGATTGGGTACCTCATTAATTATGCTTCACGTAATTTAAATTATTTTCATATTTTGGGATTAATAAAAAGGACACGTTTCCACCTTTTGGTGGGTGTCCTATTTAATTTTAGATACTAGATGATGTAAGGACATATTTTCATCCTCGGATGGGTGTCCATTTATTTATTTTGTTTAAACATTGCTATGATTTTTAATAAAGTATTTGTTTATTCTTATGATTGCATGTATTATGGATAATATCATTATATTTAAGAATTCTATAATATTAAGACCTAAAAAGGAGGCTGATTCCAATGAACCAGGTGTTATGTGGGTGCTGGGCCATTTCTCACCTTCCCTGTACGTCCCAACTTTCTAAACCCAATAGGGGGTTAGGGATTCCTTAGGAATTGAGTCATCCACCCCTTTCTTTTTCCAAGCCCATCCGGGTGATGACTCTATTTTCTCTAAATTTAGGCCCGTGTTCTCTAAGGCCCTGAGCCCAACAGTGTCGAAGTCTCAAGAACCATTCCACGTGGGAGTGGGGGCAAAAATTCCCGCTCACAGAAGGTTTTCAAGATATCTCATGATGCCTTTGCTTTGAGATCTACTCTTTTATAGCTTCCCTGGTCAGAGGTAAAGAATTTCGATTATTTTTATAAATAATGGTTTAGTAAACATTGATAGGTTGAAGATGTTCTATGTTTGAAAAAAATGAATAAGCTCGCTATGTTGAAAACTCAAGAGGGCAGCCTAGGAAAAAGATATATTAGTTCGCTAGTTTCAAAAACCCAAAAGAGTGGGCTAGGCAACAATTAGGGCTAAATAAGAGAAAAATGTCAATTAGAAATTTTGAAAGGGCTGGTTTGTGACAGGAGTGATCTTGTGTATGTTGGCTTTGTGTTTTTGGTTGTTCCCCAATTTAATAAAATAGAGTTAATGTTAAAATTATTCTATGTGCACTTTTTCAAATAATATGACCATTAGGTGAAACAAATAACACAATAGCAAAATATGATAACAAATTATAAAAGAAAGGAAAACATCTTTATTATCATTATTGTTCATCCTAACATCATTTTCCCTAAAAATTGACAAGTGTGAAATCTATAGCAGATGATAAGTGTAACGTACAGGCCAGCTTTGCTTAAGTCGATCCAAGCAAGCCTCAGCCAGAAGGGGCATGTACAAATCAGGAGTAAACTCAAAATCTCGAGGCTCAGCACCATATTAGAGATCAAATGGATAAGGATCTTAACAAGTGCCTCGGCGGAGAGCATCAAGATGAACATACATTAGATACATCTGGATGGTGACATGGGTAATCTTCCACCAAGGTACCAGTCAACGAATGTTAATCACATCTCGTGAGTGGATCCAATCAACCCATTCAACATATAAGGTAATAGGATGAAGCAGTTTCCTTACAGAATGATGTGGTGCAGATATCTGGTGAAGTCCATAGATTGGGTGTCGAGCAAGCAGAGTCGCTCTTATAGCCAGATATGTAAAAACAAATAGTAAGTCATAAAAAAGAAAATAAAGAAGCCCGTTAGGTTGAAAACTCGAAAGTACAGTTTAGGCAAAAGTTAGAACTAATAAATAAAAAAAGGAGTCCACTAGGTTGAAAACTTATGAGGGCGGCCTAAGCAAAAATTAGGACAGCTCGCTAGTTTTGAAACCCTCAAGGTCGGACTAGCAAAAAGTTAGAGCAATAAAAATAAAAGCCTGAATTAAAAACTTGAAAGGGCAATTTAGGTAATTGCCTAAAGCAATAAGGGACTTCTAGCCAACCTCCTTGAAGAATTTGTCTTGAATTGGTCGAAACCAGCTAGGGTGTCAGCCAAAATCATGGGTACTGGTGAAAATACCTCCCTCCATTTGGTCCACAATATCTAGTACTCGTGGATTAATGTCAACGTCAGAGGAAACAAGCAGAAATTGACCAAGCAAGAAAAGATAAAACATGCACCCCCATGTTTTATTGGGAGCCAAATGGGAAGTGTAAAAATCAATCAAGGGACCGAGCAGGATTTTCTCACTTCTGGTCAATAGAAGAACTTCAGGTCTTGAGAGTTGAAACATCATATGCATCTTTTGATGAGTCTTAGAAGTCAATATGGGTAATTCCATTGGATGATTGTTTGAATATCCAAGAATAGCTTCAAATTCTTCAATCATAAGACAAATTTCAAAGTTGTTTATATAGAAAGTCCTAGTTTTCACATCCCAAAAGGAAGTGATGGCATGTAAAAATGTTTGGTCCAACTTGACATTTTGAATTAAAGTATTGAGTTGAGACCATGATATTTGTTCCCAATGTGTAGCCTTAATGATCTTGAATAAATTCTTTATCTTTTTCAAATTAGCTTCTGTCATCGTGGGGAGTGTAACAATTGCAATTGATTATGTTTATAAGGATGAGTTAGTGGAGTGCTACAATGAAGAACTAGAGTTGTTTCTGTCATTATGATAAAATTCATAAGATGAGAATTGAGAGGAAAAGGTTGATAGACTTGTTTTGGTTGGCAAATTGAAAAGATTTTAATAGGCAGTGGCTTGTACACCGAAGTGCATAAGGAATAGGCAGTGGCTTGAAACCAAGACATACATGGAAACGGTGTTCACGTCGGGTGATTGTTGGGATTCCGAGTTTGCCTTAGTTTTGTAAATTTGAGTCCATGATGAATTTAAATTATGGATTTGTCATGGACATCCTGTGCAAATTTGCATAGAAAAAAAGATACAGAAAAGTAAAAGTATAAAAAAAATTAAAAATTGAAAAGTCAAAGTTGCAGGAAAAGTAAGTACCATACCATTATTATTGTTGTTGTTGTTATATTAATATAAGATTTTTTACTTAACACAATAAAAATGGATCAATGTGAAGAAGGAGGCAGACCATAATCGAATAAAGCCCTAAGAAAGTCATTGCTTGATGGAGGAGGAGGAATGTCATTCGGCCAAAGCCCTAAGCACCCGAGTCCCTATTACCTTGAAAATTGGGTCTGTAATATTCATTGCCTAAAAAAGGAGGAGGCACCTCATGGACATCAGTTCAGGGCCCCCAAGAAGATGAACCAATAGGATCCCTGATGCCATAGAACCAAAAGTCTCAAAAGTTTTGTTCTAACTGATGATACAATCCTTCAAGATGGGAAATCTGTTAGCGACTAGCAGCTAATTCTTCTTGCAGCTTATTATTTTCCTCCTCAAGAATTCATTGTGAGTTAGAAAAGGAAAAGGTAAGCCATACATAATCATGCATACATACAGCATAAATTGACATAAAATAGAATGACAGACCATGTAGTTTAAGTCAAAGCCTTGAGGATGAGACGGCATATCCGGGCATAAAGAAGGAGCAAGTGGAGAAGATTGACCAATAGCCTGCAACAAAAACAAAAATGAGTCAGAATAGATTTAAGAGTGAGCAATCATGACGGGTGACATGTTAGAAATTCACCTGAGAAGTAACGGCCCCAAGATTATCACAAGGATAAGAAATAGATTCTCTTCCCTCTCCTTCATATTCTTCATCAACACTATTTTCTTCTTCTTCTATTCCTTCTTTCTCCTTGAGAACTTCCCGAATGCCAACAAAAGATATATCAAGGTTCAAGATCCGTGCCATAATAAATGGGACACATGGCATAACTGGTGGAAGGAGATAAGTTTCAATATCATAACAATTCTAAGTAAGCAGCGACCAATTCTCGGCATTGATGTAATGTTCAAAGTATATGCCGGACTATTCATCCAAACCCTCTGTTGCTCCGGACCAAGGAACCCATTATACACTCTCTCCCCAAGAAACCAATCACTAGATACAAGACCAGCAATGACTTGATGAGAGTGTAGGTAAGGTAGTGCAACATTCATGAGAGGAGTCCAATTCGCCTGCTCCTCAGCCTTCCACCAAGCCAAGTCGACATATAAAGTTACAAAAGGTAAGTGGACTTTTACATAAAATTTCAAAGTATACTAACACTAATTTACCTGGACCTAGTTAAGTGACTCGAATGATAGCACTAGGAGTGTACATGATGAGAGCCGAGAACTACTGTACGATCAAACAACCAAAAATTCAACCTTGAATATCCGACTCTCTCTCAAGAAATACTAGGAACCCTCATGAGATTGTGCTCATAAGCCCATATCTGTAATAAAAATGACAATCAAATTCATACACGTACTTGAATTGAATTGACGATGATGGAAGATAGTACCTCGACAATAACCATAAAGCCAACAAAAGACTTTTTGTTCCTACAAATCCTATCAAAACCATGATACATGAAAGAAAGGCCAGCTTAACCCTAGCCATAAGCTGCATGAGATCCATATCAGCAAGGGCCCTTAACATCGATAAATGAATGGCAGATTCAATACTGCATAAAATGGTCAACCCCAATAAGTATAGAAAAAATCCTTGAGTGTATTACTAGACCATTTCTCCACGAACCCATCGGGCATAATTCATCCAACAACTCCGAATCGGTTCAATCTTTATCTTGAATGGCTCTTTTAATGAAGGTTTCATACCTATTAACTATTGAATCTCATCATGTGTTAGGATATCATTAGCAAGAGGGACCGAAATGTCATGGTACCGAAGACCAGTTATAGCAGCAGAATCAACTGGGCCGATGGTCATTTCTCCCACAGGGAGGTAGAATGTATGGGTTGTGTCCATCCACCGTTCTAATAGTGCTTGAACCGTAATCCTATCTATCGAGCATTCTTTGGATGGTAGCTGCAAAATAAAGTTTTCAAAACCACACTCTTGGATGATCCGTTTTACCCGACAAGGCACTACATTGTACCATTGTCGGGTTTTGTAAACATACCGTCCACCCCGAACAATGCACCTATCGCACTGACATTTAACCAGGTAAGTTAATACCAAGTAAGTAAATCACCTTACAAATAATAATTTTTTTCTTTTCTCTTTGCATAAAGTCTACTATTTTCATAAAGTTACTGATTAATTTATGTTCCAATTTATTGATACTAAGTTAGTTACTAAATTTTTTATCCAATCCATTAGTTTATCCACTTTAGTACTAAGTTACTTCTTAAGTTTTGTTACAATTCATTGGCTTATCTACTTTTAATAATTAAATCATAGATTAAAAAATTACTCTTCTAAAATGATAATTTCCTTTTCATACTTTCTTTCTTTTCTTTATATTTTTTGCTCATATATAGACAACCTTGTGCTACTAAAACATTAAATTGTAGTATAGTTAAGCCTTACCTCAATTTTTTTTCTCAAACTGCGATGAAGCTTCATCCCAGCTAGAGGATCGACATTTCCATGTTCATGCCCTCGAATGTACTCTAGCAATTCAACGTAGTATTGCGCCCTCGATCTTGAAGCATGTTGTATCCCCTCATTTGCAAATATGAATGGTGTCTCAAAGTTCAAATGAATGAGAAATGGGCTATTAGATTTGTTTAAAAAAAGGGCTAAGAAACATTCAAAGTCAATAAAGCACAAAGCAATGCTAAGTAACGTGCATCAATAGTTCATGTCAATTATTATCACTTTATAGCATTGCAAAGCAATTGACATCAATAGTTCATGTCAATTATTATTACTTCGCCACATGCATATAGTAAATATTTGTGTGTCTAAAAATATTTTTTGTACTTCTAAAATATTTTTTTCACACAAGGGACAAGAGTACATAGGTACCCATACATGGTAAAAATAGCTAAATTTTTTACAACTTTTCCAAATATTTTACTGACTAAAATTAACTTTTTACAGATATCTTGGGTTAAAGAACCCAATCTAATTTAATTTTAGGTCTAGAACCCATATCATTTTCGAGTCTAGAAATCAATCTGGGTCTTGAACCCAAACCAACTCGGGTCTAGAACCCAAACCAATCCTGGTCCAAAGTCCAAATCATTTTCAAGTCTGAACTTAATCTGGATCTAAAACCCAAACCAACTCGGTTTCAGAACTCAAATTATTTTTGAGTCCAAAACTCAATTTGGGTTCAGAACTCAAACCAACTAAGGTTCAGAACCCAAATCATTCCAAGTCAAGAACCCAAACCAACTCGAATCCAAAACCCAAATCATTTTTTAGTCCAAAACTCAATCCAAGATTATTCAAGTCCAGAACTCGATCAGTGTCTAAAACCCAAGTCAACTTGGGTCCAGAACCCATTTACAAATTGATGTTACTTTTCTCTCTCTTCTATTGAAGTCTCAAATCACTCAAGCTGGGGGCAAACTGTAGACCCTTAATTTTAGACCTAATCGAGTCCGACCCTAATTAAAAGGGAGTTAGATCAAGTCTAAAGGTTTAAACTAGTCTGGAACAATTTTAAAATTCTAAAATGGTCTGGTACAATATTAAAATCCTCAAAAAAAAGTTGGCCCATGCCCAAATTTTGTCAAATCGATATGCTTGATTCCCCAAAGGCCTTGCCTGGGGCGAATTGGCGGTGCCAATTTGCCACAGGCCTTTCCTGAGCCAATTCACCACAGTCAACTAATCTGGCTCTTGGTTTATTAATTTCCTAATTGGGATTGGAATTTGTCTTAACCGTCAGATGAAGTGTATTATGTTTTGCTTTAAACCTAATTTGCCTATAAATGACAACGTTTTAATGTTGAAACAGGCATCAACAATTATCAAGGGATTGGCAGCAATAAGTAACAATTAAGAGGCAATGAGTAGCATATATTAGCAAGAATCAAACAGATAGTAATTTAACAAAAGGCACTAGCCAATACCTTCATTTATCCAGGCTTCCAAAGATAGGAATTTGGATCAATACATCGCATGGGTGGAACCAATGAATGCATGTTTGTTCTCTAAAATTCTACTTATTTAAACATTTAGAAGCTGTGTTTTTATTTTAGACATTGAATGTTAATTGTTTTTGATCCAGTAGCAAGTTAGTTTGAATTGTAGTTTTTTACAGACCTTAACAACAACAATCTAATTGATACATTATTTCACAATGGCTTAAAATTCAATTTGAACCTCTGATTTAATTATTAAATCCCTAGTTATTAAATTAAAAACCATAATCCTATTTTCTTAAATACCAAGAACTTTAGTTTTCAAAAATCCAAAACCCTAATCTATAATACCCTAGTACCCATAACATTAATATGTAAAATCCTAAACCAAATTTCCAAAGCCCTAATCTGTTTCCCAATTTTCGAAAACCATAATTCATTTTGCAAAATAATAAAAACCCTAATCTATTTTCCAAAATAATTAAAACCCTAAACCCCAAAGTCTAGAAACCTTAATCCTAAAAACCAAAATCCTAAACCTCATCCATTAGCCCCAAGCTTCCAAACCCTAATACATAAAAAACCCTCATCCAGTAGCCATGATCCCAAAACTTCCAAACCCTAATCTTATTTTCTAACCCTAAAACCATGATTTAAACCCATAAAATGTAAACAATAATTTTGTATATTTGATACTTTAAACTCTAGTTTTGATTATTTAATTTGTTCCATGATTTTTATGAATGGATTATTTATTTTTATTTAGTTTATAATGGATGTTTTATTTTAAATTATTATGCCTGAATGGTTTTATTTACATGGTTTAATGTCTTTATTGGTTTATTTTGTTTTTAAGATGTATGGGGTATATTTCCACTTTGTGGGTGCCTCGATTTTTATTATGCAATTTAATTTATCTTTTAAGGATTTTGGGACTTTAATACAATGATCATCTATTTCAATTTCATGTAGTATGGATGATGTCATAATTTGTAAAGAACTTAATAATATTTAGACCTAAAAAGGAGCTGGTTCCAATGAACCGGGCGTATGGGGGGTGTTGGGTCATTCTCACCTTTTCTATGCATACCCAACTTTTTGAACCTAATATTGTGTTGGAGATTCCTTAGGAATCGAGTCATCCACCCTTTTTTTTTCTTTCCTAACCCATCCAGGTGGCGACTCTATTTTTTCTGGGTTAGGCCTATGTTCTCTAAGGCCCTGAGCCTAACATGTCGAAGTCGCAAGAACCATTTTACATGTAGTGGGGGCAAAATTTTTTTATCATAATTATGTTTGTTCTTTTATTCTCCTCATTTTCTTTGTGTTATTTTTATTAATGGGAAATTTGTGCTCAAATTAGAACCCATAAGGGCTAAAGTTGAAGCTCCCCTAAAATAGCTATTTTAGTAGAGTTGTAATATCTTATTATCCCCACTACATTTGTGAATGTCATTCTCGTTAATTGCTTATGCATCTTGAATATTATCATTCATAAATAGTTATGGAATGATCCATAAAATCACACCTTTTCAAGTCATTCTAATGAAAAGATAAAACCAATCCAAGAAAAATCTTTCATTAAAATTAGTTTACAAAATTTAGCTCGGGCCCACCGTGATTTGTTTCAGTCTTTTGGGTACAAAATGTCATATTTTTATGAATTCAATTAATTTGGTTTTCTTTAATTTCCCTAAACTAAATAAACTAAGGTGTCAACTCTCCAATCTTTGCTTTTCAAAATAAAAGCCACTATCCCTTTTCAAAATAAAAGATATTTTTAAGCTCATACTTACCAAACTAACTAGAGACCGTATGGGCTAGTATCATATGGGACTTAGCCTAAAAAGAGAGCAATGCTCCAAATCCCTCGTTGAGGGCCAAGCTTGATACTCAGTCAGGGCCTCACAGTTAGAGACTCCACTGGGGACTAAACCTTTTAACAAAGCTACCTCCACTCCCGGTGAAATGGTTATTGCGACTCAACACTGTTAGGTTCTAGGCCATAGAGAACATGGACCTAAACCCAGAGAATAGGAGTCACCACCTTGATGGGATGAAAAGATAGAAAAGGGTAGATGACTCAATTTCTAAGAAATCCCCAACTCCTACAAGGTTCAGAAAGTTGGGTACGCATGGGGAAGGTGAGAAAATGGCCCAACATGCCTAGGTCATTAGAACCAGCCTCCTTTTTAGGTTTAAATACTATTAAATTCTTAAATTATTATGACATTATCCATATTACAAACATTATTAAAATAAAATCAAAATTACATTATAAATAAAATAAATCAAACGAAATGGGCACCTACAGAAGATGGTAACATGCCTTTACAATGTCTATAGTCCATAAAAATAAAATAAAATAGGACACCCACTAAAAGGTAAAAACATGTCCTTACAATTGTTCCAAAGTCCTTAAATAAAATAAATTACAAAAAAAACATGTCCCTTACAATTGTCCCAAAGTCCTTAAATAAATTAAATTACATAAACTAAATAAATTAACAAATAAGGCACCCACAGATGAAAACATGCCTTTTACATCTTTAAATTCCAAATAATAAAAATTACAATCCACAAACATATAAATTATAAAATTAGGGCTTAAGTAAAAGGAAACATATCTTAATATTAACCCATTAACGAAATATAGGGTAGAGTACATACAGTGGCTCCCTAGCCTGTTAATGACGGGGTCAAAGGAGTAATGTCTTTACGGGGGATTGAGGGTAGTGCTCCCAAAAGGTAAACAATTTACCATACTCATTAATGAGTTGTTGCCTCCAATATATAAGTTATTAATTTAAAATTAAGGTTTAATGCAAAATTAAGGTTTAATATTAAAACTAGGGTTTCCATAATTGATTAGAAAAGATTAGAGCCATAAATTAATGTAAAATAAACTTGCAAACAAACATCGGTGATAATTTTATAAACTGAATAGGTAGGAATGTTTAAAGATTATACCTGCATTGTTGGCTCCACCAAATATTAAATACTGAACCAAGCCATGCCAGTGAAATCCCACAGCATCTTCTGTTTGGATTATTCTAATTAGTTTGGATTAATAAGGGTTTGGGTCGACCAATATTGCATAAGGTTTCTTTCTTTTTGTCTCTTTGGTGTGTTCTATCTTTTTAGGTTACTACTGCCTCACTTAATTGCTAATTGGTAATGTCTTTGTCATAAAATCATTATATGCTTCTCTCTATTCTTTTTCCTTAGAATTTGTTCCCTTTTAATTGGTAATTCTGGCTATTGCTTACTTATTGTCACCTGATTATGGCCTCCCTCCTCTTTCCCCTTGTGGCTATTTGTTAATTGCCTTTTTATAAGCAGCACATTAGGGTAACCAATGTTAAACAATTCTAATCTACTTAGGATAATCCAAGTCATTTGAGTTTTAATAGAGCTAAAATTGTCTTCATCATGCCAATTTGTCATGAATTTTGGGCCGGTCAAATTGTTTTAGTGTAGACCCTTAACTTTGGCCCTAAGGTCGTCCGATCCTAATTAAAGAAGGCCAATCTAAATTCAGTCTGATTTTAAAAGTTAAACCTAGTTTCTAGCTTTGATTTAGGTCGGTCCAATTTTAAAAGGCCTAAAATAAGCTTGTTAAACCTTTAATGCTTAAAATGGGTCTGATATAAAATTAAAATCCCATACATGTCGACCCAAGCCTAAATTTTATCAAATCATCATGCCCAATTTGCCATAAGCATTGTGTTTTTTTTTCTATCATTTGTGTATTTATTTTTAGTGTAATTTTATTGGCTTTTAATTAATGTTTATTTAAATTTGTGTTTAAGTTTGTTTGAAGTGTTTGATCTAGATTCAAGTGCAACATAATGGAGCTTTTAACGCAAATTTGATGGATCAAAATGGTGGAAAAGCATGAAACACGACCAAGACACTTTATGGCTTAGTCATGTCCCTCATAAAAGGTATGAAAGATAAGGCAGAAGTAGGACACAGACATGACAAATTGGCTTGGCCGTGTCCCTAAGAGAAATTGGGCAGAGGCTGACACATTCAAGAGACACAGCCAAGCCACTGGCAGTGTGTGAGCAGGGATTTTCTGCCCCATTCCCGGTGGAATGGTTCTTGTGTTAGGAAATCATAGAGATCACTGCAAACAAAAACACGCAGCGGAAAAATATTTGATCTCTGATTTCCCACCAGGATCCATGCTGTTCGTTTAATTCGACAAAAGTGTTCAAAGAACTAACTTGTTGATGATTCGAAATCACAGTTTGGAAGAGATGCCTCGATCGCGAAACACCCTCTATCGCGTATCCACACGAATGCTACCGTTTGGAGTGCTAGCTCTCTGCAACGGCGAAGGCTGGAAAAACGTTTTCTCTAAAAACGTATTAGGGTTACCTTTTTCGTTCCTCTTTGTTTTTATTGTTACCTCTGAGAAGACTTAACGTCTGGAGTGAATATAATCACTCCAGAATCCAATTCAAAATTGGATACGGAAAGTCAAATTCAGAATCCAAGTCTAATTAGGATTCTGAATATATTATCTAATAATATATATATAAAAATGAAAATAATAATAATAATAAATATTAATATCTAATATTAATATTATTAATATTATATCCAGCCCAAAACGCATTCTTGTGTGTGACCCGATAGGCCCATATTAATTGGCAGTCAATTTAATCTCTATTAAATCAACAAGTCATAATTGGCCTCTAGCAAGGCGTTACAACTACCCAATTAATATAAGGAATGTCCAATTTGCCTAATAATAGTATATGCATTAATCCCTTTGTCACACGATATCTAGCTTGAACATAAGTCATGGTCAACGTCATACTTATATTGTCCAAACTTATGATTACTCGATCTCCAAGTAGACTGATAAAAACAAATGAAATTGATCACACTATCAATTCATTTGAGCACGGCCATGCATTTCACAGTCTCACTTATCGAGGGGCCCAAAAGATATCTCTCTCAAAGAGAGGGACAAATTCTATCTTGATTGTTCATTATCCTCTACATAATTTCTATCATATATGAACATAACCTTTATTACTATCCAGTTACGGATAATGTTTGATCATGTCAAAATATAATAGTCCTTATATTGGAAACTATGACAATCTCAAGTCAAAGAATTAATACATAACTATCATGAGATTTACTTATGACACTAACCCATGTAGTAATCTCATGATGGGTCTATCCAATACATTGTTCTCTAACAAGTATCTATGAAATTGATTTGTATCACTATACATATAACCATCTAATGATTATCAAATCAATGTTCATACTGGTTAAGAATTATTTTTTTTATCTCTATAACAATAATAAACCAGGGACAAATATCAAAATTGTGTAACATGCAAACAAACAATAATGATAATAAAACCTCATTTATTAATAATGAATGTATAACATAAAGATCCAAATAAATGGCCTAGGGCACATACACTAACAATCTCCCACTTGCACTAGGCCTACAAATCTCTAAGACCCATAGATCTAGTGTGCTGATCATGCTTGACCCGTGAGAGAGGCTTTGTTAATGGATCTGCTATGTTATCATTTGTGTCAACTTTGCATATCTTGATATCTCCTCTATCGATAATGTCTCGAATGAGGTGAAAACGCCTGAGTATATGCTTAGACCTTTGATGAGATCTAGGCTCTTTTGCCTGTGCTATGGCACCATTGTTGTCACAATAAATGTCCACAGGATTTGCAATGCTAGGCACCACTCCTAGCTCAGTGATGAATTTCTTCAACCAGACTGCTTCCTTAGCTGCATTTGATGCTGCTATATACTCAGCCTCTGTTGTAGAATCAGCCACAGTGCTTTGTTTTGAGCTCTTCCAACTAACAGCTCCACCATTCAATGTGAATGTAAAACCTGACTGCGATCTAAAATCATCTATGTCAGTTTGGAAACTAGCATCTGTGTAACCATTTACAACTAGCTCATCTTCCAAACCTCCATAAACCAAGAATACATCTTTAGTCCTTCGAAGGTACTTAAGAATATTCTTGACAGCTGTCCAGTGACCTTCACCAGGATCAGCTTGAAATCTACTAGTTGCGCTTAATGGATATGAGACATCTAGTCTAGTACATAGCATGGCATACATAATAGATCCTATAGCAGAAGCATAAGTAATCTTATTCATTCGATCTCGCTCATCAGATGTCATAGGACATTGACTCTTGCTGAGATGAATGCCATGAGACATAGGCAAGAATCCCTTTTTGGAATCTTGCATGTTGAACCTCTTCAACACTTTATCTATGTATGTACTTTGACTCAGGCCAATTATCCTTCTAGATCTATCTCTATAGATCTTTATACCAAGGATATAGGCAGCCTCACCTAAGTCTTTCATTGAGAAAGAATTCCCTAACCAAGTCTTAACCTTTTGCAAGGTAGGGATATCATTCCCAATGAGTAATATGTCATCCACATATAAGACTAAAAACACTACTGCACTCCCACTAACCATCTTGTAGACACAAGGTTCATCTTCATTCTTGATGAAACCAAAGTTCTTAACTGTTTCATCAAAATGAAGATTCCAGCTTCGAGATGCTTGCTTCAATCCATAAATGGATTTTTGAAGCTTGCAAACCTTTGTAGAATTCTCAGGATTTACAAAACCCTCAGATTGTGTCATATACACATCCTCAAGCAAGTTTCCATTAAGGAAAGCGGTTTTGACATCCATTTGCCATATCTCATAATCATAGTATGCTGCAATGGCAATGAGAATTCTAACAGACTTAAGCATAGCAACTGGTGAAAAGGTTTCATCATAGTCTATACCATGAGTTTGCTTGAAACCTTTTGCAACAAGCCTTGCTTTATAGGTCTGCACATTCCCATCCATGTCAGTTTTCTTCTTGAAAACCCATTTGCAACCAATAGTCTTAATACCCTCTGGAGGATCAATTAAAGACCAAACTTGGTTGTCAAACATAGATTGCATCTCAGATTTCATGGCTCCAAGCCATTTGTCTGAATCTGGACCTGACACAGCTTCTTGATAGGTAGTAGGCTCATCTTGATCTATGAGCATTACTTCACTATCATCAGTCACAAGAAATCCATATCTCTCTGGACGACGACGTGTCCTATCAGACCTGCGAGGGATTTGTGTTACATCTTCAGACTCCACAACTATTTGTGGTTCTGAAATAGGCTCTATAGACGGCTCAATGATTTCTTGTGGTACTTGAGTTTCCTCAAGTTCTACTATACTCCCACTAGTTCTCTTAGAAAGAAATTCTCTTTCCAAAAAGATCCCATTTCGAGCAACAAACACTTTGTTCTCTGAAAGAGTATAGAAATAGTATCCTTTAGTTTCCTTAGGATACCCCACAAAATTACATTTGATAGACTTTGGAGCTAACTTATCTGAAACTGGTCTTTTCACATAAGCTTCACAACCCCAAATCTTAAGAAAAGACAAACTAGGTGTCTTACCTGTCCATATCTCATATGGTGTCTTTTCAACCGCCTTAGATGGTACACGGTTCAGAATGAATGCAGCTGTCTCTAAGGCATAACCCCAAAAAGATAAAGGAAGATCCACTTGACTCATCATTGATCGAACCATATCTAATAGAGTTCGATTTCTCCTTTCAGAAACTCCATTCCACTGTGGAGTTCCTGGAGGAGTTAGTTGTGAAACAATTCCACAATCCCTTAGATGATCATCAAACTCTTGGCTCAAATATTCACCACCTCGATCTGATCGAAGTAGTTTAATTGTTTTACCAAGTTGATTTTGTACTTCATTTTGAAAAGTTCTAAACATTTCAAAAGACTCATGCTTATGTTTCATTAGGTAGACATAGCCATACCTACTGAAATCATCAGTAAAAGTAATGAAGTATCGAAATCCTCCTCTGGCACTAATGCTAAAAGGACCACATACATCTGTATGTATCAAGCCCAATAAATCATTAGCCCTTTCACTATGACCAGTAAAAGGATCCTTTGTCATCTTACCAAGCAAACAAGACTCACATGTTTCAAATGATTCAAAATCAAATGAATCTAATAATCCATCTTGATGGAGCTTAGAAATGCGTTTCTCATTTATATGGCTAAGGTGACAATGCCATAAATAAGTAGGGTTTAACTCATTTGGCTTAGTTCTCTTAGAAGTTATGTTATAGATATAATTACCATTAGAATCATCAAGATTAAGGATATAAAGGCCATTATAAGAATTTGCAATACCATAAAGCAGATCATTTTTATCAAAAATAGAACATTTCTTATTCTTAATAAAAAATGAATAACCTTCATCATCCAAAACAGATACTGAAATAAGATTCCTACTCATAGTAGGAACATAAAAGCAATTGTTCAAAATTAACAAAAACCCATTGGGCATAACAAGCTCATAAGTTCCTACAGCTATAGCAGCAACTCTTGCTCTATTGCCAACACGTAGGTCCACTTCGCCCTTCTTCAGCATCCTACTCCTTTTGAGTCCCTGCATATTTGTACAAATATGAGATCCACATCCGGTATCTAATACCCAGGAAGAAGGAATAGATAAATTAATTTCTATAACATAAATACCTGAAGATGTAGTCGCACTACCCTTCAACTTCTTTAACTCATCCAAATAGAGTTGACAATTTCTCTTCCAATGCCCAGGCTTGTTGCAATGGAAACAAGTCCCTTCCTTAGGAACTTTAGCCTTAGGTACAGGTTTTGGTTTAGCTTGTCCCTTGGACCCTTTAGCACCTTTTGCCTTACCCTTGCCTTTAGTATCTTTGGCTTTCTTTTTCATTTGTTTAATATTGACATTCAATATTTGGGTAGGCTTTTTGATATTCCCCTCAGCAGTTTTGAGCATACCATGTAGCTCAGGAATGGATTTCTCCATGTCATTCATGTTATAGTTCATGACAAACTGTGAGAAACTGCTAGGCAATGAATGTAGGATCAAATCCGTGGAGAGTTCTAAACTCAGGGGATATCCAAGTCTAGCAAGGTGATCTAGATAGCCTTTCATCTTCAAAACATGAACACTAACAGATTCACCTTCAGACATTTTGCAGTCAAATAATGCAACAGCGATGTTAAACCTATCTTGCCTAGCCTGTTGTTGGAAAGCTTGTTTGAGATGCACACTCATCTCATAAGCCTCTAAGTGTTCCAGATCCTTCTGAAGTCCTGGACACATAGTAGCCAACATAAGACATCCTATGTCATTGGAATCATCCACATGCTTCTTATGCTTACTCTTAGCAGCATTAGAAGCATCGGCAGGAGGTGGGTCAGGGATAGCTTCATCAAGCACGTAGGACTTTTTCTCTTGTTTGAGAACAATTCTCAGGTTCCTAAACCAGTCAACAAAATTAGTCCCACATTCTTTCAGTTTTTCCTTCTCAAGGATAGATTGCAGTGATAAGGTGGAATTGTTATTAGCAGCCATCTGTTGATAAATATGCAAAGTCAAATTTTAATTAATAATGAGGTTAAAATTATTTAAACTCCTACTAAAAAATATAACCCTCTAAAGAAATATTTTAGTAGGCTAAGATCCGTATTTCACTTAATTCTAAACTCAGCTTTGGCGTGACGCTTAAAATCAAGTTATTTAGGTAGGTAACATCTTTACCAATTACATCTCATGTAACTCTTAGTAATTATGGAATATTGACATCATATGTCATAGCATGTTGAATTCCATCTAATGCCTTAGGCCCAAAACCATTTTGATAGCCTAATTAAGTCTAACCAATTTTAAAACATATGAGTAGCACTATTACTCATCCTACTTAGCTAGGAATGTTTAAAGCATATTGCTTTGGCAATACCTACTTTAATACAATCTTAGTTTTGATAGGTGTTCAAAACGTGGATGACATTTAGACTTAAATTATTAATGAGGGTTCAACTAAATTATTATCATGTCTTGCATTACATATCATTATATTTTAGCATCCTATATGCATATATATAATTTATCACATAAGCATCATATACCAAATGACAAAATATGTAAACGTGACATAGCATGGCCAAACTAAATATGATCTTCAAGAGACCAAATGAAGATCATAAAGGCAACCCTAGGTGAAAAACCTATCTATTACAACACTTGCAATATTACATATCTTCAAAACTTGAGCTTGTGCTTCCATCACCATGGAACCATCTTCTCCTTGGTATGAATCTCCATCACAAACATTGTAGCTTGAATCTTCATATATTACAATAAAAGAAAATCTAACTACTAGTAAAATAAATTACAACAAAATAAACGACACGCAGGCCGTATTTACCCAAAATAAAGATATGAATAAACCAATCACATAGGTCATAAGGCCATGCTATGCACCATGCCAAGACATCAAACAAACATAACATATTCATCACCAACATGTTAAATAGAAACAAATATATTGACATTCTTAATGTCGCGGTAACGAACTATAGGGCGCGAACATACGGCGGTCCCGCTAGCCGGTTAGCGGGCGGGGCTCCCGCTGGCCGGTCAGCGAGCGGGGTTCCGAAGTAACGTTAATCTCATTAACATTTTTCTTTGGCGAAACCCTAAAACAGAACCGTTAATCTCATTAACCTTCTTACTGTTTTATTTCGAATATGTACAACCCATTACAGAATCATTACCAAATGTTTATATCACATATAAACTTAATCGTTTTCATCATATGAAAATCATTTTAATCAACCAATCATATATACGTGATCATCTCATGAAAACAAAATTAAAAACACCAATCCTTTCTCATCATATGAAAAATGAATTAGGGTTTTACAGAAACGAAACCAAAAACCAATCCTTTCTCATCATATGAAAAACGAATTAGAGTTTTATAGTTAACATGCCATACGTAAACAATATATATCACCATAATCATATCAACATGGCATTTTCGACTTAAACGAAAACAACAAGTGGCTCTGATACCACTGTTAGGAAATCATAGAGATCACTGTAAACAAAAACACGCAGCGGAAAAATATTTGATCTCTGATTTCCCACCAGGATCCATGCTGTTCGTTTAATTCGACAAAAGTGTTCAAAGAACTAACCTATTGATGATTCGAAATCACAGTTTGGAAGAGATGCCTCGATCGCGAAACACCCTCTATCGCGTATCCACACGAATGCTACCGTTTGGAGTGCTAGCTCTCTGCAACGGCGAAGGCTGGAAAAACGTTTTCTCTAAAAACGTATTAGGGTTACATTTTTCGTTCCTCTTTGTTTTTATTGTTACCTCTGAGAAGACTTAACGTCTGGAGTGAATATAATCACTCCAGAATCCAATTCAAAATTGGATACGGAAAGTCAAATTCAGAATCCAAGTCTAATTAGGATTCTGAATATATTATCTAATAATATATATATAAAAATGAAAATAATAATAATAATAAATATTAATATCTAATATTAATATTATTAATATTATATCCAGCCCAAAACGCATTCTTGTGTGTGACCCGATAGGCCCATATTAATTGGCAGTCAATTTAATCTCTATTAAATCAACAAGTCATAATTGGCCTCTAGCAAGGCGTTACAACTACCCAATTAATATAAGGAATGTCCAATTTGCCTAATAATAGTATATGCATTAATCCCTTTGTCACACGATATCTAGCTTGAACATAAGTCATGGTCAACGTCATACTTATATTGTCCAAACTTATGATTACTCGATCTCCAAGTAGACTGATAAAAACAAATGAAATTGATCACACTATCAATTCATTTGAGCACGGCCATGCATTTCACAGTCTCACTTATCGAGGGGCCCAAAAGATATCTCTCTCAAAGAGAGGGACAAATTCTATCTTGATTGTTCATTATCCTCTACATAATTTCTATCATATATGAACATAACCTTTATTACTATCCAGTTACGGATAATGTTTGATCATGTCAAAATATAATAGTCCTTATATTGGAAACTATGACAATCTCAAGTCAAAGAATTAATACATAACTATCATGAGATTTACTTATGACACTAACCCATGTAGTAATCTCATGATGGGTCTATCCAATACATTGTTCTCTAACAAGTATCTATGAAATTGATTTGTATCACTATACACATAACCATCTAATGATTATCAAATCAATGTTCATACTGGTTAAGAATTATTATTTTTTTTATCTCTATAACAATAATAAACCAGGGACAAATATCAAAATTGTGTAACATGCAAACAAACAATAATGATAATAAAACCTCATTTATTAATAATGAATGTATAACATAAAGATCCAAATAAATTGCCTAGGGCACATACACTAACATCTTGTGACTTTGGCACTGTTTAGGCTCAGGGCCTTAGAGAACACGGGCCTAAGCGCGGAGAAAATAGAGTCGCCACCCGGATGGGCCGAGAAAAAAAAAGGGGCGGTTGACTCGATTCCTAAGAAATCCCAACCCCCTAATGGGTTCAGAAAGTTGGGTACGTATGGGGAAGGTGAGAAACGGCCGAGCACCCCCACAATGCCTATGTCATTGGAACCGGCCTCCTTTTCAGGTCTTAATATTATAAAATTCTTAAATATGATAATATTATCCATACTACATGTAATAATTAAATTAAAGCATCATTATATTAAAATTAAAGCAACGTCCAAACAAAGCAAATAAATGGACACCCATCTGAGGATGGAAATATGTCCTTACATCATATATGTCTAAAACTAAATAGGACACCCACTAAAAGGTGTAAACATGTCCTTTACATTGATCCAAAAACTTTAGAATAAAATAAATTACATGATGCTCATGACATGAGGTACCCAAAATATGGAAACATACCTCTTACAATGTTTTGAAATCAAAACAAATTAATAAAAGTAAACAAACATTCATCATAAATAAAATCATATATCGAAATTAAATAAATCAAATAAAAAGGAAAAAATATTTTATAAAAATATAATATTTATTTTAATAGTAATAATAAAAATAATAAATAATAAAAATAATTATTAGGCGACGAAGTGGACATGTCGTTTTGCCACAGGAGCGCCCGCGGTGAATTGAGCATGCTAATTTTCCACAGGGCGTGCCTGCAATGAATTGGCATGGGCCAATTAAGCCAATTCATTGTCGAGCGTGCCCACGAACAATTGGCCCATAGCCCATGCCAGCGTCCTCGCAGCCCGCAGGCCTGTATGCTAATGCGTTGGCCAATTTCTCCAAAACCTTATTTAACTCAAAAGTTTTAATTTTTTTTCCTTAATAAAGTAGGTTTTTTTTAATTGCCTATAAATAACATGATTAAAATGATAGAAGGGACTCTTTTTTTAGGACTTTTAGTTGGACTTTTCTAAGACTTTAGAAATTTTGGAATTTAGTAATAGAAACCCTATCAGCAAAGAAAAGGCAAACAAGAAGCATCAAAGAAAAAAAGAATAAACTTACAAAGGCAGTGACCTCCTGCCTTACTCTTGCTCAGCCAGAGTCTTGACGTGCAAATTGTGGTCGAGCCTTCAAACGTAGGTATGTCTTCTAAATTAAATTCATGTAAACTTAGCATGAGAAGCTTTATGATGGTGCTTGTTCTTCATACAAATCCAATAATCTATTAGTTTTGGTAACTTGATCGTATTCAATTGATGCATGATCATTTAATTTAAATACTTCCACTATCAACATTCCATACAAATATTAATCAAATTTTCAATTCTTAAAAATAGTTTAAAAGTTCTCTTACAGTATCTATAATTTTTCCAAACCTTAATTGAAGAAACCCTAATTGTATGATAGCTAAATTCTATCCTTGATTTATACAGTAGCCTAATGATTTAAAAAAAATTAATGTGAGTTTTCTAAATCTAAACCCTAAACACCGAAACCCTAAATTATGTTTCTCTAAAAATAAAACCCTAATTGTATTTTCCTAAAACCTTAAAACTTTAATCATATTTTCTAAAACCCTAATTGTATTTTTCGAAAAGCTTAAAACATTAATCATATTTTCTTAAGCCCTAATTCACAAATTAAAAACCCTATCTTGTAAATCTATTATTTATATATGACACTTAAATGTAGGATTGATTACTAATGCATGTGTATCTATGATGTATCTTGATGGATGGTTTATTTATGATGAATGGTTGGTTATTTTTATTGGTTTATTTTGGTTTCAAGGATTGTAAGAGGTATGTTTCCATGATATGAGTACCTCATTTGTTGAGCATCATGTGATTTAATTGATTTTAAGTTTTGGATCAATGTAAAGGATAAATTTCACTAATTGGTGGGTATCCTATTTTATTTGTTTTCTTTCAGACATCGAACAATTTTAAAGGCATGTTTCCATCTATGGATGGTTACCTATTCATTTATTTTGTTTGAACTTATTGTGATTTTAATAAAGTTATTATCTATTATGATTGCATGTAGTATGGATAATATCATTATAGTTAATACTTTTATAATATTAAGACCTAAAAAGGAGGTCAGTTCTAATGAAGCGGGCGTTGTGGGGGTGCTGGGTCATTCTCACCTTCCCCATATATACCCAAATTTTCAAACCCAATACGGGGTTGGGATTCCTTAGGAATCGAGTCATCCACCCCTTTCTTTTTCCCGGCCTGTCCGGGTGGCAATTTAATTTTCTCTGGGTTATTACCCGTTGTGAGCGGGGATTTTTGCCCCAACTCCCTATGGAATGGTTCTTGCGACTTTAACACTATTTAGGCTCGGGGCCTTAGAGAACATGGGCCTAAACTAGGAGAAAATGGAGTCGCGACCTGGACGGGCCAGGAAAAAAGAAATGGGTGGATGACTTGATTCCTAAGGAATCCCCAATCCCCTAATGGGTTCAGAAAGTTGGATACATGTGGGGAAGGTGAGAAATGGCCCAGCACCCCCACAATGCCCAGTTCATTGGAACCGGCCTCCTTTACAAGTCTTAATATTATAAAATTCTTAAATATAACAGTATTATCCATACTAGATGTGATCATAAGAATAAGTAAATACTTTATTAAAACCACAACAATGTCCAAACAAAACAAGTAAATGGACACCCATCCGAGGATGGAAACATGTCCTTACATCGTATAATATCTAAAACTAAATAGGATACCCACCAAAAGGTGGAAATGTATCCTTTACATTGATCCAAAACTTTAAAATAAGCAAAATTACATGATGTTCATGATATGAGGTACCCAAAACATGAAAACATACCTCTTACAATATTTTGAAACCAAAGCAAATCAATAAAAATAACCAACCATTCATGATAAATAAATCATTCATCAAAGATATCAAACATCAATCAAAATATATAATAAACATTCATCTAATTTAAAAAAAACAATAAGTATATAAATTTAGGGTTTTTGCATCAATTAGGGTTTCTTGGGTTTTATGTTTAACAATTAGGGTTTTATATATACTGGATTAATTAATTGAGAAACATTTAATATAAAAGAAATAATATGGCTATTGGATGTTCGAGTTAGAGATTAGGTTTGAAATAAATTAGGGTTTGAATCTAAAGAATGAATGTTTTGGATTTAGGGTTTCGGAAGTTGTATGAAAACAATATTCAAAATTAAGGTTCAAATAAATAAGGTTGAAGATCATGAAAATAGGATTTTAATTTAGGTATTTGGAAAGAATAAGCTACTGTGAATCTCAGAAAAATAGATTTGCTTAGGGTTTTAAGAAAACAAATTATTGTTTGGTGGTTTTAGAAAAGTATAATTAGGGTTTTATATTTCAAAAATTAATTTTATGGGTATTAAGGTATTAGGGTTTTGAAAAAATACTTTTTAGGATTTTAAATAGAGTTTTAGATGGCAAGTAGAACAATCGATCAATATGCCTAACAAAACATCACCTATTATATGTTTAAATAATTGATCTAATTGAGTGATGAAGCTACTGTAAACATAAACAAGTAAGTAGAAATTCAAACCTCCATTGTTGGTTCCACCACAATTTTGAATTCTAGTTGAACAATAACAAAGACAGTGTGGGCTGCCTTTGATGGATTGTTTATTGCTTGCTGACTGTCTCTTCCTCCTTTAAGTCCAAGGTTCTGAATCTATTATGAAAAAGTCCGAATAATTCTTGAATAGAATTCCAATTCTCAAAAGTCCGATCTCCTTTTCTTTTTGTCTTTAATGGGTATTTATAAGAAAAATCAAAACCTAATACTATTGGTTAAGGAAATAAAAACTATTTAGGAAGTAAAATTAAAAACTAAGTAAAATAGGGTTTTAAAAAAACTACGTGCGGGTCGGGCTATTGGCGTGAGAAATTGCATTGACAAAAATTTGCTACGGGGCACAGGCCACAGGCCATTTCACCGCAGGTTGCCTGTGGCAAATTCGTCACAGGTTTTTCCTACGGCGAATTGGCCCAAGCTAATTCGTCTCTAATGATTTTTCGTTGCTGATTCTGTAGTAGCCGATTTTTATTTTTTTATTTTTTTATTTTATTATTATTTTTTATTTATATATTATTATTATTGTTATTATTTTTTTTAATAAATAAATAAATGAAAAGTAAATTAAATATTATATTAAAATAAATGATAAATGATAAATAATAAATAATATAAATAAATAATAAATAAAATAAATAGTAAAATAAATTAAAAAATATTAAATATTAAAAAAATAATATATACCACAAAATTATTTCAGATTGTTTTAAAAATATCGGACTGGACTGGATCTAAAATTAAGGGTCTACAGTTTGCCCCCTGCTTGGGCGATCTGAGACTACAACAAAAGAGAGCAAAAAGCAATGTAATTTTTGACTGAGTTTGGAGCCAAAATGGACTCCGTAACCAAGGTTGGTTTGAGTTTTGGACTAAAAAATAATTTGGGTTCTAGACCCAAGGTCAGTTCTAAATGCAAAAACAATTTAGATTCTGGACCCGATGTGAGTTTTGGACTCAAAAATAATTTGGGTTATGGACTCGAGGTGAGTTCTGGACTCAAAAATAATTTGGGTTTTGAACTCAAGGTGAGTTCTGGACTCAAAAATAATTTGAATTCTGGACCCGAGGTGAGTTCTGGACTCAAAAATAATTTGGCTTCTAGACCCAAGGTGAGTTCTGGACTCAAAAATAATTTGGATTCTAGACCCGAGGTGAGTTTTGGACTTAAAAATAATTTAGGTTCTAAACCTGAGGTGAGTTCTGGACTAAAAAATAATTTGGGTTCTAGACCCGAAGTGAGTTCTGGACTCAAAAATAATTTGGGTTATCTATAAAATAAAATGATTGTAGTTAGTAGGATATCAAAGAAATTTACAATACAAATTACATATTTTTTGCCATGCTTATATCCTCTTGCCCCCTGCGTGTAAAAATATTTTAAAAGTGACAAAATATTTGTAGAAACGCTAATATCTGAATAATTGAATTTACTATTAATTCATTGTGTATTTACTATTTACTCACTATTCACTAACTATTTATTTACTATTTATCAACAGTAATATTGAATTTTTTTTCACGAGAATTACTATTTTTTCCTTTTTGATTTTTGTCCTTTTCCTTTGCAATTTGCCTATATAAACGACTCATTTCTTTATTTCTTCAATACTCATCCACACTTACATATTTTCATAGTTAAAGCAGAGAATTAAGCAGAGAGTTAAGGAGAAGATGCATGCTTCGATATTAGGACCTCGATCCAATGCTGAGTTATTGGAATTTATTCGACAGCATGAAAATGAAACTGTAACTCTACTAGCTGGGATGCAACTTCATCGTAGTTCAAGTCAAAAAAACTAAGGTAACAATACAAATTAATATTTTAATAGCACAAATATGTATTTATTATTTTATCATCTCATTTTTTTTGCTTTTTAATAAAGATTTGGAAAAATAAATTAATTAGTGGACTACTTTTAAGAATTTAATAAATAAATAAATAGATAGATTAAAATAGATGGTGCACGCTGCTATGCTATATCAATTACCGTAAGTGCACGGGTCACCTAAGTAATAAAGTAGTGAGTGAGTTATCGTTCCACTGGGGACAAGGCCAAGTACTAGTGCAAATCTTAACTGTTGTTTAGCAAATTAATATTTTTGTGTGTTTTATAATTAAAGACAACTAATTTAAATAAATGCAAGCAAAGATAAATTGTGTGTTTGTAAAAAGGTTTGATGATAAAGATACTATCTAGATATTGAATCCTCCTAGCCTCAATTACATCACATGATAGAGTTGAATTGGCATTCCTCTAACTTAGATTAAAACCTCTCTCGAGTGAATTAACCCCTAATCACTGAGTAGAGTGTCGGAATCTCTTCTCAAAACACAATTAAATAGGTCATGCATTAAGAGCAAGGAACTATAAACCAAAGGATCTTGTAGGTCTATCTCTAGCACCCCAATCAATCCTCAACCCTTATGAGTAATCAATTCATATCAAGCTTTCTCAAGTCAATAATATGAAATGGCAACCAATCAATAAGCATGCTATCATCAATTGGCAATAATCATTAAGCATCATAAGAATAAAACAACTCAATCAATTAAAAGTATCCAATCATACAAATAAGCTAGGGTTCATTAACATCTAGATAGATAATGATTTAGTTCATGTTCAATACACTTAATACAACAGCAACAACAATAACATTAAAATGAATTAAAAGGAGAAAATAGAAAAACCCCTTTCAATGTGGCTTCTTCAATCTCCAGGAGCTGCCAATGGAAGATGCAGATGTTGGAGAGGTTGGAAATGGAGGATGAAGATGAAGAGTCAAGGAAAGTGTCACTCCCTCCTTGCCCAAAACGTGTATGCACAACCTCCTCCTCTCAAACCTCTCTTCTCTGCCTTTGTTCTCTGTTTTCTGCACAAAACTGTAGCCCTTTGCAGAAACTTAAACTCCTTTCAAAAACTCCCTCTTCTTCTCTTTTTATTTCCCTCCAAAGCTCAAGTCAATCTTCCAACTCACTTCCAACTCACCTTGTCTCCCATATTCCCTTTGTTCAATCTTTCTTTTCCTCAAATTAGGCAGCCTTTTCCTTTCTTTTTTCTTTCTTTTGACAAAAGCAATTGGTTTGTCTCCCACTTATTCCTCAATTCATGCAAAAGAGTCAAGGTTTTCTAAGGTGACACGGCCAAGCCATGAGTGGCTTGGCCGTGTCTCTCATTTCTCCTTGGGACACGGCCAAGCTAGTTGGCCGTGTCCATCACTGCCTTGCTTCATTTCTTTCTTTTCTCTTTGGTCTTATGGGGTGACAGGGCCAAGCTACATGACATGGCCAGTGGCTTGGCCATGTCACCTGGGTGTGTCACCTTTTGCCTGTTTCTTTTCTTCTTTTGTTCTTTGGCTAGGCATGGGACATGGCCAAGCTTGTGGCCGTGTCATGTGTCACGGCCACTGGCTTGGCCGTGTCACTTGCCAGTGTCAGCTTTTGTTCTTCATTTTTCCTTCTTTGCTTGGTTCTTTGGTTTTTACTCTTTGAGAGAGACACGGCCAGGGACTTGGGCATGTCGCCTGGCCGTGTCAGCTACTGCTTGATGATAATTTTGAGGGACACGGCCAAGCTTGCTTTGGCTTGGCCATGTCTTGCTTGATTCAAGCTCTTTCTTCATTGTTTTGATCCTCCAAGTGAATTTTTCCACTTTAACCTAAAATAAACACTTAAAACAAACTTTAAACAAAAATCAAATGATGCATTAACTAAAAACACATAGAAATCATACTAAAAACAAGTATAAAAGTACTCTTATCAATAGAACATAATGAATAAATTTAGTTTATGAAACAGTAGTATTGGTATGATGATATACTTACCTCGTGTTAACTTACATGACTCTGTGTTAGCACGATCGCTGTGTTATTCGGGGTGGAGGGGGTGTCTATAAAGCCCGATAATCATGGGCTTGTTTTTGGCATGAATCATTAGTTACTTTTTAAAGTGAGAAATCTATTTATAATAAACCTCTTAATTTAGTTTTAATCCAATATAGCATAAAAGCTACTTTAGTTGGTTGGATGGATTAAAGCCTAATTAATGGGAATTATCATGAACTGATTTCCATTTTTGAAAATATAACCATTGGTTAAAACGTCCGAGGTAATTATTTGAAAACAAAATGCCCCATGTTGGAATTTGGTAACCATATACCTAGGAAAAGAGACTCGCCATTTGTGTGTGGATGTTATAAGGTTGGAAGGAACGTCCTATTTGTCCTTGTTTTTTGATTGTTTGTGCATATATGCATACATTTGCATCTCATGTCATAGATCCTCTCTGTCTCACAGCCTAGATTACGATAGTTCAAAAGCTTACGACAATCTGACCTACGCCGGAAGTGAAGAAGCTAGCAATGACTCAATCACTTGCTCACCAAAAGCAATGGAGCCCGAACAAATTCAAAGATTGGTGGATGAATCCCTCAATGCCAAAATGGAAGAAATAAAAGAGGCCCTATCTGAGACCATGAAGAACCAATTGACTGCAATTTTAGAAAATCATGTCAAAGAATTTGCTAGCATTAAGAAGCCAAAGGACAAAGGGAAGACTAAAGTTGGTGAAGTGGTTTTTGATGATGAAATGTTGATCATTGATGATGATGATGATTGGGCTCAATACTACCAAGATCCTTAAGACAAGAAGAAAGAACCAAAGATCGTTGAAAGATCAACTATAGAGAAAACTGAAGCTTCTGATGTTGAAAAGATGATTGCTGATTTAGAAAAGAAATTTGAGAAGAAATTGAAAACTGAAGAAATGTCCGAAGTTGATAAATTATTTGAGCTAGATGAAGAAGTTTCGTACAATTTCAAAATGCCATCTTTTGCAAAGTTTGATGGAACCAAAAATCCTCATCTCCATGTAAAGCAGTATATCACTGCTATGCAGTATGCCCGAGCTACTAAGGCTCAAACTCTAAGGTACTTTATGCTCTCATTGGACCTTGTTGTCCAAAATTGGTTCAATACCTTAGATGATGGAACACAAAAGAGTTGGGATTTTCTATACAAGGCCTTCATCCAGGAATATGGATACAATGTCGAGATGGAAGTTATCTTAATGGAAGTGGAGTCCATTAGACAAAGGCCAAATGAGAATTTTGTGGACCATGTGAAACGATGGAGAAATAAGGCCGCTTTGCTCAAGAAAAGGCTCGATGAATCTGATCAAATAAGGATGATTGTGAGAGGGGTGTTGCCTAGTCTTCGAGAGAGGATGTCTCATACACTCATCCGTGATTTCAAAGGTCTCCTCTAAGCAGGTCTGCAAATTGAAGAATGGGAAAGAGAGAAGAACCATTTTTCAACAAGAAGGAACGAGAAAGGAAACTATCAGTCTAGTAGCCAAAGCATGCAAAAGGCAGTCGGTGTCAATGCTACTAACCAAGGAACAAGGAGGCAATTTTCGAAATTAGGGAAACTGATGTCTTGGGTTCTCAATAAACTTCAAAGAAAGGGATTGCTACAACCCTTAAATCCTCATCCTTTGCCTAACCCTCTCCCACCTAATTTCGATACTAAAGTATTTTTTCAGTTTCATCAAATGCAAGGGCATGACACAGATAGATGTGTAAGGTTGAGACATGAGATCCAAAATTTAATTGATAGTGGGAAGCTGCCCGAGCCCAACAAGCCAAACACTAAAGACAACCCATTACCTAAGTTCAATAGAGTACCACCACCGGCAACCTTCATGATTGGAGGAGGTTTGCATGAAGATTTTGTCATGTCTTCTTTTCAAGATGTGGGTGGAGAAGCAACCAAAGAAGAAGAGGTATTTGGCAAAATTAAACAAGCTATGGTGAGTAAAGAAGTAGCAATTTGTGTCGTCAATGGGTTTTGGGATTCAAGCGATGGTGAGGATGATCTTGTATCCAAGAAAGAGGAATGGACCTGGTTCAAGCCCGAAGAAGATGAAGTAATGAACACTAGATCCTACAAGACTTATGCAAGGCCATCGCCTAAGGAGGTAGAAATTAATAAGGGAAAGGAAGTTGAAGTAAGAAATAATGAAGAGGAAGATGATGCTGTGCTCACGCAATTGAAAAGAACCCAAGCAAGTGTTAGCATTTGGGACTTATTAGCTACTTTTAAAAAGCACCGAGAAACTATGGCCAAAGCCTTAGCTAGCATGCCAATTTCTACCTCCACAACACCGAAGGAGCTGATCAACTTTATAAAAACTGGAGGGGTACTAAAATGTGAAGATATTTAAGAGAAGAGTGAAGTTAATATGGGAGTGGTTTCTTTCTTAGATGTGGATTTACCGGAGGAGGGGAGAGATCACATCCTCCCTCTCTTTATCAAAATAGAAATCAAAAGGAAAAGGACTCCATGTGTAATGGTCGATGATGGGTCCGCCATAAATGTTTGTCCACTTAAAATATTGCCAAAGCTAGCCATGTCAACAAGTGATCTAAACCCGACCGAGGTAACCATTCGAGCTTATGACAACACTAAGAGACATGCTGAAGGAACTTTCAAAACTGTTGTTAAGGTCGGTCCAATTGAATCTATTGTTGAATTTGTTGTTTTAGACATGCCTTCGCCCTACTCTTGGGACGACCATGGTTTCATCCTCTTGGTGGAGTTCCTTCCACCCTTCATCAAAAGATCAAGTTCCCTAACGGAGATGAGACAGTGGTCATCGAGGTCGAAGATAATGAGATTGTTAACACTCTGATGATTGAGAGGTTGTAGACCCTTAATTTGTGACCTAGTCCGGTCCAATATATTTTAATTAGTCCAAAATAATTTTGTGTTGTCCAATATATTTTAATTAGTCTGAAATAATTTTTGTTACCTTAATTAAATAATATTTGATTTAGTATCTAATTTTTATTAATAAAAAATAAAAAATAATAATAATAAACAAAAAATAAAAATAAAAATCGGCGACGATAAAATCATCGCTGAAAATCAGCGCGAGACGAATGGCCGTGGGCCATTTCATCCGCAGGAGTTTCCTGCTGGCAAAATGGCCCTCAGGCCAATTCTCACCCGCAGCCCGTAGCTAGCTGCGGCAGTTTTTTTGCCAGCGCAATTTTTCCGCAGCAGTTTTTTTTCGCCAGCGAAATTTTTTTAACGCAAATTTTTTCGAAACAAAATACAATTAGGTTTCGGTTTCCTTTTCTTAATTAATGTTATATTCTGTGAATAACCAAAATTAATCCAAAATATCTTCTATAAATAAGACCAAAAACAGCACAAAAAGGGATAGGAAATTTGGAAGAAAAATTGAAACCGAAATTGAGGAGGAAAACTTTAAATCAATCGGACTTTTTGAGAGAGCAAACAAGCAATTCAATCCATCAAAGGCAGCAAAGCTTGTCTTTGTTCTTGTTCATCCAAGAAGTGATTTTTGGTGGAACTAACAAACGAAGGTATGAATTTCTTTATTTGTTTCATTATTTCACAGTAGCTTCATCATTCAAAAATCTTAAAATTGTTGTTTCTGTTTCTTCAAAATAAAAAAACTCTAGAACCTCAATCCACCTTTTCTAAAGTTTAAAAACCTTAATTCGTGTCTTTGTTTTCCAAAATCTTAAAATTATTATTTTTGTTTCTTCAAAATCTCAAAATCCTAATTTGTTTTTCAAATTTTCAAAACCCTAAATTGAATTTGTTTCTTTCCAAAAACCCTAAAATATATCTTTTCTGTTTCTATAAACTTTAAATCATTTTGTTTATTTTCAGAAAACTTCATAAAACTATAAATTATTTTTTTCAAATTCTAAAATCAAATAGATTCTCCAAAACCCTAATTCAACTTTAAAACAAAACACTAAACCCTAAACTAGCTAACCTAAACCCTAAAGATTTCTTAAACCCTAACTCCCTTAAAACCTTAAACCCTAATTTTTTCTAAACCCTAATCCTTTGAACCTTAAAACCTTATAAATCTAAAATTCAACACAGTAAGTAGCTAATAATCATCAATTCAATATTTTAAAGTGTTCAAACCCTAATTTCATGATTTCACTCCTCAAACACTAATTTGGTTAATCAAAGAATTTTATCAACCTCTTAAATTATAAAACATTAATCCATTTCAATTCCTTTAAAACTCACAGTAGCTTAAACACATAAATTCCAAAACTCTAAACACATGAAATAAAGAATCTTAAATAGAAACAGTAGCCCTAATTTGAATCTTTACTTGCTTTCTTCAATTTTATACTTGTTTATGCTTTGATTTATTTTATATGCTTTAATTTATTTAAGTTCAATGCTTGGTTTATTTAATTTATCATGGATGGATGTTTACTTTCTATTGATATTTAATACCTTTGATGAATGATTTATTTATGATGAATGGTTATTTACTTTTATCGATTTATTTAGATTTCCAAATGTTGTAAGAGGTATGTTTCCACTTGGTGGGTACCTCATTAGTTGAATATCATGTAATTTAAATTGCTTTTCTATTTTAGAACCAATGTAAAGGACACGTTTCTACCTTTCGGTGGGTGTCCTATTTAGGCATGGGATGTAAGGACATGTTTCCATCCTCGGATGGGTGTCCATTTATTTGCTTTGTTTGGACACTGTTTTGATTTTTAATATATCGATGCTTTATTTTAATTCTTGTGTGTAATATGGATAATGTTGTTATATTTAAGAATTTTATAATATTAAGACCTGTAAAGGAGGCCGGTTCCAATGTACCCAGCGTTGTGGGGTGCTGGGCCATTTCTCACCTTCCCCACACGTACCCAACTTTTTGAACCCATTAGGGGGTTGGGGATTCCTTAGGAATCGAGTCATCCACCCCTTTCTTTTTCCCTGCCCATCCGGTTGGCGACTCCATTTTATTTGGACTTAGGTCCGTGTTCTCTAAGGCCCCGAGCCTAAACAAAGCCGAAGTCACAAGAACTATTCTACTGGGAGTGGCGGCGAAAATCCTGGCTCACAGTGGTGACTCCATTGGGGATAAGAGAAGTTGATTCCATTGGTCTTTATATTATTCTATTCTTTCTTATAATGATATTATCCATTGCATCATATTAGTTTGAATCGTGTGCGTGAGTTAGGACGCCCGTGTTACCCGTGTTGTGTTATGTAATTGATACCATACTTTCACTCAAGGTATGGAGATCGAGCATGGCATAACCACTCATAGCCTCGTACCATTTGGTATATACTTGCTATGGGAACCTAAGCCTTTTAACCCAAAGACTAAAGCTCATGTAATTGGCCTAGTTACTTTCCTTTGGTTTTTACCCCAAATGCATGTTGTTTGACTATGGTTAATTTATCTTGGCTTACATCATGGCTTATTTGGTTTGTTCTTTTTCTAATATGACCTAAGTACATTGTAAGCTCAAAATAAACTTTTCTCTAAATCCAAAAGACCAAAGATATTTTCAAAAAGTTTTCAAAATGGTCATTGGACATAAAACTTTTCTAAAAACAAAACAAAATTCTTTTGCTCATGGCCCAAATACTAAGCCCAAAATTCATTTTTTCTAAAATCTTTTTACAATGGGCTTAGAAACAAATATATTTTCATCCAACCTTTTCTTACAAAGAGCTTGCAAAAATATTTAGGTCAATTACGAAATACCAAAAACCAATTGTGAGCCTAGTTTATACTAAGAATAATTAACCATGGGCTTGTTTTTGGCATGAATCATTGGTTGCTTTTTTAAGTGAGAAATATATTTATAATAAACCTCTTAATTTAATTTTAAACCAATATAACATAAAAGCTATTTTAGTTGGATAAATGGATTAAAACCTAATTATTGGGAATTATCATGAACTGATTTCCATTATAGAAAATATAACTATTGGTTAAAACGTCTGAGGGATATATTCGAAAACAAGATACCCCATGTTGGTATTTTGTTAACCATATACCTAGAAAAAGAGGCTCGCCGTTCGTGTGTGGATGTTATAAGGTTCGAAGGAGAGTCCTAATTATCTTTTTTTTGTTAATTGTTTGTGCATACGTGCATACATGCATACATGCATCTCATATCATTGATCCTCTCTGGCTCATAGCCCTGGATTATGACAGTTCAAAAGCTTACGACAATCTAACCTATGCCAGAGACAAAGTATCTAACAATGACTCAATCACTTGCTCACCAAAAGCAATGGATCCCGAACAAATTCAAAGAATGGTGGATGATGCCCTCGATGCCAAAATGGAAGAAATAAAAGAGGCCCTAACTGAGACCATGAAGAACCAATTGACTGCAATTTTAGAAAATCATGCCGAAGCATCTGCTAGCACTAAGAAGCCAAAGGACAAAGGGAAGACCAAAGTTGGCGAAGTGGTTTTTAATGATGAAAAGGTGATCATTGATGATGAGCATGATTGGGCTCAATACTACCAAGATGCTCAAGAGAAGAAAAAGGAACCGAAGATTGTTGAAAGATCAACTGTGGAGAAGACCGAAACTTTTGATGTTGAAAAGATGATTGCTGATCTAGAAAAGAAATTTGAGAAGAAATTGAAAACTGAGGAAATGTCTGAAGTTGACAAATAATTTGAGTTAGATGAAGAAGTCCCGCACAAGTTCAAGATGCCATCTTTTGCGAAGTTTGATGGAATAGGAAATCCTCATCTCCATGTGAAGCAGTATATCACTGCTATGCAGTCTGCCCGAGCTACTAAGGCTCAAACTCTAAGGTACTTCATGCTTTCATTGGACCCTGTTGTCCAAAATTGGTTCAACACCTTAGACGATGGAACACAAAAGAGTTGGGATCTGCTTTACAAAGCCTTCATCCAACAATATGGATATAATGTTGAGATGGAAGTTACCTTAATGGAAGTGGAGTCCATTAAGCAAAGGTTGAATGAGAATTTTGTGGATTATGTGAAGAGATGGAGAAACAAGGTTGCTTTACTCAAGAAGAGGCTCGATGAATCCGATCAAATAAGGATGATTGTGAGAGGGGTGTTGCCTAGTCTTCTTGAGAGGATGTCTCATACACTCAGCCGTGATTTCAAAGACCTTCTCCAAGTGGGTTTGCAAATTAAAGAATGGGAAAGAGAGAAGAACTGTTTTTCAACAAGAAAGAACGAGAAAGGGAACTATCAGTCTGGTAGCCAAAGCATACAAAAGGCAGTCGGTGTCAATGCTACTAACCAAGAAGCAAGGAGACAGTTTTTAGAATTAGGGAAACCGATGTCTTGGGTTCTCAATAAGCTTCAAAGAAAGGGATTGCTACAACCCTTAAATCCTCATCCTTTGCCTAACCCTCTCCCACCTAATTTCAACACTAAAACATTTTATCATTTTCACCAAATACAAGGGCACGACACGGATAGATGTGTAAGGTTGAGACATGAGATCCAAAATCTAATTGATAATGGAAGCTACCCGAGCCCAATAAGCCAAACACCAAAGACAACCCATTACCAAAGTTCAATAGGGTACCACCGCCGGCAACCTTCATGATTGGAGGAGGTTTGGATGAGGATTTTGTCATGTCTTCTTTTCAAGATGTGGGTGGAAAAGCAACCAAAGAAGAAGAGGCATTTGTCAAAATTAAATAAGCTATGATGGGTGAACTGGTAACAATTTGTGTTGTCAATGGGTTTTGGGATTCAAGCGATAGTGATGATGATCTTGTATCCAGGAAGGAGGAGTGGACTTGGTCCGAGCCCGAAGAAGATGAGGTAATGAACACTAGATCCGGCAAGCCTTATGCAAGGCCACCACCTAAGGAGGTAGAAACTAATAAGGGAAAGGAAGTTGAAGTAGGAAATAAAGAAGGAGAAGATGATGCTGTGCTCAAGCAATTGAAAAGAACCAAAGCAAGTGTTAGCATTTGGGACTTATTAGCTACTTCTAAAAAGCACCGGGAAACTATGGCCAAAGCCTTGGCTAGCATGCCAATTTCTACCTCCACGACACCAGAGGAGCTGATAAACTTCATAAAAATTGGAGGGGTAATGAAGTGTGAAGAGGTTTAAGAGAAGAGCAAAGTTAATATGGGAGCAGTTCTTTTTCAGATGCGGATTTATCGAAGGAGCGGAGAAGGGAAGAGGACTCCATGTGTAATGGTCAATGATGGGTCTGCCATAAATGTCTGTCCACTTAAGATATTGCCAATGCTAGCCATGTCAACAAGAGATCTAAACCCGATCGAGGTAACAATTCGGGCTTATGACAACACTAAGAGACATGCCGAAGGGACTTTCAATGCTGCTGTCAAGGTTGGTCCAATTGAATCTATTGTTGAATTTGTGGTTTTAGACATACCAGTTACCTTCACCTTACTCTTGGGGAGACCATGGTTTCATCCTCTTGGTGGAGTTCCTTCCACCCTTCATCAAAAGATCAAGTTCCCCAACGGAGATGAGACAGTGGTCATTGAGGCTGAAGATAATAAGATTGTTAATGCTCTAATTATAGAGAGGCCTCTCAATGGTTTTCAAGTAGCTGCAATTTCTGATGATGAAGTATTGGACTCCAAAGTCTTGAATATGATGAAGAAAATGAACTACCTTCCCGGAGCTGGTCTTGGAAAGGGTAAGGTCGGTTTGACAAAGCTACCAGATTTTAAAACTCAAACTTCCAAGGAAGGGTTGGGATATGATGAAAACAACGATGTCCAGCCAAAGAAGAGTGAGAAGATGAGCTTCCCACCACTTGAAGAGATTTTTGTTAAAGCTCCAGATATGGGACCACTCCAAGGAAAGCCCGAGCCAATCATGTTCATGGGAAAGTTGATCCCTGGTTTTGAAATTTTTGCAGATGTGGCTGAGCTAGTGTACCAAGTGAAGAAAGAGCTCACCCTGTTAGCCAACAAAGAATCCAATCCAAAAGAGAAGAATCAAGCTGTCCTGAAAGCCAAGATGACTCCAGAGGAGATTACTGCCCTAGTTGAGGAAAAGTTTGAAGACATCCTGCCTTATGATTTTGAGAACAATGATTTTAATTTTGATTTTAATTTGTCTGCTTTGTATCAGGATGATGATGTTTTCTTTTCCAAAATGAATGTAATAAAGTCTGATTTTTCTTACTTGTGTGATGTTTCTCCTAATGGTTGCATACATTCAAATAACAGTTACATGAGCATCTTTAATATTAATTCTGTTAACACACAATGATTAAATTTGGGAACAATCAAAAATCCTAAAAACATTAGCCTAGCATCTGACCTTACTCTTGAGGAGAGAGAGAGAGATTTGAAAAAATATTCAAAAAGTATGAAGAAGTGTTTGCTTGGTCTTCTGAGGATATGCCTGGAATAGATCGAGACATAGCCGAGTATCATATTCCTACTTAAACTCACATGAAACCTGTCAAACAAAAGCTTAGGCGATTAAGACCTGAGTGGGCTGAATTGGTTAAAGAAGAGGTCACTAAGCAAATACAAGTGAAGTTCCTTGAAGTGATAGAATATCCAGATTGGCTAGCCAACATAGTACCCGTGCCAAAGAAAGATGGAAGAATAAGGGTTTGTGTGGACTATAGAGATTTGAACAAGGCTTCCCCTAAAGATGATTTTCCTTTACCTCATATAGATGTTCTCATTGATAGTGCAGCCTCTAGTGTGCTACACTCATTTGTAGATGGATTTTCTGGATACAATCAAGTGTTAATGGCCCAAGAGAATAAAGCCAAAACTGCTTTCATTACTACATGGGGTATATTTTGCTATAGGGTGATGCCGTTTGGCTTAAAGAATGCTGAAGCAACCTATCAAAAGATGGCCACCATATTATTTCATGACATGATGTACAAAGAAGTTGAAGTATATGTTGATGATATGATGGTTAAATCAGATACAAGGGAACAACACTTCCAAAACTTAGAATTATTCTTTGATAGAGCTTTGAAATACAAGCTAAGATTAAACCCGAAGAAGTGTGCGTTCAGTGTTACCTCAGGTAAATTATTGGTACATGTGATTGGTCCGAATGGCATTGAGATTGATCCTGAAAAATTTAAAGCAATAAGGGATATGCCACCCCCTAAGATGGAGAGAGAAGTTCGGGGATTCATTGGTAAATTACAATACATTAGCAGATTCATAGCAAAACTCACAACAATTTGTGAGCCTATCTTTAAATTGCTTAAAAAGAATCAGTCGATCATATGGAATGAAGAATGTCAAAAGGCCTTTGAGCGAATAAAAGAGTATTTGTTGAATCCACCTATTTTAAAACCACCTAAACCTGGCAAACCTCTATTACTATACTTAGCAGTAGAAGAAGAGTCAATAGGAGCCATGCTAGCCCAAGCAGATGAGTCAGGGATTGAGCATGCAGTTTACTATTTGAGTAAAATGCTCCTACCTTATGAAATTAAGTATAGTATCATTGAAAAGACCTGTATAGCAGTGGTTTGGTCTTCTAAGAAGTTGCGGCATTACTTTCAATCGTATAGTGTGCAAGCAATTTCCAGGTTGGATCCAATGAAGTACTTAAGGGAGACACCCTCTTTGGTTGGGAAATATGGTCGATGGTTGATAATATTAGTAGAATTTGAGATTGAGTATGTAACCAGGAAAACAATCAAAGGTAGAGCGGTGGCAGAATTCTTGGCCCAATAACCAATACCAGAAAACGAAGAGGTAATCTTGGAATTTTCGGATGAACATTTAGAGGCAATTGAAGTACAAGGGTGGAAAATGTATTTTGATGGAGCAGTAAACAGGAAAGGAGCAGGTTTGGGAGTTATATTAGAATCGCCCGAAGGGGAACTTAACCCTTTAGCCAAAAAGTTGAAATTTAAGGCAACCAATAATATGGTGGAATACGAAGCTTGTATTTTTGGTTTAGAAACCCTAATGATTATGAAGGTGGATAAGGTGGAAGTTTTTGGCGATTCATTACTAGTAGTATCCAAAGTAAATGAAGAGTGGAAGTTGAAAGAAGAAAAATTAAAATCATACCACCATTACCTGACCATGATGAAGAAGAACTTTAAGGAGTGTTGGTTTATACACCTATCAAGAGAAGAAAATAAGATGGCTAATGCCCTGGCCACATTGGCTTCATTATGGGAAAACCCTGTCAGCTTATTTCTTAAGCCACTGATTTTGACCAGTTCATCAACTCCTTGCTAAGAATATGAAACAATTATGGAAATTGACATAGACCATGATGCATGGTATGATACTATAAGGCGATTTTTGGAAGAAAGAGAATACCCGCTGGGGGCAATAAAGAAAGAGAGAAGAGCCATAAGGCGGTGGTCATTGTAATACATCACGTTCCATGGAGAGTTATATCAAAGATGGCCTGATGGGGTGCATTTTAGATGTTTAAGAAAGCCTGAAGTGGAGCACATCATGTCAGAGACACATGCAGGAAGTTGCAGTCCGCACATGAGTGGTTTGGCCCTAGTTAAGAAGATTATTCGACATGGTTACTACTGGTTGACCATGAAGAGAGATTGTATCTAGTTTGTAAAGAAGTGCCAATGATGTCAAATGTATGGTAACTTGAATCACATGCCTCCTGAAGAATTGCATTCTATGTCTTCACCCTAACCATTTGCCACCTGGGGTATCGACATTATAGGAGAGGTACATCCGACAGCCTCAAATGGTCACCGTTTCATTGTGTTAGTAGTAGATTATTTTTCAAAGTGGGTCGAAGCTAAATCCTTCAACAAACTGGGTGCAAGTCAAATGGCTAGATTTATTGAAAAGAACCTCAACTACAGATATGGGGTCCCGCACAGCGTGATATTAGACAATGGGGTACAGTTTCAAGGAGCAGTTAAGGATTTATTCACAAAGTACAGAATCCATCATCATAGATCCTCTCCTTATAGACCAAAGGCTAATGGTGCAGTAGAAGCAACAAACAAGACAATTAAGCAAATTCTATCCAAGATGACCAAGACTTACAGGGATTGGTCAGAGATGCTTCCCTTTGCTTTATGCTTCCCTTTGCTTGATTTATTTAATTTATCATGGATGAATGTTTATTATATATTTTGATTAATGTTTAATATCTTTGATGAATGATTTATTTATGATGAATGGTTATTTACTTTTATCAATTTATTTTGGATTTCCAAATGTTGTAAGCGGTATGTTTCCACTTTGTGGGTACCTCATTAATTAAGTTCTATGTAATTTAAATTGCTTTTATATTTTAGACCAATGTAAAGGACATGTTTCTACCTTTTGGTGGGTGTCCTATTAGTTTAGACGTGGATGATGTAAGGACATGTTTCCATCCTCGGATGGGTGTTCATTTATTTGTTTTGACATTGCTTTGATTTTAATATAATGATGCTTTATTTCAATTATTATGTGTAATATGGATAATATTGTTATATTTAAGAATTTTATAATATTAAGACCTGTAAAGGAGGCCGGTTCCAATGAACCGGGCGTTGTGGGGGTGTTGGGCCATTTATCACCTTCCACACACATACCTAACTTTCCAAACCAAACTTTATTTGGTTTCAATTTTTTTTCCTAATTAATTTGAGTTTCCTTAAACCATTAGAACTAGACATATAAATTTTCCTATAAATAACATATTAAAGGACAGAAAGAGGGGGATTGGACTTGATTTTAAGGGGTGAAACTCTTGGAGAATGAGAACTTTGAATTTGGGACTTCGGATTTGAGAGTAGCAAGCAAAGCCATCAACAATTTATCAAAGGTAGCAACTTTGCCTTTGTCTCCATTCATCCAAGAAGTAATTTTTTGTGGAACCAACGTACGAAGGTTTGAATCTCTAATTTCTTTTTAGTTTCTTATAGTAGCTTTGTTCTTTTGATTCATAAGATTATACACACAAAACCTTAATCTATAAATATGTAGTAACGTTGATCTTTGTTTCAATGACATAAATGATCTTTTCTGTTTCTCCTAAACCTCAAAAAACCCTAAAAATACTTTTCTGTTCTTCTAAACCTTAAAAACCCTAAAAATACTTTTTTGTTTCTTCTAAACCTTAAGAACCCTAAAAATACTTTTCTGTTTCTTCAAAACCTTAAAACCCTAAATTGTTCCTTTTATTTCCAAAAACCCTAAAAAATATTCTTTTATTTCTTAAAACCTTAAATCATTTTTCCTATTTCCAAAAGCTTTTAAAAAACCCTAAATAGTTTTCTTCTAATTCTTTTCCAAAATTTCCAAATGTTTTGTTAAATATCCAAACTCTAAACCCCTTTTACAGTTTCTAAAATCACAATTACTTTATAAACTCTACACTATTTTCTTCAAATTCCTTCAAAACCGTAAACCCTAGTTTTCCCAAACCCTAATCCTTAAAACCTAAAAATATTATAAACCTAAATATTCAAACCCAATATAGTAAATCCAAAATAATAATCCAGTAGCTAAGAATTATAACGCTAAATGTTTTAAAGTATCCAAACCCTAATTTCATAATTTTACCCCTCAAACCCTAATTTGATCAATCAAAGAACCTTACTAATTTCTTAAATTACAAAACCCTAATCCATTTCAAGTCTCTTAAAACTTACAGTGGTTAAGAATTACAAACCCTAATAATATTAAAATCCCAAAACCCTAAATATTAATTAAAGAACTTTAAATGGAAACAGTAAACCTCAATTTGTATCTTGCTTTCTTTATTTGATTATGTTGTTCATAATGTGCTTTAATTTATTTTCAATGCTTGATTTATTTAATTTATCATGAATGAATGTTTATTATATATTTTGATTAATGTTTAATATCTTTGATGAATGATTTATTTATGATGAATGGTTATTTACTTTTATTGATTTATTTTGGATTTCCAAATGTTGTAAGAGGTATGTTTCCACTTTGTGGGCACCTCATTAATTAAGTTCTATGTAATTTAAATTGCTTTTATATTTTAGACAAATGTAAAGGACATGTTTCTGCCTTTTGGTGGGTGTCCTATTAGTTTAGACGTGGATGATGTAAGGACATGTTTCCATCCTCGGATGGATGTCCGTTTATTTGTTTTGCTTGGATATTGCTTTGATTTTAATATAACGATGCTTTATTTCAATTATTGTGTGTAATATGGATAATATTGTTATATTTAAGAATTTTATAATATTAAGACCTGAAAGGAGGTCGGTTCCAATGAATCATGTGTTGTGGGGGTGTTGGCCCTTTTCTCACCTTCCCCACACTTACTCAAATTTCCAAACCCGTTAGGGGGTTGGGGATTCCTTAGGAATCGAGTCATCCACCCCTTTCTTTTTCCCTGCCCGTCCAGGTGGCGACTCTATTTTCTCCAAACTTAGGTCTGTGTTCTCTAAGGCCCTGAGCCTACACAGTGCCGAAGTCTCAAGAACTATTCCACCGGGAGTGGGGCAAAAATCCCCGCTCACAAGTAGCATCTACTCTCTTTAAACATATTCATAGTTCACATAACTTATGAACTTTTATAAGTTTTTCATAAACACTAAACCCTAATTCGTTTAAAACCTTAAGCTACAAACATTATTTTTTTTATAAATACCAAACTTTAATTTATTCTTTCTAAAAACCCTATTTTCATGATGTTAATCCCAAAACCCTAATTTTGTGATGTTAATCGCAAAACCATAATTTTGATTAAAAAATACTAATTTAAGATATAAACCCTAAATTTATACATTTATTACTTTATTTAATTTTAAAATAGATTATGTAGTTTATTATATGTCTTGATGATTGATTTATTTAATTTCAATATTTGACTTGTTTATCATGAATGGATGTTTACTTTTATTGATTTGTTTTGATTTCAAAACTTTGTAAGAGGTATGTTTCCATATGTTAGGTACCTCATGCATTAAGCATCATGTAATTTAAATTGCTTTTATATTTTGGACCAATGTAAAGGACACATTTCCACCTTTCGGTGGGTGTCCCATTTAGTTTTAGAGATGGACTATGTAAGGACATGTTTCCATCCTCATATGGGTGTCCATTTATTTGTTTTGTTTGGATATTGCTTTGATTTTAATATAATGATGCTTTATTTTAATTGTTGTATGTAGTATGGATAATATTGTTATATTTATGAATTTTATAATATTAAGACCTACAAAAGAAGCCAGTTCCAATGAACCGGGTGTTGTGGGGGTGCTGGGCCATTTCTCACCTTCCCCACACGTGCCTAACTTTCTGAACCCATTAAGGGGTTAGGGATTCCTTAGGAATAGAGTCATCCACCCCTTTCTTTTTCTTGGCCTGTCCCGATGGCAACTCCATTTTCTCCGAGCCTAGCCTCGTGCTCTCTAAGGCCCTGAGCCTAAACAGTGCAGAAATCGTAAGAACCATTCCACCGGGATTAGGGGCGAAAATCCCCAAACAATTTTGGAAATTGGCTTTTAGGGTTGTAGGTTTTGGTGTTGAAAATTAAGATTTTAGGGTTTAAAATTTAGAAAATAGGGTTTCGGAATTGGAAGAAACTGATGTTATTTTTAAAAAGAATAATGCTTAGTGTGTGATTTTGGAAAGAAGAATTAATTAGGGTTAAAGCTTTTGACACTTAAAAAATAAGGGTACTAAAAGACTAAATTAGAGATTAGGTTAGGGTTTTAAGAAAATAGTCTATTATTTTATGGTTTTAGAAAAGTATAATTAGAGTTTTAGATTTCAAAAATATGTTTTACGGGTATTAAGGTATTAGAGTTTTGAAAAATAGTTTTTAGGATTTCAAATAAAGTTTGGATGGTTTGTAGAATAATTGATCAAATTGTATGATTAAACAATTAATCCAACTTGATGAAGCTACTGTAAATATAAACAAAGAAAATAGAGATTCAAACCTCCGTTGTTGGTTCCACCACAATCTTTGAATTCTGGTTGAACAATAATAAAGACAGTGTAGGCTTCCTTTGATAGATTGTTGTTGTTTGCTGCCTCTTGATCTTTCAAGCTTGAGGTTGGCCGAAGAAATCCAAAAGTCCAAGGTCAAGTAAAAAGTTTTCCCCCCTTAATTCTGTGTTTTAATGTGGTATTTATAAGAAAAATAAAAAAACTAATTCTAATTGTCTAAGGAAATTAAACCATTTAGGAAAAGAAATCAAAACCAAATAGAATTTGGTTTCGGAAAAACTGCATTGAAAAATTGCGCTGGCAAAAAGTTACTGCGGGCGAAAAATTGCGAGCAAGGGCAAGCCAGCCAATTCACTTTCAGCGATAAAATTTTTCCTCGCCAATTTTTATTTATTTATTCATTTATTATTATTATTTATTATTATTATTTAACTTTACTAATAAATACTAAAATAAATATTATTTAATTAAAATACCATAAAAATTATTTTGGATCGTATAAAAAATATTGGACCAGACTAGGTAAAAATTTAAGGGTCTACACTTCATCTCCGGCGTAGGTTGGATTATCGTAAGCTTTTGAACTATTGTAATCTAGGGCTGTGAGCCAGAGAGGATCAATTATATGAGATGCAAATGTATGTATGCATGTATGCACAAATAATAAAAAAAAGATAAGTAGAACATCCCTTCCAATCTTATAACATCCCCACACGAATGTCGAGTCTCTTTTCCTAGGTAATATGGTTTAAAAAATCCCAATATGGGGTATTGCAGACCCTTAATTTTTTACCCGGTCCGGTCCAATATTTTTTAATTAGTCCAAAATAATTTTAGTGTTTTCCAATATATTTTAGTTAGTCCAAAATAATTTTTATGGTATCTTAATTAATTTTAATATTTATTTTAGTAAAAAATGGTAAAATGAATAAAAATTCAAAAATAATAAAAAATAAAAAATAACAAAAAATCAGCGATAAAAAAATCGTCGCCGAAAGTCAGCGCGGGCCCGTGGGCATTTCGCTCGCAGGAATTTCCTGCGGGTGAAATGGCCTACGGGCCCGTTCTATGCCCGCTGCTGTAGCCAGCTGCGGCAGATTATTTTGATAGCGCAGTTTTTCCGCATCAGTTTTTTTTTCTCCAGCAAAAGTTTTCCGACGCAAATTTTTCGAAACCTAATGCAATTAGGTTTTGGTTTCCTTTTCTTATTCAATAAAGATGCCGTGAATAATTAGGAATGAAGGATATAAAACTTCTATAAATATGGACTAAACAACACAAAAAAAGGGGAGGCTGAAAATAAAAAAAAAATTGGAAGTAGCTTGAAAAAGAGGAACCAAATCCGTGATGGAAAAGGAGCAATTCAATTTGATATTTATTCTGAAATAGTAGGGACACGATTGAGGGAATTCAAAAGGCAGCAATTGTCTTTGTTTTAATTCATCCAAGAAAAATAATTTTTGGAGGAATCATCAAAAGGAGGTATGTATTAAATTCTTTGTTTTTTTTTTCACAGTAGCTAAAACTAGGAATTTGTGTTTTTCAAAATTTAAAATCTTAGAACTTTAATTTAGTTTTTCTAAAGTCAAAAACCTTATTTCGTTGGTTTATTTTCCAAAAGGCTTAAAATTGTTATTTTTTCTTCTTTAAAATCTTAAAACCCAAATTAAACATATTTTTCAACAAAACCAAATTTGATTCTGTTTCTTTCAAAATTTTAAACTTGGTTCTGTTTCTTCCAAAAAGCCATAAAAAAACATCTTTTCTATTTATAAAAACTTTAATCCGTTTGTTTAAATTCATAAAACCTCATGAAATCATCAAATTGTCTTTCTAAACCCTAATTCAAATTCATCACCCGAGACTCCAATTCAAAGCTCCTAAAACCCTAATTCAACTCCAAAACCTAAAATAATGAACCCTAACCTCCTTTAAAACTTTAAACCTTAATTTTTTCTAAACCCTAATCCTTTAAAATTTTAAAAACTATAAAAACATAAATACTTTAATTTTATACAGTAGCTTAAAAACACAATGAATCACCATTTAAAACCATGAATCAAAAGTATTTTAAAGTGTCTAAAACCCTAGTTTCATGATTTCATCATTCAAACCTTAACTTGTTTAATCAAAGAGTCTTACCAACCTTTTAAAACATAAAACCTCAATCACTTTTAATTCCATAAAAAAAGTCACAGTAGCTTAATTTTATGAATTCCAAAACCTTAACACATGAGATAAAGAATCCTAAATTGAAAAAGTAGCTATAATTTGGATTTTTATTTACCTTATCCAATTCCATATTTAATTATGCTTTGATTTATTTTATGTGCTTTAATTTATTTAAGTTTAATGCTTAGTTTATTTAATTTTCATGGATAGGTGTTTACTTTCTATTGATGTTTAATACCTTTGATGAATGATTTATTTATTATGAATGGTTATTTACTTTTATTAATTTATTTAGATTTCCAAATATTGTAAAAGGTATGTTTCCACTTGGCGGGTAGCTCATTAGTTAAATATCATGTAATTTAATTTGCTTTTCTATTTTAGAACCAATGTAAAGGGCATGTTTCTACCTTTCGGTGGGTGTCCTATTTAGGCATGTGATGTAAGGACATGTTTCCATCTTCGGATGGGTGTCCATTTATTTGTTTTACTTTGTTTGGACCTTGCTTTGATTTTTAATATATTGATGCTTTTCTTTTAATTATTGTGTGTAATATGGATAATATTGTTGTATTTAAGAATTTTATAATATTAAGACCTGTAAAGGAGGCCGGTTCCAATGAACTGGGCATTGTGGGGGTGCTGGGCCATTTTTCACCTTCCCCACAAGTACCCAACTTTCCGAACCCATTAAGGGGTTGGGGATTTCTTAGGAATTGAGTCATCCATCCCTTTCTTTTTTCTCGGCCCGTCCAGGTGGCAACTCCATTTTCTTAGGACTTAGGTCCGTGTTCTCTAAGGCCCCGAGCCTAAATAGTGCCAAAGTCACAAGAACCATTCCACCGGGAGTGGGGGTGAAAATCCCCACTCACAGTGGCGACTCCACTGGGGATAAGAGAAGTTGATTCCGTTGGTCTTTATATTATTCTATTCTTTCTTATAATGATATTATCCATTGCATCATCTTAGATTGCATCGTGTGCGTGAGTTAGAATGCCAGTGTTACCCGTGTTATGTTATGGAAGGGATACCATACTTTCACTCAAGGTATGGAGATCGAGCATAGCATAACCACTCATAGCCTCGTACCATTTGGTATATACTTGCTACGGGAACCTAAGCCTTTTTACCCAAAGACTAAATCTCATGTAATTGGCCTAGTTACTTTCCTTAGGTTTTACCCCAAATGCATGTTGTTTGACTATGGTTAATTCATCTTGGCTTAAATCATGGCTTATTTGGTTTGTTCTTTTTCTAATATGACCTAAGTATATTGTAAGCTCAAAATAAAATTTTCTTTTCCAAAAGACCAAAGCTATTTTCAAAATTTTTCAAGATGGACTTTGGACATAAGACTTTTCTAAAAACAAATCGAAAATTCTTTGGCCCATGGCCCAAATACTAAGCCCAAAATCCATTTTTCTAAAATCTTTTACAATGGGCTTAGAAACAAAACTATTTTCACCCAACCATTTCTTACAAAGAGCTTGTAAAAATATTTAGGTCAATTATGAGATACCAAGAATCAATTGTGAGCCTAGTTTACACTAAGAATAAATTAACAATGGGCTTGTTTTTGGCATGAATCATTAGATACCTTTTTCAAGTGAGAAATCTATCTATAATAAACCTCTTAATTTGGTTTTAATCCAATATAGTATAAAAGCTACTTTAGTTGGTTGAATGGATTAAAACCTAATTAATGGGAATTACTATGAATGGACTTCTATTTTCGAGAATATAACTATTGGTTGAAACATCCGAGGGAATTATTTGAAAGCAAGATACCCCATGTTGATATTTTGTTAACCATATACCTAGGAAAAGAGACTCACCATTCGTGTGTGGATGTTATAAGGTTGGAAGGAACGTCCTATTTATCCTTATTTGTTGATTGTTTGTGCATACATGCATACATTTGCATTTGCGTTTCATTAATCCTCTTTGGCTCACAGCCCTGGATTATGATAGTTCTAAAGCTTATAACAATCCGACCTACGCCAGAGACGAAGTATCTAACAAGGACTCAATCACTTGCTCACCTAAAACAATGGAGCCCGAACAAATTCAAAGGATGGTGGATGAGGCCCTCAATGCCAAGATGGAAGAAATCAAAGAGGCCATGGCCAAGACCATAAAGAATCAACTAGCTGCAATTTTAGGAAACCATGTCAAAGCATCTGTTAGCACCAAGAAAGTCAAGGGGAAGGCTAAAGCTGATGAAGTAGCTTTTGATGATGATAACGTGATCATTGATGATGATGATTGGGCTCAATACTACCAAGATCTTCAAGACAAAAAGGAGCCAAAGGTCATTGAGAAGGCAACTATTGAAAAGACCGAGACATCAGATGTTGAGAAGATGATTGCTGATTTGGAAAAGAAATTTGAGAAGAAGCTGAAAACTGAAGAAATGTCCGAAGTTGATAAATTATTTGAGCTAGATGAAGAAGTCCCCTACAAGTTTAAGATGCCATCTTTCGCAAAGTTTGATGGAACCGGAAATCCTCTTCTCCATTGAAATAGTATATCACTGCTATGCAGTCTACTAAGGCTCAAACTCTAAGGTACTTCATGTTTTCATTGGACCCTGTTGTCCAAAATTAGTTTAATACCTTAGATGATGGAACATAAAAGAGTTGGGATTTGCTATACAAGGCCTTCATCTAGCAATATGGGTATAATGTTGAGTTGGAAGTTACCTTAATGGAAGTTGAGTCCATTAGGCAACGGCCAAATGAGAATTTTTTGGACTATGTGAAACGATGGAGAAATAAGGCCACTTTGCTCAAGAAAAGGCCCGACGAATCCGATCAAATAAGGATGATCATGAGAGGCGTTCTGCCCAATCTCCGTGAAAGGCTGTCTCACACCCTTGTAAGGGACTTAAAAGATCTTCTCCAAGCTGGTCTACAAATTGAAGAGTGGGAAAGGGAGAAGAATCGCTTTTCAATAAAAAGGAATGAGAAAGGGAATTACCAGTCGGGCAATCAAAGCACACAAAAGGAAGCTGATGTTAATGTCACTAGTCAAGGAGGAATGAGACAATTTTCAGAATTAGGGAAGCCGCTGTCTTGAGTTCTCAATAAGCTACAAAAGAAGGGATTGTTACAACCCTTGACTCCTCATCCTTTGCCTAATCCTCTTTCACTTAACTTTGATACTAATGCATTTTGCCAATTCCATCAAAGGTCTGGACACGAAACGGACAATTGTATGAAGTTGAGGCATGAGATCCAGAATTTAATTGATAATGGCAAGTTGCCTGAGCTGGACAAGCCTGATACCAAAGGTAATCCATTTCCAATGTTCAACAGAGTACCTCCACCGGCAACCTTCATGGTGGGAAAAGGATTGGAAGAAGATTTTGTTTTATCATCCTTCCAAGATAGGGATATTGGAGATGGGAAAGGCAAAAAGGCTTAACTCAATGAACTTTCCTTAGCTTGAATGTGGCTTTTCAAATTTCTTTAATATTTAATTAGAACAATCGTGTTTTTTTTTTAAATTTGTTTGAATAAATTACTTTTATCAAAAATTTTGTTGGTCTTTATTCATTTTGGTGCTCAACCAATGAGGAATTTAGCTTGATGTTTATAAATTAATGTGTCTAGGCATCATGACTTGAATGACTTTACTAGGTGAGGGAATTGCTCTATAGCATTGAGTTGTGTATGCTTACTTAGAGAGGGCTCCTACATAATTACCTTTGTCTAGGTCCTAGTCAGTATGAGAAATTGCTTTGACAAACTTTCGAGGTGAAATTGAACTCTGCTTATTTAAGAGAGAAATGATTTAGGAATTTTTTGGTTAGCCAACAACTAGTATCCACCCTATTAAATATCAATCCCTAGTTGTCCCTTTGAGCCTTCATAAAATTTTAGCTTTCTTTTCATTGGCATATAACCCTAACAACCTGCCCTGAGCTGTTGTGATACTTTTGGCAAGTCTTACGATCACTAAGATAAAGAGGCAAGAAGATCAAAGAAAATAATGATTAGTCCAGATCATGAGGATAAATGAAGTTCTCAAGACCATGAAGCTGGTTGAAGTTCTCAAAACCATAAGGGTGGTTGAAGTTCTCAATACCATAAGCATAGTTGAAGTTTTCCTAATATCTCCAATATATCAACATCAACATCAGAGTAACAAATGATTTATCCCTATTAAAGAAGATTTATGTCTCCAATTATCCATTATTGGAAGCCCAAGTTGGTAAAAACAAGACAACTCTTTTAGAGCTAGAACAAAAAAAAAAGATAAAAAAAGAGGAAAAAAAGAAAAGAAAAGAAAAAAGAAAAGAAAACCTAAAAAGGTAGTTTAAAAAGCCAACTGTGTTCTCTTTTACCTAAGACAACAAAAGGCTTCCATTTGGTTTATAAGGATGGATTGACTTGAATTGGTCCAACCCAACCAAAGATTTGATCAAAATCAAAGGAAAAGGAGAAAGACCATCCAATTCTTGAAAGTTCTGTACCTGATAGTCCTACAAGAAAGAAGGACAAAATGATAAAAGAAAGGGAAGAGTAAGGAAGAGAAAGAAAAGGGAAGAGTAAGAAAAATAAAGAGGAAAGAAAAGGGAAAAGAAGGAAATAAATAAATTTGGGTCTTAAACTTTTTGCAAGGGCAAAGACTGTCCTTATCAAGATCCAGATTAATGCCAAGAGGACAGAAAGAATTTAGAGTCTAGCAAGATTGCCTCTGTAATATCCTCATATATGCTCTAGAAGTTTTGATTATGTTGTTGTTATTGTTGTTGTTGTTATATTGGATTGAATATATGTGTTAATTGCAAGAGAAAAGAAATTGGGAAAGAAAATAGGGTTTAGAGAGAATGGTATATGTTGTGTATATGATGATATATATAACATATAAATTGGTCAAATGAAGAGTCAAGGGGGTAGAGATATTTATTTTGTTGAATGTGAAATTACATAAAAGGACTTATAAGTTAAAAGAGAGCTAGAACAAATGGTTAAGGGCATTGAGGTAATTTACTTTTAGAAATCTCTTGGTGGAGATTTAAAGAAGAAAGATGTTGACTTGTGTTGATTTTCTTCTTTTTTTTGTGGGTGCCGGCCATTCAAGAAAGAAAAGAGCAAGAGAAGTGTTTTTGATGCTAGAAGCAATTTGAAGAAGGAATCAAGGGTTTTGGTTAGAGATTTGTGGAATTTCTTCATTTCAAGTAAGTATTCTCTTGTTTTCTTTACTTATTTTGAAGTTGTGTTTGAAGTGAATTAGGGTTGGTTGATTTTGTGATTTGGTGTGTTTAAGAGGTGGTTGAGATGTGTTTCCATGGGTTAAATTGGTTTTAAGTTAAGAGTTTAAATAGGTGGATGTTGATTTTTGGAAGATGGAGAAGGATGTTGGTTTTAGGGTTTTGAGATGGTTTGTGTTTAGATGTATTAGGAATGTTTTGTGAAATGATTTTTGTGATGAATATGTGTTTAGAACATTGTTTCCATTCATTTGAAACATGCAATATTGTGTTTGATGAGTTTGAGTGCAATTGGAGGAGAGTTGTGCATATTAGGGTTTGTGTTCTTGGGTGACACGGCCAAAGGGAAAGAAAGACACGGTCAAGTCAAGAGATTTTGGGCGTGTTGGATTGGTTTTTGGGTGACACGGCCGTGTCCCCAAGCCGTGTTGCTTACTGTCAAGTGTTGTTGAGAGACACGGCCACAAGCTTGGCCGTGTCCCTCAAGTGGGCTGCCCGTGTTCTTCACATTTGTTGGTTAGGGATTTATTTATTTGTTCTAATTGCATTGTTTGGATTCTTCAAAGGTATTTTGGTACCTAAACTTAAGCATAAACACTTTAAACATACTTCAAACAAAGAATGCCCTAATCAAATGGATGTGGAAGATCCTAAAGCTATGAATGACATAAATTGTTCTTTGCCCTAATTGCATTGTTGAGATTGAATAATGTTATGTTATGCATTGTGAATGATAATGTGTTCCATGAGTAATGTATAATGAAGTGTGATGCAAAGTCATTGTGATTGGCTATGATGATGATATTGAAAGAAAGAAGGCATGTTTGCCTAAATGTTGATGAGAATTGAGAATGGACATGATAACTAAATAATAAATGGATTGTGTGGCTAATGTGTTATTCCATTTTCAGAGTGGGTTGTTGGTGGCATGCCTAATAAGTGTAACAATCTCTTGAAGTTAGGTTGGATTGAATCCTTGAAGCCTAATTGAGATGTTACCACCCTTGAAGCTAGGTTGGGTTGGTTCTTGAAGCCAAGTTGGGTTGATGCTTAGCATGCTTTGCTCCCCTTGAAGCTTGGTTGAACCTAATCCTTGAAGCCTAGTTGGGTATATGATATTGATAAATGTGATAACAAAACCAAAACATTAACTCTGAAAATTGAATGGCATATTAGTGTGTCTTGGGCCCAATGCTTGTCTTTGTTTAATGTGAGTCATGATTTGTTTAATGTTGTTCATGAATGGTTAAATGAATAACTAATGAGGCATATGAAATGTAAAGGTATGTTGTTAGCCTTGCATATATGATGTTACATGTATAATATGGATTGAGAATTGGCATTGCATTGCAGTGAAGCATAACACTAGCACATTTTGTCTTACTAAGCCGTTGGCTTAGCGCGATAGTGTTTGATCGCGCAGGTAATAGGGTTGAACCCGAGAGCTCTTCGAGACCGAGTGAGAGTAGACAGTGAAGAGTTGATTTTGGGAACTTAAAGATCAGAGGAGACTTGCCAATCATGTATAACTCTTTTATATTTTGTAAAGTAATGATTTTAATGTACATATGTGTATATTTGTAAATATGAAATTAAATGTTTTCATATATGTAAATATTTGATAAATTCTGCTGCGTAACAACTAAATGTATCTATATATATCTATTTAGTTTTGTATTACAAGTTAACTACTTATCTTTCTATAATGTATACAACTGAAAGATTATGGTATCGTTTAAAATGTTTTAAATGTTAAGAAAATCTGTAGCATCTCTATGTTTAGTGCATGTATACTACATTGTGGTGGTTGTAGTGTGCATGTATTGAATGTAGGGGTGTTACAATTGTTTTGGTATCAGAGCCTAGGTTTGAGATTCTCAACCTAGGTAAAATTTAAGAAAAAGACTATTTTGATTTTAAAAAGTGGTTTTTGAATAACATATATGTTTAGGATTGGCAATCTCTGATCTTTAATAAGAAGTATTCTACTGTGTTTGCAGTGTTAGGTTGTGATGGATTCTCACTCACGCCAGTCAGTTGAGGGTAGTGCTGAGAGTATTGTCCCTGATGATGGAGTTAGGGTTGTTAGTGCTGGGGAGGCACCTGCTTCGGTGTCGGGGAGATCAGCTGGGGAGGAGGTTCCGCCAGCTTGGGTTAGGCATGTGGTAGAAGCTTTGAGGCAAGCACCAGTGCAACCAGTGCCACCACCCCCTCAGCCTGTGGTACCAGTGAGGCACTATGACAAACTAAGGAAGTATGGAGCGGAGGATTTCCTTGGTACTACTGATCCAGCTGTAGCAGAACAGTGGCTTGACAAAGTACAGAGGATCTTTATTCAGTTGCAAGCCACCTCGGAGGAAAAGTTTGATTATGCAAGATCTTTGCTACAGAAGGATGCATACGACTGGTGGAGGACAGTGCCCCATTCTATGGATGATCCACCAACCTTTTCATATGCGGATTTTCTGAGAGAGTTTGAGTTGAAGTATACTCCTAGGGAGTACAAAGACATGAAGAAGATGGAGTTCTTAAGCTTGAAGTAAGATAGCAAGACTGTAACTGAGTATGAGGTTGAGTTTATTCGATTGAGCCAGTATGCTGGGGGCATTATAGCTGATGAGATAGATAGATGTAGGAGATTTGAGGAGGGATTGAGGCCCTCTATCATGTGCTTAGTGGCTGGATCTAGATATCACGATTTCTCCCAGCTAGTGGCAGCAGCTCGAAGTGTAGAGCGAGCTCAAGTTATTGCAGCTGCTTCAGAGGAAGAGGTTAGGGTTAGGAGGCCCCAGTTTGAGGCAGGGTCTTCTTCTGTTAAGAGAGGTAAAGGAAGCTTTGTTCCTAGAGTTAGTAGGAGTCAGAGGTCAGCTGGTAGGTCAGTGCAGTTACAGAGACAGAGATTTAGACCTGCAGCTTCAGTGGCGAGTGCTCCGACCCCTATGATTCAGAGATCCACCCTACCCATCTGTATCCATTATGGTAGGCCACATGGTGGTCCTTGCTGGAAGACTGGTGTAGCAGGGGTTTGTTTCAGATGTGGATCACCAGATCACTTTGTTAGAGATTGTCCTGAGAGGCAAGAACAGATGTCAGTTGATACTGCACCTTCTCGACCTAGTGTGAGGGGAGGTCGAGCAGGCAGAGGTAGCAGCCGGGGAGGCAGATCTGGGTTCAGTGCTAGAGGAGGTGCTACATCCAGGGAGAGTAGGCCAGAGGAGGTTGGATCTTCCCAGAGGATGTATGTTATGCAGAGGCAGCCAGATGCTTCGGCAGTCATAGCTGGTACTTTTTCTTTATTTGATACTTTAGTACTTGCTTTGATTGATCCGGGTTCCACACATTCTTATATTAGTGCATCTGTTTTGCCTGTGTCTGATATGCATGCTGAGTCCCTAGGATTTGATGTGTTGGTGACAAATCCGTTAGGGCATAGTGTGGTTGTGAGTAAGGTGCACCGAGATAGTGCAGTGAGGGTGCAAGGTGAGGAGTTCCTTGGAGACTTGATTGAGATGCCATTTAAGGAATATGATGTGATTCTAGGTATGGACTGGCTATCTAGACATGGAGCTGTGGTAGACTGTAAAAGGAAGATTGTTTCTTTGAGAACTGTTGATGGTAGAGAGGTGATAGTATCTAATGAGCAGGAACAGCTAGCCTCCTTATTTGTTTCAGCTGTTGCAGCCATGAGGTTGATTAGAAAGGGATGTGAAGCCTATCTTGCTCATGTAGTAGATGGTAGAGTAAGGGGTTCTCCTATTGATGATATACCCATAGTTGCAGAGTTCCCAGATGTGTTTCCAAAGGAGTTGCCAGGATTACCTCCTGAGAGAGAGGTGGAGTTCGGTATTGAATTGTTGCCTGGTACCACTCCTATCTCTATTACTCCTTATAGAATGGCACCAGCAGAATTGAGGGAATTGAAAGTGCAATTACAGGAGTTGTTGGACAAAGGATTTATTCGCCCCAGTGTTTCTCCTTGGGGAGCTCCTGTGCTATTTGTGAAAAAGAAAGATGGTACTATGAGGTTGTGTATCGATTATAGGCAATTGAACAAGGTGACTATTAAAAATAAATATCCTTTGCCTAGAATCGATGATCTCTTTGATCAATTGAAGGGTGCAGCTATGTTTTCTAAAATTGATTTGAGATCTGGGTACCATCAATTGAGAGTTAAAGCTGAAGACATTTCCAAGACCGCCTTTCAGACCAGGTATGGGCATTATGAATTTCTAGTTATGCCTTTTGGTCTAACGAATGCACCTGCAGCTTTTATGGATTTGATGAATAGGGTGTTCAGGCCCTATCTGGATCAGTTTGTAGTGGTCTTCATTGATGACATTTTGGTGTATTCGCGGAATGAAGAGGAACATGATATGCATCTGCTGATTGTGTTGCAGATTTTGAGAGAGAAGCAGTTATTTGCCAAATTGTCGAAGTGTGAGTTCTGGTTGGATCAAGTCGACATATTGTTTCAGCAGAAGGCATTAGAGTTGATCCGAGCAAAGTTGAAGCTATATTGAATTGGAGTCCACCCAAGTCGGTGACAGAGGTTAGAAGTTTTCTGGGTTTGGCAGGCTATTACCGGCGGTTTGTGAAAGGGTTTTCTTTGATAGCTACTCGACTCACCAGATTGCTTCGTAAGGGAGTGAGATTTGTGTGGACGGATCAGTGTCAGGCTAGCTTTGAACAGTTGAGAGATATGCTGACTCAAGCGCCTGTTCTTACTTTATCTGTAGAAGGCAAACCATATGTGATTTACAGTGATGCTTCACATAGTGGTTTGGGGTGTGTGCTGATGCAGGAAGGTAAAGTTATAGCTTATGCATCTCGACAGTTGAAACCGCATGAGCTTAACTATCCGACCCATGATTTGGAGCTAGCAGCCATTGTGTTTGCATTGAAGATTTGGCGACACTATCTATTTGGGGAGAAATGTTTTATCTACACTGATCACAAAAGTTTGAAATATTTGGGTGTTCAAAAAGAGCTTAATCTTCGACAGAGGAGATGGTTGGAATTGATTAAAGACTACGACTGTTTGATTGATTATCATCCAGGTAAAGCAAATGTTGTTGCTGATGCCTTGAGTCGGAAGTCTTTAGCTGGTTTAACTGTTTACTCGCTCTCGTTGCTTGTTGAGTTGAGAGCTTTGCATGCTAGTTTTGTACCTTGTAATGATGGTGCATTGTTGACACAATTGCATTTGAAACCAATTTTATTGGATCAGATCAAAGAGGCTCAGTTGACTGATATGAAGATTCAAAAGATTATTTCAGATTGCAAGAATGGGAAGACTAGAGATTTTATTGTGAAAGGTGATGGGAGTCTCTGGTTTAAGAATCGATTGTGTGTACCCGATGATGCTGATTTGAAAAGAGTCATTTTAGAAGAAGCACATCAGTCAGTGTTTGCTATGCATCCGGGTAATACAAAGATGTATCATGATTTGAGACAGCATTACTGGTGGATTGGTTTGAAGAGAGATATTGTAGATTTTGTGTCGAAATGTCTCACCTGTCAGAAGGTTAAAGCAGAGCATCAAGTTCCAACTGGATTGCTTCAACCATTATCAGTACCAGAATGGAAGTGGGATAGAGTGACGATGGATTTTGTGTCTGGTTTGCCATTGACACAAAAGAAGCATGATGCTATATGGGTGATTGTGGATAGATTGACTAAGACAGCTCATTTCCTTCCGGTTCGGATGGATTACTCTTTGGAGAGATTGGCTGAGCTGTATATCCATGAAATTGTGAAGTTGCATTGTGTTCCAACTTCTTTAGTGTCTGATCGAGATCCCAGGTTTACTTCAAGATTTTGGAAGAGTTTGCATAGTGCTTTGGGTTCTCGATTACACTTCAGTACTGCTTTTCATCCACAGACGGATGGACAGTCAGAGAGGGTGATACAGATTATTGAGGACATGTTGAGAAGCTGTGTCATAGATTTCTTTGGAAGTTGGGATAGATTCTTACCTCTTGTGGAGTTTGCTTACAACAACAGTCACCAATCCAGCATTGGTATGGCACCGTTTGAAGCATTGTATGGCAGACGGTGTAGGACACCTCTTTGTTGGAATGAGCTTGGAGATAATAAGTTGGTTGGTCCTGATTTGATTCAAGAAACTAAAGAAAAAGTAAAGTTGATTCGAGGCAGGTTAAAAGCAGCTTCAGATCCACAGAAGTCTTATGCAGATCTGAAAAGGAGAGACATAGAGTTTGATATTGGAGATAAGGTATTTCTGAAAGTGTCTCCTTGGAAGAAGATTTTGAGGTTCGGTCGGAAAGGAAAATTGAGTCCTCGTTTCATTGGACCGTATGAAGTTTTGGAAAGAGTTGGGCCAGTTGCGTATCGACTTGCTTTGCCACCTGGGTTGGATCGTATTCATAATGTGTTTCATGTTTCTATGTTGAGGAGGTACAGATCGGATCCATCTCATGTGTTGCCAATTGAATCTATCGAAGTGAGCCCAGATTTGACTTTTGAAGAGGAACCAGTTGCTATCTTGGCACATGATGTGAAAGAGCTGAGAAACAAGAGAGTGCCATTGGTGAAGGTTCTATGGAAGAATCATGCAAAAGAAGAAGCAACTTGGGAAAGTGAACAATCCATGCGAGAGCAATATCCTCAGTTGTTTCAGCTTTGATATCAGGTAATTTCGAGGATGAAATTTTCTTTTTAGAGGGGGAGAATTGTAATATCCTCATATATGCTCTAGAAGTTTTGATTATGTTGTTGTTATTGTTGTTGTTGTTATATTGGATTGAATATATGTGTTAATTGCAAGAGAAAAGAAATTGGGAAAGAAAATAGGGTTTAGAGAGAATGGTATATGTTGTGTATATGATGATATATATAACATATAAATTGGTCAAATGAAGAGTCAAGGGGGTAGAGATATTTATTTTGTTGAATGTGAAATTACATAAAAGGACTTATAAGTTAAAAGAGAGCTAGAACAAATGGTTAAGGGCATTGAGGTAATTTACTTTTAGAAATCTCTTGGTGGAGATTTAAAGAAGAAAAGATGTTGACTTGTGTTGATTTTCTTCTTTTTTTTGTGGGTGTCGGCCATTCAAGAAAGAAAAGAGCAAGAGAAGTGTTTTTTATGCTAGAAGCAATTTGAAGAAGGAATCAAGGGTTTTGGTTAGAGATTTGTGGAATTTCTTCATTTCAAGTAAGTATTCTCTTGTTTTTTTAACTTATTTTGAAGTTGTGTTTGAAGTGAATTAGGGTTGGTTGATTTTGTGATTTGGTGTGTTTAAGAGGTGGTTGAGATGTGTTTCCATGGGTTAAATTGGTTTTAAGTTAAGAGTTTAAATAGGTGGATGTTGATTTTTGGAAGATGGAGAAGGATGTTGGTTTTAGGGTTTTGAGATGGTTTGTGTTTAGATGTATTAGGAATGTTTTGTGAAATGATTTTTGTGATGAATTTGTGTTTAGAACATTGTTTCCATTCATTTGAAACATGCAATATTGTGTTTGATGAGTTTGAGTGCAATTGGAGGAGAGTTGTGCATATTAGGGTTTGTGTTCTTGGGTGACACGGCCAAAGGGAAAGAAAGACACGGTCAAGTCAAGAGATTTTGGGCGTGTTGGATTGGTTTTTGGGTGACACAGCCGTGTCCCCAAGCCGTGTTGCTTACTGTCAAGTGGTGTTGAGAGACACGGCCACAAGCTTGGCCGTGTCCCTCAAGTGGGCTGCCCGTGTTCTTCACATTTGTTGGTTAGGGATTTATTTATTTGTTCTAATTGCATTGTTTGGATTCTTCAAAGGTATTTTGGTACCTAAACTTAAGCATAAACACTTTAAACATACTTCAAACAAAGAATGCCCTAATCAAATGGATGTGGAAGATCCTAAAGCTATGAATGACATAAATTGTTCTTTGCCCTAATTGCATTGTTGAGATTGAATAATGTTATGTTATGCATTGTGAATGATAATGTGTTCCATGAGTAATGTATAATGAAGTGTGATGCAAAGTCATTGTGATTGGCTATGATGATGATATTGAAAGAAAGAAGGCATGTTTGTCTAAATGTTGATGAGAATTGAGAATGGACATGATAACTAAATAATAAATGGATTGTGTGGCTAATGTGTTATTCCATTTTCAGAGTGGGTTGTTGGTGGCATGCCTAATAAGTGTAACAATCTCTTGAAGTTAGGTTGGATTGAATCCTTGAAGCCTAATTGAGATGTTACCACCCTTGAAGCTAGGTTGGGTTGGTTCTTGAAGCCAAGTTGGGTTGATGCTTAGCATGCTTTGCTCCCCTTGAAGCTTGGTTGAACCTAATCCTTGAAGCCTAGTTGGGTATATGATATTGATAAATGTGATAACAAAACCAAAACATTAACTCTGAAAATTGAATGGCATATTAGTGTGTCTTGGGCCCAATGCTTGTCTTTGTTTAATGTGAGTCATGATTTGTTTAATGTTTTCATGAATGGTTAAATGAATAACTAATGAGGCATATGAAATGTAAAGGTATGTTGTTAGCCTTGCATATATGATGTTACATGTATAATATGGATTGAGAATTGGCATTGCATTGCAGTTAAGCATAACACTAGCACATTTTGTCTTACTAAGTCGTTGGCTTAGCGCGATAGTGTTTGATCGCGCAGGTAATAGGGTTGAACCCGAGAGCTCTTCGAGACCGAGTGAGAGTAGACAGTGAAGAGTTGATTTTGGGAACTTAAAGATCAGAGGAGACTTGCCAATCATGTATAACTCTTTTATATTTTGTAAAGTAATGATTTTAATGTACATATGTGTATATTTGTAAATATGAAATTAAATGTTTTCATATATGTAAATATTTGATAAATTCTGCTGCGTAACAACTAAATGTATCTATATATATCTATTTAGTTTTGTATTACAAGTTAACTACTTATCTTTCTATAATGTATACTACTGAAAGATTATGGTATGGTTTAAAATGTTTTAAATGTTAAGAAAATCCGTAGCATCTCTATGTTTAGTGCATGTATACTACATTGTGGTGGTTGTAGTGTGCATGTATTGAATGTAGGGGTGTTACAGCCTCCAAGCTGCCTAAAATTCAAATAAGAAATTTGTAGTGTGAGGGATTGTGCATTGTGTCACACTAGCTCCAATCTGAAAATGGCCTTCATTTAACCCATGTCCCTCATAGACCCCATTTCAAGCCTATCAAAGACCTGTTGATCTCTCTTGATAGGTAGAGTCTATTAGTGGAGATAGTTTGGATAAGCATGCATATGAAATAGACAATATCTAAACTCAAATGAGACCTTTAGCCAAGTAATGTGTATGTGCGTATCTGAAGTGCAACAATTCTTGCTTAAATAGAATTGATTCCTGAGTTTAGTACGGTAACTAGGGTTGTCATGTTATACATATGTTAATTTAGAAAAATCAAGTCCTGAGGTACATTGACATTAATTTGGCAAAGCCAACATTTGATTTCAAAATCAAAATTTTAAAAAAAAAAAGAAAGGAAAAAAAGTGTTTTGTCATGAAAAGCCTTCGAGCTAAGGGAAGTATGTTGAATTGATTATTGGCAAGGTCATGAAGAAACTACCAACTGACAAGCTGAAACATAGTTTGAAATGGATGCATCCTTGACTCTGCTGCTTAGGGTCTTCACCATTCATGTTTTCAACATCTTGAAGACAAAAGCCACAAATGCAAAAGCCTTCTATCATTCCAATGCAAGACTTGAACAAGCGTCAAAACGAAACCAATGGGAACACTTCTGCTGATCACCTTAGTCTGTGAGTTGATGGAATAACTGTAAGTATTATTCATGCATATCATGCATACATGAGCATATCACATCGCACTTTCTTATCTTGTGTTGTCTATTCCTTGGCAAAATGAACAACAAACACCCTGTGAAGTAAAGAATCAAAAGAAGATATCAAATCAGGGGGGCATAGAAAGCCCATTGCTTGAGAAAGCTCCAGTAATCTTGCAAGGAGAAGAAATACATGCTTATGTAAAGAAATAGACAACAACAACATCAATCAGAGTCCACATAGAAAAATCATGGGTTTAAGCCTACACAGAGGGCAAAGTTTCTCCTTTTCAATTTTTTGAGTTTATATATAAAACATTTTTGAACTCACTTGCAAATATCTCGCCACGCAGGGAGAAAAGGAGAGGATATGAAGGCTAATTAAAAATAGCTGAATTTTTGCAAAAAGGAAGAACAAAAGAGTGGAACATTAGAACTCTCAAAAGAATGAAGATGCAAAAGACAAAAGATCATTCCAGCTAAAAGAGCTGAAGTCAGGGAGAAGACCCAATTTAAAGGATTAAGATCCAATTTCAAGGGTGAAGACCCAATCCCAAAGAAGGAAGGTCCAACGATGAAGATTCATTTTGAGGGTGAAAAACCACAATGCATAGAATAACCGGAGCAGTCAGACTTCTCAAATGATAAAAGGTCAGTCAAACTCAGTCTCGGGTCCAAGCACCCAAATTAAATTCAATATCGGGTCTAGAACCAAAATTACCCTTAGGTCCAGAACCTAGAATCTTTTCTAAGTCCAGAACTTAACTCGGGTCCATAACCCAAATTTTGATTAGGTCCAGAACCTAGAATCTCTTCTAAGTCCAAAACTTAGCTCGGGTCCAGAACCCAAATTCAATCCAAGCTCGGGTCCAAGTACCCAATCTCGGGTCCAAGTACCCAAATCCAATTCAATATCGGGTCCAAGCACCCAAATTCAATTCAATCTCATATCTAAGTACCCAATTCCAATTCAACATCGGGTCCAAGCACCCAAATTCAATTCAGTCTCGGGTCCAAGTACCCATTCTCGGGTCCAAGTACCCAAATCAATTCAAGCTCGGATCCAAGTACCCAATCTAGGGTCCAAGCACCCATTCTCGGGACCAAGTACCCAAATCAATTCAAGCTCGGGTCCAAGTACCCAAATCAAATCAATTTCGGGTCCAAGTACCCAATCCTAGGTCCAAGTACCCAAATTGAATCAATCTCGGGTCCAAGTACCCAAATCAAATTCAATCTGAGGTCCAAGTACCCAATCCCGAGTCCAAGTACCCAAATTCAATCCAATCTCGGGTCCAAATACCAAAATCAAATCAATCTCGGGTCCAAGTACCCAAATCAAATTCAATCTAGGATCCAAGTACCCAATCTCGAGTCCAAGTACCCAAATTAAATCAATCTCGGGTCCAAGTACCCATTCCCGGGTCCAAGTACCCAAATTCAATCAATCTTGGGTCCAAGTACCCGATTTCGGGTCCAAGTACCCAATCTCAGGTTCAAGTACCCAAAACAAATTTAAATCGCCATCTCAAAAATTAAGTCTTATTGCTTTTCACTCTCTTTCACTTAAGTTTCAGATCACTCAAGCAGGGGGCAAACTGTAGACCCTTAATTTTTGACCCGGTCCGGTCAAATATATTTTAATTAGTCCAAAATAATTTTTGTGTTATCCAATATATTTTAGTTAGTCCAAAATAATTTTTATGGTATCTTAATTAATTTTAATATTTATTTAGTAAAAAATGGTAAAATGAATAAAAATTCAAAAATAATAAAAAATAAAAAATAACAAAAAAAAATCGGCGACGGAAAAATCGGCGATGAAAAAATCATCGTTGAAAGTCAGCGCGGGCCCACGGGCTTTTCTACAGGCTTGTTCCGCGCGCGCTGTAGCAGCCAGCTGCGGCAGATTTTTTTGCCAGCGCAGTTTTTCCGCAGCAGTTTTTTTTCACCAGCGAAATTTTTTCGACCCAATTTTTTCGAAACCTAATGCAATTAGGTTTTGGTTTCCTTTTCTTATTCAATAAAGATGCCGTGAATAATTAGGAATGAAGGATATGAAACTTCTATAAATATGGACTAAACAACACAAAAAAAGGGGAGGCCGAAAATTTAAAAAAAAAATGGCAGTAGCTTGAAAAAGTGGAACCAAATCCGTGAAGGAAAAGGAGCAATTCAATTTGATATTTATTATGAAATAGCAGGGACACGATTGAGGGAATTCAAAAGGCAGCAATTGTCTTTGTTTTAATTCATCCAAGAAAAACAATTTTTGGAGGAATCATCAAAAGGAGGTATGTATTAAATAATTTGTTTTTTTTTTCACAGTAGCTAAAACTAGGAATTTGTGTTTTTCAAAATTTAAAATCTTTGAACTTTAATTTAGTTTTTCTAAAGTCAAAAACCTTATTTCGTTGGTTTATTTTCCAAAAGGGTTAAAATTGTTATTTTTTCTTCTTTAAAATCTTAAAACCCAAATTAAACATATTTTTCAACAAAACCAAAATTTGATTCTGTTTCTTTCAAAATTTTAAACTTGGTTCTGTTTCTTCCAAAAAGCCATAAAAAACATCTTTTCTATTTATAAAAACTTTAATCTGTTTGTTTAAATTCATAAAAGCTCATGAAATCATCAAATTGTCTTTCTAAACCCTAATTCAAATTCATCACCCGAGACTCCAATTCGAAGCTCCTAAAACCCTAATTCAACTCCAAAACCTAAAATAATGAACCCTAACCTCCTTTAAAACTTTAAACCTTAATTTTTTCTAAACACTAATCCTTTAAAATTTTAAAAACCATAAAAACATAAATACTTTAATTTTACACAATAGCTTAAAAACACAATGAATCACCATTTAAAACCATGAATCAAAAGTATTTTAAAGTGTCTAAAACCCTATTTTCATGATTTCATCATTCAAACCTTAACTTGTTTAATCAAAGAGTCTTACCAACCTTTTAAAACATAAAACCTCAATTAATTTTAATTCCATAAAATAGTAGCTTAATTTTATGAATTCCAAAACCTTAACACATGAGATAAAGAACCCTAAATGGAAACGGTAGCTATAATTTGGATTTTTATTTACCTTATTCAATTCCATATTTAATTATGCTTTGCTTTATTTTATGTGTTTTAATTTATTTAAGTTTAATGCTTGGTTTATTTAATTTATCATGGATGAATGTTTACTTTCTATTGATGTTTAATACCTTTGATGAATGATTTATTTATTATGAATGGTTATTTACTTTTATTAATTTATTTAGATTTCCAAATATTGTAAAAGGTATGTTTCCACTTTGTGGGTACCTCGTTAGTTAAATATCATGTAATTTAATTTGGTTTTCTATTTTAGAACCAATGTAAAGGGCATGTTTCTACCTTTCGGTGGGTGTCCTATTTAGGCATGTGATGTAAGGACATGTTTCCATTTTCGGATGGGTGTCCATTTACTTGTTTTGTTTTGTTTGGACCTTGCTTTGATTTTAATATATTGATGCTTTCTTTTAATTATTGTGTGTAATATGGATAATATTGTTGTATTTAAGAATTTTATAATATTAAGACCTGTAAAGGTGGCCGGTTCCAATGAACCAGGCGTTGTGGGGGTATTGGGCCATTTCTCACCTTCCCCACATGTACCCAACTTTCCGAACCCATTAGGGGGTTGGGGATTCCTTAGGAATTGAGTCATCCACCCCTTTCTTTTTTCCGAGCCCGTCCGGGTGGCGAATCCATTTTCTCCGGACTTAGGTCCGTGTTCTCTAAGGCCCTGAGCCTAAACAGTGCCGAAGTCGCAAGAACCATTCCACCGGTAGTGGGGGTAAAAATCCCCACTCACAGGTATCTTATTTTTTGAATAATTCCCTCGGACGTTTTAACCAATAGTTATATTTTCAAAAATGGAAATTGATTCATGATAATTCCCATTAATTAGGTTCTAATCCATTTAACCAACAAAAGTAGCTTTTATGCTATATTGGATTAAAACTAAATTAAGAGGTTTATTGTAAATAGATTTCTCAATTAAAAAAGTAACTAATGATTCATGCCAAAAACAAGCCCATGATTAATAATTTTAGTATAAACTAGGCTCACAATTGATTTTTGGTAATTTCATAATTGTCCTAAATAGTTTATAAGCTCTTTCAAGTTGAAAAATTGCGAGCAAGGGCGGGCCAGCCAATTCACTTTCGGCGATAAAATTTTTCATCGCCGATTTTTATGTATTAATTTATTTATTATTATTATTTATTATTATTATTTAACTTTACTAATAAATACTAAAATAAATATTATTTAATTAAAATACCATAAAAATTATTTTGGACACTATAAAAAATATTGGACCAGACTGGGTCAAAAATTAAGGGTCTGCACTTCATCTCCGGCGTAGGTCGGATTGTCGTAAGCTTTTGAACTGTTGTAATCCAAGGCTGTGAGCCAGAGAGGATCAATGATATGAGATGCAAATGTATGTATGCATGTATGCACAAACAATAAACAAAGATAAGTAGAACGTCCTTTCCAACCTTATAACATCCCCACACGAATGGCGAGTCTCTTTTCCTAGGTAATATGGTTAACAAAATACCAACATGGGGTATCTTGTTTTTCGAATAATTCTCTCGAACGTTTTAACCAATAATTATATTTTCAAAAATGAAAATCAGTTCATGATAATTCCCATTAATTAGATTTTAATCCATTTAACCAACTAAAGTAGCTTTTATGTTATATTGGATTAAAACTAAATTAAAAGGTTTATTATAAATAGATTTCTCACTTAAAAAAAAGTAACTAATGATTCATGCCAAAAACAAGCACATGATTAATAATTGTTAGTGTAAACTAGGCTCACAATTGATTTTTGGTATTTTCATAATTGACCTAAATAGTTTATAAGCTCTTTCAAGTCGAAAAATTGCGAGCAAGGGCAGGCCAGCCAATTCACTTTCGGCGACAAAATTTTTCATCGCTGATTTTTATTTATTATTATTATTATTATTATTATTTAACTTTACTAATAAATACTAAAATAAATATTATTTAATTAAAATACCATAAAAATTATTTTGGACCAAATAAAAAATATTGGACCAGATTGGGTCAAAAATTAACGGTCTACACTTCATCTCCGGCATAGGTTGGATTGTCTTTAATGGTGTACAAACCATTAAAGTCGCCTTCCTGGATCGAACACCTGACCTCCCACTTAAGAGAGCCAGCTTGAGCAATCCAGTACCATTTCCACCAGTGGTAGAAATGGTACTGGATGGCTCACGCTGGCTCTCATAAGTGGGAGGTCAGGTGTTCGATCCAGGAGGTGACTTTAATGGTTTGTACACCATTAACTCCAAATAAACAAATCTTGCTGGAGGGCCTGCGAGGGAGGTCCAGTATTGTGGCGGCCTGCCGGGTTGAGGGCTGGAACTACGGTCCGCCTACGAGAGAAAAGGCCCAATAGACCAGCTGTAGTAAGACTGTGCAGGTGGGGTCGTTACAACGCCTTTTTTAACTGTAACAACCCCACCTGCACAGTCTTACGACAGCTAGTCTATTGGGCCTTTTCTCTCATAGGTGGACTGTAGTCCCAGCCCTTAACTCGACAGGCTGCCACAGTACTGGACTGCCCTCATGGGCCCTCCAGCAGAATTTGTTTATTTGGCTTAAATGGTGTACAAACTATTTAAGTCGCCTCCCCAGATTGAACACCTGACCTCCCACTTAAGAGAGCTAGCGTGAGCCATCCAGTACCATTTCTACCATTTGAGTTATATGTTATGATATGCATGATGTGAATTATGTTGATATAAAATAAGTGTAAAACCCCCATACCCCATATACATACACCATATACACCCACACAACATGTGATATACGTATAGAGGATATAAGGGTGTCACAGTCCATTTTAACAAACCAATCTTTAACATCAAATCATCTTTTCCACAATATGAATAAACTTAAAACATTTAACTTATTTTATAGAAATCAATAGAGAAAACATTTCTTGTTAAAATACATATTTATATAATGTTAGTACCCAACATTTTATCCAAAACATTTGTTTAATAAGCAGCGGAAAATACATATGTATATATCAAAATCAATTTTTACAAAATTATAGAGTTTATACATGCTGGTAATTCGTCTCTGATCATGATGTCCACAACTCAACACTACTCTCACAAACTCAAGCCTAGACTCGACTCGATCTAGACGAGCTCTCCGGCACAACTGGATCTACCCTGTCACCAGCGCGATGAACCACAATCGCGCTAAGCAAAGAGCTTAGTGGTACGAACTTGGATTAAATAAAAATCAATGCAATGCTCATGCACAATACATATGAATATATCAATTCATTGCATTATATCTCATCATATTAATCATTTGCATCACATTTCATAATTCACATTAAAACAAAGACAAAAACTTTGGTCTATTATGACACCTTGTGTCTAACCCCATAAGCAATATATCCATGGATAATGTAACAGCCCCAGTCTCTTGGACCTCAACCCGGTTAGACCCTTAGACCCCAGTATCTTGGTTCTCAACTCGGCTAGACTGTTACAGTTTTTTTTGGCTTACGATCCAGTCTTTTCACTCCAAAAACTTCACATTTATCAGTTGGTCCCAGCTTATGACCCGGTCTTTTCACCTGCCCAGCAATTCATAGGCATGCCGCCAGACCCAAAACTCTAAAAATTGAATAACATACTAGGCACACAACTTATTCAGTTATCTCATTATCAAATACTTTCATAATCCATTTCTCATAATAAAACTAGGCTCATTTCCTTATTATATCATCATTTTTCTCACCTTTCTCATTCTTCTCTTTTGTATCAATATCAATTTGTTACATTATGATTTCACATGTCTTGCCACATTATTCCATATTTCTTTTCATATACAATACATTACTCAATTGCAGTGATATATTAAAATAATTCACATCATGCATATCATAACATATAACTCATTCATCATCAATATATTAATTAACTTAACACATTTCTCTACTAAATGTGTTAAGTCCCAATGTCATGTAAATGTATGCAATCATTCAAAGTTTGTACTTACCTCTAAAAGAAACAACACCACTCTATCAATCTCCTCTTCCAAGATGACCCTCAAACCTTGGCTTGGATATCTCAATTCTCTTCCAAACCTAATCCATAGGTGATGATACATACATACTTGGTGATACACATAAGAAAATAAGGAAGAGAACTATCTAGGGCAAACTCTACACCTGACATGTTCAACAACATGGGCGTACTCATGGATGTGCCCTAAACCCACAACACAGAAGCTTTGACATGCTCAGTGACATGGGCGTGTCACTGCACGTGTCAATTCTCCTCCAACCAGAAGCTATGGCAAGCTCAGTGACATGGGCATGTCACTTGATGTGTCAATTCTCCTCCAACACAGAAGCTATGACACGCTCAGTGACATGGGCATGTCACCAACCCAGAAAAAAGAACCAATGACACGCCCAAAGACATGGCCGTGTTAATGGGGTGACAGCCAAAAACCCTGAAATTGACACCAAAACGCCACAACCAATAATCATCTTCCAATAGCCATATCAACAACATGCAAACTCAATCAAAACCATCAACAACCCATATAATACTTGAGTAAACCTTAAAACAACTCAATTACAAACATCAAAATACAATCACAACCATATATCACAAATCAAACTTACACCATCCCCACACTTGTCTCTTTCACCAAACTTAACCCTTTTCTCTTCAATCTAAGCCCAAAATCAAAGTTAACAAAACAAAACAACCTCAAACATACCAAATCAACCATAAACACATCTACAACAACTAATCCAACAAACCCAAAAACATAAACTCAAAAGCAAACAAAAAAACAAGTTGGAACTTACCAAAAGTGAAGAAAATCCTTAAAACTCCAACTTGATCTCTTGAAATCCTTCAATTCCTTGAGTTTGGAAGCAATAAAATCTATTCCTCTTGAAGATAGAGGTGATGGCCGGCCAAAGAAGAAAGAAGAAGAAGAAGAAGAAGAAAAGACAAACCACACTCTTTTAACCAAACACTTTCCCCAAATCACTCTCCACCAAGTATTAATTAATAAAATAAAAATCCACTTATGTCATCTTTCACTATCTCTAATATAATAATATAATTAAACCAAATATCCACTACCACTGACTTATATAATTAAAATATCTTTAGTCCATAATAAGACATAGACTTGCATATAATGTATATATCTCCATACACATAACATATACACACTCCTTCCTCTTATCTTCTCACTTAATCATAAATACACTTAAAATCATATAATTAATTCTCAACAAATAATATTTCTAAAAATTTTAGGGTACTATATGGGATATTACAAAAATAATTTTGTTTCTAAGCCCATTGTGTAAAGATTTTAGAAAAAACGTATTTTGGGCTTTGTATTTGGATCATGAGAAAAGTATTATTGATTTGTTTTTTAGAAAAGTTTTATGTCCAAAGACCATTTTAAAAAGTTTTGAAAATAGCTTTGGTCTTTTGGACTTCAAAGAAAAATTTATTTTGAGCTTACAATATACGTAGGCCATATTAGAAAAAGAACAAACCAAATAAGCCATGATTTAAGCTAAGATAAATTAACCATAGTCAAACAACAAGCATTTAGAGTAAAATCCTAAGGAAAGTAACTAGGCCAATTACATGAGCTTTAGTCTTTGGGTTGAAAGGCTTAGGTTCCCATAGCAAGTATACACCAAATGGTACAAGGCTATGAGTGGTTATGCTATGCTTGATATCCATACCTTGAGTGAAAGTATGGTATCCCTTACATAACACAACACGGGTAACATGGGCATCCTAACTCACGTACACGATGCAATCTAAATGATGCAATGGATAATATCATGAGAAGAAAGAATAGAATAATAAAAAGACCAACGGAATCAACTTCTCTTATCCCCAGTGGAGTCGCCACTATGAGCGAGAATTTTTGCCCCCACTCCCAATGGAATGGTTCTTACGACTTCGGCATTGTTTAGGCTCGGGGCCTTAGAGAACACATGCCTAAGCTCGGAGAAAATGGAGTGGCCACTCGGGGTGGATGACTTGATTCCTAAGGAATCCCCAACCCACTAATGGGTTCAGAAAGTTGGGTACATGTGGGAAAGGTGAGGAATGGCCCAGCACCCCCCACAATGCCCGGTTCATTAGAACCGGCCTCCTTTGCTGGTCTTAATATTATAAAATTCTTAAATATAATAATACTATCCATATTACATGCAACAATTAAAATAAAGTATCATTATATTAAAATCAAAGCAATGTCCAAACAAAGAAAATAAATGGACACCCATCCGAGGATGGAAACGTGTCCTTACATCATCCATATCTAAAACTAAATAGGATACCCACTGAAAGGTGGAAACATGTCCTTTACATTGGTCCAAAATATAAAAATAATTTAAATTACATAAAATTTAACTAATGAGGTACCCACAAAGTGGAAACATACCTCTTACAATTTTAATACCAAAACAAACAAATAATAATCATAATAATAAAGAAAATATCCATCCATGATAAATTAAATAAATCAAGCATTGAAATTAAATAAATCAACCATCAAAACATATAATAAACTATATAATCAAATCTAAAATTAAATAAAGCAATAAATATATAAGTTTAGGGTTTTAATGAATTTAGGGTTTTTGAAACTTAGGGTTTTGAAACTTAGAGTTTTAGAAACTAGAGTTTTATAATTAGGGTTTTGAGATTAGGGTTTTTTGAAACTAGGGTTTTGGAATTCAGGGTTTGGAATTAGGGTTTAACTTATTGCCTAAAAAAATAATTTTGGATTTGGAGAGATAAATTACGGTTTTGGGAAAAATAATCAATATTTTGTAGTTTAATAATGAAATGGTTTAAGCTTTTGGATAAAAATAGTTTAAGATTTTGAGTTTCAATAAAATAATTATGGTTCTTGAGGTTTTAGTAAACAAAATAGATTATGACAATTAATTTAAATCCTCGATGACTACTGGGTAGTTTTAAGTTTTTTTTAAAAACATGCAAGTGGAGTTAAGAATACCAACTGATTAATGTATTAATTAAAGCAAACAATTAAAGTTATTAAAACAAAGATCAATTTACTGCATGTTCAAAGATCAAGTTACTGCATGTTCAAAGATCAAGTTACTACATGTTCAAAGATCATGTTGCTGCATGTTCTTATTAATCAAAGAAAACGAAGCCACTGTGAGCATGAATAATTTGTGATTAAAGATCAAACCTCTGTCATTGGTTCCACCAAAAAAATTGATTTCTGGATGAACAATGTAAAGACAGTATGTACTCTGCCTTCTTCTTTGGTTGTCTTGATATTTCTGTTTGTTGTTTCCTTCGTTCTCAATAAAAACAACTACTATTCTTCTCTGTTTGTTGTTCCTAATCCTCTTAATGTTAATTGCCGACCTCCTTAATGTTAATTGCCGCCTTTCTAATTTTTGGAATGTTATTATTCATAGGCAAACCACACTCAGAATCCCTAACCCTAATATTAATCTATCCTTAAAACAAATTTTAATTCAATTCGAAAACTAATTTCAAAAAACAATTGAAACCATGTCGACCTGGGGCAAACAGGTTGACATGGAACAAAGCCATGTCGACTTGGTTGCCCCAGATCAACATGAGTCCAGATCGACATGAGGTTAGACTCATGTCGACCTAGTCCCTCCAGGTCGACATAAGCAATTGCTCATGTATCCCCGGCCGGCCTGACTCGAATTATTCTTGCCTTTTTTAACTTATTGATCGAAAAGTTTTAATTTGGGCTGATTCAACTTGATTTTAGGGTTTTACAATTGAATTTATGCCTCTTTAATAAGAAACTAACTTATTAGGAGTTATAAATTAGATTGAATTTATTTTGGCATTCTTTAATTAAGACCGTGTAGACCCTTAATTTTTTACCTAGTCCAGTCTAATATATTTTATTTAGTCCAAAATAATTTTTGTATTGTCCAATATAATTTAATTGGTCCAAAATAATTTTTGTTATCTTAATTAAATAATTTTTGCTTTAGTATCTAATTTTTAATAACAAAAAAATAAAAATAAACAAATACAAATCAAAAAATAAAAATAAAAATCGGCGATGGAAAAATCGGCGACGAAAAAATCATAGCGGAAAACCAGTGCGCGGGACATGGCCGTGGAACATTTTGCCCGCAGAAGTTTCCTACAGGTGAAATGGCCTTGGCCCACCTGTAGGCCAGTTCCCGCACCCGCTGCGGCAGCTTTTTTGCCAGGGCATTTTTTCCGTAGCAGTTTTTTTTTGCCAAAAAAATTTTTCCGACGTAAATTTTTCGAAACCTAATGCAATTAGGTTTTAGTTTCCTTTTCTTAATGAATAATATATTCCGTGAATAACTAGAATTAGTCATATAAAACTTCTATAAATGATACCTAAAAACAACACAAAAATCAATCAAGAAATAATCAAGAAATTGGACAGAAACTTGGATCAAGAAATTAGACCGAAACTGAGAAGGAAAACCTTGAATCAAGCTGATTTTTTGAGGGAGCAAAAAAAAAAACAATTCAAGCAACTCAAAGGTAGCAAATCTTGTCTTTGTTTTTGTTCATCCAAGAAGCAATTTTTGGTGTAACCTATGAACCAAGGTTTGAGTTCTTAATTTCTTTTTGGTTTTTTCACAGTAGCTTAATCATCTGTTTTTTTCTTTTAATTCAAAAACCCTAGAACCTCAGTTCATTGTTTCTAAAGTTTAAAAACCTTAACTCGTTATTTTGTTTTCCAAAAAGTTTAAAGTTATTAGTTTTGTTTCTTCAAAACCCTAAAACTAAAATTTGTTTTCCAAATTTTCAAAACCCTAAAATTGAGTTCTGTTTATTTCCAAAAGCCCTAAAAACTTCTTTTTTGCTTTTATAAACTTTAAATCATTGGTTTATTTTCATAAAACTTCATAAAGTTATCAATTGTTTTTTCCAAATTCTAAAAATTAATTCATTCCCCGAAAGCCTAAATCAAAAATCCTAAAACCCTAATTCAACTCCAAAACCCAAAAACAGTGAACCTAACCCCCTTTAAAACTTTAAACCCTAAAATTTTCTAAACCCTAATCCTTTAAAACCTTAAAAACCATATAAACATAAATATTATAATTTTACACAGTAAGCTTAAACCATAATTCAATGAATAACTGTAAACCATAAATCTAAGTATTTTAAAGTGTCCAAACCCTAGTTTTATGATTTCACCATTCAAACACTAATTTGGTTAATCAAAGAACTTTATCAACTTTTCAAAACATAAAACCTTAATCTATTTTAATTCCTTTAAAAACTCACAGTAGCCTAATTTCACAAATTCCAAAACCCTAAACACATGAAATAAAGAACCCTAAATGGAAACAATAGCCATAATTTAGATTTTTATTTGCCTTATTCAATTCTATATTCGATTACACTTTGATTTATTTTATATGCTTTAATTTATTTAAGTTCAATGCTTGGCTTATTTAAATTATCATGAATGGATGTTTACTTTCTATTGATATTTAATACCTTTGATGAATGATTTATTTATGATGAATGGTTATTTACTTTTATCAATTTATTTAGATTTCCAAATGTTGTAAGAGGTATGTTTCCACTTGGTGGGTACCTCATTGTTAAATATCATGTAATTTAAATTATTTTTTGATTTTAGAACCAATGTAAAGGACATGTTTTTACCTTTCGGAGGGTGTCCTATTTAGGCATGGGATGTAAGGATATATTTTCATCCTCGGATGGGTGTCCATTTATTTGCTTTGTTTGGACATTGCTTTAATTTTCAATATATCGATGCTTTATTTTAATTATTGTGTGTAATATGGATAATGTTATTATATTTAAGCATTTTATAATATTGAGACCTGTAAAGGAGGCCGGTTCCAATGAACCGAGCATTGTGGGGTGCTGGGCCATTTCTCACCTTCCCCACACATACCCAACTTTCCAACCCATTAGGGGGTTGGGGATTCCTTAGGAATCGAGTCATCCACCCCTTTCTTTTTTCCCGGCCCGTCCGGGTGGCGACTCCATTTTCTCCGAACTTAGGTCTGTGTTCTCTAAGGCCCCAAGCCTAAATAGTATCGAAGTCGTAAGAACCATTCCACCAGGAGTGGGGGCAAAAATCCCTGCTCACAGACCGTACCAACTTAGGGCCAAAATTAAGGGTCTACATGTCCTTTACTTCATCATCAGAAATCACAACTACTTGGAAACTATTGAGAGGCCTCTCAATCATTAGAGCATTAACAACCTCATTATCATCGACTTCGATGACCACCGTCTCATCTCCGTTAGGGAACTTGATCTTTTGATGAAAGATGGAAGGAACTCCACCAAGAGGATGGAACCATGGTCATCCCAAAAGTAGAGCAAAAGTAATAGGTATGTCCAAAATGACAAATTCTACTATAGATTCAATTGGGCCAACCTTTACAATGGCTTTGAATGTCCCTTCGGTGTGCCTCTTGGTATTGTCATAAGCCCTAATGGTTATCTCGGTTGGGCTTAGATCTCTTATTGACATAGCTAGCTTTGGTAAAATTTTAAGTGGGCAAACATTTATGGCGAACCCATCATCAACCATTACACATGGTGTCTTTTTCCTTTGACTTCTACTTTGATAAAGAGAGGGCAGATGTAATCTCTTCCCACTTTCGGTAAATCTGCATCTAAGAAAGATACTATTCCCATGTCAACTTTACTCTTCTTTTGAACCTCTTCACACTTCATTACTCCTTCATCTTTTATGAATTTAACCAGCTCATCCGGTGTTATAGAGGCGAAAATTGGCATGCAAGCCAAGGCCTTAGCCATAGTTTCACTTTGCTTTTTAAAAGTTGCCAATAAGTCCCAAATGCTAACACTTGCTTGGGTTCTTTTCAACTATTTAAGCATAGTATAGACCCTTAATTTTTTACCCAGTCCGATCTGTTATTTTTTATATAGACAAAAATAATTTTTATGGTATTTTAATTAAATAATATTTATTTTAGTATTTATTTTTTATAAGTTTTAATAAAATAAAAATAATAAAAATAAAAATAATAGATAAATAAACCAAAATAAAAATCGGCGACGAAAAAATTGGCGAGAAAAAATTCATCGCCGAAAGTAATTGGCCAAGGCCATTTCACCGCAGGAACTTCCTGCGGCAAAATTGGCTGGCCGCGCCAATTCTCGCTCACAGCTCGCAATTTCCTCGCAGCCCATCGCAGTTTTTGCAAGTGAGATTTTTCCAACGCAATTTTTTCCAAAACCAAATTCTATTTGGTTTTGATTTCTTTTCCTAATTAATCTTAGTTTCCTAAAAAAAAATTAGAATTAATCTTATAAATTTTCCTATAAATAACACTTTGAAAACACAGAAAAAAAAAGGGAGGAGAACTTTGGACTTGGATCAGATAGTAGGACTTTGATTAGGTGATCGAAACTTGGTTTACAGAAAACCCTAGCCAGAGAAAATTAGCAACAAGCAAAGCCATCAACAATAGAAGATTTTTGCCCCCACTCCCGGTGTAATGGTTCTTATGACTTCGGCACTGTTTAAGCTCCGGGCCTTAGAAAACACGGGCCTAAACCCGAAGAAAATAAAGTCGCCACCTGGATGGGCTGGGAAAAAGAAAGGGGTGGATGACTCAATTCCTAAGAAATATCCAACCCCCTAATGGGGTCGAAAATTTGGGTACGTGTGGGGAAGGTGAGAAATGACCCAGCACCCCCACAATGCCCTGTTCATTGGAACCGGCCTCCTTTGCTGATCTTAATATTATAAAATTCTTAAATATAATAATATTATCCATATTACATGCAACAATTAAAATAAAGCATCATTATATTAAAATCAAAGCAATGTCCTAACAAAGCAAATAAATGGACACCCATCCGAGGATGGAAACATGTCCTTACATTGTTCATGTTTAAACTAAGTAGGACACCCACCAAAAGGTGGAAACATATCCTTTACATTGGTCCAAAATATAAAAGCAATTTAAATTACATAGAAATTAATTAATGAGGTACCCATAAAGTGGAAACATACCTCTTACAATATTTGGAAATCTAAATAAATCAATAAAAGTAAATAACCATTCATCATAAATAAATCATTCATCAAAGATATCAAATATCAATCAAAATATATAATAAACATTCATCCAATTTAAATAAGATAGTAAATATATTAACTTTAGGGATTCATGCATCAATTAGGGTTTCTAGGGTTTTATGTTCAATAAATAGGGTTTTGCATATACTACTAGATGTTTAAAAGATTTATGGTTTTGGATGTTTTTATGAAAATAATGTTACTGTGATGTAAAAAAAGAGTAGGTTTAGTTAGGGTTTTAAGCAAACATCATGAAATTTGGGTTTTGGAACCTTAAGACATTAGGGTTTATAATGTTAAAAGATTGGGTTTTAGGTTCACTGGATTAGGGCTTTAGGTGTTGATGAACTTGTCATAAAGTTTTAATATTTTAAAAATTAGGGTTTAGGAAAACTAGAGTTTACTAGATGGGGTTTTAAGAAGTAATAAGATAGTTTAGGGTTTTTGATATTTTGGAAAACATGTTTGATCTTAGGATTTAAGAAAATAGCTTAGAGTTTTATAGAAACAATTATGATTAAAGTTTTTAGAAACTGTAAAGAAGATTAGGGTTTGGAGATTTAAGAAGACATTTAAAAATTTCGGACAAAAATTTAGAGTTTAGATGATTAAGAAAATAGTTTGGGGAAAACAATTTAGGGTTTTTAAACTTTTAGAAGCAGAAAAGTAATTTAGAATTTTTAAAGTTTTAGAAACAGAAGGATGATTTAGGGTTTTTGAAGTTTTAGAAACAGAAGAATGATTTAGAGTTTTTAAAAATTAGAAACAGAAGAATAATTTAGGGTTTTTAAAGTTTTAGAAACAGAAGGATGATTTAGGGTTTCTTAAGTATTGTATGAATTAATTCATGCTACTCCCTAAATTAAATTGAAGGAATAATTAAATAACTTAGGCAGTGTGATGATGACTTAAAAGGTGAAGATGATTGATGATTGAATAAACTAAAGTTAGAGTAATTTACCAACATTTGAAGGCTCCACCAAATTTGAAGAGATTAAACCAAGCTATTGCCTGCTTCAGATTTGATTTTGGTTGAGAAAAGCAATCTGGAGATGATTGCTTCCTTTGGTTGTTGTCTCTTGCTTGCTAGGGTTTTCTTTTGGCCGATAGAATTTTTGAGTCTCCGATCCAGTAAAACAATTTTCTTCCTCCTTAATTCTTTGTTTTAATGTGGTATTTATAGGAAAAATCATAAACCTACTCCTAATTGTCTAAGGAAATTAAAACCAATTAGGAAAAGAAACCAAAACTAAATAAAATTTGGTTTCGAAAAAAACTGCGTTGGAAAATTGAGCTGGCAAAAAAACTGCTGCGGGCGAAATTGCGAACGAGGGCTGGGTGGCCAGCCAATTGACTTTTGGCGATGAAATTTTCCGTCGTCGATTTTTATTTATTTATTATATTTTTTAACTTTACTAATATTACTTTTTTTATTAAAAATTATAAATAATAAATAATAAAAACTAAAATAGATATTATTTAATTAAAATACTACAAAAATTATTTTGTACTATATAAAAAATATTGAACCAGACTGGGTTAAAAATTAAGGGTCTAATATTCGCCCCCTACTTGAACAATCTGAGATTACGGTAAAAAAGAGTGAAAAGCAATGTGATAGACTTAATTTTTCTAAGATGGGTTAGGTTTTGGGTTCTGGACCCGGTTCGAGTTCTAGACTCGAAAAAGACTTGGGTTCTTAACCCGGGATGATTTGGGTTCTTGACCTAGTTTGAGTTCTGGACTTAGAAAAGACTTAGGTTCTGGACCTGGGATGGTTTGGGTTCTAGACCCGGTTTAAGTTCTGGACTCAGAAAAGACTTGGGTTCTGGACCCGAGCTAAGTTCTGGACTTAAGAGGAAATTTGGATTATGGGCCCGAGCTAAGTTTTGGACTTAAGAGGGAATTTAAGTTCTGGACCTAAGCTAAGTTATGGACTTAAGGATAATTTAGGTTCTGGACCCAAGCTAAGTTCTGGACTTAATGATAATTTGGGTTCTGGAACCGAGCTAAGTGAGATTTAATTGTTTGCAAAAAATTTAGCTAATTTTTACCATGCACTGTAAAAAATTTAGCTAATGCACATATCTTCTTGCCCCCTACGTGTAAAAATATTTTAAAAATGTAAAAATATTTATATACACAGAAATATTTGAATGATTGAATTGAATAATTGAGTTTCCTATTTATTTATTGTGTAGTTACTGTTTATGCACTATTCACCAACTATTCATTTACTATTTATAAATAGTAATTTACTATTTATCAATAGTAAAATTTACTTTTTTTTTCTTTTTTTCTATTTTTTCACGAGAATACTATTTTTTTCCTTTTTTATTTTTGTCTTTTTCCTTTGCCATTTCTCTATATAAACGTTGCAGCTCATTTCTTCATTTCATTCATAGCAGCTTATTTCTTCATTTCATTTATAGCAGCTCATTTCTTCATTTCATTCATAGCTATACATCTTTTATATAAGAGAGTTTAGAGAGTTTTGCATAGAGTTAAGGAGAAAATGTATGCTTCAAGATCAGGAACTCGATCTAATGATGAGTTATTGGAGTTTATTCGGCGACATGAAGATGGAATTATAAGTCTACTAGCCGGGATGCCGTTTCATTTTTTTTTCTCTTTTTTGTTTCTTTTTATAAATTTTTTTATGTTTTTTTATTTCTTTTTATTTGTTGTTGTTTTCTTTTTAGGATTTAGGAAAAATAAATTAATTAGATGAACATATATAAGTAAATAGATAGACTAATCATAAATAAATTTAGTTCTAAAAATCAGTGGTATTGATATAATGATATACTTACCTTATTTTAACTTACCTGGCTCCGTGTTAGCGTGATCATTGCATTATCTGGGGCAGAGGGTGTGTCTATAAAGCCCAACAATGGTTTGATGTAGTGCCTTCTCGGGTAAGACGGATTATCCAAGATTGCGATTTTGAGAGCTTTATCTTGCAATTACCATCCGACGAGTGTCCGATAGACCGGACTGTAGTTCAAGCATTGTCAGAGCGGTGGATGGACACAACCCATACTTTTCACCTACCTATAGGAGAAATGACCATTGGCCCGATTGATTATGCAGCCATAACTTGTATCCGGTACTAAGGCCTTCCGGTCCCTCTTACCAATGATATTCTGACATTTGAAGAAATCCAATAGTTAATCGGTATGGAACCATCATTTAAAGGGCCTTTCAAGATAAAAATTGAGCCAATTTGGAGTTAATGGATGAACTACAAAGGACGGGTTCATAGAGAAATAGCCAAACAATATGCTTGAGGATTTTTTCTGTATTTGCTCGGGTCGACCATCTTAGGGAGCACTGAATCCACCATCCATTTGTCGGTGTTGAGGGCCCTTACTGATATGAGTATGATACCGCTTTACGGCTAGGGTGAAGCTGGCCTTGCCTGTCTTTACCATGGACTTGAAAAATTTTGCAGAAATAAGAAGTCTTTTGTTTGCTTTATGGCAATTGTCGAGGTACTCTTCTTCCACCAATGTCAATTCCATTCTTTTTCTTGCATGAATTTGATTTTTATTATTGTTGCAAGCATGGGCATATGAGCACAACCTTGTGAGGGTGCCTGGTATTTCCCAAGAGAGAGTCGGGTATCCGAGATTAAATTTTTTTATTTTCAGATCGTGTAGAAGTTCACGGCTCTCACCATGTGCATACCCAACACTTTCTCTTGAGCTACTTAACATGGGGCCAGGTAAAATAGCATTAGTATACTTTAAAATTTATATAAAAGTCCACTTACCTTATGTCATTTTGTAGGTCAATTTGGCCTTGTGGAACACAGAAGAGCGGACGAACTGAACTTCCTCCATGAATGCCACACTGCCTTTTCAACATACCTGCCGAGTCATTGACAGCCCTATGTGTAGTGGCTGGTTTCTCAGAGAGAGAGTATATGAGTGGTTTCTTGGTCCCGAGTAGTGGAGGATCCTGATGCGTTGCCCAGAATATACTTTAAATATCACGTCAACGCCAAAGAATGCATGGTGGTTGGCTCGACACAGTTATGATGTTGAAATATTTTTCTATCCACCAGGTGCATCTTATATTCAGTTTATTCAAGTAGGACTTTTGAACTTGGACGTATCTCCTGTTGGTGTACGGGAGATTCCCAAGGAAAATGAGGATAGAGATGAAGAGGAGTATCATGGAGAGGGAGGAGAGTTTGTCTCACATCTCGGGGCTAGCACTTCTCAGGTAAACTTTTACCATTTTTCCATTGCAATCGCTTCTTTCTTAACTTATTTTTACTTTTTTAATGATTGTTGCAGGTTGTTGGCTCATATGGTCATGAGGCGGGACCTTCTTTTACTGCTCCTCCATTTTCTCAATCTAATCAACTGGAGATGTCCTCTCATCCACAGGGCATTGATATGAATTACATGGTAGGTTTTCTTGTTCTATGATAATTTATGCTATATGTATGCATGATTATGTATGCTCTTACTCTTTTCCTTTATGGCTCACAATGGATGCTTGAAGAACAAAAAAAGAAACTTCAAGAAGAGCTGGCCACTAGTCATCAATAGGTCGTCCATTTTGAGAAATTGTATCACCAGTTAGAGTAAGATTTTGAGACTTCTGGTTTCAGGGGATGAGAGATCCTGGTGCTTCTTCATCTAGAGGCCCCCAAGCTGATGACCATGAGATTCTTTCATCTACTTCGGATGAGGACCGTTACAGATCAAAATTCCAAGGTAATAGAGATTCAGGTGCTCCTATTTCAGGCGGACTCGAGACGGGTGATATGCCTCCTCCTCCAACAAGCGATGATTTTTTCAGAGCTTTATTTGATGATCTACCACCTCCTTCTTAGTGATGTATGAGTATTGTATCAATTGAGGAAATATTGTATAATAAGTATAAAAATAATAATGGTGATGTATAATTTTTATTTTTAATGCAACCCTTTTTTTTCTTTCTTTTTTTTTCCTTTTCACATTCAATATTTTCACAGTCACACCAATTTACTAAAACCAAATGCAACGCGGCAATTCAAGAACTTTCGTCGCCAATTTCCTATCCTCGTGCATCTTGGTCTCACATTTTTCCTTATAAATTTTGGAATAGCATAATCCTCCTATATAAATAACTTTTCACACCATTATTTCATCAGATGCCAGGAGATTTTCTACTTCAACGTAAAAACTCCTTTTAACAATTCTAATTTTTCTTCAGTCTTCCACAATGACCGAACTCCATTTGAAGAATATAAAAGCTCTATTTAAAAATATGAATGCCATTCATTGGAAACAAATATCTTGGTTAAAAATTGATACTTTGAAATGTTTTTAAAATGTTAAATTGGACCATTCTTTTTTACATGCCATGGCTTCTTTTTGGAGAGTGGATTCTAGGACATTTAAAATTAATGGCTTTGAAATATGTTCCTTGATTGAAGAATTTGAGGCCATTCTTGGATATCCATGCAATCAACAAATGGAATTACCTATATTGATTTCCAAGACTCAGCAAAAGATGCAGATGGTATTTCAACTTCCAAAGCCCGAAGTTCTACAGTTGATGAGAGGTGAGAAAATTCTACTTGGTCCCTTAATTGACTTTTGCCTTTCTCATTTGGATCCTACTAAGGCATGGGGACGTATGCTTTGTCTATGCTTGCTTGGAAAATTCTTGCTTGTTTCTTCTGATGGCGATATTGATCCATGAGTATTGGATATCATGGACTAAATGGAAGGAGGTTTGTTGCCGATACCCGTGATCTTAGTTAAGACTTTAGTTGTATTAGACTAACTTAAATCGGGATTATCAATGAAACTGACAGGGAGTCCATTGTTGCTTCAGGTAATTACCTAAACTGCCCTTTCAGGTTTTCAATTTAGGTTCTTTTTTTTAATGCTCTAATTTTTGCCTAGTCCTCCCTTTCGGGTTTTCGAAACTAGCGAGCTGTCCAAACTTTTGCCTAAGCCTCCCTTACGGTTTTTAACTTAGTGAATCCGTTTTATTATTATTATTATTATTATTATTATTATTGTTGTTGTTGTTATTATTATTGCTCTAATTTTTGCCTAGTCACCCCATGCGGGTTTTCAGAACTAGCGAGCTATCCTAATTTTTGCCTAAGCCGCCCTTGCGGGTTTTCAACTTAACAGACCTTCTTCTCTCTCTCTCTCTTTTTAATTAGTTTTTTTTCTTACAAATTTGGCTTCAGGAGTGTCTCTGCTTGCTCGATACTCCATCTATGAATTTTGCTAAATATATGCCATGACATCATTCTACTAGGAAATTACTCCATTCTGTTTCTTCATATGCTGACTAGGTTGACTGGATCCACTCACGCGCTGAAGTCAACATCCGTTGGTTGGTACCTTGGTGGAAGATTTCCCATATCACCATGCGGACATACTTGATGCATGTTCTTCTTGCTACTCTTTGTCGAGGTACTTGCTATGATCCTTGCCGGCTTGACCGTCAGTACGGAGCTGAGCCTCGAGGTTCTGAATTCACTCCCGATTTAGACATGCCTTGTCTTACTGAAGCCTACTTGGATCGGCTGAAGCAAAGCTAGCCTGCACGTTACACTTATTGTCTGCCATAGGTTTTACATTTGTCAATTTCTTTAGAAAGTGTATTGTTAGGACGAAAAAATAATAAAAGTAGTAATAAGGGATGTTTCTTTTCCTTTTATAATTTGTCATCACCTTTGGCTATTGTGCTTATTTATTTCATCCATATTTGGTCAAATACTTATAACAGTGCACATAGAACAATTTTAATATTAATTCTATTTTATTAAATTAGGGAACAACCAAACAAAAAGCCAGCATACACAAGATCACTCCTGTTGCCAACTAGCCCTTTTAGGTTTTCTAATTGACGATTTTCTCTCATTTATAGCCTGCCCTTTCGGGTTTTCAGAACTAGCAGACTGCTCCAACCTTTTCCTAGGCCGTCCTTTCTGGGTTTTCAACCTAGCGAACTCTTTTTTCTTCTTTTTTTTTATACATAAAACCTCTTCAACTTGTGAATGTTCACTGGCTCACTAAACTCATTCCCGTCCATGTCTGATAACTTCACTGCACCCTTGTTCATGACTTGTTTTACAACATATGGCCCTTCCCAGGTAGGCCTAAATTTTCGTCTTGGATTAGATACATTAGGCTTGCACTATTTCAAAACTAAATCCTCGACTCTTATTGTAAGCCCGAGCTATCCTCCTTTGATATAGTTGATGATGATACAGTGCTTTTAACCTTCTCTCCTTTAGTAAAGCAAGCTGTGTGTATTTGCTCACTACCCATTTCATTTTAGGCAGTTCAGCTTCCAAGACCACTCTTAATGACTTGATCTCAATTTCAATTGGCAACACTACTTACATCCCTTAAACCAAAGAGAATGGTGTCATTCTAGTCAGTGTTCGTACACTTGTTCTATATCCCCATAAAGTAAATGGAAGCATCTCCGACCAATCCCTTTATGTCTTGGTCATCTTGGACAGAATTTGCTTAATTGTCTTGTTTGTTGCTTCTACTGCACCATTAGCCTTTGGTCTATAAAGAGAGGTGTAGACCCTTAATTTTTAACCCAGTCCGGTGTTTAGATAAATTTTGTATATATTTTCTATGAGGTTTATGTTGATTTTAAGTTAATTTTCATGTTAAATTGCACTCAAGTTTGTTTGAAGTTGTTGATTTAGGTTGGAGTACATTCGAAGGAGCCATTTGATCAAAATTGGTGGAATTTGTGGAGAAAATCAAGTGACATGGCCAAGCTTGTCATGGCTTGGCCGTGTCCTTCATCAAAAGAAGCAGAAACAAGGAAAATTAGGAGACACGGCCAGGACTAACATGGCTTGGCCGTGTCCCTCAAGGAAACAAGTCCAGTAGCGAACACGGCCATGAGACACGGCCAAGCCACTGGCCATGTCTCTCCAAAGGAACAAAAGAGCAAAGAAAGCAAAGAAGGAAAAGAAATACACAGAGACAGACACCATCACTGGACACGCCCAGGACACTGGCCGTGTCACATGACACGGCCGTGTCCTTGGCCGTGTCTCTCAAGGACTAAGCATACAGAATGGGACACGGCCAGAAGCTTGGCCGTGTCCCCAAGAAAGAAAGTCACTAGACACGGCCAAGCTCCATATGGCTTGGCGGTGTCACCCTGGGTCCTTAGCTGGCTTGCACGAGAAATGAGCTGGTATGTTTAGTGGGTGACAAAAAGAATAAAAAAAAGAGTGAAAAGTGGGAGGATTTTATGGAAGAAAGGTATAAAGAAATTAGTAAATGGGAGACACGGCATGATGGATGTCTTAAACAATTCAAAGTGGGAGAGCATGGGTATTAGAAAAAGGAATTTTGAATAAATTTAGTGGACATTCTCTACACTTCCACTTGTTCATCATCTTCCTCATCTTCTTCCTCGGTTCTTGCTTGAGCGAGCAAGACCATTCACCATCTTCATTCATCATTTCTTTACACACACCAAGAGCAAAAACAATTGTTGGTTTTGAAGTGAGTTATTAGTTCTTAAGAATTAGGGTTTTAAGAGGCTTGATTGGAGAGTTGAGAATTTGAGAAAGCTATCATCTACTCCTTCAAGAAGAGAACCAATTGTTCAACAGAGCTAGAAGTTCATCATCACGCACCAAGAAGGAGCCATGAAAGAGACGAGAGTCCGATTTTTAGCATCTTCAAAAAGGGGTTTTTCTAACTCTTTCTTTTATTCCATTTCTTATTTGTTGTTGTGTATTAAGAACATTAATATTGCAATGTATAATTTTGATTTGGTTTATATTGAATTGAGTATTTGCTTAAAACATATGATGAGCTAATTTACTCATGCTTGGGGTTGTAGTATATTTGATTAAATGATTTGATTTGATGATTCCATTGATATACCTTGTTATATGTTGATTGTATTGAATTAAAGGTAAACTGATAGAATGGCCACCTATTGATTGCTTAATACTGAATGACGAACCGAGAGGAGAAGTTTAATATCGGAACTATGCAATTGACTACCCTAAGAATGAATTAGAAATATAAGTTCTAGGGTTTATTAATTTGATAATGTTAAATAATTGGTTGTTGTTAATTCATAAATGTGAGAACTAGTGAATTGATAATTGGCTAATTAATCTTAAGAAACAAATTAAGATTCAAGATTATATTAATGGATAATCGGATAATTGAACATTTGATTAAATTGACCTACAACCCTAGGCATCATTTCCATAATTGAAATTCTCTTGCATAAAATCACTCGTTTTAATTTCGAAGGATAATTATGGTTCACCAATTCAATCACAAAATCAAATTTATTATTCCATGCTAATCAAACTATTACTTGCAAGTCCTTCCTTGGGAAACGACCTTGGGGCGATCACCGTTACTACAATAGCCTCGTATACTTGCGAGTGCCACTTTGTGATAGTGTTGATTTAAGCACAACAAGTTTTTGGCGCCGCTGCCGGAGAAGGCAATTTTTGTGATAGTTTGATTGTTTTAATTTATTTGTTAAATTGTTTAAAGTGGTCTTTTTGAATTGCTTAGGTACTTTATGCACGGACGACGGTCTCAAGGAAACGAACTTGTTCCATTTATAGACAACATCCATAGACTTCCAAGATCCGAGAGACCAAATCCTTTTAAGCAAGAATGAGAAAATACCGAAGAGTAATTTGAGGAGAACACAGAAACAGAGATGGGTGATGCACAAGAGCCACCCATGAAGGAGTTTGCTCGACCGATCATCAGAGTGACCACATCTTGTATCCAGTTGAGCAACACAGCAAGAAACTATGAACTCAGAAATACTCACTATAGTATGCTGCCATCCTTCCACGGACTGCCGAATGAAGATCCTCTCAACTTCATTCGAGATTTTTATTCAACATTGCATACGTTCCCTTTGCAAACATTAACGGAAGATGAACTGAAGCTGAGATGTTTCCCATACAGTTTAAAGGACAGGGCAAAAGCGTGGTTAATGACCCTATCGGAGAATTCTTTAACCACATGGACTGAAGTCTACAACAAATTTATGGGAAAGTTCTATTCTCATCAAAAGACCAAGGAGCTTAGGGGGAGTATTGCAACTTTCACCCAGTTTGACAGAGAACCATTTCACGAGGCGTAGGATCGCTTCAAATCATTATTATTTCAGTGCCCTCACCACTATTATCCACAACAGTTGCTCAATCAATTCTTCTATAATGGGCTAACTCAACAATCTCAAAATACAGTGGATAATGCAGCAGGGGGTGCAATGGGTGAAAGAATAGCTGCAGAAACAGTTGCATTATTCAAAATGTTGGGGGCAAATTCCCAACAAAAGAGCATTGGAGAAAGAAGAAGAGGAGCACATGAGATAAGTGTAAACTCAGAAATGGCTAGGCAAATTGCAGAACTGACAAGGCAAGTGAAAATGTTGAATGCAAAAGGGAACTTGTCGGGACCAAGTCAAGAGTCATGCGCATCATGCGGTCTTGTAGGCCATCAAGCAAATGTGTGCCCCTCAAATTTTGATTCATTTCAAGAAGAGCAAGAGCAAGCTTTTGCTTTTGAAGGATTCCAACAAAGGGGTAGGAATGACCCATATTCAAATTCTTATAACCCCGGTTGGAGGAATCACCCCAATTTTTCATGGAAAAATCAACAACATGCTCCACCTCAACAACCTTTCCAACCATATCAAAGAGGTCCCCAATTTCAAGGGCAACCCTCAAATCAAGAGCAAGTCAAGAAACCTTCATTTGAAGACAACTTGAATGCTTTCATTCAAGTAAGCACTCAAAATCAAGAATTGAACAATAAGCGGTTTGACTCTTTAGAAGCATCGCTTAGGAAGGTTGAAACTCAAGTGGGCCAATTGGCTAATCAACTTCAAGCCAATCAAAAAGGGAAATTTCCAAGCCAACCAGAGCAAGCCAAAGCAATCACCGTTTTGAGAAGTGGTAAGGTACTTGATAATAAAATCGGTGATAATAACATTGATAATTCCTTTGATGCAGGTACAACGCAGGGCAATGGCAAGGAAATGCAAGAAGAAGAAGCTGAACCAAATGAGCTTAAGGAGGACAAAGAGGAGGCATCCGTTGCACCAAAACTGCACAAATCTCCAAATCCGTACAGACCATCAATTCCATTTCCCAGCAGGTTAAAAAATGAAAAGCATGATAAGCAATTTTCTGAAATTTATAACATGCTTTCGAAGGTAAGTATCAACCTACCCTTACTAGAGGTGATAAAGAATATGCCATCTTATGCCAAATTCTTAAAAGAGCTTAACACTAAGAAGATAAGGTATGAGTTGGATGAGAAGGTGATAGTTTCGGAAGTAACAAGTGTTGTTTTACAACATAAGTTACCTCCTAAACTAAAAGATCCTGGGAGCTTTATTGTTAAAATCTCTATGGGGAATGGGAAAGAGACCATTGGCATGTGTGATCTTGGAGCTAGTATTAATTTGATGCCATACTCAATTTATCTGAATCTAGAGCTAGGGGAACTCAAACCGACTAAAATGGTTTTACAATTAGCAGATAGAACTCTTAGATACCCTAAGGGAATCATAGAAGATGTTCTAGTGAAGGTAGGAGGTTTGATTGTACCCGTCGATTTCATTGTCTTAGACACGGGGGGAGAAATCCCACGGGATGCCGAGCATGCAATTTTGTTAGGGAGGCCTTTTATGGCCACAACTAACACTTTAATTGATGTTAAAAATGGAAAATTAACCATGACCGTTTTGGGACAAACTGTAGAATTTTCAATTTTTAACACTTCCCCCATTCCCACTAGTGCTTTATATGAAGATTGTTCTTTCATTGATCTTACTGATAGTGTTGTCCAAGAAGTTTTCTTGCAGGAAAATGGCGAACACAAGCTAGAAAAGGCTCTAAAATTGCAAGAAGAAGCAGAGATTTCCAATGAGGAGGATAAAGAAGACAATTCCGTCTTGGACAATGAGAGTGTTGAGGAAGAAATTGAAGTTGAAGAAGAGCAAGTTCAACTACAAGGGGTTGAGCTTAAAGAACTCCCCAAACATTTAAAATATACTTTTCTTGGGGAAAATAACTCTCAACCAGTGATAATTTCTGCTACCCTTAGTAGAGAGGAAGAAAATAAGCTTGTAACAATGTTGAAAAAATTCAAGAAGGCTATAGGTTGGGGGTTGAGTGACATTAAGGGTATTAGTCCATCTATGTGCATGCATAAGATTATCTTAGAGGAAGGGGCTAAACCGGTAAGAGAGTCTCAAAGGAGACTAAACCCTAACATGAGCGAGGTTGTTAAGAAGGAGGTCCTTAAGTTACTAGATGAAGGGGTAATTTACCCTATTGCTGATAGTGAATGGGTTAGTCCTATTCATGTTGTGCCTAAGAAAACAGGGTTGACAGTGGTCCAGAATGATAAAGGAGAGTTGGTACTGTGAACACTCGAATTTTGATTCTCGGAAAGCCAATTTTCTCAGACTGCGGACAACCGAGTTCATCAGAAATATATCGATATGGTACTTGAAATGTCTGGGACGACGTGAGGATCACGGATATGGTCCCGGAATAATTTTTGGAGGTCTCTAGCTCCCGAAAAATCAGTTTGAGTGAAAACCGGATCGAACCGGCGGCCCAGCCACCGTGACCCCGGCGGCTCAGCCGCCAAAATCGGCGGCTGAGCCGCCGTGACCCCGGTGGCTCAGCCTCCAAAACCGGCGGCTCAGCCGCCAAAACTTTCGGCTTCTTCCGTCTTTTCGGCTTGTCACATCCACGGCGGCTCGGCCACCGAGACCGGCGGTTCGGCCGCCGTCCAGCCTGATTTTGCCTATAAATTGCCTTCAAGTGTTCAGAAAAGGAGGTTGGCTTTTGGAGACTCCGGGCCTCATGCTGACGAATTTAATCCGTAATCAAGAATCATAATCCAAGGTCCAAGAAAATGAGATCTGGAACTTCGAAGTGGAAAAATCCTAAGTAAGGTAATATCCTAATTCATCATTTGTCAATTTAAGCATGTCATAAGCATTCCATCTTCTTCTTAATTTCTTCTTGGTCAAAGACCTAATCCTTTTAGGTCCAAGGCCTAATGGACTAATAAATAAATCTGTTGGCACGAAGTCCAAATTACATCTTTTCGGTACAAAGTACCTAAATTTCACAATTAAAATCAACCTTTTGGCACAGAGCCTAAATTGCACTTTTTTGGTACAAAGTACCTAAAATTGCACAATTTAGCACTAAGTGCTACATCTCACAATTTTGGCATAAAGCCCGACAACACAGGCCAAAGGCCTAAAAATTGCATCCTTTTGGTACAAAGTACCTAAGATTGCACCATTTAGCACTAAGTGCTAAATTTCACAAATTTGGCAAAAAGCCCGATCAATACTTGGCATGAAGCCCGACACCAGCACGAAGCACTAAGTGCTCAAAATCTCACATTTGGCATGAAGCCTAAATTGCACTCCTTTGGTATAAAGTACCTAAATTTCACCATTTAGCACTAAGTGCTAAATCTCTCAATCCTTGGCATGAAGCCCGACAATGCACGAAGCATACACACACACATGCATGAAGCATTATTTTTATCGCCTTTAAATAGGCTTTTCCGAACTACATGGGCTTTGATCTCCTATTCAAACGGGAGTATGTAGGCATGTTTGGAATTCACCCCAAATAGCAAGTCCACAATTTACTAACAATCTGTCTGTTTTTATTTCTTTGTTCCTTTTGTTTGCAAGTTAGTCAAATGCATGACATAGTCCCCGAATCCTCCTTGGGTTCGCAGACTAGAAGCCTTTACATTGGATGCATTATTGGAGTCAAACAAGGGTTTTCTTAGTTTTTCCCTTCGAACAAAATAAACTGAGTGGCGACTCCCGACAATGAGTGAACGTCCATCCGAATCCTTTTCGGACGGAACCCGAGGTTCACAGATTGGCGACTCCACTGGGGACCATAAAAATGATTTATGGGATCTTAGTGGACTACAATTATTTATTTGACTAACTTGCCATTCTTTATGGTGCTTTTATTTATTTTGCAGGGTACCTTAGCAATGATTATCCTTTCTTTAAGGATATTGGAATTGAAAGTTGACAAAAGAAATCTTTCTAGGGACCATAAAAAATAATTTATGGGACTCTAGTAGACTACTATTGTTTATTTGACTAACTTGCCCTTCTTTAGGGTACGTTTATTTGTTTTGCAGGGTACCTTAGCAATATATATCCTTCCTTTAAGGATATTGGACTGAAGATTGAAGAAAGGAATCTTTTTCCTTTGATGGATCTATTGTTTGACTACTTGTGCATTTATTTTGTCATTCAGAGAATCTTTTTCTCTTGCATATATGGGGGAATCATTTTCCTCCATTGCATAAAAAATTATTTTCAAATGAATTTCTTCTCTTTCTGTTCAAAGTTCTGAGTCTGGATAGCAAGTAGCGCTGACCGGCAGGTCTCCTTGATTATGCCGGCTGACAGCCAAAGCGTCCTCCCTGTTGTCGCAAACCATTCCAATCCTTTTGGAGTGGCCCATGAGTAATCGTATTGTTGGACCCACGCGAAACTCCTTGTTTCACATGTGGTTAGGTATATCTTACTCAAGACTCAAGGGTCCCTATGATAAGCCGATTCTCTATTTTTCACATAACAATAGAACCTTCCCTTAGGTTGTATGTACCCAATGATAGTGCCACATTCCATTAAAATGAATTATGATGTGATGAGGTGCATTCATGCAACATAACAACACGGTTTTGGGGAAAATCTTTTGATATGTACAAGTGGACCCAGAGTTCTTCCTACCCTACACACTACCCTGATCCTTTACCCTTAACCTGTGCAGGTACCCACTGTCCGTGTGCCTCCACCTACACCAGACACACCAATTGTTCAATAGAGCTGGAAGTTCATCATCACGCACCAAGAAGGAGCCACGAAAGAGACGAGAGTCCGATTTTTAGCATCTTCAAAAAGGGGTTTTTCTAACTCTTTCTTTTATTCCATTTCTTATTTGTTGTTGTGTATTAAGAACATTAATATTGCAATGTATAATTTTGATTTGGTTTATATTGAATTGAGTATTTGCTTAAAACATATGATGAGCTAATTTACTCATGCTTGGGGTTGTAGTATATTTGATTAAATGATTTGATTTGATGATTCCATTGATATACCTTGTTATATGTTGATTGTATTGAATTAAAGGTAAATTGATAGAATGGCCACCTATTGATTACTTAATATTGAATGACGAATCGAGAGGAGAAGTTTAATATCGGAACTATGCAATTGACTACCCTAAGAATGAATTAGAAATATAAGTTCTAGGGTTTATTAATTTGATAATGTTAAATAATTGGTTGTTGTTAATTCATAAATGTGAGAACTAGTGAATTGATAATTGGCTAATTAATCTTAAGAAACAAATTAAGATTCAAGATTATATTAATGGATAATCGGATAATTGGACATTTGATTAAATAGACCTACAACCCTAGGCATCATTTCCATAATTGAAATTCTCTTGCATAAAATCACTCGTTTTAATTTCTAAGGATAATTACGGTCCACCAATTCAATCACAAAATCGAATTTATTATTCCATGCTAATCGAACTATTACTTGCAAGTCCTTCCTTGGGAAACGACCTTGGGGCGATCACCGTCACTACAATAGCCTCGTATACTTGCGAGTGCCACTTTGTGATAGTGTTGATTTAAGCGCAACATCCAGTCCAATATATTTTAATTAGTCCAAAATAATTTTTGTGTTATCTTGATTCAATAATATTTGTTTTAGTAATTAATAAAAAATAAAAAATAATAATAATAATAAACAAATAAATAAATAAAAATAAAAATCGACGACGAAAAAATCGGCGACGAAAAATTTCATCGCCGAAAAGGTTGGACGAAATGGCCCGAAGCCCCGCCCGCAACTTTTTTTTCGCCAGTGCTCGTAGCAGCCCACAGAAGTTTTTTCTCCAGCAAAATTTTTTCGCAGCAGTTTTTTTCTCCAGCGAAATTTTTTCGACGCAATTTTTTTCGAAATCAAATTCTATTTGGTTTTGCTTTACTTTTCTTAATTAATGTTGGTTTCTGTAAACAAGTTGAATTAATCATCTACATTTCCTATAAATAAGACTAAAGACAATCAATTACAGGAATTTTTGGAGGACAATCGAGTGAAGGAAAAACTTAGAAAAATAGATCGGACTTTAAAACTTTTTGGCAGTGAAAACGATTGATTTTTTTAGAGAAGAATAAGCAAACAACCAATTCAATCCATCAAAGGCAACCATCTTGCCTTTGTTCTTGTTCATCCAAGAAGCAATTTTTGGTGGAACCAACAAATGAAGGTATGAATATCTAATCTCTTTTTTTCTTACAGTAGCTTCAATCATCCAATTGTTTCTTTTGATTCTAAAAACCTTAATTCGTTTCTTTGTTTTCCAAAAATCTTAAAATTTTAATTTCTGTTTCTTCAAAATCTTAAAACACTAATCTACTTTCCAACTTTTCAAAACCTTAAATCGTTTCGTTAATTTACAAAAACCCTAATCTGCTTTCCAATTTTCCAAAACCCTAAATTGAATCCTTTTATTTCCAAAAACCCCAAAAAAAATCTTTTCTGTTTCTATAAACCTTAAATCGTTTTGTTTATTTCCAAAAGCTTTTAAAAACTCTAAACTAGTTTTCTTCTAATTCTTTTCCACAATTCCAAATTTTTTGTTAAATATCCAAACTCAAACTCACTTTACAGTTTCTAAAAATCACATAAAGCTTCATAAAACTATAAATTGATTTTCCAAATTCTAAAATCAAATACATTCTCCAAAACACTAAAAACTCTAATTCAACTTCAAAACCAAGACAATAACCCCAAACTAGCTAACCTTAAACCCTAGTTTTCTTAAACCCTAATCCCCTTAAAACCTTAAACCCTAGTTTTCCTAAACCCTAACCCTTTAATCCTTAAAACCTTAAAACCTTATAAACCTAAGCATTCAAACCCAATATAGTAAATCCAAAATAATAATCCAGTAACCGTAAATCATAAACCTAATGTTTTAATATCCAAACCCTAATTTCATGATTTTACCCTTCAAACCCTAATTTGGTTAATCAAAGAACCTTATCAAACCCTTAAATCATAAAACTTTAATCCATTTCAATTCCTTTAAAACTTACAATAGCATAAACCTTAATATATTAAAATTCCAAAACCCTAAAACATTAATTAAAGAACTTTAAATGAGAAACAGTAAACTTCAATTTGTATCTTTGAATACCTTATTTGACTATGTAGTTTATTATATGCTTTAATTTATTTAAGTTCAATGATTGATTGATTTAATTTATCATGGATGGATGTTTATTTTATATTGATATCTTTGATGAATGATTTATTTATTATGAATGGTTATTTACTTTTATCAATTTATTTTGATCTCCAAGTGTTGTAAGAGGTATGTTTCCACTTTGTGGGTACCTCATTAATTAAGTTCTATGTAATTTAAATTGTTTATATTTTGGACCAATGTAAAGGGCATGTTTCTACCTTTTGGTGGGTGTCCTATTAGTTTAGACATGGATGATGTAAGGACATGTTTCCATCCTCGGATGGGTGTCCATTTATTTGTTTTGCTTGGACATTGCTTTTATTTTAATATATTGATGCTTTATTTCAATTGTTGTGTGTAATATGGATAATGTTGTTATACTTAAGAATTCTATAATATTAAGACCTGTAAAGGAGGCCGGTTCCAATGAACCGGGCATTGTGGGGGTGCTGGGCCATTTCTCACCTTCCCCACACTTACCCAACTTTCCGAACCCATTAGGGGGTTGGGGATTCCTTAGAAATCGATTCATCCACCCTTTCTTCTTTTTGGCCCGTCCGGGTGGAGACTCCATTTTCTCCGAACTTAGATCCGTGTTCTCTAAGGCCCCGAGCCTAAATAGTGCCGAAGTCACAAGAACCATTCCACCAGGAGTGGGGGCAAAAATCCCCGCTCACAGTGGTGACTCCACTGGGGATAAGAGAAGTTGATTCCGTTGGTCTTTATATTATTCTATTCTTTCTTATAATGATATTATCCATTGCATCATATTAGATTGCATCGTGTACGTGAGATAGGATGCTCGTGTTACCCGTGTTATGTTATGTAAGGGATATTATACTTTCACTCAATGTGTGGAGATTGAGCATGGCATAACCACTCATAGCCTCGTACCATTTGGTATATACTTGCTATGGGAACCTAAGCATTTTTAGCCAAAGACTAAACCTCATGTAATTGGCCTAGTTACTCTCCTTAGGTTTTAACCCAAATGCATGTTGTTTGACTATGGTTAATTTATCTTGGCTTAAATCATGGCTTATTTGGTTTGCTCTTTTTCTAATATGACCCAAGTACATTTGCAAGCTCAAATAAATTTTTCTTTAAAATCCATAAGACCAAAACTATTTTCAAAACATTTTAAAATGGTCTTTGGACATAAAACTTTTCTAAAAACAAATCAAAAATTCTTTTGCTCATAACCCAAATACTAAGCCCAAAATCCATTTTTTCTAAAATAGTTTTACAATGGGCTTAGAAAAAAATTTATTTTCGTCCAACCTTTTCTTAGAGCTTGCAAATTATTTAGGTCAATTAGGAAATACCAAAAATCAATTGTGAGCCTAGTTTATACTAAGAATAATTAACTATGGGCTTATTTTTGGCATGAATCATTAATTACTTTTTTAAGTGAGAAATCTATTTATAATAAACCTCTTAATTTAGTTTTAATCCAATATAGCATAAAAGCTACTTTAGTTGGTTGAATGGATTAAAATTTAATTAATGGGAATTATCATGGATTGATTTCCATTATTAAAAATATAACTATTGGTTGAAATGTCCGAGGAAATTATTTGAAAGCAAGATACCCCTTGTTGGTATTTTGTTAACCATATACCTAGGAAAAGAGACTCACCATTCGTGTATGGATGTTATAAGTTTGGAAGGAACGTCCTATTTGTCCTTGTTTGTTAATTGTTTATGTATACATGCATACATTTGCATCTCATGTCATTAATCCTTTTTGGCTCACAGCCCTGGATTATGATAGTTCAAAGGCTTACGACAATCCGACCTACGCCAGAGACGATGAATCTAGCAACAACTCAATATCTTTTTCACCAAAAGCAAGAGCTTGAACAAATTCAAAGAATGGTGGATGATGCCCTTAATGCCAAGATGGAAGAAATAAAAGAGGCCATGGCCGAGACCATAAAGAATCAACTGGCTGCAATTTTAAAAAATAATGTGGAAGTGTCTGCTAGCTCCAAGAAGCCAATGGACAAAGGGAAGGCTAAAGTTGGTGAAGTAGCTTTTGATGATGATAAGGTGATCATTAATGATGATGATTGGGCTTAATACTACCAAGATCCTTAAGACAAAAAGGAGTCAAAGGTTGTTGAGAAGACAACTGTGGAGAAAATTGAAGCTTCTGATGTTGAGAAGATTATTGCTGATTTAGAAAAGAAATGTGAGAAGAAACTGAAAATCGAAGAAATGTCCGAAGTTGACAAATTATTTGAGCTAGATGAAGAAGTTCCATACAAATTCAAGATGCCATCCTTTGCAAAGTTTGATGGAATCGGAAATCCTCATCTCCATGTGAAGCAGTATATCACTGCCATGCAGTCTGCCCGAGCTACTAAGGCTCAAACTTTGAGATATTTCATGCTCTCATTGGACCCTGTTGTCCAAAATTAGTTCAATACCATAGAAGAAGGAACACAAAAGAGTTGGGATATGCTATACAAGGCCTTCATCCAACAATATGGATACAATGTCGAGAAAGAAGTTACCTTAATGGAAGTGGAGTCCATTAGACAAAGGTCGAGTGAGAATTTTGTTGATTATGTGAAAAGATGGAGAAATAAGGCTGCTTTGCTCAAGAAAAGGCCCGATGAATCTGATCAAATAAGGATGATCATGAGAGGCGACCTGCCCAATCTCTGTGAAAGGATGTCTCACACCCTTATAAGGGATTCAATGATCTTCTTCAAGTTGGTCTACAAATTAAAGAGTGGGAAATGGAGAAAAATCGCTTTTCAATAAGAAGGAATGAGAAAGGGAATTATCAGCCTAGCCATCAAAGCACGCAAAAAGAAGTTGATGTTAATGTGACTGTTCAAGGAAATAAAAGACAATTCTCAGAATTGGGGAATCCTCTATCTTGGGTTTTTAGCAAGCGACAAAAGAAAGGGTTGTTACAGCCATTAGCCTCTCGACCTTTGCCAAATCCTTTACCCCCAAAATTTGATACTAAGGTTTTTGTCAATTTCATTAGACTCAAGGACATGAGATTGATAGGTGTGCCAGATTAAAACATGAGATCCAAGATCTAATTGATAGTGGTAAGCTACCGGAGCTGGACAATCCCAATACCAAGAACAATCCTTTGCCTAAGTTTGGAAGAGTACCTCCACCGGCAACCTTCATGGTGGGAAAAGGATTGGAAGAAGATTTTGTTTTATCCCCTTTTCAAGATGGAAATATTGAAGATGTGAAAGGAAAAGAAGCTTAAACTCAACGAACTTTCCTTAGCTTGAATGTTGCTTTTCAATTTTACTTTCTTTAATATTTAATTGGAATAATCTTATTTTTCAAATTTAAATTTGTTTGAATAAATTACTTTCATTAAAATTTTTGTTGGTCTTTGTTCATTTTGGTGCTCAACCAATGAGTAATATAGCTTGATAATTCATGAATTAATATATCTAGGCATCATACTTGAATGACTTTACTAGGTTAGGGAATTGCTCTATAGCATTGAGTTGTGTATGCTTACTTAGAGAGGGCTCCTGCATAATTATCTTTGTCTAGGTCCTAGTCAGTCTTAAAACATGCATTGACAAACTTTTGAGGCGAAATTGAACTCTGCTTATTTAAGAGAGAAATGATTTAGGCATTGTTTGATGAGCAACAACTAGCATCCACCCAATTAAATATCAATCCTTAGTTGCCCCTTTGAGCCTTCATTAAATTTTAGCTTTCTTTTCATTGGCTTACAAACCCCAATAACCTACCCTGAGCTGTTGTGATACTTTTGACAAGTCTTATGATCATTAAAGTGAAGAGGCAAGAAGATCAAAGAAAGAAATGAATAATCAAGACCATGAAGACAGTTGAAGTTCTCAAGACCATGAGGGTTGTGAGCGGGGATTTTTGCCCCCACTCCCGGTGGAATGGTTCTTGCGACTTCAGCACTGTTTAGGCTTGGGGCCTTAGAGAACACGGACCTAAGTTCGGAGAAAAATCGAGTCAGCACCCGGACGGGCCGAGAAAAAAAAGGGGTGAATGACTCGATTTCTAAGGAATCCCCAACCCCCTAATGGGTTCAAAAAGTTAGGTACGTGTGGGGAAGGTGAGAAATAGCCCAGCACCCCCACAATGCCCGGTTCATTGGAACTGGCCTCCTTTATAGGTCTTAATATTATAAAATTCTTAAATATAATAATATTATCCATACTACACACAATAAAAAGAAAGCATCATTATATTAAAATCAAAGCAATATCCAAACAAAGCAAATAAATGGACACCCATCCAAGGATGGAAACATGTCCTTACATCACATGCCCAAATAGGACACCCATCAAAAGGTAGAAACATGCCCTTTACATAGGTTCTAAAATAGAAAATTAAATTACATGATGTTTAACTAATGAGGTACCCACCAAGTGGAAACATACCTCTTACAACTTTTGGAAATATAAATTAATTAATAAAAGTAAATAATCATTCATCATAAATAAATCATCCATCAAATGTATTTAAATAAAAAGTAAACATCCAGCCATGATAAATTAAATAAATTAAGTATTGAAATTAAATAAATTAAAGCATAAGAGATAAATCAAAATATAATCAAGTATGGAATTGAATAAAGCAAATAAAAGTTCAATTATAGCTGCTGTGACTTTCTATGGATTTAAAATAGATTAGGGTTTTATGTTTTAAAAGGTTGGTCAAACTCTTTGATTAAACAAATTAAGGTTTGAATGGTGAAATCATGAAACTAGGGTTTTAGACACTTTAAAATACTTTGGTTTGTGATTTTTGGTTATTGGGTTTCTAAGCTACTGTGTAAATTTAATCTATTTATGGTTTTATGGTTTTTTAATATTTTGAAAGGATTAGGGTTCATAAAAATTAGGGTTTAAAGTTTTAAAAGGATTAGGGTTCATTATTTTAGGTTTAAAAGTTGAATTTGGATTTTAGGATTTAGAAGTAGGGTCACAGGTGGTGAATAATTTTTAAGAATTTGGAAATCAATTTGATAATTTCATGAAGTTTTATGAATTTAAACAAATAAATTAAAGTTTTTATAAGTAGAAAAGATGTTTTTTTTAAGGCTTTTGGAATGAAATAGAACCTACTTTAAAATTTTAAAAGAAATAGAATTTAAATCTTAGTTTTGTTGAAAAATATGTTCAATTAGAGTTTTAAGATTTTTAAGAAGTAAAAATAACAATTTTAAGCCTTTTGGAAGATAAAGTAACGAAATAAGGTTTTTTGGCTTTAGAAAAACTAAATTAAAGTTCTAAGATTTTAACTTTTGAAAAACACAAAAATCCTAGCTTTTAGCTACTATGTAAAAACAATTAAACAAAATCAATTAACACATACCTTCTTTTGATGATTCCTCCAAAAACAATTCTTCTTGGATGAACTAGCTCCAAAGACAAGCCTTTTTTTGCCTTTGAATTGCTTAAATTGTGATGCTGCTCCTTTAAAAATCAATTGAATTCAATTTATTACTTTTCCTTCACTAATTTGGTTTTCCAATTTCCAAGCTCACTGTGAAATTTTTCCTCCCCAAAATTAATTGCCTCTGGTCCTTATTTATAATGGTTTGAGGTTGTTTATTCCTAATTAGTTAAGGTAAGTAATATTAATAAAAAAAAAAGAAACCAAAACCTAATTGAATTAGGTTTCGAAAAATTTGCGTCAGAAAATTTGCGCTGCCGAAAAAAATTGCCGCAGGATAAAATGCCCTGGCAAAATAAACTGCCGCAGCGGGCTGGGGCGTCGCCCGCAGGAAATTCCTGCGGGCGAGCTATTTCCCCAGCAGGATTTTCCTGCGGGCAAAATAGCACAGTGATTTCGCCCACAAGAATTTCCTGTGGGCAAAATAGCCCACGGGCCCCTGCGACTGTTTTTTCGCTGCCGATTTTTCCGACTTCAATTTTTATTTTTATTTTTTGATTTTTTGATTTTGATTTGTTTATTTTTATTTTTTATAAATAAAAATTAGATACTAAAGCAAAAATTATTTAACAAAAATTATTTTGGACCAATTAGACAAAAAAAATTATTTTGGACTAAATAAAACATATTGGACTGGATTGGGTCAAAAATTAAGTGTCTACAGTTTGCCCCCTGCTTAAAAAATTTGAAACTTCAGTGAAAGAGAGTGAAAAGCAATAAGACTTAATTTTTGAGATTGAGGTTTTGGGTTCTAGACTCAAGGATAAATTTTAGGTTCTAGACCTAAGGAAAATTTGGGTTCTAGACCCGGTTCGAGTTTTGGACTCAAGGATAATTCTAGGTTCTAGACCTAAAGAAAAATTTTGGTTTTGGACCCTGTTCGAGTTCTGAACTCAAGGATAATTCTAGGTTCTGGACCTAAGGAAAATTTGGGTTCTGGACCCGGTTCGAGTTCTGGACTCAAGGATAATTCTAGGTTCTTGACCAAAGAAAAATTTGGGTTTTAGACCCGGTTCGAGTTCTAGACTCAAGGATAATTCTAGGTTCTCGACCTAAGAAAAATTTGGGTTCTGGACCCGGTTTGAGTTCTGGACTGAAGCATAATTCTAGGTTCTGGACTTGAGAAAAATTTAGGTTCTGGACCCAGTTCGAGTTCTGGACTCAAGGGAGATTCTAGGTTATGGACCTAAGGAAAATTTTGGGTTTTGGACCCGATTCGAGTTCTGGACTCAAGGATAATTCTAGGTTCTGGACCTAAGGAAAATTTGGGTTCTGGACCCGGTTCGAGTTCTGGACTCAAGGGAGATTCTATGTTCTGGACCAAAGGAAAATTTTGGGTTCTGGACCCGAGAGATTTGGATACTTGGACCTGGGATTGGGTACTTGGACCCGAGATTGAGTTTGACTGACCTTTTATCATTTGAAAAGTCTGACTGCTCCGGCTGTTTTATGCATTATGATTCTTCACCATCAAAATGGATCTTCATCCTTTGAGATCGGGTCTTCACCCTTAAAAATGGATCTTCATCCTTTGAGATTGGGTCTTCACCCTTAATAATGGATCTTCATCCTTTGAGATCGGATCTTCACCCTTGAAAATGGATCTTCATCCTTTGAGATCAGGACTTCACCCTGGCTTCAGCTCTTTTAGCTGGATTGGTCTTTTGTCTTTTGCATCTTCATTCTTTTGAGAGTTCTAATGTTCCATTCTTTTGTTCTTCCTTTTTGCAAAGATTTAGCTATTTTTAATTGGACCTTATATCCTCTCCTTACCCCCCTGTGTGGCAAAATATTTGTAAGTGAGTTTAAAAATATTTGGTATATAAACTCAAAAAATTGAATAGGAGAAACTTTGCCCCCTTTGTAGGCTCAAACCCATGATTTTTCTATGCGGACTCTGATTGATGTTGTTGTCATCTAGTTCTTCGCACAAGCATGCATTTCTTCTCTTTGCAAAATTACTGGAGCTTTCTCAAGCAATGAGCTTTCTATGCCCCCCTGATTTGATATCTTCTTTTGATTCCTTACTTCACAGGGTGTTTGCTGTTTACTTTGATAAAGAATACAAGACAAGAAAGTGTGACGTGATATGCTCATGTATGCATGATATGCGTGAATAATATTTACATTCGTTCCATTGACTCATAGACCGAGGTGATTAGCAGAAGTGTTCTTATTGGTTCCGTTTTGATGCTTGTTCAAGTCTTTCATTGGAATGATCGAAAGCTTTGCATTTGTAGCTTTTATCTTCAAGATGTTGAAAACATGAGTGGTGGAGACCCTAAGCAGCAGAGTCAGGGATGTATCCATTTCAAACTATGTTTCAGCTTGTCAGTTGGTTGTTTCTTCACGACCTTGCCAATAATCAATTCAACATACTTCCCTTAACTTGAAGGCTTTCTATGACAAAACACTTTTTTATTTTGAATTTTGATTTTGAAATCAAATGTTGTCTTTGCCAAATCGATGTCAATGTACCTCAGGACTTGATTTTTCCAAATTAACATATCTATAACATGACAACCCTAGTTACCGTACTAAACTCGGGAATCAATTCTATTTAAGAAAGAATTGTTGCACTTCAGATAGGCACATACACATTACTTGACCAAAGGTCTCATTTGAGTTTAAATATTGTCTATCTCATATGCATGCTTATCCAAACTATCTCCACTAATAGACTCTACCTACCAAGAGAGATCAACAGGTCTTTGAAAGGCTGGAAATGGGGTCTATGAGGAACATGGGTTTAAATGAAAGCCATTTTGAGATTGGAACTGGTGTGACACAATGGACAAACCCTCACACTATAAATTTCTTGTTTGAATTCTAGGCAGTTGGGAACAATCTTTCTAGACTCCAAAGTCCTTCTATCTTCTTGGCATTAATCTGAATCTTGATTAGGATAGTTTTTTCCCTTGCATAAAGTTTAAGACAAATTCATTTCTTTTCTTCTTCTCCCTTTTCTTTCTTTTTATTTTTCTTACTCCTTCCTTTCTTTGAGCATTTTATAATTTTGTCCTTCTTCCTTGTAGGACTGTCAAGTACAAAACTTTCAAGAACTGAATGGTCTTCCTCCTTTTTCTCCAATTTTGATTGAATCTTTGGTTGGGTTGGACCAATTCAAGTCAAACCGTCCTTATAAACCAAATGGAAGCCTTTTGTTGTCTTAGGTAAAAGAGAACTCAGTTGGCGAATTGAAATTATTTGGGAGTGTGTTCTTTTTGCAGGTTGTGCTTTGCTAAATTTTGGGAACATCCAAATTACAGAAAAAACTCTGACAAATTTTTTTCAGAGATTTTCATATAAAATTTTTATTTTGGGTTCCTATAACGAGTAAAGAATATTTATATACTATTTAATTTTATATATTTAGTATTTGAAATTTTAAATTTGAAATGTGAAAATTTTTTATTAAACCGTCAGTGATATTTTTGTACCTTATATGCGTATTTTACATATGTTAGTATTGTACATATATAGGGTATAAGGGTGTTACAATAACTATAATCTTCTTATCACTATTCGTAAAGGTAAACGCAAATGCATTTATCCTATCTTTTCAATTATTTATTATAATCATTTGTCTTCTAATTCTTGCTCATTTATTGCATCTCTTAATTCTATTACAATTCCTAAAACTGTTCAGGAAGCCTTGTCTCATCCTGGATGGCATGAAGCCATGATAGAGGAGATGGATACTTTAGATGATAATGGCACTTGGGACTTGGTAAATTTATCTCCAAGGAAAAAGGCTATTGGATGTAAATGGGTTTTTGCAATTAAAATGAATCGAGATGGGTCAATAGCAAGGTTAAAAGCTCGATTGGTTGCTAAGGGATATGGTCGAGCATATGGGGATGATTATTTTGACACTTTTTCTCCTATTGCTAGGTTAACTTCTGTCATATTGTTCATTTCTCTTGCAGCCACCCATGAGGGACTATACTGGTAGAAATGAGCTTAGCAAAGGAGGAAAACTGACCTACAGAGGAGAAACCTCAAATGCACAATGCTTGTAACACCCCTATACCCCGTATACGTACACAGCATGCTAATACGATCGTAATATACATATACTGAATATAGGAATGCCACGGTTTACAAAAGACTCAACATCCCTTTAATAAAATATGAACAAATTTGCATTTAAAAGAAATTATAAAACACAAAAGATAAAGTGTTTATTCAAAATGCAACAGAAAGTATTACAAATATTTACAAATACATATACATCAAAACTCAAGTTTTACAAAACATAAAATATATATACATGTTTGGCAGTATGTCTTTGATCTTTAAGCTCCACTATCGACACCTCAAAATCTAGACTCTACTCGGCCTAGAGGAACTCTCCGGTTCTTCCCTGTCACCTGCGCGATGAATCACACTCGTGCTAAGCCAACGGCTTAGTGGTACAAACTACAATACTATGATGCTTCAATGCCATGCTAATGTCATACAATCAAATTTCAAAAACAATTTAAGAGAATACTATATTTCAAACCTTACAATCTTCAATAACTTATTACATTATTTATGAAGTAATACACAATTTAAACAAACACAAGCATGGGCCCAAAAAGAATCTAATATGTTATTCAAAGTTCAGAGTTACTGCTTTGGTCCATATCACAATCATTAAGCCTGTAGGCGATATATATATCTCTATCCATGGATAGTGTAACAGACCCAGTTTCTTGGACCATCAACCCGGTGAAACCCGAGGAGATCCTCAACCCGGCTAGACTGTTACTATTTTTGAGGCTTACGACCCGGTCTTTTCACCCCAAAAACATCATATTTCACATATTTCACATTTCTCAACTAGAATCGGCTTACGACCCGGTCTTTTCACCTATCTAGTGTTTCATAGGCATGCCGCCAAACCCAGAACTCTGAAAATCGAATAACATATTAGGCACACAATCATTTCATTTATCTCTTTATCAATTTCTATCTCAATTCATTTCACATTTCATATACCACAATCAACTAGGCAACCATGCCTTAATTACCTCATTTGCATCATCATAGCCAACAACCATGGCCTCATATCTCATATTATCTCAAATCACATTTATACAATTCATTATATCATCATATCTTTCAAATTTCCCATTTCATATTTCATATATGCAAACATGCTTCAATCATCTCATTATGTCTCAATTCATCATTGATGTATACATAGCAATTTACATTATTAATAGATTTAGAATCTTCAACATACATTCCACATAATTCCCATTGTTCACAACATAGCATTATTAATATGCATCAACAATGTAATAGATTACTTAACACATTTATAACCAAATGTGTTAAGGTCCAAGACATATAAATATATGCAATCAAATATGGTTTGTACTTACCTCAAGGACAACTCTCACCAAACTCCTCTTCCATGAATCCACAACACTTGGATTAAGGCAACTCAACCCTCTTCAAAATCTAAACCAAAGGAATGATACACATAAGATAATAAGACTAAGAACCAACTAGGGCAAACTCCACACATGACACGCTCAACAACACGGCCGTGTCCCTAACCGTGCCCTAACTCCACAACACAGAAGCTTTGACACGCTCAGAACCACGGGCGTGTCACTGGACGTGTAATACCTTCTGTCTCACAGAAACATTGACACGTCCAACAACACGAGCGTGTTTATGGCCGTGTCAATTCTCCAACATCACAGTAGCTATGACACGCTCAGTGACATGGGCGTGTCACTGCTCGTGTCACCCATCCAAAAATACAGAGCCATTGACACGCCTAAAAATCTGGACGTGTTCATAGGTGTGTCAGGCCAAAAATGCAGATTCCGGCCACAACAACACTACCTCTAACAAATCTCTTCCTTCCACCATTTCCACTTCAAACAACCTTAATTAAACTCACCCAAAAACCATAACAAACTTGCAAAAATACCAAATCAACTCAAAACATACATCAAACAAACACATATCAACCCCAATCTTAACTCACAAACTCAATGAAATCAAAGAATCAAGTGGAAAACTTACCAAGGATGAAGAAAATCTTAAATTCCCAACTTGAATACTTGAATACTTCCTTCAATCTTGAGTATGAAAGATCAAATCTCTCTCTTGCTCTCTTGCTAGGGAGTGCTGGCCAAAGAAAAGAAAAGGAGAAGAAGATGAAGATAAACCACGAAAAGAAAGAAAGAAAGAAGGAAAACAAAGAAAAGCAAGTCAACCTTCAACCACTCACTTCCTCAAAACCCTCTCCTCCAAGCATTAAACAATAAAATATTCAAAATATCTTCTTCCACTCATATCACTAACTCAATTTCCAATTAATTAATTTCCTTATAATTAATTAATGACAATTAGTTCTTTATTTGACTTTTCACTTCTTTTGACTTTCATTTATTTGACTTGTATATGTTGTATATATCCCAATATATACAACATATACACTCTACTCAAAACCTCTTCTCTTTCCAATTAAACATATACATTTAATCCCATAATAATAATATCAAAACTTCTAGGGCATAGTTTGGGATATTACAATTCTCCCCCTCTAAAAAGAAATTTCGTCCTCGAAATTACCTGATATTAAGTCTGAAACAGTTGAGGATACTGATCTAGCATCGCTTGCTCATTCTCCCAAGTTGATTCTTCTCTACCATGATTCTTCCAAAGAACATTCACAATTGGTACTTTCTTATGTCTCAATTCCTTAATACCATATGCTAAAATAGCAACTGGTTCTTCTTCAAAAGTCAGATCCGGACTCACCTCAATAGATTCAACTGACAAGACATGAGATGGATCTGATCTGTATCTCCTCAACATAGAAACATGGAATACATTATGGATTCTATCCAATTCAGGTGGCAAAGCAAGACGATAATCAACTGGCCCAACTCTTTCTAAAACTTCATACGGTCCAATGAAACGAGGACTCAGCTTCCCTCTTCGACCAAATCTTAATATCTTTTTCCAAGGAGACACTTTCAAAAATACTTTATCTCCAACATTAAACTCTATGTCTCTCCTTTTCAAATCTGAATAAGATTTCTGTCGGTCTGAAGCTGCTTTCAATCGATCCCGAATTATCTTCACTCTCTTCTGTCTCTTTAATCAAATCAAAACCAATTAACTTGCCCTCTCCAATTTCATTCCAACATAAAGGCGTTATGCATCTTCTACCATACAATGCCTCAAATGGTGCCATACCAATACTGGATTGATAACTGTTGTTGTAAGCAAATTCCACAAGTGGCAAAAATCTGTCCCAACTTCTAGAGAAATCAATGACACATCTTCTCAACATATCCTCAATAATCTGTATTACTCTCTCTGACTGCCCATCTGTCTGCGGATGAAATGCTGTGCTAAAGTGCAATCGAGAACCCAAAGCACTATGCAAACTCTTCCAAAACCTCAAAGTAAACCGGGATCTCGATCAGACACTAAAGAAATTGGGACCCCATGCAACTTCACTATCTCACTTATATACAGCTCAGCCAATCTTTCAAGAGAATAGTCTATCCGAACTTGAAGAAAATGAGTTGTCTTAGTCAATCGATCTACAATCACCCAGATAGCATCATGCTTCTTTTGAGTCAATGGTAAACCAGACACAAAATCCATTGTCACTCTCTCCCATTTCCATTCGGGCACTGATAAAGGTTGAAGCAACCCTGTTGGAACTTGATGTTCAGCTTTCACCCTCTGACAAGTGAGACATTTGGATACAAATTCCGCTATGTCTCTCTTCATTCCTGCCCACCAGTAATGTTGTTTCAAATCATGGTACATCTTTGTACTTCCCGGATGTAAAGTAAAAACTGATTGGTGTGCTTCCTCCAAAATGACCTTTCTCAAACCATCATCATCAGGAATACACAACCTATCCTTGAACCAAAGGCTACCATCACTTTTCACATAGAAATCTCAGCTCTCCCCATCTCGACAATCTGACACAATCTTCTGGATTTTCTCATCAACAAATTGAGCTTCCTTAATCTGATCCAACAACACTGGTCTTAATTGTAACTGAGCCAACAATGCACCATCATCACATGATTCAAAACTAGCATGCAACGCTCTCAACTCAACAAGCAACGAGAGTGAATACACAGTCAAACTTGCTAAAGACTTCCGACTTAAGGCATCCGCAACAACATTTGCCTTACCAGGATGATAATCAATCAAACAATCGTAGTCTTTGATCAGCTCTAACCATCGCCTTTGCCGAAGATTCAGCTCCTTCTGAACACCTAAATATTTCAAACTTTTGTGATCCGTATAAATAAAACATTTCTCCCCATACAAATAGTGTCCCCAAATCTTCAAAAGCAAACACTATAGCTGCCAATTCCAAATCATGAGTCGGATAATTGAGTTCATGCGGCTTCAGCTGTCGAGAAGCATAGGCTACAACTTTAGCTTCTTGCATCAAGACACATCCTAAATCATTATGTGAAGCATCACTATAAATCACATAAGGTTTATCTTCTACGGGTAAAGTAAGAACAGGCGCTTGAGTCAACATTTCTTTCAACTGCTCAAAGCTAGCTTGACACTGATCTGTCCACACAAATCTAACTCCCTTCCGAAGCAATCTGGTAAGTGGAGTAGCTATCAAAGAAAAACCTTTCACAAACCGCCGATAATAGCCTGCCAAACCCAGAAAACTTCTAATTTCAGTCACTGACTTTGGTGGACTCCAATTCAAAATAGCTTCAATTTTACTTGGATCAACTCTTATACCATCTGCTGAAACTATATGACCCAGAAAAGTTACTTGGTCAAGCCAAAACTCACACTTCGACAGCTTAGCATACAACTGCTTCTCTCTCAAGATCTGCAATACAATCTGTATATGCTTGTCATGTTCCTCTTCATTACGCGAATACACCAAAATATCATCAATGAAGACCACTACAAACTGATCCAGATAGGGCCTAAACACCCTATTCATCAAATCCATGAAAGCTGCAGGTGCATTCGTCAATCCAAAAGGCATTACTAAAAACTCATAATGCCCATACCTTGTGCAGAAAGTTGTCTTAGGAACATCTTCAGCTCTAACCTTCAACTGATGGTACCCTGATCTCAAATTAATCTTAGAAAACACTGCTGCTCCCTTCAACTGATCAAAGAGATCATCAATCCTATGCAAAGGATATTTATTCTTAATAGTCACTTTGTTCAATTGCCTATAATCAATGCATAACCTCAAAGTACCATCCTTCTTCTTCACAAACAATACAGGAGCTCCCCACGGTGAAACACTAGGGCGAATAAACCCTTTATCCAACAACTCCTGCAACTGCACCTTCAACTCTCTCAAATCAGCAGATGCTATTCGATAAGGAGAGATAGAGATGGGAGTGGTACCAGGCAACAATTCGATACCAAACTCAACCTCTCTCTCAGGGGGTAACCCTGGCAACTCCTCACGAAACACATCTGGAAAATCTGCAACTGTGGGTATATTATCAAGTTGAGAACCCACTACTCTAGTATCCACAACATGAGCAAGATAAGCATCACACCCTTTTCTAATCAACTTGTAACACCCCTTCCCAACCTACATGTGTAAGCCGAGTAGAGGCGCCACACTATCCTAATGTTGCTACCAATTTACTTAGTCAAATTTTAGTTCCGATTTTTACAGAAATTTTGCCATAGTTTCGCCTAGAAATTTGGATCCCAAGTGTCGACAAAACTTGTTTTTCTGATTTTTGAAAACATTTTACACAGACCAATATGAATACCATCAAATTTAATGCACTCCCAATGAATTCACCTTATACCCTCAACTACAAATCAGTAAGAAGAGTTCACACTTCTAATACAACATAAAGTAAAGGTTTATGATTATTACACACTACTAACATACCATTGTAACATAGAAATTCTCTTTTATATTTATTTATATACATGCCACAACTAGCTAACTCATAATGGAACTAAAAGATCTACCCCTGAGATTTGCTGTGGTCTGGTCGTTGCTTCCCCAAGGTTTATCTACTGCTCCGAACCTACGAGTCAAGAAAAACTTAACTCGCTGAGCGTTGTTGCTCAGTGGGTACTTTACCAATAAAAATAAAAGTAGTATATGAAAGTATTTGAAATCAAAGGAAATAATTAAATCAACAATCAACCCACTTTATACCAATAGAAATCATGAAACATTCAGTGTGATATTCTTTCAATAATGTAAAATCATAATTCAAACTCATTTGCATTATATAGTTCAACGAAAAATAATATGTCTTTGATTCAGGCTCTACTGGTATATAGGGAACCATAGTGATAAGGCAATGGGCCTCCCCACTGTAACATAGGTGGGCCTCCCCACCGATATCAAATCACAGGAATGGGCCTCCCCATCCTGGTTAACCAATGGGCCTCCCCATTGGCTTCAGTGGCCACCAATATCAGATCACAGGAATGGGCCTCCCCATCCTGGTTAACCAATGGGTCTCCCCATTGGCTTCAGTGGCCTCACCACTGAATAAAATATCATATCACAATAATGAGCAGTACTGCATGCGTTAGTATAGTGCACCATACCCTTATCTACCACTCCCACTATCCAGTAGAGCAAAAAGATTTAAAATGATTCACTTTAAGTCTCAAACTTCATTTTAGAATGACTCGCGAAATCATTTTAAATTCCCATCGCACTTTGCCATTTATGACGCGCAACACATTCTTTAGTCAAACCATTCCCCTTTTTTTTCGCATATTTAATATCCACAATAAACATATTAAACATTTCAAAGCATTCCTCAAAAGATCACAAATTGACCAAATGAATAGTGTTGCGGCGAGACAAATCGGCAACGCAAAATGGCATGACCAAATGAATAGTAAAATCTGGGTTTTCGTCAAAATTTCAGTCCACTTTAGTCATGCATTTGACCAAGTAAATGATCTTATTTTTAGCTGAAATTTTACAGAAAACTTATTTCATATGTTGACTAATTGCATGTAAAATTTCGTTGAAAAATTCATTCATTTGCTGCCTCAAACGATTGCCACAAAATGGTCCAGAAAGCTGTCTTTTTGGGACCATTTCGGCCCAAACACATGAAATGCATAGGATAGTTTATTTTTCTTTTGCAAATCAATATTAAGGCTTCTTTAATGGTAAAGTGAAGATTCAAACACTTCCCTTTGACAACTTTTGCATGTTTAACTCAAATCAATATATTTAAGCATCAACAACAAAACTTTCATAAACCAAAGTTTGTAAAGCATCAAACCAAAATTAATTATTCAAAAGTAAAGTACCAAACCTTGCTTTTCCTTGCTCTTCTTATCTATTTCACTTCCTTTCCTCTCTAATCTCCTTGATTTCCTATGAATTTAATATGTCACATATGTAAGAACAAACCCTAGATATGAACATGATGCTACCTTATGATTTTCTAACAATCCTTTACTTATTCTTACTAATAATCACCATTTTCATCATTTCCTTTAAGTAGTTTATCATTTTTCACCATAATCATCAACTTACTAATTCTTTCCCAACATGAACATAATATCAAATCTTCCTAAACATAGCCTAATACCTAATTCTAATGAAAGAATAAGACTTAGGATGGTATCTTACCTTATTTCCTATTGAATTTCACTTGAGAAATGGCTTGGACTTGAAACTTGTCTCCTTGAAAATGGAAGGGAGGGGGAGCACGACTTAAAGAAGAAGAAAAGTGGTGATGGTGGTGTCTTTTTGATCCTTACTTGTGTTTGGAAGACCATAATTAGTTATTTATAATTTAATTTCCATTTAATTAATTTATTTATTTTCAATGGCCATGATTTGTCCAACACATTTGGATTTAATGGCTAGGATTTGGTTTATTTTCAATGGCCATGATTTGTCCAACACATTTGGATTTAATGGCTAGGATTTGGTTTATTTTCAATGGCCATGATTTGTCCAACACATTTGGATTTAATGGCTAGCATTTGGCCACTTGAAAGTGGTTTTTTGTTCTTTTAATATTTTGCCCCCAAAGTTATATTTAATTACAAAATTGACCCTCCAGTGGAAATGTCCAAAATGTCCTTATCGGAAAATCGCCCGTAACTTACAAACCGTGCGTTTTCAGGAAAAATTGAAACCCACGGTTATGACCCGATTAATCTCGAGAATATTCTTCCGGGGTCGGATATGGGCACTATTAAGAACTTCCGACACTTAATTTTTAAGTTTACATAGTTGCCCCTAACTTTTGAGAAATTTCCACTTAGGTCCTTTTGATATCCCTTCTTGACCTTGCTGTCTTTCTTTATTAATATCTTTTTACTCACAACTCTAAATTAAGTAATTCTTATTCCCACTGAAACTAGACATCCGGGGATATATTGTATCAAAATTTGAGGTCAATCCGAGCTATATCTGATTTTTGACTATCCTTTGAAATCAAGCCTACTATGCTGTCCTGAGGCAGCTTGCACATTGTCTAGTAAATCCATCATATCTTATTCTGTACAACTCCAAATTGAGTAATTTTAAGTTATACGTCTAGCTAAGACACAAATAAACAATTAAGTCTTCTTTGAGACTCTCTAATTTTGTCATTAACTTGGATGAAATTCGAGCTCAAGTTATAGGTCACGTTCTGAACTCCTTTGTTCTAAGCCTAAATCATATCCTCTATGTCTGTTTCTTACCAATCTGGGATTTGGGATGTTACAATTCTATCCCTCTTAATTTAAGCTTCGCCCCGAAGCTTACTCATTCTATATACTTGATGTTCTTTAACTACTGTCTATTGCTTTTGCCACTCTTTCACCTTATTCACTTGATTGCTCTCTGTCATCTTTCTATATTGTTTACGCATTGCCTTATTTTGACTGAGATTAACTATTTTAAGATTTAACATGTTTTACCTTTTGTATTCTGTTTTCTTCCCATATATGCTCACTTGCTGTTTATTATTCTACAAGATTATCCAATAGACTATTATGTGGTTCAATATGCTTTGACTTTTGTCACAATTTCTCATTTGAAACATCACTATTACTTCTCTTATATTTCCTTCAACTTTGATTCATGTTTATTCTTTCTTATTCCTTCTTGTACGTTTTTCACTTTCTAATGTATTCATTTCTAAGCTTCCTTCTCTTTGCATTGTGTTTATTCTTTATTTACTTCTTACTGAATTTGTATGTCCTATGTATATTCGTGCAGTGTGGTAGCATTCCTTAAGTATCAACTCATCTGACTTTCCTTGTGTTGTCATATATACATCTCGAATAATAGCTCATGGGTGATCAGTCCATGATACCATCATTCTCGAAGTACTATTTATTTCATTACGTGTCTCGCTCTATGTTGGTTACGGCCGATCCCAACATAAGGTGAGAACATCTTTCTTTTTTTTATTACATTTAAAACTCTTTCTTTTCTTTCTTTTTCGAATATGTTTCAATTCACTTTCTGTTTATTTTCATATATATATATATATATATATATTTTCATCTGTATATTATCACATATTTTTCTTACTTAGCTCCTCAAGGTAATGATAGTAGAATCAAAGTGGGATGAGACAATACCATATAGAACCAGCATGGCATGGGTGGCCCTCACCACCGTTTCATTTCCATGGCACAGGTGGCCCTCACCACCATTTTCATATCACAGGAGTGGCCCTTACCACTCTATAATCAACCAATGGCCCTCACCATTGGCCCTAGTGGCCCTCACCACTGGCCCCAATGGCCCTCACCATTAAGTATAAATGTTAATGCCATATAAATACACTCATCCCAACTCTGATTCAATATGAATTACCAAGGTAAGCATATCTTTCTAATATTTTATTTTCTTTCCTTCCTTCATATCAATGCACACATAGGCACAAAAATTCTCAAGTTGTCAGAACATATTACCAAACAATTCCAACACAAGTTTAAATAGTTCATTATATAAGGAACACATGATTTCAACCAGGTAAAGCATTAATCCTGGAGAATCTAACTAGTTTTGCTTCCTTTTCTTAGTTCTCAATTTTATTTTCTATGATTTTTTTTTCTTGCCGTACTATTACTCTTCACTCTTTCAATTTTAGACTCTTGTATTATGGTTGGTATTCTATTCGTTATTATTCTTTTGGTGCTTTTACTACTTACCTTTCATAATTGCCTTAAACTTTATTGCATATATTTCTCAATTTTTCGTGCATATAAATGAGTGTGAAGAACCCGGATCTATTAAAACGTAAAGCAAAACTCCAAACATAGACAACTGACCTGCAATTACGTCTAGCGCTTCTTGCGACATCTAAGAACAAAGCAAAATGTATACAATCCCATCATACGTAACGGCCCAGACCAACAGCATTATCTTATCCTAGGTGGCACGTATATAAAGATCCCATCATCAACTAACTACCCAGAACCGGCTAAACCGGAGCTCTGATACCACTAATTGTAACACCCCTTCCCAACCTACATGTGTAAGCCGAGTAGAGGCGCCACACTATCCTAATGTTGCTACCAATTTACTTAGTCAAATTTTAGTTCCGATTTTTACAGAAATTTTGCCATAGTTTCGCCTAGAAATTTGGATCCCAAGTGTCGACAAAACTTGTTTTTCTAATTTTTGAAAACATTTTACACAGACCAATATGAATACCATCAAATTTAATGCACTCCCAATGAATTCACCTTATACCCTCAACTACAAATCAGCAAGAAGAGTTCACACTTCTAATACAACATAAAGTAAAGGTTTATGATTATTACACACTACTAACATACCATTGTAACATAGAAATTCTCTTTTATATTTATTTATATACATGCCACAACTAGCTAACTCATAATGGAACTAAAAGATCTACCCCTGAGATTTGCTATGGTTTGGTCGTTGCTTCCCCAAGGTTTATCTACTGCTCCGAACCTACGAGTCAAGAAAAACTTAACTCGCTGAGCGTTGTTGCTCAGTGGGTACTTTACCAATAAAAATAAAAGTAGTATATGAAAGTATTTGAAATCAAAGGAAATAATTAAATCAACAATCAACCCACTTTATACCAATAGAAATCATGAAACATTCAGTGTGATATTCTTTCAATAATGTAAAATCATAATTCAAACTCATTTGCATTATATAGTTCAACGAAAAATAATATGTCTTTGATTCAGGCTCTACTGGTATATAGGGAACCATAGTGATAAGGCAATGGGCCTCCCCACTGTAACATAGGTGGGCCTCCCCACCGATATCAAATCACAGGAATGGGCCTCCCCATCCTGGTTAACCAATGGGCCTCCCCATTGGCTTTAGTGGCCACCAATATCAGATCACAGGAATGGGCCTCCCCATTGGCTTCAGTGGCCTCACCACTGAATAAAATATCATATCACAATAATGAGCAGTACTGCATGCGTTAGTATAGTGCACCATACCCTTATCTACCACTCCCACTATCCAGTAGAGCAAAAAGATTTAAAATGATTCACTTTAAGTCTCAAACTTCATTTTAGAATGACTCGCGAAATCATTTTAAATTCCCATCGCACTTTGCCATTTATGACGCGCAACACATTCTTTAGTCAAACCATTCCCCTTTTTTTTCGCATATTTAATATCCACAATAAACATATTAAACATTTCAAAGCATTCCTCAAAAGATCACAAATTGACCAAATGAATAGTGTTGCGGCGAGACAAATCGGCAACGCAAAATGGCATGACCAAATGAATAGTAAAATCTGGGTTTTCGTCAAAATGTCAGTCCACTTCAGTCATGCATTTGACCAAGTAAATGATCTTATTTTTAGCTGAAATTTTACAGAAAACTTATTTCATATGTTGACTAATTTCATGTAAAATTTCGTTGAAAAATTCATTCATTTTCTGCCTCAAACGATTGCCACAAAATGGTCCAGAAAGCTGTCTTTTTGGGACCATTTCGGCCCAAACACATGAAATGCATAGGATAGTTTATTTTTCTTTTGCAAATCAATATTAAGGCTTCTTTAATGGTAAAGTGAAGATTCAAACACTTCCCTTTGACAACTTTTGCATGTTTAACTCAAATCAATATATTTAAGCATCAACAACAAAACTTTCATAAACCAAAGTTTGTAAAGCATCAAACCAAAATTAATTATTCAAAAGTAAAGTACCAAACCTTGCTTTTCCTTGCTCTTCTTATCTATTTCACTTCCTTTCCTCTCTAATCTCCTTGATTTCCTATGAATTTAATATGTCACATATGTAAGAACAAACCCTAGATATGAACATGATGCTACCTTATGATTTTCTAACAATCCTTTACTTATTCTTACTAATAATCACCATTTTCATCATTTCCTTTAAGTAGTTTATCATTTTTCACCATAATCATCAACTTACTAATTCTTTCCCAACATGAACATAATATCAAATCTTCCTAAACATAGCCTAATACCTAATTCTAATGAAAGAATAAGACTTAGGATGGTATCTTACCTTATTTCCTATTGAATTTCACTTGAGAAATGGCTTGGACTTGAAACTTGTCTCCTTGAAAATGGAAGGGAGGGGGAGCACGACTTAAAGAAGAAGAAAAGTGGTGATGGTGGTGTCTTTTTGATCCTTACTTGTGTTTGGAAGACCATAATTAGTTATTTATAATTTAATTTCCATTTAATTAATTTATTTATTTTCAATGGCCATGATTTGTCCAACACATTTGGATTTAATGGCTAGGATTTGGTTTATTTTCAATGGCCATGATTTGTCCAACACATTTGGATTTAATGGCTAGGATTGGTTTATTTTCAATGGCCATGATTTGTCCAACACATTTGGATTTAATGGCTAGCATTTGGCCACTTGAAAGTGGTTTTTTGTTCTTTTAATATTTTGCCCCCAAAGTTATATTTAATTACAAAATTGACCCTCCAGTGGAAATGTCCAAAATGTCCTTATCGGAAAATCGCCCGTAACTTACAAACCGTGCGTTTTCAGGAAAAATTGAAACCCACGGTTATGACCCGATTAATCTCGAGAATATTCTTCCGGGGTCGGATATGGGCACTATTAAGAACTTCCGACACTTAATTTTTAAGTTTACATAGTTGCCCCTAACTTTTGAGAAATTTCCACTTAGGTCCTTTTGATATCCCTTCTTGACCTTGCTGTCTTTCTTTATTAATATCTTTTTACTCACAACTCCAAATTAAGTAATTCTTATTCCCACTGAAACTAGACATCCGGGGATATATTGTATCAAAATTTGAGGTCAATCCGAGCTATATCTGTTTTTTGACTATCCTTTGAAATCAAGCCTACTATGCTGTCCTGAGGCAGCTTGCACATTGTCTAGTAAATCCATCATATCTTATTCTGTACAACTCCAAATTGAGTAATTTTAAGTTATACGTCTATCTAAGACACAAATAAACAATTAAGTCTTCTTTGAGACTCTCTAATTTTGTCATTAACTTGGATGAAATTCGAGCTCAAGTTATAGGTCACATTCTAAACTCCTTTGTTCTAAGCCTAAATCATATCCTCTATGTCTGTTTCTTACCAATCTGGGATTTGGGATGTTACACAACTTCCTAGCTGTTACAGCTGATAGAACAAGGATGCAATTTGTCTCTGCTCACTAGATACTATCACACTCCTACCATCACTGGTTCTCAAAGTAACACACTTCTTTTGACAATCTACCATAGCTCTATGCTTAGACAACCAATCCATGCCTAAGATCAAATCAAATTCTTTGAAAGGCATTTCAATTAAATCACCAAGAAACTCCTCACCTTGCACTACAACAGCACTATCACGATGCACCTTACTCACCACAACACTATGTCCTAAAGGATTTGTTACTAAGACATCAAATCCTAAGGACTCTAAATGCAATTCAGACACAGGCAAGATAGATGCACTTATGTATGAATGTGTAAATCCTAGATCAATCAAAGCAAATACCGAAATGCCAAGTAAAGAAAATGTACCCGCTACAACTGCTGAAGCATCTGGCTGCCTCTGCATCACATATACTCTCTGAGAAGATCCGGCCTCATCTGGCCTATTGTCTCTGGATGAAGATCCTCCTCTCTGACTAAACCCGGGTCTACCACCACTACTAAAACCTCTGCCCCCTCGACCAACTCTGCTGAAAATAGGTCGAGAAGCTACAGAATTGGCCTGTCTATGCTCCTGCATCTCAGGATAATCTTTAATGAAATGAGCTGGTGACCCACATCTAAAACAGCCAGCTGGTCCACCAATTTTCCAACAAATACCCCCATGGGTCTTACCACAATGCTCACACATAGGTGGAGTAGACCTCTGAATCACTGGAGTCGGGGCACTGGCTACAGAAACTGTAGGTCTCGGCCTCTGTCTCTGATACTGCACTGATCTGCCCGACTGCCTCAAACTCCTAATAATCCTCGAAACAAAGCTTCCTCTACCCCTCTTCATAGATGAAGACCCTGCCTCAAACTGAGGTTTCCTTATTCTAGTCTCCTCCTCAGTAGCAGCTGCTGCAATGCTCTGCGCTCTCTCAACACTTCTAGCTGCTGCGACTAGCTGAAAGAAATCCTGGTACCGAGAACCAGCCACAATGCACATAATAGAGGGCCTTAATCCCTCCTCAAATCTCCGGCACCGGTCAATCTCATCAGAGATAATCCCACCGGCATAGCGACTCAACCGAATGTACTCAATCTCATACTCTGTCACCGTTCGGTCGTCTTGCCTCAAATTCAAGAACTCCATCTTCTTAATATCTTTATACTCCCTCGGAGTATATTTCAGCTTGAATTCCCTCAGAAAATCACCATAAGATAATCTAGGTGGATCATCCATGGCATGAGGAACCGTCATCCACCAGTCATAGGTATCTTTCTGAAGGAGAGATCTGGCATAGTCAAATTTCTCATCCGGAGTGGCTTGCAACTGAATGAATATCCTCTGTACTTTATCCAACCATTGCTCAGCCACTGCTGGATCAGTCGTGCCCAAGAAATCCTCAGCCCCATATTTCCTCAACTTATCATAATGTCTTACCGGCACCTGAGGCTGTGGTGGTGGTGGCTGCACTGGAGATTGTCTAAATAATTCTACCATATGCCTTAACCAACCCGGTGGACCCTCCTCTGCAGCTGTTCTCTCCGGCACAGAAACAGGTGCCTCACTAACTCTCTCAACTCTAGTTCCATCTCTATTCTCATCAGGAGCTACACTCTCCGCTCTACCCTCTACAGACTGTCGTGAATGAGATGCCATCTCTACCTATTTCTGCAAACACAGCAGAATATTCCTCATTAAAGATCAAAGACTGCCAATACCATAACATATATCTTATTTAAAAACAATATTTTAAAACTCAAAATCTCCTTTTTCTTACAATTGACCTAGGTTGAGAATCTCAAACCTAGGCTCTGATACCAAAATAATTGTAACACCCCTATACCCCGTATGCGTACACAACATGCTAATACGATCATAATATACGTATACTGAATATAGGAACGCCATGGTTTACAAAAGACTCAACATCCCTTTAATACAATATGAACAAATTTGAAACATTTAAAAGAAATTATAAAACACAAAAGATAAAGTGTTTATTCAAAACGCAACGGAAAGTATTACAAATATTTACAAATACATATACATCAAAACTCAAGTTTTACAAAACATAAAATATATATACATGTTTGGCAATATGTCTTTGATCTTTAAGCTCCACTATCGACACCTCAAAATCTAGACTCTATTCGGCCTAGAAGAACTCTCTGGTTCTTCCCTGTCACCTGCGCGATGAATCACACTCGCGCTAAGCCAACGGCTTAATGGTACAAACTACAATACTATGACGCTTCAATGCCATGCTAATGTCATACAATCAAATTTCAAAAACAATTTAAGAGAATACTATATTTCAAACCTTACAATCTTCAATAACTTATTAAATTATTTATGAAGTAATACACAATTTAAACAAACACAAGCATGGGCCCAAAAAGAATCTAATATGTTATTCAAAGTTCAGAGTTACTGCTTTGGTCCATATCACAATCATTAAGCCCGTAGGCGATATATATATCTCTATCCATGGATAGTGTAACAGACCCAGTCTCTTGGACCATCAACCCGGTGAAACCCGAGGAGATCCTCAACCCGGCTACACTGTTACTGTTTTTGAGGCTTACGACCCGGTCTTTTCACCCCAAAAACATCATATTTCACATATTTCACATTTCTCAACTGGAATCGGCTTACAACCCGATCTTTTCACCTATCCAGTGTTTCATAGGCATGCCGCGAAACCCAGAACTCTGAAAATCAAATAACATATTAGGCACACAATCATTTCATTTATCTCTTTATCAATTTCTGTTTCAATTCATTTCTCATTTCATATACCACAATCAACTAGGCAACCATGCCTTAATTACCTCATTTGCATCATCATAGCCAACAACCATGGCCTCATATCTCATATTATCTCAAATCACATTTATACAATTCATTATATCATCATATCTTTCACATTTCCCATTTCATATTTCATATATGCAAACATGCTTCAATCATCTCATTATGTCTCAATTCATCATTGATGTATACATAGCAATTTACATTATTAATAGATTTAGAATCTTCAACATACATTCCACATAATTCCCATTGTGCACAACATAGCATTATTAATATGTTAAGGTCCAAGACATATAAATATATGCAATCAAATATGGTTTGTACTTACCTCAAGGACAACTCTCACCAAACTCCTCTTCCAAGAATCCACAACACTTGGATTAAGGCAACTCAACCCTCTTCAAAATCTAAACCAAAGGAATGATACACATAAGATAATAAGACTAAGAACCAACTAGGGCAAACTCTACACATGACACGCTCAACAGTACGGGCGTGTCCCTGACCGTGCCCTAACTCCACAACACAGAAGCTTTGACACGCTCAGAACCACGGGCGTGTCACTGGACGTGTAATACCTTCTGTCTCACAGAAACATTGACACGTCCAACAACACGAGCGTGTTCATGGCCGTGTCAATTCTCCAACATCACAGTAGCTATGACACGCTCAATGACATGGGCGTGTCACTGCTCGTGTCACCCATCCAAGAATACAGACCCATTGATATGCCTAAAAACCTGGATGTGTTCATGGGCGTGTCAGGCCAAAAATGCAGATTTCGGCCACAACAACACTACCTCTAACAAATCTCTTCCTTCCACCATTTCCACTTCAAACAACCTTAATTAAACTCACCCAAAAACCATAACAAACTTGCAAAAATACCAAATCAACTCAAAATATACATCAAACAAACACATATCAACCCCAATCTTAACTCACAAACTCAAAGAAATCAAAGAATCAAGTGGAAAACTTACCAAGGATGAAGAAACTCTTAAATTCCCAACTTGAATACTTGAATACTTCCTTCAATCTTGAGTATGAAAGATCAAATCTCTCTCTTGCTCTCTTGCTAGGGAGTGCCGGCCAAAGAAAAGAAAAGGAGAAGAAGATGAAGATAAACCACGAAAAGAAAGAAAGAAAGAAGGAAAACAAAGAAAACCAAGTCAACCTTCAACCACTCACTTCCTCAAAACCCTCTCCTCCAAGCATTAAATAATAAAATATTCAAAATATCTTCTTCCACTCATATCACTAACTCAATTTCCAATTAATTAATTTCCTTATAATTAATTAATGACAATTAGTTCTTTATTTGACTTTTCAGTTCTTTTGACTTTCATTTATTTGACTTGTATATGTTGTATATATCCCAATATATACAACATATACACTCTACTAAAAAACTCTTTTCTTTCCAATTAAACATATACATTTAATCCCATAATAATAATATCAAAATTTCTAGGGCATAGTTTGGGATATTACAATGCTAGTCACTGTAATCTTTAAGATTTAATTATTTTCCACCAACCAATGTATTCATCCAAAGAGCAATGTAGAAAAGTCTCACACAAGCAGAAACCCAAGGAATTGCTTCTGAAAATGGTGATTTTTTTAAAGTCCTTAAACCTGCCCTTGAACAAACACCCATACTTGAATGGATTTTTTGTGATCTAAGCATAAATTCAAGGTCTACAGAACCAGGCAATAGGAGAAATTTTGATAGGAGACGTGCCTCAACTCACTGGCGCATGCAGATGTAGTCAGAATCTTCTTACAATGTGACATTCACGCTCCACTTTTTCAACCATCGAATTCTGAGGATATGTCAAATGACTGACAGTGCTCCTCCCATTTGCAGCATTTCATCATTAGATTGTAGATTATGTTTGTTTGCCAAACCCTGCAAAATATTTATGAACCAAGCTCTGAACAAAAAATGATCCAGTGTTGGGACACACGGGATATCCAGCTGCTGCCATATGCTTTGGAACATATAGCAATCCCTGCACAAGTGAACAGTAGACTCATTGTGAGTGCAAAAAGGGCATCTTACAGGTACTTCTGTCATTCTTTTATGCAAATTCTTCCTAGTTGGGAGAATAACAAGTGCTGCTCACCATATGAAGTTCATAACTTTATGTGAAACTCTCAACTTCCATAGAGTTTTCCAAAAATCAGTCCACGCATTATGTGATGAGGAAGCCCGGCTCTAATATTGTTTTGCATTAAAATATAATATGTATTCGCTTTTCACAAGATAATTCCCTAAAGAATGGTAGTGCCATAGAAGTTGATCTGCACCATTTAGGTCTCCTAGTGGGATTTTCATAATTCTTTCAACTTTAACAGGAAGGAAGACCGAGTTGATAACAATCCAATTCCAAGATCTTGTTTCTTCATGAATCAATTTAGAAATAGTAGCTTCCATAGACAACATGTTTGGGTGAGCTATAATCTTAAAGCTACTAGGTTCAGGATTCCACCTATCATTCCATATAGATATTAATCAACCATTTCTAATTCTAATTCTTGGTCCTTGTTTCAACACCTCTCTAACATGCAGTATACTTCTCTAAGTGAAACTTGGTATTTGGCTTAAAGAGCCCTACATGAAATCAGAGTTGGGGTAGTATTTAGCTTTTAATACCTTTGCTGCAAGAGTTTCAAGGTTTGTCACTAGTCGCCATCCTTGTTTTGCTAAAAGTGCTTTATTGAAGCTCTCAAAGTCCCTAAATCCCAAGCCTCCTCCTTCCTTTGGCTTGCATAGTTCGTACCAAGAGCACATATGTAAACACCTCCCATGGACTTTCTGACCCCACCAAAAGTGACTCACTATACTTCTGAGATCATGGCAAACCCCCAATAGAACTTTAAAACACTGCATAACATAGGTCGGTATGGCTTGAGCAACCATTTTTATGAGGACATCTCTACCTGACCATGAAAGTAATGTCTCTTCCATCCATTTAATTTTGACCATAATCTATCATTGATCCTCTGGAAAATCTATTTCTTTGACGGCCCAATTACAGTTGGCAAACCAAGATAGAGAGCTTGGTTGTCAGTTTGTCTAACTCCCAAAAGGTTGTAAAGCCAACCTTCACCTCGTCTTCCACATTTCATCTGAAATGCACATATGATTTATGCATGTTTATTTTTTGCCCCAAAAGCCATTCATATCTTGCCAAAATATCTCTAATGAATTCCACTTCTAGTATAACTGCACACAGGAAAATTATGCAATCATCGACGAACATTGAGTGTGATACCATCGAAGCTCTATTTTTTAATGCCATGAATCAGGTTACCATTTACAACTTCATTTAGCAAGCCCGTTAGCCCTTCGATACATAGAGAAATAAATATGGGGAAAGAGGGACCCCTTGCCATAGTCCTCTTGAAGAGATAATTTATCCACATTATTCACCATTGATTAAGATGAAGTGGGAGAAGTGACGAACCTCATAACAATGAATATCCACTTATCTGAGAAACCCAACTTGGTCATGATTGAGTTTCAGAAAGTCCATTCAACTTGGTCGTATGCATTGGCCATATCAAGTTTTATGATCGTATGCATCCTTTGGCTATTTTTTTTTTGTTGTTTGCATGCTATGGAAAACTTCATAAGTTGTTAGGATGATATCCATAATCAACCTCCCTGGTACAAAAGTGTTTTGTGTTATGTCAATGACTTCCCCCAATATAACTTTCAATTTGTTAGCCAAAACCTTTGTGGCAATGCGACAAATCACATTTGATAGGCTGATGGATCTAAATTCTATTATAGTTGTTGGACTCCACTTAGGGGATAAGACAAATGTTTGTATGATTAAAACCAGGGGGAAACTCCTTACTTGTAAGGATTTCTCGAATCACTTTGACCACATCACTTCCAATGATGGTCCAAAAGTGCTGAAAAAATGCCGACAAGAAACCATCTGTGCCTGGTGCCTTAATAGGATGCATCATCTTGAGTGCTTGACAAATTTCTTTGCTTGTAAAATCATTTTCCAGATCTGAATTCATTATAGCAGTGACTTTAGGAGAAAGAAAAGCAAGGTCTGAGTCCAACACCTGGTGACCATTTGTTTGAAAGAGTTTGTCGTAGAAGCTGATAATATGATTCTTGAAGGCCTACCCTACCAGTTCTTGCCCGTCCGCATCCATTAGGCTACATATGGTATTAGTTCTTTTTGGTTTCATAGCCATGGCATGAAAGTATCTTGTATTATGATCTCCTTCGACTAACCATTGGGCCTCTGCTCTTTGTTTCCACATTGTCTCTTCCATAAGATGCATGTTATTGAGCTCCCTTTTTAATAAGTGTCTCTCCTCAATTACATATTTTTTGAAGATGACACAAGCATTGTAAGTCTTTCAGTTATCGCTCTGCATTTGAGTTTGAATTTACCAAAATCCTTTAATCCCCATTTCTTCAAAGCTGAGCTGCATGTCTCCACTTTTGATGCCCATGAGTCTTGATCAGATTCGAGCCATGAATCACAAACTACTACTCTCAATTCTGGACTTCGTAACCACATATTTTCAAAGCAGAACCCAGATTTGTTATTGATTGAAATGGTCATCCACCACAGTAAGTCTAGCAAGATTGGTAATGATCAAATCCAGGAAATAATAAGGTTTTGAGATGGCAGTTATGGAACCACAGTATCCAATCTCGGTTTTCAACCCCTCTATCAAGTCCTTCTTCTAAGAAATGTGGTGAGGCTCTCCCATTATCCCAAGTAAACCTATATCCTTCATAAGATAGAACCTGTAAGCCACAATCTGATAGATCATATTGAAATGATTCAATATATGAGTCTGGCCGATCTTTTCCACCCATTTTCTCCAACTGAGAGAGAATATCATTAAATCTCTAGCGACCAGCCAAGGCAAGTATGATTTATTCTTCAAGCTGCGAAGGAGTTCCCATGATTCATATTTATTACCCCATTCAGGCCACACATAAAAGCATGTGAGTCGCCAAGGTACCGATTCTTCATAGTTAAGGACCTGCAAATTGATGTGGTTCCTAGGGTACGAGAGGAGTTTCATTTCAAAATCATCATTTCAAAAGCAGGCCAAATCTCCTCTTGAGTTATTTCTTTGAACCACAAAACTATTTGGAAAACCCAGTCTATCTTAAACAAACATTAATCTATCTTCTGACACCTTAGTCAACATCAAGAATACCATTGAGGGAGTTTCAAGCTGTATGAGCTTTTTTAGATTCGTCATTGCTGAGGTACTCCCCAAACCTCGACAATTATAACTTATGAGTTTTGTGGTGATAGACAACCAATGGTTGTCCCACTGGTTGCCTTTACACTCATTTGGTCCTCATCAGAGTTGCCTTTGTGTTTCTTAATGACATTATCTATCTCCATCCTTTTTTCATCAGCCGCATCCTCAAATCCCCTTTTTGTTCTTTTAAAGTACTTTTTGCTACCCAGCAGATTCAGACATCTATCCCCTTTTATTCGCCTTCAAGTTCCTTTACCATCCTCTTTATTACTTCGACGTTTAGTTATCATCTTCAAAGTATTGTCTTCTCCGTCAACTGCATGAGTGTGACTCTCAAGTGGACTACCTCCTTTGTCTTTAATTTGCTCAGTATGGTAGTGTTGAGTTGGCATCTCATTAGGAACTCCATCCACCTCTGATGTTGGATTTTTTTTCATTTGGGTTAACCACCATATTAGTTGTCTCTGCATTTTTCTTCCTTGGTTTAATGGGTAACATTAGTTACTTCAAGGGTAGCAACTGATGTTTTGGGTTGATTAGCACCTTTCATTCCTATCTCCTTCTGATTAACTTCCTTTAGCACCTCAGCTAGTGATCTAGCTACCTTCTTCCTTACTCTGGCATTTGTAGACTATGTATTCTCTGGGGTTTGGTGGGACGAGTGCAACAATGATTTATTCTTCTTTGAGTTTCTCTATGGAGTTTAGCAGTTGACAGATTTTTCTAGGGGAAGCACTCAACTCTTCTCCATACCGGTACAGTTTCCTTTTTTCCCCATTTTCGTATTCTCCCACAATATGACCAATTCTACCACACCCATAGCAAAACTGGGGTAAGCGTTCATATTTTAGTTTCATCCACAATAACTTTCTATTCTTTCACATTATCAATTTGTATTTGGCATGCTTCTTAAATCCTAAAATGAATTTTAGATAGAAATCAATACGAATAATAAACTTGCTCTTGAACCCTAAAGTGAATTTAGGTAAATCAATTAATTAACCAATCAATCAATCATTTTCAAAACCTAAAATTGATTTGGTTTGCAATTAAATCATTTTCCAAATCTAAAAATGAGCTAGTTCATAGTCAAATCATTTTCCAAACCTAAAATTGACTGGTTTGTAATCAAATCATTTCTCAAATCCAAAACTCACATGGTTTACAATCAAATCATTTTTCAAACCTAAAACTGACTTGGTTTGCACCAAAATTAAATTTCAAACCTAAGACTTAACTAGTTTTACACTTAAATCATTTTTCAAACCTAAAACTAACCTATTTTACATCAAATCATTTTTAAGCCTAAAAATAGTAATTGGCTTATAACAATCATTCAATCTTTTCAAACCTAAAATAATAACTGGGTTGAGTAAGCCTAGACCTTGCCCTTAGGTTAACTAGAACCTTAGAGTTAGATCAACCTACTCCCATTTTCACACTCTAATAAGTGGATAGAATTGCATAAGGCTCTGATTCTTATATAAAAGGATGTGCAGGCTTGTTTAGAATTTCAATCTGAACGATCGAGCCCACAACCCTAGCAATCTCATGTATCATGCCATTCATTATAATGCTATATTTTTATTGCTTTCTTTTTAGGAATGTGTGCCCATTCTAGTATCTATAAAGGCTAGAGTTGGGATCTCCTCTCATTGATTTTTTTAAAATATAATATTAAATTATTCATTTGGACACTGTGTTTACCTTATTTTGTGATGGATATGGATGAATGGATATCAAGCTCACGCGTAATATAATTGTTCATGAATAAAATATGTTCATGCATATTTTTAACTATCAATATAAAATCCTTTTTGTAAATCTCAATTTATATTGAGGCTGGATTTATTTGTTTAAAGTGGAAAACCTAGTACTGGGTCCATCCTTTGGCTCCTCTTAATGCCTTTTTTTTTCTAAAAATGGAGTCATAAGGTGTTTTTTCTCTGAATTTTCCCTTTGAAACAACATGTAAAATGGTGTCTCTTTTAAACCTTTGCTTACCTTTAATAGGAGACCATATGTGATGGTTTTATGTGAACCAAACCCAAATGAACATTGTGCTCAAGGGAAGTCTTACAAATATTAGCCAATAGAACTCAATATAATAACTAATAGGAAGAATGAGAAAAAAGACCAATAATTTAATGTCCTTTCTTCATATCCAATGAACAAGCTCAAGTGTAGGTAATGTAAATCATATGTTCAAAACATAATGGAGACATCAAAGAGTATTAGGGAGTGCTTAAGCAAAGTACAAAGCACATCCTTTAAATCAAACATACAAATGAATCAATGAACTTTAGGAATCAATGAAACTTTAAGAATCTATATTTAGAGATCACAAGGTCAAGGTCAAGCTCATATGTTTAGAGTCACTATGCCAATACATTATATTCTTAGAATAACACATTGAAGAAAGAAAGAAGATTTTTAATTCTCTCCTTTAATATCTTAATTCTTTTTGCAAAACATTCTCAAATGATGGATCTTCATAAGCCCCTTAGTGAACACTCTTTAAGAAAGGAGGGAGAAAGAGTTTAAAGTTTGATGCCTCTAAGCTTCCTTTGCCTCACTAACATTGGTTCACCCGTAGCTCATGTATTTCAAGCAATTTTTTAAAGTTTCCTTCTTGTTTTGTTGGAGACCAAAAGAAATGACAAAAGTGAAAATGAAAGGGAAATTTGGTGGCCTTCGATTTAAGGAAACATATTCACTCGATTTCCCTCTTCTCATACATCATAAAGAATTACTTATAAAGAAAAAGAAGGATGGAAGGTTTTTAATGGTCTTCTGCCAAAATGAAACAAATTTTCTCTTATAAATTCATATTATCATTTCTAATCTTCTACAGAAATTCTCTTAGGACACCTAAGTTGATATGTGGCTCAAGTAAAGAGCAAATTGAACCCTTCACTTTGTTTGTTGAGACAATATCCCCATGTCTTCCCTTTATGGTATTTTAGATTATCTTCCCTAATTCTTCCTTTCCTTCTTTAGTTACACCCTCCCTTCCTTTATAAGGTCCCTAAATTTTTTCTATTTAGAATTTGAGCCATACTTATTTGTTTCATCATTCATTCAAGTCCTTCTTTATTTCCAAACTTGATCTTTAGCTTTCAATTCCCTCACATTGACCCCTACTATTTCTTATGTCTTTTCAATCTAGGTCAACCATAGAATTTGGGTTTGGTTCTAGTTTCAATTTCTATTTAATGTCTTCTTTTTCCAAATTTTAGTTCCAATTTTACCTAGCTAGTGTTTAATTTCTAACATACCAATTTAGGGTTTTTCTTGTTTCCCTTTTCCAAAACTAGATTTCTCCTTTGTATTTGATTTTTAAATTTCCTAATTTTTAGATAAATGTCCTTTAGACCATTCATCCTTGGAATGGTGTATTCCAAATATGATTAGTGGGGGACAAATAGAAAGGGAGGTTTCTGCTAGTTCTGTTAAGAAGAAGGGAAATGAACTAGTTGGAACTATGGATGAATAAGAATTTGATGATGAGAATTATTTGAGAACACGATAGGCTCCATCTAAAGTTAAAATCAAGCTAGTTTAGTTTGATTTAAAGAAGGCCTTGAATGATTGGATGGAAAGTTTAGAAAAGAAGATCCAAAACATATTCTAAGTTAGATAAATCTATGGAACTACATAGGCTCTTTGATCATGACAAGGACCTCTCATCCAAATTCAAAATGCTTAATCTTACTAAGTTTGATGGTGTCAGTGATTCACACATGAACATTCAGCATTATGTCATGGCTATGAAGATAAGTAGGTCTATAAGGGACCAGTCCTTGAGGTTCTTTATGTTTTCTTTGAATGATAATGGTGCATCATGGTACAACTCACTCAAGGAGCATGAGAGAGCTTATTGGGACTCTTTACGTGATTCATTTATCAAGCAATATGGGTACAATATAGAATTAGTGACTTCATTGTTGAAGCTTGAAGCTTTGAGCCATAAATAAAATGAGGGGTTTACAAATTACCTTAAAAGATGGAGAAATAAGGCAACCACCATATAGGCTGATAGAAAGAGTAGATCAAGATGCTGGTAAAGGGTTGCTTCACTAACTTAAGAAAAGAACCTAAGTACTATGCTAATTGGTAACTTGACTAATTTGAATGAACCTAGACTACAAATTAAAGAAATGGAAGGAGAAGAAGGTTTAACCTATGTAAGGAGAGCCGATAGAAATAGTTTCCAATTCGGCCAGGGGAATGCTCAAATATTTTTTAAAGTTAACTATTTGGATTCCCTTCAAAACTAGCAATTCAATGAACTTTCCAAATTGCTCTCTAAGGTGTTTGAAAATTGAAGAGTAGGGGATTATTGTAACTGTTAGCCCCAAAGGCTCTGTAGACCCTTTGCCTAGCACTTCAACACCAAGTCTTATTGTTATTTTTCACCAGATGCATAGGCATGATTGTACTGCCCCACCAAAGCATTGTGTCTAGCCCATCAAATGATTTGAGCCAAAATGCTCATTTTGGGTTAAGTCTCACACAAAAGTGCTAGTTTTAGTCTACCATTCATAGGCTCTCAGTTCAAGAAAAATGATTTTTTAAAGTCGCCACTTAATTGTTTTTGAAGAAAAGGGAAAATTTTAAGAAAAATATAAAATTGACTCCAATCATATCAAAAGATAAAAATCACTAGCCTTGAACCAAAGGATAGATTTGGGGGCTAGGTTTTAGCTTAAGTTAAGTAAACATGGTTTGGCCAATAATTAAATAAAAACCTACAAATTTATTTCATGTAATGATAGTTATACGTATCATATGACAAATAAAAGATGTATGAATAAGATTTAATATATAGCATCCATTTATCCATAATTAGAAAAGCAATAATAATAGTAAAACACAAAATTAAATTCAATTTATGGCTAAAAATCCCAAAAACAAAATTGGGAGATTCTAACTCTAGCCTTATGGATTCTAGGTTGTGCACATATTTCTCAAAAGAAATTAAGTAAACAACAAAGCATAAATGAAATACAATCTGAAAGAAGGAGATGAAAGAAATGTTATGAATTCATAGCAAGAACAAACAAAAATGGTAGCCAATATGCAGCGGAAAATAAAAAATTTCCAAATCCTAAATCATCCCATATTGATTAAAATCGAAATAAAGGAAGAACAAAAAAGGTTTAGAGATTATACCTAAGAGATCTTCACAAATTCTTCACCTTCTCTTCCTATTGGGTTGTCGCAAACCACAACAATCCAAGGGTAGGATTTTCTCTAATAGTATCCACATAAAGGGAAGAATTAATTTCCTATCTAATAGGAGTGGCTTAAAGTGAGTCTTTATACTAGCGAGGAAGAGACCCTACAATGGAAGAAGAAGAAGAAAACTTAAGAAGAAGAAAAAACTCTTTCTTATATCCTTTTTGGTTTGGGTGAAAAAGATGGGCTTTCATCCTTTAAGATGGTATTTATATTCTTTTTAGTTTTGTTGCAATTTCATTTAACTAGGTCTTTTAAACTTAATGGCTTATTATGCCCAAATGGGCTCAACGTGGCCTGATAGCTAGTAAACTAATTTTCTTCTTCCTTAATGGATCCAATCCATTAAATATATTATTTCATAATATATTAAAGCCAATTTAATTAATTTTGAACCCTTTTAGTGTGTGACTCATTAGGCTCCCAAACACATTGATAGCTAAATATCAAGTTTACCCTTAATTAAAATTAAGGTTTCCTAAAATAAACTCTTCATTTAAGATTGATTTTCTAATTAACTATTGAAATTAAGAATACCAAGATTGGCATGTAGCAATACATCATAGCCACCCAAGTATTGAAAAGTCAAATTAGTTTGACTTCAACCTTTCTATAGATAGTTACTATACAATAAACTCTTTATATCATTTTGTATCTCTTTCGATTCAGAGTATGTCAACTCCCACTAGACTAACTACGTCACAAATAGCCTGAATATATTAGTTCTTGTTCCCAAATCCCATTATTTTGCAAAAGGCATCTTTGAGACTTTGTCAAAGATCCATCCATCTTGCCCAAGGATTCCTAGAGCAATGCCTTCCTACAAGAGGTTGTGAGATATGCTCTTCTTCTATCAAGAGTGATGTATCATTTATTGATTTCTTAATTATCTTCAAATACCTAATGTAGTACCCAATGTCCACCCTATTAGAGATCTCTCATGAGACAACAAGGAATGAGATTAAAGTATAACACTTGATATCCAAGAAACCTTAGAGCCCTTAAGTCTAAAGATATTTGGGAAAATACTATGATGAGATAAGATCACTGACATTGAATAGATAACCATGTGATTATCTCATAGTTGGGTCATCTAATGAAATTGTTCTTCCAACACATATCCACATGTTAACTCTAAGCTTAACCATGATTATAGCTTATCAGAAGAACTGCTTGATCAAGTCAAGAAGTATAACATGTGCTAGTCTATCCATATTAACAATGTCTCATCTTGTTAATACTTTGACTAGAGATAATTTTAGTATAAACATATTTACATGTAATAAGAGTCTCATATCATAATTTCATCATGATTTCCTTTACACTATGATTTATACTAGGGACTTTATTAAACAGTTTAAGATAGGTTTATTATAAATAGACTTCTCATTTGGAAAGGCAGCTAATGATCCATACCACAAACAAGCCCACAACTAACAAGTCTTCACAAAATAAGACCCACAATTGATTTTAGTATTTCATAATTAACCCAACTAGTTACAAGCCCAAAATAATTTTAATTTCAAAACTTAATGAAAGCGTAATTTGGAAAAATGGGCCATAAAGTGAAAAATGGTTTTGAGCCCATCTTTGAAAATATTTTAAAGCCTATTATAAAATTTTTTTATCAAAAATTAATTTTGGGCTTCATAGTTGGGCCATAAGATAGAAAATAATTTTTGATTCATCTTCATTGAAAAGGGGTTTTACGCCTATTTTGAAAAGTTTTGAAAATGATTTTGGCTTTGGACTTAAAAGAATTTTTGGGCCATAAAATAATTTTGGTCTTTGATCATAACAAAGTCATATTAGATAAAAGCAAACCAAATAGGCCTTAATTCAAGCCAAAACATGTTAATAATTATTAAACAACAAGCATTTAAGGTAAACCTAATAAAAATTTCTAGGCCAACTACATTGGCTTTAGTCTTTAAAGTAAAAGGCTTAGGTTCTCACAGTAAGTATATACCAACAAGTACAAGGCTATAAGTGTCTATGCAGTGCTCGATATCTATACCTTGAATGAAAGTATGGTATCACTTATATACATATAACATGAGTTCAGTGGGGCATTCTCACTTACACACACAATGTAATTCTAAGTGATGCAATGAATAATATTATAATAAGAAAAATAAAATAATATAATGACCAGCGGAATCAATTTCCCTTATCCCCAATGGAATCGTCACTATGAGCAAGAATTTTTACCCTACTCCTAGTAGAATGATTCTTGTGACTTCAATACTGTTAGGCTCTAAGCCTTAGAGAATATAGGCCTAAATCCAAAGAAAAGGAATCGCCACCCACATAGGCCGAGAAGAAGATAGAAGGGGTGGATAACTCGATTCTTAAGGAATTCTCAACTCCTATTGGATTTGAAAAGTTGGGTACTTATTGGAATGTGAGAAATGGCTCAGCACCCCCATAGAGTCTGGTTTATTAGAACCAAAATTCTTTTTAGATCTAAATATTATTAAATTTTTAGATTATTATAATATTACTCATATTACAAATATTATTAAAACAAATAGATATCATATCATAAATCAAACAATCAAATAATAAAATAGGTAACCATACAAGATGGAAACATGCTTTTACAATGTCCGACAGTTTATAAAAATGGGCACCCACATAAAGTAGAAACATACCCTTACAAATATCCTAAAAATAAAATAAAATAGTAAAAGAAATAATTAAAATAAACTAAGGCACCTACTATGAGTAGAAATTTGCTTTTTATAAGTCTCTTAAAAAAATAATACATCATGAGAAGAAAATAGAAACAAGGAACATAATACAGACAAACATAAAGCATTTGAATAATTAACATAAGCAAATATATAAAAGGAAACAAAGCAGATTCATAACATGACATCTTAATTTAAAAACAAGTGAGGTGAATAATTATTTTTGTTGGCATTAAGAACACAGTATATAAATTAATTTTAGAAACACAAAATTAATTTAAAACCCAATTCAAAACATTATTATTTACATAAACAAAAACAAAATCATAAAACTATAGTGAATTCACTATAGCCTATAGCGAACTTGCTATATCGTATAGCCAATTTGCTATAGGTCACAATGAATTTGTTGTGGGTACTTTTTGTTTATTCTCAGTTTTCTTTGGCTTTTAATTACATATTTAAAGTATTATTTAACACAATTTTGTTTATTTAACTTCTGTACAAATTTTTATATTGAAATTTGAACAACTGTAAAATGTATTTAATGTATCAAAATTATTCACTAAATTGAATCAGACTCAATAATTAAAATTCTTATTTAGGATTCTTAAGGAAAATTAGGATTTTATATATAATCAACATAATAAATCAAGATAATAAAACAAAGCAAAATGAATCTATGGAGTTTTAGAATACATAATAGTCATTAATTGAATGAACAAAAGTATTGAAGATCATACCGACATTGTTGATTCCACCGAATAACAATGTTGAGCCAAGTCTTATTTAAATAACACAATTTCTTGTAGAAATTGGAGTGGAAATATGCTTGATAGTCCTAAGGTAGGTTTGGATCAATTAAGTTTTGTTTCAACTAATCAATCTTAAAGTTGCTCTTTGTGTCTTTTGTTTTTGCTACTGTGTACCTTTCTCTCTTTCTTCCTTTGTTTTCTGTCCCTTTTTGATTATTTGTTGCCATCCTTTTTTGCTTCATTTAATCCCTTTTATATAAGTAGGTTTCAAGTTAACTATGTAGCAGAGACCTGATGTAATATCCTCATGTATACCTTAGAAGTTTTGATTATGTTATTGTTGTTGTTGTTATAAATTAGATTGAATATATATGTGTCAAATTGCAAGAGAAAGGAAATTGAGAAGAGAATGGTTATGTATTTGTGTTTTGGGAAAGAAAAGAGGGTATAGAGAGAAGTGTATATGTTGTTTATATGGTTGTATAATTAACATATACATAAGTCAAAGGTGGAGTCAATGCAAGAGGATATTTTTGTGTGACATGTGTAATGACTATAATGGGCACATATGAGACAAAAGGTTAATTAATTGGTTGAGGGCATTTTAGTAATTGCTTGGATATAATCTCTTGGTGGAGATTTAAAGAAGGAAAGAAGAGTTGACTTGTTCATTCTTCTTCTCTTCTCATATGTGTGCCGGCCATTGAAGAAAAGAGAGAGCAAGAGAGGTGTTCTTGAAGCTAGAACCAAATTGAAGAGACAATCAAAGGGATTGGTTAGAGATTTGTGAAATTTCTTCATCTAAGGTAAGAATTCTCTTGTTTCCCTTTTGTCAATTTTGAAGTTATGTCTAAAAGAAATTGTGATTTATTGATGTGATGATTTGGTGTGTTTGATATGTGGTTATAAGTGTATAAAGTGATTTTAAGTTAAAAGATGGAATTGGTGTTGGTTTGGTTATGAATATGGTAAGATATGTGAAGGTTGATTGTGGAAGATCAAGTGGGAAGTTGGTTTCAAGGTTTGGTATTGGTGAATGTTTTAATGTAATGTTTATGTGTTGTTTAAGTGGTTAATGTGATGAATATGTAAGATATGTGTTAATAACATTGATTAGAACAAATTGAATGAAGTTATTGTTGTGCAAAGGGTGTGTAAATGCAATTGAAAGAGTTTTGGCCATATGTAGGGTTTGTGTTCATGAGTGACACGACCAAAACCATGAAGAGACACGGCCAAGACTAAGAATTTTTGAGAGACACGGCCATGTCTATGGAAATTTGGCCGTGTTGGATAGATTTTGGAGAGACACGGCCACTGGCTTGGCCGTGTCCCTTGACCGTGTTTGCTGCTGCCTGAGTTGTGTTGAGATACACGGCCGTGTCCTTGCCCGTGTCTGCCTCGGGAAGTTTTGGTTTTGAGAGACACGGCCACAAGCTTGGCCGTGTCCCTTAGGTGTGTTTGCTACTATGATGGTTTTGGTTCTTCATGCATTGTTTGATTCTTCAAAAGTCTTGTGCTCCTAAACATTTTATATACACTCTAAGTACTTTGTAATCAAAGAATGACCTAAACAAATGTATGTGGATGATTCTAAACCTATAAATAATGATCTTTGGATTAGGTTTTGAAGAGATTGTGTTGCATTAACCTAAATGTTGAGAATTCTTGGAAGAGGAAATGTATAGAGGAATGGGAATAGTTCTTGAGGTAAGTACCAATACATATGATTGTATTTAATTACATAATTTGAGGCTTAACACATTTGTTTGCAAATGTGTTAAGTGATCTATTATATTGTTAATATAATTGGACTAAGGTGATGATTGAATGATGTGAAGGATGTGAAGATCATTAACAAGGTAAGCATAAACCCTATTTGATTGTATATCCTTATATGTCTTTGAACATTAACACATTGGAATGAAAGTGTTAAATAAGCTATTATATTGTGAATGTAAATGAAGAATGTAAATTGCTATATATATATATATAAAGGATGAAATATGAAATGGGAAAGGTAGGAAGAAATGAGGATCATTCTTAAGGTATGTGCAATTTGTTATGATAAATGCTCTAGTAATGAATGATGTTAATGTGTTTTGAGAAGTGAGAAAATGTTATGTTATATGCATTGTGAATCTTGTGTATAGCAATGTATTATATGAATATTATACTTTGAAATGTGATATCAATGATGCTATATGTATCATATGGATTGAGATATGATATGATATGAAGCCATTGTGATTGGCTATGATGATTCAATTGAAAGAGATAAGGCATGTTTGCCTAATTGATGATGAGATTGATAATGAAATAATAAATGAATTGTGTAACTAATGTGTTATTCGATTTCAGAGTTCTGGGTTTGGAGGCATGCCTATAAAACGAAAAAGGTAAGCCGGGTTGAGGATCTCTTCATTTTGAGTTGAATTGAGATCCAAGAGACTGGGTCTGTTACACTATGAGAAATTGTGATTATGAGATATATGATTGGTAACAGTCTTGCCGGGTTGAGGATCACATCGAGTTTAGCCGAGTTGATGATCCAAGAGACTGGGTCTGTTACGCTATCCATGGATAGAGATATTGATATATGATGCCTACGGGCTTGATAATTATGATTATAGACCAAAGCAGTAACTCTGAACTTTGAATAACATATTAGTGTTTTGGGCCCGAGTCTGTCTTTATTGTCAATGTGAAATGCAAGTATTGAAATATTGATTGTGAGTATTAATAATGAATTATGCTTGGTGAATTGTGAATAATATAATGTTATTAAGTGTAATATGTAAGTGAATTGTGGTTGATGATAAAGGTTGTCTTTATTGGAAATGTGATTTATGATTTGTATGATATGTAATTTGTGTATTACAATAATGAGTGATATGATGTGTAATGTGTGTATTGCAATAATGAGTGTATGATATGTAATGTGTGTATTGCAATAATAATTGGTATGATATGTAAAGTGTGTATTGCAATAATGATTGGTATGGTATATATAATGTAGGGGTATTAATATATTGGTTTTGAGTATTGGTGATGCGTTGGGGTTGGTGATAATATTATGTATATATGTACATCATATATGAAATTAGCTAGGATATATTAAAGATGAAATTAAAAAGAAAAGAAGATATGATAAGAACTAATTATATATTGAATTGATGTATCATTATATGTCAATACTTCTATACTATATGTTTATATTTTATAGTTGGACTACTAAGCTCTCGGGCTTAGCGCGGGTGTTTATTCGCGCAGGTATATAGATGGAAGATATGAAGTCTTTTATTATGCCACAAGAAGAGTAAAGTTTGTCGAGACCAACTAGAGGGTAATGCATACATGTATAAATTTTAATTATGATGTATTTCTGACGAGAGAGTATTTATATGTATAAATGAAGTTTTGATAAAGATAATGATTTTGTAAATGTTATTTAAATTAATGTATTATGGTTTGAACTCTGTTACAGGTTTTTAAAAGGTAACGAAAAGTGACATCCTTATACTTTATATATTTATTGTATGTATACTAGGTATACGCATAGTACTTATATAGGGTATTGGGGTGTTACACCTGATTTAGATAGAAAATCAAAGAATTATCTAAAAAAATTTGAAGTTTAATGAATGTTAGGAATAATCCAAGATAAATGGGGCCTACAGCCAATTTTGTCATAGGCTTATGGCGAATTAGCCAAAAGCTATGGCCAATTTGCTTAAGTTATGGCAAATTGGCCATAACCTATGGAAACTTTGGCATAAGCCATAGTAATTAACCAGCCAGTAATTTTTGGGCTTTTAATTAAGTCTGAATTTATTCAGGGACCAGAATTAGGGGTCTGCAGTCTTTGAAATTAGAGAATATTCAAAAGCTAAATTTTAATTTTCAGTATTAAAATGAGTTTTGTAATTAATAACCATCTAGTGAAAAAAATTATTTTTACAAATAAAGTAAAAATGGAGAAGTTTTAATTTTGGTAGATTTTCTAGTTGTAGTCAGATTTTAAGCATACCTGCATATTCCATGGGATGGAAAGCAATAACTTCCATAGTTCTTCCATTTTGTAATAATTTGAGTTTGATTTTTGTTTTGTTTTATTTAGATTTTAGAGGTGTTTGCTTTTAATTTTCAAATACTCCAAATTCTTAGATAGTAATTGATATAAAATACTCAAAAAGAAAGGAAAACTAGTTTAAGTTCAAAGTTTCAAACCAAAATAAATCAAAATGGCCTAAATTTGGTAATTCAAACAAAGGGATACTTGAATTAGATTGATTTTGCATGAAAAGAGAAAGAAGCTAAAGAGAGTAGAGATAATATGATCTACCTTTGCATGAATGAAAAAAAATGATGAGGAAGGACTTTGTTTATGATGTCCTAAGATGGCAACCAATAAGGGGGGTGAATTGGTTGATTTGAAGAAGTGATGGTAAATTAAAATTTTGAAACAAAGAGAATAATAAGATGAGGAAAGAGTAGAGTAGAGAAGAATAAACACAAAGAATTTATAATGGCTTGGATTACCTCGATCCTACGTCCACTTCCTTAACAACTTGTTAAGGCTCCACTAATCTTGAATTTTTACAAGCTCAACTCCAACTTGGTGTTTTAACAAGCTTACACCGAACTTTTACAAGGTTGGAGTATTATCCTCATGACCCAACAAGAGTTTTCCCAAGTCTCACTTTAAAACCTAAGTGTTTCAAAGCTAACACTCAACTTACAATGGTGTTTAATTCTCAACTTACAATGATGTTCAAAGCTAACACTCAACTTATAATGGTGTTTAATGCTCACACCCAACACTCAATGAATATAAATATAAATTTTGTTGTAAGAAGATAAATGGTATTTATTTTGGTTATTAAAAAAATTATCTCTATCACAAGTGAAGATTCTTGAGGTATTTATAGCCTTTAAGACTCATCTCAAACTTCTAAGCCTTTAAGATTCTTGAGTGTTAATTAATTCTAAAACTGCATTTTGGTTTTGAACATTGTCTCTTAAAAAATGATATCTAACATCTATATGTTTGGACCTAGAATGTTGAATGAGATTTTTGGATAGATTAATTGCACTTTTATTATCACACTTAATAGAGATGAGATCAAAAGTTTTGCCATAATCTAGCAATTGCATAAAACTTGTGTGCAATAAAAACAAGTAGCAACATATTTAGCTTCCGCGATGGATAAGGCAATCGACACTTGTTCCTTGCTAAACTAAAAACCAAGTAATCACCAAGGAAATGGCATGCACCAGTTGTGCTTTTCCTATCCAATAGGCTACCAAAAAAATCTGAAACCAAAAATCCTAAAATGTCAAATGATGTATTTCTAGGATACCAAAGTCCTATATGCAATATTCCATTCAAGTATTTTATAATTATTTTAGTAGCATTCAAATGTGAATATTTGGGGCATGTTTGAAATCTAGCACCCAAAAAAATGCTATATATAATATCGGGTTTAGAAGTGATTAAGTAAAGTAGGAATCCAATAATACCTCTTCAAAGATGTGCTCATTGAAGTTTTGCTTACTTTGCAACTATCCATGCCAAACTTTTTGAGAAGTTCCTGTGTGTATTTGGATTGATTGAGGAAGATCCCATCCTTGCATTGCTTAATTTGTAAACTAAGGAAAAATTTAAGTTCACCCATCATGCTCATTTTAAATTCCCTATTCATACAAGAAGCAAATTCTTTACATAAAGATTCATTAGTCGAACCAAATATAATGTCATCAACATAGATTTGTACAATCAAAACATTATGCAATTTCTTTTTGCAAAGAGAGTTATATTAAATTTTTGGAAAACCAAGTTCTTGGAGCTTGTTTCAATCCATATGGTGCTTTGGTAAGTTTTAAAATATGATTTGAAAATTTATAGTCTTCAAAACCGGGGGTTTCCCAACATATACTTCTTTATTTATAAATCCATTTAGTAATGCAATTTTGACATCCATTTGAAAAAGTTTGAAATTCATGACAAGCCAATGCAAGCAAGATTCTAATAGCTTCTAGCCTAGCAATGGGGGCAAATGTCTCATCATAGTCAATGCCTTCCTCTTGGTTATAGCCTTTGGCTACTAATCTTTTATTTCTAGTAATGAGATCATCTTTATCAAGCTTATTCCCATATTCCCATTTGCAACCAATAATTAGATGATCTTTGTGTCTAGGAACAAGTTCCCCCACTTTGTTTCTTTCAAATTGGTTGAGTTCATCTTACATTGCAATCACCCAAGATTCATCACTAAGAGCCTCCTCAATGGTCTTTGGCTCAATTTGAAAAACAAAGACAATATTAGCATTTAAGTATTTAAATTTAGATCTACTAGTTACTCTCTTTGAAGTGTCACCAATGACATGTTCTTTTGGATGACCCTTCATGTATTGCCGATCTTTGGGTAGTTCTTAAGATTCTTCTTCTTGTTCCATTCTTGGTTCTACCTCATTGTGATTGTCCTTTGGAACATTGTTTGTCTCAAGTTCTTCAAATGTACCTACAAAATTATTAAGAGCGTTGCCTTTCCTTTGATCAACTTTAGAGGATCCATTGATTCTTTAACTATTAGAGTTTTTCTATTAAATACCCTATATGCTTTACTAGAAGATGATTACCCTATGAATATGCCTTCATTCGATTTGGATTAGAATTTTCCAAGATTATCTTTGGTATTCACTATGAAGCATTTGCATCCAAATACTCTAAGGTATAAAATCTTGGATTTTCTTCCATTCCAAAGCTCATAAGAAGTTTTATTTATTAAAGCTCTTTTGTAAACTCGATTTGAAATATAACATGTGGTATTAACGGCTTTCGTCTAAAATAAATTGTACTCATTAAGCATTGTTCTAGCCATTTTTATCAATATTTTATTTTTCCTTTCAACCACACTATTTTGTTGTGGTGTTCTAGGAGCTAAACAATTATGTGAAATATCAAGCTTATTGCAAAATTTTTTAAAATTTTCATTTTCAAATTCTTTGTCATGATCACTTCTAATAAATGTGATAACATAGCCTTTTTCATTTTGAACTCTTTTTGCAAAAATTTTGAAATGGTTGAAAGCTTCATTCTATTGAGCTAAGAAATTAATTCATGTAAACCTTGAGTAGTCATCAACAAGTACAAATACATACAACTTGCCTCCTAGACTAGCAACTCTATTTGGACCAAACAAATTCAAATTTATTAATTATAGTGGTTTAGATGCGCTTACAACATTTTTTATTTTAAAGGAGCTCTTATGTTGTTTTCTAAATTGACAAGGTTTACAAATTTTATCTTTATTGTATTTTATTTTAGGGAGTCCATTTATAAGTTTTTCTTTACTGATGAATTGTAATTGGTCCATACTAACATGTCCTAGTCTTCTTTGCTAAAGTCAGGCATCATTAATAATAGTGACTAGACATTCAAAGTAATTGTTAAAATGCAAGTCAATTTTATAAGTATTAACAATTCTATCTCCCTTGAATGCAAGTTCACCATTAGAAGAAGTAATTTTACATCCTTTAGAATTAAATTTACATTATATCCTTTATCACACAATTGGCTCACACTAAATAAATTATGTTTCAAACCATCAACAAGCCATACATCATTAATCAAGTTTTTACCAAGTATACCAATAGAATCAATACCTGTAATTTTACCTTTAGCATTGTTCCCAAAAGTCACATTATCTCCTTGCTTGAAAATGAGGGTTGTAAAAAGTTTTGCACTTCCCGTCATATGCCTTGAGCATCCACTATCTATAAGCCAAACACTTTCATTTATAGTAGACTTTAGGCATACCTACAAGACAATAATGATTATCTTCTTTTCGGTACCCAAATGAACTTGGGTCCTTGGAGGTTAGTTATAGAAGGGTCCTCTAGTTTGAGATGAGCCATCCTAATAAAGGAAGAAGTACTTTTATGGCCAAACTTCATGCAATAATGGCATTTATATAAATTTTTATGTTTTTATATTCTTCTATTGAAATTCAATGTACTATGTGAGCAATTACAAATATGTGTTGAGTGAAATTGCTTTTGTGTATTCTTGTACCTAAGTTCATGCTTTGTATACATGAATGCATAGTTTGCTCTTGGAACCTTAGTTCTAGAGCATTGTGTTTCTAACGTAATCCTTTTAGGATTTTTAGGCTTAGTGTGGGCATTTGAATTTTTCATAATCTCAACACTAGAATTTTGAGTTGTATATGCTTTAATAAATGTTGGTGCATTAGATATAGTAGTAGTTGAGCCATTGAATCTTAAGCCACATTTAGAGGAGGGTAATCTTTAAGCAATAATTAATATATCTAAAGCTTCTTTTCCTCTTTGAAATTTTAGAATTGAACTTTTTACTTCACTTATTTCTTCTTTTAAAATCTTATTTTCCTCAACAACATTATCCAAGATAGATGAATTTATTGATACTGTATTTAAAGATTTCATTAATTATTCATTGAAGTCTTTAAATCTGAGGTATAATTCTTTAAAGAGATAAAGTCCTTTTCTAGCTTAGAGCATTTTTCTTTATAGAATTTCATTTTATAAAAATATTTTTGGAATCTTAGGTTTATGTGCTCTACTAATTCACTCTCATCTAAAGCATTATCAATATCATAACTAAATGAATTTGAGTTCAAGGATTGAGTACCTACCTTATTGGTGTGATCATCATCTCCAATAGCCATGAGACACAAATTTGCAGTTCCTTGCTTTTCCTTTTCTTCTTCTTCACTTGAGGAGTCATCATCCCATATGGCTTGGAGAGATTTCTTCTTTTCCTTATCTCATTTTTTTCTTATTTTTCAATTTGAAGCATTCCAATTTGATATGACTAATTTTGCCACATTCAAAGGACTTTAATTCATTCTTTTTCTCTTTGTTTTTGAAAGAAGATTTAGGATAAGTATGTTTGTTGGCTTAGAGTCTTCTCTTTCTTTTTCATTCATTTACTCTTCTAGATAGCATAGCCATTTCTTCTTCATCATCATTATCTTCATCACTTGAGCTTTCAACCTCTTTGATAGTGTTGAGAGCTATTGTTTTCTTCTTGTCTTTCTCACCTTGATCATCTTCCTTCTCAGTGTACAACTCAAAGATAAGAAGTTTCCCGATAAGCTCATCGGTTGTTAGAGTGCTAAGATCATGAGCTTCTTCAACTGAAGAAAACTTTACCTCAAAATTCTTCATGGCTCTAAGTGCCCTCAATATCTTTCTATTAACATCACCTTAATCATAGACTTTACCATATTTCTTTAGGTCATTAATAATAGTAAGTAATTGATTTGTCATATCGGTGACATTTTCATTGGGCTTCATCTTAAAGAGTTCATACTCATGCATAAGCATTTGAGTTTTAGTGAACCTCACTTGAGTAGTACCCTCATGACAGTTCTCAAAAATTTTTCATGCTATATGCACAAGTAAGATATTGAACTCTCCCACTTCTCTTGAGATTGAGTTCATAAAAATTGAGGTTGCCCTATTGTTCTTGTAATGAGCTCTTACTTTGTTATTAGACCATTGTGCTCTACGAGAAGGAACTTGAATACCATCAACTTCATGAGTAGGAGGTTTCCACTCATTTTGCACAAATTTCCAAAGCTCAATCCCTTCAATATCAAGGAATAGATGCATCTTAAGTTTCCAATAATAGTAATCGGTTCCATAAAAAAAAGGTCTAAGATAGGAATTTAGATCTCCATGTGAAGGAGCCATGGAGTTGGAAGTAGAAGTTGATGTAGAGGAGTTTGAGGGAGTGGCTGCTGTTGTAGATCAAATTTTATAATTAAGCTTCTTGAAATTTAGAGGCTCTGATACAAATTTTTATCCCAAGATGGCAACCAAAAGGGGGTGAGTTGGTTGATTTGAAGAAGTGATGTAAATTAAAAATTTGAAGCAATAAGAATAATAAGATGAGGAAAGAGTATAGTAGAGAAGAATAAACATAAAGAATTCATAGTGGTTCAGATTGCCTTGATCCTACCTCCACTTCCTTAATAACTTATTAAGGTTCCACTAATCTTGAGCTTTTACAAGCTCAACTCTAACATGGTGTTTTCACAAGCTCACACCAAACTTTTACAAGGTTTGAGTATTATCCTTACAACCAACAAGAGTTTTCCCAAGGCTCACTCCAAAACCTAAAAGACTATTTTCAATTAGGTCAGTCTAGACTTGATATGCTAAAGTTTTTGAGTACCACTGGCCATGAGCTTCTCTAGACATTCTGATGATTTTTGGACTTAAGTTCGAATCAATCAGTTTCAGCTCATCCCAAGTAGCTAGGGCTCGGTCCAAGCTGTAAGTGTTCAGTCTTAAGTCCTATTTTTGAGCTCATTCCTGGTGACTTCTGACTAATTTGCTTGTGCTCCTCCTTGATAGCTAGGGCTCGGTCTAAGATGCAGGTGTTTGGTCACATGTCTTCCTTTGAGCTCGTTCCTAACAACTGAGGCTCGGTCCTAGCTATATGTGCTCACTTTGTTTAGCTCATGCTCATTTTCAATAATAAGAGATTAGTTTTTTGATGTTCAATACTATTGGCTAGAGCTCATGCTTTAGAGGTTTTGGTGCTCGGTTCTGAGCTCTTCTTGTTTGGTTAGTGCCAGTCCGATCGTGCTTGCTAGTGGTCCGGGGGACTATGGGTAATTTTAGTTCCTGCACAAATGTAGCTTGGTACAACTATTAGTCCTATTCAATTTGATTGCCTAAGATCAAAATAGAGTAAATTTGTCCAAGGGTTAGGCCAACAGTTTATAGGAAAAATAAGAGGAAGACTAAAAGATATATTTAAAAAAAAGTGATTTTAGGGCTACAAAAAATAAGTAAAAAATTTAAGGCCTTGTTTACATGCAGCTATTGTGCTTAACCTACAGGGCTGCTACACAAGCATAGCATATCACCACACATAGCTTATATGGCTAGTGCTTCGGACAAGTGTAGCAACCCTTAAAACTTGACACTTATTGTAGACCCTTAATTTTTGCCCATCTAAAATTTTGTTTTAATTAAAAAAGGCCAAATCAAGTTTGGTTTCAATAAAAGGCCTAAATTACATTTAGTTCGATTTAGGTCCAGTCCAGTTAAAGTTGGGCCAATTTATTTATACAGACTGAGTAAGTTAGGTTAGGACATCCAAATTCAATATGAGTTGCCTCATATCGAATTGGCTATGCTAGCTCATGTCGAATTGGCTAGCCCAGATTCGACATGCGTTCTCGATTTAGTCCAAATTTGGTCCAAATTTATTTCTAATCGTGTTAAAACTTGAAGACGCTTGAATAAGCAGAGGGAGTTTGAGTTGGATGAGGATTGGCGAGCTAAGATTGCCCTAACTATGGCCTATAAATATAATGCTGCATTCAAAGAAAAAGGGAAAGGAGAGCCAACAATTAGGTTTAACAATTAAAAACAAGATGAGGTCATAATCAGTAATGAAAAGGCAATATTTAGGGAGAAAAAGAAATAGTAGCCAAAACAATTAAGTAAAAAGAGATAGTAGTTGAACCTTGGATCATTGAAACTCCAACCAAAACATAAATTGAGCTAGACCATTCAATAAGCCATGTGGTAGGCGTGGCTCAACAAATAAAACTTGGTGGTGTTGATAATGCAGGTATAATTCTTTTTAGCCAATTCAATTCAGTCTTATTATTTACTTTCATTGTTTAACTCATTGCATTGTCAAATTAAGAATCAATTTACTAAGTTCTTTATAGTAACGTTATAGGTTTAGGATTAAGACCAACACAAAAACCATAATTGCATGTTTATAATCCGAAACCCTAATTTATATCTAAAATCCTAGTTTTGCATGTTAAATTTGTTTAGTATTAAAACCCTAATTTTTGTGACAAAACTCTAAATCCACAACCAAACCCTAATTCCACAACAAAATCCTATCTTATAAATTGTTTACCTTTTGGGGCGTTGCCCCCTATCCCCGCAAAGGGATTCTTTGTATGATTATATATATGTTTATATATTTTTATTTATTTTGTTATTTAGATTTTAAATAATTATAAAAGGCATGTTTCCACTTTGTGGGCGTTTTGTTTATTTTAATTATTTATTATTTATTTTAATTTTAAGGACTTTTGGATAGTTGTAGGGAACACATTTTCACCTTTTGATGGGTGTCCTATTTTATTTATGTTATATATATTTAGACATTGTAAGGGCATGTTTCCATCTCGTATGGGTGTCTATTCTTATTACCGGGCCCTATGGGGTGTTGTTTCATTTCTCACCTTCCCCAACTTTCTGAACCCAAGCAGGGGTTGGGGATTCCTTAGGAATCAAGTCATCAACCCCTTTCTATCTTCTTGGCTCGTTCGGGTGGTGACTCCTATTCTCCGGATTTAGGTCCATATTTTTTAAGTCCTAGATTCTAGCAGTGCTGAAGTCGCAAGAACCATTTCACCTGGACTGGGGGGATAAAATCTTCACTCACAGTGGCAACTCCACTGGGGTTAAGAGAAGTTTATTTCATTGGTCTTTATATTATTTTATTATTTCTTATTATAATATTATCTATTGCATCACTTAGATTACAATGTATGTATGATTTAGAATGCTCCATGTAACTCATGTTATATTGTGTAAGGGATACCATACTTTCACTCATGGTATAGAGATTGAGCATGGCATAACCACTTATAGCCACGTACCTTTTGGTATATACTTGCTATGGGAAGTTAAGCTTTTCAACGCAAACACTAAAGCCCATATAGTTGGCCTAGTAACTTTCCTTAGGTTTACCCTAAATGCTTGTTGTTTGACTATGATTAACATGTCTTAGTTTGAGTTATGGCCCACTTGATTTACTTTTTCCTAATGTGACCTACCTATAATGTAAGCCTAAAATAATTTTACTATTTTACTCTTTTAAACCCAAAAGACCAAAATTATTTTCAAACTTTTTCAAGATGGTCTTTGGGCATAAAACCTTTTTAGATGGGTCTAAAAATTCTTTCCACCTCATACCTAAGCTCAAAGCCCAAAATTCATTTTTAAATAAACCTTTTTTTACAATGGGCTTTGAAACACTTTTTAGAATAGGCTTAAAACTATTTTCTTACTCCATGGCCCAAATTAAGCTTTTGAAACTAAAACCTTTTCTTGAACGGGCTTACAACTAGCTGGGTCAATTCTGGAGCATTAAAATCAATTATGGGCCTAATTTATACCAATACTTGTTAGTCATGGGCTTATCTAATGAATGGATCATTATTTTCCTATTTTCAAATAAGAAATCCATTTATGAGTACCATTTAATTTAGTTTTAATCCATAATATAGCATATAAGTTATTTTTGGCTAATCTAATGGATTAAGAATTAATTAGTAGGAGTTATCATGGACTGATTTCTCTATTTGAAAAGATAATTATTAGTTAAACCATCTATGTGGATCTCTCAAAAACAAAGTATACCATGTTGATGTTTCATTGACCGTATACTTAGGAAAAGAGACTCGCCATTCGTGTGTGGGTGATATAAGGTTGGAAGGAATGTCCTTACTCTCTTTGTTTGATTGTTACATGTGCATACATGCATTGTATTACACAATATTGATCCTTTCTAGCACACAGATCTATAGTACGATAGTTTAAGAGCTTACGACAACCTAACCTATGGTTCAGAATCTAGTAAGAATTCAGTCAATTTCACATCAAAGGCAATGAAATATGAGCAAGTTTAGAAGATGGTGAATGATGCCTTCAACTCAAAGATTGAAGAATTGAAGGGAGTCTTTTCTGAGACCATGAGACATCAATTACTTTCACTATTGGAGGATAACAATGTAGAAGCATCTACTAGTAACAACAAGCAAAAGGATAAGGGAAAGGCTAAGGTATCTTAAGTGGCCTTTGATGAAGATAAAGTAATGATAGATGATGATGAATGGGAAGCATATTTCAGAGATTCTCAAGAAAAGGAAAAAGAAAAGAAGGTTGTGGAGAAAATCAAAACTGCTGATGTGGAAAAATTAATTGCTAATTTTGAAAAGAAGTTTGAAAAGAAGCTGAAGGGTGAGGAGGTATCGGAGGTGGACAAGCTATTCGAGCTAGATGAAGATGTTCCTTATAAGTTCAAAATGCTTTTCTTCTCTAAGTTTGATGAAATTGGGAATCCCTATCAACATATCAAGCAGTACATCACTAAAGCTTATACTCTAAGGTATTTCATACTTTCATTGGATTCTGTAATGCAAAACTGGTTCAACACCTCAGAGGAAATTACTCAAAAGAACTAGGATTTACTGTACAAAGCCTTCATCCAGCAATATGGGTATAATGTTAAAATGAAAGTGACTCTAATCGAGGTAGAATCAATCAGGCAAAAGCAAAATGAGAACTTTGTTAATTGTGTGAAGAGATGGAGGAATAATGGTGCCCTTCTTAAGAAGAGGCCAGATGAATCTTATCATATTAGGAGTATAGTGAGAGATGTCCTACCTAATCTTCATGAACAAATGTCTCACACTCTTATTAGAGACTTCAAAGATCTTCTCCAAGCTGGTTTATAAATAGAAAAATAGAAAAGAAAGAACCATTTTTATAGAAGAAGAAGTGAAAGGAGCAATTATCAATCTGGCAATCAAGGTAGACAAAAAGCAATGGATGTCAATTCAACAACTAGTTAAGATATTTCTCTGATATTAGGAGACATTTTCTTAGATTTTAAATAAGTTACAAAAGAAAGGGTTGTTACAACCATTGGCTCCTTAACCTTTGTTGAATCCTTTACCACCAAACTTTAATACCAAAGCCTTCTGTCAATTTCTCAAACACAAGGACATGAGATAGATAGATGCATTTAGTTAAATCATGAGATCTAAGGTTTGATTGACAATGGTAAACTACATGAGACCTATAAACCCAATACTAAGAGTAATTCATTTTCTAAGTTTGGAAGAGTGCCACCTGCAGTAGCCTTCATGATAGGGGGATTAAAGGAAAGTTTTGTCTTGCCATCTTTTCAAGATGTAGATTAAGAAATCGCTAAAGAGGTGATGCTACTAAGCAAGACTAGACCATCTACAGATGAGGAGGCGATGACCATTTTGAAATAGATCATACAAGGCTTCATTGAATGATGAAAAAATCCTTGCCCCCTGATATGTCCAAGTAGATGAAACTTTTTCTACTACAATTCAAGAAACTTTCTTAGACTTAAGTGCTACTTATTCTATATTTTTTTTGGAACAATTATTTATCAATTAACATTTTTACAAATGAACTATTTATGTTTTTGTTGAACTGTGCTCATTTTAATGATCAATTAATGATGAATCTATCTTGATATTCATAAATTAGCGTATCTATGCATTATAATTCAAATGACTTTACTAGTTGAAGGAGTTATTCTATAGCATCGAGTTGTGTATGCTTACTTAGAGAGGGCTCCTGCATAATTGTAAGTGTCTAGGTCTTAGCCAATCTTAGAACATGCTTTGATGAACTTTTGAGGCAAAATTGAACTATGCTTATTTAAGAGAGAGATGATCTAGGCATTATTTGTTGAGCCTACAACTAGTATCTACCGTATTAACATCAATCGCTAGTTGGTCCCTTTGAGCCTTTATGATATTTTAGCTTACTTTTTATTGACTTGTAAACCTGATGACCTACCCTATGCTATTTTGACATTTATGATAAGTCTGATGATCACTGAGGTAATAGGGGCAAGAAGATCAAAGAAAGGAATGCATAGTTAAGACAATAAGGATAGTTGAGGTTTACCTAAACTGGACTTAATATTTGTTTAATCATTGAAATGACATCAGGGCAACAAAGAATTCATCTTATTGAAGTAAACTTGTGCCACTCCACTCATCCATTATCAAAAGCATAAGATGGTATAAACAGAACAATTCTATTAGAACTAGGACCCAAAAAATAAACAAAAATAAATAAAAATAAAAGAAAAAGAAAAAGAAAGAAAAATAAAAATAAAAGAAAAAGAAAAGAGAAAGAGAAAGAGAAAACAAAGCCATAAGAAAAAAAAAGAAGAAAAAGGAAAAGAAGAAGAAGGCGGAAGAGCAATAGGGTTTCAAACTTTTTGCAAAAGCAAAGGTCATCCTGATCAATCCAGATTTCTAATAAGAAGATAAGCTCTATCTTTTCATAAAGCAAGATTTCGAGTTCCATCTTTTCATGAAGTAAGATTTCAAGTTATGTTTTTTATGAAACAAGATAATAAGATTCCTAAAAGGTAGAAATGAAGTGTAGAGTTTAATATTTCTAACTGTCTACATTTCTAATAGAAAATTTATAGTGTGAAGGTTTGTCCATCAATCTATATCAGCTCCAATCTAAAAATAGTATTCACTTAGCCCATATCCCTTATAGACCCCACTTCATGTCTATTAAAGACATGTTGATATCTCTTAGTAAGTGGAGCCTATTAGTGAAGATTATTTTAAAAGCAGGCATATGAGATAGACAATATTTAAACTCATTGAGACCTTTGACCAAGTAATGTGTATATGACTATTTGAAGTGCAATAGTTCTTGCTTAAATGGAAATAATTTTCAAGTTTAGTACCATAACTAGGGTTGTGATATTATAGATGTGTTAATTTGGAAAAATTGAGCCTTGAGGTATATTGACACTGATTTGACAAAGCGAACAATTAATTTCAAAAAATTAAAAAAAATGTATTTTCTTATCACATGAGCCTTCAAGCTTAGGGAAGTACGATACAATGTTGAATCTTAAAGGACACATTGGGCAAAAGAAATAATCATTTACAAGGTTATGAAGAAGCTACCAACTGATATGTTGAATTATGGTTTGAAAAAGATGTATCTCTAACTATGCTGCTTGGGCCCCCACCACCCATGTTTTTAACATCTTGGAGATAAAAGCCATAAATATAAAGTCTTTTGTTGTTCTAATATAAGACCCGAACAAACAACTAGAAGGGACCAATGGCAGTGCTTTGGTCTAACACCTGGGTCTATGAGTCAATCACTGTAAGTATTATTCATACATATCATGCATACATGAGCGTGTCATACTGCATTTTGTTATCTTGTGTTGTCCATTCTTTGTCAAAGTAAACAGCAGTACTCTATAAAGCAAACATGAAGTAGATATGGAATCAAGGGGCATGGAAAGCCCATTGCTTGAGAAAGATTCAGTCACTTTGCAGAAATGGAGATGCATGCTTGTACAAGAAACCAAATAAAACATGAACATCAAAACAAAATCATTGGTTTGAGTCTATACATGGGCCAAAACTTCTTTTCAATTTTTTGAGTTTTTGTTTGTACAAAATATTTTTAAACATTCAATATTTTGCCATGTAAGGGACAAAGAGATGATAAGAGGGCTAGCTAAAAAATACCTGAATTTTTTACAAAATGAAGAACTAAGGATTGGAACAAATGGTTAGAAGAAAGCCAGAACTCTCATATGACAGAAGGTCCGCAGAATCCACTGAAGAACAAAATAAATTGCTAGAAGAAAGCCAAAACTCTCAGATGATAAAAGGTCAGCAGAATCCATTAAAGAATGAAACAAATGAGTAGAAGAAAGCTAGAACTCTTAAATGACAGAAGGTCAGCAAAATCCATTGAAGAATGGAACAAATGTCTAGAAGAAAGCTAGAACACTCAAATGATAGAAGGTTCACAGAATCCATTAAAGAATGGAAAAAGTGGCTAGAAGAAAGCAAAAGCCCAAATCCATTCATGGGTCTAGAACCTAAACTAAATCTCAGGTCCATAACCTAAACTAAGTCTCCGGTCTAGAATCCAAACCAAGCCTCGGTGTAGAACCCAAATCAAATCACGAGTCTAGAACCCAAATCAAATCTCGGGTCTGTAACCCAAACCAAGTCTCAAGTCTAGAACCCAAATCAATTCTCTGGTCTATAACTCAAATCAATTCTCAGGTCAGAAACATAAACCAATTCACAGGTCTAGAAACCAAATCACGATGTTGCTGGTCTAGAACCCACCTCATCCAACATCGGCTTAAAGGCATATTACTTTTTACTCTCTAAATAAATTCAGGATCATTCAAGCAGGGGACAAAATTATAGCTCCTAAATTTTGGTCCATCTCAAATTTGGTTTTAATTAAAAAAGGTTGGATCAAGTTTGGTTTCAATGAAAGGCCTAAATTACATTGAGTCTGATTTAGGTCTGGTCCAGTTAAAGTTGAGCCAATTTATTTATATAGATCGAGTCGGTTGGGTTAAGATGTCCAAATTTGATATGAGGCTAGCTCACGTCTGTGAGCAGGGATTTTTACCCCCACTCTCGGTGGAATGGTTATTACAACTTTAGTACTATTAGACTCAGGGCCTTAAAGGACACAGGTCTAAACCTGGAGAATTAGAGCCGCCATCTAGATGGCCCAAGAAGATAGAAAAGGATAGAAAGGGGTGGATGCTCGATTCTAAAGGGAATCCCCAACCCCATATTAGGTTCAGAAAGTTAGGTATGCATGGGGAAGGTGAGAATGACCAAGTACCCCTAGCACTCGGTTCATTGGAATCGGCCCCCTTTTCAGGTCTATATATTGTTAAATTCTTAACTTATCATCATACCTTCCATAATACATGCATTTATTTGAAATAAATAATCATATTATAAAATCAAACAAGTCCAAACAAACCAACAAGATGGGCACCCATACCAGATAGAAACATGCCCTTACAATAAAGTTCAATGTCCAAAATACAAGTAAATAAAATAGGACATCCACCATTTGGTGGAGTGTTATCCCTTACATTAATCCCAAAACTTATTTAAGATAAAAGAGAAAATTAAATAAAATAAGGCACCCACAAACTAGAAATATGCCTTTTACATCCTTAAAATCAAAATAATCAGTCAAATATAATTAAGCCATTCAATCATCCATCATAAACAATAAATCAAATCATAAGCATAAAGTAATAAATCAAATAATCAAATCTAGGGTTTAATCTTAAATTAGGTATTAAACATGCAAAATTAGGGTCTTACATATGAAACTAGGGTTTATTGATGTAAATTAGGATTTTTAGTGTAAGATTAGGGTTTTACATATAAATTATGGTTCAAAGCCAAAATATGCAAAATTAGGGGTTTGTGAAGTAAATTAGGGTTTTAGATCAAAATATGTTGGATTAAATCATGTTGTTAAGTTTTGTATCAAATCATAATCAAGATTAATTCTCCATTGAACTAAATTAAATCAATGAAGTCAAATTGTTTAATATTTTTTAAAGAACCAAATCGTAAGCTACTAGGCAAAATTGAATTACCAACTTCAAACTGTTTGAAGAATGAAAATAACTAATAAAATTACATGGATTTTGGAAAACCAACCTGCATTGTTGGCTCCACTAAGTTGAGTTTGTTGAACCAAGCTTATTGTTTGAATGATTGATAAGTATGGATCAAAGTAATTCTTGGTGTCTCGACGATACAAAGATCAAGCTACTGTCTCCTTTCTTTTCTTTTCTACTGCCTCTGTGTATTTCAAATCCTGACAAACAGCTTATTAATTTCTGGTTAATTGTTGATTGCCAAAAAGCATCCCTATTTATTTTTTGTAGCTGCTTCTTAATTTGCTAATCCTCATTTTATAATTAATGACTGCGACCTCCCCCTTTATTTTTTGTTTCCTTTGTATTTATAAGCAGCATTAGGGTTCAATTTCATTTATCAATCCTAATCCCATTATAAGAGCCTCTGCTTATCTGTGTCTTTTGTATTTTATCATAATTTGGCCACTTAACTTGAATTAAAACCAAATTAGGTTAGGAATAAGGGCTCATGTTAAATTGGGGTAGCTAAATTCAACATGATGCCTCATATCAAATTTGGGTAGCCAAATTTGAATTAAGGGGGACCCCATATCGAATTTGGATTTCCAAATTCGATATGAGTGGCCCCCATATTGAATTTTTAACAACTCAAATTCGATATGAGTGGCCCTCATATCAAATTTGGCTAGCCAACCGAACTAAATTCATTGTATCGGACCAACTTTAATTATACCAGGCCTAATTAAATCATAATAAATTTAATTTGGGCTCTTAATTAGAATCAAGTTTAATTTGGCCCTTTTTAATTGGAGTTGAATTCAAATATGGGCCAAAATTAAGGGTCTACAATGTCGAATTGGCTAGCCATATTTGACATGAGTTCTCGATCTGGTCCAAATTTGGTCCAAATTCATTCATAATCATGTTAAAACTTGAAGACTTTAGCATAAGCAATGGGAAGTTTGAGTTGGATGAGGATTGGCGAGCCAAGGTTACCCTAACTGTGGCATATAAATATAAGGCTGCATTCAGAGAAAAAGGGAGAAGGGAGCCAACAATTAGGTTTAACAACTAAAAATAAGAAGAGGCCGTAATCAATAAATTAAAAAAACAATATTCAGAGAGAAAAAGAAACAATAGCCAAAATAATTAAGCAAATAGAGACTGTAGCTCATCCTCGAATCATTGAAACTCCAACCAACACCTAAATTGAGCTAGACCATTCAATAAGCCAAGCAGTAGGCATGGTTCAACAAATAAAATTTGGTCGACAATGCAGGTATAATTCTTTTTAGCCAATTCAATTTAGTGTTATTATTTACTTTCATTGCTTAACTCACTGCATTGTCAAATTAAGAATCAATTTACCAAGTTCTTTACAGTAAAGTTATAGGTTTGGGATTAAGACCAATACATAAACCATAATTGCATGTTTTATAATTCAAAACCCTAATTTATATCTAAAATCCTAGGTTTACATGTTAAACTAGTTTAGTATTAAACCCTAATTTGTGTGATAAAACTCTAAATCCACAACCCTAATTCCATAAAAAAGTTTACCTTTAAGGCGCTGCCCCGGATCCCTTGCAATGGGCACTGCCCCTTTGACCCTCACCCACTAACCAACTAGCGGGACCACCATATGCATTCCCCCTATACTTCATTAATCGATTAATATTTATTTTTGAATTATAATTTTTTATGATTAATCTTTATTTCCTAATTTTATGATTCATTGTATGATTATTGTAAGCGGAGATTTTGGCCCCTACACCCTGTGAAATGGTTCTTACGACTTCGGCACTATTAGACTCAGGGCTTTAGAGAACACAGACCTAAACCTGAAGAAAATGGAGTTGCCACCCGGACGAGCCAGAAAAAGAAAGGGGTGGATAACTCAATTCCTAAGGAATCCCCAACTCCCTAATGGGTTCGAAAAGTTGGGTACGTGTGGAAAAGGTGAGAATGACCCAGCACCCCCACAACACCCGGTTCATTGGAACTGTAACACCCCTATACCCCATATACTTATATCGGATATAAGGATGTCACAGTCTATTTGAAGCAAACTAATCTTTAAAACTTTAACATCAAATCATCATTGTAAATAGTAATAGATAAAACATTCCTTATTAAATACATTTACATATATCTTCATTACTTTAAAAGTTTATCCAAAACATTTGTTTAATAAGCAGCAAAAAATGTAGCGAAATATACATATGTATACATCAAATCAATATTTACAAAAATATAGAGTTTATACATGCTTGGCAGTTCGTCTCTGATCTTGAAGTCCAAAAATCTACACTTCATAAGGGATCACAAGCCTTGACTCGATTCGGTCTAGCTGAACTCTCCGGCTCAACCGAATCTACCCTGTCGCTGCGCGATGAACCACAATTGCGCTAAGCTAATGGCTTAGTGGTACTAACCATGATAACAATATGATTCAATGTAATGCCAATGTCAAACTTTCAAGAATTAGAAGTAATATACAAGGATATCATATTTCATAACATTAAATTTCATTACATTATTCAATTGTTCCATTATTCATAATTCACATTAAGGCAAAGACAAGCATGGGCCCAAAAGAAACTAATATGCCATTCAAATTTCAGAGTTACTATTTTGGTCCAATAATCACATTTATCAAGCCCGTAGGTGAATCATTATCAGAATGAGGATTACCTCATATGTAACATCCCAACTAGGCTTCAAGGACTAGGCCCAACCAAGCTTCAAGGGGAGCTCAGCATCAACCCAACCTGGCTTCAAGGACCAAGCCCAACCCAGCTTCAAGGACCAAGCCCAACCCAACTTCAAGGGATTGTTACTTTAGGCATGCCACCAACAACAAAACTCTGAAAATTGAATAACATACTAGGCACACAATTTTTTTCATTATTTCAATATCAAATCCATTCTCATATTCTCATGATCATCTAGGCACAATGCCTCAATATTTCATTTACATCATTATGTCCATCAACAATAGCTTCACATTTCATAATTAGAGTGCACATCACAAATTACATTGTTCATATATTTTGAATCGTCAACATATATTTCACATAGTTTACATAATGCAGATCATAGCACCATTCTCATATATCAACAATATAATAGGCAACCTAACACATTTTCCAACCAAATGTGTTAAGTCCCAAAGTCATGTAAATGTATGCAATCATGTAAGGTTTGTACTTGCCTCTAAGAATAACAAACACCAATCTATCAACCTCTTCTTCCAAGAATCCTTCAACACTTGGATTGGTTACCTCAAATCTCTTCAAAACCTAATCCAAATGTGATTACACATACTCACTTAGTGATACACATAAGAAAATAAGGAAAGGCACTATCTTGGGCAAACTCTACACATGACACGCTCAACAACACGGGCGTGTCCCTGATCGTGCCCTAAACCCACATCACAAAAGCTTTGACACGCTCAGTGACATGGGCGTGTCACTGCACGTGTCAATTCTCCTCCAACATAGAAGCTATGATACGCCGTGTCATTGGACGTGTCAATCTTACAACAACACAGTAACTATAACACACTCAGTGACATGGGCGTGCCACTAGACGTGTCAATCTACTCCAACACAGAAGCTGTGACACTCTTAGTGACATGGGCATGTCAACACTACTGAAAATAGAACCAACGACATGCCCAAAAACATGGCCGTGTTACTGGGCGTGTCAGGCCAAAAACCTGAAATCGATACCAAAAACACCACATCCAACAAACACCTTTCTTTTACCCTTTTTCACTCCAAACAAACATAACCAAAACCATCAATATACCATAATAAACTTGCATAACATCAAAACCACTCAATAATATGCATCAACACACAAACACAACCATATTTCACAACTCAATACATACACAATCCACAACTCTTGTTTTCTTCACCAAACTTAACATTTTCTCCAAACCAACCCCAAAATCAAAGTTAATTAGACCAAACAGCCTCAAACATATCAAAATTAACCATACACATAACTATACCAACCATCCTCCAAACTCAAATACACAAACTCCAAAAGAAATCAAAGAAACAAGTTGAAAACTTACCAAAAGTGAAGAAAATCCTTAAAACTCCAACTTGATCTCTTGAAATCTTTCAATTGCTTGAGTGAGGAATCAACAAAACCTCTCTTTCCCTTTGGCAATGGTGATGGCCGGCTCTTGAAGAAGAAAGAAGAAGATGATAAAAGTCAAACCACTCACAAACCTCTTAAACCACATAAAAACTTTCTTTCAATTTCAACCAAGTAATTAAATATTATAATATAATAAATATCATCTTCCACGATCACATAATTTCTATTTTAAATAATTAATTATCTCATTTGACCATCAATAAATGTTGACTTGTATATGTTATATATATCTTCATATATACAACATATACACACTTTCCTTTCTTATCTTTCCACTTAATCATATATACATTTAGCATTTAATTCCATTACAACAATAAGCATTTCCAAAATTTTAGGATATTGTTAGGGATATTACAGGAACCGACCTCCTTTTCAGCTCTAAATATTATAAAATTCTTAATAATTATGATATAATCTATACTACATGCAATAATTAAAATAAAAGCATCATTGTATTAATAATCAAAATAATGTTCAAACAAAGTAAATAAATGGGCAGCCATCCGAGGATGGAAAAATGTCATTACATCATCCAATATCTAAAACTAAATAAGACACCCACCAAAAGGTGGAAACGTGTCCTTTACATTGGTCCCAAAACTTGAAATAATTTAAATTACATGAAATTTAACTAATGAGGTACCCACAAAGTGGAAACATACCTCTTATAATTTTAAAACTAAGATAAATAAATAAAAGAACATTCAATCATCCAATATAAATAAAAGCAAACCATCCATAAAATAAAGTAAATCATTCATTATTAACATATAGAAAAACACATAATCAAATAAATAATTAAAATTAGAATTCAATCCATTAAATAAACAAGGTTAAGGTTTAAGGAATTAAGGTTTGGAAATTAGGTTTTGGATAGGTTTATGAAATTTAAGGTTACTGTGAAACCAGGGCTTAAGTTATTGGAATTAGGGCTTGGACCTAGATTTAGGGTACTGGGTTGTTGGATTTGGGTTTAAGAAATTAGGGTTTAGGTTTTTGGCTTTGGGGAATTAAGTTTTTGAGGAATTTAGAGTTTGGGAAAATTAATTTATGGTTTCTAGAAAAATAATTTAGGATTTTGGGATTTAAGGTTTAAAAAAATAATTTTGGGGTTACTAGATAATTACAAAATAGATTAAGATTTAAGAAAGCAATTTTGAATTTTAGAATTTAAGAAAATAATTTAGGGTTTTCGTAATAGCAAAACTATTTTGGGGTTTTAGAAAATACAAGGAAAATTAGGGTTTGGGTCTTGGAGATTACTTGAGCTAGGGTTTAAAAATTTGCTTATTGGATCAGTTTTAGGAATTAAACTATTTGCAAACTCAGGTTTAGGGCTTCTGGAATTGAGGTTTAGGAATTAGGGTTTTAGGAAGGTAGGGTTTTATTGATTGGAAATAGATTGGGGTCTTGTAAATGGTGAACCAAATTTGGGTTTTAAGATTCATAAACTTAAACTGGATCAAGTTATCAATTAAGATATTAAATTAATCAAAGTGTTCAAAGAAAAAAGGAAAACCCAGATATTGCATGCTTAAAAGGATTATCAAACCAAAAGATGAAATAGTTTTAAATATCAACAAGTTAATGTCAAAGCTCAATCCTCCATTGTTGGTTCCACCACAATTTGATTATGGTTGAACAATAGCAAAGATAGTGTGGCTACCTTTGATGGATTGCTTGTTGATGAACGTCCTTGGTTGTTGCTTTATTCTTTTTGATGGTTGCTTGTTGCTTGCTGCCTCTTGCTTTTTTGACTACCAATTATTGATGATAATTTGCCTTTTAAACTTATATTTATAGGCAATTCACCGTTAACCCTAAACCTAATTGACTGGATTTCGATTTAACAATGAATCTTAGCTAAATCAAGAATCAAGCGGCCAAAACTAAAAATCAAGCGACAAAAAATCAAGAATCAAGAGGCAAAAACTGACCTAGGTTCATCTCGATCCGGAGTGCTAGGTTGACATGAGGCCTTGCTCATGTCTCAGGTCGACATGAGCCATGCTTATGTCTACCTAGGTCATCTAGGTTGACATGAACAAAGGCTCAAACTGCCTGGGCCCATCTTGACTCTAAGTTATGTTGTATTTTTTAATTTTTTAGACCCGTAAACTCTTAATTTAGGCCAAACCAGCTTGATTTAGGGTTTTACAATTGAATTTATGCCTTTTTAATCCAAATCTACTTATTTAAAAGTTGTAAACTAAGTTTACATCTTTTAAAATTAGACCAAATTTATTTTGGCATTCTTTAATTAAGACCATACCAACTTAGGGCCAAAATTAAGGGTCTACAATTATTTACATGTTTATGGAATTGTATATATTTTGTTATTTAGATTTTAGATATTTGTAAAAGGCGCGTTTCCACTTTATGAGTGCCTTGTTTATTTTAATTATTTATTGTTTATTTTAATTTCAAGGACTTTTAGACAATTGTAAGGGACACATTTTCACATTTTGGTGGGTGTCCTATTTTATTTATGTTATGAACATTTAGACATTGTAAAAGTATGTTTTCATCTCATATCGATGTCTATTCTTATTTAATCTGTTTTAATTAATTAATAATATGATGAATGTTTACCTTTAATTTCATATAATATGGACGATGTCATGATATTTAAGAATTCAATAATATTTAGACCTGAAAAGAAGGCCGGTTCTAATGAACCGGACACTGTAGGAGTGCCGGGTCATTTCTCACCTTTCCAATGCTTACCCAACTTTCAAAACCCAAGTAGGGGTTGGGGGATTCCTTAGGAATCAAGTCATCCTCCCCTTTCTATCTTTTAGGCCCATCTAGGTGGTGACCCATATTCTCCGAGTTTAGCCCTGTGTTCTATAAGGCCCAGAGTCTAACAATGCTGAAGTTATAAGAACCATTCCACTAGAAGTGGGGGCAAAAATCCACGCTCATATTTATCATCCATTTTTTCATTGTGTTTATTCATTTTCTAATCATTTTTTACCGTACTCAATTTAAAATATCCTAGTAGTTGCCCTCGAGTTTGTCGAGGTCCACTTAGGTGCCAAATACATATGTAAATTTGTGTATCACAATGTTTCAACCATCAATTTCAAAATAAAACATGTTAATTCAATCCAATGTGAATCATAATCAATAAAAAAGTTTAAAGACTAACTGATGCAACAAAGGACTAGCCTATGCTAAAGCCTACCTGATGGACTAGTTACAAGACGTCATCTCCAACGGTTCAAGAAAGCTTTGCGTTTGACTATTTAAGGGCATTGGGATGATCTAGCTATAATAGAAGAGTGCAAAGAAGACTCCAACTTCAAGCTTAGACTTCTATAATCCAAATAAGATTTGATTAATCTTTGTGTAGTCCAGGAGAGTTAGCGATTGCAGCATTGATGCTAGGTCGCCATGCTCGCCTGGCGGTCATACCTGTCACTGCAAAGTCTACTATGACATTTAGTTTAAGAAAATCTTTTAGGATTATCTTACTTTATTTCTTTCACATTTGAGTTATTTGTATTTTACTACATTTACATATATGTTGGAACTTTAGTTGATATTTGGAAATTATCTTTTGCAATTAGGTTGTTTGATGTCTAAAAGCCCATGGGTAGTTAAGGTTAGCTTATGTGTGCTTTGGATAACTTATTTGGCACAAAATTACTCATATATTATCTACAAAACATCTTAAGCTAGGGCATCCAGCACTTGGATGGTATATAAGGCTCCTTATTGACTTGTAATAGATAGTTGTTGAATTTGAATGAAATTTACAGAACTTTATTCTTTAAGAGAGTTGTCTCTTGCTTCGATTCTTGTTGAATAAAAAAAATTCATACATAGTTAACAACTTGAGTGAATTCTAATACTAAGGTTCTTTCTTATAAGTTAAGATTGAGTTGAGGTTTCTTGGTAATGACTTGATTTATCTTTCCAAGGGGTTGGGCCAAACACAAAGCTATAACGTCTCAAGTACATATACTTGTGGGTTCACGTGACAAACTATAAAAGAAGAATGAATTAAAATGCAAATTATATATAAACCAATTTTTGAACAATCTTAGAATAGTATTGTTCATAAACTAATGCCTTTTAACTAAATAATTCAACTCAATCAAATTTAATTAGACCTTAATTTCAAGTTAATTGGAATTGGTCTCTTTTTTATTTTAAATGATTATAGGCTATATCTTCAAAAGGATACAAAACTATAAGATCATTTTGAACTACTTTTAACCATATATCTAACTTAATAGATTGACTTAGAATGGCTTTAACACCACAAACTAGAATACTATTCCAATGAAGAACAACACGTTCTTCCCCAAAATATTATACTCAAAATATCAAAATCTCCTTTTAATTAGAAAATTTAAAGGCAACCCTAATCATAAAGAATATTCAAATGATTCTTTGATTACAAATTTGTATACAAAGCAAAGATCTGTTTGTCAAGCTTTTTTTTTTTCTTAAATAATGGGGTATGATGAAATAAGCAAAAGGAAATCTATTAAAGGGCCCTCCCACACAAAATTTGAAAAGAGGAAATTATGTCCAGTACTGCTCTTCAACATTTCATTTTCAACTCAGTTGGCCCAAACAAATTTTTTTTTTCAACTTTATAAAAACATAAGACTTTTTTTCACTTCTACCTTTTTGACATTAGATTTTTATTATTATTTTTTGTTTTACTCTTTTTCTTTTTTTTCTCTATTTATTTTTATTTATGCTTTTTATTTAAAAAAAATTTTACATGTAAAAAAATAAATATATACACACTATATATATTGCATATATAAAATACATACACAATAAAACAAATAACGTCTATACAACTATCAAATATCCATATAATTTTTTTAATTTTCTTTTAAATTTTTTTTAAAAAAAATTTAATTTTATATTCATGCAACATACACACATTATCTACACAATATCTATATAAAATACATATAATATACACAAACAAATACATAACAAACATATAACATCTACCAAATATACACATAATATCTATCAAATATCTACATAGCATTTACGGACAAAAATTATTTTTTTTTAAATTTTAATTTCTTACATTTATAATATGTAAAATTTGTTGAAAAATAAATTTAATAATTTTTATTAATATATTTTTGTATATTTTACTTTTTTATATTTTTTGTAAGTGCTTATTTGTTAATTTTAATCAAAATTAAAAATTTTTCTTTATAAAAATTAATAAATTTTAAATGAGAAAAAATAATTTAAAATATTAATTTTTATTATTTTATTACAATAGTTTTATTTAATAGTAAAGATTAAAAAAAAGAAAATGAAGTTTGAAGTAAAATATTGATTGTAGTGAGACAATAGATATCTTCAAAAAATATATATTTAGTGGTGAGTGAGGCATTTTTGAAATTTTGTACCAATCTCTTACAAAAGTGTAAATATTTTTACTTTTTGTATTATTTTTGAAATAGAAGTTATTTTTTTAGGTTGTTTTGTAAATGTCCCATTTGAAAAACATAACAAAACAACATGCCTTGAGACATTTTACATGGGGTTTTCTACAAAACTCCCCAAAAAACCAATTTTAATTACAAAATTATGGAAACTAAGAAAAGAAATTACAAATCTATAAAAAAAACTCTCCTAAAATAACAAAACACAACCGACATTATCTTTCTTCATTGGCGCCATTAATATCTTCTTTTCCTTCATCCTTTTTCATCTTCATCATCATAAAAAACAAAAAAAAATAAAAATATCTATAGCTTCTTCTTTATCATATTTCTTCTTCTTCTTGTTTGTTCATCATCATTATCAAAATTAAAAAACTTAAAAAAGATCTAGAGCTTCTTCTTCATCCTTTTTATTTCTTCTTCGTTCATCATTATCACCAATTCAAAAAAACTGACAAATATTCATATCAACTTCTTAATCAACACCAGTATTAAAAAATTCAAATAGAAAAGAAGAATATCAAAAAGATGAAATCTTCATCTCCATATTGAGTTTAATCTTCGTCTCTATATTTTCCATCAACAAAATCTCCATCTTCATCTTTTCTCTTCAACAAATATCCACCTTCTTCAAAAAAGAAAACACATATTTGAATAATAAAAAAACATAATAAAAATGTAGATGTATTGTTCATGTATTATAAATGTATTGCAAATATTTTGCGAATGTAAGAAGAAAACAGAATAAAAATATATATGTGTTTTTGATGTATTATTGATTTTTACAAATGTAAGGATAAAACATAAAAAAAAATGTAATGTTTTGTTAGTGTATTGTAGATGTGTTGCGTATGTAAGAAGAATACTGAAGAAAAATGTAAAATATGTTATTGATGTATTGTAAATGTGTTGCATATTGTGGGCGAAAATTTTCACCCCTACTCCCAATGGAATGGTTCTTGCTACTTCGGCACTATTAAGCTCTAGGCCTTAGAGAATATGGGCCTAAACTCGGATAATAGGAGTTGTCATTCAAATAGGCCGAGAAGAAAATATAAGGGGTGAATGACTCGATTTCTAAGGAATTCTCAACCCCTATTGGATTCGGAAAGCAAATGGGGAAGGTGAAAAGTAGCCCATCACCCCTATAACGCTCGATTAATTGGAACTGACCTCCTTTTCAGGTCTAAATATTATTAAATTTTTATTTTATTATGATACTACTAATGTTACTTGCAATTATTGAAATAAAAGAACATTATATTATTAATCAAATAGCCAAATAAAATGGACATCCATATGAGATGGAAACATGCCCTTATAATATCTAAATCCATAAAAATAGGAATCTACTAGAAACGTACCCTTACAAATGTCCTAAAAACAAATACAAAATAAACAACCTAAGCAAATAAGGTACTCACAAATGGAAATATGTTTTTTACAACTTAAAGATCCAAACATAAATAAACAATTAAAATTCACAAAAATAATCATCATACACAAAAACAATTACTAAATTAATGAAATTACAATTAATCATGTAATTAGGGTTTTGGATTTACGAAATTAGGGTTAATCATACAATTGGGATTTTGCATTTTTAAAATAAGGATTAATCATTCAATTAGCTTTTGGATTTACAAAATTAAGGTTTTAGTGATAAAATTAAATAGGTTTAATCCTAAAGTTAGGGTATTGGTGATACAATTAGGGTTTAATCTCACAATTAAAATTTTAATCCTAAAACTAGGGTTTTAATTATTAAATTAGGGTTTTAATAATATAATTAGGTTTTAGATTGCAATTTCAACAGAATCAAAGAAATAAACTAAAACATAGTAATTTGCAAGGTTTAAATAAAGATGATACTTAATTAAATTAAATAGATTCAGTTAATGGAAGTCATACCTACGATGTAAGTTTTTGCCAAATAGAAGTCACTGAACCAAGCCTTACTGGATGAACCACATAACTCCTTAGCCTTGGATGGTTTTGATCGATGGGGTTTTGGCTACTGTCTCTAGCTTTTATTTCTTATTGCTCTTTGTCTCTCTTGTTCTTTTGTTTCTGAGTTGCTATATGCTAATACCTCCTAATTACTGCTTGTTAATTGCTTTATAGCCAAAATTAGGATAATATTAGGCTTAATCTTGGTTAAACAGTCCGGAGTGTATTAGAAATGCCTTTTTTATCTGAATCAACCTAAATTTAACTAGAATCAAGACATTTAAAGAACTAAATTTTTTATGGTTTAAGGCTCATACCAAAATGGCCATGAAAATGGCCTATTCATCATGGCTTTTAGGGCTGATTCAGTAATTTGGCTTTTTTAAAATCAGATCATACTCGATTTGGGCTTTTTAATTGGGATTGAATTTGATTTAGACCTTTTAATTGGTATTATTTCTATTCAGGGCCAAAATTAAGGGTCTACAGTCTTGCCCTCTGCTTGAACGATCTTAATTTTTTTCAGAGAGTGAAAAGAAATCTGATCTCGGATACTTTAATAAATTTGAGTTGGTTCAGGTGCTTTTAATAAATCTGAGCTGATCTAGATGCTTCAAATAAGTCCAGATACTTTTAACAGATGCTTGAATAATTTTGAATTGGTTCGAGTGCTATAAATAAACCCGAGCTAGTTTGGATACTTCAAATAAATCTAAAGTCTTCTAATGAATGCTTCAATAAATCTGAACTGGATTGGATGCTTCAAATAAACTTGAGTTAGTCTAGATACTTCAAATAAATCCAAAATCTTTAACGGAAGCTTTAATAAATCTAAATTAGATCGGATGCTTCAAATAAACTCGAGTTGGTCTTGATGCTTCAAATAAATCCAGAATATTCTAATTGATACTTTAATAAATTTGAACTAGTTTGGGTACTTCAAGTAAATCTGAGCTCTTTAGACGCTTTCATAAACTTGAACTGGTTCGGGTGCTTCAAATAAACCCGCAATATCTGCAAAAAAAAAATGATTTCAAAAGTTAGCAAGAAATTTGGCTATTTTTAACTATATATTGTGTTTGGGTATCTCCGTATATTCTCTTGCTCCCTCCATGGAAAAATATTTTTATGTTAGACCAATCATAAATATCAGTAATCGTATCCTCGTGACTCTACAGATTCAATAATAATCTTAAACAATTCAGATGAATTATTTCATCCAACTACTCTGTGGAGTTAATAATGCATATATAGCCAAAACTAAGCCCTCTATCTAAAAAATAATTCATCTGATTCCAGCAAAGTAATAGTAAAAAACAAGCCATCTGACCTAAAAGTAAAGCATAAGTCCTTCCTTTTAAAGCATATGTCCTTCCTTTTCCTTTACTACATTCTTTGCTTCATTCCTTTCTTTCGTTGTTTGTTTTTTTTTCTTTTCTTTTACTTTATATTTATTTTGCTTCGTCATCACTCAAGACATCTCTCTTCTCTATTTAAATGCTAGTGTATTATCATTTTGCTTCAAAACTTCACTTTCATCCAGAACCTCTCAATTCCTTGCTTCATTTCTTCATTTTAAATGATATGTTCCTCTAACCAATTTCTTGCAAATGGAGAGTAGTGATCACACTTCCATAATTGGAACACGTTCAAATATCAAGCTGCTAGAATATATTCGGGCTCATGAGCACATAAGGATTTCTCTTTTAGCTAGGATATAGCTACATCGTAGTCAGGGCGAAAAGACTCAAGTAAGTAATATTTTGTTGTGATTTAATTACTTACCAGGACAAGAATTAGCACAAATTAGTAATAAATGTTAAATAAAGAAAAATCTATAGAAATTTAGAAGAAAATATTTATGCATGAAAATTCTACATAGAGAAAAAATTAAAGTGTCATAGAATAAATTTCTAGGACCGATTTATTTACTTTGTATGTAAAAACTCAAGCAAGAACTGCATATATATTTATTATTGTTAGCAAAAATTTATGAGAAAATAGAAAAAACTAATATTAAGTACCAAAATTTAAGTTAAAAAAATCTAGTTAGCAAAATTATATGAGCAAAAAATAAAATTATATATTAAGGTAAAGAGAAAAATTAATACCTATAAAATAAAATAATGGAATTTACATACAAAGAGTTTAATTATAGAACATTATTAAAGTGCTAAAAGATAAATTTCTATCCTATTTATTTACCTTGCATGAAATCATGACTACCTACTTTGTGACAACATGACAGCTGCGTTGTCCATGATGGGGAATGTATTTACAAAGCTTGTCGATTGTGTAATAAAGCACCTCATCCGGTTAAGTGGATGATTAGGGAGTGTGGTGTTGTCCCAGGAAAGCAACCAAGAGGGGGTGAATTGTTGTTTATGAAAAAGTTATGTCAAATTAAAAATTTGAAATAACAAGAATAACAAGATGAAGAAGGAGTAGAGTCTAGAGAAGAATAAACACAAGAAATTTATAGTGGTTCAGATTACCTTAATCCTACATCCACTTCCTCAATAAATTGTTAAGGTTCCACTAATCTTGAGTTTTTACGAGCTCAACTCTAACTTGGTATTTTCACAAGCTCACACCCAACTTTTATAAGGTTTGAGTTTATCCTTACTACCCTAAGAGGATTTTCCCAAGGCTCACTCTAAAATCTAAGTGTTTTAAAGCTAACACTTAAATTTTGTAATGATGTTTTGATGCTCATACTCAAAACTCATTCAATACAAATATAAATTTTGTTACAAAGAATTAAAAGTAGTTTGCCTTAGTTGTATCAATCACAAATACCCTCAAACAAAAGGTTTCTTCTGGTATTTATAGCCATTAGGACTTTAACTAGCAATTTGAAGTAGTTTCCATATGTTTATTTCTTGTTTTCCACCTAAATTATTGTTGAGACACTTTGTACGTTCGCAATATACCTTATGTGTAACATCCGTAATTTTTAAAAATTAAATAAAATAAATTAAAATTAAATTAGATAAATTAAATAAATAATTTAAATGGGAAATGGAAGGATTTTAAGTGAGAAAATGGAATGTATATGTGAAATATATATAAAATATACATAACATATACAAAAGTCAACTTAATGTCAACACTTTAAGAAGAAAAGTCAAAGGTCAAGTGGCATAATTATAAATATACTTTAAAAAATTTAATTTATTTAAATAAATTAAATATAAATTATTATTGAATGGAAGATGTAATTTATAGTTTTTTAAATAATTAATTAATTAATTAAAAATATAATAAAATATATTATATATATGATTAATTTGAATCAGTAAAGTTTTGGTGATTTCCTTTTGAATTAGCAAGTTCTTTAACTTATATCTTTGGATTTCCATTAAATTGACATTATGTTGAGTTTTAATTTTTGTCTTAGCTTGATTTAATGGCTTGATTGAGTTTGTATGAAGCTATTTTACTTAGTTAATAATGATTCTTAAGTTGGATTGAAGAAATTGTTAAGTTTTGGTGGAGTTTGATGAAGAGAGAGAATTTAGGGTTATGAAACATTTGGACTTTTGAAATCATGAGTTTTAATTTTCCAAATTGATTCCAAATGTGTTGTTTTGATGCATAAACAAGGATTTTAAAGTCAAATGATAGATTTAACTAAATTTGGTTAGAGATTGGATGAGATAGTGTTGAATTTAGGATTTTAGAGAGGGAATTTTCAAAGTATTGGTATTTGTTTAATTTTAATGCTTAAATCATGTTATTTAATGATATAAGTAATGGAAATAAGCTTGGATTAATAATTGGATTGAGTTGGAATGAAGAACCTTTAATGGTGAAGGTTATGGCTTTTTAGGGTTTTATTTAAGAGTGTGTATTTAATTAATGTGAATGAATGAAACATGTTATAATATATTTTTAATAATATAAATAAACATAAAACACTAATTTAAATGGTTTAATATGGATTTCCAACGTTAAAGTAAGGTTAGGCTAAATTTTGAAATATTTGTATAAGTGATGTTTAATTAAGGTTTAATATTCTAAATGCCTTAAAATGTGATATTAAATTATTGTATTTGATCACATTTTAAATAGGAATTGAGAGGTAATAGATTTCCCTACCTTAGTGTTGATGGGCAAGTTGGAAGTGAAGGTTGGTGGGAGATTTTTAGCTTGCATTTGAGAGCTGGAGGTATGTACAAACTTGTGATAAATGGAATATGTTTGCATTACATTTGGCCTAACACATTTTGGATGAAAAATTTGTTAAGCTACTTGGTAGCATGAACATTGTCTTATAACATGTGAATTGTTATATATGCATTATGTGCATTATGGAAAGCCATTATTAGTGGCTAAATTGAACAAAATGTGTTTTATATTAATCATGTGAAAATAACCCAAAATATTTGGGTAATGTGATTTTTATGTGAAATGTTATACTTTGTGATGAAATGATGAAATATGATGAATTAAGGTGAATTGACATTGATATGAATGATAAAAATGAGAAAATGAGGTAATGTGCCTGGTTGATTATGGGAAAATGACAAAAAAGTTGATGATGGAAAATATGAATTATTTGTGTGCCTAGTATGTTATTCAAATTTCAAAGTTCTGTGTTTGGCAGCATGCCTATGAGGTTATCCTCATTATTTGCCTTCGGGGCTAGACACTTGGTATCAATTTGGACCAAAACGGTAACTCTGTGATTTGAATGATGTAGTAGTTTGTTTAGGCCCATACTTGTGTATGTGTTTATGTGATTTATAAGAGATGAAAGATTATGTTTTTAAAGTGAATTTATATGCTACATTGTGACATAGCTTATAAAGTCATTATGCATTGGCATTGTTTTATTGTTTTATTATTATCAAAGTTTATACCACTAGGCTTTCAGCTTAGCGCGATTGTAATTCATCGTGCAGGTGATAGGGGTGATCAGGTAGAGCGGAAGAGTTTATCTAAACCGGATCGAGTCTAGATTTGAGATTGCTTGTTGAGTTGATTTTTGGGTACATCAAGATCATAGCCATTTGCCAGCATGTACATATTTTATGTGTAATATCCCAAAGGATACCCTAAAAGTTTTGGCATTATTGTTGTATTTGGATTTAATGTATATGTTTAAGTGGGAAGATTAAAGTTGAGAAGAGAGATGTGTATATTTTGTATATATAGAGATATATACAACATATACAAGTCAAATTATTATATGGTCAAAAGAAGAAATATTTGATTTTAATTAATTAGTGGAAAATGGAAAATTTAGTGAGTGGAAGAGGATATTTTAGATTATTTTAATATTATTTGCTTGGTGGAGGTTTAAGTGGAGAATAAGAGTTTGACTTTGTCCCTTTTTCTTCTTCATTTTCTTCTTCTTTCTTTGGTTGGCCGGGCATCACAAAGCAATAGAGAGAAAGAGATTTTTTATTTTCCAAGCTCAAAATTGAAGAAGATTTCAAGTGATCAAGTTGGAAATCTAAGAAATTTCATCAACTTTGGTAAGTTTCCACTTGATTTCCTTATTTTATTTTAAGTTGTATTTGAGTTTGATGATTGATTGTGGATTGTATGAGTATGTTTAATTGTGGTGTGTTTGAGAGTGTTGGGTTTAATTGATTGTGATTTTGGAGTTGAATGGAAGAGTAAGAGTTGTGTTTAGGTTATGGTTTTGAATTGGTAATTGATGTCAATATTGAGTTTGATCAATTATTTTTGGTAGATCTTCAAGATGTTTGTGTTTAATTAAGTTTAAAGCATAGAATACATGAGTTTGATTGGAAACAGAAGCATTTTGGATGCCACGACCGTGGGGGTGTTGAGCAAATTGGACAGATTCGTTTGCTAACCCACGACCGTGGGGGTTTGTGAGGCCACGACCGTGGGGGTGTGTGGTCACGACCGTGGGGTTGTGAGGCCACGACCGTGGGGACTTATAAAGTGGTTTTAGTTTGTAATTTGTGATTTATGGGTCTAGTATCAGACTAATAGGTGAATAATTGCATTGGAATTCATGTATTTGTAAATAAGTGTGTATTATTCCTTTTGGATTAGGTTGTGAAGAGGTTGAGTTGCCCTAACCTAAGTGTTGAGAATTCTTGGAAGATGAAGTGTATAGATTGGTGTGAGTTGCTCTTGAGGTAAGTACAAACGTACATGGTTGCATACATTTACATGATTTCGAGACTTAACACATTTGGTTGTAAATGTGTTAAGTAATTTACTATATTGTTAATACAATTTGATTAATGTTATAATTTGTATAATGTGAAAGATATGATGATCATTCAAATGTATGTGCAATGCAAGTGGATATGATGAATTGCTTTAATGTGAATTGATATATAATGAGATGTGATGCCATTGTGGTTGGCTATAATGATTCAAATGAAATAAGTGGGGCATGTTTGCCTAGATGATGATGAATTTAAAATATATGTGTGCAATGTAATTGGTTATGTATACTCTATTGATGAGATGTGAAGCCATTATTGTTGGCTATAACGATGCAAATGAGATAATTGAGGCATGGTTGCCTAAATGATGATGAGAAAATGAGAATGAAATTGATAATGAAATAATGAATGAATTGTGTGTCTAATGTGTTATTCCATTTTCAGAGTTTTGTTGTTGGTGGCATGCCTAATGGTAACAATCTCTTGAAGCTAGGTTGGATTTAATCCTTGAAGCCAAGTTGGGTTGAAGTTTAGCATGCTTAACTCTTGAAGCTTGGTTGGGTCTAGTCCTTGAAGCCTAGTTGAGATGTTACAACCCTTGAAGCTAGGTTGGGTTTGGTTCTTGAAGCCAAGTTGGGTTGATACTTAGCATGCTTTGTTCCCCTTGAAGCTTGGTTGAGCCTAATCCTTGAAGCCTAGTTGGGATAATGATAATGATAAATGTGATAATTAAACCAAAATATTAACTCTGAAAGTGGAATGGCATATTAGTGTCTTTTGAGCCCATGCTTGTCTTTGTTTAAATGTGATTCATGAATGGTGAAACAATTGAATAAAATAATGGAATGTATTGTTATGAAAAATATTAATATATCATTTATGAATAATGGTTTTATTGTTAAAATGTGTGACATTAGCATTGCATTAAAACATTTTGTTATTGTGGTTTGTACCACTAAGTCGTTGGCTTAGCGCGATTGTGGTTCATCGCGCAGGTGACATGGTAGAACCAGAGAGTTCATCTAGACCGAGTCGAGTCTAGATTTTGAAGTGTTGATAGTGGGCTTAAAGATCAGAGATGAACTGCCAAACATGTATAAATTTTATGTTTTGTAAACATTAACTTTGTTAAATATATATATATATGTAAATACCGCTACATTTTCCGCTGCTTAATAAATAAACATTTCATCTATTGTGTTTTATAATATAACTTAAATGTTTTAAGTTTGCTCATATTATTGTTAAAAAGGAATGATTTGTTTGTTTAGTAAACTGTGGCATTCCTATATTCAGTAGACGTATATTACGATTGTGGTAGCATGTAGTGTGCGTATACGGGGTATAGGGGTGTTACATTATGTTACAGAACATTTTGATATTATGTATATTATGTTATGTCTTTGGAGTATATATTGTAAATTATAAAGACTGTTTTTGATAATTTGTATGAAGTGGGATTTTATATGTGTTTTTCATATATATGTGTGTATAAATGTTTTAAGAAAATATGGAGAAATTGAGAAGTATTGAATAAATGTGTGATGCATTGTTTATTGGGAGTGTTTTTATTCAAGTTGTGTAACTGTTGAAATTTTTGGGACGTCCTATTTATAGACAAAATGCTAGAAAATTTTTCTCAGAGATTTTTTATATAAATGCTTATTTTGGAACCTATAATTAATAAAGAATATTTTATTACTATTTAAATATACATTTTAATGTGTTTGGAATTTTAAATTGGAAATGTGAAAATTTTTATTTTACCGGGTTGTGACATCTTTATACTTTATATACATATTTCACATAGGCTTGGTGTATGTATGATATGTATATGGGGTATAAGGGTGTTAGATTGTGTGGTCACACAATTCAAATTTTCTTCAATGGCTATCTCCAATGCTAACTTTAAGTGGCCAGATAGGATCATAACTTCCCATCCTGCCATGTTTTGCGGTCACACAATGCATTGTTACCGTTTAATTTGAAATTCTTTTCCCACATGTCCAATTATCATTGATCCATCATGTTTGGTGCTAAAATTCAAATTGGTTGGTTGATGTGGTGCTGTTGCACAAATGAAGTTTCTCACTATACAATGCCACCGCTATCTCTTTTGTAGTTTGGTGGAAGTTTTGTTCAAGCCTTGTGTGGTTGCTCAAAATGTGGGGCAGTTGCACAAGTGTTTGTGTATTGATGCTCAATCGCACACTCTGACCGCTATCGCCTTTGTGAGTTTTGAGATTTTTATCCATTGGGTTGTGTGGTCACCCGAAGCCTTAGAGAGGTAGCAAAATGTGCTTGCGGCTAGTTGTTGCCATACCAGAGGCCATGATCTTTTTTGTGCTTCAAGGATTTTCTTTCCCTTGGATTTTGTCCAGTCGCTCAGTATGTTGGGTGGTCACACGAGGCCTAAAATTGAGTACCTATAAAAACAAACTTTTTTTACCTTATTAGTACACATCAATTTGATTGATAATGATTAAAATAGAGTTTAATTGTCCAACATGTGGATTTGAAGATTTTATTCTGCAATTGCTGATAAAAGGATTCCATATTGATAGAAATGTGATCCATGCACTTATAAATGGTGGATGGAGACACTCATACCTTTCATTTGCCGGTGGGGGAAATGACAATAAGCTCGATTGACTTCTTTACTATAACGAGCATTTGATGTCATAGGATTCCAATCCCTTTTATAGACTAACTTCTAACATTCGACAAAATTCATCATTTGATAAGCATGAGGCCCTTATTAAAGAAGCCATTCAAGATCAAATTGAAATGAATTTGGGAACATTTGATGACTTATACTTGATCGATGCATGGTGAAAGGGCCGAATAATATACCCGAGGGTTACTGGGATCTACCATTATATGCAATGCTGATTTCGCCATCCATTTGTCAATGATGCGGCCCCTTGCTAATCTGGACCTTGTACAGCTCTAAAGCTGGGGGAGGTCAACCTTTCCTACCTTTATCATATTTTTGATAAACTTTGTAGGAATAAAATATCATTCACCGGCTTCATGGTTGTCACCAAGGTATTATTAACTCTCACAACTTTTGACTCAAATAATAATCTTCCATGAACTTGACCATTATTGTCTTTGCAAGTTTAGGCGTATGAGCATTGCCTTGTTAGGGTACCTAGTGTTTTTAGACTGCGGGTCGGGTACCTGAGGCTAAATTTCTAGTTATCGGGCTGTAAAATAGTATCTAGCACTCACCATCTACACCCACTATTATCACATAAGTCTCTTGACCTAGGACAAGGTAAAAAGATAAATTAGTATTATTATTAAAATTTATAAAAGTCAACTTAACCCTTTTTGTAATTCTACAAGTGAATGTTGCTTGGTGGAAGGCTAATGAGCAACCAACTGGACCACAGTCATGAACACAACACTGCTCTTATAAAATTCCCATCAAATTATCACCAAACCAGTTTTTCAGTGGCTGGTTCCTTAGCAAGCGGGTGTACAACTGGTTCCTCAGTCCTGGCCAGTGGAGGGTACCTGCAGTCATTTCAGAATACATATTGAACAGTATGTCCATGCTGGAGAACTCCTAGAGGTGTCCTTAGAATGGGTATGATGTAGAAGTTTTTCTACTTTCACTGGCCAAATCATATGTTTGGTTTATCCAAGAGTAACTTTCAGATATTCAAGTATCTCTTGTTGGTCCGAGGAATTTCTAAAGAAGAAGAAGAAGAAAAAAAAAAGGGAACAAGAAGAGGATGAAGAAGAGGAAGAGGAGAAAGAAGAAGAGGGGGATAAAGAAGAAGAAGAAGAAGAAGAGGAAGAAGAAGTAGGTGATGGAGGTGAGGAGGAGAGAGGAGGGTCTTCATCCCATTCTCGCAGTAACAGCGAGGTTAGCTCTTCTAAGTTTGATCAAAGACATGCATATATATTTTCCATGATTATTTTTTCGTCTTTACTCGCCTAGCTCTTTATGAACAATGCAGGCAATCAGAAAGTCAGGTAGCTCACCCTTTTTGTCTATCAGTTCTTTCCATGATGAGGGTAGACCATCTAATATAGCTTTGGCTTAACCGTAAGTTCCCTATATTCTCCTTTTAAGGAACCATCACCTAATGTTGATATGTCATTCTATGTCCAGGGCTTTGATTTAAATTACTTGATCTATAACTCTATTTCATATCAATTTAAGTTATATGTATGTATGAAAATGCATGTTCTTACCTTTTTCCTTTTTTAGCTCACGGCGATTACTTGAGGAATAGAACATGAAGTTGCATGAAGAACTAAATGTCAGCAGTTAAAATGTTGCTCTATTCGAGAATCTATCAAAATAGAACTTTTGAGACTTCTGATTCCAGGGCTTCAAGGATATTGGTGCTTCTTCATCAAGGGCACTCCTTGCTGACAACCATGACGTGCCTCCCCCATCTTTAGGCGATGACTACTTCAAACCAAACGTCCAGGGTTACAAAGGTCCTGGTGCCTCATCATTAAGGGGACTTCGGGTTGATGACGTGCCTCTTCCACCTTCAGGCGATGACTTTTTTAGGGCATTATTTGATTATGGACCACCTCCTCCTTTCCAGTGATTAATTTGTGTTGTATCTATCAAAGCACCTATAATGACACTGATTTTTATAATAATACTTTATTGACTTTTGTTGACTTTTTTTAAAAACTTCTCATTTCTCTTTCTATATATATATACACACACACACACATAAAAATCATGATGAATCTGTCATGGGTTATGACGAATTCGTCATGACCAGGCCCAATTCCTTTTCTTTTTCTTGCGCTGACTTGTAACTCTTGATCCTTTTCCAAATCGATTTTTAGATATCCTTTATTTAAATCTCTTTGTTCCTTTTGCCAGCATAATCAGCTCTCTTTTTGCGGATCAACACTTTTTACTTCGACAAACCCCAACATGACCAAAGAAAATTTAAAGAAGATGAAGGATTTATTTAAAAGCATTAAAGCTATTCACTGTAAGCAATTATCTTAGTCTCAAATTAATGCTTTAAAGTGCTTTCAAAATATCAAATTAAATCAAAATTTCTTGCATGTTATGGTTTCTTTTTGAGTTGTGCCCCGTGATTGAGGAAATTGAAGCCATTCTTGGATATCCATGTAATCATCAAATAGTATTGCCCATATTACCCATAAAAACTTATCAAAAAATGCAAATACTATTTCAAATTTCAATTCTCAAAGTTCTACAATTGACCAAAGGTGAGAAAATTTTATTTGGTCCATTGATTGATTTTTGTACATATCATTTGGCTCCTACCAAAGCATGGGGATGCATATTCTGCTTATGCTTGCTTGGTTAATTTTTACTTATTTCTTCTAATGGTGATATTGATACATGGGTGCTGGATATTATGAACTACATGGACGGAGGATTTTCACCAATACTTTTTATTCTAGCTGAAACCCCGGTTGGGTTGGATCAATTAAAAATTGGTTCTTTAAGAAGGTTGATTGAAAGTCTCTTGCCTTTTTAGGTTTTCAATTTAAGTCATCATTTATTTATTGTTCTAATTTTTACCTAGCCCGACCTTGTGAGTTTTCAGAACTAGCGAGCTATTATTATTAGTTTTGTCCTAATTTTTGCCTAGTCTTCCTTTGCTGATTTTTAAAACTTGCAAATTGCCCTAACTTTTACCTATGCAGATTTTTAACTTAGCAGGCTTTTTTTTTTTTTAACTTCCACTTTTCTTCAAATTTGGCTATAGGAGTGCTTCTGCTTGCTTGACACCCTAGCTATGGATTATGCAATATATTTTCTAAGACACCATTCTTTGAGAAGACTACTTCGTCCAATTTCTTCAGATGTTGAGTGGTTTGAGTGGATCAATTCAAGAGCTATAATCAACATTGGTTGATTGGTACTTAGGTGGAAAATTACCCATGTCATCATTCGAATGTATCTAATATATGTTCCTCCCGCTACTCTCAGCCAAGTCACTTGTTATAACCCTCATCTACTTGACCACTGGTACGATGCCAAGCCTCGGGGTTCTGAATTCACTACTGACTTGTACATGCCTCATTTGACTGAAGCATTCTTGGATCGTTTGAGATAGAGCTGGCATGCAAGTTACACTTACTGACTTTAATGAGTTCTGCATTTGTTAGTTCTTTAGATAAAATGATATTAGAATGAAGAATAAAAGGCATTCTTGTTGGCCCAATTAATCTATTTTTGATCTTAGGCAATTAAATTGAATTAATCTAATATTTGTATTAAGTTATATTTTCAGGAACTTATTTTTTTGTAGAAAATCTCAAACATCCGATCGGATCACACCAAATCCCGACCGAATCCCTAATGCCAAGTTGAGAACATTTATACAGTAGGTTTCATGGTCAAAAGTACGCTCAAAATCTCACCATACTTTGAACATTCCGACCGAACCACCAGATAGTGTGATTGAAATATTGGATGAAAAAGTTGCGAAACACACGAAGAGATTCACAGTTGAAAGTACACTCAAAATCTCACCATACCACGAGAAGTCCTACCGGCCCGCATAATATACCGACCGGACTGTCAAGGTAGTTTTTCCTAAAATCATCTAGTAGAGTTCCTGACCATAAGCATGCTCAGTTTTTGGCTGGACCACTATTATTTCGATTGGACCATGATGTAGTCTGACCAGGATGTTTAAAAATTCACAAGTCAGAAGCCGTTGGACCTTCACTCAATTAGTGGAAGCCACGTGACAACTGTAGGAAGAGCATTAAGCAAAAGTTCAAATATTCCGACTAGACCATAGGGTTTTATGAGCGGGATCATTGAATACTGACCGGACCACACCTAGTCCAACCATGAAATGCTCTGGCCAAAGAATTAGTGGAAGACAAGGATCAAACATGTTAGACCACTCCTCAAATGGCTAGTTTATGACTTGAAGGCTATAAATACCATATGTAACTTCATTTTTATATGTTGTTGTGATTGTAATAGCCTACTTGAACATAGTTACTTTCTTTGCATCAAAATTATACTTTGTATTGATTGAGTATTGGGTGAGCATTAAACACCATACTAAGTTTGAGTGTGAGCTTGGAAACATTTAAGTTGTGAGAGTAAGCCTGGGAAAAACTCTTGTAAGTGTTGTGAGGTGTGTGATCTTAAACCATTACAAAGTTTGTTGTGAGCTTGTGAAAATACCATGTTAGAGTTAAACTTATAAAAACTCAAAACCAGTGGAACCTTAACAAGTTGTTAAGGAAGTGGATGTAGGATCAAGGTAAATCCAAAACACTATAAATCTTTGTGTTCATTGCTCCATCCTCGACTTAACTTTCTTCTATATCTTCTACATTTCTTGTTCATTGAATTTTGAGTTTTGAATTTTTAATTTGCCATCATTCTTCAAACCAACCAATTCAACCCCCCACCCCCCTCTTGGTTGCCATCTTGGGACAACAATTGGTATCAGAGCTTTGAAAATTTTCTTAAACTTAATTGTGAAATTTGATCCACAATGGCAACTTCTTCATCCATCTCAAACTCTCATGGAAATATCAACTCTATCCTTAGACCCTACTTTGATGGAATGGATTATTCCTATTGGGAACACAAAATGTTCTTGTTTCTAGATAGTGAAGGAATTGAGCTTTGGGATTATATTGAAAATGAGTGGAAACCTCCAACTCATGAAGTTGATGGTGTCCAAGTTTCTCTTCCCAAACCACAATGGGAAAGTATGAATACAAGGGATAGATTCAAAAATCATAGGGCAACCTCCATCTTGATGAATTCTATCTCAAAAGAAGAAGGTGAGAGAGTCCAACATCTCACTTGTGCTCATTGCATTGGAAAACTCTTGAGAACTATCATGAGGGTACTACCTAAGTGAGGCTCACCAAGAAGCAAATGCACACACTTGAGTATGAGCTATTCAAGATGAAGCCCAATGAAAATATTACCGACATGATGAATTACTTGCCATCATAAATGAATTGAAGAAATATGGCAAGGTGTATGATCAAGATGAAGCCAATAGCAAAATATTAAGAGCACTTAGAGCAAAGAAGATCTTTAAATCCAAAGTTTCTTCAATTGAAGAAGCACATGATCTTAGCTCTTTGAGAATCGATGAACTTATTGGAAAACTACTCAACTTTGATTTGCACATCGAATGAGAAGAAGAACAAGGTGAAAAAGAAAAGAGGAAACCAATAGCTCTCAAAGCAATTAAAGAAGTTGGGAACACAAGCAATGAAGATAGTGATGATGAAGAAGAAATGACATTATTTTCAAAAAGGATGAATGATTGGAAAAGAAAGAGAAGATTGCAAGATAACAAAGGTACACTCTCTAAATCCTCTTTTAAAGATAAAGATAAAAAAGAATGAAGTGAAATGTTATGAATGTGGCAAATCCAGTCATATCAAATCGGATTGCTTTAAGTTGAAAAACAAGAAGAAATGGGACAAAGAAATGAAGAAATCTCTCAAAGCTACATGGGATGACTCTTCCTCAAGTGAAGAAGAAGAAGAAAAAGAGGAAGAAGGAATTGCAAATCTATGTCTCATGGCTATTGAGGATGAATCCAACGAGGTAGGTACTTCTCATGGCTTTCGGTTCACTGCTCCATCAAAGTACATCTTCTATTCTTGTACTTCTATGGCCTCCATATGTTCATCTGGAAATTCAAAGGTCACTTCCTCACTGTCGGGTAGTGGTTATTGAGCTAGGAATTTTACTACTACTCTACCTTTAATAGTTTTCCTGGTTATATACTCAATCTCAAATTCTTCTAGGATTATCAACCACAGGCCATACTTTCCAATTAGCGAGGGCGTCTCTCTCAAATATTTAATTGGATACATCCTGAAAATTTCTTACACATTATAGGATTGAAAGTAATTCCACAACTTTTTTGATGACCAAACCACTACAATGTAAATCTTCTCGATAATATTATACTTGATCTCATAAGGCAGAAGCTTTCTACTTAAGTAGTAAATTACATGCTTGATTCCTCATTCATCTACCTAGGCCAGCATTGCCCCTATTGATCCTTCTTCTACTGTTAAGTACAGTGTCAATGGTCTGCCAACTTTAAGTAATTTTAGAATGGATGGATTCAACAAATATTCTTTTATGCGCTCGAAAGCCTTCTGGCACTCATCATTCCACAAAATCGGTTGGTTCTTTTCAAGAAATTTGAAAATAGATTCACAAATTGTTGTAAGTTTTACAATGAACCTACTTATAATTATAACCTTTCAATAAATCCTCGAACTTCTTTCTCCGTCTTAGGGGCTAGCATATCTCTGATTTTATTAACCTTGTTAGGATCTATCTCAATGCCATTCAAGCTAATAACATGCCCCATCATCTTACTTGAAGTAACTCCAAACACACACTTCTTTGGGTTTAGCCTAAGATTGTGTTATACTGCTCTCTCAAAGAAGTTCTCTAAGTTCTGGAAATGTTGTTCTCTCATCTCCGATTTCACCATCATATCATTAACATAGACTTTGACTTCATTATGCGTCATATCATGAAACAAGGTAATTGTCATGCTCTGATAGATTGCTCCGACGTTCTTCAATCTAAATGTCATCACTTTGTAACAAAATATACCCCATGTAGTTATGAAAATAGTTTTAGCTTTATCCTCTAGAGCCATTAATACTTAATTATATCCGAAAAATCCATCTACGATGAGTGTAGCATGCTAGAGGTTGAATTATCGATTAGGACATCTATATGGGGTAAAAGAAAATCATCTCTAGGAAAAGCTTTTGTTCAAATCTTTGTAATCCACACAAACTCTGATTCTTCCATCTTTCTTTGACACTGGTATGATATTGGCCAACCAGTCAGGATATTCTATTACCTCTAAAAACTTCACTTGTATCTACTTAGTGACCTCTTCTTTGATCAATTTTGCCCATTCTGGCCTTAGACGCCTCAGCTTTTGTTTGATAGGCTTTATGTAAGTATTGGTAGGAATCATGCGCTCAGTTATATCTCAATCAATTCCTGGCACATCTTCATACGATCACGTAAAAACCTCTTCATACTTTTTGAATATTTTCTCAAATCTCTCTCTCTCTCTCTCTCTCTCTCTCTCTCTAGGAGTAAGATAAGATTTTATGCTAATGTTTTTAGGATTTTTAGGTGTTCCTAAATTTAATGATTGAGTGTCAATAGAGTTATATTAAAAATGCTCATATAATCACCATAAGAATGTATGCAATTATCAGGAAAATATTACACAAGTAAGCAAAATCAGACTTTATTGCATTCATTTTGAAAAAGAAAACATCATCATCCTCATGAATAGCAGAAAAATTAAAATCAAAATCAGTATTCTCATAATCATAAACTATAAGACTTTCAAATTGTTCTTCAATGAGTAACAATTTCCTCTGGAGACATTTGGATTCTCGAGCCAGCTTCCTTCTTCTTCTCTTAGCTGAATTTTTTATCAGCTGGTAAGACAAGTTTCTTTTTTCCACCTGATCCATAAGCTCAGCAACATCAACAAATATCTTAAAATCTAGAATCAACCTTCCCATGGATGTGATTGACACTGGCTTCCCTTATAGCGATCCTAACTTTGGAGCTTTGACAAATGTCTTGTCTAGTGGAGGGAATTCCATCTTCTTATCACCCTTCAGCAGAATACCCTTATTAGTTTCCTTGTAACCTAGACCTTTTCTAGAAACTTGAGTCTTGAAATCTGGAAGCTTTATCATACATGTTTTTCCTTTCACAAGGCCAGTTCCTAGTAGATAATTCATCTACTTCATCATGGACAAGACTTTAGAATCCACTATCACATCATCAAAAATATCAGCCATCTAAAATCTATTAAGAGGCCTTTCTATCATCAGGCATTTACTACTTCATTGTCTTTAGCCTTGATTACCACTATCTCATCCCCATTGGAAACTTAATCGTTTGATGGAGTGTTGAAGGAAGGAATCTCACTAAGAGGATGAAACTAAGGGCTTTCCAATAACAATGCAAAGGTGATTGGTATATCTAAAACCATAAACTTCACCATGGATTTAATAGGGCTTACCTTTACCACAGCATTAAAAGTCCCTTCAGCTTGCATTTTAGTATTAGCATAAGCACAGATCGTCACCTCAGTTGGACTAAGGTCACATGTCAACATGGTCAGCTTTGGTAGAATCTTGAGTGGGCACACATTTATAGCAGATCCATCGTCAACCATGACACAAGGAGTCTTCTTCTGGTAAGTTAACATTTGAGAAGGAAAAGTATCCTGATCTTAACTTTGTTTTCCTTTTGAGTATCTCCACCTTTTATCACCTCTTCCAATTTCTTTGCTACATGAAATTAACTAATTCCTTTGGTGTTGCAAAAGTGACATCTGCATACTAGTCATAACTTTTTCTATAGTCTCCCGATGCTTCTTGGATGTAGCTATTAAATCCCAAATGTTGATACTAGCTTAGGTCCTTTTCCATTGCTTAAGGACAGCATCATCTTCCTCTTATTTTTCTCCTATTGCAATATTTTTCCTTTTGTCAGCCTCTACTTCTTTCGGAGGAGCCCTTCCATAAGGCTTGCCAGAGTGAGTATTTTTTACTTCTTCTTCTTCAGGTTTAGATCAAGTCTGCTATTCTTCCTTGGACTCTGATTCACCATCACTGTCAGTTAAGTCCTAAAATTCATTCACAACACAAATGGTCATTGTCTCCTCATCCGCACTTAGTTCAATCTTACTGAATAGGACCTCCTCCTTCGTAGTTTCTCAATCTACATCTTGAAAAATTATAAGACAAATTTTTTTCTTAATCTTTCTCCTACCATGAAAGTCATTGGAGGAGGCACTCTTTCAAACTTAGGCAAAGGGTTGTTCTTTATGCTGGGTTTATTGGGCTCAAGCAGCTTACCACTATCAATCAAATCTTGGATCTCGTACCTTAGTCGAATACATTTATTTGTCTCATGCCCTTGTGTTTGATGGAATTGATATAAAGCCTTAGTATCAAAGTTTGGTGGTATAGGAATCGGTAGAGTTCGAGGAGCCAATGGCTGCAACAATCCCTTTTTCTGTAACTTGTTGAAAACCTATGACAGAGGTCTCTCTATATATGAAAATTGCCTCATATTTGCTTGATCAGTTATTGCAATGACATTCACTATTTCCTTTGTAGCCTGAGTGCTAGATTGATAATTTCTTCTCTTATTCCTTCTTCTAGAAAAATAGTTCTTCTCTCGTTTCCATTCTTCTATTTGCAGGCCATCTTGGAGAAGATCCTTGAAGTCTCTGATAAGGGTGTGAGACATCTGTTCACGAAGATTAGGCAAAATATGTAATATCCTCATGTATGCCCTAGAAGTTTTGATTTTGTTGTTGTTGTTGTTGTTGTTGTTGATTTAAAATGTGATTGAATGTATATATTAAGTGATAAGAAAAGGAATTGAGAAGAGAATGATTATGTATATTTGTTTTGGGAAAGAAAGAGGGTTTAGAGACAAGTTTATATGTTGTTTATATGATGATATAATTAACATATACCTAAGTCAAAACGGTTGGTCAAAGCAAGAGGATATTTTTATGTGGCATGTGAAATTACTATAATGGGCTTATAAGAGACAAGAGGTTAGTTATATGGATGAGGGCATGTTGGTAATTGTCTTGTTAAAATCACTTGGTGGAGATTTAAAGGAGAAATTGACTTTGTTTCTTCATCATTTTTCTCTTCTTCTTGATGGTAGTGGACGGCTCCTCCAAAGACAAAGGAAAGCAAGAGGTGAAGGGAGGATCTTGATGTGTTGAACTCAAATTGAAAGAAGATTGAAGTGATCAAGTGTTGATTCAAGAAGTTTATAGCTTTGGTAAGTTTTCTTTTATATCTTTTGCTTGTTTGAAATGATATGTGGATTTGATAGATAATCTAAGAGTGTGTTGATTGATTTTGTTATACTTAAGTGTGTTTGATCTTGGATTTTAAGGATGAATTGATGAAAGAAGCAAGTATTCTCTTGTTTTCTTTACTTATTTTGAAGTTGTGTTTGAAGTGAATTAGGGTTTGTTGATTTTGTGATTTGATGAGTTTGAGATGTGTTTGTGTTGTGTTTTCAAGTGTTAAATTGGTTTTAAGTTAATAGTTTAAATAGGTGTTGTTATTGGAAGTAGTATATGTTGATTTTGAAAGGTGAAGAAGGATGGTGATTTTAGGGTTTTGAGATGGTTTGTGTTTAAATGTAATATTAATGTATTGTAAAGTGATTTTTGTGATGAATATATGTTTAGAACATTGATTGTATTCATTTGAAATATATTATATGGTGTATATTGTGTTTGAGTACAATTGAAAGAGTGTTGGATTTGGTTAGGGTTATGTTCATGGGTGACACGGCCAAAAGCAATGGAGAGACACGGCCAAGTCATGGAACATTTGGCCGTGTTGGATTAATTTTTAGGAGACACGGCTGTGTCTCATGCCAGTGTCTGCCACTGCCAATTTGTTTTGGGAGACATGGCCACAAGCTTGGCCGTGTCCCTTGGGTGTGTTGGTTACTGTGTTTGGTTTTTGTTCTTCATACATAATTGAGTTTGAACTTTCAATTGATAATGCATATGATACTACATGAACTAGGGTTTGTACTATGCAATGTGAATTTTATAAATGATAATTTGTGATATGGATAATGTATTTTGAAATGCTATATCAATGATGTTATATGCATAACATGAATTGAGATGTGAAATGTGATGCAAAGCCATTGTGATTGGCTATGATGATGCAATTGAAGGAAATAAGGCATGTTTGCCTAAATGTTGATGAGAATTGAGAATGGAAATGATGACTAAATAATAAATGAATTGTGTGGCTAATGTGTTATTCCATTTTCAGAGTTTGTTGTTGGTGGCATGCCTAATATGAGTAACAATCTCTTGAAGTTAGGTTGGATTGAATCCTTGAAGCCTAATTGAGATGTTACAACCCTTAAAGCTAGGTTGGGTTGGTTCTTGAAGCCAAGTTGGGTTGAAGCTTAGCATGCTTTGCTCCCCTTGAAGCTTGGTTGAACCTAATCCTTGAAGCCTAGTTGGGTATATGATATTGATAAATGTGATAACAAAACCAAAACATTAACTCTGAAAATTGAATGGCATATTAGTGTGTCTTGGGCCCATGCTTGTCTTTGTTTAGTGTTGCTCATGAATGGTTTAATGAGTAATTAATGAGGTATATGAAAAGATGTTGAAATGTGATATGTCTACATATAATGAATTATGAAAGGTAAAGGTATGTGGTTAGCTTTGCATATATAATGTTATTTGTATGATATGGATTGAGAATTGACATTGCATTGCACTAAAGCATGACATTAGCATGTTTTGTCTTACTAAGCCCTTGGCTTAGCGCGATAGTGTTTAATCGCGCAGGTAATAGAGTTGAACCCGAGAGTTCATCGAGACCGAATGAGAGTAGACCTTGAAGAGTTGATTTTGGGAACTTAAAGATCAGAAGAGATTTGCCAATCATATACTACTTCTTTATATTTTATAAAGTAATATTTATAATGTAAATATATGCACATTTGTAAATATGGAATTAAATGTTTCATATATGTAAATATTTTATACATTCCGCTGCGTGTTAACTAAATGTATCTATATATCTATTTTTGTTTTATATTACAAGCTAATCATTTATTTTCTATAATGTATACAATTGAAAGATTATGGTATCGTTTAAAATGTTTTGAATGTTAAAAAAATCCGTAGCATCCCTATGTTTAGTGCATATATACTACATTGTGGAGTTTGTAGTGTGCATGTATTGAATGTAGGGGTGTTACAATTGTTTTGGTATCAGAGCCTAGGTTTGAGATTCTCAACCTAGGTAAAATGTAAGAAAAAGAATATTTTACTTAAAAAGTGAGTTTTTAAATAACATATATGTTTGAGATTGGCAATCTCTGATCTTTAATAAGATGTAATCTGCTGTGTTTGCAGACTTAGGTTGTGATGGATCCTCATTCGCGTCAGTCAGTTGAGGGAAGTGCGGAGAGTGTTTCTCCTAAGGATGGAGCTAGAGTTGATAGTGCTGGGGAGGCACCTGCTTCGGTGTCGGGTAGACCAGCTGGGGAGGAGGTTCCGCCAGCTTGGCTTAGGCATGTGGTTGAAGCTTTGAGGCAAGCACCAGTACAACCACCGCCACCACCCCCCTCAGCCTTTAGTATCAGTGAGGCACTATGACAAATTGAGGAAGTATGGAGCCGAAGATTTTATAGGTACTACTGATCCAGCAGTGGCTGAGCAGTGGTTAGACAAAGTACAGAGAATATTTGTTCAGTTGCAAGCCACCTCAGAGGAAAAGTTTGACTATGCAAGATCTTTGTTGCAAAAGGATGCATATAGTTGGTGGAAGACAGTGCCTCATTCTATGGATGATCCACCAACCTTGTCATATGCTGATTTTCTGAGAGAATTTGAATTGAAGTATACTCCAAGGGAGTATAAAGATGGGAAGAAAAGAGAGTTTCTAGATTTGAAGCAAGATCACCGGACCGTAACAGAATATGAGATTGAGTTTATTCGATTAAGTTAGTATGCTGGGGGCATAATATCGGATGAGATAGATAGATGTAGGAGGTTTGAGGAGGGATTGAGGCCCTCTATCATGTGTCTGGTAGCTGGATTCAGATATCATGATTTTTCTCAGCTTGTGGCAGCGGCTCGGAGTGTGGAGCGAGCTCAGGGTATTGCAGCTGCTTCAGAGGAAGAGGTTAGGGTGAGGAGGCCCCAGTTTGAGGCAGGGTCTTCTTCTACAAAGAGAGGTAAAAGTAGTTTTGTTCCTCGGGTCAGTAGAAGTCAGAGAACAGCTGGTAGGTCAGTGCAATTCCAGAGGCAGAGATTTAGACCTGCAGCTTCAGTGGCAAGTGCTCCGACCCCAATGATTCAGAGATCCACTCTTCCCATATGCATTCATTGTGGTAGGCCACATGGTGGTCCTTGCTGGAAGACTGGTGTAGCAGGGGTATGCTTCAGATGTGGATCGCCTGATCACTTTGTGAGAGATTGTCCTGAGAGGCAAGAACAGATGTCAGTTGATACTGCAGCTTCTCGACCTAGTCTGAGGGGAGGTCGGGGAGGCAGAGGTGTCAGCAGAGGAGGAAGATCTGGGTTCAGTGCTAGAGGAGGTTCTACATCCAGGGAGAGTAGACCAGAGGAGGTTGGATCTTCTCAGAGGATGTATGTTATGCAGAGGCAGCCAGATGCTTCGGCAGTCATAGCTGGTACTTTTTCTTTATTTCATACTCCAGTACTTGCTTTGATTGATCCGGGTTCCACACATTCATATATTAGTGCATCTGTTTTGCCTGTGTCTAATTTGCATGCTGAATCCCTAGGGTTTGATGTTTTGGTAACAAATCCGTTAGGGCATAGTGTGATTGTTAGTAAAGTGCACAAAGATAGTGCAGTAGTGGTGCAGGGTGAGGAGTTCCTTGGGGATTTGATTGAGATGCCATTTAAGGAATATGATGTGATTTTGGGCATGGACTGGCTATCTCAACATGGAGCTGTGGTGGATTGTAAAAAGAAAATTGTTTCTTTGAGAACTGGTGATGGTAGAGAGGTGATAGTATCTAATGAGCAAGGACAGCTAGCCTCCTTATTTGTTTCAGCTATTGCAGCTAGGAGGTTGATTAGAAAAGGGTGTGAAGCCTATCTTGCTCATGTGGTAGATACTAGAGTAAGAGGTTCTCCTATTGATAGCATTGCTACAGTTGCTGAGTTCCCAGATGTATTTCCAGAGGAATTGCCAGGATTGCCTCCTGAGAGAGAAGTGGAGTTTGGTATTGAATTATTGCCTGGTACCACTCCTATCTCTATTACTCCGTATAGAATGGCACCAGCAGAATTGAGGGAGTTGAAAGTGCAATTACAGGAGTTGTTGGATAAAGGATTTATTCGCCCCCAGTGTTTCTCCTTGGGGAGCTCCTGTGCTATTTGTGAAGAAGAAGGATGGTACTATGAGATTGTGCATTGATTATAGGCAATTGAACAAGGTGACTATTAAAAATAAATATCCTTTGCCTAGAATTGATGATCTCTTTGATCAATTGAAGGGAGCGTCAGTGTTTTCTAAAATTGATCTGAGATCTGGGTACCATCAGCTGAGAGTTAGAGCTGAAGATGTTCCGAAGACAACTTTTCGGACCAGGTATGGGCATTATGAGTTTCTAGTTATGCCTTTTGGTCTGACAAATGCACCTGCAGCTTTTATGGATTTGATGAATAGGGTGTTTAGGCCCTATTTGGATCAGTTTGTGGTATTGTTTATTGATGATATTTTGGTGTATTCGCGAAATAAAGAGGAACATGACAAGCATTTGCGGATTGTGCTGCAAATTTTGAGAGAGAAGCAGTTGTTTGCCAAATTGTCGAAGTGTGAGTTCTGGTTGGATCAAGTCACTTTTCTCGGACATATTGTTTCAGCAGAAGGCATTAGAGTTGATCCGAGTAAAGTTGAAGCTATTTTGAATTGGAGTCCACCAAGGTCTGTGACTGAAGTTAGAAGTTTTCTGGGTTTGGCAGGCTATTACCGACGGTTTGTGAAAGGATTTTCTTTGATAGCTACTCCACTCACCAGATTGCTTCGTAAGGGAGTGAGATTTATATGGTCGGATCAGTGTCAGGATAGCTTTGAGCAATTGAGAGATATGCTGACTCAAGCGTCTGTTCTTACTTTACCTGTGGAAGGCAAACCATATGTGATTTTCAGTGATGCTTCACATAGTGGTTTGGGTTGTGTGCTGATGCAGGAAGGTAAAGTTATAGCTTATGCATCTAGACAGTTGAAACCGCATGAGCTTAATTATCCAACCCATGATTTGGAATTGGTAGCCATTGTGTTTGCATTGAAGATTTGGCGCCACTATCTGTTTGGGGAGAAATGTTTCATCTACACTGATCACAAGAGTTTGAAGTATTTGGGGGTTCAGAAAGAGCTCAATCTTCGACAGAGGAGATGGTTGGAATTGATTAAAGACTACGACTGCTTGATTGATTATCATCCAGGTAAAGCAAATGTTGTTGCTGATGCCTTGAGTCGGAAGTCTTTAGCTGGTTTAACTTTTTACTCGCTCTCGTTGCTTGTTGAGTTGAGAGCATTGTGTGCTACTTTTGTATCTTGTGATGATGGTGCATTGTTAGCACTGTTGCATGTGAAACCAGTTTTGTTGGATCAGATTAAAGAGGCTCAGTTGACTGATAAGAAGATTCAGAAGATTATTTCAGATTGTCAGAATGGAAAGAGTAGAGATTTTGTTGTGAAAAGTGATGGAAGTCTCTGGTTTAAGAACAGATTGTGTGTACCCGATGATGCTGATTTGAAAAGGATCATTTTGGAAGAAGCACATCAGTCAGTGTTTGCTATGCATCCGGGCAATAGCAAGATGTATCATGATTTGAGACAGCATTACTGGTGGATTGGGTTGAAGAGAGACATTGCTGAGTTTGTATCGAAATGTCTCACTTGTCAGAAGGTAAAAGCAGAGCATCAAGTTCCAACCGGGTTGCTTCAACCGTTGTTAGTGCCTGAATGGAAGTGGGAAAGAGTGACAATGGATTTTGTGTCTGGTTTGCCATTGACACAAAGGAAGCATGATGCCATTTGGGTGATTGTGGATAGATTGACTAAGACAGCTCATTTCCTTCCAGTTCAGATGGATTACTCTTTGGAGAGGTTGGCTGAGCTGTATATTCATGAGATTGTGAAGTTGCATGGGATTCCAACTTCTTTAGTGTCCGATCGAGATCCCAGGTTTACTTCAAGATTTTGGAAGAGTTTGCATAGTGCTTTGGGTTCTCGACTGCATTTTAGTACTGCTTTTCATCCACAGACGGATGGACAGTCAGAGAGAGTGATACAGATTATTGAAGATATGTTGAGAAGCTGTGTCATTGATTTCTCTGGAAGTTGGGATAGATTTCTACCGCTTGTGGAATTTGCTTATAACAACAGTCACCAATCCAGCATTGGTATGGCACCATTCGAAGCACTGTATGGTAGGCAGTGTAGGACACCGCTGTGTTGGAATGAACTTGGGGAAAGTAAGTTAATTGGGCCTGATTTGATTAAAGAAACTGAAGAGAAAGTGAAGTTGATTCGGGGCAGGTTAAAAGCAGCTTCAGACTGACAGAAGTCTTATGCAGATCTGAAAAGGAGAGACATAGAGTTTGATATTGGAGATAAGGTATTTTTGAAAGTGTCTCCTTGGAAGAAGATCTTGAGGTTCGGTCGAAAAGGGAAATTAAGTCCTCGTTTCATTGGACCGTATGAAGTTCTAGAAAGGATTGGGCCAGTTGCTTATCGACTCGCTTTGCCACCTGAGTTGGATCGTATTCATAATGTATTTCATGTTTCTATGTTGAGAAGATACAGATCGGATCCATCTCACGTGTTGCCAATTGAGTCTATCGAAGTGAGCTCAGATTTGACATTTGAGGAAGAACCAGTTGCTATTTTGGCATGTGAAGTGAAAGAATTGAGAAACAAGAGAGTGCCATTGGTGAAGGTTCTATGGAAGAACCATACAAAGGAAGAAGCAACTTGGGAAAATGAACAATCGATGCGAGAGCAATATCCTCAGTTGTTTCAGCCTTGATATCAGGTAATTTCGAGGACGAAATTTCTTTTTAGAGGGGGAGAATTGTAATATCCTCATGTATGCCCTAGAAGTTTTGATTTTGTTGTTGTTGTTGTTGTTGTTGTTGTTGTTGATTTAAAATGTGATTGAATGTATATATTAAGTGATAAGAAAAGGAATTGAGAAGAGAATGATTATGTATATTTGTTTTGGGAAAGAAAGAGGGTTTAGAGACAAGTTTATATGTTGTTTATATGATGATATAATTAACATATACCTAAGTCAAAAGGGTTGGTCAAAGCAAGAGGATATTTTTATGTGGCATGTGAAATTACTATAATGGGCTTATAAGAGACAAGAGGTTAGTTATATGGATGAGGGCATGTTGGTAATTGTCTTGTTAAAATCACTTGGTGGAGATTTAAAGGAGAAATTGACTTTGTTTCTTCATCATTTTTCTCTTCTTCTTGATGGTAGTGGACGGCTCCTCCAAAGACAAAGGAAAGCAAGAGGTGAAGGGAGGATCTTGATGTGTTGAACTCAAATTGAAAGAAGATTGAAGTGATCAAGTGTTGATTCAAGAAGTTTATAGCTTTGGTAAGTTTTCTTTTATATCTTTTGCTTGTTTGAAATGATATGTGGATTTGATAGATGATCTAAGAGTGTGTTGATTGATTTTGTTATACTTAAGTGTGTTTGATCTTGGATTTTAAGGATGAATTGATGAAAGAAGCAAGTATTCTCTTGTTTTCTTTACTTATTTTGAAGTTGTGTTTGAAGTGAATTAGGGTTTGTTGATTTTGTGATTTGATGAGTTTGAGATGTGTTTGTGTTGTGTTTTCAAGTGTTAAATTGGTTTTAAGTTAATAGTTTAAATAGGTGTTGTTGTTGGAAGTAGTATATGTTGATTTTGAAAGGTGAAGAAGGATGGTGATTTTAGGGTTTTGAGATGGTTTGTGTTTAAATGTAATATTAATGTATTGTAAAGTGATTTTTGTGATGAATATATGTTTAGAACATTGATTGTATTCATTTGAAATATATTATATGGTGTATATTGTGTTTGAGTACAATTGAAAGAGTGTTGGATTTGGTTAGGGTTATGTTCATGGGTGACACGGCCAAAAGCAATGGAGAGACACGGCCAAGTCATGGAACATTTGGCCGTGTTGGATTAATTTTTAGGAGACACGGCCGTGTCTCATGCCAGTGTCTGCCACTGCCAATTTGTTTTGGGAGACATGGCCACAAGCTTGGCCGTGTCCCTTGGGTGTGTTGGTTACTGTGTTTGGTTTTTGTTCTTCATACATAATTGAGTTTGAACTTTCAATTGATAATGCATATGATACTACATGAACTAGGGTTTGTACTATGCAATGTGAATTTTATAAATGATAATTTGTGATATGGATAATGTATTTTGAAATGCTATATCAATGATGTTATATGCATAACATGAATTGAGATGTGAAATGTGATGCAAAGCCATTGTGATTGGCTATGATGATGCAATTGAAGGAAATAAGGCATGTTTGCCTAAATGTTGATGAGAATTGAGAATGGAAATGATGACTAAATAATAAATGAATTGTGTGGCTAATGTGTTATTCCATTTTCAGAGTTTGTTGTTGGTGGCATGCCTAATATGAGTAACAATCTCTTGAAGTTAGGTTGGATTGAATCCTTGAAGCCTAATTGAGATGTTACAACCCTTGAAGCTAGGTTGGGTTGGTTCTTGAAGCCAAGTTGGGTTGAAGCTTAGCATGCTTTGCTCCCCTTGAAGCTTGGTTGAACCTAATCCTTGAAGCCTAGTTGGGTATATGATATTGATAAATGTGATAACAAAACCAAAACATTAACTCTGAAAATTGAATGGCATATTAGTGTGTCTTGGGCACATTCTTGTCTTTGTTTAGTGTTGCTCATGAATGGTTTAATGAGTAATTAATGAGGTATATGAAAAGATGTTGAAATGTGATATGTCTACATATAATGAATTATGAAAGGTAAAGGTATGTGGTTAGCTTTGCATATATAATGTTATTTGTATGATATGGATTGAGAATTGACATTGCATTGCACTAAAGCATGACATTAGCATGTTTTGTCTTACTAAGCCCTTGGCTTAGCGCGATAGTGTTTAATCGCGCAGGTAATAGAGTTGAACCCGAGAGTTCATCGAGACCGAATGAGAGTAGACCTTGAAGAGTTGATTTTGGGAACTTAAAGATCAGAAGAGATTTGCCAATCATGTACTACTTCTTTATATTTTATAAAGTAATATTTATAATGTAAATATATGCACATTTGTAAATATGGAATTAAATGTTTCATATATGTAAATATTTTATACATTCCGCTGCGTGTTAACTAAATGTATCTATATATCTATTTTTGTTTTATATTACAAGCTAATCATTTATTTTCTATAATGTATACAATTGAAAGATTATGGTATCGTTTAAAATGTTTTGAATGTTAAAAAAATCCGTAGCATCCCTATGTTTAGTGCATATATACTACATTGTGGAGTTTGTAGTGTGCATGTATTGAATGTAGGGGTGTTACAAAATACCTGTTACTATTATCATAATCTGATCAAACTCACCTGGCCTCCTCTTGAGAAGTGCAGCCTTATTTCTCCATCTCTTTACATAATCAGCAAAATTCTCATTTTGCTTTTATCTAATTGATTCTACTTTCATCAGGGTCACTTCTAGTTCAACTATATACGTATACGACTAGATAAAGGCTTTGTATAGTAACTCCCAATCCTTTTGAGTATTTTCTTCTAAGGTATTGAACTAATTTTGCACAACATGATCCAATGAAAGCATGAAATACCTTAGTGTTTAAGCCTTAGTAGCTCCAGCAGACTACATAGCAGTACTGTACTGCTTGACATGTAGGTGAGGATTTCTTGTTCCATTAAACTTAGCAAAAGGAGGCATTTTGAACTTAAAAGAAATCCCTTCATCTCGCTCAAATAGCTTGTCTACCTCATACACCTTTTTAGTCTTCAGCTTCTTTTCAAACTTTTTTTCTAAATCAGCAATTAATTCCACATCAACAGTTTCAGTCTTCTCTAAAACTGTAATATTCCAAAGTATACCCTAAAAGTTTTGGGAATATTTATTGTTGTATTTGGATTAAATGTATATGTTTAAAAGGAAGGAGAAGAGAGGTAAGGGAAGAGTGTATGTGTTGTATATATAGTGATATATACAACATATACAAGTCAAAGAAATGGAAGTCAAAGAAGATTAATTAATTAATTAAATTAATTAAATGGAAAATTGAATTAGTGAGTGGATGAAGATATTTGAATATTTTATTATTTTATTTGCTTGGTTGAGAATTAAACACTACAAAAAAAAGCGCAATCAGTGACGCATTCTGCGACAACTCTTATTTCGTCGCTGATTAGCGACTTTATCAACGACAACTTTACGACAAAGAATTAACATAACTGTCTTTCCAACATTCCGCCGCTGAATGGGTCGCTAAATGTGTCGCTGATTAAAGACAAAAAAAAATGGTCGTAGAATCTGTCGCTGAATAGCGATAAAAGGTCATTTCTCGCTGAATGTGTCGCTGAATTTTGCGCCAGATTTTGGCGCCAACAATGAGCGACGACGTTAAGACTAATTTACAATAAATTAGCGAGAAATTAATTTCATTTTCTATTTTAAAGTAATTGGTCGCTGAATGGCTCGCTGATTTGCGAGAAAAATAGTTAGTCGCAGATTAGTCGCTAATTTGCGAGAATATAGCGACCAATCAGCGAGAAATTAATTTTATTTTCTATTTTAAAGTAATTGGTCTCTAATTGGTCGCTAAATGGCTCGCTGATTTGCGAGAAAAATAGTTAGTCGCAGATTAGCCGCTAATTTGCGAGAATATAGCGACTAATCAGCGAGAAATTAATTTTATTTTCTATTTTAAAGCAAATTGGTCACTAATTAGTCGCTAAATGGCTCGCTAATTTGCGAGAAAAATAGTTAGTCACAGATTAGTCGCTAATTTGCTAGAATATAGCGACCAATCAGCGAGAAATTAATTTTATTTTCTATTTTAAAGTAATTGGTCGCTAATTGGTCGCTAAATGGCTCGCTGATTTGCGAGAAAAATAGTTAGTCGCAGATTAGTCGCTAATTTGCGAGAATATAGCGACCAATCAGCGAGAAATTAATTTTATTTTATATTTTAAAGTAATTGGTCGCTAATTGGTCGCTAAATGGCTCGCTGATTTGCGAGAAAAATAGTTAGTCGCAGATTAGTCGCTAATTTGCGAGAATATAGCGACCAATCAGCGAGAAATTAATTTTATTTTCTATTTTAAAGTAATTGGTCACTAATTAGTCGCTAAATGGCTTGCTGATTTGCGAGAAAAATAGTTAGTCGCAGATTAGTCGCTAATTTGCGAGAATATAGCGACCAATCAGCGAGAAATTAATTTTATTTTCTATTTTAAAGTAATTGGTCGCTAATTAGTCGCTAAATGGCTCGCTGATTTGCGAGAAAAATAGTTAGTCGCAGATTAGTCATTAATTTATTTAGCACATAATATAATATAATGTATAAGTATTACAAAAACTGAAAGGCACTTGCAACAGTTTTACCTTAGAGAGAGATTTTTTGCACAAATATAATGCAAAATTCAAGTAAAATAAAAAAAGTTTAGAAAAGATACTGACTCGCCTCGGTCTTAAAGCCCATATATCGAACGGGATTTCTTCAAAATCTTCTAAAAAAATAAAAATATTTTTAAAAATATTCATTTTTCTTTTTAATTTAAAAAATATCCTTTATTTAATTTTTAATTTTAAAAATACTTCAAGTATATTTTAAATATATATTTGATATATTAAAAATATATTCATTTTTTAAAAATATATATTAGATATATATTTAATATATTAAAAATACATAAAAAAATACATAATATTAAAAAAGGAGTTTCTTTAAAATTATTCTAAAAAATAAAAATATTTTTAAAAATATATATTTTTCTTTTTCAATTTCAAAAATACTCTTTTTTAATTTTTAATTTTAAAAATACTACTTTTAGAAGTATATTTTGAATAAACATTTAATATATTAAATATATATTTAATTTTTAAAAGTATATATTAAATATATTTTTAGTATATTAAAAAATATAAAATATTTTAAAAAAAGTTAAAATTTTTTTGTTCACAATCGGGTCCAAAACTCCAGCTAAAAACGAGCTCTTTTGTTTTTGTTTCTCATAGAACAGAGAACACTTTGATTTCTAATGTCTCTCTACCTCTTTATTTCTCATGTTCTCTTATCAAATCTCTACACCAAAATGTTGTCGTCTCGTAAGCTTCTCTCTACTCTCCTCTGTTGCTCTACTAGATCCTTACTCTCCAAATCTCTTCTCACTCGTTCTCTTCTTGCAATACGATGTGCGATTCGATGAATGTTTGTTTCCAAGAGCTTCGATGAGATTTGAGATAAGAGAAGAAGGTAAGAAAATTTTTTTTTCGAGCAAATAATTAAATTATTAAGCAAAAGGAAAAAAAAATTCAAACCCAAATATTTCTGTTTATCAAATTAGTAGCTTGTGATTTTTACTGTGCAAATAATTAGTCTTTATATGCTTTCTTTTGCTACCATTGATATCATTTATAACTTTATCTTTTATTTAATTGCTTTGGCTTATATATACTTGAATTAGAGGTTAGCATATTTCTGTTTTTGCATTTGTACTAGAGCTCATCTTGCTGGTGGAATCTGTTGCTCTCTTCTGTTTTGAATTAGTTTATTTTTCATAAGAAGATGAGAGAAGAGCAAATAAAAAAGCTTCGTTGAACTCTACTGCTCTCTTTCTTGGCCGTTGTCGCATTTGTTGGGATTTTTAGGATGTTAGGGACTCATTATTTATGTATTGTTTGGCAAGAGAGAGAGTGAAGGAAATTTTAGCAAACAAATTTTGTGGCAGATTGAGCAATGCGCTCAAGTTGTTCGATAAAATGCCTCTTAGAAATTGTTCATGGAATAGGCTGCATCAAATCTGGAGACAATTGTTCATGGAATAAGTTGTCAGAGTTTCTTTTATCGTTGCTCTTTCTCTTTTTTCAGATGATCACACGATCTTTCTGGCTTTTCTCTTCGCGATCTCCAACTCATGAATATGAATTTAGAAAAGGCCTCGCCTTTTGAAATTTTCCTATTCGTAGAAACCCATTTCGCATCTTAAATAATAATAATAATAATAATAATAATAATAATAATAATAATAATAATAATAATAATAATAATATATTATTATCGAAAAATTCTTACCCACTAAGAAAAGCCAAAAACACGCCTTTTCCCTCTCGTCATCAGATAAAGGCGCAAGCAAGACTTTTACTTGTTTGTTTCTTTGTTCTCTTCCAATTCTCAGTTCCCTCTTCTTTCTTTCTCTCTGTTTAATTATTTATTTATTATTAATATTTCATTTATTAAAAAAAATTAGAGAAAAAAGAGATTAAAATGGGGAAAAAACTAGACGCAATTCTTGGAAGAAGAGCTTTCAAGGCATCAAAATTCAGATCAGCTATAAATCTTGCCACTTCTCATCTTTCAGTATTCAAAAACCAACGCCAAGTAAGGTGCAATCATGCTCGTTCTGATGTTCTTCAGCTTCTTCAACAATCTCACCATGAACGAGCTCTTCTACGTGTTGAGCATTTGATTAAGGAGCAAAATATGTTGGATGTGTATGTTATGATTGAAGGATATTGTAATCTCTTGATTGAAAGGCTTCATTTAATCGAACAGGACAGGTTTGTTTTTCATTTTCTGATTTTCAAATTCTAATTTTGGAATACATATAAGTTTTGTTTTTTTTTTATTATTCTTTTTTGCTACTGCAGAGTTTGTCCTACTGAATTGCAAGAAGCAACATCAAATTTGTTGTATGCATCTACCAGATGTGGAGACTTTCCTGAGCTTCAAGAAATTCGTACTGTCCTCACTTCTTGGTATGGGAAAGAATTTGCTGCCCGTGCTATTGAATTGAGAAATAATTATGGAGTGAATCCCAAGGTATTTGTATAATCATTTAATACAAATATAGGCATTTGCTCTTTCATTTACAAGTTTGTAAATTACTATTTTTTTTTGCTTCATAGTCATGATTTATGAATTTGCACTTTGTATTCAATATTGTCATCCCTGTAAACATAGATATACAAATTATATTCGAATCATGACATAAATTACATTATTTAATTTATTTAGGCCCAATGACAGTTTAATCGTAACATATTTGTTTTGTGTTCCTAAAGATGATACAGAAGCTATCAACTAGGCAGCCGGAATTGGATACTAGAATGAAAGTTCTCAAGGAAATTGCCTCAGAGAATAATATTGTTCTGCAACTTGAGGAAACTTCTATTATAACAGAGGTATGCAGGTTTAGTCATGAACACTAACCACAACATTTTATTATAATATGCACTAAATGTTTGATAAATGCAGGAAAAACTGGAGGTGAGCGAGAAACAGGACCAGCCTGAGCCAGAGTCATCAACTAATTCAGGTAGCTCTAAGGTGGTTGATGATTTGCAAAATTTGCATCAAGATATGGAAAAAGATGGGTTCTCTGATTCAGCAAAGGCAAGGAAAAAGTATAAGGATGTAGCTGATGCAGCGCAAGCAGCTTTTGAATCAGCTGCCTATGCTGCTGCAGCTGCAAGAGCAGCTGTGGAGCTCTCAAAATCTGAACCTCATGATCCTGACAATCATAACAGTCCCAAGAATCAAGGAAGAAATGTATTGAACAAAGATGAGCCTATGAAATTTGACTCTGAACGCAGAGATCTGGAAATCCACAACAAAAATGAGGCTACAGCATTGAAGGATGACAATGCAGCAGAACAGAAGAGGCTAGTATCTACTTCTACTACAAATTTGGATCCAGCAGATGATGTCTCGAGGGTGAATTCAATGTACCTGGATGCAGAGTACCTTTAATATAGAATTTCTTTGATTCCCCTTTATAGTAACGGGTGAAGCCAAATGCTATAACTGTTATGCAGGTAGAATCCTCATGAATTGTGCAAATGCAGAGTTTTGGTTATGTTATGAGAAAAGTTCTGAAATGATTTATCCAAATTTCCATGTAAATGCATTTTGATGCTCCTCATCTAGGAGGCATTGACGGGCAATCAGGTCATCAGTTGTGATACTATACGCCCAAATTATAGTGTGCTTTTATATTTGAAAGGCTTACACAACTGAAAGAATATATTTCTTACTTTAGGAATCACTTGACAGAGTAAAGAATTGGGACGTGAAGTTTTTCTTGTAGAGGTTTTCTTATTTGGTCACACAAGCAAAACCGATAGAAATAAAGTCTTCATTGATAAGCGCTCCGAGTTAGTTTATCCTATTTTAGATTAAATAGTTAAAAATGTAATTTGATTTGCATATATCTTTGGCAGGAGAAATACCAAATATTTTTATCCTATCTTTGTTCTCTTTGTTTGTGTTTGGAGTGTCGGATTATTATAGTTGGTGTTCTCTTTGTTTGTGTTTGGAGTGACTGATTATTAAGACCTTATGTGTTCAATATACTTTCTTAAGGGGTAAACTTTACATTCGAATTGTTTATGTATACTTATTGCCACTAATAACTTAATTATGAATGTTGTGCTATTTGATTATTATTGTAATAAATGACTATTTTATAAACAGGTTTGGTTATTATATTTGAAATTCAACAGGTTCTTGAAAATGTGTAGACAAAAAAAAATTGGAATACTGGAAAAAATAGCCAAACAATTACAAAATTGCGACAAAATTGCGACAAAATCAGCGACCAAATGTGACAAAAAAAATATTGAATTCTGCGACAAATCAACGACTGAAACAACGAGAAAATATTGCGACATATTCTGCGACACATCAGCGACAAAATTTAGCGAGCAAATTAGCGACAAATTCAGCGACTAAATTAACGACCCAAATAGCGATGAATTCAACGACTAAAGCTAAATCAGCGACGACTTTCAACGGGAATAAATAATTCCCGCCAAAAATGAAAATGTAGTTGAATTTGTCTCTGTTTTGTCGCTGATTTGTCACTAATCAACGACACGCACAATTGGTCGCTGATTTGTCGTTGATTTTTTAGCGACCAGGACATTACCATCCGCTCGATTTTTCTCGCTGTTCGTCGCTGATATTGTCGCTATCGTATTTTGGTCATTGATTTCGTCGTTAATGGTGTCGCAGATTGCGTCGCAGATTGCTGTTTTTTTTGTAGTGAAAGGATGATTGAATGGTTGAGAGAAGAGAAGTGTTGACTTTGCTCTTCTTTCTTCATCTTCTTCTTCTTCTTCTTTCCTTGTTTGGCCGACCATCACCATAGCAAGAGAGGAAAGTGAGATTTTGCTCATCCAAACTCAAGATTGAAGGATGTTTCAAGTGATCAAGTTGGAAATCTAAGAAGTTTCATCATTTTTGGTAAGTTTCCACTTGATTCTTTAGTTTTCTTTTAACTTGTATTTGAGTTTGATGGTTGATTATTGATGGTATGAGTATATTTGGTTGTGGTGTATTTGAGAGTGTTTGGTCTTATTGGTGTTGATTTTGGAATTGATTTGAAGGAAAGGTTAAGTTTGGTGTTGGAGAGTAAGTGTTGTGTTTGAGTTGTGTATATGTGATGGTTGTAAAGTGGTGTTTAATGTATGTTTTGAATTGTTTTAGTGTTTTTGCAAGTTATATTGGTTTATGTGTGTTTGTAGTTAAGTTTGTTTGAAGTAGATAATGGTGGAAGAAAGTGGGTTGTTGGATGTAGTGTTGATGTTGCCGAAATCGAGATTTTTGGCCTGACACGCCCATGAGCACGGCCAGGTCTTTGGGCGTGTCAATGGTTTTGTGTTCTTGGATGGGTGACACGATCAGTTACACGCTCGTGTTATTGAACGTATCACAGCTTCTGTGTTGTAGTAGTATTGACACGACCAGTAACACGCTTGTGTTATTGAACGTGTCATAGTTACTATGATGTTGGTGGATTGAAACGGCCGGTGACACGCCCATGTCACTGAGCGTGTCAAAGCTTCTGTGTTGTGGTTTTAGGGCACGGTCAGGGACACGCCCGTGTTGTTGAGCGTGTCATGTGTAGAGTTTGCCCTAGTTGGTTTTTAGCCTTATTATCTCATGTGTATTTCTAAGTGAGTGTGTATGATCACCTTTGGTTTAGATTTTGAAGAGAGTTGAGTTGCCATAATCCAAGTATTGAAGGATTCTTGGAAGAGGAGTTTGGTGTGGAGTGAGTTGCTCTTGAGGTAAATACAAACCCTACTTTATTGCATACATTTATATGACTTTGGGACTTAACACATTTGGTTGTAAATGTGTTAATTAATCCATTACATTGTTTATATATTTGATTAATATCATGAATTGCATAATGTGAAAGATATGATTATCATTTAAATTATATGTACAATGCAATTGGTTGTGTATACCCTAATGATGAGATGTGGATGAGATGTGAAGCCATTGTTGTTGGCTATAATGATGCAAATGAAATAATTGGGGCATGTTTGCCTAAATGATTATGAGGAAATGAGAATGGAATTGATAATGAACTAATGAAAGAATTGTGTGCCTAATGTGTTATTCACTTTTTAGAGTTTTGTTGTTGGTGGCATGCCTAATAGTAACAATCTCTTGAAGCTGGGTTGGGCTTGATCCTTGAAGCCAAGTTGGGTTGAAGTTTAGCATGCTTAACTCCCCTTGAAGCTTGGTTGGGTCTAGTCCTTGAAGCCTATTTGAGATGTTACAACCCTTGAAGCTAGGTTGGGTTTGGTTCTTGAAGCCAAGTTGGGTTGATGCTTAGCATGCTTTGCTCCCCTTGAAGCTCAGTTGAGCCTAATCCTTGAAGCCTAGTAGGGATAATGATAAATGTGATAATTAAACCAAAACATTAACTCTGAAAGTTGAATGGCATATTATTTTATTTTGGGCCCATGCTTGTCTTTGTTTAAATGTGAATTATAAATGGTGAAATAAATGAATTATAAGATTTAGTGTAAAAGTTTTGAAATATGATATTCTTATGCATTGTTTATTATATATGAATGTGTGACATTAGCATTACATTAAAGCATATTGTTATTATGGGTTGTACCACTAAGCCGTTGGCTTAGCGCGATTGTGGTTCATCGCGCAGGTGACAGGGCAGAACCGGAGAGTTCAGCTAGACTGAGTCGAGTCTAGACTCTGAAGTGTTGATTGTGGGCTTAAAGATCAGAGACAAACTGTCAAACATGTATAAATTTTATGTTTTGTAAACATGGATTTTGATGTATTTATATATGTAAATACCACTACATTTTCTGCTGCATAATGAATAAATGTTTTATCTAGTATAGTTTATAATATAATTTAAATGTTTTAAGTTTTCCTATAATGTTATTAAATTAAAAGATTGGTTTGCTTATTATAAACCGTGGCACTCCTGTATTCGGTATACGTATATTACAGGTGTAGTATGTAGTGTGCGTATACGGGGTATAGGGGTGTTACAATTGTTTTGGTATCAGAGCCTAGGTTTGAGATTCTCAACCTAGGTCAATTGTAAGAAAAAGAAAATTTTGATTTTAAAATATGATTTTTAAATAAGATACATGCTTTGGCACTGGGAGTCTCTGATCTTTGATGGGGTATCTCAGTCACGTCAGTCCATAGAAGGTAGTGCTGAGAGTATAGCTCCTGAAGAGGGTAGAGATGGAGCTAGGATTGAGAGAGCTGGAGAGGCACCTGCTTCTGTGCCAGAGAGACCAGTTGCTGATGAGGTTCCGCCAGTTTGGCTAAGACATGTGGTAGAATTGTTGAGGCAAGCTCCAGTGCAGCCACCACCGCCACCACAGCCACAAGTACCGGTGAGGCATTATGATAAATTGAGAAAATTTGGGGCTGAAGATTTCTTTGGTACTACAGATCCTGCAGTAGATGAGCAGTGGTTGGATAGAGTGCAGAAGGTATTTATCCAGTTGCAAGCCACTCCTGAAGAGAAATTTGATTATGCTAGATCCCTTCTGCAGAAAGATGCTTATGATTGGTGGAAGACAGTTCCACATGCCATGGATGATCCACCTACTTTGTCCTATGGTGATTTTCTGCGGGAGTTTGAGCAGAAATATACTCTGAGGGAGTATAAGGATGCTAAGAAAATGGAATTTCTGAATCTGAGGCAGGAGAACCGGACAGTGACAGAGTATGAGATTGAGTATATCTGGTTGAGTCACTATGCCGGTGGTATTATTTCTGATGAGATTGATCGGTGCAGGAGATTTGAGGAGGGATTGAGGTCCTCTATTATGTGTATTGTTGCTGGTTCTCGGTACCAAGACTTTTATCAGTTAGTTGCCGCAGCTAGAAGTGTTGAGAGAGCACAGGTATTGCAGCAGCTGCTACTGAGGAGGAGACCAGAGTTAGGAGATCCCAGTTTGAGGCAAGGCATCTATGAAGAGAGACCGAGGAAGTTTTATTCTGAGAGTCAGTAGAAGCTTGAGGTAGTCAGGTAGATCAGTTCATTATCAGAGGCAGAGACCGAGACCTACAGTTTCTGTAGCGAGTGCTCCGACTCTAGTGGTTCAGAGATCCATTCCACCTATATGTGCTCATTGTGGTAGGACACATGGGGGTGCTTGTTGGAAGACGGGTGGAATAGGAGTATGTTTTAGATGTGGGTCACCAGCTCACTTCATCAAAGATTGCCCTGAGCTACAGGAGGATAGACAGACTGATACTGCAGCTTCTCGACCTAGTGTTAGCAGAGGTGGTCGAGGGGGCAGAGGTTTTAGTAGAGGTGGTCGACCTGGGATCAGTCAGAGAGGAGGATCTACATCTGGAGGCAGTAGGCCAGATGAGGCTGGGCCATCTCAGAGAGTGTATGTGATGCAGAGGCAACTGGATGCTTCAGCAGTCATTGCGGGTACATTTTCTTTATTTGGCATTCCAGTTCTTGCTTTGATTGATCCAGGATCTACTCATTCATATATAAGTGCATCTATCTTGCTTGTGTCTGAATTGCATTCTGAGTCCTTAGGATTTGATGTGTTGGTGACAAATCCTTTAGGACATAGTGTTGTGGTGAGTAAGGTGCATCGTGATAGTTCAGTTGTGGTGTAAGGTGAGGAATTTTGGGGGGATTTGATTGAAATGCCTTTTAAGGAATATAATTTGATCTTAGGCATGGATTGGTTGTCTAAGTATGGAGCTGTGGTAGACTGTCAAAAGAAGAGTGTTACCCTGAGAACCAGTGACGGTAGAAGTGTGATGGTATCTAGTGAGCAGAGACAACTTGCATCCTTGTTTGTTTCAGCTGTGGTAGCTAAGAAGTTGATTAGAACAGGATGTGATGCTTATCTTGCTCATGTTGTGGATACCAGAATAGTGGGTTCTCAGCTTGATAGTATACCCACAGTTGTTGAATTTTCAGATGTTTTTCCGGAGGAGTTGCCAGGGTTACCCCTTGAGAGAGAGGTTGAGTTTGGTATCGATTTGTTGCCTAGTACCACTCCCATCTCTATTACTCCATATCGAATGACACCTGTTGAGTTGAGAGAGTTGAAGGTGCAGTTGCAGGAGTTGTTGGATAAAGGGTTTGTTCGCCCTAGTGTTTCTCCGTGGGGAGCTCCTGTTTTGTTTGTGAAGAAGAAGGATGGTACTTTGAGGTTGTACATCGATTATAGGCAATTGAATAAGGTGACTATTAAGAATAAGTATCCTTTGCCTCGGATAGATGATCTCTTCGATCAGTTGAAGGGAGCAGCAATGTTTTCCAAGATTGATTTGAGATTAGGATACCATCAGTTGAGAGTCAGAGCTGAAGATATTCCTAAGACAGCTTTTCGCACAAGGTATGGGCATTATGAGTTCTTAGTGATGCCTTTTGGGTTGACGAATGCACCTGCAGCTTTCATGGATTTGATGAATAGGGTGTTTAGGCCCTATCTAGATCAGTTTGTGGTGGTCTTTATTGATGATATTTTGGTATATTCGCATAATGAGGAACATGACAAGCATCTGCGGATTGTGTTGCAGACCTTGAGAGAGAAGCAATTGTATGCTAAACTATCGAAGTGTGAGTTTTGGCTTAATCAAGTGACTTTTCTGGGTCATATAGTTTCAGCAGATGGTATAAGAGTTTATCCGAGTAAAGTTGAGGCCATTTTGAATTGGAGTCCACCGAAGTCTGTGACTGAAGTTAGAAGTTTTCTGGGTTTGGCAGGCTATTATCGACGCTTTGTGAAAGGTTTTTCTTTGATAGCTACTCCACTCACCAGATTACTTCGAAAGGGAGTTAGATTTGTGTGGACAGATCAGTGTCAAGCTAGTTTTGAGTAGTTGAAGGAGATGTTGACTCAAGCTCCTGTTCTTACTTTGCCTGTGGAAGATAAACCATATGTGATTTACAGTAATGCTTCACATAATGGTTTAGGTTGTGTTTTGATGCAAGAGGGTAAAGTCATAGCTTATGCTTCTCGGCAGTTGAAGCCGCATGAGCTTAATTATTCGACGCATGATTTGGAATTGGCAGCTATAGTTTTTGCTTTGAAGATTTGGCGACATTATTTGTATGGGGAGAAGTGTTTTATTTATACGGATCATAAGAGTTTGAAATATTTGGGTGTTCAGAGGGAGTTGAATCTTCGGCAGAGACGATGGTTGGAGCTGATCAAAGATTATGACTGTTTGATTGATTATCATCCTGGTAAGGCAAATGTTGTTACTGATGCCTTGAGTCGGAAGTCTTTAGCAGGTTTGACTATTTATTCGCTCTCGTTGCTTGTTGAGTTGAGAGCGTTGCATGCTACTTTTGAATCATGTGATGATGGAGCCTTGTTAGCTCAGTTGCATTTGAGACCGATGTTGTTGGATCAGATTAAAGAGGCTCAATTGGTTGATGAGAAAATTCAGAAGATTGTTTCGAATTGCCAAAAAGGAGAGAATCGAGATTTCTATATGAGAGACGATGGTAGCCTTTGGTTCAAGGATAGATTGTGTGTTTCTGATGATGCTAGTTTAAGAAAGATTATTTTGGAAGAAGCACATCAATATGTTTTTGCTATGCACCCTGGGAATACCAAGATGTATTATGATTTGAAGCAGCATTATTGGTGGTCAGGTATGAAGAGGGACATAGCAGAGTTTGTATCTAAATGTCTCACTTGTCAGAGGGTGAAAGTTGAGCATCAAGTTCCAACAGGGTTTCTTCAACCTTTATCAGTGCCTGAATGGAAATGGGAATGTGTGACAATGGATTTTGTGTCTAGTTTGTCGTTGACTCAGAAGAAGCATGATGCTATCTGGGTGATTGTTGATCGGTTGACGAAGACAACTCATTTTCTTCCAGTTAGAATGGACTATTCTCTTGAGAAGTTGGCTGAGCTGTATATCAGTGAGATCGTGAAGTTGCATGGAGTCCCAATTTCTTTAGTGTCTGATCGAGATCCCCAGTTTACTTCGAGATTTTGGAAAAGTTTACATGGTGCTTTGGGTTCTCGATTACACTTTAGCACTGCTTTTCATCCGCAAACAGATGGACAGTCAGATAGAGTAATACAGATTTTGGAGGACATGTTGAGAAGCTGTGTCATTGAATTCTCTGGAAGTTGGGACAGATTTTTGCCATTAATGGAATTTTCTTATAACAATAGTCATCAATCTAGTATTAAAATGGCACCATTTGAGGCTTTGTATGGAAGAAGATGCAGAACGCCTCTATGTTGGAATGAAGTTGGAGAAGGCAAATTGGTTGGTCTTGATTTGATTAAAGAAACGGAAGAGAAAGTGAAGATAATTCGGGATCGGTTGAAAGCAGCTTCAGATCGATAGAAATCTTATTCGGATTTGAAGAGGAGAGACATAGAGTTTGATGTTGGAGATAAAGTATTTCTGAAAGTGTCTCCTTGGAAGAAGATTTTGAGATTTGACAGAAAAGGAAAGCTAAGTCCTCATTTTATTGGACCTTATGAAGTATTAGAAAGAGTTGGACCAATTGCTTATCGACTCGCTTTGCCGCCTGAGTTGGATAGAATTCACAATGTCTTCCACGTTTCTATGTTGCGGAGGTACAGATCAGATCCATCTCATGTTCTGTCCATTGAATCTATTGAGGTGAGTCCGGATCTGACTTTTGAAGAAGAACCAGTTGCTATTTTAGCACATGAAGTGAAAGAGTTGAGAAATAAGAAAGTGTCACTTGTGAAGGTTCTTTGGAAGAATCATGCAAAGGAAGAGGCAACTTGGGAGAATGAGCAAGCGATGCGAGATTAGTATCCTCAATTGTTCCAGACTTAATATCAGGTAATTTCGAGGACGAAATTTCTTTTTAGAGGAGGAGAATTGTAATATCCCAAAGTATACCCTAAAAGTTTTGGGAATATTTATTGTTGTATTTGGATTAAATGTATATGTTTAAAAGGAAAGAGAAGAGAGGTAAGGGAAGAGTGTATATGTTGTATATATAGTGATATATACAACATATACAAGTCAAAGAAATGGAAGTCAAAGAAGATTAATTAATTAATTAAATTAATTAAATGGAAAATTGAATTAGTGAGTGGATGAAGATATTTGAATATTTTATTATTTTATTTGCTTGGTTGAGAATTAAAGGATAATTGAATGGTTGAGAGAAGAGAAGTGTTGACTTTGCTCTTCTTTCTTCATCTTCTTCTTCTTTTTCTTTCCTTGTTTGGCCGACCATCACCATAGCAAGAGAGGAAAGTGAGATTTTGCTCATCCAAACTCTAGATTGAAGGATGTTTCAAGTGATCAAGTTGGAAATCTAAGAAGTTTCATCATTTTTGGTAAGTTTCCACTTGATTCCTTAGTTTTCTTTTAAGTTGTATTTGAATTTGATGGTTGATTATTAATGGTATGAGTATATTTGGTTGTGGTGTATTTGAGAGTGTTTGGTCTTATTGGTGTTGATTTTGGAATTGATTTGAAGGAAAGGTTAAGTTTGGTGTTGGAGAGTAAGTGTTGTGTTTGAGTTGTGTATATGTGATGGTTGTAAAGTGGTATTTGATGTATGTTTTCAATTGTTTTAGTGTTTTTGCAAGTTATATTGGTTTATGTGTGTTTGTAGTTAAGTTTGTTTCAAGTGGATAATGGAGGGAGAAAGTGGGTTGTTGGATGTAGTGTTGATGTTGCCGGAATCAGGATTTTTGGCCTGACACGCCCATGAGCACGGCCAGGTCTTTGGGCGTGCCAATGGTTTTGTGTTCTTGGATGGGTGACACGATCAGTGATACGCTCGTGTTATTGAACGTGTCATAGCTTCTGTGTTGTAGTAGTATTGACACGGCCAGTAACACACTCGTGTTATTGAACATGTCATAGCTACTATGATGTTGGTTGATTGACACGGCCAGTGACACGCCCATGTCACTGAGCGTGTCAAAGCTTCTGTGTTGTGGTTTTAGGGCACGGTCAAGGACACGCCCGTGTTGTTGAGCGTGTCATGTGTAGAGTTTGCCCTAGTTGGTTTTTAGCCTTATTATCTCATGTGTATTTCTAAGTGAGTGTGTATGATCACCTTTGGTTTAGATTTTGAAGAGAGTTGAGTTGCCATAATCCAAGTATTGAAGGATTCTTGGAAGAGGAGTTTGGTGTGGAGTGAGTTGCTCTTGAGGTAAGTACAAACCCTACTTTATTGCATACATTTATATGACTTTGGGACTTAACACATTTGGTTGTAAATGTGTTAAGTAATCCATTACATTTTTTATATATTTGATTAATATCATGAATTGCATAATGTGAAAGATATGATTATCATTTAAATGATATGTACAATGCAATTGGTTGTGTATACCCTAATGATGAGATGTGGATGAGATGTGAAACCATTGTTGTTGGCTATAATGATGCAAATGAAATAATTGGGCATGTTTGCCTAAATGATTATGAGGAAATGAGAATGGAATTGATAATGAACTAATGAAAGAATTGTGTGCCTAATGTGTTATTCACTTTTTAGAGTTTTGTTGTTGGTGGCATGCCTAATAGTAACAATCTCTTGAAGCTGGGTTGGGCTTGATCCTTGAAGCCAAGTTGGGTTGAAGTTTAGCATGCTTAACTCCCCTTGAAGCTTGGTTGGGTCTAGTCCTTGAAGCCTAGCTGAGATGTTACAACCCTTGAAGCTAGGTTGGATTTGTTTCTTGAAGCCAAGTTGGGTTGATGCTTAGCATGCTTTGCTCCCCTTGAAGCTTGGTTGAGCCTAATCCTTGAAGCCTAGTTGGGATAATGATAAATGTGATAATTAAACCAAAACATTAACTCTGAAAGTTGAATGGCATATTAGTTTCTTTTGGGTCCATGCTTGTCTTTGTTTAAATGTGAATTATAAATGGTGAAATAAATGAATTATAAGATTTAGTTTAAAAGTTTTGAAATATGATATTCTTATGCATTATTTATTATATGTGAATGTGTGACATTAGCATTACATTAAAGCATATTGTTATTATGGGTTGTACCACTAAGCTGTTGGCTTAGCGCGATTGTGGTTCATCGCGCAGGTGACAGGGTAGAACCGGAGAGTTCAGCTAGACCGAGTCGAGTCTAGACTCTGAAGTGTTGATTGTGGGCTTAAAGATCAGAGACAAACTGCCAAACATGTATAAATTTTATATTTTGTAAACATGGATTAATATGTATTTATATATGTAAATACCACTACATTTTCCGCTGCATAATGAATAAATGTTTTATCTAATATAGTTTATAATATAATTTGAATGTTTTAAGTTTTCCTATAATGTTATTAAATTAAAAGATTGGTTTGCTTATTATAAACCGTGGCACTCCTGTATTCGGTATACGTATATTACAGGTGTAGTATATAGAGTGCGTATACGGGGTATAGGGATGTTACAAAAGCCTTCTTTTTTTTCTTCTTTTTTTGATGGTCTTAGAAGTATGCATCCCAGTCATCATCATCAATCAACACCTTTTCTTCATCATAGGCTATCTCAACTACCTTAGTCTTTCTTTTGTCCTTCTGCTTCTTAGTACTGGTAGATACCTCAGTAGTGTTATCCTCCAATAGCGCAGCTAGTTGACTTATCACAGTCTCAGCTAGGGCCCCTTTTAACTCATCCATCCTGGAGGTGAGGGCATCATTAACCATCTTCTAAACTTGCTCAGAATCCATTACTTTTGGTGTGAAGTTAACTAAATTTTCAATGAGCTCTGAGTCACTGACGTAGGTCAGGTTGTCGTAAGCTTTTGAATTGTTGTACTTCAAGTCTGTGAGCCATAAAGGATCAATGTTGTAATACTCTTATACTCTATGTACATACAATACATACACTCAGCATATGTAAAATACGCATATACGGTACAAAAATATCACAAACCGGTTTAATAAAAAAAATTTCAACTTTTCAAATTTAGAATCATAAATACTTTAAAATGTATATTTAATAACAAATAAAATATTATTATAAATCATAGGTGCTAAAATAAGCATTTTTCTTAAAAATCTCTTAAAAAAGTTCGCCAGAATTTTATCTGTAATTTAGACATTTTCAAATTCAACAAACAATAAACTTGGATAAAAAAAACACTCTCAAATAACCCAAAAATACATTTCATCCATCCTCCTCAATATCTCCACATTTTCTCAAAATATTTATATAGTTTTATATATCTACATATCAAAACATATGCAAAACCCACATCATAAATTTTTATCAAAAATATTCTTTTTAATTTATAACATATAAACACTGGAAACATAATATAATATACATAATCTCTAAAATGTAATAAAAGTATATACATGCTGGCAGTCGGCATTAATCTCGAAGAAGCAGCCAAAATAACTCAAGCAAACTCAAAGCTGGACCCGACCCGGTCTAGAAGAACTCTCCGGCTCTACAGGATCTACCCTGTCACATGTGCGATGAATTTAAATCGCGCTAAGCCAAAAGCTTAGTAGTACAAACTTTGATAGAAATAAAGCTCAAATGTAATGCAAATGCACAATGCATATGGATATCATATCTCATATCATTTCATTATAACATATCTTTCGATTATTACATAATTCACAATTCACATACAAGCAAACACAAGCATGGGCCCAAAAGATCTAATATGCTATTCAAATTTCAGAGTTACTATTTTGGTCCATATCGACACCCAGTGTCTAGCTCGAAGGCAAGTGACGCACAACGTCTTGCCCGAAGGTAAATTATAATGATGCCCAGCATCTAGCCCGAAGGCAAGTGACGTCCAACGTCTAGCCCGAAGGCAAATCATAGTGATGCCCAGCATCTAGCCCGAAGGAAAATAATGAGGATAACCTCATAGGCATGCCACCAAACACAGAACTTTGAAAATTGAATAACATACTAGGCACATAATTAATTCACATTTCTTATTATTAATCTCTTTCTCATTTTCTCATAAAGCTAGGCACATTGCCTCATTTTTTTAATTTTCTCATTTCATATCATTTTCTCGCTTTTCTCATTTTTCTCATTTCATATTATTTTCTCATTTTTTCATTTTTCTCACTTTTCTCATTTATATCAATATCAATTCATCACATTTCATCATATTATCACATTGCATCACATTTTACGTTAAATCTCATTACCCAAATATTTTGGGTAATTTCACATAATCCATATATGATTCATATTTTATGCACATTAGCTATTACCAATGGCTTTTTAACAATGCCCTAAATACATACACCACAAATGGCATTACCCAAATACTTTAGCTCATTTTCACATAATACACATATTTCACAATTTACACAATTTAGCCATTAATAATAGCTTTTCACAATGTATTTAACACATATATGATATGTATTAAGTAGCTTAACATATTTTTTAATCCAAAATGTGTTTAGCCCAATGTAATGCAAATATAACCAATTCATCCAAGGTTTGTACTTACCTCAAAGAGCAACCAAGAATAAGCTCAAACAACCTCCAATCTTTCTCTTTCCACTTGCCCTTCAACACTTGGATAGGGCAAATCAACTATCCTCAATACCTAAACCAAATGTGATCATAAATAATCATTTAGTATCACATTCTAAGGCATTTCCAATCTTAATCCATAATTAAACACCATCCAAGCAATAATCTCAAAGTTAAGTCTAATCTCATTTTAACTTTGGAATTCCATACTGACCCATTCAATTTGATAATTTTAAGTTTATATATATTATTAAAAATATATTTTAACACATTTAAATCAATTACATTATAAAAACACTCGCTTAGGACCAAAATTCTAAAATGGCATAACCTTCTCCCATTGAAGTTTTTCCGTCCCAATCCATTTATCATTTCAAGCTTATATTCATCACTTTTAACACTAAACAACACACTTAAACCAATAAAATTAAACAATTCTACAACTTTGGAAAAATCACTTTTCCAAAACCCTAAATCACACTTCCATTCTCAAACTCCAATCAAACTCAACCAAATCCAATATTTGACTTTAAAATACTTGTTTATGCATCAAAACAACTCATTTGGAATCAATTTGTACAATTGAAAACCATGATTTCAAAACTCCAAAATTTACAAAACCTTAAATTCTCTCTCTTCACCAATCTTACCCAAACTCAACCATTTCTTCAATCCAACCTTAAAATTATTGTTAACTACCTAAAATAACATCATACACACAAATTCTAATAATTATAACATACTACTTCAAAATTCAAAATCACAGATAATCATAATTTTCATGGAAATCCAAAGAAAAAGCTAAAGAACTTACTTTTTCAAGTGGAAATCACTAAAAATCCTTTTTGAACCTTTGGAGTCCTTCAATTTTGAAAGCTTGGAAGATCAAAATCCTTGAGCAATACTCCCATGGTGGTTTGTCCTTGATGATGAAGAAGAAGAAATGAAGACAACCTTTACTTTCTCTTTCCTTTCATCTTTTAATTTCAACCATATATATATATTATTTAATTTAATAATTAATTATTTAATTATTTATTTAATAAATTATAAGTCCAAAAATCTCTCTTCCATTCAAAAATTATTTATTTTTAAATTAATTTAATAATTTTAAATTTCTAAGATTTAATTACCAAAATACCATTTTTACTTTGACTTTTGACTTTTTTTAAAAAAAGTGTTAACTTTTTTGTCGACTTTTATATGTTATATATATTTTGTATATATATCACATATATATTTTACTTTTTTATTTAAGAATCCTTCATTTTTTATTTAAAATTATTTATTTAATTTATCCAATTAAATTATAATTTATTTTATGTAATTTTCCAAAAATTAGAAATTTTTCAAAAATAATTTTTAGATATTAAAAATGTGATGTAATACAATGCATGTATACATTTATACATATGTAACAATCAAATAAAAAGGGTTAGGGCATCCCTTCTAACCTTATATCTCCCATACACGAGTGGTGTCTCTTTTCATAGGTATTATGGTTAACAAAAATATCATCAGGGGATATTTTTGTTTTTGAAAGAATCACTTAGACCAATTAATTGATAGTTGTATTTTCAAATATAGTAATCAGTCTATGATAAGTTCCACTAATTAAGCCATAATTCATTGGATCAATTGAAAAAATAGCCTCTCTGCTATATTTTAGATTAAAACTAAGTTAAAGAGTTTATCATAAATAGACTTCTCATTTGAAAAGGTAACTAATAATATATGCCACAAACAAGCCCACAACTAACAAGTCTTGGTATAAATATCGCTCATAATTGATCTTAATATTTCATAATTGACCCAACTAGTTACAAGCTCATTCAAGAAAAGGTTTTAACTTTCAAAGTGTGATAAAAGCTTAATTTGGGTCATGAAGTGAGAAATGGTTTTAAGCCCAACTTTGAAAATATTCTAAAGCCCATTGTAAAAAGTTTATTGCAAAAATGACGATATGTTGTAGGAGATTTATTGAAACCATTGAATTCAAAATATGGTAAGGTAGCTCCTGGATGGGGAACCACTCCTTTGATGGGTGTCGTAATGGCTCTATTTTTGGTATTTCTATCTATTATTTTAGATATTTATAATTCTTCCATTTTACTAGATGAAATTTCAATGAATTAGATTTACAAGAACCGTAACTCCAGGCTTCGTACTTGGGCTATAAGGTAGAAAATTTTTGACCCATCTTAAAAAAAGTTTTTATACCCAAAGTTCATCTTGATAAGTTTGAAAATAATTTTGATCTTTTGGGCTTAAAAGAGTAAAATTATTTTGGGCTTACACTATAATTAGGTCACATAAGAAAAAAACAACCAAATAGACTATAACCTAAACCAAGATATGTTAATCATATTCAAACAGCAACCATTTAGGGTAAACCTAAGAAATGTTACAAGCCCAACTACATGGGCTTTAGTATTTTGGATAAAAAGCTTAGGTTTACACAACAAGTATATACCAAAAGGTACAAGACTGTCAGTGGTTATACAGTGCTCGATCTCCATACCATGAGTGAAATTATGGTATCCCTTACATGCAGATAACACAAGTTCCACAAGGAATCCTAACTTACGCATACAATACAATTCTAAGTGATGCAATGAATAATATCATAACAAATAAAATAATATAAAGGCCAACGGAATCAACTTCTCTTATCCCAATGGAGTCGCCACTATAAGCTGGGATTTTTGCCCCTTCTGATGAAATAGTTCTTGCGACTTTGGCAATGTTGGGCTCTAGGCCTTTGAGAATATGGGCCTAAACCTAGAGAATAAAAGTTGCCACCTGGGTGGACCAATAAGAAAATAGAAGGGGTGGATGACTCAATTCATAAGGAATCTCCAACCCCTACTGAGTTTGAAAAGTTGAATATACATGAGGAAGGTGAAAGTGGCCCAGCACCCTCCATAAGACTCGGTTCATTGGAACTGGCCTCCTTTTCAAGTATAAATATTATTAAATTTTTATTTTATTATGATACTACTCATGTTACATGCAATTATTAAAATAAACGAACATAATATTATTAATCAAACAACCAAATAAAGTGGACATCATTATAATATAGAAACATGCCCTTACAATATTCAAAATCCGTAAAAATAGATACCCATATAAAGTGGAAACGTATCCTTACAAATGTCCCAAAAACAAATACAAAATAAACAACTTATACAAATAAGGCACCCACAAGTGAAAATATGTTTATTACAACTTAAAGGTCCAAATAATAAGTAAGCAATTAAAATCCACAAAAATAATCATCATACACATAAACAATTACTAAATTAATGAAATTAGGGTTCATCATGCAATTAGGGTTTTGAATTTACAAAATTAGGGTTAATCATGTAATTGGGGTCTTGGATTTACAAAATTAGGATTAATCATGCAATTAGGGTTTGGATTTACAAAATTAGGATTTTGGTGATAAAATTAAGGTTTAATCCTAAAACTAGAGTTTTGGTGATACAATTAGTGTTTAATCCTAAAACTAGGATTTTAATTATTAAATTAGGTTTTTAATCATACAATTAGGTTTTAGATTGCAATTTAAACATAATCAAAGCAATAAACTAAAACACAATAATTTACAAGATTTAAACAAAGATGATACTTAATTGAATTAAATAGATTCAGTTAAGGGAGGTCATACCTACGATGTAAGTTTTTGCCAAATAAAAGTCACTGAACCAAGCCTTATTGGATGAACCACACAACTCCTTAGCCTTGGATGGTTTTGATGGGTTTGGATCAATGGGGTTTTGTCTACTGTCTCTGGCTTTTATTTCTTTTTGCTCTCTGTCTCTCTCATTCTTTTATTTATGAGTTGCTGTATGTTAATACCTCCTAATTACTCCTTGTTAATTGCTTTTTATAGCCAAAATTAGGACAATGTTAGGTTTAATATTAATTAAACAGTCCTGATTGTATTAGAAAAGCCTTTGTTTATCTGAATCAATCTAAGTTTAAGTATAATTACGACATTTAAAGAGCTAAATTGACCATGGTTTAATGCTTATGGCGAATTGGCCATGAGCCATGGCCAATTTGTCATGACTTCTAGGGCCGATTCAGTAATTTAGCTTTTTAAATCAAACCGAACTCGATTTGGACTTTTTAATTGGAACTAAATTTGATTTGAGCCTTTTAATTAGGACTAAATTCATTTAGGACCTAAATTAAGGGTCTACATATGTAAGAAAAATATAGAATAAATTTGTTAATGTATTATAGATATTTTGTGTGTTAGATATGTATGCCCTAGAGACAAGCATATTAAGTTGTAATATGTACATTACATTCATTTATATTAATAAATTTAGGCATCGTTTATTATTTAGTACTCATGTGATGCATATAATTGATCATATATCTTAAACCATTTAATAAAGTCTCTAGTATAAAAGACAGTATAAGAAAAATCGTGATGAGAGGAAAAATCATGATGAGATCATGATATGAGATTCTTATTACATACAAATGTGTTTATGCTAAAATTATCCTTAGTCATAAAATTTACAAGATATGTCATTATTAATACGGATAGACTAGCACATGTTATACTTCTTGATTTGATCAAATAGTTGTTCTCATAAGTTGTAGGCATGGTGATGCTTAGAGTAAGTATGTGGATGCTTGTTGGAAGAACAAGTTCATTGGATGGCTCAACTATGAGATAATCACATGGATTTCTATTCAATGGTAGTAATCTTATCTCATCATAGTAGTTGTGCAAATATCTATGCACTTAAGGTCTCCAAGGCATGTTGGATATCAAGTGTTATACTTTAATCTCATTCCTTATTATCTCATGAGAAATCGCTCATAGAGTGGTCATTAGGTATTGTATGAGGTATTTGAAGATAGTTGAGAAATCAATAAAGGATACATTACTCTTGATAGAAGGAAAGTATATCTCACGGCCTCTTTGTTGCACTCGAATTATCTCTACCACAAAGCATCACTCGCAAGTATACGAGGTAGCTGTAGCAAAGGTGATCGCCCCAAGGTCGTCTCACAAGGAAGCTAAAGTAGCTAATTGATTATCAGATTATAAATAACAAGTAATGAAGAAATTTAAATTGCTAACAATTAATAAAGACAGATTGATTGGAATTTAGAACAATAAAAGTAAATTGAGCTAATATTTTGATTCACTTAAAAGAAGGGTCTAGGGTTTGCACTTCTCTACTACTTATATATATGAACGGTTATTCCTCTCAACCAATTTAATTTCAAAGATTAAATCTCAAGCAACTTAATTAATTGAGTCAAGGAAATAAGCTCTCGCATTCAAACCTCTTTCAACTAATCTTATTACAATTGAAATAATCTTTTCCTAGGTTATATCTCTAATTCACCTAAGTCCCTAATTGAATTGTTCCAGCATTAGACTTCATCTCACAATCCTTCATCTAATACCTTAAAACACATAATTGGTGGCCAATCAATTATATATTAACAATAATCCATTCAATCAAGGCTAAAGAAATAATTAAGTTAAGAGTAATAACCAATTCATACAATCATAGCAGATCCATACAAACCCTAGACTATATCAAATTAGTTCATAATACTATCAAACATACTCATCTCATTAATATTCAAAGAAATCAATTTAGACATGATAATATCCATAAATACAATTCCAATGGAAATAAAGAGATAAAGTTCGAGAACAAAACCAAGTTACAAACTTCTTGAAGCTTCTGAAGAATCTCTTGTTCAAATCTTGCAAGAAGAATGTATCAATGGCTAGAACAAATCTAATCTATCTAGTTTTAATCCAAAGTATAATCAAAAATCAAAGAAAATCTAATCTCCGCTTAAAAATCCACGTTGTCTTTGGACCATGAGAGACACGGCCAAGTTGGATGAGACACGACCGTGTTGGAGGTGCATTGGAGGGACACGGCCACAAGCTTGGCCGTGTCCCTTGCTTGTGTTCACTTCTGTGAGAGTTTCCTCTTTTCTTCTTTGGTGTGATTGAGTGACACGGCCGTGTTGGAGATCTCTAGGCCGTGTTGGACAATTTTGGAGGGACACGGCCACAAGCTTGGTCGTGTCCCTTGCTTGTGTCTTCTACTGTGTCTTGTGGCTTCTCCTTAGCTAGGTATGGGACACGGCCAGTGGCCTGGCCGTGTCCTCTGCATGTGTCAGCTACTGTCGATTTTTTCCTTCTTCTTGGTTCCTTGGCTTTTTAACCTAAAACAAAACTTGAAACAAACTTTAAACAAGAAGTAAATAAACAATAACCAACAAAACATAAACACCGTACTAAAAACTAGATCAAAAACGACATAAACACTGAAATAAACTAAAACTACCAAAATTAATGAAACACTAAATAAACCGATTAAAACTACCAAAATACCTAAATAAAACAATAATTATCATAATAAATAAGACACAAATCTATAACAAAAACTAATAAAACAACTACCCCACACTTAAAACTTTGCTTGTCCTCAAGCAAATTCACATAGCATAAATTAAAAACTCAAACAACCTTAACTATAATTCCAGTATATAAGATGAAATCCTTTAAGACTCAGCCATAAATAATTGCAATTTCCTTCAATCAAGATTTTCTTAACTCATTCATTAATCCAGACATACAAATCTCATCTCTCATCTAAGTGTTTCACTCGATTCAAAGGTTAATTCACTCAAACCACTCATGACTGCATACTACCATAAACTTGCTTAATTATCCAATCTCCCTCACTGATTTTCTCAAAAAATAATCCGAATGTCTTTTATTTGGATGTAATGGGGCTAAGGTGCAGGTGTGAGAAAAGACATTTTAGCTGGAGCATCAAGAAATGGAGTATCTAAATTAGACAATACTCATGCTAAGAAACTCATAACTCCCTCAAATGGCATACTCACCAATCCCTTGATACATTCACATACTTGCATACTTCAAGAAAAATACATGAGTCAACATTCCTCTAATGTAGAAATTATATGAATTTTGTATATATATATATCTTTTTTATTTTCTCTTTTTCTTTTTCTTTTATTTTTATCATCATTTTATATATATATACAAAATATAAACTTGCATGGAACATCTAGCTTAAAATGTAGAGGAAAAGAATAATAAACTCTTAGTCAAATACAATGTGTACAGTATGCATTTCAACCCCAAATAGCAATACCATTATATATATATATATATTTACTAGCTTACCCCACACTTTTGAATTAGACCACCCTATTGTCATATCATAAGAACTCCATTCCTTAATGCAGATATGATGATAATAAGAGAAAGTTGAGTTGTGAATTGTGTTGATCAAACAAGAAAAGGTCAAAGGCTCAACTTGGCTCACTAAGGAATTCAATATTAAGGGATGTCTTTTTAAGCTAAAGGGCTAGCCTAATTTGCCTTCATCATTTTAAAACTTGAGATGAAATCATAATGTGAGTTCAATTAGTATGCAAAAGCAAGCTCTAGAGATGCAAAATCATGAAGGTGCACACTTAAGAAAAGAAAATCAATTGACAATAATATTTAATCTATAAGGCTCAAAACTCACAAAGGTGGGTTCACAAAGATTTATATGTCATGAATTGCAGAATATGAAAATTGATCCTGAATGAATTCAAATGCTAATCTCTATGTTGATACTAAAGTCTCAACTATAATGCTAGAATCACAGAAAAGTCAATAAGATTTCAACAATTATGCCATGCACAACACACAATAAAACACACCAAGACAAACAAAACAAAAATTAAAGAAAAGCTAAAAGATTACCCCCACACTTTTGAATTTACATTGTCCTCAATGGAAAAACAAGAATAATAAAGAAAAATAGTTAAAGGACAACCTGTCTTCCATCGTACCCTGGTGAGGCAAAACCCTAACTTTTCATCACAAACACAAATGTTCAAAAACAAAGTACAATATATAAAAATAAAATATCCAAAATATAAAATGTTAACATTAAAAACAAAAACGAAAAATAATAACAAAAATACACTAAACACAATAAAGCAAGGAACTCAAAATCTACGGTGAAGGCGGATGTGAAGATGAAGCAGCCGAGGGATGGAGACTCAAGATCTTGGCAAGGTTGCTATTAATCTGATCCAACTGTTGCAAAACCTCAGCATGATTACGGTCCACCTTGCCCTCTAGTCGATCTACCTTGCCCTCCAAGGCCTCAATCCTAATAAGTACCTCTTGATTATCCGAGACCGGAGCATCCTCATCTAGATCAAGAGAATCCAAGTCGGACTCCTCTTGAACCCGTGCTCTCTTCTGCCTGTCCCCCGGTGCTTCTGGCTTAGTTGAAGCCATCATATAAGCCCCTCTTCTGTGCACCACCATATACATCTTCTCTAGTGTAGCTAAATCCAAAGAGTCATTACCCAAAATTCTAGTCATGAGACTGGTACTCGGGTCAAAATCATCAATAAGGGCTACTGCTAATGTGGTAATCAATCCTCCAATACAAATTGGCCCCCTCCTTTTATTGGCCACACTATCAAAAACATCGGCTAACCAATAGCCGGAACTAATGGGCACGGCATTGTACAATCCAAGAAAAAGAGCTCACTCAATTCCACTACACCCGGGCTCTCCTTCCTAGCAAAGAATCTGCAGGACATAAAACGATGCAAATACCTCAAAGCGGGATTGCTCAATTTAGATGCTTTGGCCGATTTGGCCACATAAGTCCCCGAGCCTAATGCTCCCCAAGCAAATTATTGTTTAAACTCTTTAGGTACCAACCTTTCCCCATGTTGATGGAAACCATATATAGCATTCAATTGTTCAATATTAATCACCAATGATTTCCCAAGCAATTTAAAACTCATCCTAGAGCAAATTTTTAGTTCATCTCTTTCAACCTTAAGAGATGTCAAAAATTCCAAAGTCAGCTCTTGAAACTGCAAAGGTCGCAAGGAGACTAGGTTCTCCCACCCAAGAATTTGCACATAACGATAAAAATTAGTCCTAATTTGCAGAGCATCAAGGGATTCATCATTAACATACCTCGTCGGGAAGAAACCCCGAGCCAAAAGATTCGCTCTCTTCAAAGATGAAAACGATGAAGATGAAGAAGCCCCTTCAGTTGTAGGTCTCTTCTTCTTACGGTGTGAAACTATCTTTGTTCTTGGCATCTTGCAAAATCTGAAAAATTTAACACCAAAACTTGATTAAATCGATCTTTTGTTAGAGAAGAAGAAGTTTTAACAGATTAATTCTAGTTTTGGTGAAGAAAATTGAGCTTTAATGGAGGTTTTGGAGCTTGTAAGCACAAGTAATGGAGGTTGCGAGAGAGAGAAAATGAGAGAGCGAGAGAGAGAACAGAAAGAAAATTAGGGATTGAATGGACAAAACTGTACAAAATCATGTTTTTAAAGTGAAGAGACACGGCCAAGTTGGGGTGAACACGGCCGTGTCTTGTGTGTTTTGAGGGACACGGCCAGTGACTTGGCCGTGTCCTAAGGGCGTGTCACATACTGTAAGAAAAGATGCAAAATAAAAAATAAAGAACAATTTGGTGAAGCTTGGCCGTGTCCCATGTGACACGGCCAAGGGACACGGCCAAGTTCCTTGGCCGTGTCACCCACTGTGACAATTGTGCAAAAATAAAGTAAAACCAATTTTTTTTGTTGAGGCTTGGCCATGTCCCATGTGACACGACCAAGGGACACGGCCAAGCTCCTTGGTCATGTCTCCTACTGCCACTTTTAACTTTATTTATTTATTTATATCACCAAATCTCAAAGAAATTGCAAACTCTTCTTCGATCCACCCTGAAACACTTTAGAAATAGAAAAACCGATCAAAGCACCCATTCCATTTATTTAAACAAACATAAAATCAAAATTGCAAAATTTAAAATTATAACTATGAAAAAGAAATTCAAACCGATGGGTTGCCTCCCATTTAGCGCTTCTTTAATGTCATAAAGCTGGACATCACTGCAAGACTTAGGGATCGTGGATCAAAGTGTTGTCAGTGATCCTCACTTCTTGAAATCCTCCTTTATATGGTTTAACTCTCTGTCCATTTACTTTAAAAATCTTATTTGTTCGAGAGTTAAGCAATTCAATGACACCAGAAGGACATACCTTAGTTATCTCGAAAGGACCACTCCATCGAGACTTGAGTTTACCTGGAAATAGACGGAGTCGAGAATTAAAATGTAAAACTTTCATACCTGGACTCAATGTCTTTCGCACTATAATTCTGTCATGAAGTGCTTTAGTGCGATCCTTGTAAATCCTCGATCTTTCATATGCCTTTGGGTTAAGGCACCTTTGAGTCTCCCTCACTGGTTTAGCCCCCTCTTCTAAGGTCATTGTCAGCTCCAATTTATCGGAGGAACCTGTCTGCAAGAAAACATCTGAAACAACTGCGTCAACACAATTAATTAAAGAACAATACTCATATAAAGTAGTTGTAGGAATGGGAGAAGTGTTAAAAATAGAAAATTCAACTGTTTGTCCTAAGACAGTCATTGTCAATTTACCATTTTTAACATCTATCAAGGTGTTGGTAGTCGCCATAAAAGGCCTACCCAGCAAAATAGTGTGTGCTGATGGTGTAGGGTTACTTCCTTCCATGTCAAGAACTATAAAATCCATAGGTACTATTAACCCTGCAACCTTAACTAACACATCTTCTATAACCCCTTTCGGGAATCTAAGAGATCTATCAGCTAATTGCAACACCATTTTGGTTGGTTTAAGTTCCCCTAGTTCTAATTCTTTATATACAAAATAAGGCATCAAATTTACATTGGCTCCTAGATCACACATGCCATCAGTCCCCTTTCCATTCCCCACAGTAATTTGAATTATAAAGCTACCAGGATCCTTTAGCTTGGGAGGTAGTTTATGCTGCAGAACAGCACTAGCTACCTCTGAAACTATCACCTTTTCATTCAGCTCATACCTCTTTCTCTTGGTGATCAGCTCTTTGAAGAATTTGGCATAAGCCGGCATGTTCTTTATTGCTTCAAGTAAAGGTAAGTTAATACTTACCTTGGACAGCATGTTGAAGATGTTAGAAAATTGCTTATCTTTTATATCATCCTTCAACCTGCTGGGGAATGGTATAGGTGGCCGGTATGGATTGCTTGCCTTATGTAAATCTGTTGAAGAAGATTTCTTCGTTGATCTTTCTCCAGCACCTTTGTTCTCTGGTTCTCCTTCCTTCTTGTTCTCTTGGTCACCTGCATTCACATAATTATTTTCAACATTATTGTTAATGACCTTACCACTTCTAAGAACAGTCACTTATTGTGCCTGCTCAGGTTGACTTGAGAACTTCCCCTTTTGTTGAATCTGCATCTGTTGTGCATGTTGTCCCACTTGAGTCTCCACTTTCTTAAAAGATGCTTCTAATGAATCCAATCTCTTGTTGGTCATCTCTTGATTTTTAGCACTGACTTGGATGAAAGCTTGTAAACTTTCCTCCAAACTCTCTATCTTAGACTGCCCTTGATTTGAGGATTGGCCCTGCTGTTGGTTTTGTCTCTGGAGCAAATGGAAAGGCTGTTGAGAATTATTTGTTACCCAGGAAAAATTAGGATGATTCCGCCAACCAGGATTATAAGAATTTGAGTGAGGATCATTCCGGGCCCTTAGTTGAAATCCCCCCATAGCATTGACTTGCTCAGCTTCATTACCAAAAGACCCATATGCAGAGAGGCATATATTTGCTCCATGCCCGAAAGCCCTACAGATTCCACACACTTCTTGAGTAGATGAAGAAACACTGTTCTTCATGTTCAGCATCTGCACTTGCCTTGTCAACTCAGCTATCTGATTGACCATCTCACTATCGGCTTCCAGTTGATTCACCCCTTTACTTCTTCCTCTTACACTTTTCTGTTGAGAATTAGTTCCCAACATCTCAAAGATCTCATAAGTTTCATCAGTTGTCTTTTCTCCATAGCTCCCCAGTTGTGTTATCAACAGTGTTCTGAAATTGCTGGGTTAGACCATCGTAGAAAAACTGATTAAGAAGTTGAAGTGGGTAGTGATGATGTGGACACTGGATCAATAACATTTTAAATCTGTCCCAAGCCTCATGAAATGGCTCTCCTTCAAATTGAGAGAATGTAGCAATCTTCCCTCTCAATTCAGCTGTCTTCTGATGTGAATAAAACTTGCCCATAAACTTGTTATAAACTTGCTCCCAAGTTGTCAAAGAATTTTTGGGCAACATCATTAACCAACTCTTAGCTCTATCCTTCAATGTATACGGGAAATATCTCATCCTCAACTGATCTTCTGTTAGTCCTCCCAATGGAAAAGTGTTGAGGGTAGAATAAAAATCCCGAATAAAGTTCAAAGGATCTTCATTTGAAACTCCATAGAATGATAGCAGCATGTTGTAATGAATGTTCTTCAATTCATAGTTTCTTGCTGCATCTGTCAATCTTATACAAGATGTGGAAGTTCCAATGACAGGTCTAGCAAAATCTCTCATAGTCCTTTGTCTTTCTTTTGCCATTTTAACAGATTGTGCAGATTCCGACTCAAAATCAGAAGTGTCCTCCTCTGAAGTATCAAATCCGGTGTACAGTTCAAACTCTTCCCTGCTCCTTTTCACTCTCTGAATTTCTGGAATGACTGGGTATAGCTCTCCTCCAAGTGATCTCCTGCCTTGCATAAACAAAATTTCTAGAACAAGAAATTATTAAAAGCAAAAGACAAAATAAAATCAAAAGTAAACAATGAAAAATAATCTAAAGTATTTTTGCCTAATAAAGAATTACGCTAATTAGCTTCCCCGGCAGCGGCGCAAAAAACTTGTTGTGCTCAAATTAACTCTACCACAAAGCGTCACTCACATGTATACGAGGTAGCTGTAGCAAAGGTGATCGCCCCAAGGTCGTCTCACAAGGAAGCTAAAGTAGCTAATTGATTATCAGATTATAAATAACAAGTAATAAAAAAATTTAAATTGCTAACAGTTAATAAAGACAGATTGATTGGAATTTAGAACAATAAAAGTAAATTGAGCTAATGTTTTGATTCACTTAAAAGAAGGGTCTAGGATTTGCACTTCTCTACTACTTATATATATGAACGGTTATTCCTCTCAACCAATTTAATTTCAAAGATTAAATCTCAAGCAACTTAATTAATTGAGTCAAGGAAATAAGCTCTCGCATTCAAACCTCTTTCAACTAATCTTGTTACAATTGAAATAATCTTTTCCTAGGTTATATCTCTAATTCACCAAAGTCCCTAATTGAATTGTTCCAGCATTAGACTTCATCTCTCAATCCTTCATCTAATACCTTAAAACACATAATTGGTGGCCAATCAATTATATATTAACAATAATCCATTCAATCAAGGCTAAAGAAATAATTAAGTTAAGAGTAATAACCAATTCATACAATCATAGCAGATCCATACAAATCCTAAACTAGATCAAATTAGTTCATAATACTATCAAACATACTCATCTCATTAATATTCAAAGAAATCAATTTAGACATGATAATATCCATAAATATAATTCCAATGGAAATAAAGAGATAAAGTTCGAGAACAAAACCAAGTTACAAACTCCTTGAAGCTTCTGAAGAATCTCTTGTTCAAATCTTGCAAGAAGAATGTATCAATGGCTAGAACAAATCTAATCTAGCTAGTTTTAATCCAAAGTATAATAAAAAATCAAAGAAAATAAGATATCAAACCCTAAACTCTCTTTGACGGCTCAATTCAATCTCAAACTCGCAACAAAACTGGAAACCCTAACTTTTTTAATATTTATATGAATCCTCCGCTTAAAAATCCGCGTTGTCTTTGGTTCATGAGAGACACGGCCAAGTTGGATGAGACACGGCCGTGTTGGAGGTGCATTGGAGGGACACGACTACAAGCTTGGCCGTGTCTCTTGCTTGTGTTCGCTTCTGTGAGAGTTTCTTCTTTTCTTCTTTGGTGTGATTGAGTGACACGGCCGTGTTGGAGGTCTCTAGGCCGTGTTGGACAATTTTGGAGGGACATGGCCACAAGCTTGGCCGTGTCCCTTGCTTGTGTCTTCTACTGTGTCTTGTGGCTTCTCCTTAGCTAGGTATGGGACACGGCCAGTGGCTTGGCCGTGTCCTCTGCATGTGTCAGCTACTGTCGATTTTTTCCTTCTTCTTGGTTCCTTGGCTTTATAACCTAAAACAAAACTTGAAACAAACTTTAAACAAGAAGTAAATAAACAATAACCAACAAAACATAAACACCGTACTAAAAACTAGATCAAAAACGACATAAACACTGAAATAAACTAAAACTACCAAAATTAATGAAACACTAAATAAACCGATTAAAACTACCAAAATACCTAAATAAAACAATAATTATCATAATAAATAAGACACAAATCTATAACAAAAACTAATAAAACACTCTTGTATGAAGGCATTACTATAGAAATCCTTGGCCAAGGTGCATGGATCTTTGAGAGAGTCTAAAAGATGCCTTTATAGAGTAATGGGCTTCAGAAACAATAACTAATAAATTCGAGCTAGGTGTGACATAGTTAATCTAGTGGGAGTTGACAAAAAATCCATAATATGAACCGAATAAGATAGAGTATGATTTAAGGAGTTTATTGCATGGTAACTATTTATGAAAATATTGAAGTTAAACCACTTTGACTTTCTTAACACTTGGGTAGTCATGATGCACTACTAGAAATCAATCTTGGTCTGCTTAATATCGATTAGTTGATTAAAGAAACAATCATAAATGAAGAGTTTATTTGACGAAACCTTAATTTTAATTAACGGTAAAATCAATTTTTAGCTACCAATGTGTTTGGGAGCTTAACAGGTCACACAATAAAAGGGTTCGGAATTAATTAGATTAGCTTTAATATATTATGAGATAATATATTTAATGGTTTGGATCCATTAAGGAAGAAGAAAAAGGGTTTATTAGCTATTGGGCTAAGTTGAGCCCATTTGGGCCTAACAAGCTATTAAGTTTAAAAATCCTAGCTAATATAAACCCTAGTAAGACCATAAAAGATACAAATATTATCTTAAAAGATGGGTGCCTATCTTTGCCTCCTAACCAAAAGAAGATAAGAAAGAGTTTCTTCTTCTTCTTAGGTTTTCTTCTTCTTCTTCTATAGAGTGTCTCTTCCTTACTAGAACAAAGGCTCATTCTAAGTCCCTTCTTTGAAATAGGAGATTAATTCTTTCATTGTGTAGATACTATTAGAGACAATCCTACCCTTGGACTATTGTGGTTTGCGACAACCCAATAAGAGGATAAGGTAAAGAATTTGTGAAAAACTCTTAGGTATAATCTTTAAACCTTGTATGTTCTTCTTTTAATTCGATTTTAATCAACATGGGATGATCTAGAGTTTAAAATTTTTTGATTTTTCGCTGTGTATCGGCTACAATTTTTGTTTATACATGCTTTATAATTCCCAACAATGTGGATATTGTGTATAAGTAAAATAGTAATGTATTATATATTATGTGTGTTGGAAGAAAACAAAATAAAAATGTTATTGTAATATTGATGTATTGTATATATTATATGTGTTAGAAGAACACAAAATAAAACTGTTGATGTATATTAGATTTATCGTAAATGTTTTTTATGTATTGTACATGTGTATATATTGTATATTTGCAAGGATATGATATAAAAAAAATTATGGATAAAATAACATAAAAATAAAATAGAAAAAAAAGAAGCAAATATTAACATAATTCTTGACATTAAGAAGAGTTGGCTATTAACAATGTTAACAGCTGAAAGGTAAAAGTGAAAAAAAAATCAATAAAAAATAAATAGTATAATTAAAAAATAAAAATTTTCATAGTATATTTAAAAAGAAAAATTGAAAAAGAAATAAGGGGTGTAAATTTCTCTGTTACATGCGTGGAAGGAGCCGAATAGAACCCATGGCCTAAAAGCCCATAACCTGATACTTTGCTCCTTGCGGATGATATATATCAGTGCAGGCACATGAGGAATCACTACGTTTGCCTGTGAAGTTGGAATGAGAAAAGATGTGACCTTGAGACTTTCGGTATTTGAACAGAAAGTTCATGTCCGAGGATCCATAATTTTTATTATAAATGGGCAAAGGCCAATGTTTTTGCACACAAATAGCTGCAACAATTTAGGTGGAGTTATTTGTGTCCGCTTTCTTTAATGTTAAAATGAGATTATTTTAATGATAACAAAACTCAAAATCAAAGTTAGATTCTTAATAAGTGTCGAATTTGAATCTTAGGCATATTCCCTCCCTACAATGTAACTAATAAATAAATAAAGAAAAAGAAAAATCAAAATCAAAATTATATGCATTTTGTATTTCAAATAATCTAAGTTGCAAGTTTTATCTTATAAGCATGAAGCAAAAAAATTTCATGGCAGATCCTCTACAGCTCGGCCGTCAATAGTGATGTACAATTATTTGATTTAAACTATTAAACTAATGTAATTTGATTTGATTTACTCTTTAAAATAATTTAATTTTGCTTTTGTTCTGGCTTATACTTACAGCAAATGTATTTTTTCTTTCACTAATTGGGATCAAAAAATATTAAGTAATTTAATTTGATTTAATCTTCTGAATGATTTGATTTGGTTTGAAAACTATATCATTGATCAACATGCTTTTGTTCTAGCATTTAATATAGTGAATTCGTCTTCTTTAAATGCTTTTTGTTTGCAACAGATACTTCTCTCTCATAATGATTTAATTATTATTAAAATGCATTACATTATTTATGTTTAATATTTTACAATAACATCATACTATTAATACAATATGATCAAAACATTTTGCAAATCAAATCGAATTATTTTTTTTTTGTTACAATTTTATTTAATTTGGTTTCTATAGGTAAACAATTTTACAAAGCAGCTATTTGGTTTCAGCGCACCCCCCTAATCATCACACTGCAACTCAAGGAACGTGGTTTGGAAGCTCGAGGTCAGATTTGCTAAGGTACCAATTAAGTACATGTGTTTTTATCATCTCAAAAAATTGTCAAAATACCACAAAAAATTTTGCTTTTCAGTTTTCAGCTCCTTTCTTGAAGGTAAAATTTTTTATTATAGGACAACATAAACTAAAAACAGAAATGACCCCATGACCAGATAATCTATCATCAATAATTCCGCTCTATTTCTCCCAACCTAGTACGGGTAACGCAACAACATGATCTAAATTCAACTTTTACAGGTCTTATAATTGCAAAGTGCACAAAGAAACCATATCGTACATCTCAATATACATAGAATCGCCTCTCTTCTTTTCTACCCAAAAAGGAAAAGATGGAAGAGTTCAATATACTCCAAATTCCAAGCAAGTGTAATTGTACAATTGCAGTGGCATCTCAAATTTCAGGAAAACATGATAAAAGGTTTTTGACATTTGTTTCAGTCAAACTAAAGGCCACCCAGCAAAATTCAAAGCTATTCATAAATAAATCACATTATGGGTGCATGAGCAATTTACAAACAGGCAATGAAAGAATAATTGCTGATAAAAACTAAAATCCATGAAAAAGAAAGATTATATAGTCTGTACACATGCTATAAGCTATCATCTCATGTCCTGCAATGACATGCTGAACAAAGCATAAACAGAGTTTTGTATCTCATTGAGTTAAATAACAGCAGAGAGAAGCAAAGATAGCTCAAGTGAACTTACACATCTTTCCAAACAGTGAAATCAGTAGACGAACTGCTATAGCTTATCACACTATCTTGGCACCCAATAAAAAACGTACTAAGCATGGGATCTACATTTACCAAAACATGGGCAGTTCCACTTGGACTAGCTGCTACAGCAACTTCATCTGCACCAACAATCACTTCAGCATACCCTTTATTAACTATCTGGTTGTTTTCCAACTGCAATTTAATGATAAGAAAAACGTAAAGAAACTACAAGAAAGTATGACAGCTATCTGAGACATTTCTGTTCATGCATTCATCAATTCTATTTTGATTTTAGATGTCCACTCTTCTTCCTCCTTTCATTATGTGAAAAACCAATCAGCATTTTTCCAAGGGGCATAGAACAGAATAGGTTCTAATTCCATACGTTTCTGGCAAATGGAAACATAAAATCGGCATGGACCAAAAAAGCAAAAGTGCAGACACTATATCAGCACCTTCATTAATATCCTGAGAATTGGGAATCACAACATAGTGCATTCTTTATTTTATATTTTAACTTATATACTGAGAGTCTAATAAAGGTTTGAAAAAGGACCAGAGTTGCAGATTAACTACTAAAAAAAAAACCATTGCAAGACACAATCTGACACCGAAAATAATTTCACGCTGTCAAAGGACAAAGGATCAACTAGTCAGATAGGAGATAGGACAAAACTTAAGCCTGAGTAAGGAAGCAAAGATGGGAAGATTTTTTAAGCTATTTGAACATAAGCTGGTCATATTAAACAACCTTAATCCATAACACAGTTTTAGAGCAGTCTAAATGGAATTGTTCATTGCAGAGAATTGAAATCATACCCTAAACAATGTTTTGGCACCCCAAATGACAAATGTCTCATTGCAAGCACCTTCATTAATATCCTGAGAATTGGGAATCACAACATAGTGCATTCTTTATTTTATATTTTAACTTATATACTGAGAGTCTAATAAAGGTTTGAAAAAGGACCAGAGTTGCAGATTAACTACTAAAAAAAAAACCATTGCAAGACACAATCTGACACCGAAAATAATTTCACGCTGTCAAAGGACAAAGGATCAACTAGTCAGATAGGAGATAGGACAAAACTTAAGCCTGAGTAAGGAAGCAAAGATGGGAAGATTTTTTAAGCTATTTGAACATAAGCTGGTCATATTAAACAACCTTAATCCATAACACAGTTTTAGAGCAGTCTAAATGGAATTGTTCATTGCAGAGAATTGAAATCATACCCTAAACAATGTTTTGGCACCCCAAATGACAAATGTCTCATTGCAAGCACCTTCATTAATATCCTGAGAATTGGGAATCACAACATAGTGCATTCTTTATTTTATATTTTAACTTATATACTGAGAGTCTAATAAAGGTTTGAAAAAGGACCAGAGTTGCAGATTAACTACTAAAAAAAAAACCATTGCAAGACACAATCTGACACCGAAAATAATTTCACGCTATCAAAGGACAAAGGATCAACTAGTCAGATAGGAGATAGGACAAAACTTAAGCCTGAGTAAGGAAGCAAAGATGGGAAGATTTTTTAAGCTATTTGAACATAAGCTGGTCATATTAAACAACCTTAATCCATAACACAGTTTTAGAGCAGTCTAAATGGAATTGTTCATTGCAGAGAATTGAAATCATACCCTAAACAATGTTTTGGCACCCCAAATGACAAATGTCTCATTGCAAGCACCTTCATTAATATCCTGAGAATTGGGAATCACAACATAGTGCATTCTTTATTTTATATTTTAACTTATATACTGAGAGTCTAATAAAGGTTTGAAAAAGGACCAGAGTTGCAGATTAACTACTAAAAAAAAACCATTGCAAGACACAATCTGACACCGAAAATAATTTCACGCTGTCAAAGGACAAAGGATCAACTAGTCAGATAGGAGATAGGACAAAATTTAAGCCTGAGTAAGGAAGCAAAGATGGGAAGATTTTTTAAGCTATTTGAACATAAGCTGGTCATATTAAACAACCTTAATCCATAACACAGTTTTAGAGCAGTCTAAATGGAATTGTTCATTGCAGAGAATTGAAATCATACCCTAAACAATGTTTTGGCACCCCAAATGACAAATGTCTCATTGCAAGCACCTTCATTAATATCCTGAGAATTGGGAATCACAACATAGTGCATTCTTTATTTTATATTTTAAATCATATACTGAGAGTCTAATAAAGGTTTGAAAAAGGACCAGAGTTGCAGATTAACTACTAAAAAAAAAACCATTGCAAGACACAATCTGACACCGAAAATAATTTCACGCTGTCAAAGGACAAAGGATCAACTAGTCAGATAGGAGATAGGACAAAACTTAAGCCTGAGTAAGGAAGCAAAGATGGGAAGATTTTTTAAGCTATTTGAACATAAGCTGGTCATATTAAACAACCTTAATCCATAACACAGTTTTAGAGCAGTCTAAATGGAATTGTTCATTGCAGAGAATTGAAATCATACCCTAAACAATGTTTTGGCACCCCAAATGACAAATGTCTCATTGCAAGCACCTTCATTAATATCCTGAGAATTGGGAATCACAACATAGTGCATTCTTTATTTTATATTTTAACTTATATACTGAGAGTCTAATAAAGGTTTGAAAAAGGACCAGAGTTGCAGATTAACTACTAAAAAAAAAACCATTGCAAGACACAATCTGACACCGAAAATAATTTCACGCTGTCAAAGGACAAAGGATCAACTAGTCAGATAGGAGATAGGACAAAACTTAAGCCTGAGTAAGGAAGCAAAGATGGGAAGATTTTTTAAGCTATTTGAACATAAGCTGGTCATATTAAACAACCTTAATCCATAACACAGTTTTAGAGCAGTCTAAATGGAATTGTTCATTGCAGAGAATTGAAATCATACCCTAAACAATGTTTTGGCACCCCAAATGACAAATGTCTCATTGCAAGTATAGTGTCTGTGATTTCCCCTCACATTGCCAGGCCGAACTTCACCAACATGAAAAAAATCACAAGACACTGCTCCGCCTGAAGAATAAGAACTCTTAGAACCAATAAAATCAAAATTAGAAAATGAGAATTCCACAAATTTGATCTTCATGAAGCAGAATTAGAGTGTAGAATAGGAAGATAATGAAGAAACAAATAAGAAAATTTAAAATAAAAAATAAAAAATAAAACTGTGGTACACAACAAGAGGGAGATAACCTCTAATTCCATAATGATGGGCAAGAGAGATGGGGTCGAACAGCCAACCACGCTTGTCTTTGGTGATGGGAGAAGGGAACAACCCAGATTTGAATCTGACCAAATTGGCCTTATCATCTTCTTTGCTCCATATTCTCTCTTGGTTTCCACGAAGATTAGCAGCTGAAGAGAAATAGGAAGAACGTTGAAGTCTGAGAGATAGCCATGTGAGCAAGAGAAAGACTGAAAGCAAAAAAGGGAAAGCGTGTGGCTTCTTCAAGAAATACTTTATTGATGACAATCGTGACACATTTTGGAACTGAAATAAGTTCTCTAAGCTCCTCCTAGGGTTTGCCATTTCACTGTCTAATTTTCTTCCGGCTTGGACTTTAGCAATTTTTCAACTTTTAAATATATAATAATTAATATTTTCATTATCAATTTCATATATAAATAATAATAATAATTTTAATAGTATATACCAACACTCACATAAAACAAATAACATAAGACGTACGTAAGAGAGAATAAATAAATAAATAATATGTTAACTTGAAATGTGAAATAATACTTAATCACTTATAATGTGATATTTTCATAATAATATAATTAAGATTAGGGGCGGACGTAAAAACTGAAATTAGTAGGGATTTTTTGTAACACCCCCACACCCAATACATACACCACAATGTAGTATACATGTATTGAATATAGAAATGCTACGGATTTTATTAACATTCAAAACATTTTAAATAATACCATCATCTTTCTCATATACATTATAGAAAATAAGTCATCAATTTGTAATATAAAACAAAATAGATATATAAATACATTTAGTTAATACGCAGCGGAATATAGAAAACATTTACATATATGAAAGCATTTGAATACGTATTTACAATTATATATATATTTACATTATAAACCATATTTACAAAATATAAAAGAGTTATACATGATTGGCAAATCTCCTCTGATCTTTAAGTTCCCAAAATCAACTCTTCAATGTCTACTCTCACTCGGTCTAGAAGAGCTCTCGGGTTCAACTCTATCAGTTCTCTCACCTGCGCGATTAAACACTATCGCGCTAAGCCAAGGGCTTAGTAAGATAAAACATGCAATGGATATGCTTTAATGCAATACAATGTCAATTCTAATTCATATCATATATGTAACAACATAGATGCAAAGCTAATAACATACCTTTACATTTCATATGCCTCATTCGTTATTCATTTAACCATTCATGAACAACAATAAACAAATCATGACTCACATTAAACAAAGACAAGCATTGGGCCCAAGACACACTAATATGCCATTCAATTTTCAGAATTAATGCTTTGGTTTGTTATCACATTTATCAATATCATATACCCAACTAGGCTTCAAGGATTAGGTTCAACCAAGCTTCAAGGGGAGCAAAGCATGCTAAGCTTCAACCCAACTTGGCTTCAAGAACCAACCCAACCTAGCTTCAAGGGTTGTAACATCTCAATTAGGCTTCAAGGATTCAATCCAACCTAACTTCAAGAGATTGTTACTATCATTAGGCATGCCACCAATAACAAACTCTGAAAATGGAATAACACATTAGCCACACAATTCATTCATTAATCAATTATCATTATCATTTAGGCAAACATGCCTTCTTTCTTTCAATTGCATCATCATTGCCAATCACAATGGCTTTGCATCACATTTCCCATCTCAATTCATCTTATGCACATAGCATCATTGATATAGCATTTCATATCTCAATTCATATTGTGCATTTAACATTATTGGTATCACATTTCTCAATACATTATTCATAATACACATCACCATTCACAAGCCTCACAATGCACAATACATAATCTTATTCATGTAATATCATATGCATTATCTAATATGGGTTCAATTCCAATCATATAAGAAGAACCAAAACCATGTAAAAAGAACAAAGAATAAAAATAGTAACCAACATTTTTGAGGGACACGGGCAACACCACTTGAGGGACACGGCCAAGCTTGTGGCCGTGTCACTCAAACCAATTGGACAGTAAGCAACACGGGTAAGGGACACGGCCAAGCTTGTGACCGTGTCTCTCAATCCAAAACTCACAGTAGCTAACACGGTTAGGGAACACGGCCGTGTCACTCCAAAAACCAATCCAACACGCCCAAAATCCCTTGACTTGGCCGTGTCTCTCTTTCCCTTTTTGGCCGTGTCACCCAAAACCAAAACCCTAACCAAAACCAACCCTTTCTCAAATGCACTCAAACACAATATTCATCATATAACATATTTCAAATGAACATAATCAATGTTCTAAATACATATTCATCACAAGAATTACTTCACAACACATTAATATAACAATTAAACACATATCATCTCAAAACCCTAAAACCAACATCCTTCTCCATCCTTCAAAATCAACATCCACCATTCCCAACAACAACCTCTAATTAAACTCATAACTTAAAATCAATTTAACACTTGAGAACACATCATAAACACATCTCATCATCAAATCATCAAACCCTAATTAACTTCCAATACCACTTCAAAAGAATGAAAGAAATCAAAGGAAAGATCTTACCTTAGTTAAAAACTTCTTGAATCAACACTTGAACACTTAATCTTCCTTCAATTTTGAACTCAACTCATCAAGAACCTCTCTTGTCTCTTTCTTTCTCTTTGTTTATGGAGGAGCCGGCCACTTCATGAAAGAAAGAAGAAAATGATGAAGAAACAAAGTCAAACCTTCTTTAAATATCCACCATGTGATTCAATTCAAGCAATTACCAAAATGCCCTCAACCAAATAACTAACCTTTTGTCTCATATAAGCCCATTGAAGTAATTATACACTCAACACAAAAATATCTCTCTTCCTTTGACTCTTCCTTTGACCCATTTATATGTTATATATATCATCATATACACAACATATACCATTCTCTCTAAACCCTATTTCCTTTCCCAAAACACTTATACACAAGCATTCTCTTCTCAATTTCTTTTCTTATCACATAATATACATTCAATCCAATTTATAACAACAACAACAACAACAACAACAACAACAACAATATCACCAAGACTTCTAGAGCATACATGAGGATATTACAATTCTCCCCCTCTAAAAAGAAAATTTCGTCCTCGAAATTACCTGATATCAACTCTGAAACAACTGAGGATATTGTTCTCGCATGGTTTGTTCACTTTCCCAAGTTGTTTCTTCTTTTCCATGATTCTTCCACAAAATCTTCACCAATGGCACTCTCTTGTTTCTCAACTCTTTCACATCACGTGCCAAAATAGCAACTGGTTCCTCCTCAAATGTCAAATCGGGATTCACTTCAATTGACTCAATTGGCAACACATGAGATGGATCCGACCTGTATTTCCTCAACATAGAAACATGAAATACATTATGAATACGATCCAACTCAGGTGGCAAAGCGAGTCGATAAGCAACTGGCCCAATTCTTTCCAAAACTTCATATGGTCCAATAAACCGAGGACTCAATTTCCCTTTCCGACCGAACCTCAAAATTTTCTTCCAAGGAGATACCTTCAAAAATACCTTATCTCCCACATCAAACTCTATATCTCTCCTCTTCAGATCTGCATAAGACTTCTGTCGGTCTGAAGCTGCTTTCAATCTGCCTCGAATCAACTTCACTTTCTCTTCAGTTTCTTGAATCAAATCAGGCCCAATTATCTTACCTTCACCAAGTTCACTCCAACAAAGAGGTGTCCTGCACCGTCTGCCATACAATGCTTCAAACGGTGCCATACCAATGCTAGATTGGTGACTGTTGTTGTAAGCAAACTCCACAAGTGGTAAGAATCTATCCCAACTTCCAGAGAAATCAATGACACAGCTTCTCAACATATCTTCAATAATCTGTATCACCCTCTCTGACTGTCCATCCGTCTGTGGATGAAAAGCAGTGCTGAAGTGTAATCGAGAACCCAAAGCACTATGCAAACTCTTCCAAAATCTTGAAGTAAACCTGGGATCTCGATCAGACACTAAAGAAGTTGGAACCCCATGCAACTTTACAATCTCATGGATATACAGCTCAGCTAACCTTTCTAAAGAATAATCCATCCGAACCGGAAGGAAATGAGCTGTCTTAGTCAATCTATCCACAATCACCCATATGGCATCATGTTTCCTTTGTGTCAATGGCAAACCAGACACAAAATCTGTAATATCCTCATGTATGCCCTAGAAGTTTTGTTTATGTTGTTGTTGTTGTTGTTGTTGTAAATGGGATTGAATGTATATGTTATGTGATAAGAAAAGAGGTTTGAAAGAGAATGCTTGTGTATATGTGTTTTGGGAAAGAAAGAGGGTTTAGAGTAAAGTGTATATGTTGTTTATATGATAATATATATAACATATACATAAGTCAAAGGGAGAGTCAATGGAAGAGAGATATTTTTATGGGATATGTGAAATTACATATATGGGCATATAAGAGACAAAAGGTTAGTTATATGGTTGAGGGCATTTTGGTAATTGATTGGATAAAATCTCTTGGTGGAGATTTAAAGAAGAAAAGCTATTTGACTTTGTGTCTTTATCATTTTCTTCTTTCTTTCATGAAGAGGCCGGCCATCCAAGAAGAGAAAGAGCAAGAGAGGTATTCTTGATGCTTGAAGCAAATTGAAGAAGCAATCAAAGGATTTGGTTAAAGATTTGTGAAATTTCTTCATTTGAGGTAAGATCTTTTCCTTGATTTCTTCTTTTCTTTTGAAGGGGTGTTTGAAGTGAATTAGGGTTTGTAGGATTTGATGATGAGATGTGTTTATGATGTGTTTTAAAGTGTTAAAGTGATTTTAAGTTAAAAGGTTACATAGGTGTTGTTGTGGAAAGTGGTAGATGTTGATTTTGAAAGATTATGAATGATGTTGGATTTTAGGGTTTTGAAATGGTATTTGTTTAAATGTAATATTAATGTATTGTGAAGTGGTTTTTGTGATGAATATGTGTTTAGAACCTTGATTATATTCATTTGAAACATGTTATATGGTGTATATTGTGTTGAGTGATATTAGAAGAGAATTGGTTTTGGTTAGGGTGTTGTTCTTGGGTGACACGGCCAAAGGCATTGAGAGACACGGCCAAGTCATGAAATTTTGGACGTGTTGGATTGGTTTTTGAGAGACACGGCCGTGTCCCATGCCAGTGTCTGTCACTGCCAAAATTCAGTTGAGAGACACGGCCACAAGCTTGGCCGTGTCCCTCAAATGTGTTGGCTACTGTTTTTATTTTTGTTCTTTGTGTATGGTTTTGATTCTTCAAAGATATTTTTGATACTTAAACATAAACATAAACACTTTAAGAATAACCTAATTAAATATATGTGGAACATACATTCATTGATGTTGAGATTGTAGCACACATTTGTTGATATTGATGAAACATATGAACAATGTTAGGCTATATGCATTGTGAATGGCAATGTGGTATGTACTTTGAAATGTTGTATCAATGATGTTATATGATTAATATGAATTGAGATATTGTTTGATTTGAGGCCATTGTGATTGGCTATGATGATTCAATTGAAAGATACATGGCATGTTTGCCTAATTGATGAGAATTGAGAATGAAATGTGAATGAATTGTGTGGCTAATGTGTTATTCCATTTTCAGAGTTTGTTATTGGTGGCATGCCTAATGATAGTAACAATCTCTTGAAGTTAGGTTGGATTGAATCCTTGAAGCCTAATTGAGATGTTACAACCCTTGAAGCTAGGTTGGGTTGGTTCTTGAAGCCAAGTTGGGTTGAAGCTTAGCATGCTTTGCTCCCCTTGAAGCTTGGTTGAACCTAATCCTTGAAGCCTAGTTGGGTATATGATATTGATAAATGTGATAACAAAACCAAAACATTTACTCTGAAAATTGAATGGCATATTAGTGTGTATTGGGCCCATGCTTGTCTTTGTTTAGTGTTGTTCATGAATGGTTTAATGAGTAACTAATGAGGTATATGAAAAGATGTTGAAATGTGATATGTCTACTTATATTGAATTATGAAATGTAAGGTATGTTGTTAGCTTTGCATATATGATGTTACATGTATAATATGGATTGACAATTTACATTGCATTGTACTAAAGCATAATATTAGCATGAATTATCTTACTAAGCCTTTGGCTTAGCGCGATAGTATTTAATCGCGCAGGTGATAGAGTTGAACCCGAGAGCTCTTCGAGACCGAGTGAGAGTAGACGTTGAAGAGTTGATTTTGGGAACTTAAAGATCAGAGCAGACTTGCCAATCATGTATAACTCTTTTATATTTTGTAAATATTGTTTATAGTGTGAATATATGTATATTTGTAAATATGAATTTAAATGTTTTCATATATGTAAATATTTTCTATATTCCGCTGCGTATTAAGTAAATGTATACGTATATATATATATCTATTTGTTTTATATAATAAGTTAATGACTTATTTTCTATAATGTATATGAGAAAGAAGATAGTATTATTTAAAACCATTTGAATGTTAATAATATCCGTAGCATCCCTATGTTTAGTGCATGTATACTACATTGTGGTGGTTGTAGTGTGCATGTATTGAATGTGGGGGTGTTACAAAATCCATTGTCACTCTTTCCCACTTCCATTCAGGCACTAACAACGGTTGAAGCAACCCGGTTGGAACTTGATGCTCTGCTTTAACCTTCTGACAAGTGAGACATTTCGATACAAACTCAGCAATGTCTCTCTTCAACCCAATCCACCAGTAATACTGTCTCAAATCATGATACATCTTGGTATTGCCCGGATGCATAGCAAATGCTGACTGATGTGCTTCTTCTAAAATGACTCTTTTCAAATCAGCATCATCAGGTACACACAATCGGTTCTTAAACCAGAGACTCCCATCACCTTTCACAACAAAATCTCTAGTCTTCCCATTCTTGCAATCTGAAATAATCTTTTGAATCTTCATATCAGTCAACTGAGCCTCTTTGATCTGATCCATTAAAATTGGTTTCAAATGCAATTGTGTCAACAATGCACCATCATCACAAGGTACAAAACTGGCATGCAAAGCTCTCAACTCAACAAGCAACGAGAGCGAGTAAATAGTTAAACCAGCTAAAGACTTCTGACTCAAGGCATCAGCAACAACATTTGCTTTACCTGGATGATAATCAATCAAACAGTCGTAGTCTTTAATCAATTCCAACCATCTCCTCTGTTGAAGATTGAGCTCTTTTTGAACACCCAAATATTTCAAGCTTTTGTGATCAGTGTAGATAAAACATTTCTCCCCAAACAGATAGTGTCGCCAAATCTTCAATGCAAACACAATGGCTGCTAGCTCCAAATCATGGGTCGGATAATTAAGCTCATGCGGTTTCAACTGTTGAGATGCATAAGCTATAACTTTACCTTCTTGCATCAGAACACACCCCAAACCACTATCTGAAGCATCACTGTAGATTACATATGGTTTGCCTTCCACAGGTAAAGTAAGAACAGGTGCTTGAGTCAACATTTCTCTCAACTGCTCAAAGCTAGTCTGACACTGATCTGTCCACACAAATCTAACTCCCTTACGAAGCAATCTGGTGAGTGGAGTAGCTATCAAAGAAAATCCTTTCACAAACCGTCGGTAATAGCCTGCCAAACCCAGAAAACTTCTAACCTCTGTCACCGACTTGGGTGGACTCCAATTCAATATAGCTTCAACTTTGCTCGGATCAACTCTAATGCCTTCTGCTGAAACAATATGTCCGAGAAAAGCGACTTGATCCAACCAGAACTTACACTTCGACAATTTGGCAAACAACTGCTTCTCTCTCAAAATCTGCAACACAATCCGCAGTTGCTTGTCATGCTCTACCTCATTACGCGAATACACCAGAATATCATCGATGAAGACCACTACAAACTGATCTAGATAGGGCCTGAACACCCTATTCATCAAATCCATAAAAGCTGCAGGTGCATTCGTCAAGCCAAAAGGCATAACTAGAAACTCATAATGTCCATACCTGGTCCGAAAGGCGGTCTTGGAAATGTCTTCAGCTTTAACTCTCAATTGATGGTACCCAGATCTCAAATCAATTTTAGAAAACACAGCTGCACCCTTCAATTGATCAAAGAGATCATCGATTCTAGGCAAAGGATATTTATTTTTAATAGTCACCTTGTTCAATTGCCTATAATCGATACACAACCTCATAGTACCATCTTTCTTTTTCACAAATAGCACAGGAGCTCCCCAAGGAGAAACACTGGGGCGAATAAATCCTTTGTCCAACAACTCCTGTAATTGCACTTTCAATTCCTTCAATTCTGCTGGTGCCATTCTATAAGGAGTAATAGAGATAGGAGTGGTACCAGGCAACAATTCAATACCAAACTCCACCTCTCTCTCCGGAGGCAATCCTGGCAACTCCTCTGGAAACACATCTGGAAAATCTGCAACTGTGGGTATATCATCAATAGGAGAACCTCTTACTCTAGTATCTACCACATGAGCAAGATAGGCTTCACACCCCTTTCTAATCAATCTCCTAGCTGCAACAGCTGAAACAAATAAGGAGGCTAGCTGTTCCTGCTCATTAGATACTATCACCTCTCTACCATCAGCAGTTCTCAAAGTAACAACTTTCTTTTTACAATCCACCACAGCTCCATGTCTAGCTAACCAGTCCATGCCTAGGATCACATCATATTCCTTAAATGGCATCTCAATCAAATCTCCAAGGAACTCCTCACCTTGCACCCTTACTGCACTATCTCGGTGCACCTTACTCACAACCACACTATGCCCTAACGGATTTGTCACCAACACATCAAATCCTAGGGACTCAGCATGCATATCAGACACAGGCAAAACAGATGCACTAATATAAGAATGTGTGGAACCCGGATCAATCAAAGCAAGTACTGAAGTATTAAATAAAGAAAAAGTACCAGCTATGACTGCCGATGCATCTAGCTGCCTCTGCATAACATACATCCTCTGGGAAGATCCAACCTCCTCTGGTCTACTCTCCCTGGATGTAGCACCTCCTCTAACACTGAACCCAGATCTGCCTCCCCGGCTGCTACCTCTGCCTGCTCGACCTCCCCTCACACTAGGTCGAGAAGCTGCAGTATCAACTGACATCTGTTCTTGCCTCTCAGGACAATCTCTAACAAAGTGATCAGGCGATCCACATCTGAAACAAACCCCTGCTACACCAGTCTTCCAGCAAGGACCACCATGTGGCCTACCATAATGAATGCAGATGGGTGGAGTGGATCTCTGAGTCATTGGGGTCGGAGCACTCGCCACTGAAGCTGCAGGTCTAAATCTCTGCCTCTGTAACTGCACTAACCTACCAGCTGACCTCTGACTCCTACTAACTCTAGGAACAAAGCTTCCTTTACCTCTCTTAACAGAAGAAGACCCTGCCTCAAACTGGGGCCTCCTAACCCTAACGTCTTCCTCTGAAGCAGCAGCAATAACTTGAGCTCGCTCTACACTTTGAGCTGCTGCCACTAGCTGGGAGAAATCGTGATATCTAGATCCAGCCACTAAGCACATGATCGAGGGCCTCAATCCCTCCTCAAATCGCCGACATCTATCTATCTCATCAGCTATAATGCCCCCAGCATACTGGCTCAATCGAATAAACTCAACCTCATACTCAGTTACAGTCTTGCTATCTTGCTTCAAGCTTAAGAACTCCATCTTCTTCATGTCTTTGTACTCCCTAGGAGTATACTTCAACTCAAATTCTCTCAAAAAATCAGTGTAAGACAGTGTTGGAGGATCATCCATAGAATGGGGCACTGTCCTCCACCAGTCGCATGCATCCTTCTGTAGCAAAGATCTTGCATAATCAAATTTTTCCTCCGAGGTGGCTTGCAACTGAATAAAGATCCTCTGTACTTTATCAAGCCACTGTTCTGCTACAGCTGGATCAGTAGTACCAAGGAAATCCTCCGCTCCATACTTCCTTAGTTTGTCATAGTGCCTCACTGATACCACAGGCTGAGGGGGTGGTGGCACTGGTGCTTGCCTCAAAGCTTCTACCACATGCCTAACCCAAGCTGGCGGAACCTCCTCCCCAGCTGGTCTACCCAACACCGAAGCAGGTGCCTCCTCAGCACTAACAACCCTAACTCCATCATCAGGGACAATACTCTCAGCACTACCCTCAACTGACTGGCGTGAGTGAGAGTCCATCACAGCCTATGTCTGCAAACACAACAGATTATACCTTATTAAAGATCAGAGATTGCCAATCCCAAACATGTATTTTATTTCAAAACCAACTTTTTAAGTAAAAATATTCTTTTTATTACATTTTACCTAGGCTGAGAATCTCAAACCTAGGCTCTGATACCAAAACAATTGTAACACCCCCACACCCAATACATACACACCCACAATGTAGTATACATGTATTGAATATAGAAATGCTACGGATTTTATTAACATTCAAAACATTTTAAATAATACCATCATCTTTCTCATATACATTATAGAAAATAAGTCATCAATTTTTAATATAAAACAAAATAGATATATAAATACATTTAGTTAATACGCAGCGGAATATAGAAAACATTTACATATATGAAAGCATTTGAATACGTATTTACAATTATACATATATTTACATTATAAACCATATTTACAAAATATAAAAGAGTTATACATGATTGGCAAATCTCCTCTGATCTTTAAGTTCCCAAAATCAACTCTTCAATGTCTACTCTCACTCGGTCTAGAAGAGCTCTCGGGTTCAACTCTATCAGTTCTCTCACCTGCGCGATTAAACACTATCGCGCTAAGCCAAGGGCTTAGTAAGATAAAACATGCAATGGATATGCTTTAATGCAATACAATGTCAATTCTAATTCATATCATATATGTAACAACATAGATGCAAAGCTAATAACATACCTTTACATTTCATATGCCTCATTCGTTATTCATTTAACCATTCATGAACAACAATAAACAAATCATGACTCACATTAAACAAAGACAAGCATTGGGCCCAAGACACACTAATATGCCATTCAATTTTCAGAGTTAATGCTTTGGTTTGTTATCACATTTATCAATATCATATACCCAACTAGGCTTCAAGGATTAGGTTCAACCAAGCTTCAAGGGGAGCAAAGCATGCTAAGCTTCAACCCAATTTGGCTTCAAGAACCAACCCAACCTAGCTTCAAGGGTTGTAACATCTCAATTAGGCTTCAAGGATTCAATCCAACCTAACTTCAAGAGATTGTTACTATCATTAGGCATGCCACCAATAACAAACTCTGAAAATGGAATAACACATTAGCCACACAATTCATGTTAGTAAATCGTTAAGAATCTGTAACCCTTGCCGCAGCGGAAAAACAAAAATTCTTTCGATTTACTCACAAGATCCATGTGATCCATTCAGTTCGATAAAAGAGATTCGAAACTAACCTTTTTGTGTAGCTTCAAAAATGATTAACAGATGCTGCCTTCTGAAGACGAACACCCTCTAACGAAATCCACACAAACGTATGCCGGTCTGAGTGCTAGCTCACCAACGGCAGTGGCTGAACCTTTTCAAAACGAAACTAGGGTTTTTTTAGGTTTTTTTTTCTTCTTACGTTTTCTTTTGCAAAACGAATAATAAGATCATTAAACCTCCAGTCCTTTTAAAACCGTTTTAAAAGACTTCTTTTTATCAAAACCCTAACTGTCCATATCCCATATGGACCCACGTTTTAATAATTATTATCTAATAATAATTATTATAACAATATTATTATTAATATCTAATAATAATAATAATACTAACAATAATAATTAAATATAATTATTATTATTTAAGTACAGCCTACGTTCTATGTGTGTGACCCGATAGGCTCATATTAATTGGTAGTGTATTTCAATCTCTATTGAAATGCACAAATCATAATTGGCCTTTAGCAAGACATTACGACTACCCAATTAATCATGAGAATCATTATAAATGAAAAACCTGAAATAGTACATGCATTAATCCCTTTGTCACACGATATCTAGTTTGAACATAAGTCATAGTAAATGTCATACTTATATTGTCCAAACTTATGATTACTCGATCTCCAAGTTAACTGATAAACAAATAAGATTGATCTTATATCAACTTATTTGAGCATGGCCATGCATTTCTCAGTTACACTTATCAAGGGGCCCAGAAGATATCTCTCTCATAGAGAGGGATAAATTCCATCTTGATTGTTCATTTTCCTCTACATAATTTATATCATGTTCAAGCATAACCTTTATAATTATCTAGTTACAGATAACGTTTGATCATGTCAAAACATAATATTCCTTATGTTGGAAACTATGACAATCTCAAGTCAAAGGATTAAATGAAAACTATTATGAGATACACTTATGACATTAAACCATGAAGTGATATCTATGTGGGTCTATCCAATACACTGTTCTCTAACATGTATCCATAATATTGATTTGTATCTTCATACCTATAATCATCTTATGATTATCAAATCAATATTACACTAGTTATATTTATTATTATCTCCATAACAATAATAAACCAGGGATATAATCATTATTATATATAACATGCAAACATAACAATGATAATAAAAACTTCTTTATTAATAACAAAATGAATAACATTAAGGTCCAAATCGATGGCCTAGGGCATATACACTAACAGTCTCCCACTTGCACTAGGCCTAGTCTAACAAATATCTCATGCCCATAGACCTAGTGTGCTGATCATGCTTGACCCGCGAGAGAGGCTTTGTCAATGGATCTGCTATGTTGTCATTTGTGTCAACTTTGCATATCTTGATATCACCTCTATCAATGATGTCTCGAATGAGGTGAAATCGCCTGAGTATGTGCTTAGATTTTTGATGGGACCTTGGCTCTTTTGCTTGCGCTATGGCACCATTGTTGTCACAATAGATAGCCATAGGATTAGCAATGCTAGGCACCACTCCAAGCTCAGTGATGAATTTCTTCAGCCAAACTGCTTCCTTAGCAGCATCTGATGCTGCTATATACTCAGCTTCTGTTGTAGAATCTGCTACTGTGCTTTGCTTGGAACTTTTCCAAGTAATGGCTCCACCATTCAATGTGAATACAAAACCTGACTGCGATTTGTAATCATCTATATCAGTTTGGAAACTAGCATCTGTGTAACCATTTACAACTAGTTCATCTTCCAAACCTCCATAAACTAAGAAAACATTCTTAGTTCTTCTTAGATACTTAAGAATGTTCTTAACAGCTGTCCAGTGACCCTCACCAGGATCAGCTTGATATCTACTTGTTGTGCTTAAAGAATATGAGACATCAGGTCTAGTACATAGCATGGCATACATAATAGATCCAATAGCAGAAGCATAAGGGATCTTATTCATTCTATCTCGCTCCTCAGATGTCTTAGGACATTGATTCTTGCCAAGATGAATACCATGTGACATAGGCAAGAATCCTTTCTTGGAATCTTGCATACTGAACCTCTTCAACACTTTGTCAATGTATGTACTTTGACTTAAGCCAATTATCCTTCTAGATCTATCTCTATAGATCCTTATACCAAGGATATATGCAGCCTCTCCCAAGTCCTTCATTGAAAAAGAATTTCCTAACCAATCTTTAACCTTTTGTAAAGTGGGGACATCATTTCCAATGATCAATATGTCATCTACATATAGGACTAAGAACACGATAGCACTCCCACTAACCATCTTGTAAACACATGGTTCATCTTCATTTTGAATGAAACCAAAGTTCTTAACTGTTTCATCAAAATAAAGATTCCAGCTTCGAGATGCTTGCTTCAATCCATAAATGGACCTTTGAAGCTTGCAAACCTTCCCAGAATTCTCAGGATTTACAAAACCCTCAGGTTGTGTCATGTACACATCCTCGAGTAAATTTCCATTAAGGAAAGCGGTTTTGACATCCATTTGCCATATCACATAATCATAGTATGCAGCAATGGCAAGGAGAATCCTAATAGATTTAATCATAGCAACTGGAGAAAAAGTTTCATCATAGTCTATACCATGTGTTTGTTTGAAACCTTTAGCAACCAACCTTGCTTTATAGGTTTGCACATTTCCATTAATGTCAATTTTCTTCTTGAAAACCCATTTGCAACTAATAGTCTTAATACCTTCGGGAGGATCAATTAAGGCCCAAACTTGGTTGTCAAACATGGACTGCATCTCAGATTTCATGGCTCCAAGCCATTTCTCTGAATCTGGACCTGACACAGCTTCAAGATAGGTAGTTGGCTCATCTTGATCTATGAGCAAAACTTCACGACTTTCAGTCATGAGAAATCCATATCTCTCAGGCTGATGACGTGGTCTATCAGATCTGCGCAGAACTTGTGTAACATTTTCAGTTTCCACAATGACTTGTGGTTCTGAAACTATTTCTACAGGCGGTTCAATATCCTCTTGTGGTTCTATAAATTCATCTAATTGAACTGTGCTCCCACTAGTTTTTTTAGAAATGAATTCCTTTTCCAAGAAGGTTCCATTTCGAGCAACAAACACTTTGTTCTCAGATGGAATATAGAAATAATATCCTTTAGTTTCCTTAGGATATCCCACAAAGATACATTTAGCAGATTTTGGAGCTAACTTATCTGAAACTGGTCTTTTCACATAAGCCTCACAACCCCAAATCTTAAGAAAAGACAAACTAGGTGTTTTGCCAGTCCATATCTCATATGGTGTCTTTTCAACCGCTTTAGATGGTACACGGTTTAAAACAAAAGCAGCTGTCTCCAAGGCATAACCCCAAAACGATAATGGAAGATCTGCTTGACTCATCATAGATCGAACCATATCTAATAAAGTTCGATTTCTTCTTTCAGAAACACCATTCCACTGTGGAGTTCCTGGAGGAGTTAATTGTGAAACAATTCCATAATTTCTTAGATGTTCGTCAAACTCTTGGCTCAAAAATTCACCACCTCGATCAGATCGAAGTGCCTTAATAGTTTTACCAAGTTGATTTTGTACTTCATTTTGAAAAGTTTTGAACATTTCAAAAGCCTCATGCTTATGTTTCATTAGGTAGATATAGCCATACCTACTGAAATCATCAGTAAAAGTAATGAAGTAATTATATCCTCCTCTGGCACTAATGCTTAACGGGCCACATACATCTGTATGTACTAGTCCTAGCAAGTCATTAGCCCTTTCACCTTGTCCGGTGAAAGGATTCTTTGTCATTTTGCCAAGTAAACAAGATTCACATTTATCAAATGATTCAAAATCAAATGAATCTAATAATCCATCTTGATGGAGTTTAGAAATGCGTCTCTCATTTATATGGCTAAGACGACAATGCCATAAAAATGTAGGGTTTAGGTCATTTGGCTTAATTCTCTTAGAGTTTATGTTATAAATATGATTCTCCCTAGAATCATCTAAGTCAAGGACATAAAGGCCATTAAAAGATCTTGCAATACCATAAAGCAAATCATCTTTATCAAAAATAGAACAGGTCTTATTTTTAATTAAAAATGAAAAACCTTCATCATCCAAAACTGAAACTGAAATAAGATTCCTACTCAGAGTAGGAACATAATAGCAATTGTTCAAATTTAACAAAAAGCCATTAGGCATATGAAGTTCATAAGATCCTACAGCTAGTGCAGCAACTCTTGCTTTATTCCCAACTCGTAGGTCAACTTCGCCCCTTTTCAGTGATCTACTCCTTTTGAGTCCCTGCACATTTGTACAAATGTGAGAACCACATGCAGTATCCAATACCCATGAAGTAGAAGCAGATAAGTTAATTTCTATAACATATATACCTGAAGACGTAGTCGCACTACCCTTCGATTTCTTCAATTCAGCCAAATAAAGTGGGCAATTTCTTTTCCAATGCCCAGGCTCCTTGCAATGGTGACAAGTTCCTTCCTTAGGAACAGGTGCCTTGCGTTCTTTTGGCTTGGGCTGTCCCTTAGGCTTTGTAGCAACTGTTGCTTTACCCTTTGCCTTGTCTTTTTTCTTCATAGGCTTACCCTTATTGACATTCAATACATGGGTAGCCTTAGTGGGCCTTTTGATATTCCCTTCAGCAGTTTTGAGCATACCATGTAGCTCAGGAATGGACTTTTCCATGTTGTTCATATTATAGTTCATAACAAAATGTGAAAAACTGCTGGGCAAAGAATGAAGGATCAAATCCGTGGAGAGTTCTAGACTCAAGGGATATCCAAGTCGGGCAAGGTGATCAATGTAGCCCTTCATTTTCAAAACATGAGCGCTAACCGATTCGCCCTCTGACATCTTGCAGTCAAATAATGCAACAGCAGTGTCGAATCTATCCTGCCTAGCTTGCTGTTGGAAAGCTTGTTTGAGATGGACACTCATCTCATAAGCCTCCAAGTGTTCCAGATCCTTCTGAAGTTCTGGACACATAGTAGCGAGCATAAGACATCCAATGTCATTGGAATCATCCATATGCTTCTTATGCTTGTTCTTATCAGCATTAGAAGCATTAGCAGGAGGTGGCTCAGGGACAGCTTCATCAAGCACATAGGACTTCTTTTCTTGTTTGAGAACAATTCTCAGGTTCCTAAACCAATCAACAAAATTAGTCCCATTCTCTTTCAGTTTTTCCTTCTCAAGGATGGATCGCAGTGATAAAGTGGAGTTATTGTTGGTAGCCATTTCAATCTACAAAATATGCAAATTTTAATTAATAAAAGGTGATAAGTAATTAAACTCCCACTAAAATATAACCCTCAATCATCACAATGACATTTTAGTGGGCTAAGATCCAATTTTACTTAATATTAAGTCAGCTTTGGCATGACACTTAAAATCAAGTTATTATGGTAGGTAACCCATTACCAATTACATCAGATGTAACTCTTAGATAATATGGGATCATGACATCATATGTCATAGCATGTTATACCCCATCTAATGCCTTAGGCCCAAAACCATTTTGATAGCCTAATTAAGTCTAACCAATTTTAAACGCATGAGCAGCACCATTACTCATCATATCTTGCTAGGATAACCTAAAGTACTTTGCTTTGGCAAAATCTACATTTAGGTGATCTTAGCCTTGATAAGTGTTTAAGACATGGATGGCATTAAAACTTAGATTAATAGTGAGGGTTCATTCCATTTAATTTTTTTTTTTTTTGAAAAACATGTTAAAATTGACATTTATATATCATATCCTATATGCATACATAAACTATCAAACATGGCATCTCATACATATTTGATAAAAATAAACGTGACATAGCATGGCCAAACTAGATATGATCTTCATGAGACCAAATGAAGATCATATAGGCAACCCTAGGTGAAAAGAAAACCTATATATTACAACATTTGCAATATTACATTTCTTCATATCTTGAAAGGCAACTTCATCTCCATGGAATTTTCATCTTCTTCTCCAAGCTTGAGTCTTCATTATTACATTAATAATAAAAACTAACTACTAAACTAGTAATTATAAAGTTACAAAAATAAACGACACGCAGGCCGTATTTATAAAAAATTAAGATATAAATAAACCAATCACATAGGTCATAAGGCCATGCTATGCACCATGCCAAGACATCAAACAAACATAACATATTCATCACTAACATGTTAAATAGAAACAAATATATTGACATTCTTAATGTCGCGGTAACGAACTATAGGGCGCGAACATACGGCGGTCCCGCTAGCCGGTTAGCGGGCGGGGCTCCCGCTGGCCGGTCAGCGGGCGGGGTTCCGAAGGGGCAGTGCCCCTGGGCGGGGTCGAGGGGCAGCGCCCCTCGAAGCTAAACAGAATCATTAATCCAATTAATTATTTTCTGTCAAAACCCTTATTCTGTTAATCATATTAAACAGAATATAATAGTAATCTATTAATCATATTAACAGAGAACTATTACCAGAAACCTTAGAAACGATTTACTCAATAATCATATTAATCAAAATCGAAATCTATGTATACATTCAATATGAATAAACGAATTGAATTAATCATATTAACCCTAATTCGAAAACATAACAGATCGTATACCAACCCCAATTTGATTTCACAGAATTGTATCTTATACAATTGGTCATCTTTGACATCATATATCAACAACAATTTATGTTATATCTCATATAACAGATTCGAATCATCATCAAATGATAAAACGAATTTAATCATGCCATTCGAAAAACAATAGATCATATCAACACATCAACATGGTATATTTCGAATTAAATGGAATCAACAAGAGGCTCTGATACCACTGTTAGTAAATCGTTAAGAATCTGCAACCCTTGCCGCAGCGGAAAAACAAAAATTCTTTCGATTTACTCACAAGATCCATGTGATCCATTCAGTTCGATAAAAGAGATTCGAAACTAACCTTTTTGTGTAGCTTCAAAAATGATTAACAGATGCTGCCTTCTGAAGACGAACACCCTCTAACGAAATCCACACAAACGTATGCCGGTCTGAGTGCTAGCTCACCAACGGCAGTGGCTGAACCTTTTCAAAACGAAACTAGGGTTTTTTTAGGTTTTTTTTTTCTTCTTACGTTTTCTTTTGCAAAACGAATAATAAGATCATTAAACCTCCAGTCCTTTTAAAACCGTTTTAAAAGACTTCTTTTTATCAAAACCCTAACTGTCCATATCCCATATGGACCCACGTTTTAATAATTATTATCTAATAATAATTATTATAACAATATTATTATTAATATCTAATAATAATAATAATACTAACAATAATAATTAAATATAATTATTATTATTTAAGTTCAGCCTACGTTCTATGTGTGTGACCCGATAGGCTCATATTAATTGGTAGTGTATTTCAATCTCTATTGAAATGCACAAATCATAATTGGCCTCTAGCAAGACATTACGACTACCCAATTAATCATGAGAATCATTATAAATGAAAAACCTGAAATAGTACATGCATTAATCCCTTTGTCACACGATATCTAGTTTGAACATAAGTCATTGTAAATGTCATACTTATATTGTCCAAACTTATGATTACTCGATCTCCAAGTTAACTGATAAACAAATAAGATTGATCTTATATCAACTTATTTGAGCATGGCCATGCATTTCTCAGTTACACTTATCAAGGGGCCCAGAAGATATCTCTCTCATAGAGAGGGACAAATTCCATCTTGATTGTTCATTTTCCTCTACATAATTTATATCATGTTCAAGCATAACCTTTATAATTATCTAGTTACAGATAACGTTTGATCATGTCAAAACATAATATTCCTTATGTTGGAAACTATGACAATCTCAAGTCAAAGGATTAAATGAAAACTATTATGAGATACACTTATGACATTAAACCATGAAGTGATATCTATGTGGGTCTATCCAATACACTGTTCTCTAACATGTATCCATAATATTGATTTGTATCTTCATACCTATAATCATCTTATGATTATCAAATCAATATTACACTAGTTATATTTATTATTATCTCCATAACAATAATAAACCAGGGATATAATCATTATTATATATAACATGCAAACATAACAATGATAATAAAAACTTCTTTATTAATAACAAAATGAATAACATTAAGGTCCAAATCGATGGCCTAGGGCATATACACTAACAATTCATTCATTAATCAATTATCATTATCATTTAGGCAAACATGCCTTCTTTCTTTCAATTGCATCATCATTGCCAATCACAATGGCTTTGCATCACATTTCCCATCTCAATTCATATTGTGCATTTAACATTATTGGTATCACATTTCACAATACATTATTCATAATACACATCACCATTCACAAGCCTCACAATGCACAATACATAATCTTATTCATGTAATATCATATGCATTATCTAATATGGGTTCAATTCCAATCATATAAGAAGAACCAAAACCATGTAAAAAGAACAAAGAATAAAAATAGTAACCAACATTTTTTAGGGACACGGGCAACACCACTTGAGGGACACGGCCAAGCTTGTGGCCGTGTCACTCAAACCAATTGGACAGTAAGCAACACGGGCAAGGGACACGGCCAAGCTTGTGACCGTGTCTCTCAATCCAAAACTCACAGTAGCTAACACGGTTAGGGAACACGGCCGTGTCACTCCAAAAACCAATCCAACACGCCCAAAATCCCTTGACTTGGCCGTGTCTCTCTTTCCCTTTTTGGCCGTGTCACCCAAAACCAAAACCCTAACCAAAACCAACCCTTTCTCAAATGCACTCAAACACAATATTCATCATATAACATATTTCAAATGAACATAATCAATGTTCTAAATACATATTCATCACAAGAATTACTTCACAACACATTAATATAACAATTAAACACATATCATCTCAAAACCCTAAAACCAACATCCTTCTCCATCCTTCAAAATCAACATCCACCATTCCCAACAACAACCTCTAATTAAACTCATAACTTAAAATCAATTTAACACTTGAGAACACATCATAAACACATCTCATCATCAAATCATCAAACCCTAATTAACTTCCAATACCACTTCAAAAGAATGAAAGAAATCAAAGGAAAGATCTTACCTTAGTTAAAAACTTCTTGAATCAACACTTGAACACTTAATCTTCCTTCAATTTTGAACTCAACTCATCAAGAACCTCTCTTGTCTCTTTCTTTCTCTTTGTCTATGGAGGAGCCGGCCACTTCATGAAAGAAAGAAGAAAATGATGAAGAAACAAAGTCAAACCTTCTTTAAATATCCACCATGTGATTCAATTCAAGCAATTACCAAAATGCCCTCAACCAAATAACTAACATTTTGTCTCATATAAGCCCATTTAAGTAATTATACACTCAACACAAAAATATCTCTCTTCCTTTGACTCTTCCTTTGACCCATTTATATGTTATATATATCATCATATACACAACATATACCATTCTCTCTAAACCCTATTTCCTTTCCCAAAACACTTATACATAAGCATTCTCTTCTCAATTTCTTTTCTTATCACATAATATACATTCAATCCAATTTATAACAACAACAACAACAACAACAATATCACCAAGACTTCTAGAGCATACATGAGGATATTACATTTATTTTCTATTAAATTTATGGTTTTAAAATTTTTATTAGTTAGAACTCTTATAAAATATTTTTTTATTCTAAAATAATAAATTTAACATTTATTAATATGCCGTAATTTCCCTCATTAATAAAATAAATTAATGGAAATGGTATAAAAGATAACAAATTGTGACCTTAAATTTTTTTTCAAACAGATCAATAGAAAGCAAATTATTAAAGTTAGTATTTCATGAACAATACCATTATAATTCTACATATTTAACTATATATTTGCTATATCCATGTGCATAGGAAATATATAATAAAACTAATGACATAGAATTTATATATTTTGAAATAAAAACAAAAATAAAATAGAAAGTTATACAAAGGGAGCTTCAATATCCCTTTAAAGCCATGCAAAGAAATAGAGGAATAGAACAAAAGAAAATTGAGCGAAGAAAAAAAATTAACAACTATGTTTTATATAAGCAAAAAATTGAGTAAAAGAAAGAGAAAAATTTATAACAAATGACAATTTGTAATGATATATTTTTTATGGTATGAGTTATATACAAGTCCAAAACTTTCTATCAACTAATAAAAGTTAAAATTATGTGAACTGACAACAGTTAAAATTATATATATGTAAGTAGATAAATGTGAGTGGGGGCTGCCTCTAGTAAGTCCGCCACTGATTAAGACATGATGATAGAATATGGCATAGAATTTTTTTTTAGGTGTTCTCATTTAACTATTATTTTTTATATTTTTACAATCATTAACTTTTTGTAAAAATATTTTTTTCAGCTCATTATTTGACTGTATATGGTGACTAAACACAATTAATATTTCTTTTAACAGATTGAGAACATAACTTGAAAAAAGAAAGGATAAATTAAGTCATCATATCTCCAAATTAAACTCAACTTGTTATTTGGACCGCAAAGAAGCTATCTTGGGATCAAGGAAAAAATTAGACGGAAGAATAAAATCAGAAATGTGATTTCAAAAATTAAACAATTAGGGGTAAGATAAAAAATATAAAAAACATTAATGATTAAATGTGAAATCCATTATCACAAAAAATATTAATTTTTATAGTAGTTTTAATGTGCACAAGCCAAACAATAGATTCATGCTACGTAGTGGTTTATAATATTTTAAATAAAAAATTACATACTAATATAATAAGGTCATAAAAAATAATAGGATTTAATATTAAAATTTTTATATTTATATATTATAAAAATATTTATAGCATGATATATTTAATGTATTAAAAGCAAATCAAATATCAAATCTTATTTGATTGTAGAAAATAAAATTATTTTTCAAAAATTATTTTATTAAATTATAACATAAATTTTGTGTTTAATTGTAATTATTATTTTTTGATTAAATAAATTATTTATTGAATATTATTTTATATAAAATTATATAAAAGAATAATGAAATACATTATTTTTTATATAAAATTATTTTAAATAACATGATTAGTTGTAATTATATTTAAAAGACACTTAAAAATAGTTTTCAACAATATATATTCATGTATTTTATAACTTTATTTTTAAAATTAATGAAATGTCAAAAATTTAAATTCTAATTAGATAATATAAATTTTTAATGCATAACAATAATCTAATATTTAAATCCTAAGGACAATACTAATATATATAAAAATTAAAATAAAAATAAAAATAGAAGTATTAAATATATTTATTTTTTAAAAAAAGATTTTAAATATAAAAAAATAATTTAAATTTTTTATATAAAAATTAAATACTAATATTGATAGTGAAAGAAATTTAAAATTATATTTAATATACTAAAATACCCACACCCATGAATAGTGAATTTCCTAGAAAAACACTTGCTCTCATTATATCTATATTTTCTCTTTTCTTTAGAATCTTTGAAATCCGTCAAAAAAAAAAATAAATCTAGGTGTTTTTGTGTTTATATTCAAATTTGCGATTTTTGGTTTTTTGTTTTTATATTGAGCTGTCATCTTCCATTTTATTTTTCTTTTCAGATGAACGCGTGTCAAATTTTAGTCTAAAAAAACTTAATTAACAAAATCACTCAAATATAGCCAATTATCACTGGTGAAATCCATTTGAGGAGCAAAAACGTCAAAACCGACTCTCTCTCTCTCTCTCTCTATGAACCCATTTGAGACAACTAAAAATAGAAAACAGCTTGGAAAGAGAGATAGTTGGATCAAAATTTTATGCTCAAGCTCTTTTCTTTTGCTTTCTATTTCTTTTTTATTTTTTAAATTATTTTGTTTATTTACTTTTTGATCTTTATTTACTTTTAATTTAATTCATTTATACATATAAATATTATCGTAATCCATGGCTAGGCTAGATTAGGGTTTGTTTCTATAAAAAAATTTTAATTAAATTTATTTAGTTGTAAGTGAATATTTGTTTAATTTTTGATCTTTTTTGAATTCGTTTAATTATTTGTTTGTTACTCCACAAAAAAAAAATCGTAAAGTCTGTTGATTAATGCTTAAAAAATCTCAAAAGCACCAACTTAGCATAATAAAAAGCTGGTTAATTTTTAAAATTGGAACTCAAGAAATTAAAAAACAGTACAAAATAATCAAGACGAAGAAAGAAATGGGTTCTTGAATTTAGTTTAGACCTATTCTCTTTCCCCTTCTTCTGTCTTTCTTTCTCTTTATCATAACAAGAAGATTTTTCTTATGAGAAAAGAAGATTGCATTAAATCTAAATAATCTCTTTCTTTGTCTCCTTGTTTAAATTTAAAACTAAATAAATAAATAACATGGCTAAAATTCTAAATTAAGTATAATTCAAAAAAAAATTAAAAGAAGAATTAAATTAGAATTAGATAGCCAGATGATTGATTTATATAATGTAAATTTATTAATCAATTTTTTTAAAAAAAACATAATTACTTTTTATATTGCAATTAATAATAAAGAGTAAATAAATAAATATAAATGATTATAGCTTGTAGACACTGAAGGGATAAAAAAAGAAAAAAATAAGGGCAAAATGAAGCAAAATGAGAAAAAAGAGGAAAGGGTAAAATCGAAAATATGAGTCAAGTGTAATGAACTTAACAGAATTCTGTCACGTTGGAATTAATTACCAAATTCGACATTTATAATTGTCGAGCTTGATAATTAAGATCTTTTGATAAAAGTTGTTGCTGCCTAAATAGGAGTTCAAAAGCTCAGCTAATAAAACCCACATTCCAACCAAAACCAAATAATAGTAAGTCTGACAAGTGGACTATAAAAGCAAATCACTCAAAGCCAATGGAGATCACCAAAAACAGAAAATTCATGTGAATCAACTACCCTTCAAAAGGTACCTCTTCAACTTTTTGTAACCTAATTTTCAAGACTCTAATAACCAATAAACCACTTAATAAAATTAAATCACATAATGATCAAAGTGAAAGCATTTTGAACTAATCACCTACAACTTGATTTTGAGATAGAAATCACATTTTAAAAGTTAAAGAATGGAGTTCTCTAAGAGTCCAAAGAATTTCAAGTCTTTAAAACTCCATTAAGTACTTTCATAAGATAAAATGATTGAAGGTAAGAAAATAATCTGAAAAAGGATTCTTGAACACATTTTCACAAGAAGCAAGCTGAAAAGGATATTTCTTTTAGTTTTGAGAAGCTATTGTCGAGCTCCATAGTTTTTGCTATCGAATTTAATAATTATTGTTAAAATAGTTTGAAATATTTGTCTTTCTTAATTTAATGTAATATGTTGTGTTTAATCGAACCGGATAATCTTAAGATTATCGAACTTGATAGTTGTTAATAACCTTTTTCTTTAAATATCTTTACTTTTTGTTATTTACATGGTATTAATTTATTATGTTATGTCTCTATCTCCATGTACTGTCATCACAACCATGTATATCTTTTAGATATGATGTATAAAAGACCCGATGTAATATTTAATTTAGACCAATCTATATGATTTATTCAAATCCAAGTAAATAATTAATTTTCTTCTAATCTTTTTATTATTATTTAAGATTTGTAAGGGTATGTTTCTACCCAAGTGGATGCCCATAGGGTATTTTTGTAAAATTATGCATCATATGCACCATGTTATATTTATTTTTCTATTGATGTTTTACTTATGAAAATGAATAATTGTTTAACATTTCAAATAATTCAAATATACTAATATTTGAATCATAGAGGAGGCCAATCCGTTCAGATTTGGCGTATATAAATAGTAAGAAAAGAATCATTTATCTTCTTATTATTTCCATGTATACTTAATATCCCGAACCCAGAAAGGAGGGGTTAGAGATTTCTTGTGGAATAAAAAATATGCCACCTCTCTGGCATTTTCATATGGTCCAAAATCGGGTGGCGACTGCATTCTTCTAAGCTTTAGCCTGTTGGATCCTAGAGGATCTAACAAGTGTTGAGGCTACAAAAATTTTTTTCTCTCAAAAAATCAAAATAAGCATTCTAGACTAAGCACTCACATACTTGATGTAATGTCAATTACTTATATTATAGTTAGTTGTCCAAATTTATACTGATATCATATTCGATTATATGAAATTATACGTATTACGTGACTAATCACTTAAATTTATATTTGTTAAGTAATCAATTACCCAAAATTTATACTTATATTATATTCGATTACATGAAATTACACTTATTATACAGTCAATCAATCAAATTTATAATTGATATATGGTCAATTATTCGAAATTATACCTATATTATAACCAATTACCAAATTTATATTCATATCATATTCAATTACATGAAATTATACCTATTATATGACCATTTACCTAAATTTATTTACCCAAAATTTATACTTATATCATATTCGATTACATGAAATTATTCTTATTATATGGCCAATCAATTAAATTTATGCTTGATATATGGTCAATTATTCAAAATTATACTTGTATCATAGTTAATGACTCAAATTTATGCTTATATCAAAATTATACTTACTATATGGCCAATCAGTCAAATTTATGCTTGTTAGATATTCGATTATCCAAAATTTATACTTATATCATAGTTAATTATATGAAATTACACTAATTATATGGTCAATCACTTAAATTTATACATGTTAGGTATTCAATTATTCAAAATTTATACTTATATCATATTCAATTACATGAAATTACACTTATTATGTGGCCAATCATTCAAATTTATACTTATTACATATTTAATTACTCAAAACTTATATCATATTCAATTACATGAAAGTACATATACTATATGGTCAATCACTCAAATTTGTATTTGTTACGCTTTTACTAATTAAGAACAAACTCTGCACACATTTTTATATATAAAAAAATATGAATTCTATAACAAAGAGAAAAAAAATAGAATAGGTATTCAAATAAAGTTTTTCAAATAGAAAAAAAATATTTTTAATTATTAACATATAATTAATTTGTTAGGAAAGTTAAAAAATCATAACTTTCATTGTTTAAATTTTTAAATTTCCAAAAATGATATAAATAAATTATTATAAATAAATTATTAGTTAAATAAATTATTTAAATAAAGTAATGGTGCATAATTAATTTAATAAGAATAAAGGGTGGTGAAAATAAATAAAGAAAAGGAAAGGAAAAAAAACCTTTTAATTTTTTTTAGAAAATCGATGAATTAAAAAATAATACTAAATGGACTTTTATTTAATTTTTTTAATTGATGCCTTTTCAAGCCACTACTTTTATCATACGAAATATAATTACAAAATAATAAATTATCATAATGAATTGTATAAGAGAAAAAAAGTAATTTTTTTTTTTATAAAATTACATTTCATTATAATCTAAAAACCCTCTCTCTCTCTCTCTCTCTCTCTACTTTAACTCATTTTTTATGCCTCCCTCTCTCCCTCTCTTCATTGTTAATGTAAAAACTCTCTCCATTCCATTTTATTAATCTTTTATTTGATTTGCTCTATTAATGCCTCTTTATTAGCGTTAGTCTTTCAATTTCTCTCAGTCATCTTTTTTAAGTGAAGATGATGATTGTTGGTTGTTAAGTTTATGTTTTAATATTCCATTTACAATTCTATTTCCATCCATTTCTTTTCTGTACATTTTTTTCAATATGAATATTTCAGCAGACAAAGTAATTAATTTTGGATGGAAGTTTTAATTGTTAACAAGTTTTTCAATGCATTGGAATTAATTATAATGGATTTCCTATGAAGTGTATTAAATGTGATTATTCGGAGGGAAAGAGAAAAGGAGAAAAGCCTATTAGACAAAAAGTTTTGGTAATAAATGGTAGGAAAAAGAAAAAAATGTTTGATTTACCCTTACTTTTTTATTTGAGGGATTGTAAAATGTCAAACCTAACTTCATAGACAGTTTCTCCTCCAAACTTAAATTGATGGGCCTTTTACATTTTTTCATATCTTGAGCACACAACCATATTTAATACACTCCATTTTTTAATGGACAATAATCTCACGTTTGTTTTTATCTATAAACTTTAATCTTATGCATCAAATACTAATAATTATCATTCCCTTCATCTTTACAAGTCATGGTACAATTATCATATATGTTACTTAAAAATATTTGATTTCATATATGTAATTAAATTTTATTGTTAAAACATGATCAATGTGTTAAATTACATAACTAATTTACATACATGTGTGACATGTGTTACTTTAACATGTTTAATTTCATATATGTTCAACCAATTTCAATGGTACAACATTGTCATCGTGGCTAATCATATATTGACTTAATTACAATTGTTGAACCAACATGCCTTATACTATATGTTGAACCAACATGCATTACACATCTTCATCATTAACTAATTAATTAGTTTCCACCATGGCTTCTACGTGTTAAAAAACAATAATTACACCTTTGACTTACAAGCTGTGATAAATTTCTTGGGCCATTAAATTTAATAAATGTGCTCAACTAAAGTCACCATGCAAACACAGTAAATAGACAACCATCCATTTTTTGTTTATTACACAATGACATTGTATGTGACTTAACACAAGGCATTCCATCCTTATTGTTTATTAACTAAACGACATTGTACGTGGTATACTACTTGTTTGGCATGTATCTTATGTGACTAAAAATGGTTTAATTTATGATTAATACATTTAATGCCTCCTAAACTTAACATCTTTAGTTATTTTGCCCCTTATACTTATATATTTGTCAGAATGCCTCATATACTTATTTATTTTATTCTAATAGATACTTATATAATCACATAATGGTCACTTTGCCCCCTTGTACTTGTATATTTTATATTAAATAGATACTTACATGCACCTATAACACTATCTTTATCCAGATATCTATTGAGTATCAAATAGACAAGTACAAGAAGTAAAGTGATTAATATATGATTATATAAGTATCTATTAGAATGAAATAGACAAGTATAGTAAACAATATGACAAATGTATAAGTAAATGGGGCAAAATGACTAAAACTGTCAAATTCAGAGAGCAATTGATGTATTAGGCTTTTAATTTAATCACAATTATGCTTATATGTAATGTTACTTAACCATGTTTGATTCCATATATATTGAACCAATATTCAACGATACAACCCTGTTGGAACTTGATGCTCAGCTTTCACCCTCTGACAAGTGAGACATTTGGATACAAACTCCGCTATGTCTCTCTTCATGCCTGACCACCAGTAATGCTGCTTCAAATCATGATACATCTTTGTACTTCCCGGATGTATAGCAAAAACTGATTGGTGTGCTTCCTCTAAAATAATCTTTTTCAAATTGGCATCATCAGGAACACACAACCTATTCTTGAACCAAAGGCTACCATCACTTTTCACATAGAAATCTCGGCTCTCCCCATTATGGCAATCTGACACAATCTTCTGAATTTTCTCATCTGCCAATTGAGCCTCCTTAATCTGATCCAACAATACTGGTCTCAACTGCAATTGAGCCAACAATGCACCATCATCACATACTTTAAAACTAGCATGCAACGCTCTCAACTCAACAAGCAACGAGAGCGAATAAACAGCCAAACCTGCCAAAGACTTCTGACTCAAGGCATCAGCAACCACATTCGCCTTACTAGGATGATAATCAATCAAACAATCATAGTCTTTGATCAGCTCTAACCATCGTCTCTGCCCAAGATTAAGCTCTCTTTGCACCCCCAAATATTTCAAACTCTTATGATCTATGTAAATAAAACATTTCTCACCATACAAATAGTGTCGCCAAATCTTCAAAGCAAAAACTATGGCTACCAATTCCAAATCATGCGTCGGATAGTTAAGCTCATGTGGCTTCAACTGTCGAGAAGCATAAGCTATAACTTTACCTTCTTGCATTAAAACACAACCCAAACCATTATGTGAAGCATCACTGTAAATCACATATGGTTTATCTTCCACAGGTAAAGTAAGAACAGGTGCTTGAGTCAACATCCCTTTCAACTGTTCAAAACTAGCTTGACACTGATCTGTCCACACAAATCTGACTCCCTTTCGAAGTAATCTGGTGAGTGGAGTGGCTATTAAAGAAAACCTTTCACAAAACGTCGATAATAGCTTGCCAAACCCAGAAAACTTCTAATTTCAGTCACTGACTTCGGTGGACTCCAATTCAAAATGGCTTCAACTTTACTTGGATCGACTCTTATACCATCTGCTGAAACTATATGACGGAGAAAAGTTACTTGGTCAAGCCAAAACTCGCATTTTGACAGCTTAGCATACAACTGCTTCTCTCTCAAGATCTGCAATACAATTCGCAAATGCTTGTCATGCTCCTCTTCATTACGCGAATACACCAAAATATCATCGATGAAGACCACCACAAACTGATCCAGATAGGGCCTAAACACCCGATTCATCAAACCCATAAAAGCTGCAGGTGCATTTGTCAATCCAAAAGGCATTACTAAAAACCCATAATGCCCATACCTTGTACGGAAAGCTGTCTTAGGAACATCTTCAGCTCTAACCCTCAACTGATGGTACCCTGATCTCAAATCAATTTTGGAAAACACTGCTGCTCCCTTCAACTGATCGAAGAGATCATCAATTCTAGGCAAAGGATACTTATTCTTGATAGTCACCTTGTTCAATTGCCTATAATCGATGCATAACCTCAAAGTACCATCTTTCTTCTTCACAAACAAAACAGGAGCTCCCCATGATGAAACACTAGGGCGAATAAACCCTTTATCCAACAACTCCTGCAACTGCACCTTCAACTCTCTCAACTCAGTAGGTGCCATTCGATAAGGAGTAATAGAGATAGGAGTGGTATCAGGCAACAAATTGATACCAAACTCAACCTCTCTCTCAGGGGGTAACCCTGACAACTCTTCTGGAAAAATATCTGGAAACTCCGCAACTGTAGGTATACTATCAAGCTGAGAACCCACCACTCTGGTATCCACCACATGAGCAAGATAAGCATCACACCCTTTTCTAATCAACTTCCTAGCTGTAACAGCTGAAACCAACAAGGATGTAAGTTGTCTCTGCTCACTAGATACCATCACACTCCTACCATCACTGGTTCTCAAAGTGACACACTTCTTTTGACAATCTACCATAGCCCCATGCTTAGACAACCAATCCATGCCTAAGATCAAATCATATTCTTTAAAAGGTATTTCAATCAAATCACTAAGAAACTCCTCACCCTGCACCACAACTGCACTATCACGATGCACCTTACTCACCACAACACTATGTCCTAAAGGAATTGTCACCAAGACATCAAATCCTAAGAACTCTGAATGCAATTCAGACACAGGCAAGATAGATGCACTTATGTATGAATGAGTAGATCCTGGATCAATCAAAGCAAAAACTGAAATGCCAAATAAAGAAAATGTACCCGCTATAACGGCTGAAACATCCGGCTGCCTCTGCATCACATATACTCTCTGAGAAGACCCAGCCTCATCTGGCCTAGTGCCCCTGGATAAAGATCCTCCTCTCTGACTATACCCAGGTCTACCACCCCTATTGAAACCTCTGCCCCCTCGACCACCTCTGCTGACACTAGGTCGAGAAGCTGCAGTATCAGCCTGCCTATACTCCTGCATCTCAGGACAATCTCTAACGAAATGAGCTAGGGACCCACATCTAAAACACCCAGTTGATCCACTAATCTTCCAACAAACACCCCCATGGGTCCTACCACAATGCTCACATGTAGGTGGAGTAGACCTCTGAACCATGGCCTCATATCTCATATTATCTCAAATCACATTAAAACAATTTATCATATGATCATATCTTTCACATTTCATATTTCATTTCATCATCATATAAGCAAACATGCTTCAACTATCTCATTTACATCCTTATAACCAACCACATTGGTTTTACATTTCATTATACCATTCATAACATTTGTCACATAAATTAACAATGTAATCAATTACTTAACATATGTACAATCAAATATGTTAAGTATCAAAATCAAGTAAATGCATGCAATCATGTAGTTTGTACTTACCTTAAGCACCACTCACACAAATCTATACACTTCCCTTCTCCAAGAATTCTCCACCACTTGAATTAGGGCAATTCAACTTCTTCACAACCTAATCCAAAAGAATAACACACTTACTCAAAGATACACAAGAGATAATAAGACTACAATCTAATTAGGGCAAACTCTAACCATGACACGCTCAACAACAGGGGCGTGTCCCTGACCGTGCCCTAACTCCACAACACAGAAGCTTTGACACGCTCAGAACCACAGGCGTGTCACTGAACGTGTAATACAATCTGCCTCACAGAAACATTGACACGTCCAACAACATGAGCGTGCTCATGGCCGTGTCAATTCTCCAACATCACAGTAGCTATGACACGTCCAATAACACGGGCATGTTAATGATCGTGTCACCCATCCAAAACACAAAACCATTGACACGTCCAAAGATCTGGCCGTGCTCAAGGGCGTGTCAGGCTAAAAATACATATTCCAGCCACAACAACACTTTATCCAACAAATCACTTCCTTTCACCAAATTTCACTTCAAACAAACTTAGCTCAACATACCCAAGAACCATAACAAACTTGCAAAAACACCAAAACAACTAAAAACATACATCCAACACAAATCAAAATCATCACCACAAACCCAAAACACACCCACAACACTTTCTCTTCCAACAAACTTACTCTTTCCTTCAAACCAACCCCAAAATTCAAAATCAATAGAATCCAAACACTCATAAACACACCACAATCAAACACACTCCTACTATCAACAATAATCCATCAAACTCAAACACAACTCCAAATAAAACAAAGGAAATCAAGAGAGAACTTACCAACAATGATGAAACTTCTTTAATTTCCAACTTGGTTACTTGAATCACCTTTCAACTTTGAGCTTGGAACACAAAACTCTCTCTTGCTCTCTTGTCTTGATGATGCCCGGCCAACAAAGGAAAAGAAAAGGAAATGGAGAAGAAATGAAGACAACAAGTCAAACACTTATCTCTTTAAACCTCCACCAAGTCATTTTAATATTAAAATAATCCAAATTAATCTCATCCATTCATAATTTCCTTATTAATTAATTCCATAAATCATAACATAAATATCTCCTTCCATTAACTTTCTTTGACTTTGACTTGGGTATATGTTGTATATATTTTCATATACACAACATATACACTCTCTCTATAATTCTTTTCTCTTTCCAAAGAAACATATACATTAAATCCAATTATAACAATAATACCAAAACTTCTAGGGCACATTTTGGGATATTACAATTCTCCCCCTCTAAAAGAAATTTCATCCTCGAAATTACCTGATATCAAGTCTAAAACAGTTGAGGATACTGATCTCGCATCACTTGCTCATTCTCTCAAGTTGATTCTTTTCTACCATGATTCTTCCAAAGAACCTTCACAATTGGCACTTCCTTATGTCTTAACTCTTTCATACCATATGCTAAAATAGCAACTGGTTCTTCTTCAAAAGTCAGATCCAGACTCACCTCAATAGATTCTACTGGCAAGACATGAGATGGATCTGATCTATACCTCCTCAACATAGAAACATGGAAGACATTATGGATTCTATCCAATTCAGGCGGTAAAGCGAGACGATAAGCAACTGGTCCAACTCTTTCCAATACTTCATAAGGTCCAATAAAAACATCCAAAGAAGCTTATGGTCTATAGTACTCCAAAAATTTCAGCATACTACACATAGACCGACTGGACTATGATATAGCCCTCCCGTACTGAGGTTGAACTAAATTTTTAATTTTTTTAGTAGTAATCATGGTCCATGGTACTCCAAAAGTTTCAGCATACTACACTGGGACTGACTAGACCTGATGCAGTCCGACCAAACCAAGCTAGAGCCACAAATCCAATAAAATGTTAAAAGAGAACTCGGTCATTGGTACTCCTAAAATCTCAGCATACTATGAGAAGGCCGATCAGACTTTAGATCGTCTGACCATACTAGTGAAATGGGATTCAAAAAATGTAGTCATTACTTATCCACTCAATTATTGGATGCCACGTGTACTAGCCATTGAAGAACTTTTGTCAGAAAAAGGATGAGCCCGATTGAACTAACTATCAGCTCGACCGTGTCGAGCCCGAGCTGACTGGACTAGTTGTAGTCTGACCATGAAGTTGTTCCATACAATAAATAAAGTGAGAGACAAGATTCAAACATGTTGGCTCCCATCTCTATGACTAGTTGAAGACTTGAAGGCTATAAATACTACAAGAAACTTTATTTTTATAGGAGATTGTGATTGTAATTGCTAAGAAAAATATCTTTCATTTTCTTGCATTAAAATTTATATTTGTATTCATTGAGTGTTGGGTATGAGCATTAACACCATTGTAAGTTTGAGTGTGAGCTTTGAAAACTTAGGTTTTAGAGTGAGCCTTGGAAAAACTCTTGCAAGAGTTATGAGAAAGATACTCAAACCTTGTAGAAGTTTGGTGCAAGCTTGTGAAAATACTAAGTTAGAGTTGAGCTTATAAAAACTCAAGATTAGTGGAATCATAACAAATTGTTAAGGAAGTGGATGTAGGATTGAGGTAATCCGAACCACTATAAAGTCTTTATGTTTGTTCTTCTTTACTCTACTTCATCTTCATCTTGATCTTCTTCTTATTGTTCAAAATTTTTTAATTTATCATCACTACTTAAATCAACCAATTCACCCCCTCTATTGGATGCTAGTTTTGGAGAATAATTGGTATCAAAGCCTTTAAATTTCAAGAAGCTTAATTGTGAAATTTGGTGAAATTTGATCTATAATGGCAACCACCTCCATAAAAACCTCTACATCAACTTCTACTTCCAACTCCATGGCCTCTTCACATGGAATTCTAAATTCCTACCTTAGACCTCGCTTCGATGGAACCGATTACTCTTATTAGAAATAAAAGATATATTTGTTAAATTTGATCAAACTTAATTGTGAAATTTGATCTACAATGGCAACCACCTCCATAAACACCTCTACATCAGCTTCTACTCCCAACTCCATGGCCTCTTCACATGAAAATCTAAATTCCTACCTTATACCTTACTATGATGGAACCAATTACTCTTATTAGAAACATAAGATATTATTATTCCTTGATAGTGAAGGCATTGAGCTTTTGGAGTATGTGCAAAATGAGTGAAAACCTCATACGCATGAAGTTGATGGTGCTGAAGTCCCTCTTCTAAGAGCTCAATGGTCAAATGACAAACTAAAAGCTCATTACAAGAACAAAGGGGCAGCCTCAATCTTGATGAATTCCATATCAAGAGAAGAAGATGGAAGAGTTCAACATCTTACTTGTGCATATAGCATTTGGAAAACTCTTGAGAAATATCATGAGGGTACTACTCAAGTGAGGTTCACCAAGACCCAAATGCTTTTCATGAGTATGAGCTATTCAAGATGAAGCCCAATGAAAATGTCACCAACATGGAAAACCGATTGCTTGCTTTTGTCAATGACCTAAAGAAATATGGCAAGGTCTATGACCAAGGTGATGTCAATAGCAAAATATTGAGGGCACTTAAAGCCAAAAAGAGTTTTGAGTTAAAGGTTTCTTCAATTGAAGAAGCTCATGACCTTAGCTCCTTGAGAACCAATGAGCTTGTGGAAAAACTCCTCACCTTTGAATTACACACCGAAAAAGAAGATGACCATGGTGAGAAAGACAAGAGGAAAGCAATTGCTCTCAGAGCCATCAAAGAAGTTGGGAGCTCAAGTGATGAAAAGAGTGATGATGATGAAGAAATGGCTATGCTATCCAAAAGAATAAGTGATTGGAAGAGAAAGAGGAGACTTCAAGCCAACAAAGGTACATTTCCTAAATCCTCCTTCAAAGATAAAGAGAAAAAGAATGAAGTAAAATACTATGATTGTAACATCCCCTGACAATTCTTACATAAAAACTATCATAGAATATTATTCGATATACTGTCAGTGCTCCAATCAATTCATTTACAAAATTCTCTTAAAAACTAACAAAAATTTTCAAATAATAATACAATCTGTATAATACAACACTTATAAATTCAACATTTAAACTAATCTCCAATATCTCCAATAATCCAATTACTAATTATAAATCAGATAACCATCATAAGTTTGTCAAATCAAATAAATATATAATGCATTGCTTTATTTGATAATCATTCACTAGAATCTCAAACTTCGTCCTCTAAATACATATATTCCTTTCATGTTTACAAATTTGTACAATCTCTCAAATAGCTAAGCTAAATTGTATATATACATTTCATAATTTATGAGTACAATATACAAAAGATCTCTATATATACTATAGATAATTTCCTGAGATCCTTAATTTCACTTCTTAACTTGCTCCGATGACCTGATACCTGCATATTAGAAAATAATTCTAACACACTAAGCAAAGCTTAGTGGTGCTTGTATAAGCATATTTTATCACTTAATATTAAAGAAAAATACTTATGAAATATAGAAATAACACTTAGTTTTAAAAAATATTTTACTATATTAATTATTTTCAATAACAAACCAACATAATATTTTAATTACACAAAATAATAACTTTAACTTTATAAAAGTCATCATGTTATACTATACTTTCGGTATTGCAACTTTTCTCTTTATGAATCATTTTATTTAAGACTTGCTTTCTCATTTGATATCATTACTTACAATATGCTTATTTTGTTTTTCAATAAGTCTTACTTTTTAATTTCACATATAAGATAATTTCATTCAATCTATAATTTTCAGCACTTAAATTTAGTACTATACTTTGGGGCGCTTTGTATCTTATATCATTATATACACTTTCAATCATTACAACACTTATAAAGTTATTAATTAATTCAATAACTTGAGCATAACATTTTATTCTGTGCATTAGAACTTTCACTTGTAAACATTAATATATATATTATCAATCACTTTCACAAGTAACACAGTAAGTCAATTTCAAGTAATTGACTTATATTATTATTTTGCATTTCTTCCATTATTTACAACTATCATATTCACATATATTTTCAATTTAGATATCTTCATTAAATATGTCCATACATACTGAACTCAGATCATAGGTTTGGATAACATTTTAGTGTAGCAATTTTAATGCCAAATCTCAAGAATATATAATGGCAATTATGCCCACTATCACTGATAACACAATGTGTCCATTAATGGCATGAGGTGCCTATGAGCGGAAATTTTTGCCCCCACTCCCGGTGGAATGGTTCTTGCGACTTCGGCACTGTTTAGGCTCGGGGCCTTAGAGAACACGGGCCTAAGCCAGGAGAAAATGGAGTTGCCACCCGGACGGGCCGGGAAAAAGAAAGGGGTGGATGACTCAATTCCTAAGGAATCCCCAACCCCCTAATGGGTTCGGAAAGTTGAGTACATGTGAGGAAGGTGAGAAATGGCCCAGCACCTCCACAATGCCCGGTTCATTGGAACCGGCCTCCTTTGCAGGTCTTAATATTGTAAAATTCTTAAGTATAGCAATATTATCCATATTACATGCAACAATTAAAATAAAGCATCATTATATTAAAATCAAATCAATGTCCAAACAAAATAAATAAATGGACACCTATCCGAGGATGGAAACATGTCCTTACATTGTCTATGTCTAAAACTAAATAGGACACCCACCGAAAAGTGGAAACATGTCCTTTACATTGGTCCAAAATATAAGAGCAATTTAAATTACATAATACTTAACTAATGAGGTACCCACAAAGTGGAAACATACCTCTTACAATTTTAATACTAAAACAAACAAATAATAATCATAATAATAAAGAAAATATCCATCCATGATAAATTAAATAAATCAAGCATTGAAATTAAATAAATCAGCCATCAAAATATATAATAAACTACATAATCAAATCTAAAATTAAATAAAGTAACAAAGATAAAAATTTAGGTTTATATCTCAATTTACGATTTTTTAATTAACATTTAGGGTTTTGGGATTTTGGAATTACTACTATTATTATTTAGGCTACTGTGAGACTTTTTGGAAAAATGGTATGAATTAGGGTTTTATAAATTTAAGAAAGTAGTAAGGGTTTTGGTTAATCAAATTAGGGTTTAAGGCTAACATCATGAAATTAGGGTTTTGGAACTTTAAGACATTAGGGTCTATAATTTTAAAAGATTGGGATTAGGGTTTAAGATTTTTTGAGGTTTACTGGAGAGAAAGATTTATAAGATTTATTGGATTTGCACTTAAGGGTTTGTTAGGCTTACTGGATGGGGGTTTGAAAAATGAGTTTGGGAATAAATTATGGTTTTCTCGAATTGAGTTTTAAAAAAATTAGGGTTAAAATGAAGGCATTAAGACACTGGGGTTAGGGTTTTGAGAATTGATAAGATAGTTTAGGGTTTTATATATTTTGGAAAACATATTTGATCTTAGGATTTAAGAGAACAATTTAGAGTTTTATAGAAATAATTAAGATTAAAGTTTTTAGAAACTGTAAAGAAATTTAGAGTTTAGAGAATTAAGAAGATAGTTCAGAGCTTTTGGATTTCTCTGGATTTTTGAGCTATTGGATGAAACAATAATGAACAGAATATATAATTAAGGTTTATCAATTTATACTATTGAATCAAAGTGATAACAAAAATAAACAAATGAAAAACCAGTAAGAACAAAAATGATATAACAATTGAATGTTTAAGCAAATTCAAGATTAAGACACAAAACCTGCATTGAAGGTTCCTTCAAATTATTTTCTGGATGAATAATAACAAAGGCAGTGTTGCTGCCTTTGATGGATTGATTATTTGATGATTGATTCTTGTTGCTAATTCCTTTTTCTGTCTTCTGCCTTTTCTGGTTTCAATCTTTCTTAATCCCAATGGCCGCTCTCTGCTTTTTCTTTTTTTTTTTAGGGTTTTTCGTGTTCTGTCTCCTCCTCCTCTGAATTCTGAAACGTTAATATTTATAGCCAAACCTCACTCAGAATCCTTAACCTAAAATTAATCAATCCCTAAAATGAATTTTAGTTGAATTAGGAAACTTATCCAACCTCATGTCGACCTGGTTGCCCTAGGTCGACATGAGTCATGCTCATGTCGATCTGGGCTGCCAAGGTCGACATGAAGCATGCTCATGTTGACCTAGCCTGTCAAGGTTGACATGAAGCATGCTCATGTTGACCTAGCCTGCCCAGGTCGACATGAGTCCAACCTCATGTCGATTTGGGCTGCCAGATCGACATGAGGCATGCTCATGTCTCCTCGGCCAGCCTGACTCGAATTATTCTTACCCTTTTTAACTTATGGACCAAAAAGTTTTAATTTAGGCCGATTCAACTTGATTTTAGGGTTTTACAATTGAATTTATGCCTCTTTAATCCGAACCGACTCCTTTAAAAATAATAAACTAGGTTTAAATATTTAAAGTCGGATCAAATTTATTTTGGCATCCTTTAATTAGGACCATATCAAATTGGGGTCAAAATTAAGGATCTACAGTGCGCACTATCACTATGGTTATCCTTCCTCTGGTTAGCCATTCAATCTAAAGTTAGATCTAAAATCAGTATGATTTGGGAAATTCATTAGTTTTGATTAACACTGGATTGTTTGTACATTTCAATGGTATAATACTTTTATCAACATTTAGTATGATATATATTTGTCATGTATCTAAAGTTTATCACTCTTTTCCATACTTTTAACATATACACATGAATTCTCAATGCAAAAGTAAGAAACATAAACATATTAGCCTTATACTAGGCTCATATATCACAAAATACAAGCCACAAACATTATCTAGGTACCCTACGGCCGTGACATCTCAACCCCACGCCCGTGGAATACAAAATGAAGCTATCAAATGCCTTTGTAGACCCCCACAGTCGTGGCATTCAAGGGCCACGACCATGGCATTCAGAACGGCTCTGTTTTATCAAAATTTTTTAAAGAAATAGTCTCACTCTCATTCCCACAGTCGTGGCACTCAATTGCCACTCCCATGGCATTGGTTTTGGGTCTGTTTTCAGATTAATTCTTCCTCCAACAGTACCAACTTTGATACCGTGCCCATGGCACCTTTAAGCCACACCCGTGGCATCCCAAAATCATGTATTTTGCACTTTTAACTTCATTAAACACAAATATATTAAAGATCTAAGTTAAAAATGTATCAAAACCAAATTTTTGACATAAAAAGAGTTCATATCAAATAATTTACTAAAACTTCACTTAATCAAACTTTCAACCATCTCATGGATAAAAACAACATCAAACCACCCAATTGTCATAAGGGTTGAATTAAGAATCAAACTCATCACATAAAAGTTATTTTTCACTCTTCAATCTAGTTAATCAATACTTTCAAGAAATATTTTATTATAAATAACTCAATCAATCAATTCAAATATTAAAACTAATAAAAATTCATATATTTGCAAATTAAAATACATAAGCACATACCTCTTTCAATTTCTCTCTTCTTCTCTCTTTTCCCTCTTTTTCTCTGATCATTTGCTGATAATCTCACCTTTTCTAGCTTATTCTTTTAAAAATTTATAATCATATGTAATCTACTCTCAATTTCATTTGATTTGAAGAAAGAAAGATGAAGAAAATAAGAAAGATGGTGGAGGTGATGGTGTTTGGCGTGGAAGATGGGAGAAAGGAGAAGAAGACTCTACACACACACACATGTCCACACACACATATATATAATATATTTAATCTAGTGTGGCCAATCTCATTTTAACTATGGTGCATTCTCTTTCTTATCCTTTTATTCTAATTCGATATATAGCCTCGTAAAACTGTAAAAATAATTTTTTTAGTAAATTTTGAGATATACTATTCACTATTCTCTGCTTATAGTATTTATCCATATTACTTTTATCACTATGCACTATCAATTTTTCAATATTAGTTAAAAAGTTTCTTGTTTAAAATCTTGACCATTACAATGAATATGGTAAAATGGATCACATCAAGTCTGAGTGCTTCAAATTGAAAAACAAGAAGAAGTGGGATAAGGAAAAAGAAGAAATCACTCAAAGCCACATGGGATGATGATTCCTCAAGTGAAGAAGAAGAGGAAAAAGATTAAGGAATTACAAATTTATGTCTCATGGCTATTGGGGATGATGATCACACCAATGAGGTAGGTACTCAATCCTTAAACTTAATTGCATATAATGATAATGTTGATAATGCCTTAGATGATAGTGATCTAATTGAGCATATGAACCTTAGAGTAGAAAAATATTTCTCTAAAATGAAATTCTATAAAGACAAATGCTCTAAACTAGAAAATGATTTTGTTTCTTTGAAAAATTTCTAAACTAGAAAATGATTTTGTTTCTTTGAAAAATTTTACTCTAGAATTAAAGATATCAAATGAACAATTATTAAAATCCATTGATGAAATGTCTAAAAACTCACATAGCTTAGAAAATGTAATAAAGAAAAATAAATTTTGAAGGATGAAATAAATGAACTAAATGAATCTATTTCAAAATTTCACAAGGAAAAAGAGGCCTTAGACACATTAATTAATAATCAAAGGTCATCCTCTTTGAAATATGGTTTAGGTTTAATGGCTCATCTATCACTACATCTAATGTACCAACATTTGTCAAAGCTTCTACAACTCAAACCTCTAGTGTTGAAGTTGTAAAGAATACAAATGCACACACCAAGCCTAAAAATTATAAAAGGATTATATTGGGTTTAGAAGGCTCTAGAACTAAAGTTCCAAGAGCAAACCATGTATAAATGTATACCAGGCATGTACATAGATACATAAGTGCACAAAAATAATTTCACTCAACACACACTTGCAATTGTGTACATGGTTCGTTAAATTTCAATAAAAGAGTGCAAACATACAAAATATTATATCAATGCCATTATTGCATGAAGTTTGGTCACAAAAGTACCCTTTGTTGCATTAAGAAGACTCATCTCAAATTAGAGGACCCTTCTACTACTAACCTCGTAGGACCCAAGTACATTTGGATACCTAAAAGAAGATAAATATGATTGTGTTGTAGGTATGCCTAAAGTCTACTATCAATAAAAATGTTTGTCTTGTGGATAGTGAATGCTCAAAGCACATGATGGGTAATACAAAACCTTTTACAACTCTCAGCTACAAGCAAGGAGGTAATGTAACTTTTGGGAATAATACTAAAGGTAGAATCATAGGCATTGGATCCATTGGCATGCTTGGAAAAAATATGATTGATAATTTATGGCTTGTTAATGGTTTAAAATATAATTTGCTTAGTGTGAGTCAATTGTGCAATAAAGGATATAATGTAAATTTTGATATAAAGTTACGTCTTCCAATGGTGAACTTGCATTCAAAGGAGTTAGAATTGGCAATACTTACAAAATTGACTTACATTCTAATAATGCATTTGAATGTTTGATTACCATTAGTAATGATGCTTTGATTTGGCATAGAAGACTAGGACATGCTAGTATGGATTAATTGTAATGTATTAGTAAAGAAGAACTTGTAGATAGACTCCCTAAGATAAAATTCAATAAAGATAAAATTTATGAATCTTGTCAATTTCAAAAACAACATAAGAATTCATTTAAAACCAAGAATGTTGTAAGCACATCTAGACCACTAGAACTAATTTATTTGGATTTGTTTGGACTAAATAGAGTTGCAAGTCTAGAAGGCAAGTTATATGCATTTGTGCTTGTTGATGATTGCTCAAAGTTTACATGGGTTAATTTCTTAGCTCAAAAGAATGAAGCTTTCAATTTTTAAAAAATGCTTACAAAAAGAGTACAAAATGAAAAAAGTTATGTCATCACATCCATTAGAAGTGATCATAGCAAAGAATTTGAAAATGATAATATTAAAAATTTTTGCATTGAGCTTGGTATTTCATACAATTTTTTGGCTCCTAAAACACCACAATGAAATGTTGTGGAGAAAAAATAAAATATTGGTAGAATGGCTAGAACATGCTCAATGAGTATGATTTACTCTCTTACTTTTGGGCGAAGGGCGTTAATACCACTTGATACATTTTAAATCGTATTTACAAAAGGCCTTTGATAAACAAAACCTCTTATAAGCTTTGGAATGGTAGAAAACCCAAAATTTCATACCTTAGATTGTTTGGATGCAAATGCTTCATATTGAATACCAAGGATAACCTTGAAAAATTCTCATCCAAATCAAATGAAGGCATATTTTTAGAGTACTCATCTTCTAGCAAAGTGTGCAAAGTATTTAATCAGAGAATACTAGTAGTTGAAGAATCAATGCATGTTATCTTTGATTAATCCTCTAAACTTGATCAAAGGAAAGGTAGAGCTTTTGATGATTTTGTAGGTACATTTGAAGAACATGAGGCAAACAATGTTCCAAAGGTCAATCACAATGAGATTGAGATGAGAATGGAACAAGAAGAGACTCAAGAACTATCCAAATATTGGCAATATAAGAAGGATCGTCGAAAAGAAATCATCATTGGTGATACCTCAAAGGAAGTAACTACTAGATCTAAATTTAAATACTTAGATGCTAATATTGCCTTTGTTTCTCAATCAGAGCCAAGGACCATTGAGGAGGCTCTTAGTGATGAATGTTGGGTGATTGCTATGTAAGATGAACTCAACCAATTTGAATGAAACAAAGTGTGGAAACTTGTTCCTAGACCTAAAGATCATCCAATTATAGGATGCAAATGGGTATATAGGAATAAGCTTGATGAAGATAGTCTCATTACTAGAAACAAAGCTAGATTGGTAGCCAAAGGCTATAAGCAAGAGGAAGACATTGACTATAATGAGACATTTGCCCCTGTTGCTAGACTAGAAACAATTAGAATTTTAATTTCATTTGCTTGTCATACAAATTTTAAAATTTTTCAAATGGATGTCAAAAGTGTATTTCTAAATGGATTTATAAATGAAGAAGTGCATGTTGAACAACCCCCTAGTTTTAAAGATCATAAATTTCCAAATCATGTTTTTAAATTAACCAAATCACTATATGGATTGAAACAAGCTTCAAGAGCTTAGTATGATAGACTTAGTGCATATTTGTTGGAAAATAGTTTTTCAAAAGGCAAAGTGGACACAAATCTTCTTGTTAAAAAGAAAATGCATAACATCTTGATTATACAAATTTATGTTGATGACATTATATTTGGCACTACTAATGAATCTTTGTGCCAAGAGTTTGCTTCTTGTATGACTAGAGAATTTAAAATGAGCATGATGAGTGAACTCAAGCTCTTTTTTACTCTATAAATTAAACAATGCAAGGCTGGTATCTTTATCAACCAATCCAAATATACAAAGGAACTTCTCAAAAAGCTTGGCATGGATGGTTGCAAAGCAATTAAGACTCCAATGAGAACAATCTTGAAATTGGACAAAGACAAAGTTGGTAAGAAAGTAGATGAAAAGAAATATCGAGGTATTATCAAATCTCTTCTTTATCTTACCGTCTCTAGACTTGATATAATGTATAGTGTATGTTTATGTGCTAGATTTCAATCATGCCCTAAAGAGTCATATATGAATGCCAACAAAAGAATTTTAAAATATTTAAATGGAACATTGCATTTAGGACTTTCATATTCTAGAAACACATCATTTGACATATTAGGTTTTTCAGATGCAAATTTTACCGGTAGCCTACTGGATAGGAAAAGCACCATGGGAGCATGCCATTTTCTTGGTAATTGCCTAGTTTCTTGGTTTAGCAAGAAACATGTGTCGGTTGCTCTATCTACAATGGAAGTACATATGTTGCTGCATGTTTTTGTTGCACACAAGTTTTATGAATGGAACAACAATTGATGGACTATGGTAAAATATTTGATCATATTCCCATTAAATGTGATAATACAAGTGCCATCAATCTATCTAAAAATCCAATCCAACATTCTAGGTCAAAGCATATAGACATTAGGCATCATTTCTTGAGAGATAATGTTCAAAGTTAAATATTGTCTTAGAATTCATTGATACACAAAATCAACTTGCTGACATCTTTATTAAACCTTTGAATTAAGAAAGAATGAATTTTATAAAATAGCATATAGAGATGATGGATGGAAGCACTTTAAATTGACATACATTACTTTGGTGCATATCAATGTTGAAATTAGAATTGTTTGAAAACATATATGTTTTACATGACCTAATTTCTTATTTACATTTATTTTTATCATAAATTAAGGCCACAAATTGAGATATATTTGTAACTGGTATCAAATTTTTTTCTTAAAATTTGCTCGGTTTGCTCGGACTAAGCTCGGGTCCTATTGTACTACATAGTTTTATGGCTCAACCGAGCATACTGAGACCTGGTCCGACCGAGTTCCTTCAAAACTTTTTGACCATTTTACAGTAAGACATTGACCTGCTTGGACTTCATTAGTTCATTACTACATGTTTGCATTATTTTTGACTTTGTCAAAGGGGGAGAGATAATTTGAATTGATTGAATAAAAGAAATTTATAACATATATTAAGGGGGAGCAATTGAAAAATATAAAAAGAAGAAGAAGAACATATGTTAAGGGGGAGAGTTTAAAGTTCATTTTAAATCAATTTAATTTAATTTCCAAAATCAAAAAGGGGGAGATTATTAGCCAAATAATTGTTCTCTATTTTGATCTTAGGCAATCAAATTGAATAGGACCAATATATGTATCAAGTTACATTTTGTAGGACTTTAATTTTTATAGAAACCTCAAAGAGCTCAACCAGCCCAGGAGCTAGGCCTACTGAACTCAAGAGAAGAAGACCATATAGAGCTCTAGCTTGACAGTTGAAGCCCAAGCACCGAGCTAGGATGATCGAACACCAACCACTTGAAGCCCAAACAAACCACTTGAAGCCCAAACAAACTTGGATATTAGATAAAGTACTTGAACATTCAACAACCAAGCTGAGCTAAAACAGACCAAGCTCCCATATTCTTGACCAAGCTTCATTTTTCAAAAACAAACTCAGGAAGGACATAAAACCAAACACATGTAGCTTGGACCATACCCTAGCTATTAAGGAGGAGCCCAAACAATTTAGGTTGAGGTCAACAGGAACAAGCTCAAAATAGGATACAATAGAACCCTTGCAGCTCAAAACGAGCCCTAGCCACTAGGGACAAGCTCAAGGATATTAGTCCAAACTTAAGTTCAAGATCATAAAAACATCCAGAGACTCTCACAGTCTATGGTACTCTAAAAATTTCAACATACTACACATAGACTGACCGAACTATGATATAGCCCTCCCGTAACGAGGTTGAACTAAATTCTTAATGTTTTCAGTAGTAATCATGGTTTATGGTACTTTGAAAGTCTCAGCATACTACGCTTGGACCTATCGGACCGAACTAGAGACAAAAATTTAACAAAATCCTAAAATGATCACTGGTACTCTAGACCGTCCGACCGTACTAGTGAAATGGGATTCAAAAAATATTGTCGTTACTTATCCACTCAATTATTGGATGCCACATGTACTGGCCATTGAAGAACTTTTTTCAGAAAAAGGACTAGCCCGACCAGACTACCTATTAGCCCAACTGATAGAGTAAAAATATGATCAACATTCTTTATAATTCTAACCATATTTTTAATCATTTTGCAATTGAATTTGATGGATTTTGTGTATTTGAGTTAGAATTATTATAATCATGCTTGGAAAGACAAGATTCAAAGTTTCTAATGATTAGAGGTGCAAAAAATGAAGAAAGGCAAGCAAAAATGAAGAAATAACAAATGCCACACCCGTGGCCCTTCAATGCCACGACCATGGGATTTAAATCAAGTCTTCCACAATAAAAAGACAAAAATCCAGAAGTTAAATGAATGCCACGACCGTGGTATTGGCAGGACACGGCCGTGGGTTTGATTTCTCTACTGCCCAAGCCAAGAAAGAAAAGAAAATTCAAGTTGGCAGCCTCCACTTCAATGCCACGACCGTGGCATTGAAAAGCCACGATCGTGGAATTGAAAAGCCACAACCGTGGCCTACCTTGCTGACCATTTTACAGCGGTAAAGTGCTTAAACCATCCAAACCAACTCAGGCCACGACCGTGGCACTTAACAGCCACGACCGTGGGACCAAAATTCATGACCTTGAGCAGAAAATTGGGTAGGTGGTGAACCAAACAAGAAGTGACCTAACCTTTTCAATTTTTCCCCACTAATGAAGCTTCCAAACACTATATTTAAACACACTTCCTCTAAGGTTTCAAGATATAAAAAAGATTTACAAGAATTAGATTAGATTCATTCAAGAAATAAATGTAGTTTAGAGTTTTCTTAAGAAGGAGAGTGAAATTCTGGTTCAAGAAGAAATTCAAGTTCCAAGTCAAGTTCTTCTTCAAAGAAATAGAGTTTGATATTTTTTATTCTTTAAATTATGTTTTTAATGTCTTTCTTTAATATTTTCAATGTTCTTATTTCAATAATGAATAACTAATCCTCTTTAGGGTCGGTCTCTTTCATTGAATTTATCATGGAGTTATAAATGCTTATTTGAATTAATTTAGTTCATCCTTAAATTATTTTGTTATCTTTACTCTTAATGCTTTAATTATCTGGCCAATAATTAATTGAATTGAGGTGTTGTGTGATGGAGCAAGAGTGGAAGCATAACATTAGTCCATAGAGGTAACAATCTTAAGAAAGTTTTTCACTTAGAGATAAGGTCAAACACTTAAGAGGTTGATTCAAAATTCTCACAAAATCTAATGAATTGGTTTGATAACTTGTGATCACGAGAGTAGACATAAGGATTAAATTGATATAAGTTCTAGTACTTGAGAGAGACCTGAGCTTAATTTATCATGGGTTTTCTGAAGTAATGATTTTCATTAGATTTAATTCAAAGTAATTTGTTTTGTTTTATCATAAATCAAATTTTATCATCCAAATAATATTTAGTTTTGATTGATCAGTACTTAGAAGAAAACTTCCTCGTGGAACGATACTCTACTCATCATTATATTACTTGTTAACGATCTGTGCACTTACAGATAGTGAGGCCGAGTCCGCAACACTAATTGTGCCGAGCCCAAGACGACCTGACTAGTTGTACTCTGACAATGAAGTTGGTTTAGACAATAAATAAAGTGGGAGATAATATTCAAACATATTGACTCCCATCTCTAACGACTAGTTGAAGACTTGAAGGCTATAAATACCATGAGACACTTCATTTTTGTAGGAGATTTGATTGTAATTACTAAGAAAAACATCTTTCATTTTCTTGCATCAAAAATTATACTTGTATTCATTGATTGTTGGGTGTGAGTATTAAATACTATTGTAAGTATGAATGTGAACTTTGAAACACTTAGGTTTTAGAGTGAGCCTTGAGAAAACTCTCGTAAGGGTTGTGAGAAAGATACTCAAACCTTGTAGAAGTTTGGTGTGTGCTTGAGAAAACACTAAGTTAGAGTTGAGCTTGTAAAAACTCGAGATTAGTGGAACCTTAACAAGTTGTTAAGAAAGTGGATGTAGGATTGAGGTAATCCAAACCACTATAAATTCTTTGTGTTTATTCTTCTCTACTATACTTCATCTTCATCTTGATCTTCTTCTTATAGCTCAAAATTTTTTAATTTATCATCACTACTTAAATCAACCAATTCGCCCTCTCCCCCCCCCCCCCCCCCCCCCCCCCCTCCTCTTGGTTGCTAGTTTGGGATAACACCCTGGACTGACTCACTTTGGTTTTTTAAAATCAAACCAAACTTAAATTTGGGCTTTTTAAAATTGGATTGGACTCAACACAAGCTTTTAAAATTGGACTAGACTAAATTCAAGCTTTTAAAATTAGATTGGATCTAACTTGGCCCTTTTTAATTTGTACTTAACTAATTTAGAGCCAAAATTAAGGGTCTACACATATTCTCATGTTTTTCCTCATTTTATAGTTCTTTTTTTCAAATTTCCATTCATATTCAATATTATTTAAATTCGCTTTGCAAATGTGGCCAACTCTCACATAATTAGCATTTTTCATAATTTTGCACATAACATCACTATTAACCATTCCTTAATGGCATAACATGCCATAATAAATTCAAATCATGCAATGTTACTTCAAACAATGCTTATCACACACAAACACCAATATTCAAGTAACACAACACAATCATCCATATGAAATGTGTTATGTTTAAAGAAATGCAATTATTAAAATGAGTTCCAAAGTATGTACTAATCTCACAAATGATACAATGTGAGCTAAAACTCACCCAACACCAAGTTCACTTAATGTCCCTCAGCACTTTGATATGGGAATTTGGCTTTACTCACTTCCTAATCAAAATGTACGTGTACACAATTAATTAGAAACATATTTCTATACATTTTAACTAATAAAATTCAATTTAGCATAATTCCTTCAAGTTTCTATTTTTTCACCCTAATGTATTTTGATTTTGGAATTCCATATTAATCAAATTCCAAATTACATTTTAAATTAATTTCTATCATTAAAATCATAATTCTGCTCACTTTAACAATTTAAACTTTAAATTCTACAATTCTACCCATTTTTCTAATTTTTTGCCCTAATATATTTTAATTCTAAAAAAAAATATTTTAATCTATTCCAAATTGAGTTTTAAGTTTACTTGTATCTTTAAATCATATTATAACATCATTTAAAAAATTAAATCCAATTTTCACCAATTATTTACAATTCATGCACAAAACCCTAAATTCAATTCTTCCTCTTCTAAACTTCTGCCAAACCTAAACTAATCCATCAACTAACCATAAAATCATTGTCTACACATTCAAATAAGTCCAGTACAACCCATTTAAATAATTATCTATGTAATATCCGTGATCTTGGAGAAATTAAATAAGTATTTGGAGGTATATGTATTGTACATACTTAATATATACCTAGTGTATACATAGTATATACATAATATATATTGTATGTTGGATATATTATATTATATTATATTATATTATATTATATTATATTATATTATATTATATTATACTATACTATACTATACTATACTATACTATACTATACTATACTTAATGTGTACAAAGGTGTAGACCCTTAGTTTTGGCTCTAAGCTAGTCCGATCCCAATTAACAAAGGCCAAACTATATTTGATCCGATTCCAAAAAGCGTGGACCTAGTTTATAACTTTTAATGAGTCGGTTCAGTTCTGCAAGGCCTAAAAATAAGTTGATTCAATTTATAAAGGTTTAAAATCTAGTTTATAGCTTTTATAAATCAAGTTCAAAAATAAATTGGTTTGATTTTAAAACCCTAAACCTAGTCCGGTTGATGTAATTTAATTTTAAAGCATAAAAATAAGTCAGACCAAACCAAAACAGCAAAATCATGTCAAATTGGCTCAGCCAATTTCTCATGGTGGAGTGACCATGGCGAATTGGCAATTTTCAATTCGCCATGGATGGCTTACCATAGCGAATTGGAAATTCCCAATTCGCCATGGTCCATTAATCCGGTCCTATTTTGGCTTATTAATTCCTTAATCAAGATGAACTTTATTTGAACTGTTGGATTAAATTTTAGGGTTTTATTTTAAACCTAATTGTGCCTATATATAATGATGTTTAACATTTAAAACAAACATCAATAATTAATTAAGAAGCAACAGTGATCAAGAATAGAATCAACAATTAACACGATTTAGCAAAAAGCAACACAGAAGCAAGAAGCAAGGCAGTCTCTAGCCAAAGAACTAAGATTGGTGCAGGCAGCAACAGAAGCAAGCTTGTTTCAATTTAACAACTTTGGTGGAGCCTTTAATGCAGGTTTGATTTTCTAAATCCAGTTTATATTAAATCAACAATAACTGTAAACAAATCCAGTAGTGAATAATTTAAAGGTTATAAAATTATTTTGATCCAGTAAGTTAATTTAGTTCTCGTAGTAGTTTTTATTCTTTAATTCTTATCATCATACATCTTGCTTAATTCCATCCATTAGCAATCATATACCCAGGACAAATATTTATCTTAATTAATATGCAATTGTAGTAAGTTCATGTAATCACAGTAAGCATCAAACCCTAAATTCCAAAGCCCAAACCTTGAAAAACCCTAATCCCAAACCTTGAAACCCTAATTTCCAATACCTAATTCCAAAACCCTAATTCCTTAAATCCTAAATCCAAAACCCTAAATTACTATTAAACCCTAATTTACATGTAAACTCTACTTTAGGAAAAATCCTAATTTCTATAAATATAAAACCCTAGCTTACATAGAAACCCTAATTCCCCAATAAAACCATATCCTATAAACCTTTTACCTTTCAGGGGCGCTGCCACCGATCTCCCGCAAGGGGGTCAATATTTATTTGTGGATTGTATTCTTTGCTATTTATCTTATTTCCTTTTTAATTAAGTCCTAATTTTATTACTCTTTATATGATGATTATTTATGCATTTATGATTTTACATTTATTTTGTTTGGACTTCAAGAAATTGTCATAGGCATGTTTCCATCTAGTGTGGGTTCCTTGTTTATTTAGTTTATGTAATTTAGTTTATTTCAAAGACTTTGGATTGATGTAAGGGGCATGTTTCCACCTATGGTGGGTGTCCCATTTTATTTTCTTTTTTTCTTTTTGTGGACATTTGAACATTTGTAAGGGCATGTTTCCATCGATCGATAGGTGTCCATTTATTTATTTATTTGATTTCAATACAATGAATTTTATTTATTTTAATTTACATTTAGTATGGATAATATTATAATACTTAAGAATTTAATAATATTTAGACCTGAAAAGGAGGTCGGTTCCAATGAACTGGGCGTTATAAGGATGTTGGGTCATTTCTTACCTTCTCAATACGTATTCAACTTTTTGAACCCATTAGGGAGTTGGGAATTCCTTAGGAATCGAGTCATCCACCCCTTTTCTTTTTCTCGACCCATCTGGGTGGCGACTCCATTTTCTCTGGGTTTAGTTTTGTGTTCTCTAAACCCCTAAGCCTAATAGTGTCAAAGTCGCAAGAACCATTCTACCGAGAGTATGGGCAAAAATCCCTACTCACAATAGGGTACACATAATATATATAAATATTAAATATACTATATATATACATAATATAAATATATTATATAAACATATACATAAATGTATATGTAATATATAAGTAACATATATATGACATATACATATGCAAATACATACACATACATATACATATACATATAATTGAAATATAAATGAAATATAAACATTTATGTATAATTAGTGATGGAAAGATGATAAATGAGTAAATAAATAAATAAAAATAATAAAAGAAAAAAGAAAGTCAAAAGAAGAGAGAAATCTAAGAGATATGCATATTGATTGTTTGAAATATAAATAACATATATAAAATATATAAATATACATGGAATATACAATATATATATATATAGTATAAAATAGTGTTGGAAAAGGTGGTGATGATGATGATGATGATAATATAAGGAAAGAAAGTCAAAGAAAAAAATAAAGTAATTGGTGGAAATTAAAGGTAGTGAGATATTTAATTATTTAATTAAATAATTCAAATTAAAGTAATTTTTGGTGATAGTGAAAAATTATGGGATTCTAATAATTAATAAATTATATTATTATATTATTATATATTATATATATATATATGGTTAAGAGAAAAGAAAGAAGGTAAAATAGCAAAAAACTTAAAATGATTTTGATAGGAAGAAACTAAAAATGTCTTAATAAATTAACAATTGCTTAATTAAATATATATATATATATATATTCATGTGGATGAGAAAGAAAGAAAAATAAATGTCCATTTCTTCTTCTTCTTCTTGTTCTCATCACACATTGCCCACCATAGCCAAAGAAAGGAAAGCTTTTCTTTTCTTCAATCCATCAAATTTTACAAAGATTTTAAAGAATTTTGGGTAATTTTGAAGAAAGATTAAATTAACAAGTAAGTCTTCTTTCTTTAAAGCTTTAATTTCTTAGTTTTAAGTTTATGTTTGGAATTGCTAGAGAGATAGAGTGATATTAAATTATTAAAATAGATATAAATGGTGCTAAAAGGATGAGTATATAATGAGTTGATGGTTGATTGTTTGAAAAGAACAAAGTTGATGAAAATATGATTTTGGTATGAATATGTATACATTGGGATTTTAGTATAGATGTTCATAATTATTGTAATGAAGTGATTTAATATTGTTGTAATATAAGTATGATGATTTTATGGTTGAAAATTAAATATGAGAGAGTTTGGTTAAATTTAGGGTTATGGACCTATTATGTGAAATTAGGATTTCAAATATGGATGTTGACAGTTATTTTAATGAGATGAATTAGTGTTGTTTTAATGTAAATATTATGATTTTAAAGTTGAAAATGTGATATGAATAGGTTTTGGTGAAGTTAATGTTAGTTACATTATGTGAAAATTATATTTTTGAAAAAGATTTCCATAATTATGGAAGAAAATTATTTTAATATTATTTTGATGTATAATTGATGATTATATAGTTGAATGTTGGAAATGAGTTTGATATGTTGAAGTTTGAATAAGGTAGTAATGGTGAAAATAGTGTTTTGGTGAAATGTTATGTAGAATTAATGTAAATGGTGTATGAATAATTAAAGTGTATTAAAATGAATTGCTAATGTTATATTGGAACTTGTAGTGCGGTTTAGGGTTGAGCAAAGGAAAATTACAGAATTTAAAGAATTGAAGGGCATTGGTGAAAATTTGAATTGGAAAGTGAAATTGGCTTGGTATTTGACAAATTAAGGTTAGTACATATATTTATCTGCTTGAAATTTGTTATGTGAAGTATTTGAAAATGTAGAAAATCACACAGTCTATGCAATATGGCATAGTTATGTAATAGTGCTATATTGGGTATTTGTTAAATATAAAATTAAGGTTTATACATGAAATGCATAAGATTTGTAAATTGAGCTATTGTAGAATAGACATTTTAATAGTTATATGTATAATGTAGTGGATGTGGGACATGCTTAAAATAAAAACAATAATTTAAGAAAAATAAACAATGTTATATGAAAAGAGAAAGAAGATGTAAAAAGTATGAAAGGAACCTAGATGTAGTAGTATGACTAAGATGCGTATATTGAAAAGTGTGATAACATGTGTGTGGAATGAGTCATAATATGAGTGTGACTCATAATTATGTAATGTAATATTGAAATAATGATGAATATGTGAATAATGACTAAAACATGTAAATGTAAAGTGATCATGAAAAAGTTATGACCACTTGGAAAATATGAGAAATGGTGAAAAAGGAATTAGAAGGATAAGTATTAATGGAAAATGAATAGGGGAGTGAAAAAAAAAAAAGAAACAATTTCGTTCACTTTAAAGAATAAACAATATTTTTTAAAGTGACATTATTATGAATTAAAGTTTGTATATTAATATGATGATGAACATTACAAATGCTAGAGACATGGGAATATTACATGATTTTAGAGAAATATATAAATATTACATGAATATAAAATGATAAAATGAATTGAAATGTAATTATGTATTATGACATGAGAATGATGAAGAAGAATGTTAAATAAATGAATATGTAATGTGATAATTTATGAGTCATGTGATGGTGATCATAGTTGACATGATCACAAGAGTTATGAAAAATGCTATAAATGTACTAGAAATGTGATTTACTAGTCATATTATGGTTGTGGCTAGAAAGATGATGAAATATGTTACAAACATTTGAAATATGGAAATTAATGATGTTTAAATGGTAATGTGAAATGTCATACATTGTGATGATATGATGAAATATGATGAATTAATATGAATTGACATTGATATAAATGAGAAAAATGAGAAAATGAGGAAATGTACCTCATTGATTATGGAAAAAATAAGAAAGTTGATTATGGAAAATATGAATTATTTGTGTACCTAGTATGTTATTCAATTTTCAGAGTTCTATATTTGGCGGCATGCCTATGAGGTTATCCTCATTACTTGCCTTCGAGGCTAGACGTTATGCATTACTGATTCATGATTTTGCCTTCAAGGCTAGACGTTAGGTGTCATTAATATATGATTTGCCTTCGGGGCTAGACACTTGGTGTCAATTTGAACCAAAATGGTAACTCTGAAATTTGAATAATATATTAGTTTATTTGGACCCATGCTTGTTTATGTGTATTGTGTTGTGGATAATGAAATATGACATTTGGATGGTAAGATAAATTATGATATGTGATTAAAAATATTAGTGTTGATAGACCTAAGCAGAACTGGGTCTAGAGACAAAGTTGACCTAAGCATAATTAGGTCAGGAGATTGTTCGTATGTATACTAGATTTGACAGTTGAGATTGAAAAATAAAGAAGTATAGATATATATATACACCATGTATAAAATAAGAAGTAAGAATGTATATGTATAATGTTTATTATTTATAAATATGTACCACTAAGCTGTAAAGCTTAGCACGATTATGTAAATCACACAGGTAAGAGCGTGCTGATCAGTGGAACTCAGACTGTGGTAGATGCGTGGTGATCTAGACTACCGCAAGACCAACAATGCCATTTGCATACATGTATATTTATGATTTAAGCATTTTGGTTTATGTAAATTAATTTATAACACTTGTGTTGGTTTATAAAGATTTAAGATGGCAATGTGCATATATCTAAGTCAGTATTTGATTTTAATAGATAAAGTTTAAAGTGTTGAGGATTTAATTATATAGTAATAAAGTAGCGAGTTTGGAGAATGAATGAAATTATTAATACTTTGGAAGTATAAAATTTTTTATGCAGGTTGTGTACTTGTTGTTTTAGGATTTATTCAAATTACAGATAAAACTCTGACGAGTTTTTTCAAAAAAATTTCATTAAACTATGTATTTTTAGTATTTAAATTATTAATGAATATTATTTATTTATTTATTAAAATATATTTAAGTTGCAAAATATTTTCTTGAATTTATATGCAATAAAAATAAAAAGCGATTCATCCATAAAATAAAGTAAAATAGTACATCACAAAATAAAATTAGTATCTATCCTTAGATGAAAACATACCCTTACAATCCTCAAATATTCATAATATAAATAAAATAGGACACCCATTAGTTAATGAAAATATGTCCTTTACAATAATCTCAAAGTCTTTAAAATAAATAAAAGAAAAAAAATAAATCACCCACAAGGAAGAAATATGCCTTTTACATCTTAAAATTCCCTTTAAAATCTAAATAACAAAATAAACACAAATCCATACACATATAAGTAATCATTCAAATAATTATAAAAACAAGGGCTTAATTAAATAGAAATAAAGATTAATCATAAAGAATTACAATCCATAAATTAATATTGACCCAATTGATGAAGAGTCGCATACGGCAGTCCCGCTAGCCGGTTAACAGGCGGGGCTGACCCCCGAAAGGTAAATGGTTTATAGGATTGGGTTTAGTTGTGGAACTAGGATTTCTATCTAAACTAGAATTTTATAGTTATACAAATTATGGTTTTTCCTAAACTAGGGTTTTATATAGAATTATGGTTTTTAGGAAAAAAAAAATCATAGTTTTAGGTTTCAAATCTAAACCTAGGGATTAATTGATTGAATTAAGGTTTTTAATTTACAAAGAAACTACAACTACTCATCAATTAATTCAAACCCTAAAATTGCAACTTTTGTATTGGCAACATAGTACATTAATTAATAAACATAAACCATGAGACTATAATTGAATTAGTTGTGTATTGATTAATAAACATGAAACTGAAATAGAATTGAATAGTAAGAATCCATACCTACATGTTGTCTCCACCAAAGTTGAGTATATTGTCCCAAACTTAATCGTAATTTATTGCCTAGATTAGTGTTGCCCTTTGCTTGAGTGAAGCAATCTAGAGGCACTATGGCTACTGCCTCCTTTTTTATTGCTATGTATTTTTGTTTTTTGTTTAAGGTTATGTTGCTTTGGTTAATTGCTTAATTGCTCTCTGTGTTTACCTCTCAATTGTTTAATTGTTACTATTAGATGTTGCTCCCCCAACTGTTCTTTTTAATCCTGTATTTATAGGTAAAGACAATTTAATTGAAACCCTAATCCATTAATCTGAAAGCTCATTGGAAGTCTAATACTATTTAGGAAACCTAAAACTATTTAATAATCCAAATTAAACCAAAATTAAAAGACCATGATGAATTAGCTCTGCCAATTCGCCATGGAATAGCCCCCATGGCGAATTGGCTAAGCCAATTCATCATGAATTTAGGTTTTGGGCTCGGTCTGGCTTGGTTTTATCTTTTAAAATTGGGTCAAACCTAATTTGGTCCTTAAATAGTAAATCAGACTAGGTTTAAGGCTTTAAAAATTGAATCAACTTACTTTAAGCCTTTTAAAACTGGACCAACCAAATTCAAAGCTATAAACTAGGTTTAAGCTTTTAAAATCAGATTGAATTTAGCTTGGCCTTCTTTAATTGGGATTGGACTAGCTTAGGGCCAAAATTAAGGGTCTACACCCCCATCTCTGCCCCCCTTTATTTCCTTTACCGCCTCCACCTCCTCTGACACTAGGTTTAGATACTACCATCTCAGTTTGCCTATTCTCTGGTGGCTCGGGAAATCCCTAATATAATTTTCTTTGGATCCACATCTTAAACACGCTCCTTGTGCATTAGTTCTCCAAAAACACTCCTATGTAACTTATCACACTAGCCATAAATGGGTGAAGCAGATCTCTAAAAAACTGGGGTCGAGGCACTAGCTACTGAGGTTGTAGGTCTCTGCCTCTACTACTATGATGACCTACGATGACTCTATCTCAACTTGAGATCTCCTGCCTCTACTCTCCTTTGCACTAGCAGCAGCTATAAGTCTCTGAGCTTTCTCCACACTCTATGCAGGCGACACTAGCCTGGAGAAATTCTCATATATTGTATCACTGTCACCTAGTACATGATGGATGGCCTCAGCCCTTCTCAAACTTCTGGCACTAGCCTATCTCATTAGACAAAAGATCACATGCATACTTGCTTAGTCAAAGGAAGTCTTTCTCTTACTCTGCAACTATCTTCTCCCCCTTCTTCAAATTCAAAAATTCCCTCATCTTTGCATCTCTATAATCCCTGGTGGTATATTTCTTCCCAAACTCCCTTAAAAAATCTTTATATGTCAGCACTGGGGGCTACTCCAACTCACAGGGAACTGTCTTCCACCAAACATAAGCGTCTTCATGTAGAAGATATATAGCATAATTGAACTTCTCTTTTGCAGCTGCCTATAATTGAAAAAATACTCTCTCAACTCTGTCCATTTGCTGCTCTGCCTCGGTTGGATCTATAGACCCTATTAAATCGGTAGCCCCATACTTTCTCAATTTATTATACTTTTTAGTCTACTGCGGCTGCTGCACAGGAGCCTGACATAACAACTTCGCCATCTACTACACTCAGACTAGTGGAACATCCTTATGCAGCCCTATAGTGTGGCAAGCAATTAAATTTTGTTTTAAATATGAAAAAATAATTCGAAACCTGATATTCAAAACTTGGTCAGAAGTCAATCCCAAATAGATATTTAGTGCACACAACTAAACTGATTAAACTCCTATCATTGTAATGTTCTTACATCTTAATTCTTCTTTTTTCAAGAAAACGTTATGAATGACAAAACCAGAATAACTAAGAATAAGGTACACCAAAATCTTCAAGAGTCTTTATTGCACCTGCCTTCCTCAAAACATAAACCAAAATTTATTTTGCAGAAATATGAATTTTGTTTGTTAAAGAGACATAAATTGAAACTACAAAATTCACATTTAAATAAAAGATTCAAGTTCAATCTCTCACCTTTAACTCCATGGCAACCACCTTTTTCTGTGACTCAAATCAACTGTGGCAATCATTGCAGTTCAGGTGTAGTATTTACTTGGGAAAGGTTAGAAAATGGGAAAGGTAATACAACACACACAAACTAAAACAATCCCAGATCACAAAAACAATACACTTCTTAAGTAACCTAGTTCAAAGAACAGAGCCATTGAATAGGAAAACTTTAAATTGTACTCCCAATGAAGCCACATCATGGGGCATCCTCCCCCAGACAACTCCACAATAACATCCAATTTGAATCTTGCAAGTTTAAAAATAGAAAAGCATTTTTTGAACCAATGTGAATTATTGTTTAACAGAGTTATTTGATCATATAATAACTCAAAACTCCTTAAAAATTATAGGCATAATTAAATCTAAAAAATTTGTTCCAAATAAAAAATTGTCAACAGAACATACATATAAACACCATGGATAGCTTATAAGACACAAAATAAAGCAATATCACATCAAGAAAACAATCTAAAGTAACCTAGTCCAAAATAGAGAAAAAATATTTTCCAAATATAAATAAAATGTTAGTAGATCACCACGAATGAAGAAATTTTTAAAAATTTCCTAGAGGTTCATTCAATATTTTTCACCCAATTGCATACAGTTTCTGTGAATAAGTACAGGCAATGGTAGCTCAACCTGCGACCAAAAAGAGGGAAAAAAAATGCTGGCAATGAAAATTTCATAAACACAAATGATTACTAATGATAAAAATCCAAGCATTAACAAAACGGTGATGGTCTTCAAATTTCATTTAAAACATGCAGCATGAATAATCACCCTGAAATTTATAGAATACCAAATGTATTTCAAGTTAAATTATAGCAAAATCCACAAAACCATTAAAATAAGATTGCGAAGAGTTGGAAATTAAGGTAATAAATATACTAATGCAAGCAAGAAAATTAAGTCCAATGCAATAGTTAAAAGAATTGCAAAATAGCAGTGGATTATTGAAAACCAGGTAAAGCACTTTCTTTTCAATCCTACTCACTGCATACCATATCAGTTCTATTTATGGAAGTAGTCAAATTCTTCCAAAAACTTTTGAACTAAATATTAAAACTCAAAATACAATGTTTTGAAATTGAAAAAAAAATGTAGAAGGAAGCTTAGCAAAGAAAACAGAAAGACATTTTAAGTGTCTGTTTCTAGTAAATAAAAGCAGCTTTTGATCGTGTTTATAAAAGACTTCATTTGCATAGGCTCCATAAACGTCAGAAGAATCAGCAGGCCATTAGATAAAAGACGAATGCACCTATCTGCAAAATTAGTAGGAAGGCATAAAGACAAATTTTCAAAAGTGAATCAGGGTTAAATCCTTCAAAGACTCAAAAAAAAAAAGGGGAAAAAAAAGATCTAGCGAACAGTAAAGAAAATATCATATAACTACAACATCAGTTTGAAGATAAAGAGATGAAGAAAATAAATTTGTTACAGGCAACTCATATAACTACATGAGGGAGTTTTAATTATTAGTATAGAAAACAATGCTAAAACAATCCAGTGAGAATCATTCAAAACATAAAGAATAGCTCACCTTTTTTTGGGAGAAAAAAAGTTCAAAACTGCATGAAAAAGCCAATATATGTAATGCCAGTGAAGTATATGAATTTTAGAAATATTGACAGCAAATCTGAAGGTGGCATGAGATTTCTTAAGTACATAAATTAATTGTGAAGCACAAAAACTATAAAAAAGAAGTCCAATAACAAATTAAATGATTAAAGATAAGGCTAAAAAAAAATCCTAAAAGTTGGATTGCTCTTACGATGCATAAACAATGACTGTGTAGTGTTTAGTTTCCATCATTTCCTGAAGTCATCGACAAAAACTGGATAAAATACATTAGGCTACATATGATACCTGGTAGATATGCTATCTAGTGACCCATGAAAGGCATAACACCACCGTACTGCCCCCCGCTATGCTGCCTTCTTCCAGAACCACCCCGCTGATTTGAGTAGCCACCCTGCTTCACTCCCTGATTTCCATAACACCCAATAACTCCGGGGCTTAAATTTGTTTGGTTACCATAGGCACCCGGCAATCCCGGTGCAGCACCAGGCACACCACCCTGGTTCAGGGCAGCAGCAGAACCCAGCGTTCCTAGTAGATTAGTCAGCCCCAATCCAGCACCCTGAGTGGCAAGCAAGGCCGTTAGAGCTTGTCCAAGAGCAGGGTTCAAAGCAGGTGAAGCTGAAGCTCCCTGGGTAAACCCAATACCAGGTCCAGCAGCGGGCGCCATTAGATGAGCTGGTCCCGCAGTGGATCCACCAGCATAATCATGATTATCATTCCTCTGGAAATGCGAGCTGTGTGCATTATGGTGTTGCTGTTGCTGCTGTGATGATTTGCCAGGTTTTGGGCCATCGATAGCTCTCTGGCAATGCAAAATGTGACCCTCAAAGTTCTTGTGTGGCTCTTCAAGAGCCTTCTTGGCACTTTCCGTGTCCTTGTACACGAACAAACAAAATCCCTTGGCCTTACCAGTCACCTTGTCTAGTCCTAATGGACCTTCCTCAATCTCTCCAAACTTGGAGAAGAAGGTAGTCAGCTTCTGCGGATCTAATTCGTTCCCAACATTGCTAACATAAATCTTCCTCTTAGTATACTCAGACACCTGCAGCTGTGCCGGGGTTGCAGCACCGCTGGTTGGGACTGGACCAATTGAGGCGAGCTGGCAGGCAGTCATCCGGTTGCCAATCTTCTTCTGAGGTTCCTGTAGTGCTTTACGAGTCGCACTTCGCTTCTTGAAGAGGATAAACCCATAGCCTTTGGATTTTCCAGAGACCTTATCGCACACAGCTTTGCAATCTTCGATCTCACCATAGGGTTTAAAAGCATCTAAGAGGGTATCAGTATTGGTATCCCAACCAAGGCCATGAACAAAAATCTTGCGGTGGACTGGGTCCTCATCAGCCATCCGGCGTATGCGATCGGTAATATCCCGGTGATTATCCGCTGCTTCACGAAGGATATTAATAAGTTGTTCTTTGCTGAATGGCTCAAGAAGTTTCTCAATGGGTTCGTCGTCTTCGTCGTCGGGAACAGATAAGATCTGATTGTGATTATCTTCCACATCTTCCTCATCCTCATCCTCTTCGTCATCTTCTTCTTCTACCTCTTCTTCTACATCTTCCTCTTCTTCAATTTCTTCGTATTCATCTTCCTCTTCTGCTTCTTCAACGACGTTGTATGCTTCTTCTATAATCTCTTGTTGTTTCTGTTTTTGTTTTTGCTGCTGCTTTTTTGGTGGTTCGGTTGCTTCGTTGGTTTTGGAATCGTGCTTGCGCTTCTTAGCCATCGCTGACAATACTGAATGTCAGAAATTAAAGAAATCAAATCAGTTGCACTGGTATGCGGCTGTGGCGGTGACGTGCCTAGGGTTTCGGTTTTGGGGATCTCTACTGTAATGGCTTGCACTTTGAACACCCAAACCCAGTTGTCATTGTTTAAAAGTTAATTTACAAAACTAACATAAATTTAAATTTATTTTCAAATTTACGACACATAGTTAAAAATTTCAAATTTATATTTAACAAATATCTAAAGGGACAATTGTAAAAATATCTTAAAAAGTAAATCGTTTTTCCAATTTTATGGTACATGAATAAAAGTTTTAGTTTTACGAAATGTATGACAAATAAAATAGGTGTTAATTTTATGTAAACCCACTTTTTAATATTTTATACACAATCTTACTGCTGATATGTGAACCAAAAGGATATATTTTTGCTAATAAAAAAACATATTTTTTATTATTTTATTTACACATATTTCTCATTTATTAATATTTTAAAAATTTTATAAAATAAAAAATTAATTAATTAAATTAAAACATAATTTATATTAACTAATTATAAATTACACACTTTTATATATTTAAAATAATTTTAACATTATATTATAAAAAATTATTCAAAAATATTAATAGAACTTATTGAATTATTTGAATCGATATTATTTTTAGATTAAGCAATTTAACCATATTTACTTTGACTTCTTTGGTACTTTTTTTAAAATATTTTGAGTATGGTTATTGTTATTTAAATTTAATTTGTATATATGTTTAAAATTTTATATATTGTTATTTGAATTAATTTTATATTAAACTGAATTGATTTCGTTAAATAAATAATAAAAATTTTATATATTTTTTAAAAAATTTTCATAAATATAAATCAATCGATATATATATCTAATTTGAAAATTTTTCATAAATAACATAAATTTTTATAAAAATAAGATTATATTATTCTTTTTAAATTCAACTCATATATATCTGAATATATATCTGATTATATGTAACATATATCGATATATACCAATATATATCCATACATATCGATATACACCAATATATATTTATATATGTCGATATATATCCACATATATTTAATAATATTATTATTCATTTGCAACATATATTCACATACATCTAGTTATATATAACATATATCAACATATATTGTTATTCTTTTCAGTATATATAGTTACATGTAATATATATATTTTTACATATAATACATATAAAAATAGTTATATACTAACATATAACAAAATATATATCATTTTTATACTATTATTCTTTTAAATTATTAACAAGTACATGTTGTTATATATAATATATATCATCATATAACTAAATATATAATATATAATATTTTTATTCTTTTAAAATTTAACATGCATATATTGGTAATATTGTTATATAAACCATATACCAACATATAACTAAATATACATCACTTTTATATATATATATTTTAATTTAACTAGTATATGTAACATATATCATTCTTTAGTTAAGGTATATATAACATATACATACATATACCTACAGATAACATTCTTTAATTAAAGTATATGTAACATATGCTCATGTATACCTATAAATATCATTATTCATGTCACATCCGTAATTTTGGATATATAAAATTTTATATATATTCAATATATATATAGAGTATATATAACATATACATATGGTATATTAATTGTATATGTTGGGTTAATACATTATATGCTTAATATATTTAATACACATATAAGGTATATTTGATGTGTATATATGATACACATTACTTATACATATATGTAATATCCCAAATTTTTTGAAAAGTTCTAATTTTTAAAAATTTAATAAAATAAATTATAATTTAAGTGGATAAATTAAATTAATAATTTTAAATAAAAAATGAAGGGATTTTAAATGAAAAAGTGAAATATATATGTGATATATATGTAAAATATGTACAACATATAAAAGTCAATACTTTTTTAAAAAAAGTCAAAGTAAAAGGGTATTTTAGTAATTAAATCTTAGAAATTTAAAATTAATTAAATAATTCAAAAATAAATAATTTTGGATGGAAGATAATATTTTGAGGTTTTAATTAATTAAATAAATATGTGTGTTTTGGGTTTTTGAAGTTCTAATATTTAATTATCTATTTGGATATGGATTAAGTTATTTTAAGTGTTAACAATGATTTTAAGGTTAGATTTAAGAAATTGTTGAATTTAAGTTGAGTTTGGTAAAGAGAGAGAATTTAGGGTTATGGAACATTTGAATTTTTGAAATCATGAGTTTTGATTATGTAAATTTGTTCCAAATGTATTGTTTTGATGCATAAACAAGGATTTTAAAATCAAATGATGGATTTAGTTAAGTTTGGATAGAGTTTGAAGATGGTAGTATTAATTTAGGATTTTGGAAAAGTGAATTTTCAAAGAATGATTAATTGTTTGATTTTAATGCTTAAATCATGTTATTTAATGATATAGGTGGTGGAAATAAGATTGAAATGATAATTGGATTGAGTTAGAATGGAGATCCTTCAATGGTGAAGGTTATGCCATTTTAGGATTTTGAGCATAAGCATGTGGTTAATGTTGCGCTCGAATTAACTCTACCACAAAGCGTCACTCGTAAGTATAAGAGGTAGCTATAGCAAAGGTGATCGCCCCAAGGTCGTCTCACAAGGAAGCTAAAGTGACTAATTGATTATCAGATTATAAAGAACAAGTAATGAATAAATTTAAATTGCTAACTAATGAAGAAGATTGATTTAAGTTTAAAACAATAAAGTAAATTGAGCTGATGTTTTGATTTTACTTGATAGAAAGGTCTAAGGTTTACACTTCTCTACTACTTATATGAACGGTTATTCCTCTTAACTAATTTAATTTCAAAGATTAAATCTCAAACAACTCAATTAATCAAGTCAAGGAAATAAGCTCTCGCATTCAATCCTCTTTCAACTAATCTTGTTATGATTGAAATAATCTTTTTAATAGGTTATATATCTAATTCACCTAAGTCCTTAATTGAATTGTTCCAGCATTATACTTCATCTCTCAATCCATCATCTAATACCTAAAACACATAATTGGTGGCCAATCAATTATATATTAACAATATTCCATTCAATCAAGGCTAAAGAAATTATTAGTTAAGAGAATAACCAATTCATACAATCATAGCAGATCCATACAAACCCTAGACTAGATCAAATTAGTTCATAATGCTATCAAACATACTCATCTCATTAATATTCAAAGAAATCAAATCAGACATGATAATATCCATAAATACAATTTCAATGAAAATAAAGAGATTAAGTTCGAGAACAAAACCAAGTTACAATCTCCTTGAAGCTTCTGAAGAATCTCTTGTTCAAATCTTGCAAGAAGGACGTATCAATGGCTAGAACAATCTAATCTAAGCTAGATAAAACAAAGTGTAATCAAAAATCAAAGAAAAACTAAGTTATCAAAACCCTAATCTCTTTGACGGCTCAATCTGCTCTCAAAATCGTCAACAACCCTTAAGAAAAACCCTAACTTTTTTATTTATACGAAACCTCCGCGCGTCTTCATTGATCCATGAGTGACACGGCCAAGTTAGAGTGAACTTGGCCTTGTTGGAGGTGAATTGGAGGGAGAGACACGGCCAAGTTGATGGTGACACGGCCAAGTTGGACCATTTTGGAGGGACACAGCCAGTGACTTGGCCGTGTCCCTTGCATGTGTCACCTACTGTGAGAATTGCTCTTCTTTGCTTTGGATTTAGGTGAGACACGGCCAAGTTGGAGTGACTTGGCCGTGTTTGAGCTTCTTTGGAGGGACACAGCCAGTGACTTGGCTGTGTCCCTTGCCTGTGTCCATCACTGTGTCTTGTGGCTTCTTTTCAGCTTGATATGGGACACGGCCAGTGACTTGGCCGTGTCCTCTACCTGTGTCAGCTACTGTCCATTTTTCCTTCAGTCTTGGTTCTTGGCTTTTTAACCTAAAACAAAACTTCAAACAAACTTTAAACAAAAAGTAAATAAACAATAACCAACATAAACATAAACACCATACTAAAAACTAGATCAAAAACGACATAAACACTGAAATAAACTAAAACTACCAAAATTAACAAAAACACTAAATAAACATATTAAAACTCACAAAATACCTAAACAAAATAATAATTATCATAATAAACAAGACACAAATCTATAACAAAAACTAGTAAAACAACTACCCCACACTTACAACTTTTCTTGTCCTCAAGCAAATTCACATGGCATAAATTAAAAACTCAAACAACCTTAACTATAATTCCAACATATAAGATGAAATACTTTAAGCGTCAGACATAAATAATTGCAATTTCCTTCAATCAAGATTTTCTTAACTCATTCATTAATCCAGACATACAAATCTTATCTCTCATCTAAGTGTTTCACTCGATTTCAAAGGTTAATCACTCAAACCACTCATGACTGCATACTACCATAAACTTGCTTAATTATCCAATCTCCCTCACTGATTTTCTCAAGAAATAATCCGAAGGTCTTTTATTTGGATGTAATGGGGCTAAGGTAAAGGTGTGAGAAAAGACATTTAAGCTGGAGCATCAAGAAATGGAGTATTTAGATTAGACAATACTCTTGCTAAGGAACTCATAACTCCCTCAAATGGCATACTCACCAACCCTTGATAATCTTACATTCTTGCATAAAAATACATGAGTCAACATTCCTCTTTTGATAGCCAATGCTAGAACATATATGAATTTTGTATATATATATATATAACTTTTCTTTTATTTTCTCTCTCTCTTTTTTTACCTTTATCATTTTTTTAATATATATATATACAAAATTAAGAATTGCATGAAACATCTAGCTTAAAATGTAGAGGAAAAGAATAATGACTCTTAATCAAATACAATGTGCAAAGTATGCATTTCAACCCCCAATTAGCAATTCCATTTTTCTTTTTTTTCTTTTTTTTACTTGCTTACCCCACACTTTGAAACAAACCACCCTATTGTCATATCATAAAACTCCATTCCTTAATGCAGGTATGATGATAATAATAACATGTTAAGTTGAGAATTGTGTTGATCAAACAAGAAAAAAGTCGAAGGCTCAACTTGGCTCACTAAGGAAATCAATATTAAGGGAGGTCTTTTTAAGCTAAAGGGTTAACCTAATTTGCCTTCATCATTTTAAAACTTGAAATTAAATCATAATGTGAGTTCAATTAGTATGCAAAAGCAAACTCTAGAGATGCAAAATCATGAAGGTGCACACTTAAGAAAAGAAAATCAATTGACAATAATATGAAATTTATGAGGCTCAAAACTCACACAGGTGGGTTCACAAAGATTTATATGTCATGAATTGCAGAATGTAAAAATTGATCCTGAATGAATTCAAATGTTAATCTCTATGCTGATATTAAAGTCTCAACTATAATACTAGAATCACAGAAAAGATCAATAAATTTTCAACAATTATGCCATGCACACCCACAATAAAACACACCAAGACAAACAAAACAAAAGGAAAGCTAAAAGATTGCCCCACACTTTAGAATTTACATTGTCCTCAATAGAAAACAAGAATAATAAAGAGAAAGAGTTAAAAGACAACCTGTCTTCCATCGTACCCTGGTGAGGCAAAACCTAACTTTTATCACAAACACAAATGTTCAAAAACAAGATGCAAGAGAGCTTTAGGGTTTCCATTTATTTAAACTAAATATAAAATCAAAATTGCTAAATATAAAATTATAACTATGAAAAAGAAATGCAAACCGATGGGTTGCCTCCCATTAAGCGCTTCTTTAATGTCATAAAGCTGGACATCATGCAAGACTAGGAATCGTGGATCAAAGTGCTATCAATGATCCTCACTTCTTGAAATCCTTCTTTATATGGTTTAACTCTATGTCTATTTGCTTTAAAAGTCTTATTGGTTCTAGAGTTAAGCAATTCAATGGCACCAGAAGGACATACCTTAGTTACCTCGAAAGGACCAGTCCATCGAGATTTGAGTTTACCTGGAAACAGACTGAGTCGAGAATTAAAAAGTAAAACTTTCATACCTGGACTCAATGTCTGTCGCACAATAAATTTGTCATGCAGTGCCTTAGTGCGATCCTTGTAAGCTCTCGAGCTCTCATATGCCTTTGGGTTAAAGCATCTTTGAGTCCCCCTCACTGATTTCGCCCCCTCTTCTATGGTCAGTTTCAGCTCCATTTTATCTGAGGAGTGAGTCTGCAATACAACATCTGAAACAACTGCTTCAACACAATTAATTAAAGAACATTCCTCATATAAAGCAGTTGTAGGAATAGGAGAGGTGTTAAAAATAGAAAATTCAACAGTTTGTCCTAAGACAGTCATTGACAACTTACCATTTTTAACATCTATTAAGGTGTTAGTAGTAGCCATGAAAGGTCTACCCAGCAAAATAGTGTGTGCTGATGGTGCAGGGTTACTCCCTTCCATGTCAAGAACTATGAAATCCACAGGTACTATTAACCCTCCAACCTTAACTAACACATCTTCTATAACCCCTTTCGGGAATCTAAAAGATCTATCAGCTAATTGCAACACCATTTTGGTTGGTTTCAGTTCCCCTAGTTCTAATTCTTTATAAACAGAATAAGGCATCAAATTCACACTAGCTCCTAGATCACACATGCCCTCAGTTCCCTTTCCATTTCCCACAGTAATTTGAATTATAAAGCTACCAGGATCCTTTAGCTTGGGAGGTAGTTTATGCTGCAGAATAGCACTAGCTACCTCGGAAACTATCACCTTTTCATTCGTCTCATACCTCTTTTTCTTGGTGATCAGCTCTTTGAAGAATTTGGCATAAGCCGGCATGTTCTTTATTGCTTCAAGTAAAGGTAAGTTAATACTTACCTTAGACAGCATGTTGAAGATATTAGAAAATTGCTTATCTTTTTTATCATCTTTCAACCTGCTAGGGAATGGTATAGGAGGCCAGTATGGATTGCTTGCCCTATGTAAATCTGCTGAAGGGGACTTCTCCATTGATATATCTCCAGCACCTTTGTTCTTTGGTTCTCCTTCCTTCTTGTTCCCTTGGTCACCTGCATTCACAGAGTTATTTTCAACATTAGTGTTAATTACCTTACCACTTCTAAGAACAGTCACTAAATGTGCCTGCTCAGGTTGACTTAGAAATTTCCCCTTCTGTTGAATCTGGGCATTGACTTTCGCAGCTTCATTCCCATAAGACTCATATTTGGAGGGGTAAATATTTGCTCCATGCCCAAATGTTCCACAGATTCCACATACTTCTTGAGTAGATGAAGAAATATTGTTCTTCATGTTCAGCATCTGCACTTGCCTTGTTAGCTCAGCTATCTGATTTACCATCTCACTATTAGCTTCCAATTGGTTCACCCCTTTACTTCTTCCTCTTACACTTTTCTGTTGAGAATTAGCTCCCAACATCTCAAATATCTCATAAGTTTCATCAGCTGTCTTTTCTCCCATGGCTCCCCCAGTTGCATTGTCAACAGAGTTCTGAAATTGCTGGGTGAGACCATCATAGAAAAACTAATTAAGAAGTTGAAGTGGGTAGTGATGATGTGGACACTGGATCAATAGCATCTTAAATCTATCCCAAGCCTCATGAAATGGCTCTCCTTCAAATTGAGAGAATGTAACAATCTTCCCTCTCAATTCAGCTGTCTTTTGGTGTGAATAGAACTTGCCCATGAACTTGTTATAAACTTGCTCCCAAGTTGTCAGTGAATTTTCGGGCAACATCATGAGCCAGCTTTTTGCCCTATCCTTCAAAGTATATGGAAAACACTGCATCCTCAACTGATCCTCTGTTAATCCTCCCAATGGAAAAGTGTTGAGGGTGGAGTAGAAATCCCGAATAAAGTTCAAAGGATCTTCATGTGGAACTCCATAGAATGATGGCAGCATATTGTAGTGAATGTTCTTCAACTCATAATTCCTTGCTGCATCTGTCAGTCTTATGCAAGAAGTGGAAGTTCCAATGACAGGTCTAGCAAAGTCTCTCATCGTTCTTTGCCTTTCTTCAGCCATTTTAACAGATTGTGCAGATTCCGACTCAAAATCAGAAGTGTCCTCATCTGTAGTATCAAATCCTGTGTACAATTCAAACTCTTCCCTGCTCCTTTTCACTCTCTGAATTTCTGGAACGAATGGATATAGCTCTCCTTCGAGTGATCTCCTGCCTTGCATAAAAAAAATTTTCTAGGAAAAAGAAATTATTAAAAGCAAAAGACAAAATAAAATAAAAAATAAACAATGAAAAATAATCTAAAATATTTTTGCCTAATAAATAATTTCGCCAATTAGCCTTCCCGGCAGCGGCGCCAAAAACTTGTTGCGCTCGAATTAACTCTATCACAAAGCGTCACTCGTAAGTATACGAGGTAGCTGTAGCAAAGGTGATTGCCCCAAGGTCATCTCACAAGGAAGCTAAAGTGACTAATTGATTATCAGATTATAAAGAACAAGTAATGAATAAATTTAAATTGCTAACTAATGAAGAAGATTGATTTAAGTTTAAAACAATAAAGTAAATTGAGCTGATGTTTTGATTTTACTTGATAGAAAGGTCTAGGGTTTGCACTTCTCTACTACTTATATGAACGGTTATTCCTCTTAACTAATTTAATTTCAAAGATTAAATCTCAAACAACTCAATTAATCAAGTCAAGGAAATAAGCTCTCGCATTCAAACCTCTTTCAACTAATCTTGGTATGATTGAAATAATCTTTTTAATAGGTTATATCTCTAATTCACCTAAGTCCTTAATTGAATTGTTCCAGCATTATACTTCATCTCTCAATCCATCATCTAATACCTAAAACACATAATTGGTGGCCAATCAATTATATATTAACAATATTCCATTCAATCAAGGCTAAAGAAATTATTAGTTAAGAGAATAACCAATTCATACAATCATAGCAGATCCATACAAACCCTAGACTAGATCAAATTAGTTCATAATGCTATCAAACATACTCATCTCATTAATATTCAAAGAAATCAAATCAGACATGATAATATCCATAAATACAATTTCAATAAAAATAAAGAGATTAAGTTCGAGAACAAAACCAAGTTACAAACTCCTTAAAGCTTCTGAAGAATCTCTTGTTCAAATCTTGCAAGAAGGACGTATCAATGGTTAGAACAATCTAATCTAAGCTAAATAAAACAAAGTGTAATAAAAAATCAAAGAAAAACTAAGTTATCAAAACCCTAATCTCTTTGACGGCTCAATCTGCTCTCAAAATCGTCAACAACTCTTAAGAAAAACCCTAACTTTTTTATTTATACGAAACCTCCGCGCGTCTTTATTGATCCATGAGTGACACAGCCAAGTTAGAGTGAACTTGGCCGTGTTGGAGGTGAATTAGAGGGAGAGACACGGCCAAGTTGATGGTGACACGGCCAAGTTGGACCATTTTGGAGGGACACGGCCAGTGACTTGGCCGTGTCCCTTGCATGTGTCACCTACTGTGAGAATTGGTCTTCTTTGCTTTGGATTTAGGTGAGACACGGCCAAGTTGGAGTGACTTGGCCGTGTTTGAGCTTCTTTGGAGGGACACGGCCAGTGACTTGGCCGTGTCCCTTGCCTGTGTCCATCACTGTGTCTTGTAGCTTCTTTTCATCTTGATATGGGACACAGCCAGTGACTTGGCCGTGTCCTCTGCCTGTGTCAGCTACTGTCCATTTTTCCTTCAGTCTTGGTTCTTGGCTTTTTAACCTAAAACAAAACTTCAAACAAACTTTAAACAAAAAGTAAATAAACAATAACCAACAAAAACATAAACACCATACTAAAAACTAGATCAAAAACGACATAAACACTGAAATAAACTAAAACTACCAAAATTAACAAAAACACTAAATAAACATATTAAAACTCACAAAATACCTAAACAAAACAATAATTATCATAATAAACAAGACACAAATCTATAACAAAAACTAGTAAAACAGTTAATTAATGTAATTGGTTTAAACATGCTAAAACATATTTCTAATGATATTAATAAACTTAAAACACTAATTTAAATGGCTCGATATGATTTTTCAAGGTTAAAGTGAGGTGAAGCTTAATTTTGGGATTTGGTTTAGAGTGATGTTTAATTATGGTTTGATGTTGAGAATACCTTAAAATGTGATATTAAATGATTATGTATGATCACATTTGGTATAGACATTGAGGGAGATTGATTTGCTTCATCCAAGTGGTGAAGGGCAAGTTAGAAGGACAGGATTGGAGGTTATGTTAAGCTTGCTTTGGGTTACTAGTGGAGGTATGTACAAACTTTGAATATATTATTTTTATTTGCATGACATTTGGGCTTAACACATTTTGGTTGGAAAATGTGTTAAGTTACTTGGTTCATTGATTGAGTATGAATAATGTGCTATGACATTTGTAATGTCATATATGTGTTAAATGCATTGTGAAAAGCCATTGATAATGGCTAAATTGTGTAGAATGTGAAATATGTATATTATGTGAAAATATCCAAAGTAATTGGGTAATGTGTTGTGAATGCAAAAATGAGATATGTGGAATAATGAAATAAATTGATATTGATAAAAATGCGAAAAGTGAGAAAAATGAGAAAGATGTGAAAAATGAGAAAAATGAGAAAAAAAATGTGAAAATAAGGTAATGTGCCTAGATTGAATATGTGACAATGAGAAAGAGATTAATAATGAGAAAAACGAATAAATGAAAAAAAAAGTGAGAAAAAGATGATATAATAAGGAAATGTGCCTAGTTTGATCATGAGAAAGTGAGAAAAGTTTTGATAAAGGAATTATGAAAGAATTTGATAATGAGAAATATGAATAAATTGTGTGCCTAGTATGTTATTCAATTTTCAGAGTTCTGGATTTGGTGGCATGCCTATGATTGCCTATGGGCTAAATGCTGGAATGGTTAAAAGACTGGGTCGTAAGCCAGGCCAGATGATAAATATGATATTTTTTGGGAGTGAAAAGACTGGGTCGTAAACCTTAAAAACTGTAGCAGTCTAGCCGGGTTGAGGACCAAGATACTGGGGCCTAAGGGTCTAGCCGGGTTGAGGTTTAAGAGACTGGGGCTGTTACATTGTCCATGGATATATTGCCTACGGGGCTAGACACATGGTGTTATTATGGACCAAAGCAGTAACTCTGAAATTTGAATAGCATATTAGATCCTTTTTGGGCTCATGCTTGTCTTTGCTTTAACGTGAATTATGAATTGTGATACAATTGAGCAATATAATGCTATGAGTTGTGATTATGAAATATTTAAAAAATATAAGAAAGTAGAATGATGTGATATTTATATGCATTGTGCATTGGCATTGCATTGAGTTTTATTGTTATTATCAAAGTTTGTACCACTAGGCTTCGGCTTAGCGCGATTGTAATTCGTCGCGCAGGTGTCATGGATGATTTGGTAGAGCCAGAGAGTTCTACTAGACCTGGTCGGGTCTAGATTTGTATTTATTGAGCTTGAAGAGTTATTTTTGGGTACATCAAGATCAAAACCAATTGCCAGCATGTAGATATTTGATATTACAATGTATTTTGATATTATATATGTTATGATATGTTTTTGGAAGTATATAATGTAAATTGTAAAGAATGTTTTGAATAATTTGTTCAGATAAAATTTTATATGTGTTGTTAATTTACATATCTATATATAAGTATTTTGAAAAAATATGGAGAAATTGAGAAGTATTAGTGAAATGGTGAATTGATTTTTATTGGGACTGTTTGCTTTTGCAGGTTGTGTTTTGCTGAATTTTGGAAATGTCCGAATTACAAACAAAACTCTGACGAATTTTTTCCCGAGATTTTCATATAAAATATTTATTTTGGATTTCTATAGCAAGTAAAGAATATTTATACACTATTTATTTTATATATTAGTATTTGAAATCTTAAAACAAAAATGTGAAAATTTTTATTAAATCAGTCTGTGATATTTTTATACCGTATATGCATATTTTACATATGCTGAAAATATATATTGTATGTATAATAAGATATAAGGGTGTTACAATTCAGTTAAATTATATGTAATATATACTTATATATATCCACATATATCATTCTTTAATTAAAGTATACGTAATATATACTCATTTATATTCATATATATCACTATTTAGTTAAAATATATGTAACATATACTCATATATACCTATAAATATCATTATTCAGTTAAAATATATGCAACATATATATATATATCCATATATATATATATATTATTCTTTAGTTAAAATATATGTAACATCTATCCACATATACCAATAAATATCATTCTTTAGTAAAACTATATGTAATATATACCTACATATATCTACATATTCAATTCTTTAATTAAATTATATGTAATATACATCCACATATACCTAAAAATATCATTTTTTTAGTTAAAAGTATATATAACATATACCCATATATATCTAAAAATATCATTCTTTAATTAAAATATATGTAGCATATGCCTATATATATCCATATATATTATTATTTAGTTAAAAAATATATAATATATATGTATAAATAATATTTTTCAGTTAAAATATATATAACATATACCCTGCATATATCATTCCTTAGTTAAAATATATGTAACCTAAAAATACTATTATTCAGTTAAAGTATATGTACCATATACTTATGTATATCCACATATACTATTTTTTAATAAAAAGGCATATTAAAAATTTTAAAATAATATAAACTATTTTGATTAACAATTGTTATAGAATATATTATTTAAATTTAATTAGCATAATTAATTAATTATTAGCTAATTATGAAATTATAAAAATTATTTAAAAATATTTTTATATAAAATTATAAAAATTTTATTTTATATGTAACATATGCTGACATATACCAACATACCAATATATTAATATATATAAATATACATCAATATATACCAACATATATTGTTAAAATATATGTAATATATACCAACATATATTAATATGTACTAATATGTATCAGCACGTACCGACGTATAATGGTATTATTATTTTTTACAACATATCCCCACATATACTCTCATTTTGAAAATAAAATTTAAATTTTTATTTATATTAATATATATTATTTAATTTATATTTTTTAAAATAATTTTAACATATATAATAAAAATTATTTAAAAATATTTTTAATATAAAATTATAAAAATGTCATTTTATATGTAACATATACCGATATATACTAACATACACCTATATATATCAATATATACTTGCATATACCAACATATATTGTTAATATATATAATATATCAACATATATCAACATATATCGATATATATATATATTAATATATACTGACATATATCAATATATATATATATAATTACAAAAAAAGTATTTATTTAGAGCATTTTATCTAATATATTATATGTATTTAGATTGAAGAACAAAAAAAATCTCAATCATTATAATTAAATTAAAAAAATTAAAAAATAAAAGATTTTCAATTAAACAACCAAAATAGAAAAATCTTAACTGGGTTACTCTTGAAAATTAAATATGATAAATTAAAAATAATTAAATGGAAGCAGTACTGCAGATGAACCTCCCAATAGCTGTAGAGGGAAAAGATTAGATGGTGCATTAATGATATTCTAATGGAGTGGCAAAATCTAAGAATTTATACATCTATCTATAATAGCTTGTTGACTAAAATTATTTTATATATTTAACCAGATGCAATGATAATGGTGAGCTCAAGTGAATAAAGTGGAAAGTGGAAAGCTGAAGAAAAAATATAGCACACCATATTTTTGTAAAAAAAAAAAATTAAAAAAGCTAAAATTAAAAAAATAAAAAGTTAAAATTGAAAAAAAAATAAGGATAGTAAAATTAAAAATGAAATTTAAAATATTATATATAGTTTAATTTTTTCATATTTATATTGCAAAATACGAAAAGTTGAGCTAACCAACACATATAATATATAATACTGAAACTTAGGCCAATGGACACAAACATGATGCCATTCTTGTTTCATTTTAAATATCATATAACAATGATGCATAAAAATTTAAAAAAAAGATTAGTCATAGTAAATTTTATAAAATTTTTATTATAATTTATCTAAATACATTTTTTTAATCTTTCTTACTCTAGTTATTCTCTTTCATTAATTAATAAGGATAATATTAAAATTTTTTAATTAATATTTTCTTAAATTTTTAAAAATGACACTTAATAAAATAAAAAAAATTATATGACACTTAAAATAAAACGGAGAGAATATATAATACTGGAACCAAAATATCAATTCATTAAATCAATTCATTAATACATATAATTTTATATAGAGAGTTGAGTAATATATAAAATTCATTATCTCAATTAATTTTCATATATATCAATTATAATACATTAATTAATATAGTTTCTTATAAATTAATTAATTAAATGTAACAGTGGAATAATTATTAATTCAAAAATATGTATTATAATTTTTTTAATTAATGATAATCTTGATCAAATAGTTAGACTTGAGATATTCAAGTATAAAGTATATATATCTAAATTATATGAAAATAATTTTTATATTTTTTTTTGTAATTAGTTTTTTATGATATTTATATTATTTATGTTGTTCTATTTTTTTTAAAAAAAGATTCAAATTAAATATTTTAAATATTAAATTTTTTACTTATGTGTAATATATACAAATATATAGCTAAAATATATTCAATAATATATAACATATACACTTTTACACTATTATTATTTTCAATTTTAATATTATGTTGTTATATGTGACATATATCAACATATAACTAAATATATAGTAGTTTTATACTCTTATTCTTTTAAAATTTAATACATATAAGTTGTTACATGTAATATATACTGACATATAATTAAATATATATTACTTTTATATTATTATTTTTAAAATTTTTAACAACTATATATTATTATATGTAACATATATGAAGATATAACTAAACATATATCACTTATATACTCTTATTTTTTTTTTGAATTTTAACAAGTATATGTTATTATGTGTAACATATACTGATATATAACTAAACATGTATCACTTTTATGCTCTTATTCTTTTAAATTTTCTACAAGTAAATATTGTTATATGTAACAAATACCAACATATAACTAAAATATATAATAGTTTTATACTCTTATTCTTTAAAATTTTTAATATGTATGTGTCATTATATGTAACATGTATAGAGATATAACTAAACATATATCACTTTTATACTCTTATTTTTTTTAATTTTCAACACGTATATGCTGTTATATGTAACATATAACGAAATATATTATTACTTTTATATTCTTATTCTTTTAAAATTTAACAAGTATATGTTATTATATGTAATATATAACATTTATAATTAAATATATATCACTTTTATACTATTATTTTTTAAAATTTTAACAAGTATATGTTGTTATGTGTAATAGATACCGGTATATAACTAAATATATATCACTTTTATACTCTTATTCTCTTAAATTTTAATGAGTATAAGTTGTTATATGTAATATATACTAACATATAACTAAACATATTGTTATCCAAATAATCTCAATTTTGATCTTTAGCACTCAAATTGAATGATGTGTTTACCATGTATTTATGTTACTTGATGCAGGAATAAGTTGCTCAATACAGAGCAAGAACAAGGCAAAAGGTGCGATCACTCCAGGCCTAAGGGTGACCGTCCTTGATGATTTAAGTTCAAGTTGAGATACAAAAGGGTTCGCGGTCAGAGTCTCAACCTCAGGAGTGACCTTGATGGCATAAGTAGTGACCGTCAATTTGTTGGGATGATAGCACCACAAGTGACCAAATCTCTAGCTTTCACAGTAGGGAATGCGGTGAAAGACGAGGTCTGAAGTGCGACCTCTCCATACACTTTCGCGACTGTCTTTAACCAAAGGCAACTGTCCGTTCATTTTTGGAGAAAATTAGAAGGATTGGCAGTAGTGTTCGTGACCTCGGGTGCAAATAGAAGTTTGACGTGAGACACCCAATTCGATCGCGAGTTCAGCACTAAAGCGACCGCCCCTTTCATATTTTGGCAAAAACATTCTTTGTCAAATGAAGAAGTGACATGTGGAATAACCATTGTAAACCCACTTTCAGATTCAAAATGGGCGATCGTCTCCTAACCGTAGGCAACCATCTAGACACCCACAACATGGGTGAGATTTCACCTGTAGAGCACTCACATTTGACCGTTGGAAGTTTTTCAAAAGGAGCGACCTCCCAAACTGACTGGGCGACCATCCCTTGGGCCAGGACGACCGCTTCCTGTGGAATATTTCTTGTTAACATAAGGACTAGCCTACTAAAATACATCACATGACTTATAATGGCTAGTTGGACCAAATTGGCTATAAATACTCCAAGAAACATCTTGTTAAAAAAAAGAATCTTTGATGGAAATAGCCTAAGCAACATACTTTCATTTTCATTTACTACAATTATCAATTAAATTGTTAGAGTATTGGGTGTGAGCATTAAACATCAAATTGTAAGTTTGGGGGGTGAGCTTGGAAACACTTAGGTTGTGAGAGTGAGTCTGATAAAACTCTTATAAAAGTTGTGAGAATTAATCTCAAACTATTGTAAAGTTTGGTGTGAGCTTGTGAAAACACCAAGTTAGAGTTAAGCCTGTAAAAAACTCAAGATTAGTGAAACCTTAACAAGTTGTTAAGGAAGTGGATGAAGGAGGTAATTTAAGCCACTATAAATTCTCTTGTGTTCATTCTTCTCTTCTATCATTCTTGCCTTGATTTGATTTTGAATTTTAATTTGCCTTTAATTATTCAAATCAATCAATTCATCCCCCTCTTGGTTGCTCTCTTGGGACAATAATTGGTATTAGAGCTTGTAAATATCTTAAAAATTAATTGTGAAATTTGATCCAAAATGGCAACCTCTTCTTCATCTACCTCAACCTCTCATGGAAATCTCAACTATCTTCTTAGACACTACTTTGATGGAACGAATTATTCCTATTGGAAACACAAGATGTTCTTATTCCTAAATAGTTTTGAGCTTTGGAATTATGTTGAAAATGAGTGAAAACCTCCAACTCATGAAGTTGATGGTGTCCAAGTTCCTCTTCCCAACCATAATGGTCAAATGCCAATGTAAGAGATAGATTCAAAAACTATAAGGCAACCTCCATCTTGATGAATTCTATTTCAAGAGATGAAGGTGGGAGAGTCCAACATCTCACTTGTGCTCATTGCATTTGGAAAACTCTTGAGAACTATTATGAGGGTACTACCCAAGTAAGACTCACCAAGAAGCAAATGCATATACATGAGTATGAGCTATTCAAGATGAAACCCAATGAAAATATTACTGACATGACAAATCACTTGCTTGCCATCGTCAACGAATTAAAGAAATATGGTAAGATTTATGATCAAGATGAAGTCAATAGAAAAACTTTGAGAGCACTAAGAGAAAAGAAGAACTTTGAATCTAAAGTTTCTTCAATTGAAGAAGCCCATGATCTTAGCTCTTTAAGAACCAATGAACTTGTCGAAAAATTACTCACCTTCGAATTGCACATCGAAAAAGAAGAAGATCAAGGTGAAAAGGAAAAGAGGAAAGCAATAGCTCTCAAGGCAATAAAAAAGTTGAGAGCTCAAGCAATAAAGATAGTGATGATGAAGAAGAAATGACAATGTTTTCAAAGAGAATGAATGATTGGAAGATAAAGAGAAGATTGCAAGCTAAAAAAGGTACACTTTCTAAATCTTCCTTCAAAGATAAAGATAAAAAGAATGAGGTGAAATGTTATGAATGTGTCAAGTCCGGTCATGTCAAATCGGATTGCTTCAAATTGAAGAACAAGAAGAAGTGGGATAAGGAAAAGAAAAAATCACTCAAAGCTACATGGGATAATTCTTTCTTAAGTGAAGAAGAAGAAAAAGAAGAAGAGGAAGGAATTGCAAATCTATGTCTTATGGCTATTGAGGATGACTTCAATGAGGTGGATACTCAATCCTTGAATCAAATTGCATATGATGATAATGATGATGATGTAGATGATAGTGATATGATTGAGCACATGAACCTTAGAGTAGAAAAGTATTACTCTAAAATGAAATTTTATAAGGATAAATGTTCTAAGCTAGAAAAGAATTTTGTATGCTTAAAAAATTCTACCCTAGAATTAAAGATCTCAAATGAATAATTGTTGAAATCCATTGATGCAATGAATAAAAATTCACATAGCTTAGAAAATGTGATCAAGGAAAATGAAATTTTGAAGCATGAACTAAAAGAACTTAAAGAATCAATCTCACAATTTCACAAAGGAAAGGAAGCATTAGATACATTAATCGATAATTAAAGGTCACCTTCCTTGAAACATGGCTTAGGATTCAATGGTTCATCTAATATTACATCTAGTAAACCAACATGTGTAAAAACATCTATAACTCAAACCTCCAGTGTTGAAGTTGTAAAGAACACCAATGCACAAACTAAATCTAAAAATCCTAAAAGGATTACATTGGATTCACAATGCTCTAAAACTAAAGTTTTAAAAGTAAATCATGTATTCATGTATACTAGGCATGTACATAAGCACAAAAATGCACAAAAACAATCTCACACTTGTAATTGCATGCATAGCACATTGAATATCAATAGGAAAGTGCATAAGTATAGAACATTGTATCAATACACATATTGTATGAAATTTGGACATAAGAGCATATTTTATTACATTAGGAAGGCTCGTCTCAAATTAGAAGATCCCTCTACTACTAAACCCCTAAGGACCCAACTTTATTTGGGTACCTAAGAGAAGATGAACATTATTGTTGTATAGGTATGTCTAAAATCTACTATCAATGAGAGCACTTGGCTTGTGGATAGTGGATGCTCAAGGCATATGACGAGCAATACAAATTTTTTCACAACACTCACCTACAAACATGGAGGTAATGTCACTTTTGGAAACAATGCTAAAGGTAAAATAATTGGTATTGGCTCTATTAGAATGCTTGGTAAGAACTTGATTGAAAATGTGTGGCTTGTTGATGGATTGAAGCATAATTTGCTTAGTGTAAGTCAACTATGTGATAAAGGATATGATGTACATTTTGACTCTAAAGGATGTAACATTATTAATTCAAATGGTGAAATTACATTCAAAGGAACAATAGTCAATAACACATATAAAATTGACATAAATTCTAACAATGCATTTGAATGTTTGATTTCTATTAATAATGATGCTTGGCTATGGAATAGAAGACTAGGACATGCTAGTATGGACTATTTAAAATGCATTAGTATGGAAGAACTAATAAATGGCCTCCCTAAAGTTAAATTTGACGAGGACAGAACATGCGAACCTTGTCAATTTGGCAAGCAACATAAAAGTTCATTCAAATCTAAAAATATTGTAAGCACTTCTAGGCAAGTAGAACTCATTCACTTGGATTTTCTTGGACCAAATAGAGTTGCTAGCCTAGGTGGCAAATTATATGTATTTATTCTTGTTGATGATTACTCAAGATTTACACGAGTTAATTTATTGGCTCAAAAGAATGAAGCTTTCAATTACTTTAAAATATTTGCAAAAAGAGTTCAAAATGAAAAAGGCTATGTAATCACATCTATTAGAAGTGATCATAGCAAAGAATTTAAAAATAAAAATTTTAAAAATTTTTGCAATAAATTTGGTATTTTACATAACTTTTTGGCTCCTAGAACACCACAACAAAATGGTGCAGTTAAAAGGAAAAATAGAAATTTAGTTAAAATGGCTAGGACAATGCTCAATGAGTATGATTTATGATCTTATTTTTGGACGAAAGCCGTTAATACCACATGTTATATTTCAAATCGTGTTTATAAAAGACCCTTGATAAACAAAACCTCTTATGAGCTATGGAATGGAAGAATACCCAAAATTTTATATCTTAGAGTATTTGGATGTAAATACTTTATATTAAATACCAAGGAACCTTGGAAAATTCTCATCCAAATCGGATGAAGGCATACTTTTAGGTTATTCATCTTCTAGCAAAGCATATAGGATACTTAATAAGAAAACTCTAGTAGTTGAAGAATCAATGCATGTTTTTTTTTTATTAATCCTCTAAACTTGATCAAAGGAAAGGTAGCGCTCTTGATGATTTTGTAGGTACATATGATCAATAAGAAATAATTGATGCTCTAAAAAACAATCATGATGAACAAGAAGAGGAAACTCAAGAGTTACCCGAGGATTGGGAATACAAGAAGAATCATTCAAAAGAACTCATCATTGGTGAAACTTCAAAGGGAGTAACTACTAGATCCAAATTTAAACACTTAGATGTTAATGTTGCTTTTGTTTCTCAAATTGAGCCAATGACCATTGAGGAGGCTCTTAGTGATGTAAGTTGGGTGATTGCTATGCAAGATGAACTCAACCAATTTTAGAGAAATAATGTATAAAACTTATTCCTAGACCTAAAGACCATCCAATTATAGGATGTAAATGGATATATAGAAATAAGCTTGATGAAAATGGTCTCATTACTAGAAATAAAGCTAGATTGGTAGCTAAAGAGTATAACTAATAGGAAGGCATAAACTATGGTGAGATATTTTTCCCCGTTGCTAGATTAAAAGCAATTAAAATTCAACTTATATTTGCACGTCACATGAATTTTAAACCTTTTCAAATGGATGTTAAGAGTGTATTTTTAAATGGGTTTATTAATGAGGAAATTTATGTTGAACAACCTCTTGCTTTTGAAGACTATAAACTTTTAAATCATATTTTTAAACTTATCAAAGTAATATATGGATTGAAACAAGCCTTAAGAGCTTGGTATGATAGACTTAGTGCATATTTGCTTGAAAATGGCTTTTCAAAAGGCAAAGTTGACACAACTCTTTTTGTTAAAAAGAATAAGCATAACATTTTAATTGTACAAATATATGTTGATGACATTATATTTGGTGCTACTAATGAATCTTTGTGCAAGAAATTTGCTTCTTGTATGACTAGGCAATTTAAAATAATCATAATGGGTGAACTCAAATTCTTCCTTGGACTACAAATCAAGCAATGCAAAAGTGTGATCTTCATCAACCAATCCAAGTACATAAATGAACTCCTCAAGAAATTTGGAATGGATGGTTGCAAGACTAGCAAGACTCCCATGACCACATCCTTGAAACTTGATAAAGATGAAAGTGGTAAGGTAGTAGATGAGAAGAAATATCGAGGTATTATCAGATCACTACTTTACTTAACTGCTTTTAGACCCGATATAATGTATAGTGTATGTTTATATGCTAGATTTCAATCATGCCCTAAAAAATCACACTTGAATGCCACTAAAAGAATTTTGAAATAGTTGAATGGTACATTGCATTTAGGACTTTGGTATCCTAGAAACACATCATTTGATATTTTAGGCTTTTTGGATGCAGATTATACCGGTAGTCTTCTGGATAGAAAAAACACGACTAGGACATGTCATTTTCTTAGTGAATGCCTAGTTTCTTAGTTTAACAAGAAACAAGTATTGATTGCTTTATCTACCGTAGAAGCCAAATATGTTGCTGCATGTTTTTGTTGTACTAAAGTTTTATGAAGCAACCATTGATTGACTATGGAAAAATGTTTGATCATATTCCCATTAAGTGTGATAACACAAGTGCCATTAACTTATCTAAGAATCCAATCTAAACATATAGATATTAGGCATCGCTTCTTAAGAGATAATGTACAGGACCAAAATGTTATCTTAGAATTCATTGATACACTGAATCAACTTGTTGATATCTTTACAAAACCTTTAAATGAAGATAAACTAAACTTCATTAAGCATAACTTAGGAATGATTGATGGAAACTCCTTAAATTAATAAATGATGTAGTGTGTTAGGTTTTGATATGTATGCAAAATGTTATCTTTAATTAAAACATTCAATTTTGATCATGCATTCTTCATACCAAATCCTATTTCCTTTCTTTCTTTCTATTTTTTTCTTCTTTGTTAAAGCACGTTCATCCTACCTTGAGTCTCGGTCGAGAGTCCACTAGACAGGTTCTTCCCAGATGACCTTTCAGCGAGTGGTTGGGCGAAGCGTATGGATGATACGAAAATTTAAAAAGTCTCGACCATTACAGGCCCTCTTATAGGTAGCGAGTGCCCCTCCCTATTTAATGGTCGTGCCATTTGGTTTCGCTAGAGTCCTTATGCAAAAAGGTGGTCGCTTCCTGTACACTCTGCATAATTTTTTTTTAACCATTGGCAGTGTGTCAGGTCGCATTTTTCCAATTTTTAACAGCCATAAACTGCTATTTTCTCACCATTTATCTATTTAAGCCCACTAAACTTCAGTTACACACTTCTTTGATCACTCTTAACATACAAACATTCCTCAAACACAAGAATCATCTCAAAATCCCTCTTTATCAAAGCATACTCTATTTTTTTGCTTGATTCACTTTTCTTATATCAAATGGCTCCTAAAAAGAAAATTGCTTCTAAAGGAAAGAGAAAGGGAAAGAAACCAATCGGTATTGTTATTAGAGAGCAACAAGAGGCTCCTCCCTCTCCTCCACCATCTAGAAGAGGTGAAAAAAAAAATCCACAAACCCAATCACCAAACTACAAAAGAAGACATAAGGTATACCATGCTCAAAAGGAAGAAGATGGAGGGAACCAAAATTCCTTTTGGAGGCATGCTTATAGCCCTTGACATTAAGGATGGAATAGATAGAATTCTAGATGTTCTTGGGTGGAGAAAGTTTATCTTTCCTGATGAGGTAGGTTACCCTAGCCTTAGTAGAGAATTTTTCATGTCTCTCCAAATAGAGAAGAGTGAAAATTTAGCTTTAGGGTGATATGGGATTAGATTCAAGTTGTTTGACCAATATCTTCCCCTAACCCTAGAAGATTTTGGGAAAATTTAGGATTTTCCACTAGGTGAAGCCACTTCTTACAATGACATTGCCTTCTCTAACAAAGCCCTCTCTACCTTTTAACAAGAAATTTAGTAGAAAAGTCCATTGTGAAAGAATCCAAGGCTAGACACATCAAATCCCTCACACACTGGATGTTATATAGGATAGTTACCTACACAATCCATTAAAGGGCTGATGAAAATGAGAAAGTCACCAAAAGGGACTTGATCTTCCTATATGCCTTCACCCACAACATTCCCATCAATACACCAAAATTCTTGATAGACATCCTCTTTCATCATTCTAGCACTAGAATAGGAACTTTCTTTCTTTCTTCACACATCACCCAAATAGCTAGACATTTGCATTTGCTAAATGATCTCAACCTAGCTACCTTGAGAAATCCATTTGATCTATCCTCTAGTGCCATCACTATGGACTACTTAGGGTATGCTAGGTGTGTTAGGAAGATTGATAGCTCTTATGTGTATCTTTTTGGCAAGAAAGGTGTCGTAGATAGACATAAGAAAAGACCAAGGTATACAATAAAAGGTGAAGAAGAGTCCATGAAAGTTGCTGTGGAAATGCCTCACAATCTTCTACTTCCAAGCCTAGCAAAATTAGTTCTACAACCAAACTCATCCTTACGACTATTAAATCTCTCTCCAAGAAGCTTTCTCACTTCAAAAGGGATGTATCCAAAAGGTTTCAACACTTGAACAAGAGATTTGACCTTATATCTCATATGCACCATGATCTTTATGATATGCAAGGAAAAATGGAGTTGCCTCAATGTGACTTAAAGGAATGGGATGTAAGTGATCATGAAATAAGTCTTTTTGAAGAAGAATCCTTATGAGATGATATTAGCACTAGCTCCAGCAGTAGTGTGTATGCTCCTCTTGACAAGGGCAAGGCCCTCATGGTAGAAGAACAACTTGAAGAAGGAGAATCTGATTGACTTGTTTCATGTTGATTTTTGTTTTTCTTGTTTTTTTTGTTTTTTTGTTCTTATGTCTTGTATGCTTCATCTTATGTTTTTATGTTTTGTATGTTTTGTATCATATCAATGAACTTTTAATTTCCTTATAGTTATGTTTACTTTCTCCTTTTGCCTTTGTCAAAGGGTGAGAAGAAAAGACAAGATAAAATTAAAATACAATCAATTGTTAAAGGAAAGAACAATTAAATTAGAACAATTAAAAGCATATATTTAGGAGGAGTTTAAAAAGATTGTACAAGATTTATTGTTTGAAAACTTAACATTAAAACAAAGATTGTCACTATTTTGCTTATCTTTTATCATCATTCTATTTGATTGCCAAAGTCAAAAAGGGAAAGATTGTTATCCAAATAATCTCAATTTTGATCTTTAAGACTCAAATTAAATAATTCATTTAACATGTATTTAAGTTACTTGATGCAGGAATAAGTTGCTTAATACATAGCCAGAATAGGGCAAAAGGTGTGATCACTCCAGGCCTAAGGGTGACCGTCCTTGATGATTTGAGTTCAAGTTGAGATACAGAAGGGTTCGCAATCTGAGTCTCGACCTCAGTAGTGACCGTGATGGCATCAATAGTGACCGTCCATTTGTTGGGACGATCACACTACAAGTGACCAAATCTCAAGCATTCATAGTATGGAATGCGGTGACAGGCACTATCTGAGGTGCGGTCTCTCCATACACTTCCGCGACTGTCCCTAACTAAAGGCCATCGTACATTCATTTTTGGAGAAAATCAGAAGGATTGGCAGTAGTGTTCGTGACCTCAGGTGCAACCAACAGTTCAACATGAGACACCCAATCGAACCGCGAGTTCAGTACTAGCTTGACTGCCCCTTCCATATTTTGGTGGAAAAATTCTTGTCAAATGAAAAAGTGACACATGGAATGACCATTGTAAACCCACTTTCAGATTCAAAATGGGCAACTGTCCCCTAACCGTGGGCGATCGTCCCGACAGCCACAGCATGGGCAAGATTCCACCTGTAGAGCACTCACATTTGACCATTGGAAGTTTTCAAAAGGAGCGACCATCCCAGTCTAAAGGGTGACTGCCCAAAGTGACTGGGCGACCATCCCTTGTGCTAGGACGACAACTCCCTATGTAATATTTCTTGTTAACAAGGACTAGCCTACTAAAATACATCACATGACTTATAATGGCTAGTTGGACCAAATTGGCTATAAATACTCCAAGAAAAATCTTATTAAAAAAAAATCTTTAATTGAAATCCTAAGAAACATACTTTCATTTTCATTTACTACAGTTATCAATTAAATTGTTTTCATCTTTGAGTGTTGTATATGAGCATTAAACACCAAATTGTAAGTTTGAGTGTGATCTTGGAAACACTTAGGTTGTGAGAGTGAACTTGAAAATACTCTTGTAAGGGTTGTGACGATTAATCTCAAACCATTATAAAGTTTGGTGTGAGCTTGTAAAAACACCAAGTTAGAGTTAAGCTTGTAAAAACTTAATATTAGTAGAAACTTAACAAGTTGTTAAGGAAGTGGATATAGGATTGAGGTAATCCGAACCACTATAAATTCTCTTGTGTTCATTCTTCTCTTTTATCACCCTTACCTTGATTTGATTTTGAATTTTAAATTGCCTTTAATTATTCAAATCAACCAATTCACCCCCTCTCTTGGTTGTTATCTTGGGACAACACATATATCACTATTATACTCTTATTCTTTTGAAATTTAACACATATATATAACATATGCAGACATATATAATATATACCAAATATATGTAACATATATTATTATTCTTTTATAATATATACCCACATATATTTAGTTAAAGTATATATTACATATTCTCACATATATGTAACACTTATTTTATTCTTTTACAACATATACACACATATATCTAATTTTATCTAACATATATCAACATATATTGTTATTTTATTATGTATATCTAGTTATATGTAACATATGTAACATATATCCACATATAAATAAAAATATAATATAGTTAGACACCGACATATATTCATATATATCCACATATACTGATATATACTCACATATATTATCATTCTTTAGTTAAAGTATATGTAACATATATTGATATATATTGATATATACCAATGCCCATATATATATAGTTATACGTAACATATACCCATATATATTGTTATTCTTTTTGGTATATATAGTTGTATGTAATAGTTATATACTGACATATATCCATATATATCAACATATACCAACATATATCAACATATCCACATATATTATTCTTTAGTTGAAATATATATAAAATATACCGATATATACCAACTTATACCTACATATATGAAATATAAATAAATCTAATTATATATAATATATACTGACATATATCTACATATACCAATATATACTGTTATTCTTTAGTTAAAATATATGTAACATATACCGACAAATACCGACATACATCTATACATATGTAACATATATATATCTAGTTATATGTAATAGATACTGATATATATCCACATATACCAACATGTACAGTTATTATTTAGTTAAAGCAAATGAAATATATATCAACATATACTCACATATATTATTATTCTTTTGCAACATATATCAATATATATCTAGTTATATGTAATATATACTAACATATAATTAGTAAAAGAAATATTAAAAGAATTTAAAATAATGTAAACTATTTTGATTAACATGTTTTGTATATAATATATTATTTAAACTAAATAGGCATAATTAATGGCACGTATACATTATTATATATAACATTGTTGTGCTCGAATTAACACTACTATAAAGCGACACTCGTAAGATACGAGGTAGTTGTAGCAATGGTGATTGCCCTAAGGTTGTCTCACAAGGAAGGAATTATTTTGCAATAGTTTGATTTAAAGCAAAGTATTAAATATTCAAGTGTATGTTGTTGAAATGGTGGAACATTTTAAAATTTAAAAGTAAACAAGTAGTGGTTATGCAAGATTAATTCAATTCTAGGAATGGTGCCTAGGGTTGTAGATCAATTTAATCAAAGCTTAATTCTCAAATTATCCATTAATATAACCTTGTATTTTAATTTTTTCCTTGAGTTTAATTAGTAATTACCAATTCATTAGTTTTCACATTCATGAATTAACAACAACTAATTGTTTTGAAATTGCAAATTAATAAAACCTTAGAACTTATATTTCTAATTCATTCTTAGGGTGGTTAATTATATAGTTCCGATATCAAATTTCATCTCTTAGTGTATCATTCAATATTAAGTGATCAATAGGTGGCCAATCTATCAATCTAACTTTAAGTCCAATGCAATCAACCAATAACAAGGTATATTAATGGAATTATCAAATCAAGTCATTCAATCAAATCTACTACAAACCCTAGGCATGAGTAATTTAGCTCATCATCATAAATTTAAAACAAATATTCATCTCAATATAAATCAAATCACAATTTTCCATTGAAATATTAATGTTCTTAACAAACAACAACACTCTAAAAATGAATCAAAAGAGAGAATATAAAAACCCCCTTATAGATGCCAAGAGTTGAACTTCTTGTCTTCCTCCTAGCTCCACTTTGATTATGATGATGAACTTCCAAGCCCTCTTCAATCAATGGCACTCTTCTTGAAAGGTGGAGTGATAACTCTCTCAAGCTTGCACTCCTCAATGAAGTCTTCTTCAAACCCTAACCTTCTTGAAAGCTTGTTCACTCAATTTAATCACAAGAATTATTTTAAGTCTTGTCCATGAAAGAAGTGAAAGATGGAAATGGAGGATGAGGATGGTGTCTTGTACAAAAAACCCAAGAACAAGACTAAAACTAAGAACCAAGCCTAAAACTAAGAACAAGATAGCCACTCCCAGTTGACCCATGTGTATGTATATTCCATTTCCCTCCACTTCCATTCTTTTCAATATTTTAAGACACAAAAGAATGTTTCCATCTTCACTCACTTATCTTGTCTCCTCCTTGTTCTTTGTTTAATATTTAATCCCATAAAATCATCCATCTTTTACTCATTTTTAATATTTCTTTTCAAAAGATGATGCATATTGTCTCCCACTTGTCCCTTAACTCATGCAAAATTATTGAAAGAACCCACATGAGACATGACCAAGTCATGAGTGACTTGGCCATGTCACTCAAACTTTCACTGGACATGGCCAAGCCATTAGGCCATGTCCATGGCTGCATTTTTTTCCTTCTTTTCTTTTCCAGGTATGACATGGCCAAGACCCTGTTATGAGCAGAGATTTTCACCTTCACTCCCGATGAAATGATTATTGTGACTTCGACACTGTTTAGGCTCTTGGCCTTAGAAAACACGGGCCTAAATCCAGAGAAAATGGAGTCACCACCTGGACAGGCCAAAAAAAAGAAAGGTATGGATGACTCAATTCCTAAGAAATCCCCAACCCCCTAATGGGTTTGAAAAGTTGGGTATGTATGGGGAAGGTGAGAAATGGCCTAGCACTCCCACAACGCTCGGTTCATTTTAATCAGCCTCCTTTGCAGGTCTTAATATTGTAAAATTCTTAAATATAATAATATTATCCATATTACATGCAACAATTAAAATAAAGCATCATTATATTAAAATCAAAGCAATGTCCAAACAAAGCAAATAAATGGACACCCATTCGAGGATGGAAACATGTCCTTACATCGTCCATGTCTAAACTAAACAGGACACCCACCGAAAGGTGAAAACATGTCCTTTACATTGGTTCAAAATATAAAAGTAATTTAAATTACATGAAAATTAATTAATGAGATACCCACAAAGTGTAAACATACCTCTTACAATTTTAAAATCAAAATAAATCAATAAAAGTAAATAATCATTCATCATAAATAAATCATTCATCAAAGATATCAAACATCAATCAAAACATATAATAAACATTCATCCAATTTAAATAAAACAGTAAGCATATAACTTTAGGGTTCATGTATCAATTAGGGTTTCTTGGGTTTTATGTTTAACAATTAGGGTTTAAGTAAATAAGATTGAAGCTTATGAAAATAAAATAAAATATTTAGATATTTGAAAGGAACAAGCTACTGTTATGATTTGAAAATAGAATTAATTAAGATTTATGGTTTGAATAAATTAGGGTTTAGGTTTGTATTTTGAATAAAGTTACTGTATTTTGAATAATCATAATAAAGGAAGTTAAATATCAAGACTTAGAATACAAAAATAAATATTAGCCCCTTCGACAAGCTCATACGGCGGTCCAACTAGCCGGTTAGCTGGCGGGGTCAAGGGGCAGCGCCCTAGAAAATTTTAGAAATTGGCTTTTAAGGTTGTAGGTTTTGGTGTTGAAAATTAAGATTTTATGGTTTAAGATTTAGAAAATAGGGTTTCGAAATTGGAAGAAACTAATGTTATTTTTAAAAGAATAATGCTTACTGTGTGATTTTGGAAAGAAGAATTAATTAGGGTTAAAGCTTTTGATACTTGAAAAAATAAGGCTACTGGATGTCTGAATTAGAGATTAGGTCAGGGTTTTAAGAAAACAGTCTATTATTTTATGGTTTTAGAAAAGTGTAATTAGGGTTTTAGTTTTCAAAAATATGTTTTATAGGTATTAAGGCATTAGGGTTTTGAAAAATAGTTTTTAGGGTTTCAAATAAAGTTTGGATGGTTTGTAGAATAATTGCTTAAATTGTATGATAAAACAATTAATCCAACTTGATTAAGCTACTATAAATATAAACAAAGAAAATAGAGATTCAAACCTCCGTCGCTGGTTCCACCACAATCTTTGAATTCTGGTTGAACAATAATAAAGACAGTGTAGGCTGCCTTTGATAGATTTATTGTTTGCTGCCTCTTGATCTTTCAAGGTTGAGGTTGGCTGAAGAAATCCAAAAGTCCAAGGTCAAGTAAAAAATTTTCCATCCTTAATTCTGTGTTTTAATGTGGTATTTATAGAAAAAATAAAAAACCTACTTCTAATTGTCTAAGGACATCAAAACCATTTAGGAAAAGAAATAAAAACCAAGTCAAATTCGGTTTCTGAAAAAACTGGCTGCAAAATTTGCGCCGGCAAAAACTGCTGCTGGCTACGAGCGGGCCACGAATTGGCTTGTGCCCAATTCGCCGGCGATGAAATTTTTCATCGCCGATTCTTCTGTCGCAGATTTTTATTTATTTATTTATTATTTTCTATTTTTTATCGTTATCCTTTTTTTATTTTTATTAAAAATAAATATTATTAAGTAATGAATACTAAAATAAATATTATTTAATTAAAATACCACAAAAAATTATTTTGGACTGTTTTAAAAAAATCAAACTGGACTGGATCAAAAATTAAGGGTCTATATCTGGCCGTGTCATGTGACACGGTTAGTGGCTTGGCCGTGTCTCTTGAAAGTGTCCTCTTATGTATGTTTGCTTCCTTTCTTTCTTCCTTTGTTCCTTAAGTGGGACATGACCAAGACCACATGACACGGCTAATGGCTTGGCCGTGTCTCTTGCATGTGTGCTCTACTGTCCAAACTTCTTGATGGACATAGCCAAGCCAAGTTGTCCTAGTCGTGTCTTGCTTGTTCCTTGTCTTTCTTACCCTTAATGAGGGACACGACCAAGCCATGAAGTGTCTTGGCCGTGTCACATGTTTTTCTCCAAACTTCATCCATCAAATTGAATTGAATTTCCATTGTTTTGCACTTAAACCTAAAGAAAACACTTCAAGCAATCTTTAAACACAAATTAAAAGAAAAATTAGCTTGAAACCAATAAAATCACCCTAAATATATATACAATTAATAAAAACAAATATATAATGCCATATAATTTCATGATTATGGTTGTGAAATGAACAAATTATTATTCCATCCTCATTTTCTTATTTTTTTTTCAATTACATTAAATCATACTTAAAAATTTTCAATATTAGTAAATTAATATTAATTTTTTAATATTTTTAAATAAAAGGACAAATTTAATATAAAGAATATTACTGATAAGTAATTCTAATATTATAGTAGAGCAAGCTAAAGTTTTGAATGATGAAATGCCTTTTAAGCCAAAAGGTGATGTTTGGGGAGCTTTACTCAGTGCTTGTAAGATTCATTGCAATACAAAATTAGAAGAATTTGTAGTAAGGAATTTTCTTGATTTGGATGTGACTCGCTCTAGAGGTTACTCACTTATGACACATATATATTCAGATTCTGGCAAATTACAAGGTGTTGTAAATGTAAGAAAATAAATGAAAGACAAAAGAAGTCCAGAAAAATAATGGTTAGATAGAAGTTAGTAACATGGTGCATTTTTTCATTATAGATGAGATTACCCATCCTCGGGACCTGAGACCAAAGAAATATATGTAATATGGGATGACATTCTTAATATCATAGAAGATACAATAAGGTATGTTACGGCAATTAATACTTGGAGGCATTTTGCATTCAGATAAATTGATATCGTTGAACATTAACTGTCTTAGCCAAGTAGCAGCTAGCTCAATTGTGTTATAATGATACTTTATTTAATTTTAATTATTATAATTTATTATATTATTGACAATAAAAAAACTTTGATGAAAATGTTAAAAATTGAAAATTTTTTTCTTTGAAGCATTTTATCAAATATGTAAAGTATATTACATTTAATGAAAAAAATTCCAATCAAAACATTTGAAAGCCAAAAATAAATTGAAACAAACAAAAATAAAAATGATTTACCAAAAAAGAACTAAAATAAAAATCACAACAATACCATAATATAATACCACTTCATCCATAAGTGAAAAATAATTTAAACGAACATAGTAGGAGAGCATATTCATTAGAAAAGCTAAATTAAAAGCAAATATATCCCATAATAAATATTTTATTATCCAAAGAGTGAACCCTAAAGAAAAGCCATTTGAGAGTGGGAAAGCAGTCGAATAGTGAGCACGGTTCATATGCTTTTAATTAGAGAAGTAATTTCATAATTTTTTAAAATTGTCCAAGTTTTTGATAATATTCTCTTAAATATGAACCAAGGTGCTTGAATTTCATGCATGGAGCAAATTAAAGGCAACAAATACCTACATATACATAGATAATTAGAGAATGAAGATTGGATAGATATCTTTTTTATAAGAGGCATAATCATCCTTATCCTTGTAGTGGTGATCAACACCAGTCTTTTTAAAGACATTTATGGGCTATGAATTAGTAGAAACACGAGATGAGTGGTGTGTTTGAATAGATTAAGGTGCAAAGAGGTTCATAATGAAAGGCTAAGGCAATGGTGATAGACGAGAATAAAAAAAAGCTTGCTTACTGCTCATCAAGTGTAAATAAAATTGAAAAATAATAGGAAGAGGATGAAGATGGAAGCTAGTAACAAAAGAAAAAAAGAGAGAACATTGAAAGAGAAGAGAAAGAATAAAAGCAAAAGAATCACCATGTTTTAAAAAAAGCAAAATATAAAAAAGTTAAAAATAAAAATGTAAAAGGTTAAAAATGAAAAAAAAATAATTAAGAGCAGTTAAATTAAAAATGAAAGTTAGAATGTAGTATATGATGTAATTTTCTCTTATTTAAATGGTCCTTTATATTACTCTATTGAACTACATTGTATGTCTAAATAAATAGACTTATCCAAATAATTCTAAATATCAAATTATTATTGTGATTACAAAAAAAATAATTATAAATATTTAATATGTTATAATTAAAAAATTAATAATATTAATTATTCAACTATATAATTTTAAAATAATAAAAAATACACTATTCAATTAAAAAATAAAATGTTTTTTTTTTACAGAATGGCAATATCTAGGCTAATGAAGATGATGCAAAACATGGAGCCATCAACTACTTAGGCTAAAGGGTGAGCCAACAATACCAAAAAAAAAAAGATGGTCATAATTAGAGAGTAAGAGGAGGATGAGATGTCTAATGACTTGGTTAAGAACTACAACCACACTGGTCTAGCTCTAACAAGAGAGGAAGGCCTTAAGAAAGAGGTAATAACTTATTCTGAGAAAGCTTTGTCAGAGAGGATAGAGACTCTTGAGAAGAAATACCAGTAGTAGTCCTCCAAAAGCAAAAGAGAAGATGGAGTGAGATAAGTTGTTCATAGAGAATGAGACTCTGCCACCCATGTTCAAGCTACCTTACTTTCCCACGTTTGATAGGACTAGAGATCCTGAAATCCACCTAACCTATATGCAGCCATCATGAAGACTGCTTTGGTTTTAAATGAGTAGGCCCTTAAATGGTTTAGTATGTCTCTGACAGGGAATACAATATGTTGGTACAAGTCCTTAGATCCTAATCCAAAAGAGAATTAAAAGTTGTGCAATGCCTTTATTAGGCAATATTAGTTATAACACTAATATGGAAGTATTACTCTTAGAACTAGAATCCCTAAAGAAATGGTAAAATGAGAGCTTTCTAGATTATATGAAGAGATGGAGAAAGAAGGCTACTTTAGTAAAAAATAGGCCTTTTGAGAGAGACCAAATTTGTCTGTTAATAAAGGGTTCACATCTGAGGAAGTAATAATCTTCAATGCTAGTCAAAGATTTCAAGGATTAGTATGACTTAGGTTTGCAACTAAAAATAATGAGAGAGAAGAAGGGAGGTTCTCCATCCAAAAGAAATCCAACTATCAATATGGGAGCAATAGTTAAAAACTTGTAGATATAAACACAATAGCAACCTAGATAGTTCTCAGACTTAGGAAGACCACTGTCCAAAGTCTTTGAACACCTAAAGAACCATTACCTCTTGTCACCTTTAAAATCAAAGCCAGCACCAAACACACTCCCGCTAAATTGGAACCCCAACGCCTTCTGTTAATTTCACCAAATGCAAAATGATGACACCAATCATTGGATGTGCCTAATGCATGAAATCTAAAATTCGATTAACAGTACTTAAGCCCACCAAGCCTAACACTCGAAACTACCCTTTACCTAGATACAACAACACACCACCATCGGCCACCCGCATGATTGGTTCTAGATTGGATAAAGCCATTGTAATGGCTTCCTTTGAGGATGTTGGAGAGACTATCAAGAGATGTATGATTGTATATGACAGGGATGAGGTTTAGATAATCATGATTAAGAATTTCTAGGAAATGATCGACGCCTAAGAGACAAAGCAGGAAATATGGTGAATGAAGATTCATTTTGGGTAAAGGTGGATGTTGATAGGGATGTGAAAGTCACTAAGTCTGAAAAGCCTTATGTGAGCAATTTAGTGTAAAGAAAGATAAAGATAGGAGAGTAGAAGGAGAGAAGAAAGAATGGGTCATGATGGAAAAGAGCAAAGAGAAAGAAACAGAAGAGGACATTGCACTAAAGCAACTGAAGAGAACCTAGGCACGTATTAGTATTTGGGTTTTGCTAATCGCATCCCATAAGCATAGGAAAGCCCTAGCTAAGCCCCTAGGCAACATGTATATTTTGTCTCTTGCTACTCTTGAGGAGTTACTTGGGGGTTAGAAGAGATAAAAGATTGGAAGTTGGTTGCACTTGAAAGTGGATCCAAGTTGATTACCTTCTCTAATGATGATCTTCTAGAAGATGGCAGAGATCATATATGCCCTCTATTGATTAAGGCTAAGGGGTAAAAACACCTCCTGTGTAATGGCCAACAATTGTTTTACTATCAATTTATGCCCAAAATTGGCCCTAAGTACCATAGATTTGACCCCCATTGACATCATGATATGAGCCTATGATAACTCAAAGAGACATGCCTTGGTAACTTTTAACACTATGGTAATAATTGGTTTGATCAAATTTGTGGTTTTAGAGATCCCTTCTATTTTTGCATTGCTATTAGGGAGGCCTTGTTTCCATCCTTTGGGAGGTGTTCCTTTAATCCTCCATGAAAAGATCTTTTCCCTGTTAGGGACACTGTTCTCACTATATTGACCAAAAGGAATGATGTGGTGAATGCCTTGATCATGACTTAGCTAATGGCTGGATTCGATGTGTGTGTGGTCTCATAAGACAACAATATGCCTCTAATTGTCACGTCCATCATGTAAAAGATGGGATATGATGCAGAACCCCAAGATTCTAATGAATCCAAAATCCCAACACATAAATTGAGTATATCAAGAATCTTAGAAGATTGTTTATCGTTGTAAATCCCTAACTGACATGCAATTAGAAATGTAGATAATTAGACATAATAAAGAAGAACTAGAAAGAATGCCACAAGTGTTACCATGATAAGTTGATTCTAATTTCTGATGCAATAAGAAGAAGATGAACCCTCTCTTGTAGTGAATTCGGCTAAGCCAAAGATGATTTAATAAAATGATCAAAACTATTATCTTACAACACTAAATGAGCTATAAATAGCTAAAGCCTGATTAGGGTTATGAGGTAGCATGTGGTTGGCCAGTCATAGCTTCAAGAACTAATAAAATAAATAAAATTTAAATTCAACACAAAATAAATAGGACCCTTACTTTTTAAATGAATATAACTATTGTGCTTTAATATATATTAAATAATAGGCCCACATGCTTGGATTAAATTTATGCTTTGATTCTCCTTCACATCCTCTGCATCAAAGGACTATCCACCATACCTTTCTTTTATGAATCAACTGACAAAGCTTTGAAAAGCATATTTAAGCTTCCTAGCCCGTGATCTTGTAATTGGCCCACTTGGTAAAATGAGCTCCATGCCATGCTAGCCACCTCTACTTGCTTCACCAGCCTTGCTCACACTGCTAGCCTTGCTTACGTTGCCAATCTCACTCACATTGCCAATCAAGCTAGCATTGCCAGCCTTGCTTACACCGCCAGCCTTGCTCATGTTGCCACCCCTGCTCACAAAGTCACCTTTGCTCGTATTAATCCCTCCCTCCTTGAAAAGATTCATCTCAAATTTACATCCATATCAAAAGGAGAAAGATCATATACATTAAAGGTTGCAGAAACTTGATACTCACCAAGCAAGTAAATTTTATAAGTGTTGTCATTGATCTTCTCCAACACTTGGAAGGGAACATCACCTCTTAGATACAACTTTGATTTCCTTATATTAGGAAATCTTTCCTTCCTTAGATGCACCCATACTTAATCACTAGATTCAAAAGTAACTACTGTGTGCCCTTTATTGTCTTAACGTGCATAATGCTTATTCTTCTTTTCAATGTGTTGTCTAACCTTCTCATGTATAGTCTTAACCAATTCAACCTTCCTTTGTCCATCTAGGTTAGTAATCTCATGTAATGGTAAAGGCATTAAATTCATAGGAGTAACAGAATTAAACCTATATATAATTTCAAAAGGTGAGAATCCAGTAGAAGAATGCAAACTATAATTATAAGCAAATTCAACTAATGGATGATGATCTTTCCATGTTCTTAAATTCTTATCTTCGACAACACACAACAAAGTCCCCAAAATTCTATTAACCACTTCGGTTTATCTATTAGTTTATGGATGACAAGTAGTAAAAAATAATAACTTAATATCTAATTTTCCCCATAGAACTCTCCAAAAGTGGATCAAGAATTTAACATCACGATTAGAGACTATTGCCTTAGGTATACCATGCAAGCATACATCTCTCAAGAATAAATCAGCTATATTTATTGCATCATCAGTTTTGTGACAAGCTATGAAATATGTAATTTTGCTAAATCTATCCATAACAATAAATATACTATCTTTGCCTTCCTTTGTCCTAGGTAAAATTATCACAAAATCCATAGAAATGCCAACCCAAGGCTCATTAGGAATAGGTAAGGTGTATATAATAGATGAGGCATAGATTTAGACTTAGCTTGCCTACATGCAATACATTTAGAACAAATTCTCTCAACATCCCTACGCATGTATGGCCAACAAAAAAACTCAAAAAGTATGTCCAAAGTCTTATGCATACCAAAATGACCCATCAATCCCCCACTATATGACTCACACACAAGTAATTCTCTCAATGAACATGCAGGTACACATAATTGATTTCCATGAAATAAAAATCCATCATGCCTGTAGAATTTTTAAAAGGAAACATGTTCACAAGCAACATATATATTACTAAAATTAGAATTTGTTAGCATACTTATCCTTAAGTTGCTCAAATCCTAACAACTTAGAACTAAGTGTAATGATTAAATCATACCTCCTTGATGATGCATTAACAACAACACTATCTTTATCTTGCTTGTAGTGGATCACATAGGGAAATGCCTTAATGAATTCAACTGTAGACCTTTAATTTTGGTCCTAGATGAATCCAGTCCTAATTAAAAAGCCCAAATGGAATTTGATCCCAATTAAAAGCCTAAATTACTGAATTGCCCTAAAAATCATGACGAATTGGCCATTTCCCATGGCCAATTTTCTATGAAACCAGCCCATTAAATTTTCCTAATCCTATTTAAACTCTTGTTTATTTAGAAAAAAGTGGCAGTTTTCTAATAGGATTGGAACTTTTCAATGGAGCAGCCCTAATTTAGCATTATAAAAGGGATTAGCCACCAATAATTAGGAAGAGGATCCAGTAATAAAAAAGAGAGACAGAGAAATTTTGAAACATAGTAATAAACAAAAGACACAAAGAGAAACTTAGAATTAATTAGTTCAACTAGAATTCAACTGAACCAAACCACCCTTAGTATTATTAAACAAATTTTTATATTAACCTCTATAAGGGATTGTGCTATTCACAAGGCTTGGTTAAGTGATTATTATTTGGAGGAACCTACAATGCAGGTATGATCTCCAGTACTCAAACTTATTTAATTCAATAAATCATCACCTTATTTGTTCCATAACTTTGCAAATTCATCTTATGGCAAGTCTGATGATCACTAAGATACTAAGGGGCAAGAAGATCAAAGAAAAGGATGCATAGTCAAGACCATAAGGATAGTTCAACTTTACTAGACCTAGTATCTCATATCTACTTCATCTTAAGATGGAATCAAAGCAAGAAATGATTCATCCTCATTAATGCAGACTCATGCTACTCCACTTATCCATTATCAGAAGTGTAAAATGATACAAATAAGATGACAACTCACTTAGAGCTAGGTCAGAATGAACAAACAAACAAAGAAAAATAAATAAAAAAAAGACAAAGAAAAAAGGGAAAATAGAAAAGGAAAAAGAGAAAAAGGAAAAAATAAGAAAAGAAAAAAGAGAAAAAAAATAAGAAAAAGAACAAAAAATAAGGGTCTCAAACTTTTCGCAAAAGCAAAGGTCATCTTAAAAATATCCAGATTTATACTAAGGATATAAAAAAATTTAGCTATTTTTGATCGAGATTTCAACCTTTGTCTTTTTATAAAGTAAGATTTCAAATTTTGTCTTTTCATGAAGCAAGATAACAAGACACCTAAAAGGTAAAAATGGTGCCCAGAGTTTAAGAATACCTCTGACAACATATATGTAATATCCCAATTTTTGATGTACTTGGGAATAGTAGTTGTGAGAGAGTATGTTGGTGAAATATGTAAAGAAATATTCTAAGAGATAGATGTATATGAAGGATGATATGTATATATATTGTAATTGAAAAACATGGGAAATATAAATACAATATATAAGACATATACATATACCAACATATACACAACATATACATGATGTATATGTATTGGTGTAGGAAAAGTAAAGTGTAAATAATTGATTAATAATAATAATGACAATAATGATAAGAGAAAAAGAAGAAAAGAAAGTCAAAGAAGGACCAATATTTGTGGTGGAGAATTTTTGGGGTATTTAATTATATTATTATTATTATATATATATATATATATTTATAAGATAAGGATGAGAGTTTGACAAGAGAGCTTTCACTTTCTTTCTTTCATCTTCTTCTTCTTGAACGTGGGAGAGAGAGAGAGAGAGAGAGAGAGAGAGAAGAGGATTTGGTTCACATACACATCAAATTCATAAGGGTTTTAAGAGAATTGAAGGTGGATATTGAAGTTTTGGCAAAGAATTCAAGTAAGTGTTCATTTCCTTGTGTTGATTTCTTTAGTTTGAGTTTATATTTGATATGGTTTAGTGTGTGAAGATGATGATAATGAAAGATTGAAGTATATATATGTGTTGAATTGGTATTTAGATGATGGTAATATGGTTATTTGTGAGATGATGATGAGTTGTTGAAATTGTTTAGTAAGGGTTTAGTATAAATGAGTTGGGGAAATTGAGTAATTGATACATGGATGATGTATATAATGATTATTATTATGATATGTTGAAGTTATATAAGTGTTAAATTGATAGGTAATTTATGAATATAAACCAAGATGTTGATTAAGGGTGTTGTAGTATGGATTTTGGAGTGATTGTGTTTACATGGATGAGAGTTCAAAATGTATAATCTTTGCCTAACACGGCCATGTCGTTGGGCATGTCAACGGTGTTGAGTTTAATGTTTGTGACACGACCATTAACAAGGCCATGTCATTGGGCGTGTCATAGCTACTGAGAGATAAAGTAATTGACACGACCATGAACACGCTCGTGTTGTTGGGCGTGTCAATGTTTCTGTGAGGCAGAATGAGTGACACGTCCAGTGACACTCCCGTTTTACTGAGCGTGTCAAAGCTTCTGTGTTGTTGGTTTAGGGCACGATCAGGGAAACGCCCGTATTATTGAGCGTGTCATGTGTAGAGTTTACCCTAGTTGGTTCTTATCTATATTATCTCATGTGTATCTCTGAGTGAGTGTGTATGATCACTTTTTGATTAGGTTTTGAAGAGATTGGGTTGCCCTAATCCAAGTGTTGGAGGATTCTTGGAAGAGGAGTTTAGATTGGTGTGAGTTTCTCTTGAGGTAAGTACAAACCATATATGATTGTATGTGTTTGCATGACTATGGGACTTAACACATTTGATTGGAAAATGTGTTAAGTTATTTATTATATTGTTGATGTGTGAGAAATGTGCTATGATGTGTATTATGTGTACTATGTGGAATGTATGTTGAAGATTCTAAATATATGAATAATGTAATTTGCTATGTATATCTCAATGATGAAATATGAAACTCTTATAAATGGATGTAAAGGTGAAATGTGAAAGATATGATGATTATTCAAATTATATGTACAATGCAATTGGTTGTGTATACCCTAATGATGAGATGTGAAGCCATTGTTGTTGGCTATAATGAAGCAAATGAAATAATTGGGGCATGTTTGCCTAGATGATTATGAGAAAATGAGAATGGAATTGATAATGAAATAATGAAAGAATTGTGTGCCTAATGTGTTTTTCAATTTTCAGAGTTTTGTTGATGGTGGCATGCCTAATAATAACAATCCCTTGAAGCTGGGTTGGGCTTGATCCTTGAAGCCAAGTTAGGTTGAAGTTTAGCATGCTTAACTCCCCTTGAAGCTTGGTTGGGTCTAGTCCTTGAAGCCTAGTTGGGATGTTACAAACCCTTGAAGCTGGGTTGAGCTTGGTCCTTGAAGCCAAGTTGGGTTGATGCTTAGCATGCTTCGCTCCCCTTGAAGCTTAGTTGGGCCTAGTTCTTGAAGCCTAGTTGGGATGATAAATGTGATAATTGAACCAAAACATTAACTCTGAAAGTTGAATGGCATATTAGTTTCTTTGGACCCATGCTTGTCTTTGCTTTAATGTGAATTATGGAATAAGATATAATGTTATAAGATATATGATGATAATTATGGAATGAGATGATTACAATACATAAGTAAATTACTGAAAGTGAATGTGGCTTGAGAAACTATGTTGAATGATGAGATTATGAAAATACAACATGATGTGTAATATGTATATGGATGTGGAAATTGTGAGTATTATTTCATGAATGTTCTGATAAGTCATTGGATTGTGGTTTGTTGTAATGATATATGTGTATATGTATATAAATTATGAAATTTGTAGAAATATATGAAGAGTGCATTGAAAAGGGAAAACATGATAAGAAAATGATGATACATGATGTTAATATATGAAATATGATTTTTCTGTAATGTATGTTTAAAATATTTATTGGTACTACTAAGCTTTCGAGCTTAGCGCGGTTGTGTAAATCGCGCAGGTGAGTAGATGGTTGATCTGGGAGTCAAACCGTTATGCCACGAGAAGGGTAAGAGTATTTCAAGACCAACTAGAAGGTGGTGCATACATGTGCAATTTAAGTATGTTGTATTTTGATAAATATGTATATATATGCCTAAATAAATTTTGGAAAAGACAAGTTAATTTATATATATGTAATATTATCAAAAGTATAATGATTTTGTAAATGTTCTTTAAATCAAATGTATTATTGTTGGGAACTAAGGTAAAGGTTTTAAACTGTAATGAAAAGTGACATCCTTATACTTTATATACATACTGTATGTATACGAGGTATATGTATAGTACTTATATTGAGTATAGGGGTGTTACAATATAGTTCCAACAGAAAGTTTGTAATGTGAAAATTTGTCACTCGTGTCATATTGCTCTAATTTAAAAATAGCCTTCGCTTAATCCATGTCTTTTATAGACCCCATTTCATGCCTATTAAATACCTGTTGATCTCTCTTGGTAGGTGGAGTCTATTAGTAAAGATTATTTGAAAAAGCATGCACATGAGATTGATAATATTTAAACTCAATAAGACCTTTGGCCAAGTAATGTGTATATGCCTATCTGCAGTGTTATAGTTCTTGCTCAAATAGAAATTGTTCTCAAATTTAGCACAGTAACTAGGGTTGTCATGTTATAGATATGTTAATTTGCAAAAAAAAAAAATTAAGCTCTAAGATATATTGACACTAATTTGACAAAGTCAACATGTAAATTTAAAATACAAAAAAAGTTTTTTTTGTCATATGAACCTCCAAGTTTTTTGTCATATGACACTGTAAGTATCACTTATGCATATATGCATACATGAGCATATCACACTGCATTTTTGTTATTTTGTGCTGCATATTTGTGAGCGGGAATTTTCATCTCTACTTTTGGTGGAATGGTTCTTGCGACTTTGGTACTATTAGGCTTAGGGCCTTAGAGAATACGAGTCTAAACCCGAAGAAAAATGGAGTCATCACCTGGACGGGCCGAGAAAATAGGAAGGGGTGGATGACTCAATTCCTAAGGAATCCCTAACTTCCTATTGGATTCGAAAAGTTGGGTACGCATAGGGAATGTGAGAAGTGGCCCAGCACCCCCATAACACCCGGTTCATTGGAACCGGCCTCCTTTTTAGGTCTAAATATTATTGAATTCTTAAATATTATGAAATCATCCATATTACATGCAAATATTGAAATAAATAATCATTATATTAAAAATCAAAATATGTCCAAACAAAATAGACACCCATCCGATGATAAAAATATGTCTTTACAAATATCCAAGTCTATAAGAATAAAACAAGATAAAAAAATGGGATACCCACCAATTGGTGGAAACATGCCCCTTACATTAGTGCCCAAGTATAAATAAAATAAAAGAAGCAAATTAAATAAACAGGGCACACACAAAGTGGAAACATGCCTTTTACAACTCTAAAATTTCAAATAATAATAAATTACAACCCATAAGCAAATAAATCATATTAATGCACATTATCATTAAACAATAATAAATTAGGACTTATCACAAAAAGGTACAATCCATAAGCAAACATTAATTCTCAACAAAATATAGGGCACCATGCATACGGCGGTCCTGCTAGTCGATTAGCGGGCGGGGGTCAAGAGGGCAGCGTCCCTAAAAGCTAAACTATTTTAAAACAAGTTTAGGGTTTTCAGGCTTTAGAAAAATAAGATTAGGATTTTAAAGTTTTGAAAACTGGTTTTTAGGATTTTAGGATTAAAAAATTAGTTGATGGGATAAGGTTTAAAGAATTATTTAGTTATTAGGACATTGGATTTTAAGGTTAGGGTTTTGATTTTATAGACTAGTGTTTTAGGTTGCTTACTGGAACAATTTTAAAAACTCCAGAACATGTATAAAAAAAAGACTAAGCTTAGCCACTTGATCAATCAATAATCAATGGTCAATATTTAAAAGAATGACGTGGCTAAAAAAATGGTTAGTGAGTATTTTTAAAAGTGGAATAACAAAACAAAATGATGAAACAAGAATAAAGGAGTTACTATAAATTTAAAATAAACGGAATAAAAGATTGCAAACCTCTATTGTTGGTTCCACCGATATTTTTTATGTTGATACAATCTTTATACTTGCACCACTATTAAATCTCGTATGGACGGATTGAAGACAGTTGCTTACTACCTTCTTTGTTTGACGGTTTGGTGTTCTTAATCTTTGCTCACTCAACTGCTAGGTTTAATGACTGCCATTTTTCTTTTTCTTAATTGCTATTGTTTCTTTGTTGTTGTCCCTCTACTTGTTAATTCTTCCTATATTTATAAGAAGATTTTAGGTTAAACTTCGTAAACCTGTATCAGTTTCCTAATTAAATATGGTTATCTGAGGGATATCGACTTAAAATAATTTGAATTCGTGATAAAATGTGATCATGTTGAACTGAATTTAAAGCCAAAACAAAACCATATCGAACTGGGCTTGCCTAGGTCAATATAGATATGTCCATCAAACTTAGGCATTCCCAATTTGATATGGGCATCCATATCAAACTGGACATGTCCCAGTTAGATATGGATGCCCATATTAAATTGGTTTGTCCCAGTTTGATATGGACAAGGTCCATATCAAACTAGGCAGGCCCTATTCGACCAAAATGGCTTTCAGACTATTTATTTTAGGTTTTAAAACCCGATTTTGGGCCATTTCATGGTTTTCAAAACTAAACCAAACTCATTTGGGCCTTATAAAAATAGACCAAACAACATAAAGGCTTAAAATAGGTTTAAACCATCAAGAAATGGACCGATAAGTATTTAGGCCATCTTTAATTAGGACCAAACTAGCTTAGGGCCAAAATCAAGGGTCTACAATATTCTTTGTCAAAATGAATAGAAGACACCCTATAAAGTGAACAATTAGAAGCAGACATAGAATCAAAGAGCATAAAAGGGCTATTGTAAACAATTAGAAGCAGATAAGGAATCAAGGGGCATGAAAGGGCCTTTGAAAAAAAAATGGTGATTCATGCTTGTACAAAGAATGAGACAAAACACAAAATGAAATTTGCATGGGAATAAAGTCATTGGTTTGAGCCTACACAGGGGGCAAACTTCTCCTTTTCAATTTTTGAGTTTATGCTTTTACAAAACATTTCAGACTCTCTTTTAATGTTTTACCACTCAGGAGGCAAGGAGAATAATGAGAGATAAAAAATGGTTGAATTTTTTACAAAGTGAGGAACTTAAAGAATGGAACATGTGGCTAGAACAAAGCTATAGGTCTCAAGTGAACCAAGAATAGAAGATCAATCTGGCTAAAAAGAGCTAAAATCGATGCAAGACAAGGTCCATTCCCAAGAATAAAGAACCAAGATAAAGATCCATTTCTGCAAAGGTAGAAAATTTTTAGATTTATTGAAGTATTCATAAATATAGAATCAAGATGAAGATCTATCTCTGTAAAGGCACATAGTTTTTCTGGATTTGTTGAAGTATCCAGGATCAACTTTTTATTAGTTGGAATTTAATGGATTTGTTGAAGTATCCACAGTCGAGTCTATGCAGTTTTATGGATTTATTAAAGCATCCACCTAAAGGTCACGAGTTTATTTGAAGTACCCATATTAGCTTGGATTTATTGAAGTATGCACTCAAATGATCCTGGGTTTATTGAAGCACCCGCGCCAACTAGGATTTATAGAAGCATCCACTTGTGGGTCTTGGGTTTATTTGAAACACTCAAACAAGTTCAAATTTATTGAAGTATATGTTAAAAGACCTCAGGTTTATTTGAAGTACTTGGACTAGTTTGGATTTATTGAAGGATCTCAGAAGATCTCGAATTTACTGAAGCACCTGGATAAGCTCGGATTTATTAAAGCATCTAAAGATCCCGGGTTTATTTAAAGCACTCAGACCAGTCTTGAGTTTATTTGAAGCACCTGAATTAAGACTCAGGGTTATTTGAAGCACACGGATCAAGCTTGAATTTATTGAAGCATTCAGACCAGCTTGGGTTTATTTGAAGCACCTAAACTAGTCCAGATTTGTTGAAGAATTTGAGATCAGTTTAAATCCATCAAAGCAGATTGATTTTCACTCTCTGAATAAATATAAGATCTTTTAAGCAGGGGGCAAAATTATAGACCCTTAATTTTAGCCCTGGATGAATCCATTCATAATTAAAAAACCCAAGTTGAATTCAGTCCCAATTAAAGGCCAAAATTATTGAATTGCCCCAAAAATCATGATGAATTACCCATGGCCAATTTGCCATGAGTATCACCAGTGGCCAATTTGCCAATTAAGTAGATGCTATAATAATTGTGCAGGATTGCAAAAAGGGGGAGAGTAGGGATTTTATTAAAAGAGATGATGGTGGTGTATGGTACAGAGATATATTGTGTGTTCCAAAGGATGTGGATTTGAGAAAGAGGATTTTGGAAGAAGCACACCAGTCTTCATTAGGATTTGAAACAACATTATTGGTGGTCTAGTATGAAGAGGGACATAGTAGAGTTTGTTTCTAGATGTCTCACCTATCAGAAAACGAAGGTTGAACATCAAGTTCCTTTAGGATTATTGCAGCCTTTATCAGTACACAAATGGAAAGGGGAATGTCTAACCATGGATTTTGTGACTGGATTGCCTTTGACCCAGAGAAAGCATTATGTAATCTAGGTGATTGTGGATAGATTGATGAAATTAGCTCATTTCCTTCCCTTCAACTCATTTCCATTCGCAGACAGATGGACAGTTTGAGAGGGTGATATAAGTATTAGAGGACATGTTAAGGAGTTGTGTTATTGAATTTACTGGGAGCTGGGGTAAACATTTACCTTTGGTTGAATTTGCATATAATAATAGCTTCTAGTATAGTATAAGGATGGCTCCTTATGAAGCTTTATATGGCAGGAAGTGCAGGACACTGTTATGTTAGGATGAGGTTAGAGAAGGCAAGCTTGTGGGTCCTGATTTGATTAAGAAAATAGAAGAAAAGTTAAGGCAATTCGGGATAGATTGAAAACAGCTTCAGACCGACAGAAATCCTATTCAGATTTGAAGAAAAAAGACAGAGATTTTAGTGTGGGGATAAGGCATTTTTGAAGGTTTCTCCTTAGAAGAAAATTCTAAGATTTGGTCAAAAAGGGAAATTAAGTCATCGATTCATTAGGTCGTATGAGATACTGGAGAGAATAGACAGATTGGCTTTGCCACCTGAATTGGAAAAGATCTATAATGTCTTCCATGTCTCTATGCTTCAAAAAAATAGATCGGATCCATCTCATGTTTTACTAGTGGAGTCCATTGAGGTGAATCCGGATCTAACTTGCGAAGAGGAACTAGTGGCAATCCTAGCACATGAAGTGAAGGAGCTGAGAAACAAGGAGATACCATTAGTTAAAGTCCTTTGGAGGAATCATTCCACTAAGGGGGTGACATGGGAGAATGAGCAGACGATGCGAAGCCAGTATCCTTAATTATTTCAAAGCTGATGCTAAGTAATTTCGAGGACAAAATTACTTAAGGGGAGAAAGTTGTAGCATCCGCTTAATTGCTAAGATTTAAATTAAATAATTTAAGGGAGAAATGATGAGTTAAAATTGAGAAATATAGAATGTATATGTGATATATAAGAGAAATATACATTATATATAAAGTCAAACATGAGTTAGAAAAGGTGTAAAAGATGGGTAAAATGGTAATTTTACTTAAAAATAAATTAATTAAATAATTTAAAAATAATTTTATTTTTGAATGGATGTTAGAAATTAAAGAATTTAAAATAATAAAATAAATAATAAATAAAAGTTAATTAAATATATATTAACTGGAATTTATTTTAAAGAAAGGAAAAAAGTTAAAAACATAAGTCTTTTCCTTCCTCTTTTCTTCTTCATTTGGCCGAACCACCATGGGAGCTCAAGGGAGAATTTTTCTTCTTTCAAACAACCAATTTTGAGTAGATTTTGAAGAATTAGAAGGAGATTTTGTGATTTTTCTAATAATTAGTAAGTTTTCTTCTTTAATTTCTAAGTTTATGGAAATTTTGAATTATGTAAAATTTTGAATTTTGAAGGGGCTGATTTTAATTGTTTAAATGGTGTTGGGTGATATTATTTTGATGTATGTATAATGATTTTAAGGTTGAACTTAAGAAAAATTTGGAATTAGTTAGGGTTTGGAAGAGGAAGAGAGTGATTTAGGGTTTTGGAATAGTAAACACAAAGAATGGATGATTATTTAATTTTATAGTTTAAATCATGTTATTAAATGATGTTAATGATGAAAATGAACTTAAATTGTCATTTGAATTTGGTTAGAATATTGAATCAAAATTAAAGTGGCTTAGGGCAAAATTTTAGAATTTTGAAGAAAATGTGATACAATGTATTTTAATGCTTAAAATGTGTTAAAATATAATGTATTAGATATATTTAAGCTTAAAACTCAATTTAAAAATTGTTAGAATAAATTTTCAAAGTTAAAGTGCATTATGGCAAAAACTTGGAAAAATGTAGAATTATACCTTAATTTATGTTTTAAGCTTTAAACACCTAAAAATGTGATGTTAATTGATTATGTTCATCCACATTTTTAATAGGTGTTGAATAGGTTGTTGTTTCATCAACCTGGTGAAGGATTTTCGAGTTTGTTAGAAGTAAAGTGGAGTTTTAACTCGATTTATTGCTTTAAAGAGGTTAGTACATAACTCCACTCTATTTATTGCTTTAAAGAGGTTAGTACATACTTTATTCATAATGTATGTGATTGTATTAAATTTTAGCATAACACTTTGCATATGTAAAATGTGTGATGATATTTAATTTTTATGAACATGTGTATAGCATTATTTGAAGTAGCAACACTTGATTTGTGTTGATTGTGGCATGATAAGCCATTTGAGAATGGCTAAATAAGATGTTTGTGTAAAATGTGTAGAGTGCAAGTTGTGCACTAATATGAGGAAGTAAACTACATTTGCATTATATGTGATAATGATTTTTGGAAACCATAATATGAGTCGGGATGTAAAAGCACATTGAATAAGGAAAGTGTATTGTGTGTACCTTATATACTATCTAGTTGCCAGAAGATTGCGCTTGGATATTGGCATACCATATACCAAAACGGATGAGACACTGGGTGTCATAGAGATGTGTCTACACCCGAGTGAGACACCAATGTTAGACCAAGGCAACGAGCCTAGGACTAGATAATTATATAAGGTGTTTAGGCCCAATGTATGTGGATGTTTAGTGTGTTGTTTAATGTGTATAAACATTGTTTGACATTTATAACATGATGCAAACATGGCATTATATACGCATGACATTATTTCTTAATTTTATTAAAGTATATACTACTAGGCAATATGTTTAGCGCGATTGAATTCTATTATGCAGGTGATAGAGTAGATCCGGAAGATCTAGAGAATGCTGCTAGACCACCCCAGGTCTAGGTTTTTGTGTGTGAAGATCTTTGAGCTACCACGAACCATTGCCACTTGCATATCATGTATACCCTTTAAACTTTTTGAAATGCATTTGAGTATATACGTTATATATATATAACCATGCATGTGGTGTAAATTATAAGTTTTTCCTTTTGTGTAGTATATTAAAAAAAATTGGGACTTATATATATGGATGTATTTTTGGAAAAATATTGGTGGATTAATTCATTGGGCTATTTTGGAGGAATGTATATATCGAATAAATAATTGGGAGTGTATTTTAATTATAGGTTGTGATATCTGAAATACAGACAAAACTTGACAAATTTTTTTCAGAGATTTTCTATTTAATATATATCTTTTTACTCTTCAAATAATTAATGGTTATTTTTATTTATTTATTAAAACACATTTTAAGTGTTTTTAAATGGTTATCAATAATTTATGAAAATTTTTGGAAAGGCTTTATAGTGACATTTTTATATTCTATATACGTATTTTATATATACCGAGTGTATATATTATTCGTATATAAGGTATAAGAGTATTATAATTATATCATAATTCTCAAAATAAATATTTGCATGTTTGTAACTAGTTCTGGTCTTGTGGCAACCTATCCAAAACTTCTAGTAAAATCCCAAAAACCCTAGACCTGGTCAGATCTAACAAGGATCTTTATCTCAACCCTATCACCTACATGATAAGCAATTCCGCTAAGTTAACAGCTCAGTGGTACATACTTTGATATAAAAGAAAACTTAAAGAAAAAGATAATGCGCCATGTTCTCTTTTAGAAACTCACAATGTACCATGCAAATGCATTTTAGAACCTATGTTTTATTCTTATAATTCCATCAAATAACACAATTACATGCATTGGGCCGAAATGACCCTACATAATATTCAAATTCCAAAGATATTACTTTGGATCAATTTTTCACACCCAGTGTCTAGCCCAAAGGCAAATAACAGTGACGCCCAGTGTCTAGCCCAAAGGAAAATAATAGTGACATCCAGCATCTGGCCCAAAGACAATCATAGGCATGCCGTATAACACCAAATGCAATACTCTGAAAAATGATATTATATAAGGTTTCACACATTTCAAATGCATTTCACACTTTTATCATACTTTGGCATTTATGCCATTTTTCATTCCTTTTGTAATTTTCCCATCATTTTACCATATTTCATACTTTTTCATTACAAACATCAAATTCATTGCTACTTATACATTATGGCCGATTATGCCCTAAAGTTGGCATCATTCCATTTTTTTGCTCACAAACATATCTTTCAATGTTATTAGCCATCTTAAAATGGCTCATTTAATCACACATTATGCAATTCATACCTTTAAACATATATCTATATACTTTTAATGTGAATTCACACATTAAACTAGCATAGTCCACATTTTCACATACAATGCAACAAGTCAAATAAATGCATTTAAATACATTTCAATCAAAATATGTACTAACCTTTGTTCAAGCAACTTCTAAGCTATAAATCACACATCTCCCACCACTTTTCCACAATGTCCTTCACCACTTGGATTAGACAATTATTATCTATTCAACACCTAATCAAAATGTAAATGTATATAATACATTAGAATCACATTTCTATTAATCTTAACTAGTAAACATCAATTTAACACATTTCCCTCCAACTTTCAAATTTTGCCCTAACCTTCTTTAATTTTGAAAAACCATTCCCATCAATTCCAAATTGAGTTTTAAGTTCATTTCCACCATTAGAATCTATTATAACATGATTTAAATAATTAAACCAAATTAATAATCATTCTTCATAAAAGTTCCACCAAAACCCTAAATTCATCACTAACTCTCACAATCTTCTACCAAACCTAATTGTTTAAACTATTTAACCACAAAATCCTTGTCTCTACATCAAATTAACATCATCCATACACATTTGAACAATTATAAGACACTCTATCAAATATTCATTTTGCATATATTTGAAATTTTATGAATAATTATCTAAAACCAAAGAGATATTACCTCTTTCTTACAATTTCCTCAAAATTTCCTTAATTCATTTGATAAACTTGAAGAAAATGATGGATTGAAGAAGAAATTTCTCCCTTGGCAACCATGGAGACTCAGCCAAAGAGAAGAAGAGGAAGAAGATGATGATAAATGTTAATTTTGACTTTTCTTTCCCTTTTTTAATTCTAACCATATATATATTATTTAACTACTTAATTATTTAATTAATAATTAATAAATATCCCCTTGTTTCCAATAATCTTCGACGACAAAAAATCATTTTAATTTTAAATTATTTTTATTATTATATATTAACTTTTTACTTTGCCTTCCATTTTACTATTTTACACTTGTTACTATTTAACTTTTGTCTTTTATTGAATTTCTTTTTTTTAATACTTTAGGTATATTTCTCATATACCTAACATATATATTTTATATTAACCCTTCTTCCAACACTTTAATTTACCTTCCATATAAATATTTAATTATGTCCAAAATTATGGATGTTACAATCAAAATACACAATAACAAATTTTCCAAAGAACTTATGCAAAACATGGTTCATTAATCTTATAAACACACTAGGTGCATTAGTCAAACCAAAAGGCATAACCATCCATTCATATAAACTATAGTTTGTGTTAAATGCAGTTCTTCACTCATCACCCGGTTTCATCCTAATATGATGGTATCCACTTTTCAAATCTATTTTAGTGAAAATACATGCACCATATAACTCATCTAGCATGTCATATAATTGAGGAATGGGATGGCAATACTTTATAGTGATTTTGTTGACTGCACGACAATCCACACACATCCTCTATGTTCCATCTTTCTTGGGTACCAATAACATTGATACAACAAACGAGCTAAGGCTCTCTCTCATATGTCCCTTCTCCAACATTTCATCCACTTGCCTTTGAAGTTCCTTTATTTCCTCTGGGTTACTTGTATAGGTTGGCCTATTTGGAATTACTACTCCATGTGAAAAATCAATCTGATGCTCAATACCTCTCAAGCATGGGAGTCCCTTTGGCATCTCTTCAGAAGGGACATCATCGAATTCCTGCAACAAAGAAACAAAACCACTAGGTAGATTTGGATCAAGGTCAATTATAACTTGTAAACTCTCTTTAAACCTCATTGTTATGAGTGATTTTCTACCTATATAAGCACTGTTAAGATCTCTCTCTTTTATTAAAAAAAAAAACTCTACTTCTTTTCACTCTTATTTTCTCTCATCTTACTGTTCTCTCTTGCACATCTCTCTTTCTTTTTCTCACTTGTGCAGTCACTCCCTATTGGGCCGCATAATTATTTCTTTTCTCTTTTGGCCTTTTGTCCCTCTATTCTTTTAGTTACCTCACTACCAGAATCCCCATTAGAGGTTTTCATCATCTTAATATATTCTTGATACACTTCCTGTAGAGATAAAGGTGCTAAAGTTAAAATCTTCCCATTCAAACTTAAAGAATAACTATTCTTGTACCCATTATATAAGACTTTCCAATCAAATCAAATTGCCAAGGCCTAACTAATTGTAAATGTCTAGCTTGCATGGGTACTACATCACATAACACTTCATCAACATATTTCCTAATGGAAAATGGCACCACAACTTATTTTGTTGCCTTTACTTCACCACTATCATTTAGTGACTGTAGCCTATATGGTTTAGGGTGTTTCTCATACTTTAACCCTAACTTATCAACTAAAGTTGTACCAGCCACATTTGCACATTACAAACTTTTCCTCCTACTAAATGCCTAGTGTGAAAGATGTTTTCCCTCTATTCTATACTCTCTTCCTTAAGTTGAACATTAAGTGCACGCCTAACTACCAAAGATTCACTATAAACAACATACTCAATTTAAAAATCACCATAATCCTCTAAACTAGGCTTAAAATCACTATCAGATTTAGATTTAGATTTAATTTCCCCATTATCTCTCATAAACATAGTCTTTTTATTAGGACATTATGAAGCAATATGTGCATTACCCAAACATTTACAGCACTTAATATTCCCCTGCCTATTAGAAGAATTAGGAAAATCAATAGTATATTTATTCGTGAATGAGGCTCCTTTGCTCTTCTCAAAACCTACACCTTTCACTAGACCTCTCATCTTTAGTCTTCTCATCTTTCTTTGGCCACTTTGAAGTCCAATTTGGGGTGTAAATAGAGGAACCCCTGGCTACCCCCTTTTGTTTGAGTTGTCTCTTCGCCTTCATGGTCATATTCACCATCTGCCCAAGCTTTATATAGTGATGCATCTCTACTATATTTACAATATCTCTTCTTAAACCTCCTAAGAATTGAGCCATGGTAGCTTCTCTATCCTTTTTAATATTTGCTTGAATCATTGCTATCTCCATCTCTTTGTGATAATCTTCTACTGACATAGAGCCTTGTGTGAGTCTCTGCAATTTTTGGTGTAGCTTATAGTAGTAGTAGGATGGTGTTGAGATAGGAAGCCCACTTAACTGAGAGATTTGCTTGATGGCTTTGATGAGGGAATATATTCATGGGCTTGACACCACACTTTGACCCCAAAACCTTAAGACAATAGGTCTATGTGAGCGGAGATTTTTGCCTCCACTCCCATGTTGAATGGTTCTTGCGACTTCATCACTATTAGGCTCAGAGCCTTAGAGAACACGGGCCTAAACCCAAAAAAATGGAGTCGCCGCCTGGACGAGCTGGAAAAAAGAAAGGGGTGAATGACTCGATTCCTAAGGAATCCCCAACCCCCATTGGGTTTGAAAAGTTGGGTACGTGTGGGGAAGGTGAGAAATGACCTAGCAACTCTACATCGCCTAGTTCATTGGAACTGGCCTCCTTTTCAGGTCTTAATATTATAAAATTCTTAAATATAAGCTCTTTCAAAAGGTTGTGAAAATAATTTTATTTCCAAGCCCATGGTAAAAAGATTTTAGAATAAATGAATTTTGGGCTTTGTATTTGGGTCATGAGAAAAGAATTTTGGACCTATTTTGGAAAAGTTTTATGTCCACAGACCTTCTTGAAAAATTTAAAAATAGTTTTGGTCTTTTGGTTCTTAAGGAAAAGAATTATTTTTGAGCTTACAATATAGGTAGGTCATATTAGAAAAAGAACAAATCAAATAAGCCATGGTTCAAACCAAAATAAATTAACCATAGTCAAACAACAAGCATTTGGGGTAAAACCTAAGGAAAGTAACTAGGCCAATTACATGAGCTTTAGTCTTTGGATTGAAAGGCTTAGGTTCCCATAGCAAGTATATACCTAATGGTACAAGGCTATGAGTAGTTATGCCATGCTTGATCTCCATACCTTGAGTGAAAGTATGTTATCCCTTACATGACACAATACGGGTATCACGGGCGTCCTAACTCACGCACACAATGCAAACTAAATGATGCAATGGACAATATCATAATAAGAAAGAATAAAATAATAAAAAGACCAACGGAATCAACTTCTCTTATCCCTAGTAGAGTCGCCACTGTGAGCGAAAATTTTTGCCCCCACTCCAGTGTGGAATGGTTCTTACGACTTCGGCACTGTTAGGCTCAGGGTCTTAGAGAACACGGGCCTAAGCCTGGAGAAAATGGAGTCGCCTCCTAGACGAACCAGAAAAAAGAAAGGGGTGTTTTTAACTCTCTATTGGGTTCAAAAAGTTGGGTACGTGTGGGGAATGTGAGACATGAACCAGCACCCCCACAAAGCCCGGTTCATTGGAACCGGCATCCTTTTCAGGTCTTAATATTATAAAATTCTTAAATATAATGATATTATCCATACTACATGCAATCATTAAAATAAAAGCATCATTGCATTAAAATCAAAACAATGTTCAAACAAAATAAATAAATGGACACCCATCCGAGGATAGTAACATGTTTATTGAGGGTTTAAAGAATAATTAAAACAATTTAAATAAAATAATGAAACAAAAAATGAAAATAAAAAAATTGAAAAATAGTAATTGAATTATTGTAATCTTAAAAATAATTTAAATAAAAGATTGCAAACCTCCGTTATAGGTTCCACCAATATTTAAGCTTGTAAATCTTGGTTGAATTGAGGACAAGACAATATGCTCACTATCTTATTAAATTCTTCAGCTACTGCCTTGTTGGTGCTTAATGCTTGCTATTCTTTTTCTTGCTCTCTGTCTCTTGAAAATTTCAAAATCCTCAAATAAACAAAAAGGTCCCGAAAGTAAAATTCCAAAAGTCCTTAGTTTAAAAAAAAAATTCAAGAAGTTCGAATAAATTGTAAGAGTCACTAGTGTCTCTACCTAAAAAATAAAAATCTCATCCGCAAGCCAAAAGTCTCAAAAATCTAGCTACTGCCTCCTTTTTGTGTTTTTACCCCGAAAAAGAAAAAAGTCCCATGTCCAGAGTCTGTGAAATGATTTCTTCCTGTGTCTGTCCAAAAAAAAAGTCCCTTTCTTTATTTTTTAAACTATTATTTATAGCAAAAATATAATGATAATTTTGTTTGATTAAGGAAATATAGGTTATTTAGAAAAAAAATTACAAAATCGAGCAAAAGAAAATTTTGGCAAAATCGGCAGCGCGCCGGCTGCTGGACCTGCTGTGAGGAATGAGCTGCAAGCAAGCGAGGCGCCTGACGAGGGTTTGCTGCGTTGGCCTGCGGCAGGCCAATTGGCTGCCGTCGCGTGATGCGCACTGATTCAACCGTCCGATTTTTTATTTTCTATTCTTTATTATTTTTATATGTATATTTTTTATATATTTTTTATTTTTACCATTAAAAATAGTATATTTAAAATATTTATAATTAATTATATTATTATTAAAATAAATAATAAATAATAAATATTACAATAAATAATATTATTAAAATAAATATTATATTATTAAAATAAATAGTAAATGATAAATAATAAATATTATATTTTTTAAATATTATTAAAATAAATATTATAGAATAAATATTGTGTAACAAAAATAAATAATAAATAATAAAATTTAAATAATAAATACTATAAAAATTATTTGGGACTGTTTTAAAATTTTTGGACTGGACTTGGTTAAAAATTAAGGGTCTACAGTCTATGGGTCTTTTCTACTTATATATCCCTCATTAATCCCATCTCTTTCTAATGTGAGATTCCTCTCACAATTGATAATTTCAACAATCTCCCCCTCAAGTGTGAGCTCTCACATCGGGCTTGGGCTCCCCCTTAAGCGGAAGTCTTTCTGGACCTGAGTATACGGCATCACCTAGAGCTCTTTATACTTCCACCGGTCTGGGCCCAACCGAGAGTAACCTTTGCTCTTCTTCCATGTAGAAGGACATCACAACCATATGATTCTATCACCATCTCCATACTCGTCCTACCCAACCATCGGCTCTGATACCATTTTTGAGACAGGAAGCCCACTTAACTGAGAGATTTGCTTGATGGGCTTTAATAAGGGAATATATTCATAGGCTTGACATCACACTTTGACCCAAAACCTTAAGGTAATAGATCTATGGGTCTTTTCCACTTATATATTTCTCATTAATCTCATCTCTTTTAGATGTGGAATTCCTCTCACAGTTGATAATTCCAACAGATGGCACAAATCTCCTTCTCATGACAATCTTCATTTTTGCCCATGTCTCAATAGGCCTCTCTCCATTCCTTCTTCTTGTAAGTTTTAGTTGGCCCCACCATATCGATGCATAATCCGTAAACTTAATTGCTGCCAACTTCACTTTTTTTTTCTTTCTTAATACTTATGACAGTCAAAGATGAGCTCCACCTCCCTTTTCCACTCTAGGTATGTTTCGGCATCATTCCTTCCTATAAATGTTGGAATCTTCATCTTTATGAAATTGATGTTGCTGTGTCTCCTTGCTGGCCTTCTATCCCTTTCAAGCCTAACCCTTGAAGATTGGGTGTCATCTTCATCTTCATCAAGTTCATCATAGGACTTTGTATCTTCATCATAAGCATATTGCCTAGTTTCCCTCTGCCTAGTTAATGTAGCTCTTGATTGTTGGGATTGCTGAACCACCTCAACTTCATCCATCAAATTCATAACATCTATAAGAAACTTCTCAAATTGCTTATGCATGGCCTTCAATATGAAAACAACATCTTTCATACTCATTTTGCCACTTTTGCCTGCCTCTTCAATCATGATGTAAAACTGCAACAAAATATTAAAAATAAATCCCCATACACTCCCTTCCATGTTTATACTCGATAATATGTTGCTCCACTTGTGTTTTACTCAAATTAGGCTTTTATCCTCTTCTTTGCTCATACTCTCTTGCCGTTTACTTCTTTTGTTCCCCTCTTGAAGTAGCACTTTAGAATAAAAAAATAACTAATTAAGTTAGTCACAAGCAGCAATCTATATAAATTACAATGAAAAGCCTAGCAAGAAACAAAAACACCAAGTTCTAAATGCAATTTGATAATCATTTGTAATAAATTTAACAAAACACACAGATGAAGAATTGTATGTTTGTGAATACAAGACTTAAAAGTACCAGAGTGCAAAAAGTCACCCTTATATGCATGGTAAAAGCAAAAGAAATAAAGAAATAATAAATTAAACTATGAGTGTAATAAAATTGGCAAAATAGGATGCTAAAATAAATAATTTCAATTTTTCTTTAAGTAAGAGAAATAAACACTAGACTCGGTAATTCAGACTAACTTATGTCAATTAGGAAGGTAAGATATGCAAAAGAAAATCGATTGAAACTAAGAAACCTTAAACGGTTTTGGAAAAAAATCAATATTCCCCAAAAATGTGCAAAAATTTTCAGGGGGCCTATTCACCCTTAAATTAAATGATTCGGGGGTCGTGGCAGGCTATTACAGGTAAACCTTGTAACTCATGTAGGGCTTGAAAATTAATTTCTCAATTGGCATTGTTTGTTCTATAACTCTTTCGTAGTGAAAAATTAGTCTCTCAAAGTTAACCCTTCTACCTTCAAAATTTGACCCTTTGTTTTTCATCACAGAATTGTTTGAAATGAAAAAATAATATCACAGAAAGCATAAAACATAGATATAATTAAGGCTTTACAAAACCCTAAATCCATCATTTATATCTATCTCAACTAACCAACTAATAAACCATCATTTGTTCATCACTTTAACTTTATTTACATCATTTTTAAAAATTAACCATGACTTTCTCTCATTAGACTAATTTTACATAACCTTAAAACCAATAAAATAAAGCTTGAGAGAGAGAATACTTACTTGATTTTCTTGATAAACCTTTAAAACTCCTTAAACCTCTTTATATCCCTTGTAAAAGTTGATGTATAGAAGAAATTATTAACATGCTTCTCACACTCTCTCCAATGGCACACGTTGAAGAAAATAAGAAGGAGAAAATAACCTTTTTAATTTTACTTCTTTCTAGCCACACAAATATATATTTATTAATTATTAATTAATTAAAATATAATTAAATATTAAATATATATCTCTTCCTTTGACTTTCTTTTCTTCTCTTATTATTATTATTATTATTATTATTATTATTATTACTACTACCAACTTTTTCAACATCATTTTATACTTTATATATATATATATTGTACATTTTATGTATATGTATATGTCATATATATTTCATATATACTATATTTATATATCCTTTATAACTTTATTATATGTTTTGTATATTTAATGTATATTTTTACTTATATGTATATGTAATATATATCCTATGTATACATCAAGTATACCTTATATGCGTATCATATATATATATATATATATTAAATACATAATATGTATCCAACATATATAATAAATATAAGATATGTATATATTATGTATACTCTAGGTATACATTAGGTATATATAACACATATATCTCTCCCAATACTTTAATTAATCTCCAAATATTTATTTAATTTATCTAAAATTACATATATTACAATTCTCTTCCCCTTAAATAATTTCGTCCTTGAAATTATCTATTATAATTTAATATCAAACACCATTAAAAACACATATAAATTTCATCTCATTGTCTAACTTATCATCATAACTAACCACATAGTCTCTACTCTCCCCCTTATGAATCTTGTCATTTGCCTTCTAAAATTCTAGACTTCACTTCTGTATTTCTCCAATTTGATCACACATCATTTAACTAACTTACAACTATATCATTATAATGCCATTCTTATAAATTTCCAAATTAGTTCAAAGTGCTCTCAACCACAATCCATGTTTCCATTGCGTTACGCATCCCAGACGCCATCTTAACTTATATCCATTACATCAAATAGACATTGCCACATCAGAGACCAATTTAAGTGCCAAGCATATGCATGTATCACAACTCAAATCATATTTTAAAACTTTCCTCTTTTTTCATTCAAAATTCACCTTGGTCGAGAATTTCAAATCTAGACTCTGATGCCAAAATAAAATATAACACCCTTATACCCTGCATATATATAATACATACACCCCGTATATATAGAACATATATGTAGAATACAAGAATGCCACAATAATTCATGGTAGAAAATCCCTCTATGTTTAATAAAATAAATTATCTTTTGAAACATAAGTTTAATAGGTAAATAAATAATGCATAAATAATTAATTGACAAAATACAAATTTTAATAGAAAATTTCTGAAAAAAATTTGCCAAAATTTTATCTGTAATTTCAATAAATTCTAAATTCAAATAAACCCAATTTGCAATTTAAAGAAAACACTTCCAACATATATAATTTTCCATAAATCCACCATTTCTCCATTAGGCATTCAAATATTTAATCACTTCTACAAGATATATAAAACTTTAAACATTTCCCAAACGCATAATAATAATATTCCAACCACCATATCTTTAAATAAAATTAAATAGTCATTAAGTAGAAATAATGTACCTTATATATACTCAAAACTATATAAAACCTCCTTTGTTCCAAATACATTCACAGTTGGTTAATATATTACACAAATTTAATGTTACCAAACAATTTTATACATGATATGCAATCTTCAAACCTCAAACTGAATCTACACTTCTGATCACCTGCGAGATACACACTACCACGCTAAACTTTATAACTTAGTGGTACATATTTATAAATAATAAATATTATACACACACATTCTTACTTCCCATTTTATTTACATGTATATGCATACATATATCTTTTTATTTTACAATCTCAATTATCCAATCCAGTACACACAATATCAATTTCATGACCTAATTCTACTCAGGTCATCTCAGTCTTAGACCCAGCTCTATTCGGGTCTATCAACATATGCATTTTCAGTGACATATCATTAATCATAACACAGTTAATTCATTATATTTGTTATCCACGACACAACACACATAAACATATAACAAACACACACACATTGTTCCCAGATAACCTTATACAATAATCTAGTTCCAAAAATATTGCTTTGGCCTATCTCAACATTAATGACACCAATGTGTCTCGCTAGTAGACGTAGCAATATCTGTGACACCAGTGTCTCATCCACAATGTACTCATATCACTGACACCAATGTGACTCGCTCAGGGGGCATAGCAATATCTGTGACACCCAGTTTCTCACCCCACAATGTATGACATGCCAAACTACCAGACCTAATATTATGGAACTAGTTAAAGTATAAGATACATACAACACACATTTCTTATTTTATATCTTTTCTTTATTTCACATTCTTTCATGTTTTTCACATATCATCATCATCATTTATATTATATTTCCATGGCTATCAACATCACAAACACTTTTCAACACATATTTACAATTTCACTACTAATTTTATATTCACATTACTTATTCTTGAGTCACATTCACAATGTGACTAACTCTAAACATTTTATCACATTTTTTTTTTACATTTTCCATAATCATGTAAAAATCTCATATTTCCAATAGTTTATAGAAATCATCTTATTAATCTCAACATATTAATTCATAATAATATCACTTTAAAGAATATTGTTTATTCTTTAAAGTGAGCCAATTGGTGTTTTTTTTTCACCATATTTTATCAATTCCCATCATTTTCATTCTTTCCCCACAATTTCACATATTTTCCACATTTTTAAATTGATTACCCACATTTTCCTATCACATTAGCAAACCACATACATTATATCGAAACACATTTAGTAACACCTCAAATCATTTAAATATGTACTAACCTCAATTATGCTAAGTTTCAAGCTTTAATCACATTCCAACTCTAACTGCACCATTTGCCCTTTCAATATTTTGATTTCACAATCTGCCATATTTAATCCTAAATCAAACAATAAGTAGAAAAATAGTATTAGTATCTCATTCTAAGCCATTTAAATCAATCAAACACCAATTATTCTTATTCTTTTCAAATTCCACCAAAATCCTATTTCAGCATTACTGCTTCTTTCAAACCACCACTCAACCTATCTATTTTCATCATTCAACCATAAATTCATTATATTTACATCAAAACAACATTAAAACAATTCATATTAGAAATTATAAACACTTCCTTCAAAAACTCAAAATTTACATATTCTACCTCAAAATCCTAACTTCATCCAAACTCACCCATCTCAAATTTTCAACCATAAAATCACCATATATATATATATATATATTAAAACAACATTAAATCATCTCATTTCAATAATTAAAACCACCCCTATAAAAATTCTAATTTACACATAATCTCTATTAAATCCTAATTCCATCATTTATATCTATCTCAACTAACGAACTAATAAATCATCATTTGTTCATCACTTCAACTTCATTTATATTAATTTTAATAATTAACCATAACTTTCTCTCACTAGACTAATTTTACATAACCTTAAGACCAAGAAAATAAAGCTTGAGAGAGAGAATACTTACTTGATTTTCTTGATAAACCTTTAAAACCTCCTTAAACCTCTTTAAATCCCTTGTAAAAGTTGATGTATAGAAGAAATTAACACACTTCTCACCCTCTTTCCAATGGCATACATTGAAGAAGAAGAAAAAAGAAGAAAATGGCCCTTTTTAATTTTACTTCTTCTTAGCCACATGTATATATATTTATTAATTAATTAAAATATAATTAAATATTTGATACATATCTCTTCCTTTGACTTTCTTTTCTTATCTTACTACTACTACTACTACTACTACCAACTTTTCCAACACCATTTTATACTTTATACATATTGTATATTTTATGTATATGTATATGTCATATATATTTCATGTATACTATATGTATATATCCTTTAGACCTTAAGTATATATTTTATATATTTAATGTATATTTTTACTTATATGTACATGCAATATGTATACTATGTATACATCAAATATACCTTATATATTATACATATGTTAAATACGTAATATGTATCCAACATATATAATAAATATAAGATATGCATAGCTATATGTACACTAGGTATACATTAGGTATATACAATACATATATCTCTCCAAATAATTATTTAATTTATCTAAAACTATAGATATTACAACCTGAGCCTAGCCCTTTTGAAGGAAAAGTAGAGCACATCATTGTCATGGGAAAGGAGTTGCTTATTCTGGAGATATTCACAGATGTGGTTATTGGCAACCTCAAGCTAGTTGAAGAGACTATTCTAGAGAAACAGAAGATGATTATTGAAGAGATGAGTTGGCAACCAAAATTGTAGACCTGAAGCTCGAGAAGGATCTTATTCTAGGTGCATCGATTGAGGATGACTTGGATATAGTTGTTGCCGTGATTTAAGAGTAGTTCGAAGACATTTATGTTTCATGTAATTTTAGAAATCATCTTATCATGTTTAATTTATTTGAGGATGATGATGTGTTTTTCTCTAAGGTTAATGCAATGAACTCTGATTTTGCTTGTGTGGTATCAACTTTTATGGATATGTTTATCCTTATGATAACATGATAGGTATATTTAACATTAATTCGGTGCATACACATTCATTAAACCTTGGAATAGCTGAAAATCCTAGGAATATATGCATTGTATCATATCTCACTCTTGATTAGATGTGGGAGTTTGAGAGGATTTTTAGGAAATATGAGAAGGTATTTTCTTGGTCATATGAAGATATGTCAGGGATTGATAGGAATATTGTAGAACATAAAATTTTGACATATTCTCACATTAGTTTAAAAGGTTAAGGCTAGAATGGGTTAGTTTGGTTAAGGAGGAAATGGGGAAACATATTTAAGCTAAGTTATTAGAAGTGGTTCATATCCTCAATGGTTAGCCAACATAGTGCCTAAATCAAGGAAAGATGTGAAGGTTAATATAGACCCTTAATTTTTGCCTAGTATGAATTTAGTTCTAATTAAAAAGGTTGAATTAAGATTGATTTTAATAAAAAGGCCCAAATCAAATCCAATCCAATTTTTAAAGATCGAATTAAGTTTGGTCCAATGTTAAAGCTTACTCGGTTTGGTTTGACATGCCATGCTCGTATTGAATTTGGACAATGCTCAAATCAATTGGCCATTGTCCAATTCGATATGAGCCAAATTCACATAGAATTGGCTAGGCCGAATTTGACATGAGTCCATAATTATAACTTAATTTAATATCCTGATTAGGTTTAAACTCAAAAGGATTTAGATAATCAGAGAACTCTTTTAGCAGGTTTAGGATTGGTAAACCTGAATAAACCCTAGGGTTGCCTATAAATACAAAAGAAAATAAGCAATTAGGGGGAGGCTACAATTAACATACTAAAGCTAATAAACATAGAGAAAATTAAAAAAGAAATAGATAGAGAGGAAATAAAATAGACCGAGAGCCATCATTAGCAAATCTAAGAGCAAAGACAGAAAGCAAGAAAAATAAAAGGGAGATAGTGGCCTAAACATCAAGTGATCCTTGGATCATTGAAGCACCAACCAAAACATAGTTTGATTCAGGCAATAATATCATCAAGCTCTAGCTTTTGTAGGGTTGAAGTGATAAACAAAGCTTTGTTCAATCAAATTAAACTTGGTGAAGCTAACAACGTAGGTATGACTTTTATTAGCCAATTCAATTCAATTTTATTAGTTACTTCTATTGATTAGTTTACTCCATGGTCTAATTAAGAATCGATGTTGCAAGTTATTTATAGTAGAGCCATAAATTTGGAGGTTTAAACCAACCAGAACATCCATTATGTGTTCCCCTAATTTGCATAAACATATAAAAAAACCCTAGTTTAGGAAAAACCTTGATTTGTATAAATATAAAACCCTAGTTTAGATAAAAGCCCTAATTTAGATTTTTTTAACTCTAGTCTTAGATAAAAACTCTAGTTTTGCATGTTGAATCATAAAACCCTATCTTTCCATGATTGAGCTTTGGTTTAAGATTTAAAACCCTAAAACCCTAATTTTTTTTAATTAAAAACCTGATTTGATGACGGAACTCTAATTGCAATGTTATGTGCTTGATGATTTATGATGAGTTTTGATTATTTATTAGTGATTATGATGGATGATTGTATTATGTTTATGGACTTATTGTTTGGATTTTGAGAATGATGTAAAAGGCATGGTTCCACTTCATGGGTGTCTTATTTTTTTAATTATTTATTTTAATTGTTTGGACTTTGTGACTATTGTAAGGGGGTATATTTTCACCTTTTAGTAGGTGTCCTATTTTATTTTTTGTGGACATTTGAATATTATAAGGGCATATTTCCATCTTGTATAAGTGCCCATCCTTGATTGATTTGTTTTAATTAATAATATCATATGTTAATCCTTTAATTGCATGTAATATGGATGATGTTATGATATTTAAGAATTTGATAATATTTAGATATGAAAAGGAGGCTCGTTCCAATGAGCTGGGCGTTATGGAGGTGCTGAGTCATTCTCATATTCCCCATGCATGCTCAACTTTCCTAACCTAGTAGGGGTTGGGGATTCTTTAGAAATCGAGTCATCTACCCCTTTCTATCTTCTTGGCCCATCTGGGTGACGACTTCTATTCTCTAGGTTTAGGTCCATGTTCTCTAAGACCTAGAGCTTAACAGTGTCAAAGTCGTAAGAACCATTTCACTAGGAGTGGAGGAAAAAATCTCTACTCATAATTAGGATGTGTGTAGATTATAGAGACCTAAATAAAGCCTCATATAAGGATGATTTTCCCCTACCTCATACTGATGTGTTAATAGGCAGTGCTGCCTCAGTTGTCATGCACTCTTTCATGGATAGTGTCTCTAGGTACAAATAAAAAAGGATGGTAAAATCGGACAAGATTAAAACAACCTTCATGGCTGAATAAGGAGTTTTCTGTTACTTGGTCATGCCTTTTAGCTTAAAGAATGCAGGAATCACTTATCAATGGATGTCAACTACTTTGTTCCATGACATAATCTATAAAGAAGTAGAGGTTACATGGATGACATGATGGTTAAGTTGGATACAAAGGAGCAACATTCATAATCTGGAAAAGTTCTTTAAGAGGGATTTGAAGTACAATATGAGACTCAAATCAAAGAAGTGTACCTTTGGAATGATGTTACGTCATATAATTAGCACTAAGGGTATAAAGATAGATCCAAATAAAGTAAAGGCCATTAAGGATATGCCAATGCTAAAGACAGAGAAAGAAGTTCGAGGGTTTGTGGTTCATTGCTAGATTGACAACCATTCATGAAACCATCTTCCAATTACTAAAGATGAACAAGCTGATAGTATGGACAGAAGATGATCAGAAAGCATTTGACCAAATCAAGGAATACCTCTTAAATCCACCTATGTTTAAACCTCCTAAGCTAAATAGAGTCCTCATACTATATCTAGCCATCAAAGAAGAGTCAATAGGAGCCATGCTCACCTATGTTGATTATGATGGGATAAAATTTCCTGTCTATTAATTAGGTTAAAAGTTGTTGACACATGAGGTTAAGTATTGTAATATCCCAAAATGTACCCTAGAAGTTTTGGTATATTTGTTATAATCGAATTTTATGTATATGTTTCTTTGGTAAGAGAAAAGAATTATATAGAGAATGTATATGTTGTGTATATGAAAATATATACAACATATACACAAGTCAAAGTCAAAGAAGGTTAGTGGAAGAAGATATTTAGTTATTTTAAATTAATTAAGTTAATTAGTGGACATGGGGAATTAAATGAATGGAAGAGGTTAATTTGGATTATTTTAATATTATTATTGCTTGGATGAGAGGGTTTTAAGGAAAAGTTTGACTTTGATTTCTTTGGTTTCTTTCTTTCTCTCTTTCTTCATCGTGGTTCTCTTTCCTTTTCTTTCTTTTTCCTTTTGTTGTCCGACCATCAAAGAAGCAAGAGAGCAAGAAGAGTTTTGATCTTCCAAGTTTAAGATTGAAGGAAGTTTTCAAGAGATCAAATTGGAGATTTAAGAGTTTCCTCATTCTTGGTAAGTCTTTCCACTTGATTCTTTGATTTGTTTGGGTTTGTGAGTTGAAGTTGTGTTTGAGAATGTGTTTGTTTGATTTTGGGTGTGTTTAAGAGTGTTTGGTTCTATTGATTTTTGGATTTTGGGGTTGGATGGAAGGAAAGAGTAAGTTTGTTGGTCTAGAAGCGTTGTGGTTGTGTTTAGGGTGGTGATGATATTTTGGATTGTGTTTGATGTATATTTTGGGTTGTTTTGTTATTTTTGCTAGTTTGATTTGGTTTTGGGTATGTTTGGGCTAAGTTGGTTTGAAGTGGATGATGGTGGTAAGAAGAAAAATGTTGGTTGTGAGGTTGTTGTGGCCGGAATCTGGGTTTTTGGTTTGACACGCCCACGAGCACGTCCAGGTCTTTAGACGTGTCAATTGTTCTGTGTGGCAGTAGGTTTGACACAGCCAGTAACACGCCCGTGTTATTGAACATGTCATAGCCACTGTGTTTTTGGGGAATTGACATGGCCATGAGCACGCTCATGTTGTTGGACGTGTCAATATTTCTGAGAGACAGAATGTATTACACGCCCAGTGACACGCTCTGTGTTGTAGAGTTAGGGCACGGTCAGGGACACGCCTGTGTGGTTGAGCGTGTCATGTTTAAAGTTTGCCCTAGTTGGTTCTTAGCCTTATGATCTCATGTGGGTTTCATCATTCTTTTGGAATAGGTTGTGAAGAAGGTGATTTGCCATAATTTAAGAAGTGAAGGATTTTTGGAAGAGGAAGTCAATAGAGTTGTGTGAGTTGTTTTGAGGTAAGTACAAACCTTGCATTATTGCATACATTCATGTGATTTTGGAACTTATACATTTGAGTATGAATGTACTAAGGAATCTTATTGCATTGTTGATATATATAAATAATGTTATGTTTTATACAATGTGAACTTTGTGAAATGCAATATGATGTATGTATATTGATTATGAGTATTTGAATATGAATTGAAATAGAATGAAATGTGAAGCCATTGTGGTTGGCTATGATATTGTAAATGATGTTGAAGACATGAATTGAGAAAGAGAATGATAAAGAGGTAAATGAATTGATTGTATGCCTAATATGTTATTCAATTTTCAGAGTGCTGGGTTTGGTGGCATGCCTATGAAAGGTAACAGTCTTGCCGGGTTGAGGATCTCTTCAAATTGAGTTGAATTGAGGTCCAAGAGACTGGGTCTGTTACACTATGTGAATTATTGATATGAAATATATGAAAAGTAACAGTCTTGCCGGGTTGAGGATCTCCTCGATTTCAATCAGGTTGATGGTCCAAGAGACTGGGTCTGTTACTAGTAACAGTCTTGCCGGGTTGAGGATCTCCTCAAGCTTGTTGAGTTGATGGTCCAAGAGACTGGGTCTGTTACACTATCCATGGATAGAGATATGAGATATATTGCCTACGGGCTTGATCATTGTGATTATAGACCAAAGCAGTAACTCTGAACTTTGAATATCATATTAAATACTTGTTGGGCCCATGTGTGTTTATGTTATTATTATTGAATGTATGACATTGATATTGACATTGCATAATATCATTATGGTTTGTACCACTAAGCCGTTGGCTTAGCGCGATTGTTATTTATCGCGCAGGTGATAGGGTTGAGACGGAAGATTCCTCTAGACCTAGTTGAGTTTATGCTTGAAGAGTTGGCTTAGAGCTTAAAGATCAGAGAGTCAAGCTATCAATCATGTATATATATTTCATGTTTTGTAAATTTTGATTTTTAATGTATTTGTACTTATTTGTTATAATTTCCGCTGCGTATTAATAAACGTTTTTATCTATTATGTTTTATGAATTTCTTCTAAACCTTTGGTATTTGTTTTATTTCTTTTCGAGTTATGACTTGTGTATTTTATAAACTGTGGCATTTTCTATATTCAGTAAACGTATATTATGATCGTATAAGCATGCTGTGTACGTATACGGGGTATAGGGGTGTTACAATTATTTTGGTATCAGAGCCTAGGTTTGAGATTCTCAACCTAGGATAATTGTAAGAAAAAGAGTATTTTGATTTTAAAAAGTGGGTTTTTGAATAAAATACATGTTTGGTATTGGCAGTCTCTGATCTTTAATGAGGTGTATTCTGTTGTGTTTACAGATATAGGTTGTAATGGATTCTCATTCATGTCAGTCTGTTGAGGGTAGTGCGGAGAGTTTAGCTCCTGAAGAGAGTAGAGATGGAGCTAGAGTGGATAGAGCTGGAGAGGTACCTGTTTCTGCGTCTGGGAGACCAGCTGGTGAGGAGGCTCCACCGGGTTGGCTTAGACATGTGATAGAATTGTTTAGGCAAGCCCCAGTACAGCCGCCACCACCCCCACAGCCATTGGTACCAGTGAGACATTACGATAAATTAAGAAAGTATGGAGCAGAAGATTTTCTGGGTACTATTGATTCAGCAGTAGCTGAACAATGGTTAGATAGAATACAGAGGATATTCATTCAGTTGTAAGCCACTCCAGAAGAAAATTTTGATTATACTAGATCACTGTTACAGAAGGATGCATATGATTGGTGGAAAACAGTTCCTCATGCCATGGATGATCCACCTACATTGTCCTACAGTGATTTTCTACGGGAGTTTGAGCTGAAATATACTCCGAGGGAATATAAAGATGTGAAAAAGATGGAGTTTCTGAATTTGAAGCAAGACAGCCGGACTGTAACAGAGTATGAGGTCGAGTTCATCCGGTTGAGTCACTATGCTGGGGGAATTATTTCAGACGAGATAGACCGGTGCAGAAGATTTGAGGAGGGATTGAGGCCCTCTATCATGTGTCTTGTGGCTGGTTCTAGATACCAGGATTTTTCCCAGCTTGTTGCAGCAGCTAGGAGTGTGGAGAGAGCTCAGGGTATAGCAGCAGCTGCGATCGAGGAGGAGACCAGGGTTAGGAGACCCCAATTTGAGGCAGGGTCTTCATCTGTGAAGAGAGGTAGAGGAAATTTTGTTCCCAGGATCAGTAGGAGTCAGAGGCAGGCTGGTAGGTCAGTTCAGTTTCAGAGACAGAGATCGAGACCTACAGTTTCAGTAGCGAGTGCTCCGACTCCAGTAGTTCAGAGATCTACTCTACCTATATGTGCTCAGTGTGGGGGTTCTCATAGAGGTGTTTGTTGGAAGAATAGTGGACCAGCTGTATGCTTCAGATGTGGATCTCCTGATCATTTTATTAGAGAGTGTCCTGAGATGCAGGAGCAGAGGCCGGCAGATTCTGCAGTTTCTCGACCTAGTGTCAGAGGTGGTCGAGGGGGCAGAGGTTTCAGCAGAGGGAGTAGACCTGGAGTTAGTCAGAGAGGAGGATCTCCATCCAGGGTTAGTAGGCCAGATGAGGCTGGGCCTTCTCAACGAGTATATGTGATGCAAAGACAACCAGATGCTTCAGCAGTCATCGCGGGTACTTTCTCTTTATTTGGCATTCCAGTTCTTGCTCTGATTGATCTAGGATCTACTCATTCATATATAAGTGCATCCATATTGCCTGTGTTTGAATTGCATTCTGAGTCCCTAGGATTTGATGTTTTGGTGACAAATCCTTTAGGGCATAGTGTAATTGTTAGTAAGGTGCACCGAGATAGGGCAGTTGTGGTGCAAGGTGAGGAGTTTCATGGAGATTTGATTGAAATGCCTTTTAAAGAATATGATTTGATTTTGGGCATGGACTGGTTGTCTAGACATGGAGCTGTGGTAGATTGTCAACAAAAGTGTGTTACTTTGAGAACTAATGATGGTAGATTTGTGTTGGTATCTAGTGAGCAGAAACAGCTTGCATCCTTGTTTGTATCAGCTGTAACCGCTAGAAGATTGATTAGAAAAGGGTGTGACACTTATCTTGCTCATGTCATGGATACTAGAGTAGTAGGTTCTCAACTTGATATTATAACCACAGTTGCAGATTTTCCAGATGTGTTTCCAGAGGAGTTGCCAGGGTTGCCCCCTGAGAGAGAGGTTGAGTTTGGTATCGATTTGTTGCCTAGTACCACTCCCATCTCTATCACTCCTTATCACATGGCACCTACTGAATTGAGAGAGTTGAAAGTGCCGTTACAGGAGTTGTTGGATAAAGGGTTTATTCGCCCCAGTGTTTCTCCTTGGGGAGCTCCTGTGTTGTTTGTGAAGAAGAAAGATGGTACCATGAGGTTATGCATTGATTATAGGCAATTGAACAAAGTGACTATTAAGAATAAATACCCTTTGCCTAGGATTGATGATCTCTTTGATCAATTAAAGGGAGCAGCAGTGTTTTCCAAGATTGATTTGAGATCTGGGTACGATCAATTGAAGGTTAGAGCTGAAGATGTTTCTAAGACAGCTTTCCGCACCAGGTATGGGCATTATGAGTTTTTAGTAATGCCTTTTGGGTTGACGAATGCACCTGCAGTTTTTATGGATTTGATGAATAGAGTATTTAGGCCCTATCTGGATCAGTTTGTGGTAGTTTTTATCGATGATATTTTGGTGTATTCGCGTAATGAAGAGGAGCATGACAAGCATTTACGGATTGTGTTGCAGATCTTGAGAGAGAAGCAATTGTATGCTAAGCTGTCGAAATGTGAGTTTTGGCTTGATCAAGTGACTTTTCTTGGTCATATAATTTCAGCAGATGGTATTAGAGTTGATCCGAGTAAAGTTGAGGCTATTATGAATTGGAGTCCACCCAAATCTGTAACCGAAGTTGGAAGTTTTCTGGGTTTGGCAGGCTATTATCGACGCTTTGTGAAAGGATTTTCTTTGATAGCTACTCCACTTACCAGATTACTTTGAAAGGGAGTTAGATTTGTGTGCACAGATCAGTGTCAGGCTAGCTTTGAACAGTTAAACGAGATGTTAACTCAAGCACCTGTTCTTACTTTACCCGTAGAAGATAAACCATATGTGATTTACAGTGATGCTTCACATAATGGTTTAGGATGTGTATTGATGCAAGAGGGTAAAGTCATAGCTTATGCTTCTCGACAGTTGAAGCCGCATGAGCTCAATTATCCAACCCATGATTTGGAGTTAGCAGCCATAGTATTTGCTTTGAAGATTTGGCGACATTATTTATATGGGGAGAAATGTTTTATTTATACGGATCATAAAATTTTGAAATATTTGGGGGGTTCAGAGAGAGCTTAATCTTCGGCAAAGACGATGGTTGGAGTTGATCAAAGACTACGACTGTTTGATTGATTATCATCCTGGTAAGGCAAATGTTGTTGCTGACGCTTTGAGTCGGAAGTCTTTGGCAGGTTTGGCTGTTTACTCACTCTCGTTGCTTGTTGAGTTGAGAGCGTTACATGCTAGTTTTGAAGCATGTGATGATGGTGCATTATTGGTTCAGCTGCAGTTGAGACCAGTATTGTTAGATCAGATAAAGGAGGCCCAATTGGTGGATGAGAAAATTCAGAAGATTGTATCAGATTGCCGAAATGGAGAGAGCCAAAATTTCCATGTGAAAAATGATGGTAGTCTTTGGTTCAAGGATAGATTGTGTGTTTCTGATGATGATAGTTTGAAAAGGATCATTTTGGAAGAAGCACATCAATCAATGTTTGCTATGCATCCAGGAAGTACAAAGATGTACCATGATTTAAGACAGCATTATTGGTGGTCTGGTATGAAGAGAGACATAGCGGAATTTGTATCCAAATGTCTCACTTGTTAGAGGGTAAAAGCGGAGCATCAAGTTCCAACAGGGTTGCTTCAACCTTTAACAGTGCCTGAATGGAAATGGGAGAGGGTGACAATGGATTTTGTTTCTGGTTTGCCATTAACTCAGAGGAAACATGATGCTATTTGGGTGATTATTGATAGATTGACAAAGACAGCTCATTTCTTCCGGTTCGGATGGATTATTCTCTTGAGAAGTTGGCTGAGCTGTATATCCATGAGATTGTGAAGTTGCATGGAGTCCCAATTTCTTTAGTGTCGGATCGAGATCCCTGGTTCACTTCGAGGTTCTGGAAGAGTTTACATGGGGCTTTGGGTTCTCGATTGCATTTTAGCACTGCTTTTCATCCGCAGACAGATGGGCAGTCAGAGAGAGTGATACAGATTATCGAGGATATGTTAAGAAGCTGTATCATTGATTTTTCTGGAAGTTGGGACAAATTCTTACCACTTGTGGAATTTGCTTACAACAACAGTTATCAATCCAGTATTGGAATGGCACCATTTGAGGCATTGTATGGTAGAAGATGCAGAACACCTTTATGTTGGAATGAAATCAGAGAGGGCAAGTTAATTGGTCTTGATTTGGTTAAAGAAACAGAAGAGAAAGTAAAGATGATTCGGGATAGGTTGAAAGCAGCTTCAGATCAACAGAAATCTTATTCAGATTTGAAGAGGAGAGACATTGAGTATAATGTGGGAGATAAAGTATTTTTGAAAGTGTCTCCTTGGAAAAAGATATTGAGATTTGGTCGAAAAGGAAAACTGAGTCCTCGTTTTATTGGACCTTACGAGGTATTGGAAAGAATTGGGCCAGTTGCTTATCGGCTTGCTTTGCCGCCTGAGTTGGATAAAATCCATAATGTCTTCCATGTTTCTATGTTGCGGAGGTACAGATCAGATCCATCTCATGTCTTGTTTGTTGAATCTATTGAAGTGAATTCGGATCTGACTTTTGAAGAAGAACCAGTGGCTATTTTAGCATATGGGATGAAAGAATTGAGACATAAGAAAGTACCAATTGTAAAGGTTCTTTGGAAGAATCATGGTAGAGAAGAATCAACTTGGGAGAATGAGCAAGCGATGCTAGACCAATATCCTCAACTTTTTCAGACTTGATATCAGGTAATTTCGAGGACGAAATTTCTTTTAGAGGGGGAGAATTGTAATATCCCAAAATGTACCCTAGAAGTTTTGGTATATTTGTTATAATCGGATTTTATGTATATGTTTCTTTGGTAAGAGAAAAGAATTATATAGAGAATGTATATGTTGTGTATATGAAAATATATACAACATATACACAAGTCAAAGTCAAAGAAGGTTAGTGGAAGAAGATATTTAGTTATTTTAAATTAATTAAGTTAATTAGTGGACATGGGGAATTAAATGAATGGAAGAGGTTAATTTGGATTATTTTAATATTATTATTGCTTGGATGAGAGGGTTTTAAGGAAAAGTTTGACTTTGATTTCTTTGGTTTCTTTCTTTCTCTCTTTCTTCATCGTGGTTCTCTTTCCTTTTCTTTCTTTTTCCTTTTGTTGTCCGACCATCAAAGAAGCAAGAGAGCAAGAAGAGTTTTGATCTTCCAAGTTTAAGATTGAAGGAAGTTTTCAAGAGATCAAATTGGAGATTTAAGAGTTTCCTCATTCTTGGTAAGTCTTTCCACTTTATTCTTTGATTTGTTTGGGTTTGTGAGTTGAAGTTGTGTTTGAGAATGTGTTTGTTTGATTTTGGGTGTGTTTAAGAGTGTTTGGTTCTATTGATTTTTGGATTTTGGGGTTGGATGGAAGGAAAGAGTAAGTTTGTTGGTCTAGAAGCGTTGTGGTTGTGTTTAGGGTGGTGATGATATTTTGGATTGTGTTTGATGTATATTTTGGGTTGTTTTGTTATTTTTGCTAGTTTGATTTGGTTTTGGGTATGTTTGGGCTAAGTTGTTTTGAAGTGGATGATGGTGGTAAGAAGAAAAATGTTGGTTGTGTGATTGTTGTGGCCGGAATCTGGGTTTTTGGTCTGACACGCCCACGAGCACGTCCAGGTCTTTAGACGTGTCAATTGTTCTGTGTGGCAGTAGGTTTGACACGGCCAGTAACACGCCCGTGTTATTGAACGTGTCATAGCCACTGTGTTTTTGGGGAATTGACACGGCCATGAGCACGCTCATGTTGTTGGACGTGTCAATATTTCTGAGAGACAGAATGTATTACACGCCCAGTGACACGCTCTGTGTTGTAGAGTTAGGGCACGGTCAGGGACACGCCCGTGTGGTTGAGCGTGTCATGTTTAAAGTTTGCTCTAGTTGGTTCTTAGCCTTATGATCTCATGTGGGTTTCATCATTCTTTTAGAATAGGTTGTGAAGAAGGTGATTTGCCATAATTTAAGAAGTGAAGGATTTTTGGAAGAGGAAGTCAATAGAGTTGTGTGAGTTGTTTTGAGGTAAGTACAAACCTTGCATTATTACATACATTCATGTGATTTTGGAACTTATACATTTGAGTATGAATGTACTAAGGAATCTTATTGCATTGTTGATATATATAAATAATGTTATGTTTTATACAATGTGAACTTTGTGAAATGCAATATGATGTATGTATATTGATTATGAGTATTTGAATATGAATTGAAATAGAATGAAATGTGAAGCCATTGTGGTTGGCTATGATATTGTAAATGATGTTGAAGACATGAATTGAGAAAGAGAATGATAAAGAGGTAAATGAATTGATTGTATGCCTAATATGTTATTCAATTTTCAGAGTGCTGGGTTTGGTGGCATGCCTATGAAAGGTAACAGTCTTGCCGGGTTGAGGATCTCTTCAAATTGAGTTGAATTGAGGTCCAAGAGACTGGGTCTGTTACACTATGTGAATTATTGATATGAAATATATGAAAAGTAACAGTCTTGCCGGGTTGAGGATCTCCTCGATTTCAATCGGGTTGATGGTCCAAGAGACTGGGTCTGTTACTAGTAACAGTCTTGCCGGGTTGAGGATCTCCTCAAGCTTGTTGAGTTGATGGTCCAAGAGACTGGGTCTGTTACACTGTCCATGGATAGAGATATGAGATATATTGCCTACGGGCTTGATCATTGTGATTATAGACCAAAGCAGTAACTCTGAACTTTGAATATCATATTAAATACTTGTTGGGCCCATGTGTGTTTATGTTATTATTATTGAATGTATGACATTGATATTGACATTGCATAATATCATTATGGTTTGTACCACTAAGTCGTTGGCTTAGCGCGATTGTGATTTATCGCGCAGGTGATAGGGTTGAGACGGAAGATTCCTCTAGACCTAGTTGAGTTTATGCTTGAAGAGTTGGCTTAGAGCTTAAAGATCAGAGAGTCAAGCTATCAATCATGTATATATATTTCATGTTTTGTAAATTTTGATTTTTAATGTATTTGTACTTATTTGTTATAATTTCTGCTGCGTATTAATAAACGTTTTTATCTATTATGTTTTATGAATTTCTTCTAAACCTTTAGTATTTGTTTTATTTCTTTTCGAGTTATGACTTGTATATTTTATAAACTGTGGCATTTTCTATATTCAGTATACATATATTACGATCGTATAAGCATGCTGTGTACTTATATGGGGTATAGGGGTGTTACAAGTATACCTTCTAAAATGCTATGACTGTAACACCTCCTGACAATCCACTCAGAGAACTATTAGAAGATGCTACTTAATACACCAAACATTCTTATAACAATCCTATAATTCCAAATATATTATAATAGCAATCCAACTAAAAATTTCTATAGAGTTTCATATATAATAATCACTATCTAAAAATGTCAAAAATTAACACAACCTGCAAAAAAATACTTTCAAATTTCTTTCAATTAATCTCAACTCCAATAGCTCTTATAAATCTAATATCAACCTCAAATCAAAATAAATAACATACACATCAATCCATAAACTATAAATAAGTAATACATTGTTAGAATTTATAATTAGTCATTAAATCTTAAAACTCTATATACAAAAAATATATATAAACAAAATAAACTATTTATATATACAATTACTATAATCCTCAGATAAATCAAATCAGCTATACAATATATACAATCTACATTTACTATATTTAAGAAGAAAATCATCCATTCTACAGTTATGTCTTATAACCCTAGATCATCAATGGTCAACACTTGTTTAGTCCAACTTACCTACATGTTAGAAAAATTCTAACACGCTAAGCTTATTGCTTAGTGGTTTATGTATACACATATTTTGCTTCTTAATATTAAAGAAAAATTATTACACTAATATAGTAATAATTCTCAATTTAACAAAATAACTTAATAAATTAAATACTTTAAATAAAACTTACTTCAATATTGTAAAGGTTTTAATTCAATTTAATTTAATAAAACATAACTATACTGCACAATATTTCCATTATTGCAATTCTTCACTTTGTGGTTGTATCATTTAAATCTTATTTATAAAATTATATGTCTCAATTATAAATTATATTGGAACTTATGATATGTTATTCAACACTTAACAATATTCATATTTCACTTTTTATATTTTTCAGTAAATCTCACTTATCATTTTAACATATGGAACATTTTCATTTAGTTTAATACTTTAACACTTTGGTCCAATATAATATTTTGAACACTTTTGTTTAAAATGTCACTATAAGCGCTCCCAATCAATTTAACACTTGGAATACTATCAATCAATTTAATACTTTGAACATTATTGTTCTATTTAAGATTTTTATAATATTCGATACAATAAGCTTTTAATTAAGCCTTAGTAAATTTTACTTTTTAATAAAAATTATTAAACACTTTCAATATTTACATATTTTCCATTCTTCTTTAAGTTTTACATGTTATTTTACTTTTGCTCTCATATACTGAGTTTAAAATCCTAAGATCAGATAACGGGTTCAGTAGTGGCAATTAAATGCCAGTAATACATAAATCAGTATAGCTATGGCCTAGTAATGGCAAAATGCCTAGTAACAGTAATGTAACGCCCATAATTTCTATTAAATATAATTAAATAAATAATTTGAAAAGGTTAAATAATGAGTTGCAAAGAGGAAATACATAATATATATGTTAAAAATGTGTGAAATATACCTAAAGTATAAATTTTTCGAAAAAAAAACAAAAGTCAAAGTAAAAAGTAAAAAAAAAATAATTTTTGGTGGTAGATGATTAATATTAATTATTTAATAATTAATTAAATAATTATATATTCATATGGTTGTAAATGAAAGTTAAAAATTAAAAGTCACTTTTTCTTCTTCTTCTTCTTCTTCCTTCTCTAGCTTGGGCCGAATTTCTCCATGGTTGAAGGGTCTAAAATTTACTTCTTCAATCCATCATTTTCTACAAGTTTCTACAAGAAATTAAGGAGATTTTGAATAAAACACATGTGTCTAGGTCAGCTTTTTTTTTTTTTTTTTTTTTATGGAAGTTTTCTTAAACTTTAGATTATGTGAATTTTGCAATTTCTAAAGAGATTTCAATAATTTTTTAAATGGTATCGGATGATGTTATTTTGATATGGGGATAATGATTTTAAGGTTAGATGGTGGATTTGAATAAGTTTGGTTGAAGTTTAGGAGAAGAATAAGGAAATTTAGGGTTTTTTTTTATGGAAATTATAAAGAATTGGTGTAATTTAAGTTTAATTCATTAAAATGGCTAAGAATATGATCCTAATGATATAATTTAGTTTATAACTTGATTTAGAATTGATTAGAATAAAATTCTAAAATTAAAGACTGTTATGACAAATATTAAAAATTGGGTGTAATTTAAGTTTGATTAGTTAAAATAAGTAGAATTATGTTTCTAATGGTTTATGTAAACTCATAATTTGATTAGGATTTGAGTAAGGTTGAGTTGTCCAATCAAAGAAGTGAAGACCATATTGATAAAGTGAAGGAGAGGGAGTGATTTTGGGCTTGGAAGAGCCATAATTGGATATTAGTACATACTTTGATAGTAATTGTTATAATTGCATTACATTTTGGCATTAGGCATTGTGAGTTGATGAATTGTTATGTTGCTTGAACTTTAAGATGTATATATGAAATGCATTGTTGTGAGTGAAAATAGATGAATTGCATAACATGTGAGTTGTGAAGCCATTGTAGAATGGCTAATGTCATTAATGTGTGTAATTTAAGAAAATGTACATTATGTGTCTTTGAAGAGTATCATTCGACTACATTATGAAAGTGGCAAAGAATGTGATGTTTGTGACAAAAATAAGCAAAAATTGAGAAGATTGATGGAAAAAGTGTTGAAAATGCAGATTGATAAAATTAACTATGTTTAAATGATAATGTGAAATGATGGTGATTACCTTATATAATTTGTTTCCATAGAATTATGTTTGGTGATATGGATATGGCATGCTTATAATATTATTTGCTTTGGACTAGATACTGGGTGTTACTTTGATTATATTATTTGTCCTCAGAGCTAGACACTAGGTATCACTTTGATGAAATTATTTATCTTGGGGACTAGACACATAGGTGTCACGATAAACTAAAATAATATTTCTAGAGCTTGAATATTATATAGGGTTACTTGGGCTCAATGCATGTGATTGTGATATTTTGATAAAATTTGTGAAAATATATGTGCATAAAGACATAATTCAAGTTATATAAAAGAACTCATATCATATTGTTTTTAAATTATTTTTATTATCAAAGTATGTAACTTAGTGCTAAGCTAGTAACTTAACGCGATTGAATTCCATCATGTAGATAACATAATGGATTCAGAGAGTTCTGCTAGACTAGATCATGCCTAGATTTTGAATTTGTACTAGAAATCTGAAATTTGGAACAATACCAAAGTTGCCAGCATATCAGGTAAACCTTGAATTTTGTAATTTATCATGCTCATATAATATATTAATATAAGTTAATAAATGTTAACGTTATAACTTGTTGTTTATGTAAATAATGTAAATACTTGAATATGTTATATATATATATATATGAATGTGTTGTTGAGATGGCAGATGATTTTGGAGTATTGGGATTTATTTTATATTGGGAGTGTGAATTGTTATGCAGGTTGTGTTTTTGTTATTTTGGAAACGTCCAATTTACAGACAAAATTCTAATAATTTTTTTTAGATATTTTTCTTTTAAATATATATTTTTAACAATTAATTACTAATATAAATACGTTATTTTATCTATTAAATTATATTTTAAAGGTCAAACTATTTTTATAAAATTAAGGAAAATATTTTAATTGTAAGAATGATAATATTCTCATATTCTGTATGTGTATTTTACATACTCGAGGTGTATGCATTATACATATATATGATATAAGGGTATTATAAGTAATGATACAAATTACTCAGTAGCAGTAATGACACAAAATGTCCAATAACAGTAATGACACAAAGTGTCCAGTAACAATATAGACATCTATTCTCTGGCTAGCAATTCAATCTAACAACTTGGTTTATCACCAGTATAATCAGGCAATGCAATTACTTCACCATTCCAAGAAATTTTATAATTATATTATTAATTAACATAAAACATTTCTTTCTTTCTTTTAGTCTTTTCACCTTAACAATATAATGACATAAATTTTATTTCAATTATTTTAATAATATGTAATAAATTATTTTAAATTCCAATGAAATTATTTTTAGGCATTTTACAAGTATACATATTTTCACTTAAGTTTTTTTTATCCGTTATTTGTTCACTTCCTATTATACTCATTATAAATTTTACAAACTATACACAATTATTTTGATTATATTTGTCATGTATATATATAACATATTTGCACTAAAATAATTTGATTAACTTTGTTTACATATTAATTTTATCTTTTGAATTCAAGTTTCAGATTTTCATTGTAATAATAAATTTCAAATAGATTTTTCACTTTCACTTAATTTACTCTTTTAAAATATATGAATTCCAAAAATTATCATTTTGACTTTAAGAGTATATGTATATATATACTATGCATTCACTGCATACATCACATATATATGTATGTGTATATATATATACATTTATAAGTATATTTTAGGATCGATACATTTTTTCGCTATAGACTTTATTATTTTCTTTTAACATATTATCCATTTTTTTATATACTTAGCTCAATCCTTAAAATGTCACTTCACTAAATTTCAATAACAAATCTTTATAGCCAATAAGAGTTTATCCAATGTTCACTCTCTAACCTAGTGTCTCCAAACTCACACCAAATTTTTTAATGCTCACACCTAATAATCAAAGAACAATAAATGAGAAAATTAATTATAAGGCAATTGATAATTAAAATTGCAAGAGTTTGACTATTGAATGCTTAAAAAAGATTAAATAAATGATGTTTGGTGAGATATTTATAGCGATCTTCCTCTGAAAGAAGTATTTGAATTGGATGGAGGAAGATCAAACTTTCACCAACTAAAATCTCCTGCATTAAATGCTGTTAGAAAGCTCTCGTTGTTGCTTGTCTTGTGTAATAGTCTCGAGAAGCCATTTAGCGATCGAATTGCCTTCTGGTACGGTTGCAAAAGAGCTATTATGTCTACCGGCTAATTTCAACTGTTAGTACACATGGTGTTGACAAGTTAGCTGGAACTATTCTGCACTAGGCTTTATGAATTTCGCGGTGTCTTAATTGAAAATATAAAATTTTAAAGAATTTTAAGAGATTAAATCATTTAAAAATTTTTACTCCTTAAACATTAAGATAAATTTAATTTTAAAAATTAAAAGTATAATTTTATTTAGAATATCATAATTTAAAACGTCGTGAAAAATTATTAGCTTAATAATAAATATTTTTAAATAATTTTTTATTTCAAATTGAATATAGTATTATTTATTTGAATAAAAATAGTATTTGCTGAATTTATTATTTTATTATTAATTTATCAGTTATTTATTATAAAAAAATTATATGTATAAATTTATTTAAATAAGTTTAAATATATAATATATTGTTTTAGTATAGTAGATCGTGCCATACTGGATTAGATCGCTTGTCCTATCATGTTGAGCCTGCCCAATAGATTATATGTCCTAATCTAGCTTGGTCCAAGCTATTTAAATGTGCAAAATAAGATAAGATCGTAATTGATACTTAAATCATGTCTGATACGGTTCAGAATAGGCTGAGTCAAACAGCTCGCATACTGTCCAACTCAATTTTCATGTATACCCGTGCTTCTAGAAATTGTAGATACATCCACTTTCCTATGAAAGAAGCCAAACAATTGTCCTTGGATGTTTAGTCTTGGCTAATGAGTAAAAATCATATGAAACAATTAATAAAAAAATATTTACTTAAAATGACTGTAATACAGCCAAACAAAGCCCTGCTAAATGCCATGAGACGCTACTATGTATGGTGATAGGTGGAGTAATTATATTATGAAACCGTTATATTACAATAAGCCAATGTATTATTAATATGTGGCAATATTTTATAATTTTTTTTAAATATCAATCGTTATACTGTCACATGTTAATAATATATTGGCTTGTTATAATATAACGGTTTCATAACATAAGTATTCTGATACGTGCGCCTAGTTTTTGAAATCAGGAATAACAAATGTTTAAAAGTATGCATCGGTGAGGGCCTCGCTGTTGTGCTAATTTATTGAGTAACGAGGGGCTTCTTTATATACAAAGGACAGTTAACTCCCATTCATCGTTTCTGAGCTTGATGATCTGCTTGAAAAAAAAAGTATAAGGTCGTAAGGAGGTGGGGTCTACATGACAAATTAGTTAACCAGAAAAAGAGCTTTGCATTTCTTGTAATCCACTGCTCACATCATTGACGTAAAAGCAAGGGTCACAGAGCAGCCATCGCCGTCTTAAAGCAAAAACAGCCACTTCTCTCACGCATTTGTCTCCCTATAATGCAAATACAGGTACAGACAGAATTTCAATATTAGCCGAGCCATATTTGAATTTTTGAGTTGTTTGTGGGTTTAATAAATCTCTATTGTTTGGACGCTGTGAAGTGAAATACATAAATTATGGGTTCTTATACTTTTCTTTATCTCTACTTGTTGATCGGCCTTTGTTTGACACTTGTATGCTCTGCTGTTAGAGTTGAGGAGGTTAAACCCACTGCCCGATTGCTCGTTAATGCTCCTGCGGGTCGGCTTATACCTGAAACGCTTTTTGGAATATTCTTTGAGGTTATTTTCAAATTCTTGAATTTTATGATTAATAATTTATTACAACTGCAATTGCTATGGAAAGAGTGATTTTTCTGCAGGAGATAAACCATGCTGGAGCTGGTGGGATATGGGGAGAGCTTGTGAGCAACCCGGGTAAATTCCAAATCTATTAATTTCTTAAAGACTAATGAGAAAAGGAACAATGTTTTCTGTTTTGGTTGTCAATGGGATATCATATGCTTTACCTGCTTGATTTTCTATGTGCATGACAAAAATACAAGTATAGAAGGAATCAGTTTTCCAGGTTCTAGAAATTTTGAATCTCTAGAAACTAAAATCCTGCTACTCTAATGCAGGATTTCTTTTGCTCCATGGGTGAGTCTTTACATTAATAATATTTATGTTTTGAACTAAATATGCAGATTCTCGTCTCATTTTGTATTATAAAAACAATGATATATAGCTGATATCTTCATGTTGTGATTTGGGAGAGAAATTCTCTCTATTTCTTATACTCAAAGAAGAGGAATTACACATATATATAGACAAGATAGAGAAACCTAAGAAAAACAACAAAAAGACTATACTACCCTTTACATTATAGACTATTCACAACACTCCCCCTCAAGTTGGTACATAGATATCACACATTCCCAACTTGCACACTAATCTTTGGAAGAGTCTAGAGTTTAGCCCCTTGGTAAGAATATCTGCAACTTGGTTATTTGAAGTCACATGAGTAAGCTTCAATAGGCCTTGAATAAGTTTCTCTTTGATAAAGTGCCGATCAATCTCAATATGTTTTGTCCTGTCATGTTGAACAGGATTTTGAGCAATACTAATAGCGGCCTTGTTATCACAGAACAAGGTAGAGGTTCCATATTTGGAGATTTTTAACTCCTCCATTAGCTTCCTTAGCCACAGTACTTCACACACACCTTGTGCCATAGCTCTAAATTCTGCTTCAGCACTTGAGCGAGCAACAACGCTCTGTTTTTTACTCCTCCAGGTGACCAAGTTGCCTCCAACAAAAGTACAGTAGCCTGAAGTTGATCTACGGTCATCAAGTGACCCTGCCCAATCTGCATCCGTATATGCTTCTATCTCAAGGTGCTCATGTTTTGAGAAAAGCAAACCTTTTCCAGGAGCAGATTTCAGATACCGTAGGATACGAAAAACAGCTTCCAAATGGCAGTCACGGGGATCATGCATATACTGGCTAACTTGACTAACTGCAAACGCAATGTCAGGCCTAGTATGTGATAGGTAGATTAATCTACCTACAAGTCTTTGATATTGACCAATGTCAACTGAGTCCCCTACACCTGCTTGGAGTTTGCAATTTGCTTCAACAGGAGAGTCAATAGGTTTACACCCCAACATACCAGTTTCTTCCAAGAGATCCAAGACATACTTTCTTTGGGATATGAATATTCCTCTTTCGGATCGAGCCACTTCTATTCCAAGAAAGTATCGCAGATTTCCAAGATCTTTAATCTCAAATTTTCTTGCTAGCAATTGCTTTAAGCGAAGAACTTCCTCAGCATCATCTCCTGTTACCACCATATCATCAACATAAACAACTAGCAGCGTGATCTTACCATTGTGATGTCTAATGAACAAGGTATGATCAGCATCACTTTGTAAGTAGCCAAAGGAAACCATGGCTTTACTAAGTTTGTCAAACCACGCTCTTGGAGATTGCTTTAAACCATATAGGGCCTTCTTTAACTTACAAACTTTTCCCATAGTCTTCTGACCCTCAAAACCAGGAGGTATATCCATATACACCTCTTCTACTAAGTCTCCATGCAGAAATGCATTTTTTACATCAAATTGATGTAAATCCCAATTCAGGTTGACAGCACATGACAAGAGAATTCTTACTGTATTCATCTTCGCAACAGGAGCAAATGTTTCTTGGTAATCAACTCCATATGTTTGAGTATACCCTTTCGCCACAAGTCTTGCCTTGTACCTTTCCACTGTACCATCGGCCTTATGTTTCACAGTAAACACCCATTTGCATCCAACCGGTCTCTTGTCCCTCACTGTGTCAACAAGTTCCCATGTCCCGTTTTTCATCAAAGCCCTCATCTCTTCCACCATTGCTTCCTTCCACTTTGAGTCTTGAAATGCTTCCTGCCAATTCTGTGGAATAGAAACAGAAGAAACAGACAAGACAAAGGCTCTATAGGATGGAGACAAATGATCATATGACACAAAATTTGAGATTGGATGTTGAGTACAAGACTTCACACCTTTTCTTAAAGCAATAGGAACATTTAAATCGTCAACCATAAGGTTAGGATCAATAACTAAGTCAGAATTAGAATCACTTACATTGAGTGGTGTTTCCGCTGACTCAGGAACTGATGGCAGGGGTAATGGTTGATCACCAGTATCATGCATAACAGCTTTGGCTTTCTCCTTTCTAGTGTACCTTTGTAAATCTGGCCTATCTAGTCTACCCTTCCTCCTTTCCTCGAGATCAATCTTTTCTTGCTCACTATCAATAGTGACTAAGTTTCTAATAGACTCAGGTACAGAAATCAAGGGAGTTGGAAAGGTAGACTCCTCTTCTACCCTAATCTCCCCCTGAAGAGGAGTAGGAGGAAAAAAAGGTTCAACTTCCCGAAAGGTCACATCCATACTGACAAAATACCTTCGAGATGGAGGATGATAACACCTGTAGCCCTTTTGCGTTCCAGAATAACCCACAAACACACATTTTAAAGCTCTAGGATCAAGTTTATTCCCATACCTATGGTGAACAAAACACACACAACCAAACACCTTAGGTGGAACAGTATAGGATGTATGACCCTGTAAAACTTCTATCGGACTCTTAAAGTTAAGAGTTCTAAGGGGCATCCGGTTAATTAGGTATGCAGCTGAAAGCACGGCATCCCCCCAAAAATGTTTAGGGACATTCATTGTAAATAAAAGGGATCTAGCAACTTCTAATATATGTCTATTTTTCCTTTCAGCTACCCCATTTTGTGCACTAGTGTTCACACAACTAGTTTGATGGATAATTCCCTTAGCATCTAGATATGATTGAAACATACCATCCATATACTCAGTCCCATTATCAGATCGTAAGATTTTCACCTTAGCATCAAATTGTGTACAAATCATGTTATAGAAAGACTGGAAACAAGAAAAAACTTCATTCTTTGATTTCAACAGATACACCCAAGTGAGTCTAGTGCAGTCATCAATAAAGGTAACAAACCAACGATAACCAGATAATGAAACAATAGAACTAGGTCCCCATACATCAGAATGAATAGTCATAAAAGGAATAGAACTTTTATTATCATGAGAAACATAAGTATTCCTCGTATGTTTAGCTAGTTCACAAGCATCACAAAATAAAGTTTCAACAGAACACTGACTGAATAGGTTCGGATACAACCGTTTAAGAGCTACAAAAGATGGATGTCCTAACCGTCTATGCCACATAATCACTTCTTGACTCACATCACTACTCTTCCCTAACAAGGCTTGGGATTTCTTCTCAAGGAGGTACAAGCCATCATGCACTCTACCATGACCAATCGTTTCCCCTGACTTCAGATCCTGCAAAAAACAATGGGTTGGATAAAAAACAGCTCTACATTGAAGATCATTGGTAAGAGCAAGTACAGATAAAAGATTAACTGGGAAGCTAGGAATGTGAAGAACAGATTTCAAATCAAGATTGGGTGTACACTTTACAAAACCTGTACCAGAAATTGGCGCAGAAGAGCCATTTGCAATACGAACATATTCCATATTAGTGCATGGTGAGTAATCAATGAATTTGTCTAAAGAGCCTGTCATATGTTTGTTTGCTCCTGAGTCTATAATCCAAGAATCATTCATAGAATTGACGAGAAGTGCCATACCTGACTTTGAAAAATGAGATGTAGCATTGGATGAGGATGGTGTACCCTGTCGAAGGAGGCTTCTCAAGGCTTGCAACTCTTCAACGGATAGGCAATCTGTAGAGAGAGCATCGGTAGTAGGTGTAGGAGTAGGGTCTGAAAATGTATTCACCTCAACTTGATTTGCTACATAGCGAGGTGGTCCTGATTTTCCTCCACCACGACCACGGCCTCTTCCACGGCCACCACCACGCGGTCGCCCAATCAATTTCCAACATTTCTCCTTGGTATGACCAGGAGTGTTACAATGATCACAAAACCGAGTATCCTCCTCATGAGTAATAGTGGTACGAGTAGCTTGTGATGCTACTAGTCCAGCTTTTTCAATTACTGGAGATTTCATCATAGTTCTTCTCCTACATTCTTCCTGTTGGATATAAGCATGAGTTTCCTCTAAGGATAGCATCGGGGTCTTCCCCAATACCTGAACTCGGACAGGATCATATTCTGGATTCAAACCTGCCAGAAACTTGAATATACGCCCATTCTCAATTTTCTTGTGATATTGAACCGCATCATCTGGACATTTAGCATGAAACTCATCATAATAATCCAGCTGTCTCCACACCTCATTTAGAGCAGCATAGTAATCATCCACAGATAATTCTCCTTGTTTCAAGCCTTCCAATTTTAGACAAAGTTCAAACACCAAGGCTGCATTTCCTATGCCAGAATAAGACTTTCTACAAGATTCCCATATCATCTGGGCCGTGTCAAGCATCAAATAACCATTAGCAAGTCTAGGTTCCATTGAGTTCAATAGCCATGACATAACAAGGGCATTTTCAGATTCCCATGAACTGAATTTAGAATCAGTTTCAGCCGGACGAGTTTTAGTACCGGTAAGGTAGCCCGTATACCCTCTTGCACTGATGGATAAATAGCATGTCCTAGACCAAACTAGATAATTTACCGCACCTTCCAACTTGAAAGGACTGATTTGCAACGATGGATTAGCATTATCATGACTTTCTGACTTAGACATCTCAATAGAACAATGATCACCCAAAAAAGGAAGTAGCAGCAGCAAAGAAACAGCAGCAGCAAGAAAAAAACAGAGGCAGCCAAGAAAAATGCCACTGGGCAGCAGAACGGATCAGGGAACTAACCAGATAGGTGGGGTCGCAGTACAAAAAGGAGGCTGTCGGAGAAAAACTGGCCGGAGGAGGTGACCAGGGACGCCGCACGCGCCCACACGCGCCGGCGCGTGGAGAAGGGAACAGAAGCTTCTGGCGGCGCGTGGGCTTCACGCGCTGGAGATCCGGCGACCGGGTTTCTGGCGAAGGCTGGTCGGCGGCCTGGCAAGGGGCTGAGGGAGGCTGTGTCGCTACTGGACACCTGCAACACCTCAAAACAGAAATGGCAGCCCCTAAAAACTAGGGTTCAGCTGCCGGAAAATGCACTTCTGCCGGAAAAACAGCCCCAACCGGAAAAATATACAGCCCTCTCACCTTTGCTCTGATACCATGTTGTGATTTGGGAGAGAAATTCTCTCTATTTCTTATACTCAAAGAAGAGGAATTACACATATATATAGACAAGATAGAGAAACCTAAGAAAAACAACAAAAAGACTATACTACCCTTTACATTATAGACTATTCACAACACTTCATCTTTGTATGAATTCCAATATATTATTTTTGGAATTTTATGTACACTTCGAGAACTATGTTTTTTGTAAATTTTTCCTTCTCTACTTGTTTTGATTTGGCCAACAGATTATGATCAACACTAACCAGTTGAGTTGAACTTGCTTTTTAATTAAGAGAAGGATACCTTATTCTCTATTCTATACTTCTTACCTTACTTTCATCTATTTTTTTTAAAGTGAAATGTATAGATAAATATATTTGATATATTAAGTGTGTAGTGCTTCTATGCACTGATAAAGTTTGTATGTTTTGAACTGGGTTGGTAAGTGAAATGCAAAACAATGCTTGACTGACTTTCTTCAGGGACTGCCAAAAGAAATCAATTATTTTATGATATTATCATGTTCATAGTTTTTTAAAAATGAGTTTTTGCCATGCCATCTAGCAAATTGGTTCTATCATGCAGTGCGTCCATGGTTGCAAGCAATCATGTACTGAATGGAAATGCAAGTCTATGCATGGCAATGCTGTTATTATTTTTGTTAATCCATTCTCATGGGCTACACACTATCTGAATCTTGATTTTAATTGTAGAGAGCAGGAAAAGCCAATTACAAATTGTGAAGACTAGGAGGAGTTTGATTTCTTATTCATTGCTGAAGTATCAGATTTTTTAACACAATTATTTTTAAGTCCATTTCACATATTTTCTTACCATTTGATAAATGAAGCACATCTGAAGATACAATCTGATTTAGCAGAAATTGTGAGAAAAAAAATTACTCAAAACTTTCATCTGAAAATCTGTTGAACATCAAGCTCCCAACAGCACAATTACGATTGTGAAATTATTACTATCATCACATCTCATCATAGTTGTATGTCAATATCTCTGCCCTTACCATCAGCTATTACTGTTTCCAGTACCATTGTCACTGCATTACTACTGGTTAGCTCAACATCAGTATCTTTATCCCAATTACAGCATTTGTCACCAATATCTCCCTTATCACCACCATCACAACTAGCATTGCTACTTCTGCCATTAATGTCATAGCAGCTGCTGCAATGCCTCCATCATCACCTTTCCTAACAACCATCATGATTCTCATCCTCTGCTATTGTTGCTATCATCACATGCATGCCACATCTATTTATCAGCTGTGCACATTGTTACTACCACTGTGCCACCTGTAATGTTAGAGCCAGCACAGCTCTGTTTCCTTATATTTGTAGCATTCTCAAAGAATAGCTACAGTCGGTCTGTAACTCTGTAAATTGCAATGTTTAAAATTTTAGGGCTGACAGCTTATTGCCAAAAGTTGTAAATGTTTAATTCTGAATTTTCAAGTCATATCAAATAGTACTAAATCAAGCAATTCAAAGATTATGAGGGAGTCCTTATACTGTAAGGTTAAATATTAAGTACAATTATTAAGCTGTCCTCGTGAAATCTTTTTGTTTTGTTTTGTTTTTTCTTCTAGGTTTTGAAGCTGGGGGCCCTAACACTCCATCAAATATTGATCCTTGGTCTATAATTGGTGATGAGTCAGCTTTAGTTGTATCTACCGATCGATCTTCTTGCTTTGAGCGTAATAAGGTTGCACTCCGAATGGAGGTCCTTTGTGGCAGCAAAGGCAGCAACATTTGCCGTGCTGGTGGAGTTGGTATATACAATCCTGGATTCTGAGGCATGGTAAGAACCACTTTATGGGTGATAATTTTTTTTTTCTTGGTGACTATTTTTTTGGACCTATGTGAATGAGGAAGTAAACACTTCTACATCTGTGGAGTTGATGTCTATAATTTAACATTTCAAGTTCTAGTCATAGTGATGATGAGATTTGTCAGGTATTCTCCATTCAATTTTTCTACAGTTGCACTAGTTTTCTTATACATTGTTCTTTTAAAAATTGTAGATGATTTATTTCATTTATATGCTTCAATACTTCTGTATCATCTAGAACATTGAAGAAGGGAAGACCTATAAAGTGGTTCTTTATGTTCGTTCATTGGGATCAATCAATATATCTGTGTCATTGAAGAGCTCAATTGAATTACAGACTTTGGATACTGCCAATATTATGTGAGCACCATATAAATATGTTTATGCAATTATGTTGATATTCTGCTATTAGTGATTTGTTGGAGAACTGGAGTTTGTGTTTTTCATGCTTGTAGAGCTTCTGCTTCTGACGTTCTAAACTGGACAAAGGCAGAGGTTTTATTGAAAGCCCAAGGAACAAATCAAAACTCAAGACTCCAACTGACAACAGCTGAAAAAGGTGTGATATGGTTTGATCAAGTATCAGCTATGCCCTTAGACACATATAAGGTACTTTTCATTTTTTGTCAATGCTTATTGCAATTTAAATTTACTATTCACAAGCTATTTTTCTTGCTCTCCTCATTTTCATTTCAACAATATATCTCACATCTGTCCATGTGAATTTTTTTTTGTCCTGTGTCCTTCAGTAGAAAGAAATAGTCAAGATGTATTTCTTTTAGGAAGTAATTTTTCTCATATAAAGTGAATTGTATATATTTAAATGATTATGTCATTATGGTGAAGTTCTACTATGCCATAAAAATAGAATATTCTCAAAACAGCAAGTTCTTGTGATGAATGGACATTTCCAAGAGTTGAAAAATTTCAATGCTGATCAGGTGAAGATAACAGCTCTAGATCAAGAAGTTTTTTTGTTTCCAAACCACATTATTTTTTCAGAAAAAAGGAGAAATTGCAGATCTTTTTTTTTTCTCTTAAGAATTCATTATTTTATAATTGTTAAAGGGTAAAAAAAAAATGTGAAAAATAAATTTAGATATAAAATGAATGTGATACACGGTGAACAAGTCAGTGTATACTCCACAGGGTCTACTCTTCCAGCCAATATTAAATATTTGTAATATTAGAATTTTTCACCATCTTGTTTTAGGGAAAGTGGCATCCTTGTTTATCATTGCAGTTTGCTCTTTTGAAAATGGTTTTCAGCTTTCTTCATTTATTTTTGGGTAGGCTGAATTTACCCTTTTTTACTCATCTTTGAAAACTGTCAAATTCGTATGTTTATGAAATTTAGAAAATACACCCTAACTTTGTGAAATTTAGAACTAGGACTCAAGGATATGGGTATATAAGATTTAAACTAACTCCTGGCTTGACTATGGTCACTTCCAATGTCTGATAATTTGAAGAGGCTACTGGATATAAAACTGAGAATTTTTGCCATTGCTAAAATTTTGTTTTTTTCCTTGTTATGGAGGATAAACTTGTTCTTTTGTGTGTAGTTGTTTGTGCAATCTTTTTTGCGTCCTTACAGGGTTCGAAAGGAGCTTGTTGAAATGCTTGCTGATATAAAACCTAGGTTTATCAAGTTTCTTGGTATGTAGCATGAATGGGTTTTGGCTTATATTGGATTATCATATATAAATCATTCGTATTGAAATATCTGGATCTCTCTATGTATGACTTTCCTTTGTTTTATGGGATCAAAACTTCTCATGTGAAAATGGAAATCGGACTTTTTGTGAAGAAGAGGTGATGAAATATTCCTTGGATGTATACTCTAGATCATTGGCCCCAATGTTTTTGCTTTTTCACCTGTTGTATAAAGGAGGAAAAGTTGGTCATTTGATAACATTTTCTTTGTTAACCCAAGCCAAAATTTTGGAAAGAAACACTTTTTTTTTGTTGCCCTTCTATGAAGCATATCAATCCTTTTTTGAAGTTGGATTATGTATATTGTCATTACCTGTTAATGATCATGTCTGGTCACTTTTTCATCCCAAGGAATCCATTTCCAGGCACCGTTCACCTTTATCTTTTGTAGTAGTTTCAATGACCATCATCAACCAACAATCAGGGGCCAAACTAGATGTTCATATTTGTTAGGCCCAAGTATATTATCATTTCTGGTTCTAGTGACTCGTGACACTTTAACTGTTTCATTTATGGGCTGCTTTTCATTGTTTACTTCCAATAACAAAGACAACCTTCTCTACTTGATCTACCCAGAACCATTGGCTCTGGTATCAAATGTTATGGTCCCAAGTTTTGGATCTAGTTATGGTTCTATTTGATTAAACATGAAAATTAAATTAGGGCTAGTTAATAGAGAAACCTACAATCTTTTAGAGCTTGTTTTAAAGAACTCTAATCCCTGAATTACAAGTGTTGGAAATTCTGCTTATTTTTTTTTAACATTGCTTTTCAACATCTCAATACAATAACTATAGTAAAGAAACTGATTTTCATAGTTTAATCTACATAAACCACCCCCTAGTACAGGAGATCTCTGTAAACTAATGCTGAAGTTCTATATTTGCATATTCAGGAGAAAGTAAAGCAATATTTATAACATAGATTGCAATATATAAAACTGTTGTAAATAAATTCTATTTCTATCATTTTGTTGGCAGATACAAGCACTTTCTGGTCTTTCTTTCTCTCTCTTTTTTTTCTTCCCTGATTTCTGTTTGAAGTTTTGGCTCAATGGGATGTTTAGCTAAAATTTGAATACCAGAAACCTTGTTGAAAATGAATATAATCTCATGATTTATCATCTTCAGGACTGGATAAACTTTGAATTTATATATATTGATTGTTCATTTGGGCAGACATCTCTGGTGCAAGTCCTTGTTGGTTTCAAATTCTCTGCATCATTTACATGACTGCTTTTATATTTCTACTCATACAGTGACCATTGTTTGTTTTGTTCTTGCTAATGCAATAACTTATTATTATTATTATTATATTTTTTAAAATCCCATTGTTTCAGGTGGCTGTTTTGTTGAAGGTGAATGGTTGAGAAATGCCTTTCGCTGGAAGGAGACAATTGGACCCTGGGAAGAGAGACCTGGGCACTTCGGTGATGTTTGGATGTATTGGACTGATGATGGCGTTGGTCATTTTGAGTTTCTTCAGGTGAGTATATAATTTTCTGGAGGTACCAAATGATATGGAGTTGTTCGAATTTTTCTTTTTTCAGGTAAATGGAGTTCTTTGAAAATTGAATTACTTGCATTATCTGTCAATTGTTTGTGCAGATTGCAGAAGACCTTGATGCACTGCCAATATGCGTGTTCAACAATGGTACTTTGCATATGCTTGATTTTTAAAAATTTTCCTCCTGTTTTGATATGGTTGACTTATTCTTTTATGTTTCTTTTGGGGTTTATAAATTTGGCAGGAATCAGTCATAACAATCAAGTTGATACATCAAGCATTTTACCTTTTGTACAAGTATGTCTACATAATCTTTTTTGACTGTAGGCCAAGAAGACTATTTCCTAATTTGAGATCTAGTCTCATAATTGAAGTAGATGTGGTCTTAGCTGCTTGGTTCTGAGTATAAAATTGTAAAAAAAATTGTTATTTGTTCATTTATTTATTTTATGCATAGAAAATGGCATGGGAATTCATTATTCATCAGTGAGCCAGTCCATAGCCCAGGATGGCTCAAACTCTTAAATTGCTGGAATACTGGAATAGAGAGACCAGAAGTTGATAAGCAAGGGAATAGGTGGTCCTTTACTTGGTATTCAATTTTTCTTTTTTCCTGTAAATCAGTCTCTCCTTTGGATAGGGAAAGATGGACCGCTGAAAAGAAACTGAGCTAGTTAGGCTTGTCTAAATTGATGCCCTTGCAGTCATTTTTTAGGGTAGGATACATCTCTTTGCAATGGTAGGTATGGAATATGGTTGGATGGGGTTTGTAATGAAATAATTCTGTATCTATATTCCCTTAATCAATTCAATACACAACCCTATATATATACAAGAAACTAGATACTAATTTAGGAAGGAGAAATCTAAATATTTACTTCCTATATATACATTATTCTGTTTCCATAACACTCCCCCTCAAGTTGGAGCATATATATCTATCATGCCCAACTTGTTACATAGATAGTCAACCCGAGAACTATTAAGAGCTTTGGTGAAAATATCCCCAAGTTGCTCGCCTGTCTTGACATACTCGGTAGATATAACACCCTGTTGTAATTTTTCTCGAATAAAATGACAATCTACCTCAATATGTTTGGTGCGCTCATGAAATACTGGATTTGAAGCGATATGCAGAGCAGCTTGATTATTGCACCATAACCTTGCTGGAGAAGATGTTTTGAAACCGATCTCTTCTAATAGCTGACGAACCCAAATAATTTCACAAGTGCATTGAGCCATAGCTCGATATTCAGCTTCAGCATTAGAACGAGATACGACACTTTGCTTCTTACTTTTCCATGATATCAAGTTTCTTCACATGAAAACACAATAACCTGTAGTCGACCTTCTATCAACCTTTGAACCTGTCCAGTCTGCATCAGAAAAACACTCAATGTTCACATGTCCGTGGTTACTGTAGAGAAGACCACGCCCTGGGGCACCTTTTAAGTAGCGTAGGATTTGTCCTAACGCTTCCCAGTGAGAAACAGTAGGAGAAGACAAGAACTGACTTAAAACACTCACTGAGTAAGCAATATCTGGACGTGTTATTGTCAAGTAGTTCAACTTGCCAATTAACCTTCTATACATCTCAGGATCAGAAAATAACTCCCCTTCAGTAGTGAGCTGTATGTTGGGAATCATTGGAGCACTACAAGGCTTAACACCCAACTTACCAGTTTCCTTCAAAAGATCAAGAATATATTTCCTTTGTGACAAAAATATTCCTTGCTTACATCTAGATACTTCAATGCCCAAAAAATACTTCAACAAACCCAAATCTTTTGTCTGGAGCTGTGACTGAAGATATGACTTAAGTGAAGATATACCGGTTGAGTCACTCCCTATAATAACAATATCATCAACATACACAACAAGCAAAACCATCCCAGCATCTGAACTTCTAAAAAACACAGAATGATCAAAGATACTCTTCCTCATGCCAAACTTTTGGATTACATCACAAAACCTTTCAAACCACGCTCGAGGACTTTGCTTTAGGCCATAAAGAGACTTGCGAAGTTTGCAAACTTTACCCTTCTCCCCCTGAGCAACAAAACCAGGCGGTTGCTCCATATAAACCTCTTCTTGAAGATCTCCATGAAGGAAGGCATTCTTAACATCCAATTGGTGTAAAGGCCAGTCAAAAGTAGCGGCAAGGGAAATAAACAGTCGAACAGAAGACAATTTGGCTATAGGGGAGAAAGTGTCAGAATAATCAATTCTATAAACCTGAGCATACCCCTTGGCAACTAATCGGGCCTTAAGCCGAGCAATAGACCCATCAGGGTTAACCTTAATAGTGAACACCCATTTACAACCAATAGCCTTTTTACCTGCAGGAAGATGCACAAGATCCCAAGTACCATTGGCATCCAAGGCTGCCATTTCTTCTGCCATAGCTGCTTGCCAACCAGAGTGAGATAAAGCTTGGGCAACAGTGGTAGGGATTGAAACTGAATCTAGATTACTCACAAAACAACGAGAGGAAGGAGACAAATGATCATAACTTACACAAGAAGAAATAGGATAAGTACATGAACGTTTACCTTTCCGGACAGCAATAGAAAGATCAATATTAGACTTAGTAGACTCTTGTGGAGATGTTGGAACTTCTGCCGAAGTGGCCGGTAGAGGATGAGAGTCAGTAACAACCAATCTTCTAGAATAAACCTGGTCAAAACGAGGACGAGAAGGTGCTGGTGAGTGAATAAAAGTAGGAGCGGAATCTGGAACTGGAGCAGGTGTAGGAGTAGACTCAAGATGCTGGTGCACGACATAAACTAAAAGATCATCTTCCTCCCCCTGACCTGCATATGTAGAAGGAGAAGAAAAGAATGGGGTTTGTTCGAAAAAGGTAACATCTATAGAGACAAGGTAGCGGTTTAAATCAGGAGAGAAGCACCGGTATCCTTTTTGGTGACGAGAATATCCAAGAAAGACACAACGAAGAGATTTGGGATCTAATTTGGTAACCTGAGGACGAACATCCCGCACAAAACAAGTGCACCCAAATATACGAGGACTAATGGGAAACAAAGCTTTAGAAGGAAACAAACACTGATATGGAATTGCACCATTAAGAACAGCGGAAGGCATACGATTAATAAGAAAACATGCAGTAGAAACAGCATCAGCCCAAAAATGTTTAGGTACCTTCATTTGAAAGAGAAGTGCTCTAGAAACCTCAAGGAGATGCCTATTTTTTCGTTCTGCAACCCCATTTTGAGAGGGTGTATCAACACAAGAAGTTTGATGAATGATGCCATTTTGTGACATATACGATTGAAATAAGCTAGATAAATATTCCTTTGCATTGTCACTTTGTAAAATTCGAATAGACTTTTGAAACTGAGTTTTAATTTCCGCACAAAAAGAACAAAATATAGAATATATCTCCGAATGATTTTTCATTAAGAAAAGCCAAGTAACACGAGAATAATCATCCACAAAAGTTACAAAATACTTAAAACCAGTTTGATAAGTAATAGGACAAGGACCCCATACATCTGAATGAACAATCTCAAAAGGGGATGAAGCCCGTTTATTGACACGAGAAACTAAATGTGAACGATGATGTTTAGCAAACTGACATGACTCACAATTTAAAACAGACAAAGATTGAAATTGTGGATATAACTTCTTTAAGGAAGATAATGAGGGGTGACCAAGGCGACAATGGATTTCAAATGGAGAGATAACACCAGCACATGCTAGAGATGTGGAGATCTGGTCATCCAAAAGATATAGTCCATCTGACTCACGTCCTCTACCAATAATCCGCTTCGTCAAAAGATCCTGAAATATACAATGAAAAGGAAAGAATGAGACACAACAATTTAATGTTTGAGTGATTTTGCTGACGGACAAAAGATTAAACGAAAATTTAGGCAAACATAAAACTTTATCTAAAGGGAGGGAAGGAGTGAGATTAGCAGTACCAATACTAGTAACAAGAGTTTTAGATCCATCAGCTAATGTAACATTCCTACGAAACTTATCAGGTTGTTTTAAAGAGGATAGGAGATTAGGAGTACCTGTCATGTGATCTGTGCAACCAGAATCAATGACCCATTTTGATGAGGCAGACATAAGACATGTGTTAGATATACCTGTATTGGCAGCAGCAGCCACAACAGAAGAATCAACAGACTTAGATGAACGGTATTGAGACAATTCAGCATATTCCGCAGCAGAAATAGTCACGGTATTATCTGAAGGAACGATCACTGGCTCCTGACTAGCCATATTTGCTCTTTGTTGTTTGTTCAACAGCTTCTTGCAAAATCGTTTAGTATGACCTGGTTCATGACAGTAATAGCAAATAATACCTGAATCTCGATTAGTACTACCACGATTATTGCCTCCTTTACCCTGATTTCCGTGTTGTCCCGAATCACGACTTACAAGAGCACTCTGAACAGAAGGTAGGGAGGTACCCGGATTAGAACTTTCATTACGTAGTACTCGAGAGAAAGCCTCCGTCAGATTAAGAACTTCACTACCAGAAAGAATTTGTGATTTGGCAGTGTCAAATGTTGGGGATAATCCTGCAAGAAAACTCATGACCACCATTTGTTCACGCTGGGTTTGTTGAACCTTAATGTCAGAACTGAAAGGCATAAGGACATTAAGTTCTTCATAAATCTTTTTTACTTCCGAAAAGTACACTTTAAGAGGCCTATCTTGCTGCTCAACACGATATAACGCCTTACATGCATCATACACCCTGTTCAAATTTCCTTTGCCCGAATACAAAAATTCAAGATACTCCATTAAATCTTTGACAAACTCACAGTGACCTATGAGTTTGTCAAAGATTCTTCAAGCGGCGCGTGAGCCTCACAGATTCTTCAAGCGGCGCGTGAGCCTCACGCGCAGATCTTCGGGCGGCCGGACTCCAGAGGCAGGCCGGTCGGCGGCTGGGGCTCCTCCCTAAGGTGGCTGTGACACAAAACAAACGGTCTAGGTAGATGACCTAGACCCACTGCTCTTGAAACAGTAAAACCGCTCTTGAAATCTGCCGCTCTTGAAACCGCTCTGATACCATGTAATGAAATAATTCTGTATCTATATTCCCTTAATCAATTCAATACACAACCCTATATATATACAAGAAACTAGATACTAATTTAGGAAGGAGAAATCTAAATATTTACTTCCTATATATACATTATTCTGTTTCCATAACAGGGTTTAAGGGGTTTTCTTTTAAACAATTAGGTTTACAAGATCCTAATTTTTTTCTCCTCAGAGGTTTAAGATAATGCCATGCCAGGTTCTAACAGAATTATACAGTTTTAACACTTCATCTTTCTAGCTGATTATAATCTTGTTAATTATAATCATGTTGGGAAAAACAACTTATGCCATGTTTGTTTCGCTTTGGTCTTTGAAATGTAATGCGATTCTTGGAATATCATTTTTTTTTTGTTTCTCAAGAGCACCAATAACTTCTTTTTAAATTTTTTATGTTTGAATAACACTAATTTATATTGAAATGATATTTATTTTTGAGTATATTTGTTAATATAATTATCAAAATCTGTTTCGCTACTTAAAAAATAAACTTGGAATAGACACTTAGACGTCTGATTATTTTTCTATTTCAATTCTAAAGCAAACCAATTCTAAGGTGAACTAAACAAGCCCTTAGAGCTTAGGCAACTCCTACTCCTGACTCGGTAATTGAGTTGTTAATGTTAGACAGCACATCTAATAACGTAATTTATAATGTATTCCCCTTTTGTCATTTGCTTGTGTATTTTCCTTAATAAATGAATATGTACTGTTAAGTTACTTTTGTCTTATTTATGTCTTATGGTAATTTTTTGAGGAAAAAAAAAAATAGTGGGTTGACATTGGATGGTTCATGGAAATCAATAACTGATACTTGTTAGAGCGCATTTCACCCTAATGATCTTTTTCTCTCAATTTATGTTCAGAGAAGTAAAAATTAATAATGTTTACCCTAGATAGTTTTTATCTTCAGCATATGTATTCTGTAACTTGTGGCAATTGCAGGAAGCTCTTGATGGTATTGAGTTTGCTAGAGGAGATTCTGGTTCTGAGTGGGGTTCTGTTCGAGCTGCAATGGGACACTCAGAACCTTTTGACTTAAGATATGTTGCTATTGGAAATGAAGATTGTGGAAAGAAAAATTACCGAGGTTTGCATACTATTTTAAGTCTTACCATTATTTTTGTCTGTTATGCATTCTGAAAACTGTATGGGCATGTATGCACATGTACATGAATTAGAATCTTTTTTTTTTGCATCAGTTAAAAGAATCAGGTTCAAGTCTATATCAAGTATGTCTATAATTCAAATTCAAGCTTGCTAGGTTCATAAATAATTTATTGAGATTGTAAAGATGGCTTCTCTTCACAAAAAGTGTCCAAAATATCTGCAAAATTTCATACTGCGTTCTATATGAGACCTCAAATTTATTTATTTTCATTGATCAGGAAATTACCTCAAGTTTTACGATGCAATAAAACGTGCCTATCCTGACATTAAAATAATCTCGAACTGTGATGGGTCTTCTCGTTTTTTGGATCATCCCGCTGATTACTATGATTTTCATGTAAACACCTTGCCACTGGACTTGTAATTTCTCATAAGTAGTTCAATGTTTCTTATAATCTTCCTTTTATTTATAAGTTTGTTTATATAGTCAGTGGTCAGGTAACACAGCATCAACCCTTTTCCTGTGTTCTCTTAACTAGGTTTATACATCTGCCAACGATTTGTTTTCCATGGCAAATAAATTTGATTGAACATCACGAAATGGTCCCAAGGTCTGTTTAATATCTTTTTCTTATTTGAAACCAATCAATCATTGTGACAAATGAACTTAATTTTTATTATTTTTCAGGCTTTTGTGAGTGAGTATGCTGTGACTGGGAAAGATGATGGTACAGGAAGTCTTTTAGCTGCACTTGCTGAAGCAGCATTCCTCATTGGGCTGGAGAAGAACAGGTATGCTATAGTTATTCAAGAACTTGTATTCAATATATTTATTAATGGGATGCTAATGCTTTTTTCCCCTGTCATGGGGGTTGTTATTATATCAATCAACTGATGTTTTCACATTTATTAGATATTTTTTTATTGGTAATTATATCTAAGATAGAGGTTATTCCATAAGACACGTATGTAAATTGGGCCGACGCTGAAATTTGCAACGCTAGCTGATAGGATTGATTTTGATTGACATCTGCTTGATGTTTTCTAAACCTTTCGTTTCCCTTTTCTACCTCACCAATCTGCAAAATCAGAACACGGTAGAGGGTTGGACAGCATCAGGTGGGCTCTGGTTAGTAATTTAATCTGCCTGCTCATGTCCACGTGCCAATTCAATGCCAGATCAGCATAGATACATGCCTCTTATCATGATTCCCAGTGTTAGATATTTTTGCTACCAACTACCAAGTATGGGACGAATCAAAATAAATTGAAAGAATTAGATAAATTTTAAGTTCACACTGGCTTCAGGAAATTTTAAGTTCACACTAGCTTCAGGATTTATGGTGTTAGTATCTCTTTTTATTTTATTCAATTTTTAGGGGACACGGTGGGTGGAAAAGTTAATTATCCAGGTGATAAGGGAGTTTGACAAGTTTTAATACAACTTACATGGATTTTGTATGTATTTGATCTCTTTTTAAGTGAACTATTTTTTGCAGTGATTTTGTACAAATTTATTAATATTAATAATTCACGGTTTTTTCTCCATTGCAGTGATATTGTTGAGATGGCAAGCTATGCACCACTTTTTGTGCATGCCAATGATAGGCGGTACATGTCTTATTTTCCTTAAGGTTTAATTTTGTAACCCAGAAATATCATTTTATTTCATTGTTAAACTGATGTTGAAAAATCAGTGCTGAAGGTGGAACCCAGATGCCATTGTCTTCAACTCCTCACAGGAATATGGGACTCCTAGCTATTGGGTGCAGCGTTTCTTCATGGATTCAAGTGGAGCGACTCTTCTCAATTCTACCCTTCAAACAAATTCCTCTGCTCTTGTTGCGTCTGCAATTCTTTGGCAGAAGTCAATTGATAGTGAAAAATTCCTGAGAATAAAGGTTTTTACTATACTCTTTTATTCAAGTATATCTTTTAATAGTCGGAATTGCTTATGTAGATCATGTTCCACAGATCAAAGTTTTCATTCTAAGGTTAATGTGTTCTGGAAATACCAATATTATTCCAAATCTAACAGTGTTTCAATGCAAACTCTGTTGGTTTTTATGTCTTCTCACTGCGATCAAATTTCCCACGCTTTGCATTACACTTTCTCATGATAAAATGCTACAGATTTTCATAAGTTTTCAGTGTATGTTTAACCTAGATATCTAGATGCCTTTCTGGATTATCTGCTTTTTTAGTAGTCTACCAAAGCTCAAAGATTTGAGAGTACATTTGATTTTTATGTTGGTTTAAATGTCTCATTGTAATGTTTTTTCAGATTGTGAACTTTGGGAGCAGTTTAGTGAATCTCAAAATTTCTGTTGATGGATTGGGGCTCAATTCAATACAACAGTCTGAATCAACAATGACTATTCTCACTTCTACTAATCTAATGGATGATAATTCATTCAAGGAGCCATATAAGGTATATGATAATTATTGTCTTTGCTCTCCTCTTACAACTACATTCTCAATTTGCTATAGAAGTCCCCTTCAATTTCTATTTACATGTCTTTGCTATCAATAGACTCGCTCCTACTTTTTCCTTATTTTTAACTTTGTTTTCTTTGCAAACCATTTTGAAAAAAATTGCTTTCTTGGTATGGTAAAATGAGATTAGCATGGTCCTCCAGTATTTTTGGCCTAATTAATTTTTTTTTAGTTCATCATGCATATTCCCACTATGAAAATTAAAAAAGAATGCAAGGATTTCATGAATATTGAGTGTTTCCTAAGTTGCTACTGCATGTATATACTCTCATATAACAAACAATTTATCATGTCTTTATGCCATATGTTCTCCAGCTCTTTATTCTCCAAATTACTCTTCTCCTCTAGAATTCTTTAGCAACAATGAAGTATTTTCATGTTTCTCTTGCTGTCAACATAACATATCATCCACTTTGAAAATTTTAATCACATAACTTTTAGTAAAGCTACCTTTCTTTTATGTAGTGTTTTTATATAGGGTTAAATTTTTTTATCTTTTTATAGTATGAGATTATAAGATACAAGCAACAAGATCAATAAATTTATTGAGGTTAGGTATCTGTTAGGAAAATGGAGACATATGAGGAACATGGTAAAAACAGTTGGATGATAGAGAGGTCAGGATTAGTGGTGATACTGGGTCGGTCTTTCATTGATTATTAGTTGGTAATTTTATCTCAAGTTGAAGATCTTCAGGAAAAAATCTCAGAAAAAATTTATTTCTTTTCTCAATGTTAGGTTTACAAGAGATTTGGAATGTTTTTATACAAGGAATTCCTATTCTAACTAGGAATCTATTTCTATTTAGGAATATGCATAAATCTACATTATTCCTCAAACCAACCTATGAAATGACTTGTTACTTAGTCCTTTAGTGAAGACATTTGCTAATTGTTCATCAGAAGCCACATGGGATAAAAATAAGGAGCCATCAGTTATTTTCTCTTTTATGAAGTGCTAATCAATCTCAATGTGTTATGTTCTGTCGCGCTGAATCGGGTGATGGGCTATGCTAATGGCTTGTTTATTGTCACAAAATAAGGAATGACTAATCTCATATGAGAGTTTTAGTTTTTTCATTAGTTTTTGCAACCATAACAGTTCATATACTCCTTGAGTCATTGCTCTATATTTTGCTTTACACTCAGTTTTTACTTCTCTAAGTTACTAGGTTTCCTCCCATGAGTGTGCAATAACTAGAGATTGATCTATCATTTGAAGATCTAGCCTAATCTTCATCTGTGAATGCTTTCATTCGGAAGTGGCTATTTTTGGAGAAAAAAAGACTTTTTCCCAGTGAAGACTTTAGATATCACAATGCAAAAAACATGTAAATGAGGCTCATGCTGGTCATGCATGTACTAGCTCATAAGGCTAACTGCATATATTATATCTAGTCTGGTATGAGAGAGATAAGCGAGTCTTCCAACAGTTTTTGATATCTTCATATATCTACTAATTCACCGGATCGTGCTTGCATTTTGTGATTACTTTTAACAAGAGATTTTGCTAGTTTACAACCCATCATACCAATTTTTTCCAACAAATCTAGAATATATTTTCACTGAGAAATGAAGATTCCCTTTTTAGATTTGACAACCTCAATTCCTAGAAAATACTGCAATTTTCCTTGATCTTTGATCTCAAACCCTTGAGCAAGAAAATTTTTTAGCCGAGCCATCTCCTCTATATCATCTCTAGTACCACAATATTATCAGCATAGACAATGAGAAGAATAATTTTACCTTCATAGTATTTGATAAACAAGGTATAATATGTATAGCTCTACTGGTGTCCAAAAGAGATTATAGCTTTGTTGAACCTTTCAAACCATGTTCTTGGAGACTACTTCAATCCATTTGCTAACTTTCCCTTGTGTACTTCTTCCTCCAAAACTTCATAAAGAAATGTATTTTTTACATCAAATTATTATAAATCCCAATCTAGATTAGCTGCACATGATAGCAGAATTCTGATTGTACCTATCTTAGCAGTTGGTGTAAAGGTTTCTTGATAGTCTACTCCAAAAATCTGAGTAAACCCTTTAGCAACCAGTGTAGTTTTGTATCTTTCAACTTAAACATCTGCTTTGTGTTTTACAGTAAACACCCATTTGCAACCAATTATTTTCTTCCCAAATGGAGGTATGATAAGTTCTCAGGTCTTATTATTTGCCAGAACTTTTATTTCTTCAACCATGGCTTCCTTCCATTTAGAATCTTGCAATGCTTTTCTCCAATCCTATGGCATAGACACAGAGGTAGCAAACAGGACAGATACTCGATATGTAGGTGACAGGGATTCATAAAAAACAAAGTAAGATATAAGATGTTTAGTGCATGATCTCACCCTTTTTCTTTGAGAAGTAGGTTTTATTTAAATTATCATAGTAATCAAAGTATGAAGGTAACTCACCAGTATCTTCAAGAAGTGAGGATGATTCTTGACACGGTATAGGCAACATGATGACTTTCCTTGTCTTATCTTTTCTTGAATACCTCTTCAAGTCAGGTTTGCCTAAATGCCCAACAATCTTCCCCTGAGTGGAACCATCTATTTAAATATGTTCCTCTCTCTTAAAACTCTCCCCTTGAAGAGGACTATCAAGTGTTATAGAATAGGGTATCACATCTTCTATCTTATGCTCCCCCTAAAGAGGTGATTGATTGGTATTGGGATAAGGCTTTGATTCATAAAAGGTAACATCCATGTTGACAAAGTACTTCTTAGATGGAGGATGATAATATTTATAAGCTTTTTGAGTAGAAGAGTATCCAACAAATACACAATTAAGAGCCCTAAGGTCCAATTTCTTAACATTCCTAGCATGAACAAAACATATACATCCAAATATTTTTTAATGGAACAATGTAGGAAGTTTTTCGTTGCAACATCTCTAAAGGACTTCTAAAGTTTAGAGTTTTGAGAGGCATTTTATTAATAAGATAAGCAATAGAAAGAACCACATCTCCCTTATAACTCTTTGGAAGATTCATAGTGAATAAAAGAGATTGAGCTACTTCAAATATGTATCTGTTTCTTCTTCTTTTTTTACTAACACCATTTTGTTCACTAGCATAAACACAACTAGTCTGATAGATTATCCTATCAGAATCCAAATAAGCTCAAAATTTACCATTTATATATTCTGTACCATTTTCCATTATGAGAATCTTAATATTAGCATAAAACCGTGTACATATCATTTTATGAGATGATTGAAAACATGGAAAGACATCATTTTTTGCTTTCATTAAATAAATCTTAGTTATTCTAGTACAGTAATCAATGAAAGTGACAAACCTTTGATGACCAGATAAAGGAGTTTGAGTAGGTCCCTAAATAACACAATGAACAATCATAAAAGGAATAACATTTTTATTATTATTCAAATAATAAGAACTCCTTATATGTTTAGCCAGTCACATACATCACAATAAGGAATCAAACAAAATTTGAAATAAATTGGGGTATAACTTCTTTAAAACAAAAATGATGGATGTCCTAACTGTTGATGCCACTATAAGATTTCTCGGTTGATTTCCTTATTCCCCCAAAAACTTGACTTATCATTGAGATTTGACTCCATTCCAAGATATACAAGCCATATTGCAGTCTACCAGTGTCAATCCTTTTCCTTGTGTGAAGATCCTAAAGGATATAATACTTAAGAAAAAACTCAATTTTGCGATTAAGGACTTTTTCCCCTAATGGATAATATATTCGTAGGATAATAAGGCACATTAAGGACTAAAGATAATTTAATATCTGAAGTACAATCAACAATACTTGTTTTGGTTATAGGAGTAACAGATCCATTGGTTATGCATATATATATATATATATATATTCCAGAAGAATAGGTTAAAAACACTTTAGAAGAGTATGTCTATTAGCTCCAGAGTCTATAATTTAAAGACAAGTATTAGAATTGGAAAGAATGCAAACTTGATTGAAACAACATTCGATGTACCAACTGGGGGATGTAGAGCTCGGCTGGGATAAGAGATGTCTTAGATTCTAAATCTCCTTAGTAGATAGAGTGCCAGGTGGCTCAGAAGTAGCATTAGTCGTAGCTATATTTGTTTGAGCTCTTGTTGGACCTTCTTTTCCTCCATGACCTCTAGTTTGTCTTCCATGCAACTTCCAATAGTGTTCCCTATTGTCTTGGCTTGCAACACTAATCACATTGCTAGTGATCTTTATCATACGAGTAACTATTGACTTTTGGTTGATTAGGAAGCTGCGCAACTAACTCATCTTTTTCAACTGGTTATGTGAAGCATGACACCTTTTACTCTTTTCTTGTTGGACTTAAGAATAAGTGTGCTGCTAGGAGGGTAGAGGATCTTTACTAAGTACTTGAACCCCTATATGATCATATTCAGTGTTCAAACTAGCTAAAAAAAATCATAAATTCATTATTTTTCGATCAGTTTCTGAAATTTTACATCTTCAGGACAATTAGCTTGGAAGTCCTGGTAATAATCAAGTTTCTGCCAGTCCACTTAGCTCGGAAAAATATTGCGAAATTGTCATCTCACCTTGCTTTGTGACATGAATTTTATTAAGAAGTTCAAAGATTTGAGCATTATTACCAATTTATGAATATGTAAGAGATGGAATTTCCCAGACATGTAATGTCAAAAAACTTAGTCAAGAGTAACTTATAAGAGATATTCCTTGACCAACACTAATGATGTGGGAATCAGCAGGGAAAGGTTGGAGAAATTGCTGCAAACTCAGAGAAGATGGGGTGAAGTTTACGAATCGGTGTGTGAACAGTAACCTAGGATGTACTTCTGGCGCATGTGGCTCATGCGACAGGAGGACAGCCACCGGGTTCTGGCAATGCGATGAATCCTAGGGCGGCTGAGAGGATGACAAAAGAGCCTAAATGGGTGAGTACTAAATCAACCTATGAAGGGTTTTACTGTACCCGAAAAATAAAAAAGAAAAAGAAATTGGAAATCAGGCAGAAGGCTCTGATACCATGAAGATTTTTAGGAGAAAAATCTCAAAAAAATTTGTTGTCTTTTCTCAATCTTAGGTTTACAATCAAGTTGAAATGTTTTTATACAATTTCCTATTTTAATTAGGAATCTGTTTCTATTTAGGAATATACGGAAATTTACATTATTTAACACGAAAATTTACATTATTTAACACAAGTAAATGTTGGAGTAAGTAATTTATGCATGTTATAGACCTAGTTGGTTTTGCAATTCCATTTTATATATTATTATTATGTTGCATTTGTTTAATATATCTGATTGCAACATGTCTTCTGCTTCGATCTTTGAGCATTTGGCATTGCCAAAATTCTCAAATTGAAATGTGTGATATTGTATTTCTCATATTGAACTACTCGTTAATGGAAATAAAGAGATTGAATGATTAATATTTGCATATCATGCTGGTGGTGCCTACCCAAAAGTTGCTCGATAATGCTGGAAAGGACATGGATGTTGAACTCTTGCCTCATTCTTTAACTTCATTTGATTTGTTAACAGAATCAAATGCCATTAGGATCATAGGAATTGATTCTTTGTCCAGATCTAAAAACACAAGTGCATGGAAAGAAAAGGGAAAAATAACTCTGTCTAGCAGCATGTTTACCTATCTATGATATAAATTGGCCAACATAAAAAATAGCTGTACTGCTTTTATTTCTCAAGTATATATATCTTATCATGGATTAAAGTATGTGCATCTTATTATGGATGTTCTTTCTTTTGTACCACCAGGCTTTTCTTGGTGTTTTCTGCAGATACTCAAATTTTCAATTGATAATAGGGGTAATTATAAAACTAACTTAAAATTAACTTTCATTTTTTAAAATATGGTGGAATCATTTTCTTTTCTTATTTACGGTAATTAGCTTATTTTTTTTTTTAAAATACGGTTTTGCATCATATCCAAAAAAATAGACTCCATTGAAAAGAAAATTGAAGTATGCCTTTTCAATTATTAAATCTAAATATCAAATCAATCAATAAACAGAAGATAAATGCATTTAAAATTAAAATTACAAATTGTAGTAGAAGAAGATTGGCAATTTGAAAACAGAGAAGATATAGAACAACTCAACTATTTTGATTCAATAAATATTTAAACTAATTAAATTTCAGATCTGAAAAATATATCAAAAGAATATGTTATATTATCATTATATATTAGATCTTCAATATCTTATCAAAAAGTCATTATCGTATATTTTCATATAAGTATTGGATTTAAAAAAGCAGTTTATGCATGTCTGTATCAATGTGTGGATGTATCTGAAGAATATACTTTAGATATAAGCAATATATTTAAAAAGAATATCAATTTACTGATTTGTGTGTCAGTGTATATAGGTATATGAAATATATATCTAAATATAAAAGTAATGTATTTGATATGAAAATCAGTTTACAGATTTGACTCTCAGTATACATAGGTATATGAAGGTATATACCTATATATAAGTAATATATTTAAAATGTTTATCAGTTTATACATTTTAAATTTATTATATTTAGCTATACTAAGCATATACTTAGACAAAAGGAATGCATTTAAAATGAATATGGATATATAAATCTTTGTGCATCAATATATGATAGAATATTATACATATACCTAGATATAAGTAATGCATTTAAAATAAATATTAATTTAAAGATTTTTGTGCCAGTATATGAAAATATATAAATACTATATTTAATATGAATACTAGTTTACATATTTGTTTTTTAGAATTTGTAGGTATATGAATGTATATGATGCTTATAGCTATACATAAGTAATCCATGTAAAATGTTTATCAGTCTATAGATTTGTATTTTAGTATACGTAGATATATGAAGCATATACCTAGGTATAAAACAATGCAATTAAAATGAATATCAGTATATAAATTTGGGTCTTCACTATATAAATGTATATAAAGAATATATCTATATATAAGTAATGCATTTAAAATATTTATCAGTTTATAAATCTTTGTGTGTCAGTATATAAAGGTATATGAGGCATATAACTAGATGTAAGTAATGCATTTAAAATGAATATCAATCTCCAGATGTTTGTTTTAATATATTTGATTATATTATATAAAAATACATCTTATTAAAAGCTTTTATTTTTTAATAGGTAAAAAAAAGGGTCAATTCCAGTATTAATTCAACATAATGGTAAATGGAAAAACATGAAATACACAGATTTTGAAGTAAATGGAATTCTCATTCCCGAAGAATGCAAATATGAAGAAATATTGTAAATAATTATTTTGCAACTAAAAAAAAGAATAAAAAATACAAGTGGAGTATCAAATTGCTTCTTGATATTTAGCATTAAAAATTCAAGATGATAATAGTTTGTCGTTTTACATCTAGCTAAAGAAGAAGGAATCAAATATAGTGAAATATCCATTATGTATAATAGTTGAAGAGCACAGTTTAGAAATAAGTATATATGAATTTTGCTAATAGTATAATGCACCTCAGAAGTTATGACAGAGGTCAACAAAACCATATGACAGTAATGTTGTAAATGATATTGTGCATTATGCAAAAATGTTGAGTAAAAGTATAATTGAAGAGGAAGACCAACAAAATACAAAAGAAGTTAAAAGTGAATCATCATTAATAATTACAAATGCAACACGTCTAGACATTGAAAAAAGTCAGATCTACAAAGATACAGAGACTTTTAAATTTGCACTGAGTTTGATTGCAATAAAAAATCATTTTCAGTTCAAAGTTAAAAAAATCATGCAATAAGGAATTTTTGCAATTTTCTATGATAAACAATGCGAATGGTTTTTTAAAGCAGAAAAAATAGGGAAGACAAACTTGTTTGTGGTTAAAAAATATCAGAATGTTCATACTTGCTCGTTAGAAATCAGAATGAGTGACTATAGACAAGCTACATCTTCGGTAATTGGTGATTGCATCAAGACAAAGTATTTAGACATAAAGAGATCTTATAATTTAGCAGATATTGCTAAAGACATGAAAGATGAATATGGTGTAAACCTTAATTATATGAAGGCATGGAGAGCAAAAGAAAAAGTATTGGAAAAAGTTAGAGGCAAACCAGATGAATCTTACAAACTTATTTCAAGCTTTTTATACATGATAAATACTACAAATCCATGATCAATTACATATCTGAAATAAAAGGAAAATGACTCATTTCTTTATGTATTCATAACTTTAGATGCATCAATAAAAGGCTGGATGGACATGAAAGTATCATCAAAGCAATGAAAAATATGTACCCTAAAGCTATGCATGGTTAATCCATGTTTCACTTGTTGAATAATTTGAAAACAAACTTCAAAAGAAATAATAAAAAAATAAAAGATTTGTTCTTCAAAGTAGCAAAAGCATATACCCTAGAAGATTTCACAAATTACATGGATGAGTTAAACAAAGTGTATGAAAGGATTCTACCATATTTGGAAACTATTGGGTATGAAAAATGGCCAAGAGTTTATGCAACCAATAATAGATACTGGACTATGACTTCAAATATTGCTCAATCTTTGAATGCCACAAACAAAGATGTAAGAGGATTTACCAATAACTAATGTATTGGAATATTTAAGATCACTTCTTGACGTGGACCCTTAGCAACGATGGCAGCAAACCCAACGTATAACAATGGTAGAGAACTCCTTGAAACTTGATAATCACCTCCTAAGGAACCCAACGCCTATAAAGAGACGCGAACTCACTATGATTGAAGGATTTAGTTGGTAAGAAGAAGGAAAACGCCACAACTCTTGTTAATAAGTAAACCTAATTTTTAAAGAATTAAAGAATCCACTCTAATCTCTCTCACACGAAAATTCACAAGAAGAACTTGTAGAAGAATTCAAAATTTTTTATTAATTGTTGTAGTCTGAAATTCGGCCTAATAGTACCCTTAAATAAGGGTTACAAAATTCCTAATTGCATATGTAAAATTAAGACTAAAACATTCCTAATTGCATAAGGAAAACATTCCTAATTGCATAAGGAAAACATTCCTAATTGCATAAGCAAAACATTAAGTATGGAAACAAAATCCTAATCCACTAAGGAAAATATAAAGTATGAAAACAACCAAACTAATCCCTTCAACATAAGAAACGCTCCACACTATTTGGGCTGTCCATGGGCCTTAAATTACTTCCCAAGGCTTTATATGAACCCCCATGGACCTTTCTTGTACGTTGGACCTTTCTTTAGCTAGCCTTTAGCTTCCACACTAAGCATCATAATCAGCTTTGGTGTGCCTTCTTCAAGCTCTATCTCCATCTTCTTGAATGATAATTCTTGAAGCTCTTTGGAAATCTCTTCTTGAATATGCAAAGCCATACTAGCTTGATATCTCTTTGCCTTGCTCCTAGTGATTGGTCCACTTGCTAGCTTCAAGGGATCCTTTCTTGCATCATTCTCCCCCTCTTCAAAAAGATTTGTCCTCAAATCAGCATCATCAAAAGGAGAAAGATCACTTACATTGAAAGTAGCACTAACATTATACGTACCTAGTAAGTCGATCTTGTAGGCATTGTCATTAATGTTCTCCAGCACTTGGAATGGGCCATCTCCCCTTGCTTGCAACTTGTTCTTCCTTTGGTTAGGAAACCTCTCTTTTCGAAAATGCACCCAAACCCAATCTCCTACTTGAAACTTCATCTCACGTCTCCCTCTATTTGCAGAATCAACATATCTCTTGTTCCTTTTCTCAATATTTGCCCTTGCTTTCTCATGCATCTCTTTCACCAATTTAGCTTTCTTCTCACCATCTAAACTAACAAGCTCATGAGAAGGTAAAGAAACAATATCCAAAACTGTTAGTGGGTTAAAACCATAAACAAGCTCAAAAGGTGAATATCCTGTAGAAGAATGAATAGCACGATTATAAGCAAACTCAATAAATGGCAAACAATCTTCCCAATAACTCAAATTTTTACCCACTAAAGCTCTCAACATGGTACCTAAAGTTCTATTTACTACTTCTGTTTGTCCATCCGTTTGAGGATGACAAGTGGTGGAAAATAACAACTTGGTACCTAACTTTCCCCAAAGCACACGCCAAAAGTGAGACAAAAACTTGGCGTCTCTATCAGAAACTATGGATTTTGGTATCCCATGAATTCGAACCACCTCCCTAAAGAAGAGTTCGGCCACTAAACTAGCATCATCACTCTTATGACATGGGATAAAGTGTGCCATCTTACTAAACCTATCAACAACCACAAATATGCTATCTCTACCCCTCTTAGTCCTTGGTAATCCTAAAATAAAGTCCATACTAATGTCCATCCAAGGAGAACTAGGAACGGATAATGGCATATACAAACCATGAGGCATAGATTTAGACTTAGCTTGCCTACAAGCCAAACAAGCCTTACAAATTCGAATTACATCCCTTTTCATATTTGGCCAATAAAAGTGTTCATTCAGCATGTCTAAAGTCTTATCAACTCCAAAATGCCCTATCAAACCCCCACAATGTGATTCTAATACTAGCAAATCTCTCATAGAACATCTAGGCATGCATAATTTCGAACCCTTAAACAAAAACCCATCATGTCTATAGAAAGAATTAAAAGCACTATGCTCACAAGCATCATAAACATTGCCGAAATCAGAATCACCAACATATAAGTCCTTTATACATTCAAATCCAAGCAATTTAGTACTCAAAACATTAAGTAAAGCGTACCTCCTTGAAAGTGCATCTGCCACTACATTGTCTTTACCTTGCTTGTATTTGATCACATAAGGAAACTTCTCAATCTTCATAACCCATTTTGTATGTCTTTTATTCAACTTACCTTGCCCTCTCAAATGCTTCAATGATTCATGGTCTGGATGGATCACGAATTCCTTGGGTAGCAAATAATGCTCCCATACTTCCAATGCTCTCACCAAAGCATATAGCTCCTTGTCATAAGTTGAATAATTCAGCTTTGCTCCATTAAGCTTTTCACTAAAGTATGCAATGGGCTTCTTCTCTTGCATCAAAATAGCTCCAATACCTACACCAGAAGCATCACATTCAATTTCAAAAGTAGAATCAAAGTTAGGTAAAGCTAAAACGGGTGTAGTAGAAAGCTTCTCTTTCAAAGCATCAAATGCTTCTTGTTGCTCCTTGCCCCAAATGAATCCCACTTCTTTCTTGATTATGCTAGTCAAGGGGGCTGCCAATGTAGAGAAATTAGGGACAAATCTCCTATAGAAGCTTGCCAATCCGTGAAAACTCCTCACTTCTGTCACACTTGAAGGATTCGGCCACTCTTGGATAGCTTTCACCTTCTCTTGATCAACTTCAATTCCCTGCATACTTACAACAAAACCAAGAAAAACAACCCTATCTAGACAAAAAGAACACTTCTTAAGCTTAGCATAAGGGTTTTGCTCCCTAAGGATTTCAAGCACTTTCCTAACATGTTCAACATGTTCTTCCTCAGTTTTGCTATAAATCAGAATATCATCAAAGTAAACTACCACAAACTTACCTAAATAAGCTCTCAAAACATGGTTCATTAATCTCATGAAAGTACTAGGTGCATTAGATAAACCAAAAGGCATAACTAACCATTCATACAAACCATATTTCGTTTTGAAGGCAGTCTTCCATTCATCTCCAGGCTTCATGCGAATTTGATGATAACCACTCATAAGATCAATCTTTGTGAAATATTTCGCCCCATGCAATTCGTCCAATATGTCATCAAGTCTAGGAATGGGATGTCTATACTTCACAGTAATCTTGTTCACAGCCCTACAATCAACACACATCCTCCAAGAACCATCTTTCTTGGGTACTAATAAGACTGGAACGGCACAAGGACTAAGGCTCTCGCCAACCAAGCCTTTCTCCAAAAGCTCTTCAACTTGTCTTTGCATCTCTTTTGTCTCCATAGGATTGCTCCTATATGCTGGCCGGTTTGGAATTGTAGAGCCGGGTATGAAATCAATTTGATGTTCAATCCCTCTTAATGGCGGCAAACCACTAGGAAGGTCTTCAGGAAACACATCCTTAAAATCCTGCAACAAAGACACAAAACTAGAAGGTAAAGAATCAAGAGATTCTTCACTGTCAGCAAGTAACAATTCTTTATACATAATAATGAGTATAGGCTGCCCTACATCTATCTCTCTTGCTCTTGCATAAAAAGTATGTTTTGCTTTTTCTCCTTGCTTATTTTCTCTCACCAATGGGCCATTTATTTGTTTGCTTACTTTCTTTTGACTCTCGGTCTCTTTTCCCTTTCTGCACTCACTCACTTTATTATTTTCTCTCTCCCTACCCTTAGAATTACCCTTGGGTGTTGAAGAAACATCATTGGCGAATTTGAACCCCTTTGGTTCATGTTGGCCGAAACTTCTTTCTCCCTCTCTAGCATCCTCTTCTGATCTTCATACACCTCTTGAGGTGATAATGGTGCTAGAACAACCTTCTTTCCTTCATAAGTAAAGGTATACTTATTAGAAAAGCCATCATGTTGTGCCCTTCTATCATGCTGCCATGGTCTTCCTAATAGCAAATGTCCAGCTTGCATTGGCACTACATCACACAAAACCTCATCTTTATACCACCCAATGGAGAATGGTACCTTGACTTGCTTCAACACTTTTACTTCCCCAACGTCATTGAACCATTGCAACTTGTAAGGATTGGGATGTTTAAAACAAGCTAGCCTCAATTTATCCACCATTGTAGTACTAGCAGCATTGGTACAACTTCCACCATCAATGATAAGTGTACAAACCTTACCATTCACCAAACACCTAGAGTGGAAAAGATTCTCCCTTTGACTTGAATATTCAAGGCTCTTCTAGTAACAAGCATCTCTCCATGTTCAGCATTCAAGACTTGATTCTCCCAAGCCTCTTCATCATATTTGGCCCTATCACCACATTCGGCCTCCTCTTCTTCTTCATGTTCAGATTTTGATTCAATTTCCCCTTCATGGGTAGCAATCATCACCCTCTTATTCGGATATTGAGAAGCAATGTGTCCACTTCCCAAACACTTGTAGCATTTAATTTCCCTACTTGGAGTAGGTCTAGAAGGTGTTTCCTTGGCTGTTTTTGCATCCCCATCATTCGGCTTCTTGAAATTAGGATTGTAGGAAGAATTCTTTTGGAAAGAACCCTTGTAATCCCCTTTGTAGGAACCTCCACTCGAACTTGAACCCTTGAAGTTTGAAAATTTCCACTAGCTTTAGAGTAGCCAGTTTTCGAAATAGCTTTATTCTTCAATCTTCTCTCTATCTTCATGGCCTTTTGAACTAACTCTTCCATTGTGTTGAATTCATACATCTCCAATTCATTGGCTATGTTCAAATTCAATCCCCCAAGAAATCGTGACATCTTCTTGTCTTCATCTTCATCAATATTTGCCCTAGCCATGATCATCTCCATCTCTTTGTGGTACTCTTCCACACTTCTTCCACCTCGAACTAGTCTTGCTAGTCGATTGTACAAATCCCGAATGTAGTGAGATAGTACAAATTGGCTCCTCATTAGTTCTTTCAAGATTGACCATTCAGGAATAGGCCTCATACCTTTCCCTCTTCTATTAGCTTTCAATTGATCCCACCAAAAGGTAGCATACCCCTTGAACTCTACGGCTGCCAAAACTGATTTCTTCTCTTCTGTGTAGTTATGGCATTCGAAAATCTGCTCAACTTTCCTCTCCCATTCTATGAACTCTTCTACATTGTTCTTCCCTTCAAAGGAAGGAATCTTCATCTTGATGGAAGTAAGGTCACCATCAGTGGTAGGTTGATTTCCACCTTTATCTTCATCTTCTACCCTTTCGGCTGCTTCTAGGGCTTCAGGATTTCCTTGCCCTTCTCTCCTAAGCACTCTTCTAGCTAGCATTATGGGATTTGGATGTGCGGCTGGCTGCCCTTGTTGCACTTGCTGAATTTATTGTGCTTGTCGTGCTGCATTCTCTTGCAATCTAGTATCCATCATCTCCATTCGACTAAGCATTGCTGCCAAAGTTTCATTAAGCCTAGCCAAGCTTTCGGCCATAGCTCCTTCTTTGCTAGTCTCTTCTCCTTTTCCAGCCATGTTAACAAACAAACAAACTCAAAGAAACAAGATTAGTGATAATCGAAATTCACTCAAGTGTTTAGAATTACCTCACTTTTCTTGTCTTCCTTGATTGCACTTCAGAACCAAGCTCACCAACCAACAATTGTCAAATCGTTCAAGAAACTAGAACCTAAATCCTAGAACTAGATAGAAAACAAGACAAGTATCCGGAGGCAATGCAAGGTAATTTGCACTACACGATATAAAACTAAGTATCGACACAAGCAAATGATACTTAGCAATGTAATGGAATTAAAAGCTAGATAAAGAAATCAGAAACAATGAAGACAATAAACAAGACAAATTTGGATATAATGAATAAAAAACAACCCACACTTGGCAAGCTGCTTTATGGACCTAATCAATTCTACCCAAAATGCTAGCTTCTAGACTCTAATTCCCACTTATAACACTCAAATAACATGAATATTAAGGTCTGATTTTCGAATTCCAAAAGCCCCTCAAAAGGTGAAATTTTTCGCCCAAAAATTTTATTACTTCTCACCCACCTAGATCTGATCCTTAGCACCCAAATAGCAAGAATATCAAACAATTTTTGTTGAGGTGGTTTTGTACTCTTTTTTTTTTGCTTCTTCTCACTATCCCCTTGATTCGGGACTTAATTTACTCCCAAGGACTTTTCGAAATCTGGACTTAATTCGCAACCCCAGATTCACTCAAGACCAAATCGAAATCAAACTTGAACACAAACTCTAGCTTTTGCTTTCTTTCAAGAACCCTAATTTTTGGTTTCGAAATTCTCCAAGAATCCTTTCCTAGGTTTTGTTTTCACCCTAAGAATACCCTCCTTCAATTCGGCCTTGATCAGAATTGATATATGACTCTTTTTCGAAAATTAAAGACTAGACTCTCTAAGAACCCTAAAATGCAGAAATTTAAAAGACCTAAATTAACAAACCCTAGAAAGACAAAGTAGATAAAAATTACCTTGTAGCAAGGCTCTGATACCAAATGACGCGGACCCTTAGCAACGATGGCAGCAAACCCAACGTATAACAATGGTAGAGAACTCCTTGAAACTTGATAATTACCTCCTAAGGAACCCAACGCCTATAAAGAGATGCGAACTCACTATGATTGAAGGATTTAGTTGGTAAGAAGAAGGAAAACGCCACAACTCTTGTTGATAAGTAAACCTAATTCTTGATGCAAAGAAAGAATTAAAGAATCCACTCTAATCTCTCTCACATGAAAATTCACAAGAAGAACTTGTAAAAGAATTCAAAATTTTTTTATTAATTGTTGTAGTATGAAATTCGGCCTAATAGTGCCCTTAAATAAGGGTTACAAAATTCCTAATTGCATATGGAAAATTAAGACTAAAACATTCCTAATTGCATAAGGAAAATATTCCTAATTGCATAAGTAAAACATTCATAATTGCATAAGGAAAATATTTCTAATTGCATAAGGAAAATATTTCTAATTGCATAAGGAAAACATTCCTAATTGCATAAGGAAAACATTAAGTATGAAACAAAATCCTAATCCACTAAGGAAAATATAAAGTATGGAAACAAAATCCTAATCCACTAAGAAAAATATAAAGTATGGAAATAACCAAACTAATCCCTTCAACATAAGAAACGCCCCACACTATTTGGGCTGTCCATGGGCCTTAAATTACTTCCCAAGACTTTATATGAACCCCCATGGACCTTTCTTGCACGTTGGACCTTTCTTTAGCTAGCCTTTAGCTTCCACACTAAGCATCATAATCAGCTTTTGTGTGCCTTCTTCAAGCTCTATCTCCATCTTCTTGAATGATAATTCTTGAAGCTCTTTGAAATCTCTTCTTGAATATGCAAAGCCATACTAGCTTGTTATCTCTTTGCCTTGCTCCTAGTGATTGGTCCACTTGCTAGCTTCAAGGGATCCTTTCTTGCATCACTTCTATAAGAATAGACTTCGACAAATAGAAATATAGCATTATATACATTCACAAGATTAATAAAAAAGGCTAAAGATATACTAAATAAAAGTCTCATCGAATCATTAAAGTTACAAATATAAATAATATATTATTACATGTAGGTATATATAGGTATATGCTTTATATACCTACATATACTTATACTCTTTGAGAAAGAATATCAGTATAAAATTATTTATTATCATATATATATATATATATTTCTAGAACATATCATATTATATGTTATTTATGTTCTACTTATATTCATGATATATTTTATTACTTTAAATATTACCATTTAAATTATTCAATTTATTACTAATACAAATTATTGAAATGACAGGTTAAACCATCAACAACTGATTTATATAAGATCATGGACAATGAAGTTCAATTTATAGTTAACTTGAAGGAAAGAACATGCACATGCAACAAATTCCAAATAAATGAAATTCGATGCAAGCATGTTGTTGCAATAATGATGGAAATGAATCAAGACTCCTATTTGTACTGCTCACAATACTATATTAAAGAAACATTTTTTCAAACTTATGCAACAACTATTTTTCCAATTGCATATCAAAATACATGGATTATACTAGATGAAGTAAAGAGAATTATAGTACTATCACCATAATTTAAAGTCAATTCTGGAAGACATAAAAAAAGAAACAAAGGAGCTTGGGAGAGTAACAACAAATGCAGCAAATGTGGACAACGAAGGCATAATAAAAAAAACTTGTAGACCAAAATAAATGTATCATGTATATATATACATGATATATCATTTTATGAGAAAGATTTAATGACATTATATGATTGTTGCAAATTAATTTAGTAATGCATTTTAAAAGATAAAATACATGTTTGTTATTATTTTAATAAATGGAGGTATATGGTAGTATATGTACTATATATCTATATATACCTGTTGCCTTGGAAAAAGAATTTTAGTATATTTAGATATAATACAAACTATTAATAAAAATAAATATTATCTTTTAAAAATTAAATTGAAAATTTAGAAATATACTAAATATTAATAACTATAAATATTATCTTTTAAAATTAAATTAAAAATATAGTTGTACTATTATAGTATACGAAGGTATATGCACCATATGCCTTCATATAAGTAATACCCTAAAGAAAAAATATCAATAAAAAAATGTTATATCTTATTATACTAATACATATCATAAACATATCTACATATATATATTTTATTCAATAAAAAAATGCAACTGTTAATATATTGCAACATATACCTTTTATCTTAGGAAAAAAAATATAAATATTCAACTATAATATCACATAATTAGTTAGACATATTATAAATATAAATACATAAAACTATATTATCTTTTTTTAAATAATATAAAAATTAAAAAGAAATTTGTTAAAATATGAAAGCATATTTTTACATACTTATATATACCAATTGTCTTAAAGAAAGAATATTAAAATTAAATTATCTCATCTTTTTATATTTAAATATATAGTAAATATTACATATATATATATATATATTTTCTTTTAAAGAAAAATATAAATATGAAGCTATATTATTATAGTATATAAAGCTATATAAACCATATACCTTTATAAAACTATTAGCTTAAAAAATAAATATACAACAGTTATACGAGCAAATATATATAACTTTCTTTGAAATTAAAATATTTACAACTGTACCAAAACTAGAAAAAACAAAAGAAAACATATCTTATAAAAACTCATATAACAAAAAAGATCATAATATCAAATATCATTTGCTTGTTTCTTAGACTTGTAATCTTGAACATTTTCTACCTCTAATTTCCTTTTGCTCTTCCTGGCCTCATTCCTTTTAACTCTTCTTAATAATTCATCACCGCTTTCAATAGTACCATAAAGTTTACCCATAACATAAATATACAATGAAAAACCCAACCTCGTTCGATAATGATCCATATCAAACTAGTATGACAAAGTTTTAAAACCATGAACATAAAATTTTGCAAAAGCAAATGTGAAAACACCACAATCATTTGAAAAAAATACAAAAATAAAATAAATAAAATAATAATAAAATAAGAACCTGTTAACTTGAACTGGAACTGAATCCACAATATCCATATCAAGAGGATCAAAAGCACCCTTAGCATTATATAATTCCTTTTTAATGTCATCTATATTTGCCACCACATCAAGCATATAAAGATAATATGGAAACAACACAAAATGGTCTCAAATATTCAATAGTAGCTTTGTCTTTTCTTGCATTTCTCATGGAATTGTAAAAATAAATATGCCTATCTATAATAGATAAGCGTGCAAGAATCCAATATTTCTCATCACTTTAATATATATGAATAAAGATATCATCAACCTCATCCCAACAACGATTACACAACAAAACATGCCCTGAAATGTAGTCTGCCACAACATCATTAGTAATTAAAAAGACCTTCATATCATCTCCTGAATCAACAAATTTTTTATATCTTTATAAAATATTATGATAAAATAATAAGTCAGTATTGCTGAATTTAACTTTGATATTTTTGCTATATATTCCCTTCTTCCTTAGATAATAAAATAAGATATTTAAATGCTGTATATATATATATATATATATATATATATAAGAAAATAACAAAACAATTTAATAGCTAAAATAAAAAATTATAAAAAAAGAAAAAAAGTAAAAACTTACCAAATTAGTTAAAAATGACCAATATGAGCAAGATCATGAAAAAAAACCATTATCAGCAACACTAGCAACATAAAATCCATAATTTTGAACATATCCCTTTCTTTCTTGGTGTATAAATGTTTACTACAACAAAAGTAACACATATTAAAAAATAATAAAAAATCATAAAAATAATAAAAAAATTATCTGTTCTTTCTTTTGTTTAATCCTCTCTCCAACCACAGATCAAATGGAATACGATTGACAAAATTTAATTTACCTAACAAATTCTCATCCAAAACCATATATATAACACCCTTACACTCTATATACATACAGTACATATATTCGGCATATGTAAAATAAACATACAGAATATAAAAGTGCCATAGTAAATTTCATGTTAAAAAAAATTCTCTTTTAACTTAGTATAAATTATTATTAATGAATAATAAATACTTAGGTACTAAATTGTTAAAAATACAAATTTACAAAGAAAATCTCTAAAAAAAATTTCGCCAGATTTTTATCTGTAATTTCAGTAAATCCCAATTCAATTATCACAACTTGCATAAGAAATTACACTCCCAAAATATACCTATATCTATTTACAAAATTCATCACTTCTTTAAAAATATTATCACAACATCAATTTATATACAAAAATGTCATATACATATATAAGATTTTACAAACCCAGTTTAATATGCACACGATGTTTTTACTATACATAACTCAAATCACACAGTACAAAAATTATATATGAATGCAACACCTTTCAGGTTGGCCTCATGGCATATTCAAACTCCAAGTCCCAATCACCGTCCGGATATTATGATCTGCACTTCTAATACCTGCGCAATAAGCACTATCGCACTAAGCTCGAAAGCTTAGTAATACATAATTTGGTATAAACAAATAGGGAATGATGTTATATATGCGATATCATAATATACAATATGTCTCAATTCCATACAATGTATACATATAATTTATTAACAAATCAATTATCCATACATAGACAATAGGCCCATATAACCCTTTATACTGTTCTAATTTCAGAGCTATTGTCTTGGGCTATCTCACTAATTTGTGACACCAGTGTATCTCTTCCGAAGGTGTCATGCTATTAGTGACACCAGTGTATCTCACCCGAAGGCGTCATACTTTCCAATAACAATATTCTGGAATCAGACTGTATATAAGGCAACATACAATCATATTTTATTATCTACTACTCATAATCAACCTCTTTTCCTCATACATTACAAATGTAGCATATTTTACATCCTAGTGCAAAATATGCACTTTTCTTATTTTTCACATATCATCACTTTTATTTATTTTTAAAGTCATGTCATACAATATTAATTCAAAACAAGCATTGTTACTTCAAATAATGCCATACCTACATATGCATTCTCATTCAAGTATCATAACACATTTTTCATATTCAATGTTTTATGACTAAAAACAATGCAATTAATGTTATTAAGTTCCAAATAATGTACATACCTCTTTAATGCACAAAAGTGAGCCAAAGCTCCACTTCATTTCAAAATTCCTTATCTCCTTTCACTACTAAGTTGGTGCAATAACTATTTTCTCAACACCTATACAAAATGTGAATGTATACCATACATTAGAATCACATTTTAAGGTGTTTAGAACATAAGAAATAAATTAAAACACATTCCACCATTTTCCACTTTTTCTTAGCCATATGCACTTTAACATTAGAACTATACTTCAATCAATTCCAAATTGAGTTTTAAGCTCAAATATGCCTATAACATCATATTTTAAGACACTTTAAGCAATTAAACTCAATTTAGAAATATTCCTTTCAAAACCCTAAAATGTGCTTTAGCTCACTTTAATTCTTGTTTTTCATTCCAACCACTTCCAAATATCAATTTGAGTCCATTTCCATCATTTAAATCATTTAGTAACTCAATTTAAATCATGGAACCAAACAAACATGCATACTTTAACAAATTTCAACTTCACCAATTTCCCTTCTTCATTTTCATTTTACAAATCCACTTTAATCAATCCTAAACCACATTACAAGTTCGAACATAGCATTAGCAATTCATTTTAATACACTTTAATCATTTATACACCATTTACATCATTTCTGCATAACATTTCACTAAAACACTATTTTCACCCTAACTATCTTATTCAAACTTCAACATATCAAACTCATTTCCATCATTCAAATATATAATCATCAATTATACATCAATGTAACATTAAAAGAATGCATTACCATAATTATTAATATCCCCTTTAAAAACCCAAAATACACATAATAGGTCTATAACCCTAAACTTAACCAAATTCTCTCATATCAAAATTTTAACCATAAAATCATTACACACACATGAAACAACATTAAATTACTCTATTTCAACAATTATAACCATCCACACAAAACCCTAATTTACACATATTCATCCATAACCCTAAACTCATCAATCATGCCACTTTCAATCATCCAACGAACAAATCACTATATAATCATTATTCTAACTTCATTTCTATCTATTTTAACAGTTTAAACACATATTCTCTCTCTAAACCAAACTTACATAATCATAAAACCAAGAAAATAAATCTTAAAATAAAAGATACTGGATTTCTTTAATAATCCTTCAAAACCTTCTTAAATTCTCTTTAAATCTCTTATAAATTTGATGTATTATAGAAGCCAAAATCAAGCTCTCTCCCTCCCTATTAGAACATGTTCGAGATGAAGAAGAAGAAGAAGAAGGGATTTTAGTTTGGTCTTACTTTCTTCTTTTGTTTCTAACCACAAATATATATAGGGATGAGCAAAAAAACTAAAAACCGACCGTTTCGACTCCCAAACCAACTACGTCGATTTAAACAAATTGAGTTGGTTGGTTTCGATTTGTGTATTTACTAAAAAAATAGACCGAATTCGATAAACTCAATAAAAGCCCAACTGAACTGCCCATTATTGGTCAGTTTTTAAAAATTCTTTTTTTTGACCGCTATTAAATTGTCGGGTTGGTCGAGTTCTAAAATTCGACCAACCCGATCGATGCGCATGCCTAAATATATATATAGATATTTAATTTATTTATTTATTAATTATTTAAAATCCATAATTCTCCACTACCATTAAAATATATTTTAATATTGATTTATTTTATTATTATTTTTATTTATTATCATACATATCACTAAACTATCCATAAATATGTAATAATTAATTAATTTAAAAAATTATAACTAATCACCTTATTTCCTTCTTTGACTTTTCCCTCTTCCCTTTATCATCATCATCATCATCCACTTTTCCAACACCAAATTATACCTCACATATATATATATATAATGTATATTTTATGTATATGTATATGTCTTATATATGTTACTTATATTTTACATATACCATGATGTATATATTTATGTAATGTATATATATATATATATTTAATGAATATAAAAGCCCATATGCACAAATAATGTGTATCCAATATACACATCAAATACACCTTATATGTATATTAAATATTTCAAGTATGTAATATATATATATATATCCAACATATACAATTAATATACACTATGTATATGTTATGTATATACTAGGTATATATTAGGTGTATACAACTTTTATACCTCCAAATACTTATTTAATTCTCCAAAATTATGGATATGACAATATAAATCTTAGCTTCAAAATCTCCAATACTAAAAGAAGAACCAAATTCAGTTGTGTAAGGAGACTTCACAATAGTAGATGGTTTAATATCTCTTTTTGCATTAACATTAGAATGAGCAACACCAAGAAAGAAATTGGGATGATCAATATCACTCTAAAAGAAAAAATATTAAAACTTCTAACACATATAATATTTATTAAAAAAATAAAATTGATAATTAATAAAAAAATATATATGAATATAAATAAAATAACTGAAAAGATTTAAAAAATAAAACCAACTGAGCAACATTTTCGTCATTTCCCTTAAGAACATTAAAGGTATTTTGATAAATAAAAATGAAAAATAATTTATTATAATATAAAAAATTTATAAGTAAAAAAATACCTTCTCAAACATTTTAAATTATATTTTCTCGATTTCAGCTAGAAAAGAGGAACTATAACCAGAAGCAGTAGGAATACACTTATTACTAACATTAATATCTTCAACAATACTAGCAACAATGTCGACTTGAGCCAAGAAACTAGAATCAAACTCTAAAGAACTTGAAATAGTCTTTTTACCGAACTTAATTTCACCAACTTCATCAGTAACAAGACAAACACCCTCACTAACAATACCAGAAGCTTCATTACCGACATTAGAAGCAATAACATCTTTTTCATTAATCCTAAAACCACTAATATTTTTATCTCTAATAACATTTTCTTCACCAACTCCCTTTATAGAACATTCAAGAATATTTTCTTCTCCAACTCCCTTTACAAAACATTCAACACCATTTTCTTCACCCATTCCCTTCACAATAACATAATCAAACTCAACATCTACAACAAAAAAATTAGCTATAACATCAGAAACAATCTTATTTACAAAATCTGCATTCTCTTCAATATCACCATCACCATTTTTAACAACACTTGACACATCTTCAACATTTACATCAATAGTTCTTTCCTGTAACTAGAAAAACAAATAAAATTAATTGAGTTATATAAGGTATATGAATGTATATATTACATATAACTACATAAAAAATGTAGAAAAATAGAATATAAAAAAATTATATATAAGTATATGAACATATATGTTATATATACCTACTTAAAAATCTAAACAAAAAAAAAATAAAACAATTATACACAATTTATACAAAGGTATATGAAAGTATATGTTACATATACCTACTTCAAAATCTAAAGAAAAGAATACAATAAAAACATTATATATAAATTATATAAAAGCATATGAATGTATATGTATACCTACATAAAAATCTGAAGGAAAAAACCATTGTATAACACAAGTGATATGAAAAAAAGTATATGAAGGTATATAAAGATATATGTTACATATACCTACTTGAAAATTTGAACAAAAGAATAAAAAAAAGCATTATGTATAACTTATATGATGGTATATGAAAGTATATAAAGATATATGTTATATATACCTACTTAAAAATGTCAAGAAAAGAAAGCAATAAAAGAATTATGTATAAGATATATGAAGCTATATATTTTATATACCAACATAATTAATTTCAAAAATAAAAAAGAGCATACCTCAAATTCTTGTTTCTCATCATTAACTTCATCAGAATCATCTTTAACATCATTAACATCATCAAAATTATCACTATCAATATTTTTAACTTCATTAACATAACCCTATAAAAAATAAAATATATAATTAAAAAATTAAATGTAAAAAAAAGAGAATAACATTGTTTATTTGTACTTACAAAAAGAAAAAAAATAAAAATAAAAATACCTCAAAAACAATCATCTTAGATAAACTAACCAACAAATCAAAAACTTCATTGAGTCTCTTCTAAAAAACAAACATCATTGATTTAATCTTTTTTCCAAAGACTTAAAATCTTTATCAATTTTATCTTACTTTAATGAAACATCAGCAACTTAACTCAACAACATATCTTGTTTAGAAGAAACTTTACTCAACTCCTTTTTCATATTATTAATGCACTCATCAAGAATAATATTTGAGTTTCTCTTCTTACTCTTTCCCTTATCAACATCAACACAAATATCACCAAAACTAGTAGCATTGTCAACATCACAATCCATCTTATTCACATCTTCATCACCTTCATCAATATCTTCATGCTCTAAAACATTATACAACATACCTAACTTCAACTCTTCATTTCAACCTCAGTTGGATAAGCATTTATTAATTCTAGCTACATAAAAAAAAAATAAAAACAAAATAAAAATATAATGAAAAAAATCAAAGAATATGAAAAACATAAAACAAAACATACCTCCAAACCATGACAAGAGAGAATATGTTCAAAATCTTTCAAATGCGGATTATAATCAAAAGACCAACAAATAAGAAAAGGAAAACAACTCTGAACCTTTGTACCAAACTTTCCACCAACCAATGTGTAACACTCATAAAACTAACTTTGAAGTGCATGTGGAAATCCAACCAATATATAAAACTTAGTATCACGCTTCGTAACAGCCTCACTAAATTTCTGTTTAAGACCATTGATAGTAATATAAAAATATCCAACCCAAAAGGATAATCAAAATAATCACCACTATCAATAAAATCAAAATCCTCCATATGAACCAACTTATCCTTTGGTGAAGATAAAAAGGAAAGATGCAAAACATACAAAATAATAGCTTTAACAATATCTCATCACATTTTCATTTTTTTAAGAAGACAATTCTCAATATCAAACTTAGAAATCCTAGCCTTACAACCAAAATAATGAGAAACCAACTTATTATCATCCTTAGAAGATAAAAAATTATTCCTATCACTAACACATTTTAACCTAGTAACCAAACTAAACTCACAAAGATTAAATACCAAATCAACACTATAAAAATTAAACATCTGCTTAGGATTAGGTTGCTTTACCTCCCTCAAAACCAAAGAATAAAAAAGCTGTGCTTGAATCTTAAAAGGAAGAATATCTAAAATAAAATCAAAAGGTGTTTGACGAAATAATTCTAATTGACTAGAACTTAAAATAGACTTTAAATTAGAAATAACTCCATACTTCATGTCAAAGGCAATTTTAATAGAATGAAAATCCTTACTAGTCAACACCTGAAAAATTACTAACTATAATAAAAAAATCAACTCAAATCTCTGTATACATTAAATATACTTTAAAAAACAAAAAATAAAAAAATATTGTAGATCCCTAATTTTGGCCCTAAGTTGGTATGATTAAAGAAATGCCAAAATAAATTTGATCCGGCTTTAAAAAATTTAAACCTAGTTTACAACTTTTAATAAGTCAGTCCGGTTTTGAAAGGCATAAATTCAACTGATTAAAATTATAAAGTATTAAATTAAATTTATTCGGCCCAAATTGAAACTGTCTGTTTCATTAACTAAAAATACAATACTAATTTGATTCGGGCAGGCCCTAGGCAACTTGAGCCACTGCTCATGTCGACCTGGAGGGCCCAGGTCAACATGAGCATGGCTCATGTCGATCTGGTTGCCTAGATCAATATGACCCTAATTTATTTTGAGTTTTTCCATTTGGTTTCCTAAGGAAACTATAATTTGTTTCGAAGAAGAATTTGAAAAATTAGGTTTAGGGTTTTTAATTATTGTTTGCCTATAAATAAAAAAGTTTAATGCTAATAAATGAGGCGACATTGACCAGCAATGATCAATTAAAAAAACCTTAGCAGCTACAATTATTAAGGAAGCAGAGAGTTAGAAACAATAAAAGAACATGCAGAAATGATACACCCCAAAGGCAGTAACATACTATCTTTACTTTGTTTGGCTAGAATTTTAGTTTGTCACAAGTTAAAGCTTGGATCAATATTTAATTATGGTGGAGCCAACAAACGACAGTATATTCTAAATTTAATTCATTTAAATTCAATCTTAAATACTCTATTAATGGTTTTAAATATTAAATATGTTTACCATTTGTTTAAATTAGTTTTAGTAGGTTATATTAATTATTTTATTTATATCAGTTTTGTTTAAAGCATATCTAGTGACTATTCAATTTACGATTCACAATAGGTTATATATATTAGAGTTTGCTTTGTCCAATATCTCTCCACGAGGCCTTATATTTATCATAAGTCAATATCCTATAAGCCAAAAATTCTTTAATGTAATCTCAGTAGCTTGTTTAACCAAAAGTTTTAATATTACAGTGGCTTAGTAATTTCTTAAACCTTAAAATCACAATAGCTATGTTTTAATAATAAAAACCCTAAATCTATGTTTACAAAATCCTAATTATCATAAACCCCAATTTTCTAAAACTCAAAACCCTAGTTTAGGAAAAATCCTAATTCCCCAACAAAAACATATCATGTACATCATCAACCTTGTGTGCCGCTGCCTCCTATCCCCCGCAAGGGGCGTTGCCCCCTTGACTCCCGCCGTACATGATCCCTCATTGATGGGGGTCAATATTTATTTGTAGATTGTAATTTATGATTAACCTTTTATTAAACTCTAATTTATTATTATTCTTTGGATTATTTATTTCGTTATGAATAGTTGAGTGTGGTTAATTTTATTATTCGAACTTCAATGATGTAAAAGGCATGTTTCAATTGTTGGGTTCCTTATTTATCTAATTTATTTATTTTCTATAATTTAATTTATTTAAAGATTCTGGGATAATTGTGAGGGACACATTTTCACCTTTTGGTTGGTGTCCTATTTTATTTTCTTTATGGATATTTGGATATTGTAAGAGCATGTTTCTATCTTAGGATGGGTGTCCCATTTATTATTCAATGTTTGACCTTTTATTAAACTCTAATTTATTATTGTTTGAAGTTATTTTGGTTTTAATTCAATGATGATTTATTATTTATAATTGCATGTAGTATGGATGATTTCATAATATATAAGAATTTAATAATATATAGGCCTTAAAAGGAGGTCAGTTCTAATAAACCGGACGTTATGGGGGTGCTGGGTCATTCTTACTTTCTCCATGCGTACTCAACTTTCTAAACCTATTAGGAGGTTTGGAATTCTTTAGGAATCAAGTCATCTACTGTAATATCCCAAAATTTTAAAAATTTTTAATTTTTAAAAATTAAATAAAATAAATTAAAATTTAATTGGACAAATTAAATAAATAATTTTAAATAAAAAATGGAAGGATTTTAAATAAAAAAGTGGAATATATATGTGATATATATGCAAAACATACACAACATATACAAAGTCAACAGAAGTCAAATTTTTAAAAGTCAAAAGTCAAAGTCCAATGGTATTTTTGTAAATAAACTTTGGAAATTTAAAATTATTAAAATTATTCAAAAATAATTTATTTTAAATGAAAGATGTATTTTTAGATTTTTAATTAATTAAATAAATGATTAAATAATTAATTATTAAATTAATTAAATAATATATATGTGAAAATTAGGAATCAAGTTATCCACTGTAATATTCTAAAATTTTGAAAATTTTTAATTTTTAAAAATTAAATAAAATAAATTAAAATTTAATTGGACAAATTAAATAAATGATTTTAAATAAAAAATGGGAGGATTTTAAATGAAAAAAATGGAATATATATGCGATATATATGCAAAACATACACAACATATACAAAGTCAACATAAGTCAAAATTTTAAAAGTCAAAAGTCAAAGTCCAATTGTATTTTTGTAAATAAACTTTGAAAATTTAAAATTATTAAAATTATTCAAAAATAATTTATTTTAAATGAAAGATGTATTTTTAGATTTTTAATTAATTAAATAAATGATTAAATAATTAATTATTAAATTAATTAAATAATATATATATGGTTTAAAATGAAAGTGGATGGAAAGAGAAAATTGATTTTGGTCTTCTTCTTCTTCCTTGGCTGATTCTTCCATGGCTACTCAAGAGGGATTTTTGCTTCTTCCATACTCCACAAATTGAAGTATTTCAAGTGTTCAAAGTGGATTTTTGGTGATTTCTACCAAAATTAGTAAGTTTTCAACTTCTTTCTTTGGATTTCATGGAAATTGTGAATATGTGTGTTTTGAGATTTTGAAGTGCTATGATTTAATTGTCTATTTGGGTATGAATGAAGTTATTTTAAGTGATTAACAATGATTTTAAGGTTGGATTGAAGAAATGGTTGAGTTTGGATAAGGATAGGTGAATAGATAGAATTTAGAGTTTGTGAAATCATGGATTTTAATTGTGAAAATTGATTCTAAATGAGTTGTTTTGATGCATGAACAAGTATTTTAAAGTCAAATATTGGATTTGGTTATGTTTGGATGGAGTTTAAGAATAGAAGTGGTGATTTAGGGTTTTGGAAAAGTAAATTTTCAAAGTTGTTGAATTGTTTGATTTTATTAGTTAAAGCATGTTTTTTAGTGATAAAAGTGAAGAATTTAAGCTTGAAATGATAATTGGATTGAGTTGGAATGAAAAATTTTCAATGGTGAAAGTTATGCCATTTTAGGGTTTTTGATATAAGTATGTATTTTTGTAATGTAATTATTTTAAACATATTAAAATATGCTTTTAATAATATAAATAAACTTAAAACATCAAATTGAATGGCTTAGTATGGAATTCCAAAGTTAAAGTGAAGTTAGCCTTAACTTTGGGATTTTTGTTTGAATGATGTTTAATTATGGTTTAAGATTGGAAATGCCTTAGAATGTGATACTAAATGATTATTTATAATTACATTTGGTTTAGGCATTGAGGAGAGTTGATTTGCCCAATCCAAGTGTTGAAGGGCAAGTTGGAAGAGAAGGTTGGATGTAGTGTTTGAGCTTGCTTTTGGTTGCTTTTAAAGGGAAGTACAAACTTTGGATGAATTGGACATGTTTACATTATATTGGGCTTAACACATTTTGAATTGGAAAATGTATTAAGCTACTTGATGCATTGTTTATTTATGAATAAAGGGCTATGACATGTGTAATGTCATATATGCATTATATGCATTGTGAAAAGCCAATGTTAATGGCTAAATTGTGTAAAATGTGAAATATGTGTATTATGTGAAAATAACCCAAAGTGTTTGGGTAATGCCATTTGTTATGTATGCATTAAGAGCATTGTTAAAAAGTCATTGGTAGTGGCTAGATTGTATAAAATGTGATTCATATGTGAATTATATGAAAATATCAAAAATAATTGGGTAATGTGTTGTAAATATAAAATGTGATACATTATGATTATATGATGATATGAAATGAGATGATATTGATATAAATGAGAAAAATGAGAAAAGAGGCAATGTGCCTAGTTAGAAATGAGAAATGAGGCAATGTGCCTAACTTGATTATGAAAAAATGGGAAAGAAATCTATGATGAAAAATATGAAATAATTGTGTGCCTAGTATGTTATTCAATTTTCAGAGTTCTGTGTTTGGCGGCATGCCTATGAGTTTATCCTTATTATTTACCTTCGGGGCTAGCTTTTGAGCAATTATTTGATTTGCCTTCGGGCTAGATGCTGGGCATCACTATGAATTGCCTTGACTAGACATTGGGTTTCAATATGAACTTAATTGTAACTCTGGGATTTGATTAATATATTAGATTATTTGAGCCCATGCTTGTGTTTGTTTTATGTGAAATGTAAAATGATTGAAAAAGATGTTTAAAATGAAATGATATGACATAAGGTGTCATGATATAAATAAGCATTGTGCACTGCATTGTATTTGAGCTTTATTGTTATCAAAGTTTGCACTGCTAGACTTTTGGCTTAGCGTAATTATAATTCATTTCGTAGGTGACAGGGGAGATCCGGTAGAGTTAGAGAGTTCGTCGACCGAGTCGGGTCTAGATTTGAGGTTTTCAGTGTAGAGTTAATTTTTTGGACATCAAGATCAGAAACATTTCCAGCATGTTTATGTTTTTATTATATTTTGATATTTCATATATTATATTATATTTTTGATATATATATATATATTGTAAATTATAAAGACTGTGTTGAAAAACTTTCTAATGTGGGTTGATATGTGTTTTGAAAAATATATATGTGTATATGTATAAATGTGTTGTGAAATTTGGAGAAATTGAGGAGTATTGGAGAAATGTACATATTGGTTATTGGGAGTGCTTTTGTGTGCAGGTTGTGGTTTTATTGAATTTGAGAATATTCAAATTACAGATAAAATTCTGAAATTTTTTTCCAGAAATTTTTGTAAAAATACTTATTTTAGAACCTATGATTTATAATAATATTCTATTTGTTATTTAAATATACATTTTAAAGTATTTAAGATTTTAAATTTGAAAAGTGAAAAATTTTTGTTAGACCGGACTGTGATATTTTTATATAGTATATGCGTATTTTATATATATTGGTGTATGTATTGTACATATATAGAGTATAAGGGTATTACATCCATCCCTTTCTTTTTCTCGGCCCGTCCGGGTGGCGACTTTATTTTTTTCTAGTTTAGGCCCATGTTCTCTAAGGCTCTGACCTAACAATGCCGACGTCGCAAGAACCATTTCACCGAGAGTGGAGGGCAAAAATCTCCGCTCACAAATATACATTCTCAGAACAAAAATATAAAAAATACCTTTTCAGGTGATGATTTCCCACCAATAACACACTTCTTCATCGACTTCTTACCATCACTACTAGACTTCTTAAGCGACTTCTTCATTGATTTCTTACCCATATTAATACTAGATTTCTTAGGTGACTTCTTCAATGATTTCTTAGTAGACTTCTTAGTCGAACTCTTACCTATACCACTACCAGAATTCTTCGAACTATTCTTAAAAATAGAAAGTTTTTTTTTTTAAAACCTAATAATTTAAGGAGTTCTACGAATGTGAACAAAAGACCAAGACTTAACCATTCAGTAAAATAAAAAAAATGACTACTGAAATAACAACAATAAAGATGGAAAGTGGAGAAAATGCAAAGACCATGATAAAAAATGGAGAGAAAATGGAATCTAAAAACCCGAAGGGAAGAATAAAAATAAAAAGAAAATGGAATCCAAAAATGTAATTGTATTTTTGTAAAAAGAAAACAAAAAAAAGTTTAAAATTGAAAAAATAAAAAGTTAAAAGTGAAAATAAAAAGTTGGAGAAGTAAAAATGAAAATAAAACTTAAAAGGTAGTAAATCATGTAATTGCCTCTTGATAATAAGTTGGCATGTGCTCTCTATAAAAAGCCATGAGAAATAAATTAACCTTAAAATTAAACTTGTTTACAAAAAATCAATGTCTTTGAAAAAATTTGAAAAATATGGAAGCTCATTAATTAATTATAAAAATATATAAGCATTAATCACAAAGTTGTTCTTCCTCCTTTAGGTTTCATATGTTGTATATGGTTCATGTAAAATTAATAACAACATATAAATTGTTTTCATTTATATATTTTATATGTTGTTTCATATGTATTTATATATCTTTTATGTGTTTTATATGTTATTTTATATCTTGTATTTATTGTTTATAAGTTTTATATGTTGATTATAAACGATATTGATGAGTCTCAAAGCTATCAAAATTAAATTCATATTCTCTAACAAAATAAATTGTAATAGTAGTAAATATGATCGAATCCATAGGGAATTGACTATTGTTGAGATTGTTGGACAATTAAATTCTATTTTGATCATTGACAATCAAATTGATAAAGTACTAATAATTTCAAACAAGTCGGTATTGCAGGGATAAAAACTAAGCCTTTGTTTGACCGCCTGAGCTACTGAGCGACCGCACAAAAGCTGCCCGAGTAGAGAACTAAATAGTGCATATAGAATTACCAAGCTGGATGTGCAACTGCCTAAGCAATTGCTGAGCTAAGCAAGCAGTGAAGCTGCATACTGAGCTAGATGTTCGATCGCCCGAGAAAACCAAGAAAACGTACAACCATACAAATCTCACAAAAGAGTTTACATTGTCAGTAAGCGATGAAGTCAGGACTCTTGATAGGCATGTGATCATATATGAGCACAGAGCGACCACAGCAAAACTAAGTTAAAAATTCATAAACTCACAGAAAGGATCACAGTTTCAACATGTGGTGAAGTCAGATGCTAGAACTTTATACTACCACACAAGAAGACCGAGTGACTGTACCAAGCAATGACCAAAACCTAAAAGTGGCAAAAGAGATGGCGGTCATCTCTCGCGGTACTTTCTCAATGCTCAAAGCCTTATGTGATCGCCCAACCTAACTGAGCGACCACACAAGTCTTGCAAATTTGAATCTTAGCACCAAATACCTTAGATCAATGATGACCGAACACGTGGATGAAGCAATTTAAATTTAACAGTAACCTTACGCACGACACAAAAAGTATGTGCGAGCTAGATTCTGTCAGACAACAAAATCTAACCATTGGAATTAGTCATTATAGAGAATTTTTAAATTGGGCTGCTGCACACTGAGTTGAGCTATCATACACCAAGCTCTAACCACCAAATTAGTGGAGGACAAGTACTAAACATGTGGGAACTACCCCAAACAGCTAGTTTAAGACAAATGGCTATAAATAATGCAATAAACTTCATTGTTGTGGTTAAATAGTGATTGTGATTGTACTGAACAACATCTTTCATGTTCTTGTATCAAAAATCTAAAAACTTATATTCCTTGAGTATTGGGTGTGAGCATTAAACACCATCAAAAGTTTGAGTGTGAGCTTGGAAACACATAGGTTTTAGAGTGAGCCTAGGGAAAACTTTTGTAAGGGTTACAAGGATTGATCTCAAACCATTATAAAGTTTGGTGTGAGCTTGTGAAAACATCAAGTGGAACCTTAACAAGTTGTTAAGGAAGTGGATATAGGATTGAGATAAATCCAAACCACTATAAATCTCTTATGTTCATTTTTCTCTACTCTACTTCATCTCCATCTTGATTCTCTTCATCTTGATGTTTCAAGTTTTAATTTAACCTCGCTACTTGAATCAACCAATTTACCCCCCTCTTGGTTGCTAATTTGGGACAATAATTAGTATCAGAGCTAGTTAACTTCAAGAAACTTAATTGTGAAGTTTGATCCAAAATGGCAGCCATTCCACCAACAAACACCTCTACATCAACTTCTTCTTATTCCACACATGGGAACCTTAATTCCCCCCTTAGACCTTATTTTGATGGAATGGACTACTCTTTTTGGAAACATAATATGTATTTATTCCTTGATAGTGAAGGATATTGAACTTTGGGATTATGTTGAGAATGAGTGGAAACATCATACTCATGAAGTTGATGGTGTCCAAGTTCCTCTTCTAAAAGCACAATAGTCAAGTAAAAATGTGAAAGCTCATTTGAAGAATAATAGGGCAGCCTCTATCTTGATGAATTGAATATCAAGAGAAGAAGATGGAAGAGTCCAACTGTAAACCCTTAATTTTTTACTCAGTCCGGTCCAATATATTTTAATTAGTTCAAAATAATTCTTGTGTTATCTTAATTAAATAATATTTGTTTTAATATTTAGTTTTTATAATTAATAAATAATAATAATAATAAATAAAAAAATAAAAATAAAAATTGGTGACGAAAAAATCGGCGACGAATTTTTTCGTCGCCGAAAAATAGTGTTGGAACAAAATGGCCGTGGGCCATTTCGCCCGCAGGAGTTTCCTATGGACGAAATGGCCAACAGCCCGCCAGCACCAATTTTTGCTCACCAGTCCTCGTAGCTAGCCACAGCAGCTTTTCGCCAGTGAAATTTTTCCGCAGCTGTTTTTTTTTATCAGCAAAATTTTTTCGATGTAATTTTTTCCGAAATCAAATTCTATTTGGTTCCAGTTTCCTTTTCTTAATTAATGCTAGTTTCCATAAACAAGTTGAATTAATCATCTAAATTTCCTATAAATAACACTAAAAACAACACAGAAAAGGGGAGGACAATCGAGGGGAGGAACAACTGAAAAACTTTGGAGATCGGACTTTAAAACTTTTTGGCAGTGAAAATGATCAAACTTTTTAGAGAAGAATAAGCAAACAAGCAATCAATCCATCAAAGGCAGCCATCTTGTCTTTGTTCTTGTTCATCCAAGAAACAATTTTTGGTGGAACCAACAAACGAAGGTTTAAATATCTAATCTCTTTTCTTACAGTAGCTTAAATCATTCAATTGTTTCTTTTGATTTTAAAACCTTAATTCATTTCTTTGTTTTCCAAAAATCTTAAAACTGTTTTTCTGTTTCTTCTAAAACCTAAGAACCCTAATCTATTTATTCAAAATCATAAAACCCTAATCTACTGTCCAACTTTTCAAAACCTTAAATCGTTTTATTAATTTACCAAAACCCTAATCTGCTTTCCAATTTTTCAAAACCTTAAAACACTAAATTTAATCCTTTTGTTTCCAAAAACCCTAAAAAATATATTTTCTATTTCTATAAACCTTAAATCTTTTTGTTTATTTCTAAAAGCTTTTAAAAACTCCAAACTGGTTTTCTTCTAATTCTTTTCCAAAATTTCAAATGTTTTGTTAAATATCCAAACTCAAAACTCACCTTACAGCTTCTAAAAATCACATAAAGCTTTATAAAACTATAAATTGTTTTTCCATATTTTAAAATCAAATACATTCTCTGAAACACTAAAAACCCTAATTCAACTTCAAAACCAAGATATTAATCCCAAACTAGCTAACCTTAAACCCTAGTTTCCTTAAACCCTAGTTTTCTTAAACCCTAATCCTTAAAACCTTATAAACCTAAATATTAAAATTCAACATAGTAAGCCTAAAAACAACAATCCAGTAGCTAATAATCATAAACCTAATGTTTTAAAGTATCCAAACCCCAATTTCATGATTTTACCACTCAAACCCTAATTTGGTTAATCAAAGAACATTATCAATCTCTTAAATTATAAAACCTTAATCCATTTCAATTCCCTTAAAACTTACAGTAGCCTAAATAAATAAATTCTAAAACCCTAAATATTAATTAAAGAACTTTAAATGAGAAACAGTAACCCTAATTTGTATCTTGACTTACTTTATTTTTAGATTTAATTATGTAGTTTATTATATGCTTTGATTTATTTAAGTTCAATGCTTGGTTTATATAAATTATCATGGATGAATGTTTATATTTTGATTGATGTTTAATATCGTTGATGAATGATTTATTTATGATGAGTGGTTATTTACTTTTATCAATTTATTTTGATTTCCAAATGTTGTAAGAGATATGTTTCCACTTTGTGGGTACCTCATTAATTAAGTTCCATGTAATTTAAATTGCTTTTATATTTTAGACCAATGTAAAGGACATGTTTCTATCATTTGGTGGGTGTCCTATTAGTTTAGACATGGATGATGTAAGGGCATATATATTTCCTTCTTCGGATGGGTTTCCATTTATTTGTTTTGCTTGGACATTGCTTTGATTTCAATATAACAATGCTTTATTTCAATTGTTGTGTGTAATATGGATAATATTGTTATATTTAATAATTTTATAATATTAAGACCTGTAAAGGAGACTGGTTTCAATGAACTGAGCATTGTGGGAGTGCTGGGCCATTTCTCACCTTCTTCACACATACCCAACTTTTCAAACCCATTAGGGGGTTGAGAATTCCTTAGGAATCGAGTCATCCACCCCTTTCTTTTTCTCGGCCCTTCCGAGTGGCGACTATATTTTCTCCGGACTTAAGTCCGTGTTCTCTAAGGCCCCGAGCCTAAACAGTGCCGAAGTTGCACGAACCATTCCACCTGGAGTGGGGGCGAAAATCCCCGCTCATAGTGGCGACTCCACTGGGGATAAGAGAAGTTGATTCCGTTGGTCTTTATATTATTCTATTCTTTCTTATAATGATATTATCCATTGCATCATATTAGATTGCATCATGTGCGTGAGTTAGGATACCCGTGTTACCCGTATTATGTTATTTAAGGAATACCATACTTTCACTCAAGGTATGGAGATCGAGAATGGTATAACTACTCATAGCCTCGTACCTTTTGGTATATACTTGCTATGGGAACCTAAGCCTTTTTACCCAAAGACTAAAGCTCATGTAATTGGCCTAGTTACTTTCATTAGGTTTTTACCCCAAATGCATGTTGTTTGAATATGGTTAATTTATCTTGGCTTAAATCATGGCTTATTTGGTTTGTTCTTTTTCTAATATGACCTAAGTACTTTGTAAGCTCAAATAAATTTTTCTTTAAAATTCAAAAGACCAAAGCTATTTTAAAAACATTTCAAGATGGTCTTTGGATATAAAACTTTTTTCTAAAAACAAATCAAAAATTCTTTTGCGCATGGCCTACATACTAAGCCCAAAATTCATTTTTTCTAAAATCTTTTTACAATGGGCTTAAAAATAAAATTATTTTCATCCAACCTTTTCTTACAAAGAGCTTACAAATTATTTAGGTCAATTACGAAATATCAAAAATCAATTGTGAGCCTAGTTTATACTAAGATAATCATGGGCTTGTTTTTGGCATGAAACATTAGTTACTTTTTCAAGTGAGAAATCTATTTATAATAAACTTCTTAATTTAGTTTTAATCTAATATAGCATAAAAACTACATTAGATGGATAAATGGATTAAAAACCTAATTAATGGGAATTATCATAAGTTGATTTCCATTTTTGAAAACACAACTAATGATTGAAACGTTCGAGGGAAATATTCGAAAATAAGATACCCCATGTTGGTATTTTGTTAACCGTATTACCTAGGAAAAGAGACTCGCCATTCGTGTGTGGATGTTATAAGGTTGGAAGGAACGTCCTAATTATCTTTGTTGATTGTTTGTGCATACATGCATACATTTTCATCTCATATCATTGATCCTTTCTGGCTCACAGCTCTGGATTACGATAGTTCAAAAGCTTACGACAATCCGACCTACGCCAGAGACGAAGAATCTAGCAATGACTCAATCTCTTTTTCACCAAAAGCAATGGAGCTTGAACAAATTCAAAGAATGGTGGATGAAGCCCTCAATGCCAAGATGGAAGAAATAAAAGAAGCCATGGCCGAGACCATAAAGAATCAACTGGCTGCAAATTTTGGAAATAATGCCGAAGCGTCTGCTAGCTCCAAGAAGCCAAAGGACAAAGGGAAGATTAAAGTTGGCGAAGTAGCTTTTGATGATGATAAGATTATCATTGATGATGATGATTGGGCTCAATACTTTCAAGATCCTCAAGATAAAAAGGAGCCAAAGGTTGTTGAGAAGGCAACTATTGAAAAGACCGAGACATTTGATGTTGAGAAGATGATTGCTGATTTAGAAAAGAAATTTGAGAAGAAGTTGAAAATCGAAGAAATGTCTAAAGTTGACAAATTATTTGAGCTAGACGAAGAAGTTTCGTACAAATTCAAGATGCCATCCTTTGCTAGATACAATGGTACTGGAAATTCCCATCTCCATGTGAAGCAGTACATCACTGCTATGCAGTCTGCTTGAGGTACTAAAGCTCAAACTCTAAGATATTTCATGCTCTTATTGGATCCTGTTGTCCAAAATTGGTTCAAAACCTTAGAGGAAAGTACTCAAAAAGATTGGAACATGTTATATAAGGCTTTCATTTAGCAATATGGGTATAATGTCGAGCTCGAAGTTACCTTAATGGAAGTTGAGTCCATTAGACAAAGGCCAAATGAGAATTTTGTGGACTATGTGAAACGATGGAGAAATAAGGCCGCTTTGCTCAAGAAAAGGCCTGACGAATCTGATCAGATAAGGATGATCGTGAGAGACGCCTTGCCCAATCTCCGTGAAAGGATGTCTCACACCCTTACAAGGGATTTCAAAGATCTTCTCTAAGCTGGTCTACAAATTGAAGAGTGGGAAAGAGAGAAGAATCGCTTTTTGGCAAGAAGAAATGAGAAAGAGAATTATCAGCCTAGCAATCAGAGCAAGCAAAAAGAAGTTGATGTTAATGCAATAGGTTAAGGAAATAAAAGACAATTCTCATAATTGGGGAAACCTCTATCTTGGGTTTTTAGTAAGCTGCAAAAGAAAGGCTTGTTGCAACCGTTAGCTCCTCGACCACTACATAATCCACTGCCACCAAACTTTAATGCCGAGACCTTCTGTCAATTTCATCAAATGCAAGGGCATGAAATAGATAAATGTGCTTGACTAAGGCATGAGATCCAAGATTTGATTGATAGCGGTAAGCTACCCGAGCCGGATAAGCCCAATACCAAGAACAACTCTTTGCCTAAATTTGGAAGAATGCCACCACCAACAACCTTCATGGTGGGAAAAGAATTGGAAAAAGATTTTGTTTTATCATCCTTTCAAGATGGAAATATTGAAGATGTGAAAGGGAAAGTAGCTTAAACTCAACGAACCTTCCTTAGCTTGAATGTTGCTTTTTGATTTTACTTTCTTTAATATTTAATTTGAACAATTGTGTTTTTCAAATTTAAATTTGTTTGAATAAATTACTTTCATAAAAAATTTTGTTGGTCTTTGTTCATTTTGGTGGTCAACCAATGAGGAATCTAGCTTGATGATTCATGAATTAATATATTTATGCATCATGACTCGAATGACTTTACTAGGTGAGGGAATTGCTCTATAGCATTGAGTTGTGTATGCTTACTTAGAGAGGGCTCCTTCATAATTACCTTTGTTTAGGTTCTAGTCAGTCTTAGAACAAGCTTTGACAAACTTTCAAGGCAAAATTGAACTCTGCTTATCTAAGAGAGAAATGATCTAGGCATTGTTTGGTTAGCCAACAACTAGTATCCACCCTATTAAATATCAATCCCTAGTTGTCTGTTTGAGCCTTCATAAAATGTTAGCTTTCTTTTCATTGGTTTACAAACCCCAACAACCTACCCTGAGCTGTTGTGATACTTTTGACAAGTCTTATGATCACTAAGGTGAAGAGGCAAGAAGATCAAAGAAAGAAATGAATAGTAAAGACCATGAAGATAGTTGAAGTTCTCAAGACCATAAGGGTAGTTAGTGTTTTCAAGACCATAAGGGTAGTTAAAGTTTTCAAGACCATAAGGGTAGTTAAAGTTCACTTAATATCTCCAATATATCAAGACAACATTAGAGTAACAAATGATTTATCCCTGTTAAAGAAGATTTATGCTACTCCACTCATCCATTATTAGAAGCCCAAGTCGATACAAACAAGGCAACTCTTTTAGAGCTAGAACAAAAAAAAAAGAGAGAGAGAGAAAGAAGAAAAGAAAAGAAGAAGAAAAAAACAAAAAGGGACAAAAGCAAAGCAAAAAAAAAAGATAAAACCTAAAAAGGCGGTTTAAAAAGCCAACTGAGTTCTCTTTTACCTAAGACAACAAAAGGCTTCCATTTGATTTACAAGGATGGATTGACTTGAATTGGTCCAACCCAACCAAAGATTCAATCAAAATTGGATAAAAAAGGAGGAAGACCATCCAATTCTTGAAAGTTTTGTACTTGACAATCCTACAAGGAAGAAGGACAAAATGATAAAATGCTCAAAGAAAGGGAAGAGTAAGAAAAATAAAAAGAAAGAAAAGGGAGAAGAAGAAAGAAATGAATTTGGGTACCAAACTTTATGCAAGGGCAAAGACTGTTCCAATCGAGATCTAGATTAATGCCAAGAAGATAGAAGGAATTTTGAGTCTAGCAAGATTGCCTCCAAGCTACCTAAAGTTTAAATAAGAAGTTTGTAGTGTGAAGGTTTGTCCATTGTGTCACATCGGCTCCAACTTACAAATGACCTTCACTTAAACCCATGTCGCTTATAGACCCCATTTCAAGCCTATTAAAGACCTGTTGATCTCTCTTGGTAGGTAGAGTCTATTAGTGGAGATAGTTTGGATAAGCATGCATATGAGATAGACAATATTTAAACTCAATGAGACCTTTGGCCAAGTAATGCGTATGTGCCTATCTGAAGTGCAACAATTCTTGCTTAAATAGAAATGATTCCCGAGTTTAGTATGGTAACTAGTGTTGTCATGTTATAGATATGTTAATTTGGAAAATCAAGTCCTGAGGTACATTGACATTGATTTGGCAAAGCCAACATTTGATTTCAAAATCAAAATTCAAAAAGTAAAAAATGTTTTTGTCACACAAAGCCTTCAAGTTAAGAGAAACTTGTTGCATCATCAAAACTCGAAGGACACATTGGGCAAAGGAAATGATTATTGGCAAGGTCATGAAGGAGCTACCAACTGACATGCTGAAACATAGTTTGAAATGGATGTATCCCTGACTCTGCAACTTGGGGTCTCCACCACCCATATTTTTAACATCTCGAAGATAAAAGCCATAAATGTGAAGCATCCTGTAATTCCAGTGCAAGAACTGAATGGGCATTTAAAAGAAATCCGTGAGAGCATTTCAGTTGATAATCTCAGTCTGTAGGTCAATGGAACATCATAAGTGTTATTCATGCATATCATGCATACATGAGCATATCACATTGCATTTTCTTTTCTTGTATTGTCTATTCTTTATCAAAGTGAACAGTAAACACCCTGTGAAGTAAACAATCAAAAGAAGATATCAAATCAGGGGGGCATGCGAAGCCCATTGCTTGAGAAAGTTCCAGTAATCTTGCAAAGAGAAGAAATACGTGCTTGTGCGAAGAGCTAGATAACAAAAACATCAATCAAAGCTTGCGTGGAAAAAATCTTTGGTTTAAGCCCACACAGGGGGCAAAGTTTCTCCTTTCCAATTTTTTGATTTTATATACCAAACATTTTCAAACTCACTTGTATTTTGCCACGCTATGGGCAAGGAGAAGATATGAGGGCCAACTAAAAATAGTTGATTTTTTACGAAAGGAAGAACAAAAGAATGGAACAGCAAGTTAAACCAAAATCCTCAACTAATAAAAGGTCAATCAAATCAAATTCAAGTCTCGAGTCAAAGTACCCAGTCACGGGTTTGAGTACCCAAATCCAAATCCAGTTAGGATCAAGTATCCAAATCCAGTTAGGATTGAGTATCCCAATCTAGTTTAGGATCGAGTATCCGAATCTAGTTTAGAATCGAGTATCCAAATCCAGTTACGATTGAGTATCCAAATCCAATTTAGGATTGAGTATCCAAATCCAGTTAGGATCGAGTATCCAAATCCAGTTAGGATCGAGTATCCCAATCTAAATTATGATCGAGTATCCAAATCCAGTTAGGATCGAGTATCCCAATCTAAATTATGATCGAGTATCCAAATCCAGTTAGGATCGAGTATCCAAATCCAGTTAGGATCGAGAATCCCAACCCAATTTAGGATCGAGTATCCAAATCCAGTTAGGATCGAGTATCCAAATCCAGTTAGAATCGAGTATCCCAATCCAAATTAGGATCGAGTGTCAAAATCCAGTTAGGATCGAGTATCCAAATCTAGTTTAGGATCGAGTATCCGAATCCAGTTAGGATCGAGTATCCAAGTCTAGTTTAGGATCGAGTATCCAAATCTCTCGGGTTCAGAACGCAAATTTTTTTTATATCTAGAACCTAAAATCTCTTCTAAGTCTAGAACTTAGCTCGGGTCCAAAACCCAAATTATACTTAGGTCCAGAACCTAGAATCTCTTTTAAGTCCAAAACTTAGTTCGGATCCAGAATCCAAAATTACCCTTAAGCCCTTAACCTAAAATTATCCTTGAATCCAAAATTTGAACCGGGTCCAAAAACCCAAATCCTCAACCATCTCAAAAATTAAGTCTTATTGCTTTTTACTCTATTTTACTAAAGTCTCAAATCGTTCAAGCAGGGGGCAAACTGTAGACCCTTAATTTTTGACCCAGTCCTGTCCAATATATTTTAATTAGTCCAAAATAATTCTTGTGTTATCTTAATTAAATAATATTTATTTTAGTATTTAGTTTTTATAATTAAAAAAATAAAAAATAATAATAATAAATAAAAAAATAAAAATAAAATCAGTGACCGAAAAATCAGCGACGAAAAAATTTATCGCCGAAAAATAATGTTGGAACGAAATGGCCGTGGGCCATTTCACCCGCAGCCCGCCAGCGCGTGCCAACACCAATTTTCGCTAGCCAGTCCTCGTAGGCAGCCACAACCGTTTTTTCGCCAGCAAAATTTTTCCGCAGCAGTTTTTTTTCGCCAGCAAAATTTTTTCGACGCAATTTTTTTTGAAACCAAATTCTATTTGACTTTGGTTTCCTTTTCTTAATTAATGTTAGTTGCCATAAACAAGTTGAATTAGTCATCTAAATTTCCTATAAATAACACTAAAAACAACACAGAAAAAGGGGAGGATAATCAAGGGGAGGAACAACTGAAAAACTTTGGAGATCGGACTTTAAAACTTTTTGGCAGTAAAAACAATCGAACTTTTTAGAGAAGAATAAGCAAACAAGCAATCAATCCATCAAAGGCAGCCATCTTGTCTTTGTTCTTGTTCATCCAAGAAGTAATTTTCGGTGGAACCAACAAACGAAGGTTTGAATATCTAATCTCTTTTCTTACAGTAGCTTCAATCATTCAATTGTTTCTTTTGATTTTAAAAACCTTAATTCGTTTCTTTGTTTTCCAAAAATCTTAAAACTGTTTTTCTGTTTCTTCTAAAACCTAAGAACCCTAATCTATTTATTCAAAATCATAAAACCCTAATCTAGTGTCCAACTTTTCAAAACCTTAAATCATTTTATTAATTTACCAAAACCCTAATCTGCTTTCCAATTTTCCAAAACCTTAAAACTCTAAATTTAATCCTTTTGTTTCCAAAAACCCTAAAAAATATATTTTCTGTTTCTATAAACCTTAAATCATTTTGTTTATTTCTAAAAGCTTTTAAAAACTCTAAACTGGTTTTCTTCTAATTCTTTTCCAAAATTCCAAATGTTTTGTTAAATATCCAAAATAAAAACTCACCTTACAGCTTCTAAAAATCACATAAAGCTTTATAAAACTATAAATTATTTTTTTCAAATTCTAAAATCAAATACATTCTTCGAAACACTAAAAATCCTAATTCAACTTAAAAAGCAAGACAGTAATCCCAAACTAGCTAACCCTAGTTTCCTCAAACCCTAGTTTTCCTAAACCCTAATCCTTAAAATCTTATAAACCTAAATATTAAAATTCAACACAGTAAGCCTAAAAACAACAATCCAGTAGCTAATAATCATAAACCTAATGTTTTAAAGTATCCAAACCCTAATTTCATGATTTTACCACTCAAACTCTAATTTGGTTAATCAAAGGACCTTATCAATCTCTTAAATTATAAAACCTTAATCCATTTCAATTCCCTTAAAACTTACAGTAGCCTAAAGCAATAAATTCCAAAATCCTAAATATTAATTAAAGAACTTTAAATGAGAAACAGTTTATTTTTAGATTTAATTATGTAGTTTATTATATGTTTTGATTTATTTAAGTTCAATGCTTGGTTTATTTAAATTATTATGGATGAATGTTTATATTTTGATTGATGTTTAATATCGTTGATGAATGATTTATTTATAATGAGTGGTTATTTACTTTTATCAATTTATTTTGATTTCCAAATGTTGTAAGAGGTATGTTTCCACTTTATGGGTACCTCATTAATTAAGTTCTATGTAATTTAAATTGCTTTTATATTTTAGACCAATGTAAAGGACGTGTTTCTATTGTTTGGTGGGTGTCCTATTAGTTTAGACATGGATGATGTAAGGGCATGTTTTCATCTTCGGATGGGTGTCCATTTATTTGTTTTGCTTGGACATTGCTTTGATTTCAATATAACGATGCTTTATTTCAATTGTTGCATGTAATATGGATAATATTATTATATTTAAGAATTTTATAGTATTAAGACCTATAAAGGAGGCCAGTTTCAATGAACCGGGTGTTGTGGGGGTGTTGGGCCATTTCTCACCTTCCCCACATGCACTCAACTTTTCGAACCCATTAGGGGGTTGGGGATTCCTTAGGAATCGAGTCATCCACCCCTTTCTTTTTTCCGTCCTGTCCGGGTGGCGACTCCATTTTCTCCGGACTTAGGTCCGTGTTCTCTAAGGCCTCGAGCCTAAACAGTGCCGAAGTCGTAAGAACCATTCCGCAGGGAGTGGGGGCGAAAATCGCCGCTCACACCAACATCTTACTTGTGCATATAATATTTGGAAAACTCTTGATAACTATCATAAGGGCACCACTCAAGTGAGGTTCACCAAGAAGCAAATATTTACTCATGAGTATGAATGTAACATCCTTATACCCTATATACATACAATACATATACCCAGCATATGTAAAATATGCATATATGGTACAAAAATATCATAGACCGGTTAATAAAAATTTTTCACTTTTCAAATTTAAAATCCTAAATACTTTAATTTGTATATTTAATAACAAATAAAATACGAATATAAATCATGGGGTGCTAAAATAAGCATTTCTCTTAAAAATTTCTGGAAAAAATTTACCAGAATTTTGTCTAAAATTTGGAAATTCCCAAATTCAACAAACAACACAACATGCACAAGATAACACTCCCAAACATTACACAAAAATACATTTCATCCATTCTCCTCAATTTCTCCAAATTTCCTAAAACATTTATACACATCCATATATCTACACATTAAAATATTCTTTTTAATTTATTATACATATTCATCAAAAACATATTATAATATACATAATATCACAAAATACGATAATATAAATTGTATACATGCTGCTGATAGTATTTCTGATCTTGACGCCGTAAAATCAACTCTACTAGCAAACTCTCAAATCTAGACCTGAACTGGTCTAGAAGAATTCTCCGGCTCAGCCAGATCTACCCTAGCATCTGCGTGATGAATTTCAATCGCGCTAAGCTAAAATCCTAGCAGTACAAACTTTGATAGAAATAAAGCTCAAATGCAATGCAAATGCACAATGCATATGGATATCATATCTCATATTATTTCATTATAACATATCCTTTGATTATTTCATAATTCACAATTCACACACAAGCAAACACAAGCATGGGCCCAAATGATCTAATATGCTATTCAAATTCCAAAGTTACTATTTTGGTCCATATTGACACCTAGTGTCAAACCCGAAGGCAAGTGATGCCCAGCGTTTAGCCCGAAGGCAAATCATAGTGATGCCCAACATCTAGCTTGAAGACAAGTGACATCCAACGTCTAGCCCGAAGGCTAATCATAGTGATGCCCAACATCTAGCCCGAAGGCAAATAGTGAAAATAAAGAGAAATATCATGTAATGTGTAATGTGGTTGATAGTATAGATATTGGATATGAAATAAAGAGAAATGATTAAGAAAGTGAAAATATATATATGAAGAGTATGGTAGTATATGGAAAATGTGAGAGAGAAGTCACATTGGAAATGTGACTAATAATTATGTAAAAAAATGATGAATGAGGATAATTTATTTATTATATAAGAATGAGAAATGATAATATTCCATTAAATGTGATAAATGTTCAATTTATATATATAAAAAGCTGAGTATAATTGTGTGATTGCGTGTCTACACATATATGATATGTGTGGTGAATTATCCAATACGGACACTAATATGATTTGTAAGAAAATATAGAAAGTAAGTCGCATTATGAATGTGACTTATGGATATGTATGTGGATGATTTAAAAATATGAAAAATATTTAAAATGTGAAATAATATGAATTTGTGAGATGAAGGTAATCATGATAAGGTTGATCACCTGAAAATTGTGACAATGTGATGTAATGTGAAAGTAATCAAGTATTGAGTTGGTTACTTAAAGATGTGAAAAAGTATTATTGAAGTATTATGGTATGTTTGTAACCCTATATAATTATTTATTTTATTTAAGAAGGAGAAATTAATAAAAAAAATTATTGAATAAGTTGAGATATAATTGGAAATTATTAGTAAATGGATTTTAAAATTGAAAAAGGAGTTTTTGTTAAATAATTGTATAAAATTAGTATATAAATATATGAGTTGTTGATGATAAGGTTAATGGATCATGTGTTTAGGCTAATAAAAACAAGTGGATAAGGGTAACTTGTCTTAAAATAGAATTGATACGCGTTAACTCTTCATGTAGTAAGAGTTTAAAGAACTAATATGCGATTTTGAAATGCCACGGGTGTGTGACCATTGAGACATGGTCGTAGTTTTGAGATAAGAGCTGTTTGAGAAAGAATTATAAAGAAGGCGGTGTTTATTTGTAATCCACAGACGTGGACTTAAGATGATACAACAGTGAAATATATTTAGTGAAATTGATATTTTTGTTTCATGAGATACAAGCAAGATTTGTGGCTGGTATAGTTGGACTCATAACCTTATGTAGAAATTTATTTATGACCATAGATAGTGTGAAAACAGAAGAGAATTGTGAAAATATGATGAGCTATAAATGATGTGTAAGGAAAGTGATTTTTGTAAATTAGGTAACTATAAGAAATGTGAGAAAATGATAAATGAAAGGAATTATGAAATGTGAGTAAGTGTTGTTAACCAAATGATCTCAATTTTGATCCTTGACAACTCAAATTGAATATCTTATTTAATATGTGTTTAAAGAACCTTGTTGTAGGATTACGTTGTTTCAAATAAGTTGAACAGAGCACATTTAGCGGTCACACAGACCATGGAGACGACCGCCCCATTGAATTGAAGGATGAAATCATATCATAGTAGGGTTCGTGGTCAGAAACACGACCTCAGTCGTGACCGCACATCAACATGAGCGACCGTCCAAAAATAATGACGGCCGCAATAGGAGAAACCCAAATCATCCAAATTCTAGTAAGGTTTACAGTGACAAGATCGGTGAAGAATACGGTCTCGCTTACTGTTGTAGTGACCGCCTTTCAGACTCCGAGATCGCTCTGCTGATTCAAGAGAAAACTACTCAAACTGACAGTAGTGTTCACGTCCTCAGGTGCGTCTAGAAGTTAGATGCGAGTCTCTCAATTCGACTGCTAACTGGCACCTAGGGCAACCGTGAAATTCATATTTAGGCGGAATTTTATTTTCCCCAGTGAAAGAATGCCACGTGTGATGACCGCTATAAACCCACTTCTGCATTAAAAAAGGGCGACCGCACCTAGCTTATGCGCTACCGTCCCGACAACCACAACATGGGCAAGATTCCAATAGCAGAGCACTTAAATATGATCGTTGAAGAAAATTTGAATGCAGGGACCGTCCCTTATCTAAGGGCGACCGCATAAGACATTAACGCGACCGTCCTAGTTTCAAGGACGACCGCTAATTGCTTCGAACAGTCTATTAACACAAGGTCTAAATTGCCAAGACTTATTTCTCACTATCTATAACGGCTACTTAGACCACATTGGCTATAAATACATTATTATTCTATAAAGAAAAAAAGAGATTCTGAATTTGATAGCCAAGTAACATATTTTCTTTTATTACTATAACTAACATTTGAATTGTTATTAATGTTAGGTGTAAGCATTAAAAACACCATTGTAAAAGTTTGAGTGTGAGCTTGGAAACACTTAGGTTGTGAGAGTGAGCCTGGGTAAAACTCTTGTAAGTGTTTTAAGTGTTAGCCTTAGTAAAACACTTGTCAAGTTAGGTGTGAACTTGTAAAAACACCAAAGTTGGAAGTGAGCTTGTAAAACTTCAAAGTTAGTGGAACCTTAACAAGTTGTTAAGGAAGTGGATGTAGGATTGGAGAAAATCCAAACCACTATAAATCTTTTGTGTTATTTCTTATACTCACTACTCAACCATTTCTCTCTTCTACATTTCTTGTTTGTTGAGTTTTTAATTTGCCATCATTTCTCAAGAAAACCAATTCACCCCCCCTCTTGGTTGCCATCTTGGGACAACAATTGGTATCAGAGCAAGAAATTTCTTAAACTTAATTGTGAAATTTGATCCGCTATGGCAACTTCTTCTTCATCAAACTCAACCTCTCATGGATATCTTAGCACTATCCTTAGACCCTATTTTGATGGAATGGATTATTCCTATTGGAAACACAAAATGTATTTATTTCTAGATAGTGAAGGGATTGAGCTATGGGATTTTATAGAAAGTGAGTAGAAACCTCCTACTCATGAAGTTAATGGTGTTCAAGTTCCTCTTCCCAAAGCACAATGGTCAACTATCAATGTTAAAGATCGATTCAAGAACAATAGAGCCACTTCTATCTTGATGAACTCCATCTCAAGAGAAGAAGGTGGAAGAGTTCAACACTTAACTTGTGCACATTGCATTTGGAAGACACTTGAAAACTATCATGAAGGTATGACTCAAGTGAGATTCACTAAGAAACAAATGCATGTTCATGAGTATGAGGTATTAAAGATGAAACCAAATGAAAACATCACCGACATGACAAATCGCTTGCTTGCTATTGTTAATGAGCTAAAGAAGTATGGCAAGATATATGATCAAGGTGATGTAAACAGTAAAATCTTGAGAGCCCTAAGAGCTAGAAGAACTTTGAATCAAAAGTATCATCCATCGAAGAAGCTCATGATCTTAGCACATTGAGAACCAACGAGCTTGTGGGAAAACTACTCACATTTGAGCTACACAGTGAAAAAGAAGAAGATCAAGGTGAGAAAGAAAAAGAGAAAACCAATTGCTCTCAAAGCAATCAAAGAAGTTGAGAGCTCAAGCAACGAAGGTACTGATGATGAAGATGAAATGGCAATGTTCTCAAAAAGAATAAGTGAATGGAAAAGAAAAGAAAAGATTACAAGCTAACAAAGGTACACATCCTAAATCCTCCTTCAAAGATAAAGAAAAGAAAAATGAGGTAAAGTGTTATGAATGTAGTAAATTTGGCCACATCAAATCGGATTGCTTCAAAGTAAAGAATAAAAGGAAATGGGATAAAGAAAAGAAAAAGTCTCTCAAAGCCACATGGGATGACTCTTCTTCAAGTGAAGAGGAAGAAGAAGAAGAAGAAGGAATTGCAAACCTATGTCTCATGGCTATTGAAGATGACTCCAATGAGGTAAGTACTCAATCCTTGAATCTAATAGCACATGATGATATTGATGACCTAGATGATATGATTTGATTGAGCACATGAACTTTAAAATAGAAAAATATTTTTCTAAGATGATGCTCTATAAGGAAAAGAGTTCTAAGTTATAAAATGATTTTATATGCTTAAAGAACTCTACCCTAGAATTAAAAACCTTAAATGAACACTTGATGAATTCAATAAGAAAGTTAAATAAAAACTCACATGATTTAGAAAAAGTTATCAAAGAGAATGAAATTCTGAAGCATGAACTAAAAGAACTAAAAGAATCAATCTCAAGATTTCATAGAGGAAAAGAAGCCTTAGACACATTAATTGGTAACCAAAGATCACCATCCTTAAAATATGGATTAGGATTCAATGGCTCAACCAATATTGCACCTAGCACACCAACATTTGTAAAAGCCTCTACAACTAGAATCTCTAATGTTGATGTTGTAAAGAACAAACCAAGTCTAAGAATTCCAAAAAGGCTACTCATGGCTCACTAGGAAATAGAGCTAAGTTCTCAAAGAGTAATCATGCATTCATATATACTAAACATGCACAAAAGCAATCACATACTTGTAGTTGTATGCATAATACATGGAATATGAATAGGAAAGTGCAAAAATATAAAGCATTGTGGCAATGTACATATTGCATGAAATTTGGACATAAAAGCATTTTTTGTCATATTAGAAAGGCTCATCTCAAGTTAGAAGATGCCTCTATTGCTAACCATCAAGGACCCAACTTCATTTGGGTACCTAAGAAAAGATAACTACTATTGTCTTGTAGGTATGCCTAAAATATGCTATCAACGAAAGCACATAGCTTGTGGATAGTGGGTGCTCAAGGCATATGATCGGGAATGCAAGCTCTTTACAAGTATTACATACAAACTTGGAGGTAATGTAACTTTTGAAAATGATGCTAAAGATAAAATTATTAGTGTTGTCTCCATTGGAATACTTGGTAAAGACTTGATAGAAGATGTATGGCTTGTTGATGGTTTGAAACATAATTTGCTAAGTGTCAGTCAATTATGTGATAGAAAATACATTGTAAATTTTGATTCCAAAGGATGCAAGATCACTAATTCAAATGGTGTTATTATATTTTAGGGAACTAGAATAAGCAACACTTAAAAAATTGACATTCATTCCAATAATACATTTAAATGTTTAATCTCTACTAATAATGATGCATGGTTATGGCATAGAAGACTAGGACATGCAAGTATGGATCAATTAAAATGCATTTATAATGAAAACCTAGTTGATGGTCTCCCTAAAATAAAATATGACAAAGATATAACTTGTGAACCTTGTCAACTTGGTAAGCAACATAAGAGCTCGTTTAAATCAAAGAATGTTGTAAGTACCTCTAGACCTTTAGAACTCATTCATTTAGATTTGTTTGGACCAAATAGAGTTGCAAGTCTAGGTGGCAAGTCATATGTATTTGTTCTTGTTGATGACTACTCTAGATTCACATGGGTTAATTTCTTAGCCCAAAAGAATGAAGCTTTTAATTACTTCAAAACATTTGCAAAAAGGGTTCAAAATGAAAAAGGATATGTGATCACATCTATTAGAAGTGATCATGGCAAAGAATTTGAAAATGAAAATTTTGAAAACTTTTGTAATGAACTTGGCATTTTACAAAATTTTTTAGCTCCTAGAACTCCACAACAAAATGGTGTGGTTGAAAGGAAAAATAGAACCTTGGTTGAAATAGCTAGAACAATGCTCAATGAATATGAATTACCATCTTATTTTTGGGCAGAAGCCGTTAATACCGCTTGTTACATCGCAAATCGTGTTTACAAAAGGCCTTTAATTAATAAAACTTCTTATGAGCTATGAAATGGAAGAATTCCTAGAATTGCGTATTTTAGAGTATTTGGATACAAATGCTTTATATTGAACACCAAGGAAAATCTTGAAAAATTTTCATCCAAATTGGATGAAGGCATATTCTTAGGATACTCCTTATCTAGCAAAGCATATAGAGTATTTAATAAGAAAGCTCTAGTTGTTGAAGAATCAATGCATGTTTTATTTGATGAATCATCTAAACTTGATCAAAGGAAAGGTAGTACTTCTAATGACATTGCAGGTACTCTTGAACCTTAAGAAACTATTGATGCTCTAAGGATCAATCAGAATGAACTTAAAGAAAAGACTCAAGATCTACCTAAGGATTGGAAATACAAGAAAGATCATCCAAAGGAACTCATCATTGGTGAAACATCTAAGGGAGTAATTACTAGATCTAAAATTAATCATATAGATGTTAATTTTGCTTTTGTTTCTCAAATTGAGCCAAAGACCATTGAGGAGGCTCTAAATGATGAAAGTTGGATGATTGCAATGCAAGAACTTAATCAATTTGAAAGAAATAATGCATGGGAACTCACTCCTAGACCTAAAGATCATTCAATCATAGGATGCAAATGGGTATATAGAAATAAGCTTGATGAAAATGGTCACATCACTAGGAATAAAGCAAGATTGGTAGCCAAAGGCTATAATCAAGAAGAAGGCATTGACTATGAAGAAACATTTACCCCTGTAGCTAGATTAGAAGCTATTAGAATTTTACTTGCTTTTGTATGTCACATGAATTTTAAACTCTTTCAAATGGATGTTAAAAGTGCATTTCTAAATGGATTTATAAACGAAGAAGTTTATGTAGAACAACCTCCTGGTTTTGAAACCTATAATTTTCCAAATCATGTTTTCAAACTCACCAAAGCTTTATATGGATTGAAACAAGTACCAAGAGCATTGTATGATAGACTTAGTGCATATTTACTTGAAAATGGTTTTTCAAAAGGAAAAGTGGAAACAACTCTTTTTGTTAAAAAAGGACAAACATAACATTTTAATTGTACAAATTTATATGGATGACATAATATTTGGAGCTACTAATGAAACCTTGTGCAAAGAATTTGCTTGTTGTATGCTTAGGAAATTTGAAATGAGCATGATGGGTGAACTCAAGTTCTTCCTTGGACTGCAAATCAAGCAATGCAAAGATGGAATCTTCATTAACCAATCCAAATATACAAAGGAACTCATCAAGAAATTTGGAATGGATGGCTGCAAGACTAGCAAGACTCCTATGAGTACATCCTTGAAATTGGGTAAAGATGAAAATGGTAAAGCAGTAGATGAAAAGAAATATCGAGGTATTATCTGATCACTACTTTACTTAACCGCTTCTAGACCTGATATAATGTATAGTGTATGTCTTTGTGCTAGATTTCAAACTTGTCCTAAAGAATCACACTTGAATGCTACTAAGAGAATTTTGAAATACTTAAATGGTACATTGCATTTAGGTCTTTGGTATCCTAGAAACACATCATTTCATATCTTAGGTTTTTCGGATGCGGATTATGCTGGTAGTATCTTGGATAGAAAAAGCACTACAGGAGCATGTCACTTTCTTGGCAATTGTCTAGTTTCTTGGCATAGTAAGAAACAAGTATCGGTAGCCTTGTCTATGGCGGAAGTAGAATATGTTGCAGCATGTTTTTGTTGCACACAAGTGTTATGGATGAAGCAACAATTGCTTGACTATGGTAAAGTGTTTAATAATATTTCCATTAAATGTGATAACACTAGTGCTATAAACTTGTCCAAAAATCCCATCTAACACTCTAGATCTAAACATATTGACATTAGACATCATTTTCTGAGGGATAATGTACAAAACCAAAATATTGTTTTAGAGTTCATAGATACACATAATCAACTTGCTGATATCTTTACAAAACCTTTGAATGAAGATAGGCTTAACTTCATTAAGCATAATTTAGGTATGATTGATGGAACTTCCATGAATGATTAAAAGATTGCCTATTAACAAAAAATTTCATAAACATCTCAAGGCATCAACTTTGGTCACTTTGCTTAAAACTATAAAAATCCATCATTTTTTTCCCCTTTCATTTTTGAGATACTCGCGGTTGTTCCAATACTTCTTGCGGTCGCAATCTTTCCAGACAAATTCATCTGTATTGACCCTTCAGCGAGAGATCGGGAAACACTATGAGAGATCGCAATAATTTAAATAGTTTTGACCTTTACAGACATTCTCTACACTCGCGAGCGCGCAACTTATTCTAACGGTCGCTATAGTATCTTTAGCGATCGCGCCTATACAAATAGGTGACCGCACTCTGTACACTCTGCTCGAAATTTTGTAATCGTTGGCAGTATGACAGGTCTCAATTTTTCAACCTTCAACAGTCATAAACAGCTACTTTCTTAATTTCTTTTATTTAAGACCATCATACATCAGTTACATGGATCTTTTACCACTTATAACATACAAACTTCCCTCCAAATCTCCAAATCCTCTTAAGATCATCTCCTTCTCAAATACTCTTTGTTTTTCTAGTTTTCTTCTACTTCTTCAACTCTCATGGCGGCCAAAAAGAAAATTACTTCTAAAGGGAAAGGGAAAGGAAAGAAAACTCTAGGAATCACCATAAGTGAACCTCTAGATGCTCCTCCATCTCCTCTATAGTCTAGAAGAGGTGAGAAAATTCATAAATCTCACCACCAAACCCCTGAGGAAGATGTGAGATATGCCATGTTGAAAAGAAAGAAATTTGAAGGAACCAAATCTCCATTTGGTGGGATGCTCTCTGCCCTAAACATTAAAGAAGAGAATGAGAGTTTACTTGATGTTCTTTGCTGGAGGAAATTCGTTTTCCCTAATGAGGTAGGTTACTCTAGTTTAAGTAAGGAATTTCTCATGTCCTTTCAAATTGAAAAGAGTGCAAATTCTGCACTAGGATGGTATGGGGTTAGATTTAAGTTATTTGACCAATACCTAGCCTTAACATTAGAGGACTTTGGAAAAATCTGGGACTTTCCTATTGAAGAAGTCACCTCCTACAATGTTTAGCCTTCTCCAACCAAACCCTATCCACCTTTTGGCAAGAAATTTCTGTAGAGACCTCGTTTGAAAAAGAGTCAAAAGCTAGACACATCAAGTCCCTCACCCATTTGATGCTTCATAGGATCATAACCTACACCATTCATCAAAGGGATGATGGTAATGAAAAGATAACTAAGAGAGATCTCATCTTTTTATATGCTTTCACCCACAATATCTGTAATATCCCAAGGTATACCCTAACAGTTTTGGAACTATTGTTGTATTTGGATTTAATGTGTGTGTATTGAAGGGAAAGAGAAAAGAAGTGAAGAGAAGATATGAAGGATAAAAAGTATATATGGTATTTGAAAGATATGGGAAATAAAAATGTAATGTATATGACATATACATATATTCACATATACATCACATATTCATGATGTATAAAATGGTGTAGGAAAATGAGTTGTATATATATATTTGTATAATTAGTTAATAATAATAATAATGATAATGAGGAGAAAGAGAAAAAGATGAAGAAAGTCAAAAGGGATTGTGTGTGGTGGAGATTTAAGTGTATTAATGTTATTATTATTATTATTATTATTATTATTCTTATTCTTATTATTCTTATTATTCCTATTATTCTTATTATTATTATTATTATTATTATTATTATTATATATGGGATAAGAACGAAGAAAAGGAGATTCATTCTTCTTCTTCTTCTTCTTAGTGAACGAGAGAGAGAGAGAAGCTAGAGAGAGAAGGGTGATTTTGCTTTTATTTACACCAAAGATTAAGGATATCAAGAGATTTGCAAGTGGAGTTTGAAGATTTGGCAAGCTATTCATGTAAGTACCTATCTCTTGAGTTGATTTTATTGATTATACATATATATAAGTCTTTATCTTCTTGTCTTGATTTCTTTTGGATTGAGGTTATGTTTGGTATAATTGGTGTGTAAGATGATGATAATAAAAGATTGAAGTATGTAAATGTGTTAAATTGATATTTAAGTGATGATAAGTTGGGTATTGGTGAGGATGATGATGAATTGTTGAGTTAGGGTTTAGTATAAGTGAATTGGTACTTTGAGTAATTGATTATAGTGATGTATATATATTGATTATTATGATGATATAATGGAGTTATATAAATGTTAAAGTGATAGGAAATTGATAAATATTAACAAAGATGATGATTAAGAGGGTTGTGGTGTGAACTTTGAAGGGCTTGGATGAAATTTTGAAGTATTTGGTCTTTAAAGCATTGAAGGACATGGCTAAGTTATGAGAGACACGGCCAAGTTAAGGCAAACTTGGCCGTGTTGGATGGTTTTTGGAGAGACACGGCCACTGTCTTGGCCGTGTCCCTTGACCGTGTTTGCCACTGCCCACTTTGTGTTGAGAGACACGGCCGTGTCCCATGCCCGTGTTTGCTACTGCCAAAATTGTGTTGAGAGACACGGCCACAAGCTTGGCCATGTCCCTCAAGTGTGCTGCCCGTGTCCCTCCAATGTGTTAGGTAATGTTTTTATTCTTTGTTCTTCTTACATTGTTATGATTTTCCAAAGGTAATTGTGTACCTAAACCTAAACCTAAACACACTTAAAACAATAATGATCCAACCAAATGTATATGGAAGATTCTAAATCCATAAATAATGTAAATTGTTGTGTATATATATATATATATCAATGATGATATAGGAAATGTGAAAGATATAATGATCATGGGAAAATTATATGCAATGCCATTGATTATGTATACTTGAGTGATAATGATGCATATGATATTATATGAACAATGTTTTGTGTTATGCATTGTGAACCTTGTAAATTGTAATGTGTTACATGAATAATGTAGTTGTAATGTTATATCAATGATGATATATATATATAATGTATTTTAGGATATGAAGGATATGATGAGGTAATTGAATAATGAAATATTATAGTATGATTTGAGACATGATATGATGTGAAGCCATTGTTATTGGCTATGATGATTCAAATGAGATGTGAAGCCATTGTTATTGGCTATGATGATTTAAATGTGATGTGATGAAGCCATTGTGATTGGCTATGATGATTCAAATGAGATGTGAGCCATTGTTATTGGTTATGATAATTCAATTGAGAATAAAATTGATAAATGAATTGTGTGACTAATGTGTTATTCCATTTTCAGAGTTTGTTGTTGGTGGCATGCCTAATAAGTGTAACAATCTCTTGAAGTTAGGTTGGATTGAATCCTTGAAGCCTAATTGAGATGTTACCACCCTTGAAGCTAGGTTGGGTTGGTTCTTGAAGCCAAGTTGGTTTGATGCTTAGCATGCTTTGCTCCCCTTAAAGCTTGGTTGAACCTAATCCTTGAAGCCTAGTTGGGTCTATGATATTGATAAATGTGATAATAAAACCAAAGCATTTACTCTGAAAATTGAATGGCATATTAGTGTGTTGTTTGGGCCTGAGTCTTTGTTGTCAATATGATATTCAAATGTTGAAATAATTGAATAATGAGATCTATGGATGCCTTTATTGAAAGTGTGATTCATGATTGATGAATTGTGAATAAAATGATGTTATGAAGTATGATTTTGTAATATGTGTATTGATATATTGAAAGTGAATATGGTGTGAGGAGCTTTGTTGAGTATGAGTTTATGAAAATGTGGTATGATGTGTAAAATGGATATGAATGTGGAATTTGTGAGAATTGTTTTCATGAAGGTTTGGATAGGTCATTGAATGGTGTTTTGTTAAAATAATGTATATGTATATGTATATGAGATAGAAAGGGTAAGTATTGTGTTGTGAATGTTCTATGTAAGTACGTATCTATTTATAAGATTAGTGGGAATATATAAAGAATGCATTGAGAAAGGAAAACGTGGTAAGAGAACAATAAAACATAGTGCTAAAAATATGAGGTATGATTCTTTTGTAAGGTATATTTTATTATTTATTTGTACTACTAAACTCTCGAGCTTAGCGCGGATGTGTAATCGCGCAGGTACTTATGCGTTTGATCTGGAAGTCCAGCTGTTATGCCACGAGAAGGGTAAGAGTGTCTCGAGACCAACTAGAAGGTGATGCATACATATATGATTTTAATTATGTTGCATTTTTAATAAGAATAATGATTTTTGTAAATGTGTTTTAAAGTAGTGTAAAATTGTATGAACTCGGATAAAGGTTTTTAAATTGAAATTAGACGTAACATTCTTATACTTTATATACGTATTGTATGTATACTAGGTATATGTATGGTACTTATATGGAGTATCAGGGTGTTACAATTATTTTGGTATCAGAGCTTAGGTTTGAGATTCTCGGCCTTAGTGAAATTAAAAAGAAAATTTTTGAATAATTTAAATAAGAATTAAAAAGAAGAGTTTTGAAATGCAATTGGTAATACATGCATATGCATTCACATCTAGGTTGGTCTCGAACGCGGCATTATATGAATTGTGATGTATTTGAATTACATGAGATAAATGATAGTATGTAAATGAGGTTTCATATGAAAGTAAATTTTAAAATGTTAATAATTGAGAGGTGATTGTGATATAAAGAAATGATATGGAATTTATAAGTAAAAAGTTTGATTATTGATATGTGTATGACATATAAAGAAATGGCTAGAAGAATAAAGTTGGAAAGGAGTTAAAAACAAAATTTAGGTTAAAGTATGTAATCTTTCCTCTATTATTTGAATCTCTTTCTAATAAATTTTATGTTTGGATTTCTAGAAAGAGGAAATATTGTTGGATGGGTAATATGGAAAGTTATAGCATTTAAATGCAAAGAGTATAGTGAAATATTGAATGAGTTGATTGGTATAGATTAAGTGTGATAATTTAAGGTGTGGATACATAAAGTTAAGATTTTGTTTAGAAAGAAAAAGAGACGATGTTGATTAAATAGGAAGACATATGGGTGTTGTTTGTATTGTTATTTTAATGCAAACATGGTGATTTTAATGTTAGAAATATGATATGTTTGAATATCGTGAAAGCTCATGTTAATGGTGGAGATATGTGACATTTAGATTTTTGGAATGAGCTTAATAATTGTGAAACATATATGTTTTGAAGTTGCTTTGTGGTAGATACATATAAGATGTTTTAAAGTTGATATTAAGAGAATGAGATGAATAAATTGAAGTTTAAGTAAATTAGTAAGTTGAGAATTTATGGTTGTAATGGAATGTGGATAAAGATCATTTAGATATTGATAGTTTAATGTATTCAATACATGAGATATATGAAATGAATAGTAGTGCACATGAAAATATTATGAATTGGGGGATGAGATTGATAGTAGGAAAATTTGGTTAGAAATAAAAGAAAAGGGATTGAGTAAATGGAAATGAGTTACTTTAAGTAATTTGGTTGGAAAGGATGAAAATGGATATGAAAGATATGTTAAAGGTATTTAAAAACAAATGTGAGAGAGATATCACATTGGAAATGTGATTAAGCTCTTTGTAAAATAATATTATAAGTAGAGTGTATATATTTATTGAAGTTAATGAATAACTTAAGTTATGTTAAAAGAATGAGAATGATAATAGTCAAAAGAAAGTGATAAATATTAAATTTGTATAAACTATATGTAAAAGAGAAAGTTAATAAATTGCATAATTATGTGTATATATATAAAGAGGATATGCGAAATGAACTTTTCGACATGAATGTAATGATTATATGTAAGAAAGGTGGGAAGTGAATCACATTATAAGTGTGACCTATGAATGTGTATATAATATGTTTATTAAGTTATACCATTGCATGTTTAATGGTATTAGAGATGAGAATGGACTTGGGTAATATTGAACAGTGAAATCGTTATGGCAATAAATAAATGAAGCTATCATAAGATGTTTTGGAACTCAAAGTATTTGTGTGTGGAAATGTTTTATGTATAAGTGTAATAAGAAATTGTAAGGAAAGAATAATGTATTTAAAAATTTTTTTTTGAAGAGATGGATTGGATATGGAGCAATGAATGAAATTTGTGTAGGATTTGTATCTGATGGAAGGTTGGGCGTAGAAAATGTTAAAGATAATATTATTGAACATGAGTTAGGTTAATAATGATCAAATAATCAAAAGCAAACTGTTGGAGATGGAATTAAAAAGGTGTTACTTCTTGGTGTAATAAGAGTTTGGAGAATAAAAATATAATTTTTGTGAGACAATCTAGCATTATAATTGTAAAAGTTGGAAGAAGAACAATATTGATTTACAAACCCTAAGTGTGATTGTTAATATATCATGGTCATATGAGTTGGTTAGTGTGATTAATTGGTTAGTTTTATTATCTTTAGAGTTAGAGCTGAGATGATATAACTGTAGTACAGTTTTGGTGAAATTGATAAATATGTTCCTAGAAACATGGTTAAAAGATATGATTGAAGCATGTCTAGATGATATGATTGAATAATGAGATGTTCAATATAATTAATGATATACGTGTATACTATTTTGATATAATGAGAAACTATGATTATTGGCAATGATATTTAAAATGAATATTACTTGAGACATAGTGCCTAATTGATTAGGAGAAATGAATTGAGAAAAGATAAAGGAACGGACCTATCTGCCTCCTGCGGAACCGTGCAGACCCATTGTGTTGGGCAACCGAACTTGGACTACCGACTTGGTTGGGAGAAAGTTCGTTTATGAAGCTATAGTTGTTGGCTATATAGATAAACTTTGAATGAGTATGAGAAATGATGATATAATTATTGAGATAATGAAATGTATATTTATAAGCATGATTTTTATTGATTGAGTATATGAATCTGAAAAGACTAGAATTTGAATATAAGTTGACCTAATGAAATTAGGGTATATATATGTATATATTGTGAAATTCAATGATAACACTACAAAAAAACACGCTATCTGCGACGGACAGAATCCGTCGCAGATCCGTCGCAGATCCGTCGCAAATCAAGTCTTGCGTCCGATCTGCGACGGATACGATCCGTTAATAAAAAAGGTGTCGCAATTTTCAATTTGCGACAGGCCGTCGCAGATTTCGTCGCAGATTCCGTCACAAATTTCCGTCGCAAATTTGTCACAGATTCCGTCGCAGATTGCCGTCACAGATTCCGTCGCAGATTGTCGTCGCAGTATCTGTCGCAGATTCCGTCATAGATTTCAAATATCCGTCGCAGATTCGTAACAAATCCGTAGTAATTTAATATTGATTTTTATTGGAACTATTTATATTATCAATTAATTTTATGAGAACTTTATAAATACATTTGGAACATTTAAACACAATCTAAAAAAATACTAATTACATTGATAAAAATAATTCTTTTATTAATCTTCAATAGAATAAAATATTTTACAATTTAACTATACAAGTGTTAAGAACACTACTATAAATAATCTATCTTGAAAATAACAATATAGATCTTCAATTATCATTTTCCATTGAATCATGACTTGCATCATCATTATTAACCTGCAAATAATATTAAAAAGAGTAAATGAAAAGAATAATATGATACACGTTTTCTCAACCATTGAAGTGTGTTTAGAGCTTGGATGTATTAGAGAGACAAATTATAGTTTATGTGATTGATCTTTGTGTACATTTGGATGTTCCTTCAAGCTGTCAATGCCCGTAATTTCTCCCGATAGATGGAGATTCTGATGCATTCAGATTATAGTAATGAATGAATCTCATTGCACATTCACAAAAAACAAGAGTTTAATGCCACTAGAAGATTCTTTGTTGTGCTATTATCCCTTTCTAAACAACTAGCAATTGTAATATAACACCCACTGAACCTACCTTCTTTGTCAATGATATGCAACTAGAGAAATAAACTTCATTTAAAATGTAACAATAACCTGAGATATTGTACTTAAAAAATGAATCATGGAGAACCTAAAAAGAAAAATAGACCCATTGTGCTAATAGGATAACAGAAATGGAAGAAAAAATTGCCACATCATCTTAAAACAATTCAAGGAAACTGACAAACCTGATAGTCGATATCCATTTTTCCCATCATTTTAAATCATTCAAGGGTCCCTTTTGCCAAACACATACAAGTCCAAGGCTCCATCACTGTCACAGCCGCTCCCCTGCAAGAACCACATATATACGTATAAGACAAACCTTATGGACTTTATCTTTCCTCACCCTCTTTTCTACATCTCTAATTATGCACAGCACCCATCAGTCATGCATATGTTAAACAATATTTTTACTTCTACAAGGATATTGCTAACCTGCAAAAATTTCCTTTTCTGACACCAATGCCTGGGCACAGGAACAGTATTTCTGTATGATTTCAAGAACACTAGCAACTTTGGATCTGCTGATGTTGCATCCCACACCTGTAAAGATCATAAATGATAAGAATACCAAAAAACACGACGAAGAAATAAATAAACCAAAAACTAAAAAAATAATGAAATAGCAAGATATTCAACATCCATCCTTACCTCAACAACATCAGGCCTTGAGCATATTTGTTTTAGTTCTGCAATCTTCATTCGCCGCAAGAGCTGAAAACAAAAGAAATATTATTTTAGAATCATAACAAAACAATAATAATATGTAATTAGAAGAATTATTCCAAATGTAACAACAACACTAGCATGACAGTTCAGAAAGTTCATATGCCCCTACCTTTTTCTTCTTGTTTGATACAACTTTCTCCTTCTGTTGATTATCTTGTTCTTCCTCTTCTGAGTCAGAGTCTGCCTTTTTCTTTGAGTCGGCATTCTGGGCAGACTCATCTTTTTTATCGCTCTCCTGGTTTAAATACAATAGAACCAAGTTTCAAAAAACTCATTAACAGAATAATCATTATAAGTAACATGTAATGCTTAATTATCAAAGAAAATAACAATCATACCTCAGAACCGGCTTCTTGAAAACTAAATTTCTCAAATATCTTCCTGAATTCCTCATTCATCCCGTCATCCAACTCTGCCTTTTCTGGAACATACTCAACTACAACTTGTTCCGCGACCTATAAGATTGTAAACAACAATTAAAGTAAGGCCAACTTACTTCTCATGAACCAAAACTACCATTTTAGAAAAGAAATGTATAGAATATATAATAAAACATAAAATAGGAATATGTAAGTAGCACATATTATAATTTCATCATATTATAATTTCCAGAATGCTATAAACTCAGCCAAGATCAAGTGACACAAAAAAGAAAGAAAAAATTATACGGCGTTAAACTCAGCCAAATTCAATTTTTATAGCCTAACTTAATTGATAGCTGTTGATAGTAATGTATAATCACTTTTGAAATGCAACAGCAGAAACAAACCAGTCCTTATTCTCATATACAAACTTCTCTTCTTTTTCTTTAGCATCTATTGTAATAGATAATTACATGTATGCTACAACAAGTCCATGATCATATCGATCAAGTTCATCATGATCACATATATAAGCTTTCTGAAGAGGGAAGTTCCCCTAAACTACAGTCTTCGCCTGGATTGATTGGAATGCTGTACAGCTTGTCCGTGTTGGAGTTAAATCTGACACCACCATAACAGAATCTCCTCCTTTTATCACTCCCTTTGTTCTCATAAGTTCGATGGTCTTTAAGATGTTGTTTTCCATGTCATCAGATAGATCAACAAGGATGGGGGTAACTCCCCACCACAAATTCAAAGCCATCTGAGCACTACTGTCACTGGTGAATGCAAATATAGGAGGGTATGGGCAATTCCGAGACAGAAGTGTTGCCATTTCCCCATGTTTTGTATACATAAAGATTGCATCTACACCAAGGTTGTTAGCTGCAGAACAAGCACACCATTGAATAATCAAAAAATTTATGACCTAAGGCTAAAAGCCAATTCAAAATTCTATGTGAAAGCATAATTTAAGCATGGGAATATGATCAAGTAGGGAGAAAATCAACCAATGTCAATTATCGTCATGCAATTGGTCATCATTCATCATTTACTAATCCACCGCCTTCTTTTTCCCATATGGCGCTTATATCTTTATAGAGCTGGAATAGAAACTAGTTCAGATCTATAAGACGGCATTACAACACCATGCTAATCCAACTAAATGCATGCTTAAAAATGATGATTTCTAATCTAAACATGCAGGTTCAAATGAAGATCTAGCTTAGTCAATCATCCAAAGTGTATGTCATGAATACATATTAGGTAGAGCCAGTAGAATACATGATCATTTAGCTTATGCCAAGTTTCTGGATAACTAAGGTACTCAAGAAGAGACCAGCATCAATTAGAGACCATAGTGCATTTGTAGATTTCCTACTAAGGTATTTAAATAATGAAGGGAAGTATATGAAATTAAAATTACCCATCTCAACAGCAGAATTGCATATTTCTTCTGCAATTCGATCATGCAATGACTCTCCCAGTTGGCATTCATGGAGATAACTTTGTCGGTTTTCCTCATGACTCCATAGTTCCATTCGACTTCTGACCATTCGCAACACAGAAAGAGCCTTCTGCCCATATGATCTAATAGCTGACTCACCAGACAACACCAATGCATCGGCATACTGTCGTACTGCTTCAGAAACATCTGCTACCTTATTCCAACAAAGAAGATAATCACTCAAATCAAACGTAATAAGTGCACTTTGTAATATCGTTGTTCTCTAGAAAAAAGAAAAAGTGGCATGAGTAGCAAAAGAAGAAAACAAGGTTCCAGAAAAAGACATCTTAATCCCATGAACCCATGTGAGGGGAAAACCAGTTGACTCCAGAGAAAGTTAAAATGGAGTTATAAAGAGGTCTTGCTACCAAACATTAATTAAACCATTCCTTCTTCTACTCTTTCGTAAGCACATTCAACATCATAAGAACTTGTGATTCCTCATCTGGGGTGGTACTTTTTGTATTTAGCCTTCTAATTGAGCTTTGCTTGCTTTGACTATATATTTTTTAGGAAAATATTTTACATTTCTTTTTATGTAAAATAAAATTTTGCAATGTTGCACTAGATATCTCTCTTTGCACTGGAAAAATAGTGTCTCCTAATCAACAATAAAAATCGCAATTGTAAGATATTTTGTTGTATATTATTACCTCAGCTCGTGTTGGGGTTGGATATTCAACCATTGACTGGAGAAGTTGAGAAGCTATAATCACAGGCTTGTTTAATTGCCTGCAAATATGAGTTATTTCCCGTTGAACTGTTGGAATCTGTTCAAGAGGGATTTCTCAATACCACGCTTTCCCTACAAAATAATAATAATGCTATCAATTTTATGCGATACAGGGTAGCATTTCTTAGACAATAGTGTTGCCAGAATACATTGTACTTCTTTCTTCTTAAAAGAAATTCATACAGTAATAACTTAATGAATCCCACTTACTTGGCTGAATTAGAAGAAAGGTAGTTCTTTAGATGCTCAACTGAATCAGCATCATTTACAAATGACACAGAAATCAAATCAACACCTTCAGAAATTCCAAACTGGATATCATCCCAATCCTACAGGAAAAAAAATGGGTCTGCCTTAGCATGATGCTTTTCCAGTATAATATTTCATACAAAAATTAATACAATTTAAAAATTTTCATTATGATTTTAGAAAACAATCTGCTTGTCCAAAGAGAATGAGAATCAATGACAGAAATTTCAATCATAATGGCCTATAAAACAGTACTTTTGTTACCTGATGTGAGCCTGACAGCCTGTTGTACAATCAATATTCAACATCTAAAGAAACAAAATTCACGATATGGAGAATTCAATGGGTTTGTACTCCACTTGAAGAAAGATTTGTCACAAAATAAGAACTCACAAATTAAGCATCAAAGTAAAGAACATGATTATAGCCTCAAGAGACCAAGAAACAACCAGAATGATAAGCATGTGAAATCAACCTTTGATGATAAAGTAGGCAATCCATAATTCCTCTCCACAAGCATTCCTTCTCTCCAAAAGCTCAATTTGGCTCGAGGCAGGAAGAGACCAGGATTCGTGCACTTACAGCACAAGTCATTCCCAGTCTTCTCAATTACTTCAAAGCTTGCCATTCCACCATCAATGACCAATTCATCACCAACTATAATACCTGCCATCCGTTCAACATGCTTAACTTTTCCATTTTCATTTGAAGACAAATAAAAAAATCCAGAACTCAGTGAGCAATTGCACCATTACCTTCAAAAAATCCTTCATAACTTGCTTGAGCCGTGAATGGAAGAAAACCCTCAAACTTTTCTGCAGTGAACAACCAAACTGAGCCTTCCTGATCACCGAGGAGAAAAAATTCCATCATATGAACTTAATTACTGAGAACCAACATATCATAGTCACGTTTTAGGGAAACGTATTTTCTGTGAAATTAGTAATTTTTTCTTTTAAACAAAAAAAATAATTCATCCAAAACCAGTTTAATCAAAGCACATTGTGATATTTCCTCAGTAAAGCAAATCAAATTCAGCAATTTCCACTACAAAAATATTCGGCATTTGCGACGGAAATCTGCGACGGACATGTTTCCGTCGCAAATTTGCTACGGATCTGCGACGGATTTGCGACGTAACATTTTTCGCAAAAATTCTCGGCGGGAGTAATCCCGCCAACTTTTGCGACGATTATTTGCGACGCACTGATTTTCGTCGCAGATCTGCGACGGATTTGCAACGGATTTGCGATCAATTTCTCAAAATTCCTCTGACTCGTCCTTCCGTTGCAAATCCGTCGCAGATCCGTAGCAAATTTGCGACGGAAAACATGTCCGTCGCAGATCCGTAGCAAATTTGCGACGAAAAACATGTCCGTCGCAGATTTCCGTCGCAAAATTCCGAATATTTTTATAGTGAAATTTGTGACGGCAATAGATGGTAGCAGATCTCCGTTGCAAATTGGTTTTTTTAGTGTTTTCTCTCTCGCGCCAAGTTTCCGCGCCAACTTTTGCGACGATTATTTGCGACGGAATGATTTTCGTGGCAGATCTGCGACGGATTTGCAACGGATTTGCGACCAATTTCTCAAAATTCCTCTGACTTGTCCTTCCGTCGCAAATCTGTCGCAGATCCGTAGCAAATTTGCGACGAAAACATGTCCGTCGCAGATTTCCGTCGCAAATGCCGAATATTTTTGTAGTGTAATTTTCGATAAGTTAATTGTTGGTTTGAATCAAATAAGGTTGAGATGTTAGTATATTGTGTTTAATAGATCGATTGATCTAGAGTTTACTAAAGTTGCAAGTCAATATTGAGATTTAATACGTACAGTGTACTGGGAGTGTAAAAGTTAAATGGTAATGTGTATGATGTAATATTTTGGCTTATGAATGAACATAAATAAATTGAATTATGTCAATTGTACATGGTGAGAAAAATAGAAATGTTGTTTATCTGTTAAGTAAGTTTAAAAGTTTGGTATTAATATTTATATTAAGTGAGAAGCAAGTTAAAGAAAGTAAGGATATTGTTATCCATTAAGGTTTGGTAAATGTTATTTTGAAGGTGATTGTAAGAATGGAATAATCAATGTTAAGATATTAATTAATGACTTTTGAGGTTAAAGTTAAGAGAATATCTATAAAGAGTTAAAGTGATAATCTAACTCTAATACAAAGATAAAATTCATTGGAGATGTAATGAGTTATCTTGATTGCTTTGTTGAGAAAATAATAAGATATAAAGATATATATATCTATACAATGATGAATTATGAAATTCAGAGAAGATGATTATCTTCATATGGAAGTTAAGATGGTGATTTGTCTAAATGGGTTGTTATTATACTGGATAATTTCGAGGACGAAATTATTTAAGGGGGAGAGAATTGTAATATTCCAAGGTATACCCTAACAGTTTTGGAACTATTGTTGTATTTGGATTTAATGTGTGTGTATTGAAGGGAAAGAGAAAAGAAGTGAAGAGAAGATATGAAGGATAAAAAGTATATATGGTATTTGAAAGATATGGGAAATATAAATGTAATGTATATGACATATACATATATTCACATATACATCACATATTCATGATGTATAAAATGGTGTAGGAAAATGAGTTGTATATATATATTTGTATAATTAGTTAATAATAATAATAATGATAATGAGGAGAAAGAGAAAAAGATGAAGAAAGTCAAAAGGGATTGTGTGTGGTGGAGATTTAAGTGTATTAATGTTATTATCATTATTATTATTCTTATTCTCATTCTCATTCTTATTATTATTATTATTATTATTATTATTATTATTATTATTATTATTATATATATGGGATAAGAACGAAGAAAAGGAGATTCATTCTTCTTCTTCTTCTTCTTAGTGAACGAGAGAGAGAGAGAAGCTAGAGAGAGAAGGGTGATTTTGCTTTTATTTACACCAAAGATTAAGGATATCAAGAGATTTGCAAGTGGAGTTTGAAGATTTGGCAAGCTATTCATGTACGTACCTATCTCTTGAGTTGATTTTATTGATTATACATATATATAAGTCTTTATCTTCTTGTCTTGATTTCTTTTGGATTGAGGTTATGTTTGGTATAATTGGTGTGTAAGATGATGATAATAAAAGATTGAAGTATGTAAATGTGTTAAATTGATATTTAAGTGATGATAAGTTGGGTATTGGTGAGGATGATGATGAATTGTTGAGTTAGGGTTTAGTATAAGTGAATTGGTACTTTGAGTAATTGATTATAGTGATGTATATATATTGATTATTATGATGATATAATGGAGTTATATAAATGTTAAAGTGATAGGAAATTGATAAATATTAACAAAGATGATGATTAAGAGGGTTGTGGTGTGAACTTTGAAGGGCTTGGATGAAATTTTGAAGTATTTGGCCTTTAAAGAATTGAAGGACATGGCTAAGTTATGAGAGACACGGCCAAGTTAAGGCAAACTTGGCCGTGTTGGATGGTTTTTGGAGAGACACGGCCACTGTCTTGGCCGTGTCCCTTGACCGTGTTTGCCACTGCCCACTTTGTGTTGAGAGACACGGCCGTGTCCCATGCCCGTGTTTGCTACTGCCAAAATTGTGTTGAGAGACACGGCCACAAGCTTGGCCGTGTCCCTCAAGTGTGCTGCCCGTGTCCCTCCAATGTGTTAGGTAATGTTTTTATTCTTTGTTCTTCTTACATTGTTATGATTTTCCAAAGGTAATTGTGTACCTAAACCTAAACCTAAACACACTTAAAACAATAATGATCCAACCAAATGTATATGGAAGATTCTAAATCCATGAATAATGTAAATTGTTGTGTATATATATATATATATCAATGATGATATAGGAAATGTGAAAGATATAATGATCATGGGAAAATTATATGCAATGCCATTAATTATGTATACTTGAGTGATAATGATGCATATGATATTATATGAACAATGTTTTGTGTTATGCATTGTGAACCTTGTAAATTGTAATGTGTTACATGAATAATGTAGTTGTAATGATATATCAATGATGATATATATATATATAATGTATTTTAGGATATGAAGGATATGATGAGGTAATTGAATAATGAAATATTATAGTATGATTTGAGACATGATATGATGTGAAGCCATTGTTATTGGCTATGATGATTCAAATGAGATGTGAAGCCATTGTTATTGGCTATGATGATTTAAATGTGATGTGATGAAGCCATTGTGATTGGCTATGATGATTCAAATGAGATGTGAGCCATTGTTATTGGTTATGATAATTCAATTGAGAATAAAATTGATAAATGAATTGTGTGACTAATGTGTTATTCCATTTTCAGAGTTTGTTGTTGGTGGCATGCCTAATAAGTGTAACAATCTCTTGAAGTTAGGTTGGATTGAATCCTTGAAGCCTAATTGAGATGTTACCACCCTTGAAGCTAGGTTGGGTTGGTTCTTGAAGCCAAGTTGGGTTGAAGCTTAGCATACTTTGCTCCCCTTGAAGCTTGGTTGAACCTAATCCTTGAAGCCTAGTTGGGTCTATGATATTGATAAATGTGATAATAAAACCAAAGCATTTACTCTGAAAATTGAATGGCATATTAGTGTGTTGTTTGGGCCCGAGTCTGTCTTTGTTGTCAATATGATATTCAAATGTTGAAATAAATGAATAATGAGATCTATGGCTGCCTTTATTGAAAGTGTGATTCATGATTGATGAATTGTGAATAAAATGATGTTATGAAGTATGATTTTGTAATATGTATATTGATATATTGAAAGTGAATATGGTGTGAGGAGCTTTGTTGAGATATGAGTTTATGAAAATGTGGTATGATGTGTAAAATGGATATGAATGTGGAATTTGTGAGAATTGTTTTCATGAAGGTTTGGATAGGTCATTGAATGCTGTTTTGTTAAAATAATGTATATGTATATGTATATGAGATAGAAAGGGTAAGTATTGTGTTGTGAATGTTCTATGTAAGTACGTATCTATTTATAAGATTAGTGGGAATATATGAAGAATGCATTGAGAAAGGAAAACGTGGTAAGAGAACAATAAAACATAGTGCTAAAAATATGAGGTATGATTCTTTTGTAAGGTATATTTTATTATTTATTTGTACTACTAAACTCTCGAGCTTAGCGCGGATGTGTAATCGCGCAGGTACTTATGCGGTTGATCTGGAAGTCCAGCTGTTATGCCACGAGAAGGGTAAGAGTGTCTCGAGACCAACTAGAAGGTGATGCATACATATATGATTTTAATTATGTTGCATTTTTAATAAGAATAATGATTTTTGTAAATGTGTTTTAAAGTAGTGTAAAATTGTATGAACTCGGATAAAGGTTTTTAAATTGAAATTAGACATGACATTCTTATACTTTATATACGTATTGTATATATACTAGGTATATGTATGGTACTTATATGGAGTATCAGGGTGTTACAATATCCAATATCCAAATGAACACAACAAAATTCTTGATTAACACATTGTATCACCATGCAATAACAAGAACTGGAACTTTCTTCTTATCCTCCCAAATAACTCAAATAGCTAGGCACCTGAACTTACTCAATGATCTTAACTTAGCTACTTTGAGAAACCCTTTCAAGCTTGCCTCAAGTGCCCTCAACATTGACTATTTAGAACATGCTGGCTGTGTTAGGAAGATTGAAGGAACATATGTGTACTACTTTGGCAAACAAGGAGTTGTTAATAGATACAAGAAAAGACCAAGGTACACCATTGAGGAAGAAGGAGACTCCTTGAAAGTTGTTGTTGAACTACCTCCCATTGAGGAAGAAGGAGACTCCTTGAAAGTTGTTGTTGAACTACCTCCCAAAACTTCTTCATCTAAACCTAACCAAACCAGCTCTCCTATAAAACTCATTTTGAGAGCCATCAAATCACTCTCCAGGAAACTCTCTCTCTTTAAGAAAAGTGTCTCCAAGAGATTCCATCACTTGAACAAAAGGATTGACCTTATATCTCATATGCATCATGATCTCTATGACATGCAAGGCAAAATGAATTTGCCTCAATGCAATCTTGAGGATTGGGATATAAGTGATCATACAGAGAGTCTCCCTGAAAAAGAAGAATCCATCAGCACTAGCTCTACCAGCAATGTCCCTCTTGATAAGGGAAAAGCTCCTATAGAAAAGAAGAGCTAGATGAGGATGAAGATTCTGATTAGTTTATTTTTTCTGTTTTTGTTTTTGTTTTTTAGTTTTTCTCTCTTATATTGTCTTTGTACTGCTCTCTTAACATTATGTTTATTATGTTTATGTTTATACTCTTACCATTGTCTTTAATATTTCTCTTACATTTTGCATTTTGCCTATGACAAAGGGGGAGAGACTATGTAAATGTTCTTATCCAAAGGAAGAGATATATACAAAGGGAGAGAGATATACAATTGTACAAATGAGAATATTATTTTACTAATGTGCCAAGTTATAAGCTATACACTCCAAAATAAACATGATTCATGCATATATTTAGGGGGAGCTTTGTAGAAATGTATTAACACTCAACACATGAGAAGTTTAAATTGGGGGAGATTGTTAGCTAAGTTAATTTACATTCCTTTCAATTTATATCATCATTCCATTTGATTGTCAAAGTCAAATTGGGGGAGATTGTTAGCCAAATGATCTCAATTTTGATCCTTGACAACTCAAATTGAATGACTTATTTAACATGTGTTTAAAGAACCTTGTTGCAAGATTCGTTTGTTTCAAATAAGTTGAACAGGGCACATTTAGCGGTCGCACAAACCATGGAGATGACCGCCCCAGAAGTTTGATGCGAGTCTCTCAATTCGACCATGAACTGGCACCTAGGGCGACCGTGAAATTCATATTTAAGTATAATTTTATTTTGTCCAGTTAAAGAATGCCATGTGTGATGACCATTATAAACCCACTTCAGCATCCAAAAAGGGCAACCCCACCTAGCTTATGCACGACCATCGTGACAACCACAGTATGGGCAAGATTCCAGCAGCAAAGCACTTAAATACGACTATTGAAGCAAATTTGAATGCAGCGACAGTCCCTTATCCAAGGGCAACTGCGTAAGACATTGACGCGACCGTCATAGTATCAAGGACGACCTCTAACTGCTTTGAACAGTCTATTAATAGAAGGTCTAAACTGCCAAGACTTATTTCTCACTATCTATAATGGCTAGTTAGACCACATTGGCTATAAATACATTATTATTCTATAAAGAAAAAAAGAGATTCTGAATTTGATAGCCAAGCAACATATTTTCTTTTATTACTATAATTAACATTTGAATTGTAATGAATGTTAGGTGTAAGCATTAAAAACACCATTGTAAAAGTTTGAGTATGAGCTTGGAAACACTTAGGCTATGAGAGTGAGCCTGGGTAAAACTCTTGTAAGTGGTTTAGGTGTTAGCCTTAGTAAAACACTTGTCAAGTTAGGTGTGAACTTGTAAAAACACCAAAGTTGGAAGTGAGCTTGTAAAACTTCAAAGTTAGTGGAACCTTAATAAGTTGTTAAGGAAGTGGATGTAGGATTGGAGAAAATCCGAACCATTATAAATCTTGTGTGTTCTTTCTTATACTCACTACTCAACCATTTCTCTCTTTAACATTTCTTATTTGTTGAGTTTTTATGTAATATCCTCATATGTGGCTTAGAAGTTTTGATTATATTGTTGTTGTTGTTGTTGTTGTTGTTATTGTTAAATTGAATTGAATGCATATGATGGGGTAAGAAAGAATTGGGATGAGAATGCTTGTGCATATGTGTTTTGGAGAAAGAATTAGGGTTTAGAGACAAATGTATACGTTGTGTATATGATGATATATATAACATATAAAGTGGTCAAATGAAGAGTCAAGGTGATGGTTAAGTGGAAGAAGATATTTTTGGTTGTTAATGAAATTACATATAAGGACTTATATGAGACAAAGGTTAGTTATATGATTGAGGGTGTTTTAGTAATTGCTTGGATAAGAACACTTGGTGGAGATTAAAAGCAAAATTTGACTTTGTATCTTGATCATTGTCTTCTTTCTTCATGAAGTGGTCGGCTCTCCAAATTGAAAAGAGAAAAAGAAGTGTTCTTGATGATAGAAGCAAGTTGATGAAGCAATCCAAGGTTTTGACAAAGGATTTGTGGAATTTCTTCTTTTCAAGTAAGTATTTTCTTGTTTTCTTTACTTATTTGGAAGTTGTGTTGGAAGTAAAGTTGGGTTTGATGATTTTGTGATTTGGTGGATTTGAGATGTGTTTGGTTGTGTTTTCAAGTGTTAAATTGATTTTAAGTTATGAGTTTAATTGAAGGTTGTTGTTGGAAATGATGGTTGTTGATTTGGATGGATGGAGAAGGATGTTGATTTTAGGGTTTTGAGTTAATATGTGTTTAATTGTGATATTAATGTGTGATGAAGTGGTTCTTGTGATGAATATGTGTTTAGAACATTGATTATGTTTATGTGAAATATGTTATATGATGAATATTGTGTTTGAGTGCAATTGAGAAAGGGTTGGTTTTAGTTAAGGTTTTGTGAATTGGTGACACGGCCAAAATCAATTTTAGGGGAGTGGGCGTGTCCCTTAGGGGAGTGGGCGTGTCAATTATTTGGATTGGCTACTGTCTCTTTTGGTTTTAGTGACACGGGCGTGTCCATCAAAGGTGCTGGGCGTGTCAATTATTTGAATTGGCTACTGCCTCTTTTATTGTTAAAGACACGGGCGTGTTCCTCAACTAGGTTGGGCGTGCCCTACAAGTGAGTTGGGCGTGTCCCACAAATGAATTGAATGTTGTTTGATTTCTTTGTTCTTGTTTGCATAGTTTAGATTCTTCAAAGGTAGTTTGGCCTCTAAACCTAAACATAAACATACTTAAACCAAGGGATGAATTAAAAACACTTGTGAATGGTCCTAAAGCTATGAATCATGTCAATTGTGTTTTGCCCTAATTGCATTGTTGAGAATTAACAATGTTATGTTATGCACTTTGAATGGTAATGTGTTTTATGAGTAATGTGGAATGAAATGTTAATATTTATGAATGATGTCATGTGAGATAAATATACACTTGAATAATGAAGTGTTATATTGTGAAAGGAAATGTGGAGCCATTGTTATTGGCTAAGGTGATTTAATGGAGATAAATGAGGCATGATTGCCTAAATGATAATGAGAATTGAAAATGAAATCTAAATGAATTGTGTGGCTAATGTGTTATTCCATTTTCAGAGTTTGTTGTTGGTGGCATGCCTAATGAGTGTAACAATCTCTTGAAGTTAGGTTGGATTGAATCCTTGAAGCCTAATTGAGATGTTACAACCCTTGAAGCTAGGTTGGGTTAGTTCTTGAAGCCAAGTTGGGTTGATGCTTAGCATGCTTTGCTCCCCTTGAAGCTTGGTTGAACTTAATCCTTGAAGCCTAGTTGGGTATATGATATTGATATTGATAAATGTGATAACAAAACCAAAGCATTAACTCTGAAAATTGAATGGCATATTAGTGTGTCTTGGGCCCATGCTTGTCTTTGCTTAGTGTTGTTCATGAATGATTAAATGATTGACTAATAAAATATATGCAAAGATGTTGAATTCTGATATACATATATGTATGTTAGGTTATGAAATGTAAAAGTATGTTGTTAGCTTTGCATTTATGTTGTTACATGTATGATAAATTAGAATTGGCATTGTATAGCATTTAAGCATGTTTATTGCATGTTTTATCTTACTAAGCCCTTGGCTTAGCGCGATAGTGTTTAATCGCGCAGGTGATAGAACTGATAGAATCGAACCCGAGAGCTCTTCGAGACCGAGTGAGAGTAGACATTGAAGAGTTGATTTTGGAAGCTTAAAGATCAGAGCTGACTTGCCAATCATGTATAAATCTTTTATATTGTGTAAAGTTTTGTTGATAATGTAAATTTGTAAATATTTTATAACTTCCGCTGTGTAATATTTAAATGTATATGTATATCTAATATGTTTTGTTTTATAAGTAAATGATCTATTTTGTTAATAAGATATAATGATATGGATATGGTATCAAGTTTTAAAATGTTTTGAATGTTAAGGAAACCGTAGCATCCCTATGTTTGGTGCACTTATGCTACATTGTTGTGGTTGTAGTGTGTGTGCATTGAATATGGGGGTGTTACATTTTAATTTGCCATCATTTCTCAAGAAAACCAATTCAACCCTCCTCTTGGTTGCCATCTTGGAACAACAAGAGTTATATTGAATGTGTTTGAAAGTGGTATAAAATGAATAAGTTGATGAAAATGACATTTAAAGTGAATGAGACTAGGGAAAATGAATATTATTTGTAATGATGAATTCGAAGAAAATTAAGATTTGAGAATAAATTTGACCCAATAGAATTAGGTCATGAATTGAAAATAGATTGATGAATTTAAAATAGACTAAAGGTTTGTCAGAATAAAATAAGGTTGTGATGATCATATTGTGATAGTTAGATCAATTGATCTAAAATGTAATAAGTTTATAAGTATTTATTGAAATTCAATGTATGTAGTTGCATTAAGAATATGCAAGCTATATGATAATGTGTATCATACAACGTTCTGATATGTATATGCATATGAAAAGAGCTAAGTTATATTAGTTTTAAAAAATTATAAGAGAAAAATGTTAGTTATAGTATAATTGGAATGAATCTTAATAAGAAAATAAGATTTTATTGTTGTATAACGGTGATATTAAATTAATAGGTGGTAATTAAACAGAGATGAAATTTTGAAAATGACTATGATGACAAAATAGTCAGTGTTAAAATATAAGTTATTAACATTTGAACTTAAGGTTATAAAAGTATATTTTTTATGATAATGAAGTGATCAAATATCTTGAGTGCAATAGGTGTGTGGTGTATATATATTAAAGGGATGAACTAATTTTATCTAATGACAATTCGATTGATGATATGATAATCTATTGTGACTGTTTGAGTAAATAGACAGTATAATGATGAGTTATGGAATGATAAAAAGGTAATTGAGAATGAATCTAAGGGGGAGAGTAAAAATTATGTAATTTGATGAAATAATGATTTGATGAGATGATTAATTTAATATGAGATTTTAAGTTTATGTTTTAATTTGGTTGATTTATTACCGTACTGGATAATTTCGAGGATGAAATTATTTAAGGGTGAGGAAATTATCATATCCTTGATTTTGGAGAAATTAAATAAGTACTTGGAGATATAAAAGTTGTATATACTCAATATATATATACACCTAGTATATATATAACATATGCATATGGTATATTAATTGTATATGTTGGATATATATATATATTACATACTTAATATATTTAATACACATATAACGTACATTTGATGTGTATATAAGATACACATTATTTGTGCATATGTGTAATATCCCAAATTATTTTTGAAAATTTTTAATTTTTGAAAATTTGATAAAATATATTATAATTAAATTGAATAAAGTAAATTAATGGTTTTAAATGAAAAATGAAGGAATTTTAAATGAAAAAGTGAAATATATATGTGATATATATGTAAAATATATACAACATATAAAAGTCAACTCTTTTTAAAGAAAAAGTCAAAAGTCAAAGTAAAAAGGATATTTTAGTAATTAAATCTTAAAAATTCAAAATTATTAAATTAATTAAAAAAATAGTTTTTGAATGCAAGAGAAATTTTTGGACTTTTAATTTATTAAAAAAATAATTAAATTATTAATTATTAAATTAAATTTAATAATATATATGTTGAAATTAAAAGATGAAAGGAAATAGAAAATCAAAAGCCATTTTCATCTTCTTCTTCTTCCTCCTTGGCCGAAACCTCCATTCGTGGTGTCTAAGGAATTTTGCTCTTCCATACTCAATTTATTGAAAGATTTAACAAGTTTAAAGATAATTTTTGGTGATTTCCACTAAATTTGGTAAGTTTCCAACTCCTTTCTTTGAATTCCATGGAAATTTTGATTATGTGTGATTTTAAATTTTTAAGTAGTATGTTATAATTATTGAAATTGGTGAGTATGATGTTATTTTGGGTAGTTAACAATGATTTTAAGGTTGGATTGAAGAAATGGATGAGTTTTGGTAAGATTGGTGAAGAGAGAGAATTTAGGGTTACGTAATTTTTGGAATTTTTAAATCATGGTTTTTAATTGTGCAAATTGATTCGAAATGAGTTGTTTTGTTGCATAAACAAGTATTTTAAAGTTAAAAATTGGATTTGGTTGTGTTTGGTTGTAGTTTGAGAATGGAAGTGTGATTTAGGGTTTTGGAAAATGATTTTTCCAAAGTTGTTGAATCGTATAATTTTATTAGTTTAATCTTGTTGTTTTATGATATAAGTGATGAATATAAGCTTAAAATGATTAATGGATTGTGTTGGAATGGAAAACCTTCAATGGGGGAAGGTTATGCCATTTTAGGGTTTTGTGTATAAGAGTGTGTTTTGGTAATGTAAATGGTTTAAATGTATTAAAATATGTTTCTAATAATATAAATAAGCTTAATATATTAAAATGAATGGCCTAGTATGAGAATCCAAAGTTAAAGTGAGGTTAGCCTTAAATTTTAAATTTTTGATTGGATGGGGTTTAATTATTGTTTCATATTGGAAATGCCATTAAATGTGATACTAAGTGATTTTTTGCTATCACATTTGGTTTAGGTATTGAGGGAAGTTATTTTGCTTCATTCAAGTAGTGAAGGGCAAGTTGGAAGGATAAGATTGGAGGTTGTTTTAAGCTTGTTTTGGTTGCTATTTGAGGTAAGTACAAACTTTGAATATATTGGTTATGTTTGCAAGACATTTGGGCTTAACACATTTTGGTTGAAAAATGTGTTAAGATACTTGATACATTGGTTATTTATGAATAATGTGCTATGACATTTGTAATGTCATATATGTGTTAAATGCATTGTGAAAAACCATTGATAATGGGTAAATTGTGTAAATGTGATTAATATGAGAATTATGTGGAAATACCCAAAGTAATTGGGTAATGTGTTGTGAATGCAAAAATGTGGTATAATGTAAGGAGATATGTGGAAACATAATGAAATGAATTGATATTGATATAAATGAGAAAAATGAGAAAAGTGAGAAAAATATGAGAAAATAAGGCAATGTACCTAGCTTGATTATGTGACAATGAGAAAGATATTGATAATGAGGAATATGAATAAATTGTGTGCCTAGTATGTTATTCAATTTTCAGAGTTCTGTGTTTGGCGGCATACCTATGATTTGCCTATGGGCTAGACCCTGGGCGTCACTGTGAAAATATTTTTGAGGTGAAATGACCGGGTCGTAAGCCTCAAAAAGAAGTCCTTAAAGCTGATCTGGGTGAAATGACCGGGTCGTAAGCTCTGACCTAGTTGGACTATTACATTAATATTTTGTCTACAGGGCTAGACACATGAAGTCATTATAGATCAAAATAGTAACTCTGGAATTTGAATAGCATATTAGTTATCTTTGGACCCATGTTTGTGTTTGTTTTTATGTGAATTGTGGATTATGAAATATTTAAAAAGTATGAGAAAATGGAATGATGTGATATCCATAAGCATTTTGCATTGGCCTTACTTTACAGTTTTATTATTATCAAAATTTGTACCGCTAAACTTTTAGCTTAGCGCGATTGTAAATTATCGCGTAGGTGACATGAGCGATTTGGTAGAGCTAGAGAGTCCTACTAGACCTAGTCGTGTCTAGGCTTGCATTTATCGAGCTTGAAGTGTTTTTGGGTACATCAAGATCAGAGCCATTTGCCAGTATGTACATATTTGATATTATAGTATATTTTGATATTATGTATATTATGTTTATTTTTTAAGTATTTATTGTAAATTGTAAATAATGTTTTAGATAATTTATTTAAAATGAGATTCTATATGTGTTGTTGATATATATATATGTATAAATATTTTGAGAAAATGTAGAGAAATTGAGAAGTATTGGTGAAATAGAGATTTGATTTTATTAGGAGTGTTTGTTTTATGCATGTTGAGTTTATTAAATTTTGGGATGTCCAATTTACAGATAAAACTCTGGAGAATTTTTTCCAGAGATTTTTATATAAAATGTTTATTTTGGGTTCCTATAAAAAATAAAGAATATTTATATAATATTTAATTTTATATATTTAGTTTTTGAAATTTTAAATCAGAAATATAAAAAGTTTTTATTAAATAGGTCTGATATTTTTGTACCGTATATGCATATTGTACATATGCTGAATATATATATTGTATGTTTATAAGGTATAAGGGTGTTATAATTTAACTTTAAAATACTTATTTATGCATCAAAATAACTCATTTAGAATCAATTTGCACAATTAAAAAAATATAATTTCAAAATCCCAAAAATCACATAAACCTAAATTCTCTCTCTTTACCAATCCATACCCAAACTTCATCATCTCTTCAATTCAACCTTAAAATTATTGCTAATTACTTAAAATAACATCGTACACCCCAATTCCAATAACTATAACATACTACTTAAAAATCCAAAATCACACATAATCATAATTTCTATGGAAATCTAAAGAAAAAGCTAAAGAACTTACTTTTTCAAGTAGAAATCACTAAAAATCCTTTATGAACCATTAGAATCCTTCAATTTTGGAAGCTTGGAAGATCAAAATCCTTGAGCTATTCTCCCATGGTGGTACGACCTTGATGAAGAAGAAGAAGAAATGAAGACAACTTTTATTTTCTCTTTCCTTTCATCTTTTAATTTCAACCATATATATATTATTTAATATTTTTATAAATAATTATTTATTTATTTATTTAATAAATTAAAAGTCCAAAAATTTCCTTTTAAAAATTATTTATTTTTGAATTAATTTAATAATTTTGAATTTTTAAGATTTAATTACCAAAATACCCTTTTTATTTTGACTTTTGACTTTTCTTTTAAAAAGTGTTGACTTTTTTGTTGACTTTTATATGTTGTATATATATCACATATATATTTCACTTTTTCATTTAACAATCCTTCATTTTTCATTTAAAATCACTTAATTTAATTTATCCAATTAAATTATAATTTATTTTATTTAATTTTTCAAAAATTAGGATTTTTCAAAAATAATTTTGGGATATTACAATGAACTTTTCAAAATGAAGCCCAATGAGAACGTCACCGACATGACAAACCACTTGCTTGCCATTGTCAATGAACTAAAGAATTATGGCAAGGTTTATGATTAAGGTGATGTTAATAGCAAAAATTTGAGAGTACTTAGAGCAAATGAGAGTTTTAAGTCTAAAGTTTCTTCAATTGAAGAAGCTCATGACCTTAGCTCTTTAAGAACCGATAAACTAGCCAAAAACTACTCACCTTTGAATTGCACACTGAAAGGGAAGAAGAACAAGATGAAAATGACAAGAGAAAAGCAATAGCATTTAAAGCCATCAAGGAAGTTGAGAGCTCAAGTAAGGAAGATAGTGATGATGAAGAAGAAATGGCTATGTTATCCAAAGGATAAGTGATTGAAAGAGAAAGAGAAGACTACAAGCTAACAAAGGTGCATTTCCTAAATCCTCCTTCAAAGATAAAGAAAAGAAGAATGAAGCAAAATGTTATGAATGTGGCAAATCTGATCACATTAAATTTGATTGCTTCAAATTAAAGAACAAAAAGAAGTGGGATAAGGAAAAGAAGAAATCATTCAAAGCTACATGGGATGATGATACCTCAAGTGAAGAAGAAGAGGAAGAAGTGCAGGGAATTTCCAATCTATGTCTCATGGCCATTGAGGATGATACTCACACAAATGAGGTAGGTGCTCAATCCTTGAATTTGATTGCACAAGATGATAATGTTGATAATGCTTTATATGATAGTGATTTGATTGGGCACATGAACCTTAGAGTAGAAAAGTATTTATCTAAAATGAAATTTTGAAAAGATAAATGTTCTAAGCTAGAAAAAGATTTTGTATCTCTAAAGAGTTCCACATTAGAATTAAAGACATCAAATGAACAATTGTTGGAATCCATTGATACAATGTCTAAGAACTCACATAGCTTAAAAAATGTGATCAAGGAGAATAAAATTTTGAAAGTTGAAATAAATGAATTAAAAGAATCTATTTCAAAATTTCATAAGAGAAAAGAGGCTTTAGATACATTGATCAATAATCAAACGTCACCCTCTTTGAATCATGGTTTCTGATTCAATGGCTCATCCATCACTGCATCTAATGCTCCAATATTTATAAAAGCATCTACATCTCAAACCTCTAGCGTTGAAGTTGTGAAGAACACTAATGTACAAACCAAGCCTAAAAATCCTTAAAAGATTACATTGGGTTCACAAGGCTCTAGAATTAAAGTTCCAAGAGCAAACCATGCATTCATGCATACAACACATACTTACAATTGTGTACATGGTTCATTAAATTTCAATACGAAGGTGCGTAAGTATAGAACCTTGTATCAGTGCACTTATTCTATGAAATTTGGACATAAGAGCACATTTTGCTACATTAGGAAGGTTCATCTCAAGTTAGAGGATCCTTCTACTAATAACTCCCTAGGACCCAAATACATTTGGGTACCTAAAAGAAGATGAACATTGTTGTTTTATAGGTATGCCTAAAATTCACTATCAATGAAAATGTTTGGCTTGTGGATAGTGGATGTTTAAGGCACATGATAGACAATGCAAAACTTTTTACAACTCTCACCTACAAGCAAGGAGGTAATGTTACTTTTGGAAATAATGCTAAAGGTAAAATCATTGGCATTGGTTCTATTGGCATGATTGGTAAGAATATGATTGATAATATATGGCTTGTTGATGGATTAAAACATAATTTGCTTAGTGTGAGTCAATTGTGTGATAAAGGATATAATGTAAAATTTGACTCTAAGGGATGCAAAGTTGCTTCATCCAATGGTGAATTGCATTCAAAGGAGTTAGAATTGACAATACATATAAAATTAACTTACATTCTCATAATGCATTTGAATGTTTGATTACCATTAGCAATGATGCATGGACTTGGCATAGGAGATTAGGACATGCTAGCATAGATCATTTATAATGCATAAGTAAAGAAGAATTTATAGTTGGTCTCCCTCAAATAAAATTCGACAAGGATAAAATTTGTGAACCATGTCAATTTGGTAAATAACATAAGAGTTCATTCAAATCCAAGAACATTGTGAGTACTTTTAGACCACTATAACTAATTCACTTAGATTTGTTTGGTCCAAATAGAGTGAGTTACTAGCTTAGGTGGCAAGTTATATGCATTTGTACTTGTTGATGATTACTCAAGGTTTACATGGGTTAATTTCTTAGCTCAAAAGAATGAAGCTTTCAATCATTTTAAAATTTTTGCAAAAAGAGTTCAAAATGAAAAAGGCTATGAAATCACATCTATTGGAAGTGATCATGGCAAAGAATTTGAAAATGAGAACTTTGAAAATTTTTACAATGAATTTGGGATTTCACATAATCTTTTAGCTCCTAGAACACCACAACAAAATAGTGTGGTTGAAAGGAAAAATAAAACATTGGTAGAAATGGCTAGAACAATACTCAATGAGTATGATTTACCATCTTACTTTTGGGAGGAAGCCGTTAATACCATATGTTATATTTCAAATCACGTTTACAAAAGATCCCTATTACACAAAACTTCTTATGAGCTTTGGAATGGAAGAAAACCCAAAATCTCATACCTTGGAGTGTTTGGATGCAAAATCTTCATATTAAATACTAAGGATAATCTTGAAAAATTCTCATCCAAATCGGATGAAGGCATATTTTTAGGGTATTCATATTCTAGCAAGGCATATAAAGCATTTAATAAGAGAACACTAGTAGTTGAAGAATGAATGCATGTTATCTTTGATGAATCCTCTAAACTTGATCCAAATAAAGGTAGTTCTCTTGATGGTTTTGTAGGTACATTTGAAGAATATGAGATAAATATTTTTCCAAGAGACAACAATGAAATGAGGATGGAACAAGAAGAAGAATCTCAAGAACTGCCGAAGGATTGGCAATACAAGAAGGATCATCCAAAAGAACTAATCATTGGTGACACCTCAAAGGGAGTAACTACTAGATCCAAATCTAAATACTTGGATGTTAACGTTGCTTTTGTTTCTCAAATTGAGCTAAGGACCACTGAGGAGGCTCTTAGTGATGAGTGTTGGGTGATTGCTATGCAAGATTAACTCAACTAATTTGAGAGAAACAAAGCATGGGAACTTGTTCCTAAACCTAAAGATCATCCAATTATAGGATGTAAATGGGTATATAGGAATAAGCTTGATGTGTAACACCCCATACTCTATATAAGCACTATACATATACTTAGTATACATACAATGCGTATATAAAGTATAAGAATGTCACTTTTAGTTTCTATTTAAAAATCTTTATCCAAGGTCAAGCAATATTATATTAATTTAAGAAACATTTATAAAAATCATTATTGTTATCAAAAATAAAACATAATTAAAATCATACATGTATGCATCACCTTCTAGTTGGTCTCGAGACACTCTTACCCTTCTTGTGGCATAGCAACTAGGCATCCAGATCATCCACATAAATACCTGCACGATTACATAACCGCACTAAGCTTGAAAGCTTAGTAAGACAAATAAACATTAAAATATACTTTACAAAATATTCATACATCATGTTTTTAGCATTATGTTCTATTATTCGCTTATCCCATTTTTCCTTTCTCAAAACATTCTTCATATATTCCTACTAATCTCAGAAATTATACACATATTTATATAAAACATTCACATACATAATATCTACCATTTTTTATCTCATATACATATGCATAAACATCATTTCAACAAATCACCCTTATTTGGCATATCCAAACTTCCATGGAAACAATTATCACAAATTCCACATTCACATACACTTTACATATCACACAACATTTTCATAAGCTCATATCTCAACAAAACTCCTCAAGCCATATTCACTTTCAATATATCAATACACTTATTACATCATAACATCATTTTATTCACAATTCATTAATCATGAAATACATTTCCATCAAAAGCATTCATAGATCTCATTTATCAATCATGTTACAATTCATGACTCACATTACACAAAGACAAGCATAGATCTCATTGCTCATATATTTCATCATTTGCATATCACATTGAAAACAAAGACAGACTCGGGCCCAAAAGACACTAATATGTTATTCAAAGTTCAGAGTTACTGCTTTGGTCTCTAATCATAATCATCAAGCCCTTAGGCATCATATATATATATCTCTATCCATGGATAGTGTAACAGACCCAGTCTCTTGGACCATCAACTCAACATGCTTGAGGAGATCCTCAACCCGGCAAGACTGTTACCATTCATATATCTCATATTCACAATTTCCATAACGTAACAGACCCAGTCTCTTGGACCTCAATTCAATTCAAATTGAAGAGATCCTCAACCCGGCAAGACTGTTACTATAATTCATAGGCATGTCGCCAAATGCAGAACTCTGAAACTTGAATCAACATATTAGACACAACATCATTCCATTTATAACTTTATACATTTCTTTCTCAATTCATTTCATTCTCATCATTATAGCCAACACTCATGGCTTCATATTTCACAATCATAATAGGCAACCATGCCTCAATCATCTCATTAGTATCATCATAGCCAATCACAATGGCTTCATGTCTCATTTAAATCATCATATCATGTCTCAAATCATGTTGTATGATTTCATTATTCAATTATACATAATCAATTACTTCATCATATCCTTCACATTATATATATATAGCATCATTGATATAACATCACAATTTACATTATTCACATACCACATTACAATTCACAAGGTTCACAATGCATAAGACATCACATGGTTCATATAGTATTAACACTATCATCAAATCATATTGATCAATATATCTTCCACATTTCCTATATTATCATTGATATATTCATACATAACCATTTACCTTATTCAAGGACTTAGAATCTTCCATATACATTTGGTTGAATCATTATTGTTTTAAGTGTGTTTAGGTACAAAAGACATTTGAAGATCCAACAATGTTTGAAGACCAAATAACAAACACAATTGCAAACACCCTCAAGGGACACGGCCAAGCTTGTGGCCGTGTCTCCCAATATAAACATCCAGTAGCCAACACACCCAAGGGACACGGCCAAGCTTGTGGCCGTGTCACTCAACACCAATTCAAGCAGTAACAAACACGGGCAATGGACACGGCCAAGCCAGTGGCCGTGTCTCTCAACACAACAATCCAGTACCAAACACGGACAAGGGACACGGCCGTGTCTCTCAACACAAATCAGACAGTAGCAAACACAGGCAAGGGACACGGCCAAGCCAGTGGCCGTGTCTCTCCAAAACTCATCCAACACGACCAATTTTGCCCTAACTTGGCCGTGTCTCCCATAACTTGGCCGTGTCCTTCAATAATTCAAAGACCAAACACTTCGAAATTCATCTAAACCAAACTCTAATTCAACATTTCATCATTTTCCTCACAATTTTCTCAACTCATCATCACTTAGATATCAATTCCACACATTTACATACTTCAATCTCTTGTTATCATCATTTTACACACCAATCATACCCAACATAACCTCAATCCAAAAGAAAACCACACAAGAAGGTATATACTTATATATATGTATAATCAATAAAATTCATTCAAGAAATGTGTACTTACCTGTATAGCTTGCCAAATCTTCATCTCCATCTTCAATACTCTTAAAATCCTTAAGAAATTTGATGAAGATCAATCTCTCTCTCTCTCTCTCGTGCTCTATCTCTCTCTCTCGTGCTCTCTTGTCCACGAAGAAGAAACAGAAGAAGAGGAAGAAGGAAGGTTCTCCATCCTTCCTTCGTTCTTATCTTATATATATAATAATAATAATAATAATAATAATAACAATAATACAACCAGCTGGGGTAGCTCAGCTGGCCACCTGTTGTTACTCTCAATTAAGAGGGCAGGGGTTCGATCCTCATAAAAACCGTATTTCGGGGGTCGAGCTTTTAAAAAGAAAAAAAAAATAATAACAATAATAACAATAATAACAATTATACCATTAAATCTCCACCACACACAATTCCTTTTGACTTTCTTCTTCTTTTCTCTTTCCTTCAATACACACATTGAATCCAAATACAACAGTAACCCCAACACTTTTAGGGTATACTTAAGGATATTACATGATGAAGATGGACTTATCACTAGAAACAAGGCTAGATTGGTAGCCGAATGCTATAACCAAGAGGAAGGCATTAACTATGATGAGACATTTGCTCCTGTTACTAGATTAGAAGCCACTAGAAAATTGCTTGCATTTTCATGTCATATGAATTTTAAACTTTTTCAAATGGATGTTAAAAGTGCATTTCTAAATGGGTTTATAAATGAGGAAGTTTATGTTGAACAACCTCCCAATTTTAAAGATTATAAATTTCCAAATCATATTTTTAAACCTACCAAAGCACTATATGGATTGAAATAAGCTCCAAGAGCTTGGTATGATAGACTTAGTGCCTACTTACTAGAAAATGATTTTTCAAAAGGCCTTTGACACAACTCTTTTTGTTAAAAATGCAAAACATTTTGGTTGTGTAAATTTATATTGATGACATTATATTTGGTGCTACTAATGAATCTTTGTATAAGGAATTTGCTTCTTGTATGACTTGGAATTTGAAATGAGTATGATGGGTGAACTCAAATTCTTCTTTAGACTACAAATCAAGCAATGTAAGGATGGGATCTTCATCAACCAGTCCAAGTACATAAAGGAACTCCTCAAGAAGTTTGGAATGGATGGTTGCAAAGTTAGCAAAACTCCAATGAGCACATCCTTGAAACTTGACAAAGATGAGAGTGGTAAGGTAGTAAATGAGAAGAAGTATCGAGGTATTATTGGATCACTACTTTACTTAACCGCTTCTAGACCAGATATAATGTATAGTGTTTGTTTGTGTGCTAGATTTCAATCTTGTCCTAGGGAATCACATTTGAATGACACTAAGAGAATTCTAAAATACTTGAATGGTACATTACATTTAGTTCTATGGTATCCTAGAAAAACATCTTTTGACATATTATGTTTTTCAGATGCAGATTTTGCCGGTAGCCTCTTAGATAGGAAAAGCACCGCTGAGGCATGTCATTTTCTTGGTGAGTATATAGTTTCTTAGTTTAGCAAGAAACAAGTATTGAGTGCTTTATCTGCCACTAAAGCCGAATATATTTTTGTATGCTTTTGTTGTACTCAAGTTCTTTGAATGAAACAACATTACTTGATTATGGAAAAACGTTTGATCACATTCTTATCAAATGTGATAACACAAGTGCAATTAATTTATCCAAGAACCCCATTTAGCATTCTACGTTATATTATATAGACATCAAACATCATTTTTTAAGGGATAATGTTCAAAATCATAATGTAATTTTAGAATTTATAGACACACAAAATCAACTTGCTGGTATTTTTATGAAACCCTTAAATAAGGAAATATTAAACTTCATAAAATAACATATTAGCATGATTAATGGAAAATCCCTTCTATGATCACTCTTTGATAGTTCCACATCTATTTTGATCACTTGCAATTGAAAAATCTTTAAAATCCCTTTTTGTTACCTTTGTGCGGTCGCCTTAGACATTCCGAGCGATTTCACATCTTCTGCCTTCTCCTGAGCCATCCTTCAAAAATAAATTTCTCCCGAGCTTAAAAAATAAATTTCTCTCGAGATTCAAAAATAAATTTCTCCAGAACTTCAAAAAGGAATTTTTATTGAGCAAGTGCTCTAAAATGTCTTCTGAGCAAGCGCACAACACTCGTGTGGTCGCCCAGAATTCAAAATTTCAAATTTTCTCAAACGTTACACACTCCTCAGGCTTATCCGAGCACCCCACTTCCTGGAGAGCTCACCAGACCGAGCTTGTGGTCTCATAACAGGTTGAGCGACCGCACAACATGTTTAACTGACATTTTCATTTGAACGTTAGAACTTTCAAAATTCAAATTTTCTTACTCTCTAATGGTCAGAAACAACTATTTTTTCAATTTTTGTCTATAAATATCCTCCTATTGCATGAAAATATATCTTTAGAAACTTATAAACATATTCTCAAATAATCTTTCAAATTTTTTATCATCAAGAAGAAGATTTTAAAGGTTTTTCAAGCTATATCAATATTCTACTTTCTACTTTTCTTTCTATCTTCTACATTTCTATTTTTTTTTTGCTTTGCTTTATTGAAGTTATGGCACCCAAAGCCAAGACTACCAAAAAGAAAGACACCACCAAGGGTAAAGAGATTGTCATTAGTGAACCCCAACTTTAACCTTAACCTCAACCTCAACCCAAACTAATATACTTTACTCGGAAGAGTGTTCAACCACATAAAACCAAGTATAAAAATGAGGAAGAGAAAACCAAATACTACATGCTTAAGAAGAAGACCATAAAGCCAACCAAAATGCTTGCGGAAGGGATGCTCCTAACCTTAAATATCTAAGGTGAAATTTATAGCTACCTTGATAGGATTGGGTGGAGGCATTTTGCATTCCCAAATGAACTAGGCTATCTTAGCCTCACTAGGGAATTCTTAATGTCTCTAAGGGTAGAGAAAAATCATAATGCACCCATAGGATTTTATGGAGTATGTTTTTGTCTTTTTAACAAAGATTTTGCTCTCACTTTAGAATAATTTATAGAAGTTTAGGGATTCCAAACCCATTGAGCCTTTACCTATACAAATAAAGACTTTCCTTTGAAACATTATTCTTCTTTTTAGAGTGAACTTTCTATTGAGACTGACTACAACAATAGGTCATCCAAAGCCATCCATTTTAGGACCCTTGTCTTTTGGCTTTTGCATAGAATTATCACTTACACTATCTACCAAAGAAGTGATGGCAATGAAAAGGTTACTCAACATGACTTTTTTCTTGTATGCTCTTGTACATAATGAGACCATCCAAAGTGCTAGGTTCCTGATAGATACCTTCTTGCACCATGGAAAGTATAATGTAGGAACTTTCTTTCTATCCTCCTAAATTACCCAACTTGCTAGACACATAGGCCTTCTCACCCCTAAAAATCTTGCATCCCTAAGTGATCCCCTTGATCCAACCACTAACTCCATCAACCTAGACTACCTTGAGCATGCTAGATGTATCCAAAAGGTTGATGACCACTATGAGTATACCTTTTGGAGAAAGAGAGTTATCCAAAGAGAGAGGAAGAGGCCTAGATACCACATTACAGAAGGAGAAGGTGAACCTACTCATGTAGAAGTTGAGCTTCTTCCTAGACCTTCTAAACCTTCCAAAGAAAAGGTTGAGTCATCAAAACCCTAAAGCTCATCCTCAAGGCCATAACCTCTCTTCAAAAGCAATTCAATCATTTTAAGAAGGATTTAATCAAGATGATAACAAAACTCAACAAGAAGGTTGATCTTATTTCCCACATTCATCATGACATTTATGATTTACAAAGGAAATTTGATCTTCCTCAATGTGAGTTGAGTGAATGGGATGTAAGTGAGCATATTTAAAGTCCTTATGAAGAATACTTCCAATCATCTCATGGTTACTCTCCCTCTCCTTATTTTAATGGTGATGACAATGATAGCACTCTAACTCCTCCTCCACCATCAAGAAAAGGAAAAAGAAAAAGTCATTGATTAATGTTATCTATTTGCTTTGCTATTCTTTCATTTACTTTGCTATGTTTCATTTGTACTTATTTTGCATTTAATGAAATGAAACTTCCTTTTCTATTTTACTTGCTTCTTTTTCTATTTCATACACTTTATGATCATTTCCTTTTTGCCTTTATCAAAGAGGGAGAAGTGTATGAATTTAATTATCCTTTTATTCCTACACAAAGGGGAGCAAATTAATATATAAAAGGAAAGATAAACAAAGCGTAAGATATATACAATGAAGGAAATGTTAAACTTAAAATTTAACGATCATGCGTTTCATAAAAATTGATAATTTGAAGGGGACCAATTAAAATCAAAATACCATTGGCATTAACACTTACATTTGAATTAAAATTGATGTATGCACTTGATTATTCTCAAACTAAATTCAATTTGATTGCCAAAGTCAAAAAGGGAGAGATTATTGAGATTGTTAGACAATCAAACTCTATTTTGATTATTGACAATCAAATTGATAAAGTACTAATAATTTCAAACAAGTCTGTATTGTAGGGATAAAAATTGAGCCTTTATGCGACCACCTGAGCTATTGAGAAACCATACAAAAGTATCCCAAATAGTGTATATAGAATTATCTAGCTGGATGTGCAACTGCCCGTGCAAATACCAAACTAAGCAAGCAGTAAAGCTGCATACAGAGCTAGATGTGCAACTACCCCAGAAAATCGAGCCAACACACAACAAAATCGAGTTAAATCCACAAATCTCATGAAAGAGTTTGCGTTGTCAGTGAGTAGTGAAGTCAAGACACCCGATAGGCATGCGACCATATGTGAGCATTGAGCGACAGTGCCAAAACCGATCTAAAAATTCATAAACTCACAGAAAGGATCATGATTTCAGTGTGCATTGAAGTCAGGATGCCAAAACTTTATACCGCAATATAAGAAGCCAGAACGGCCACACCAATCAATGACTAAAAACCTAAAAGTGGCAGAAGAGACAGCGGTAAGCTCTCATGGTACTTTCTCAATGCTCAAAGCCTCATACGATCACCTAACCTAACTGAGTGACCGCACAAGTCTGGTATATTTGAATCATAGTGCCAAATACCTTAGACCAATGATGACCAAACATGTGGATGAAGAAATTTATATTTAATGGCAGCCTTATGTCGAGCGACCGCACACCGAGCTGTGCGACTGCATGACATAAAGATACGGGTGACCTAGATTCTATCAGAAAACAAAATCTAACCATTGAAATTAGCCATTACAGTGAATTTTTAAATTGTGCGACTGCATACTGAGCCGAGAGATCACACACCTAGCTCCAACCACCAAATTAGTGGAAGACAACTATTAAACATGTAGAAACCACCCCAAATGGCTAGTTCAAGCCAATGGCTATAAATACCACAATAAACTTCATTATTATGGTTAGATAGTGATTGTAATTATATTGAACACCATCTTTCATTTTTCTTGTATCAAAAATCTAAAAACTTATAATCCTTGAGTGTTGGGTATGAGCATTAAATACTATCAAAAGTTTGAGTGTGAGAATAGAAACACTTATGTTTGAGAGTGAGCCTTCGAAAAACTCTTGTAAGGATTGTGAGGATTGATCTAAAACCATTGTAAAGTTTGGTGCGAGCTTGTGAAAACACTAAGTTAGAATTAGCTTATAAAAACTCAAAGATAGTGGAACCTTAACAAGTTGTTAAGGAAGTAGATGTAAGATTGAGATAAATCCGAACCACTATAAATCTCTTGTGTTCATTCTTCTCTACTATACTTCATCTCCATCTTGATTCTCTTTATCTTGTTGTTTCAAATTTTAATTTATCCTAACCACTTGAATCAATCAATTCACCCCCCTCTTGGTTGCTAGTTTGAGATAATTGCTATTTAATTTAATTTCTTTTGAAATCAAATGTGAAAATAAAATTAAAAAGGGGGCTTAGGGGGGTTGAAAATAAGAATTGAAAATTAAAATAAAAACACAAATTGAAAATTAAAATTACAGTAAAAAATAAATGAGAAAATTTCAATTGATGGGATAATTTTATTTTCAATTATTAGATTGATCCTTGATTCAAAGATTTATTCTTGCTAATTTTTAATAAATCAGTTCTAGTATTGGAGATGCCCATAATTATGAATTTTTTCTTAGATTTTAAATTAACTAGGAGACACTCGTTAATTAATTCTTACTAGTAACCAACTTTATTGGAATGTTTTTAGAATTTAATTTACTAACAACCTTAAGAATTAAAAAGACCTTATTCTAAATAATAAATTTAACTACATGATTTGTTTAATTAGATTATATGTTTTTTAGTGTTACATCTAATTGCCACTTATTATCAAAATAACAAGAACAATTATGGATTCAAGTATTTTTGATTGGTGATATATTGTTAAATTAAATGAATAATAGGCCTTTTTTAATAAATGACAAAACAATAATGTGATGAAGATGAAAAAAAATATAAATATGGAAAATTAAAAGAAGAGAAGAGAAAAATTACTTAGATCTCATAATCTTTTGGCAAATCAAAACCATAATTACTCCTTCAACCAAACAAGAATTAGTTACACATAATTGAAAGAAGAAAACTCAAAATAAAAAATAAAAGAAATTTACAAAAATAATGGACAAAAGTCATGGACTAAAGCCCCCAAACAATGTCATCTAGGGCTACTCTTAATGTTCTATATAAACTATCTTCTAAAAATGAACTTCCTATTTAAAATCTAATTTAAGAAAAAGATAAAAGTAATAAAAATCCTAAACAAGAATCATCTTTATATCTAAATAGGAATAAAAGTTTAATAAGATCTTTTAATATTCCTCCGAAATTCGCAACATATCAACTCCCAAAAAGGCAATAAATCCAGCTGTAATATTTATCTATTTTACATCAGGTTTGAGATAAGTCTTGCCTAAGGTTTACGCTTGAGGCTTCCATTAAGTCTTTTAAGCATATTTATTCCAAAATAGTCAAATTCCTTTTATCCATTAATACCTATTGAATAACATTCTAAAATCAGTAGAAACTCAAGACAACAAGCCCAAATATACATATAAAATAAGCAAAAAACATGCACAAAATGCTTGTAATTGGATATGTAAAATTTTATATGTTGATTTATAAGTTTTATCTATTGATTATAAATGATATATAAAAATTTATATGTTGATTATAAGTTTTATGTGTTGATTATAAACCATATATAAAAATTTATATGTTGATTATAAGTTTTATAGGTTGATTATATGTTGTATATATTATTTATACATTGATTATATGTTATATATAATTTGACAAATGTGATAGATTATAGATTAATAAGCATACAAATTTTTATATGTCATTTATATTATAATATCTGTGATTTTGGAGAATTAGATAAGTATTTGAAGGTATAGGTATTGTATATACCTAATGTATACTTAGTGTATACATAGAATATACATATTATATATTAATTGTATATGTTGGAAATATATATTATATACTTGATATAATAATATACATATAAGGTATATTTGATGTGTATGTAGGATATACATGATATGCGCATATAAGTATTCATAGACATTAAGTATACATTACATATCCTAAGTATATATATTATATGTACTTGTACCTAAAGATATATATGATATATAAGTAAAATATATATAATATATACATATACATAAAATATATTTTATATACATATGAAGCATAAATTGCCAGTAGAAAAGGTGATAATGATAATAATAATAATAAGAGAAGAAGAAAAGTCAAAGAAGGAAGATTTGTGATTGTTGAAAATAAAGTAATTAATTGTATTATTAAATATAAGAGATGAAGATGGAGAAAAGAAAACATTTCTTCTTCTTCTTCTTCACATCAATTTGGAGAGAGGGTGAGGAGATATGATTTCTTCCATACATAAGATTTTATAAGGGATTTCAAGTGGATTTTCAAAGAAAAAAGAAGATTCAAGTAAGTACATAGTCTTTAAAGCTTTGATTTCTTTTCTTTGATGAACATGTATGGATTACAAGAGAGAGAAATTGGTTTTTAATTATTAAAATAGGTAGAATTGATGTGAAAATGAGGAGAATATGATGAAATATTGGTTAGTTTATTCGATATGGACAAGGTATTAAAACTTAGGGTTATGGGAAGATGATGCTTGATTTAGGGTTTTGGTATGGATGGTTTTAAATTGTTGGGATTCATGAAATTATTGTTATTTCAATATGTATGTAATGATTCTATGGTTAGAATTTGATTATGGGCAAGTTTGGTTAAAGTTTGAATTTAGGGTTTGGTTATGTAAAGTTAAGGTTTCTAAATATGGATGATGTTGGTTAATGTAATAAGATGTATTAGTATTATTTTAATGCAAATGTTGTGATTTTAAGGTCAGAAATGTGATATGATTAAGTGTTGTTAAAGCTCATGTTAATGGTGGCTATATGTGAAATTTGGATTTTTAAGTACAAGTAGTAAATTGGTGAATTTAGGGTTTTAATGTAATTTTAATGAGAATTTTTTAGATATTGATAGTTTAATGTATATTGGGCATGAGAGTGATTTAAAATGAATATCGTTGCTTATGAAAGAACCATGTAATGTGTAATGTTGTTGATAATGTAAAAATTGGTTATGAAATAATGAGAAATAATTCAAAAGGGTGAAAATGAACTACATTTGGTAATTTAATTGAAAATGACAAAAATGGATATGAAAGGTATAACATCTCTTAACAATCCTATTCAGAACTATCAGAAGATACTACTTAATAAATCAAACATTCTCATATAAATCCAATGTACAATATTAAAATAATGATCCCATTAAAAATTTAAACTCTGAATACATATTTTTTACCATGCTCACAAATTCGTACAATCTTCCAATAAACAAATACAAACTATACAATGTCTATATGACAATCCACACTTACAATATATAAAAGATAATAATTCGCTCTGTACATATCTCCCGAAATCATTATTCATCATTTCTCACTATTACTCTGGCCTATATACCTACGTGTCAGAAAATTCTAATACGCTAAGCTCATCGCTTTGTGGTACTTGTATATACATATTTTGCCATTCAATATTAAAGAAAGTAATCACAATGACAATAAAAATTATTCATGTTGCACTTTTTATGTTTTATAGTAATATCTCTCTTATCAATTTAACACATAAAACATTTTCAATACAAATTACCAAATACTTTTGATATTTACATTCTCATACTATGATTATATTACCAATACACTTTATTATCATTGCACGTTTGCTATTTTATAAGCCACTATAATTATATTATCAATACACTTTATTGTCATTACACTTTTTCTATTGCCCTTGTGCCTAACATAAATTTTGTTTCAAATCTTAGATTCGGATAACGGGTTACTAATGGCAAGTAAATGCCCACTGTATAGAATTTGGCTAGTGGCCCACTAGGGCATGAATGTCCATTGAATATGGTGACACAAAGTGTCCACTGATGGCACAAAGTTCCCAATATCACTTTAGACGTCCTCCCTCTAGCTAGCGATTCAATTCGAACACTAGGTTTACTAACTGTATCAGTGGGCAATGCACTTATTTCATTGATCTTAAATAATTTATCACTATCATATCAATTACCATTTAACACTTCATTCATTATTTCTTTGAGATTTACTCTCTTACAACACCATACACTTATCTTTATTTTGATTGGTTTATTCTTTCTAATACAATACACTCTATAACTTATCACTTTCTTTCCAAGATATTATTTATACATAAATATAACTCATACACTATAAATACTTTATATATGTTTTTAGAAAGTATAATTATATTCGATAATCGATATATTTTTTCGTGATAAACATTATCTTTCTCTTTTGATATACATTTTACTTTCTTGGTTGTCACTATGTTTTAATCAATATATTACTTTCAAAATTGAAAATCTTTTAAATCTTTGGGACACGGGCATGTGATACACTGGTACCACGCTCGTATTAATCAATTCTTCATTGTCCCACATAAGAAGAAATTCACAACACGATCGTGTCAATCCTTGGAGATGCTCGTGTGATTCCATTCATCACTGTCACTTAGAAATTCAAACAAGGGACACGGTCACACCCATTAAACATATTTAGTATAACTCATCTAAACAATTTTAAGAACATACTTTCCAACATTTCACATTTAATCAAACTCTAAAATTATTAATTCATCATTAACTTCACTCACTCAATCCAAACATACAATATTCAATACTTTAAGAGCACAATCCAATTTAAATCTAAATTATCACAAGTGAATCAACTAAAACATACTCTAGTTTTATATATTGAGCACTATATTATCTCCGCTCAAGTTATCTTTTATCATTACACTTTTCTTTTTATAGCACTTCAATAGTCACTAGCCTCTATCCCACCACTTAATCATATTCAAGTATTCTTACATTCAATTATCCATAGTCATTGCACTAACTTTACACTCATTCTACTCATCAAGGATTATATATCAAATTCTTTTCATAGATGTTTTGCCTTCTCACTTCACTATTTAGGTTAAATTAATCCTTTTTTATAACAATCTCACAACAACTAACCCCAAGTATATTTTAACAATTCACCACTATTAAATTGATTTCACTTCAATCTTATAAACAATAATTAATTAATTACGAAAACTCCAGGATATGTTCAATAGTTCACTACTAATTTCACCCACTTAAACCTATTTTCTAAAGGTATAAGGAGATAGAGATATGCATGGGTAGATGCATGACCATGTGAATGATTACGCACATCACTGTTGAAATATCTTTTCAAAATTTGAAGGGCAAAAAATTTGCACAGGCAATTGCATGACCATGTAAGTGATCATGCACATCGCTATTAGAATTTATTTTCAATATTTTGAAGGATAAAAATTTACACAGGCAGATGCATGATCATATGCATCCTTGGTAGTATTTCTTTTCAATGTTTTGAAAGCAGAAATATACATAAGTAGATGCAAGATCATGCAAATGATTATGCACATCACTGAGGGAATATTTGTTTAAGAGTTTTAAAGGATAAATATTTGCACAGGTAGATACATGACCATGCAAATGATCATTCGTATTACTGCTGGAATTTCCTTTTATGTTTTAATCAATGATTCATCAATAATTCAACTCAATTAAACCAATACAGTAGTATACAACCCTCCAATACACAATTAAATTCAGGTCTCCATAACCCAAATATCCATCAGACCCTAAATTTACCAAATCCTAGCTTGTTCATAACTCTAAATCATCACTTATATATATGTTTCAATAATATATTTTAAAATAAAAATTCATTTAAGAATCATCAAATACTTTCTTTGTTTATTACAAAAGTAATTTTACTTTCAAGGAAACTGCTTTCAATACTCAACTCTTTACAATTCACTTCAAATACAATTCTTTCACAAATAGTCACATATAATCAAAACACAAGCTTCTTTAATAATCAAAATCAAGATTAAATTAGTTAATAGCAAAATAAATAATATACAAGCCCTAAACTCACTTAAGTTACATTTGGATCATCCCTCTCTTCAATCACTTATTTGATGATGTTTTTCTTGATGAATCTAGCTTAAAGTAGCTAAAATCCATCAAAACTTGGTTTTTCTATGAAATCTCCATGTTTTCTATGCTAAAGAATGGAAGAAGAAAAACAAAAGATGAAGATGGTAAGTGGTTATGAGTTTGGCATTGTGGAGAAATGGAGAAGACACTAGAAATGTTTAAATAGGCTGTAGGGTTTTTATCTCATGTACTCAGTCACACCATAGTTATAGTATATCCACTTTCCTTAATTAATTCTTAATTAAAATTTTAACCCCATAGAATGGTAAAATTAATTATTTTAACTAATTCAAAGCCCCAATTATCCACATTTCACATTTTAATTATGGTAGAATTTTATTTCAAGGCTATAAGAGCATTTTCATAATTTTTTTCCCATTAGAAATCTTTTTCAAAATATTGATTAAATCTATATTTGAATTTGATTTTTCACTTATTAAGGCTTAATTAACCTTATTTCAACAAATTCTAAATACTCAAACCACATATAATATTGGTGCGTGCCGCTATGCTATAGCAATTACCACAAGTGCACGGGTCGCCCAAGTAATATAGTAGTGAGTGAGTTATCGTTCCACTGGGGACAAGGCCAAGTACTAGTTCAAACCTTAACCGTTGTTTAGCAATTTAATAGTTGTGTGATGCTTTGTAATTAAAAACAACTAAATTAATAACTGGAAGTAAGGGAAAATTAAATGTTATGCAAATAGGATTGATGATAATAATAATATCCAGATATTGAATTCCCCTAGCCTCAATGATATTTATGAACAATCAATTCAGTTAAATCATTTAATAGAGTTGAGTTGGCATTCCTCTAATTTAGACTAAAACCTCTCTCGAGTGAATTAACCCCTAATCACTAAGTAGAGTGCCGGAATCTCTTCTCAAAACACAATTAAATAGGTCATGCATTAAGAACAAAGAATTATACACCAAAGGATGTTGTAAGTCTATCTCTAGCACCCCAATCAATCCTCAACCCTTATGAGTATTCAATTCATATCAAGCTTTCTCAAGTCAATAATATGAAAATGGTAACCAATCAATAAGCATGCTATTATCAATTGGAAATAACATCAAACATCATAAGAATAAAAAAACTCAATCAAATGATTCAACTAAATAAAATTATTCAATTCATACAAATAAGCTAGAGTTCATCAATATCTAGATAGAGGAGGAATTAGTTCATGTTCAAAACCAGAAAAACAGAGCAAGATAAATGAGTAAAAGAAACCAAACAATCCATGATGAATAATTTGTATTTCTTCACTTTAATTCTTGATTCTTGGTTTAGGGCTTGTACAAGATGTATATCCTTCTTCAAACTCAGCTCAAAACCCTCCTCTTTGCTTCAGTTGTTGGCTCTTTCTCCCTTGTTCCAGCCTTCACGTTTCCAGCTCCAGCAAAAGTCTCCTCAAAAACTCCCTCTTCTTCTCTTTTTATTTCCCTCCAAAGCTCAAGTCAATCTTCCAACTCACCTCCAACTCACCTTGTCTCCCACATTTCCTTTGTTCACTCTTTCTTTTCCTCAAATTAGGCAAGCTTTTCTTTTGTCTCATGTTATTTTTGACCAAAAATAGTCTTTGTTTCCCACTTGTCTACAAAAGAATTTGAATGTTTCAAAGTTGTCCTGGCAGTGTCACCTTCTGCCCCTTTCTTTCCTTGTTTTCTTTTAGGTGACACGGCCAAGCTATAAATGGCTTGGCCGTGTCTCTAATTTTTTTCTTTGGGACACGGCCAAGCCACTTGGCCATGTCCATCACTGCCTTCTTTCCTTTCTTTCTTTTTTTCTTTGGCTTCATGAGGTGACACGGCCAAGCCATACCGTGTTTGGTGTGCTTGGAGGGACACGGCCAGTGGCTTGGCCGTGTCCCCTGAGTGTGTCTGCTTTGGTTTTCATCTCTTTTGGATTGGAGTGTGACACGACCAAGCTTAGGTGAGCTTGACCGTGTTTGAGGTGTTTGGAGGGACACGGCCAGTGGCTTGGCCGTGTCCCTTGAGTGTGTCACCTTCTGATCTCTTCGTTCTTTCTTTGCTTGGTTCTTTAGTTCTTGGGTGAGACACGGCAGAGGCTTGGCCGTGTCTCTGGGTGTGTCAGCTACTGTCTTGAGATAAATTTGAGGGACACGGCCAGGCTTGCTTTGGCTTGGCCATGTCTTGCTTGCTTCAATCTTTTTCTTCATTGTTTTGATCATCCAAGGGAATTTTTGCACTTTGACCTAAAACAAACACTTAAAACAACTTTTAAACCAAAATCAAATGAAACATTTAGCTAAAAAACACATAGAAAACATACTAAAAACAAGTATAAAAACACTCTTATCAAATATCATAATGCCTCCGATATATATACCTATATACACTTAATACAGAAAATCAGTACCTAGAATTTTCAGGTATTACAATTCTCTACCTCTTAAGAAATTTCATCCTCAAAATTTATCTATCTATTATAATTCATTCATTATAAAAATTTCTTCCTTAAAATCCTCAAATTACAATAGATTATCACACATCCATTGCATTTCTCTGATATATCTCTTTCAAACCTAGGCTCTTATACCAAAATAAATGCAACACACTTACAATATATATATGTATAATACATACACTCAATATATGTAAAATATGCATCTATGGTATAAAAATATCACAACTCAGTTTCATAAAAAAAAATTTCACTTTACCAAATTAAAATCTCAAATACTTTGAAATGTATATTTAAATAATAAATAAAATATTCTTTATAGATTATAGGTTCCAAAAATAAGCATTTTACATAAAAATCTCTGGACAATTCTAAAATTCAATAAACTCAACCTGCATAAAATAAATACTCCCAATAAAATTAAATCACCATTTTACCAATACATCCCAATTTCTCTTTTTTTTCTCAAAATATTTATACATATATATATATATATATATTAACAACACATATAAAATTCCATTTTAAAAAAATTATCCAAAATATTCTTTACAATTTATAATATATACTTCAAAAAAATAACATAATATATATAATATCAAAAAATACTATAATATCAAATATGTATATACTGGTAAATGGCTCTGATCTTGATGTACCAAAAAAACACTTCAAGCTCAATAAACACAAGCCTAGACCCGATCAGGTCTAGTAGAACTCTCCGGCTCTATTGGACCATCCCTATTACCTGCGTGACAAATTACAATCACGTTAAGCTAAATGCTTAGCGGTACAAACTTTGATAATAATAAAATTGTAAAACAATACCAATACAAAATGCTTTTACATATCATGTAGCAACGTGTCATATAATTTCATTTTAAAACATATTCTTCAATAATTTTACCATTCACATAAGTATAAACACAAGCATGGGCCCAAAGGATCTAGTATCCCATTCAAATCCCAGAGTTACAGTTTTGGTCCAAATTGACACCGAGTGTCTAGCCCCATAGGCAAATCATAGCAATGCTCAAAAGCTAGCCCCCGAAGGCAAATCATATCATAGTGACGCCAAGCATCTAGTGCCGAAGGCAAATCAAAGTATTGCTCAAAAGCTAGCCCTAAAGGCAAATAATGAGGATAACCTCATAGGCATGCCGCCAAACACATAACTCTGAAAATTAAATAACATGCTAGACATAAAATTATTTCATATATTTTTCATTATCAATTTCTTTCTCATTTTCTCATAATCAACTAGGCACATTGCCTCTCTTCTCATTATCAATTAGGCACATTGCCTCATTTTCTCATTTATCTCATTCATATAAGTGTCAATTCATTTCATTTTATCATATCTTAATATATCATCACAATGTAGCAGATTTTACATTAAAACACATTACCCAAATATTTTGGGTTTTTTTTTTCAAATAATTCACATATTTCACATTTTATGCAATTTAGTAATTAGCAATGGCTTTTCACAATGCCTTTAATGCATACATAACAAATCACAATACCCAAATACTTTGGGTCATTTTCACATAATGCACATATTTCACATTCCATTCAATTTAGCCATAAACAATGGCTTTTCACAATGCATATAATGCATACATATCATTGCACATCAGAGCACATTATTCATGAATATTCCATGTATCAAGTAGCTTAACACATTTTTTAATCAAAATGTGTTAAGCCCAATGTAATATAAACATATCCAGTTTATCCAAAGTTTGTACTTATCTTAAAGAGGACTCAAAAGCAATCTCAAAATCAACCTCCAACCTTCACTTCCAAGTTGCCCTTCAACACTAGGGTTGGGCAAATCACCGCTCCTTAATGCCTATACCAAATGTGATCAAATATAATCATTTAATGTCACATTCTAAGGCAAACCTTAATAAAACACCACTTTAATCACCAAACCTTAATAAAACACCACTTTAATCAAAACCTCAAAATTAGGCCTAACCTTTCTGTAACTTAGAAAAGCCATATTAAACCATTCAAATTGGTGTTTTAAGTTTATTTATATAATTATAAACATATTTAAACATGTTAAACCAATTACATTAAATAAACACATGCTTTTGTTCAAAACTATAAAATGGCATAACCTTCACCATTAAAGGTTCTCCATTCCAATTCAATCCAATTATCATTTCAATCTTATTTCCATCACTTATATCATTAAAGAACATGATTTAAGCGTTAAAATCAAATAATTAATCATTCTTTGAAAATTCACTTTTCCAAAACCCTAAATCAATACTACCTCTTCCAATCTCTATCCAAACTTAACCAAATCCATCATTTGGCTTTAAAATCCTTGTTTATACATGAAAACAACACATTTAGAACCAAATTTCATAATTAAATCACATGAATTCAAAAATTCAAAAGTTCCAAAACCCTAAATTCTCTCCTAGTCACCAAACATCACTCAAACTTAACCATTTATTCAATCCAACTTAAAAATCATTATTAGCTACACAAAATAACTTCATTCATACCTAATTAAGCAATTAAACTTCATTTTCTCTCACTAGCAACTAAACATAATCTTAAAAAGAAAGAAACCAAGCTTTAGAGACTATGTACTTACTTGAATCTTGATTTTTCTTTAAAATTCCTTTGAAACCTTTAATTTCCTAATTAATTTGGAGTATATAGGAATAATTTACTCTCTCACTCTTTCTAAATGGAACTCTTGGCCATGGCTAGAAGGGGTATAAGAAGAATCTCATTTTTTGTATTTTTCCACTTTTCCTATCCATATATATTAAACTAATTAATTAATTAATTAAATAATTTGTTTTAATTCTCCACTAAGCATTCCATCCTTGTCTTTTCTTTTTTTATTTATTTTCCACCTTCCCCTTCCATAAATATCTATATATATAAATATTTATATCCAATTTATATGCTGTATATACTTTAAGTATATGTATATGTCATATATATATTACTTATATTTCTCATATATCATTATGTACATATATATATAATGTATATACTATATATGTATAATGTATATTTAATGTATTTAAATACTCATATGCACATATAATGTGTACCTCATATACATATCAAATATACCTTATATGTGTTATTTATATTATATTTAATTACATTTTTAATTAATTAATTATTTATTTAATAAAAAAAACTCATAAATTACATCTTCCATTCATATATAATTTATTTTTAAATTATTTAAATAATTTTAATATCCAAAGTATATTTACCATATTGCCACTTGACTTTTAGTTGACTTTTATATATTTTATGTATATTTCATGTATATTTCACATATACATCTTGTATTCTCACTTCTAAACCTTCTATTTCCCATTTAAATAATTTATTTGATTTATCCAATTTAATTTTTAATTTATTTTATTTAATTTCAAAAAAATTAGGTATGTTACAACAATACACTATGAATTCTTAATCAATCGGTTCTTAGAAATTATTCCACTACAATAAACATATGAAATATCAATCGTATCAAAATACTTATCTACTTATTAAATTGATAGAACTTAGACAATTAGATTTCACTTTTCACATAATTCCACATACAAGAAATGCCTAAACCTCGGCTCTGATACCACTAAATGTAACATCCCCTAACAATCATATTTAGAGCTATCAGAAGATGTTACTCAATAAATCAAACATTCTCATATAAATCCAATGCACATTATTACAATAATGATCCAATTAAAAATTTAAACTTTAAATACATATTTTTTCCCATGCTTATAAATTTCATACAATCTTCCAATAAACAAATACAAACTATACAATATGTATATATGACAATCCACACTTACAATATATAAAAGATCATAATTCACTCTGTACATATCTCCTGAAATCACTATTCATCATTTCTCACTATTGCTCTGGCCCATATACTTGCGTGTCAAAAAATTCTAACACGCTAAGCTGATCGCACAGTGGTACTTGTATATATATATATATTTTTCCATTCAATATTAAAGAAAGAAATCACAATAACAATAAAATTATTCATATTGCACTTTTCATGTTTTATAGTAATCTCTCTCTTATCAATTTAACACATAAAACATTTTCAATAATTATCAAATTGTTTTGATATTTACATTCTCATACTATGATTATATTACCAATACGCTTTATTATCATTACACTTTTGCTATTTTATAAGCCATTATAATTATATTATCAATACACTTTATTGTCATTACACTTTTGCTATTGCCCTTGTGCCTAACATAAACTGTGTTTCAAATTTAGATTCGGATAACGGGTCATTGATGACAAGTAAATGCCCACTGTATATAATTTAGCCAATGGCCCACTATGGCACGAGTGCCCACTAAATATGATGGCACAAAGTGTCCAATGATGGCACAGAGTGCCCAATATCACTTTGGACATCCACCCTCTGGCTAGTGATTCAATCCGAATAGGTTTACTAATAGTATCATTGGGCAATACACTTATTTCACTTATCTTAATTAATTTATCATTATCATATCAATTACTATGTAAGACTTCATTCATTATTTCTTTGAGATTTGCACTCTTATAGTACCATACACTTATCTTTATTTTCATTGGTTTATTCTTTCTAATACAATACACTCTGTAACTTATCACTTTCTTTCCACGATATTATTTATACATAAATATAACTCATACACTATATATATACTTTATATATATTTAGAATGTATAATTATATTTGATAGTCAATATATTTTTCCATGATAAACATTATCTTTCTCTTTTTATATACATTTTAATTTCTTAATTGTCATTAAGGTTTAATCACTATATTACTTTCAAAATTATAAATCTTTTAATCTTTGGGACATGGGCATGTGATACCCTGGTACCACGCTCATACTTATTAATTCTTCATTGTCCCACACAAGAAGAAATTACAACATGATCGTGTCAATTCTTAGACATGCCCGTGTGATTCCATTCACCACTGTAACTTAAAAGTTCAAACAAGGGACACGATCACACCTATGTAAACCTATTTAGTATAACTCATCTAAATACTTTTAAGAACATACTTTCCATCATTTCATATTCAATCAAACTCTAAAATTATCAATTCATCATTAACTTCACTCACTCAATCCAAACATACAATATTCAATACTTTAAGAGCGCAATCCAATTTAAATCTAAATTATCATAAGTGAATCAACTAAATCATATTCTAGATATATATATTAAACACTATATTTTCTCCTCTCAAGTTATCTTTTATCATTACACTTCTCTTTTTATAGCGCTTCAATAGTCACTAGCTTCTTTTCCACCACTTAATCATAATCATGTATTCTTACATTCAATTGTCCATAGTCATTGCACTAACTTTACACTCATTGTACTCATCGAGGATTATATATCAAATTCTTTTCATAGAAGTTTTGCCTTCTCACTTCACTCTCTAGGTTAAATTCATCCTTGTTTATAGCAATATCACAACAATTATCCCCAAGTATAATTTAACAATTCACCACTATTAAATTGATTTCACTTCAAACTTATAAACAATAATTAATTAATTACGAAAACTCCAGGATATGTTCAATAGTTCACTACTAATTTCACCCTCTTAAATCTATTTTTTGAAGGTATAAGGAAATAGAGATATGCATGGGCAGATGCATGACCATGTGAATTATCATGCCCATCACTGTTGAAATAATTTTCAGAATTTGAAGGGCAAACAATTTGCACAGGTATTTGCGTGACCATGCAAGTGATCATGCATATCATTGTTAGAATTTATTTTCAATATTTTGAAGGATAAAAATGTACATAGGCAGATGCATGATCATGCGAATCACTGTAGTATTTCTTTTCAATATTTTGAAAGAAGAAATATACATAAGTAGATGCATGATAATGCAAGTGATTGTGCACATCACTGAAGGAATATTTGTTTAAAAGTTTTGAAGTACAGATATTTGGACAGGTAGATGCATGACCATGCGGATGAACATACGTATTGCTGCTTGAATTTTCTTTCATGATTTAATTAATGATTGATCAATAATTCAACTCAATCAAACCAATAAAGTAGTATACAATCCTCTAATACACAATTAAATTTAGGTCTCCATAACCCAAATATCCATCAGACCCTAAATTTACCAAATCCCAACTTGTTTCTAACTCTAAATCATCACTTATATATGTTTCAATAATATATTTTAAAACAAAAATTCATTTAAGAATCATCAAATACTTTCTTTGTTATTAAAAAAGTAATTTTACTTTCAAGGAAACCACTTTCGATAGTCAACTCTTTACAATTCACTTCAAATACAATTCTTTCACAAATAATCACATATAATCAAAACACAAGCTTCTTTAATAATCAAAATCAAGATTAAATCAAATAATAGCAAAATAAATAATAAACAAGCACTAACCTCACTTAAGTTATGGTTCCATCATCCCTCTCTTCAATCACTTATTTGATGATGTTTTTCGTGATGAATCTAGCTTAAAGTAGCTAAAATCCATCAAAACTTGGTTTTTCTATGAAATCTCCATGTTTTCTATGTTAAAGAATGGAAGAAGAAGAAGAAAAGATGAAGATTGTAAGTGATGATGAGTTTGGCATTGTGGAGAACTTGAGAAGACACTAGAAATGTTTAAATAGGCTTTGGGTTTTTATCCTATGCACTCACTCACACAATAGTTACGGTACATCCACTTTCTTTAATTAATTCTTAATTCGATTTTTAACCCCATAAAATGGTAAAATTAATTATTTTAACTAATTTAAAGCCCCAATTATCCACATTTTCACAAATATGGTGCAATTTCATTTTAGGGTCATAATGACATTTTCATAATTTTCTTTCCCATTGGAAATCTTTTTCAAAATACCGATTAAAAATCCATACTTGAATTTGATTTTTCACTTATTAAGGCTTAATCATACTTATTTCTACAAATTCTAAATACTCAAACTACATATAATATCATAATCACTCCGATACATAGACCTATATACACTTAATGCAGAAAATCACTACTTAAATTTTCAAGTATTACAAAAAGTATGTCAAATGCATAGAAAAATGTGATAAAGAAATCACATTAGAAATATGAATAAGAATTATTTGAAATATGAAAAAGAGATGAATAAAAAAATATGGATGATTTGTATAATAGGTTTTATAGGATGGGAGAATTGGGAAAGTGACCTAAATAATGTCATAAGAATGAGAAATGATAATATTCTATGAAATGTAATAAATGTTAATTTGTATAGATTGTGTGTAAATGAGAATTGATTATAATTGTGAGATTGTGTGTATACATATATGTGATATGTGTGGTGAGTTGTCTAATATGGACACTAGTGTGATTTGTGAGAAAAGGGAGAAAGTAAGTCACATTGTGAATGTGACTTATGATTATATATGTGAATGATTAAAAAAAATGGAAATTGATGTTATTTGAATTAATATTAGAATGTTAAGTGAAAGTGATCATGATAAGGTTGATCACTTGGTTTGTGATAAAGTGATGTGATGTGAAAGTGGTCAAGAATTAAGTTGATCACTTATAGAAGTGTTATTGTGTGTTTGTAATCCTATATAAATACTTGTCTAGTAATATTGAGAATGATTTTGCATGCATTAACAGACCTAAGCGAGGATAGGTCTTGACGTGGGTAAAGCTAGGTCATGTGATGAGATTGAGATTGAGATTGAGAATGGACCTGAGCAGAGCTGCGCCATGAATTTGATATTGTGATTACTGGACTTGATAATTGTATGGGTGTGTTTGAGCCCAAATGTTTATGTGTGAAAGTGTTGTACGTATGTGAGTTTTTAAATTAAAAGTGAAGATGTTGTAGGAGTAATATGAATTATGCTATGAGAAAGTATAATTGATTGTGATATATATATACTGTATTTGAGATTGTACACCACTAATTTGTATAACTTAGAGTGGTTTTTTGAATTATGCAGGTAAGAGGATTGTTGATCCGAGAGATCCTGATTGTTGATGATTTTTTTTTAGAGTTTGAGGGTGCCACGAGACATACTGGGCCAACTACATTCATATATATTTGTGTTTTGCATTATGCAATTTAGTTTATGTAAATTGAAACATAATACTTGGCTTTGTTTTAAAGATTTGAAATGATTACATATATTTATATAAGAACTTCATTATAGTACATATTGTTGTAAATGGTAAATGGGAGAATTTTTTTATGTATGGTGGAAGTGTGGGATTATATTTTGTGAGTTTAATTAACTTTTTGCAAGTTGTGAAATTTGATATTTTTGGGATTATCCAAATGTATAGACAAAACTCTGACGATTTTTTACCAAAGATTTTTCATTAAAATATATATTTTCAATATTAATTCTCTTAACAAATATTTTTATCTACTCATAGAAGCATGTTTATAAAGATTTAAGTATTTTTTTAGAAAGAATAAATTTGAAAGAACTGGCAACGGTGACATTCTTATATACTGTATACATATGTTGTATACACAGGGTGTATGTAACACCCCTATACCCCGTATATGTACACTGCATGCTAATACGATTGTAATATACATATACTGAATATAGAAATGCCACGATTTACAAAATATACAAATTTTCCCTTTACAATAACATGATCCAATTTAAAACTCAAAGGAAATTTATAAAACACAATAGATAAAATATTTATTCAAAACGCAACGGAAAATATAACAAATATTTACAAATACATCTACATCAAAACTCAAACTTTACAAAACATAAAATATATACATGTTTGGCAGTATGTCTTTGATCTTTAAGCTCCACTATCAATATCTCAAAATCTAGACTCTACTCGGCTAGAGGAACTCTCCGGTTCTTCCCTGTCACCTGCGCGATGAATCACACCTAAGCCAACGGCTTAGTGGTACAAACTACAATAATACTATGTTTCAATGCAATGCCACTGTCACACAATCAATTTTCATACACCATTTAAAAGAATATTATATTCTAAAACCTTATATTGTTCAATATCATATCAAAACATTATATCTCACAAACATGTATCTCATTATTCATTGGTTTCATCAATCAAAAATCATATTGTAAACAAAGACAAGCATGGGCCCAAAGACACTAATATGCCATTCAACTTTTAGAGTTAATGTTTTGGTTTAATTATCACATTTATCATTATCCCAACTAGGCTTCAAGGATTAGGCTCAACCAAGCTTCAAGGGGAACAAAGCATGCTAAGTATCAACCTAACTTGGCTTCAAGAACCAAACCCAACCTAGCTTCAAGGGTTGTAACATCTCAATTAGGCTTCAAGGACTAGATCCAACCAAACTTCAAGGGGAGTAAAGCATGCTCAACTTCAACCCAGTTTGGCTTCAAGGATCAAGCCCAACCTAACTTCAAGAGATTGTTACTATCGGCATGCCACCAACAACAAAACTATGAAAATGGAACAACACATTAGACACACAATTCATTACTTATCTCATTATCAATTTCATTCTCATTTACTCATCATCACTTAGGCAACCATGCCTTAATCATCTCATTAGCATCATTATCATTTTAGCCAAACAACCGAGGCTCCATATCTCATCAAGAGAGTATATACATATATATCATCAATTGCATTGAACATCATCTAGGCAAATATGCCTCAATTATGTCATTTACATCATTATAACCAACCACATTGGTTTCACATCTCATTATATCTCAATTTACATTAATCAATTCATCATTCAAGTGTATATAACCAATAGCATTAACACACATTTTAGATGTTCATTAATCATTCACATCATACCAATCATAATATTCATCAAATATATTAACAATGTAATCAATTACTTAACATATGTACAAACAAATATGTTAAGTATCAAAATCATGTAAATGCATGCAACCATGTAGTTTGTACTTACCTCAAAACCAACTCACACCAATCTATACACTTCCTTCTCCAAGAATCCTCAATACTTAGGTTAGGGCAATTCAACTTCTTCACAACCTAAATCAAAGGTAATTATACACACTCACTTAGAATTACATATAAGATAATAAGGCTAAGAACCAACTAGGGCAAACTCTAAACATGACACGCTCAACAATACGGGTGTGTCCCTGACCGTGCCCTAACTCCACAACACAAAAGCTTTGACACGCTCATAACCACGGGCGTGTCACTGAACGTGTAATACATTCTATCTCACAGAAACATTGACACGTCCAACAACATGGGCGTGCTCATGGCCGTGTCAATCCTTTACCCACACAGTATCTATGACACGCTCAGTGACATGAGCTTGTCACTGGACGTGTAAATGCTACTGCAACACAGAACCATTGACACGCCCAAAGACTTGGACGTGCTCATAGGCGTGTCAGGCCAAAAATACAGATTCTGGCAACATCAACACTACATCCAACAAACCACTTACTTCCACCATCTTCCACTTCAAACAAACTTAACTAAACAAACCCAAAAACCATAATAACTTGTAAAAACACCAAAACAATACAAAACATACATCAAACACAAATCATAGTCATCACCACAAACTCAAAACACAACCACAACACTTTCTCTTCCAACGCACTTATTCTTTCCTTCAATTCAACCCCAAAAATCCAAAATCAATTGAACCAACACCCTTAAACACACCATAATCAAACCTAATCATACTATCACAAATCAACAATCAACTCATATACAACTTAAAATAAAATAAGAGAATCAAGAGAAACTTACCAAAATAATGAAACTTCACAATTTTCCAACTTAATCACTTGATTCTTCCTTCAATTTGATCTTAGAAAATCAAAACCCTCTTTTTCTCTCTTATCTTTGGATGACCTGCCAAGAAAGGAAAAGAAGAAAAATGAAAAGGAAATTAGAGACAAAGTCAAACTTCCCTTCTCTTTAAACCTCCACCAAGCAATCTAAATAGGAAAATACCTAAATACCCTCTTCCATTAATTTAATTCCATTTAAATAAATTCCATTAATTTTAAATTTACAAAATATCTTCTCCTTTTGACTTCCACATTTGACTTGTGTATATGTTGTATATATTTCCATATATACAACATATACACTCTCTCTCTTATATTCTTTTCTCTTTCAAATTAACATTTACATTTAATCCAAATAAACAACAATTATATCAAAACTTCTAGGGCACACTTTGGGATATTACAATTCTCCCCCTCTAAAAAGAAATTTCGTCCTCGAAATTACCTGATAGCTCACTCTCCCAAGTTGCCTCTTCTCTACCATGATTCTTCCAAAGAACCTTTACCAATGGCACTTTCTTATTTCTCAACTCTTTTATTTCATGTGCCAAAATAGCAACTGGTTCTTCTTCAAATATCAGATCCGAACTCACTTCAATAGATTCAACTGGCAAGATATGAGATGGATCTGATCCGTACCTCCGTAACATAGAAACATGGAATACATTATGGATTCTATCCAACTCAGGTGGCAAAACAATACGATAAGCAACTGGCCCAACTCTTTCTAAAACTTCATACGGTCCAATGAAACGAGGACTCAACTTCCTTCTTAGACCAAATCTTAAAATCTTTTTCCAAGGAGACACCTTCAAAAATACTTTATCTCCAACATTGAACTCTATGTCTCTCCTCTTCAAATCTGAATAAGATTTCTGTCGGTTTGAAGCTGCTTTTAACCGATCCCGAATTACCTTCACTTTCTCTTCAGTCTCTTTAACTAAATCAGGACCAATTAACTTGCCCTCTCTAGTTTCATTCCAACATAAAGGCATCCTACATTTTCTACCATACAATGCCTCAAATGGTGCCATACCGATACTGGATTGATGACTGTTGTTATAAGCAAATTCCACAAGTGGCAAAAATCTGTCCCAACTTCCAGAGAAATTAATGACACAGCTTCTCAACATATCTTCAATAATCTGTATCACTCTCTCTGACTGCCCATCTGTCTGTGGATGAAAAGCAGTACTAAAGTGTAATCGAGAACCCAATGCACTATGTAAACTTTTCCAAAACCTTGAAGTAAACCTAGGATCTCGATCAGACACTAAAGAAATTGGGACTCCATGCAACTTCACTACCTCACTGATATACAGCTCAGCTAACCTCTCAAGAGAATAGTCCATTCTAACTGGAAGGAAATGAGCTGTCTTCGTCAACCGATCAACAATCACCCAAATAACATCATGCTTCTTCTGAGTCAATGGAAAACTAGACACAAAATCCATTGTCACTCTCTCCCATTTCCATTCAGGCACTGTTAAAGGTTGAAGCAACCCTGTTGGAACTTGATGCTCGGCTTTTACCCTCTGGCAAGTGAGACATTTAGATACAAACTCCGCTATGTCTCTTTTCACACCCGACCACCAATAATACTATTTCAAATCCTGATACATCTTAGTACTTCCAAGATGCATAGCAAAAACTGACTGGTGTCCTCTTCTAAAATAACCTTTCTCAAACTAACATCATCAGGAACACACAACCTCTCCTTGAACCAAAGGCTACCATCACTTCTTATATAAAAATCTCGGCTCTCCCCTTTTTGGCAATCCGACACAATCTTCTGAATTTTCTCATCAGCCAATTGAGCCTCTTTAATATGATCCAATAATACTGGTCTCAATTGCAACTGAGCCAATAATGCACCATCAGCACACGATTCAAAACTAGCGTGCAACACTCTCAACTCAACAAGCAACGAGAGCGAATATACATTCAAACCTGCTAAAGATTTTCGACTCAAAGCATCAGCAACAACATTTGCCTTACCAGGATGATAATCAATCAAGCAGTCGTAGTCCTTGATCAGCTCTAACCATCGCCTTTGCCGAAGATTCAGCTCCTTTTGAACACCCAAATACTTCAAACTTTTATGATCCGTATAGATAAAACATTTCTCCCCATACAAGTAGTGTCGCCAAATCTTCAAAGCAAATACTATAGCTGCCAACTCCAAATCTTGAGTCGGATAATTAAGCTCATGTTGCTTCAACTGCCGAGAAGCATAAGCTATGACTTTACCCTCTTGCATCAACACACATCCTAAACCATTATGCGAAGCATCACTGTAAATCACATATGGTTTATCTTCCACGGGTAAAGTAAGAACAAGAGCTTGAGTCAACATCTCTTTTAACTGCTCAAAGCTAGCTTGACACTGATCTGTCCACACAAATCTAACTCCCTTCCGAAGCAATTTGGTGAGTGGAGTAGCTATCAAAGAAAAACCTTTCACAAACCTTCGATAATAGCCTGCCAAGCCCAGAAAACTTCTAACTTCAATTACAGACTTTGGTGGACTCCAATTTAAAATAGCTTCAATTTTACTTGGATCAACTCTTATACCATCTGCTAAAACTATATGACCGAGAAAAGTAACTTGGTCTAGCCAAAACTCACACTTTGACAGCTTAGCATACAACTGCTTCTCTCTCAAGATCTGTAACACAATCCGTAAATGCTTGTCATGCTCTTCTTCATTACGCGAATACACCAAAATATCGTCAATGAAAACTACCACAAACTGATCCAGATAGGGCCTAAACACCCTATTCATCAAATCCATAAAAGCTGCAGGTGCATTCGTCAACCCAAAAGGCATTACTAAGAATTCATAATGCCCATATCTTGTACGGAAAGCTGTCTTAGGAACATCTTCAGCTCTAACCCTCAACTGATGGTACCATGATCTCAAATCAATTTTGGAAAATACCGCTGCTCCCTTCAACTGATCAAAGAGATCATCAATTCTAGGCAAATGATACTTATTCTTAATAGTCACCTTGTTCAATTGCCTATAATCAATGCACAACCTCAAAGTACCATCTTTCTTTTTCACAAACAATACAGGAGCTCCCCACGGTGAAACACTAGGGCGAATAAACCCTTTATCCAACAACTCCTGCAACTGCACCTTCAACTCTCTCAATTCAGCAGGTGCCATTCGATAAGGAGTGATAGAGATGGGAGTGGTACTAGGCGATAAATCGATACCAAACTCAACCTCTCTCTCAGGGGGTAACCCTGGCAACTCCTCAGGAAACACATCCGGAAAATCTGCAACTATGGTTATGCTATCAAGTTGAGAACCCACTACTCTAGTATCCACCACATGAGCAAGATAAGCATCACTCCCTTTTCTAATCAACTTCCTAGTTGTAACAGCTGGTACAAACAAGGATGCAAGTTGTCTCTGCTCACTAGATACCATTACACTCCTACCATCACTGGTTCTCAAAGTGACACACTTCTTTTGACAATCTACCACAGCCCCATGCTTAGACAACCAATCCATGCCTAAGATCAAATCATATTCTTTAAAAGGCATTTCAATCAAATCACCAAGAAACTCCTCACCTTGCACCACAACAACACTATCACGATGCACCTTACTCACCACAACACTATGTCCTAAAGGATTTGTCACTAAGACATCAAATCCTAAGGACTCAAAATGCAATTCAGGCACATGCAAGATAGATGCACTTAAGTATGAATGAGTAGATCCTGGATCAATCAAAGCAAGAACTGAAATGCCAAATAAAGAGAATGTACCCGCTATAACTGCTGAAGCATCCGGCTGCCTCTGCATCACATATACTCTCTGAGAAGATCTGGCCTCGACTGGCCTACTGCCTCTGGATGAAGATCCTCCTCTCTGACTAAACCCAGGTCTACCACCTCTACTAAAACCTCTGCCCCCTCGACTACCTCTACTGACACTGGGTCGAGAAGCTGCAGTATCAGCCTGCATCTCAGGGTAATCTTTAATAAAATGATCTGGTGACCCACATTTAAAGCATACTCCCAATCCACCCGTCTTCCAACAAACACCCCCATGGGGCCTACCACAGTGAACACATACAGGTGGAGTAGACCTCTGCATCACTGGAGTCGGGGCACTAGCTATAGAAACTGTCGGTCTCGGCCTCTGCCTCTGATACTGAACTGATCTGCCCGACTGTCTCTGGCTTCTACTGATCCTCGGAAAAAAACTTCCTATGCCCCTCTTCATAGATAAAGACCCTGCCTCAAACTGGGGTCTCCTTACTCTAGTCTCCTCCTCAGTAGCAGCTGCTGCAATGCCTTGTGCTCTCTCAATACTTCTAGCTGCTGCAACAAGCTGAGAGAAATCCTGGTACCGGGAACCAGCAACAATGCACATAATAGAGGGCCTCAATCCCTCCTCAAATCTTCTGCACCGGTCTATTTCATCAGAAATAATTCCCCCAGCATAGTGACTCAACCGGATGAACTCTATCTCATATTCTGTTACCGTCCGGTTGTCTTGCCTCAAATTCAGGAATTCCATCTTCTTAACATCTTTATACTCCCTCAGAGTATACTTCTGCTCGAACTCCCTCAAAAAATCACCATAAGATAATGTAGGTGGATCATCCATGGCATGAGGAACCGTCTTCCACCAGTCATAGGCATCCTTCTGCAATAAGGATCTAGCATAATCAAATTTTTCTTCAGAAGTGGCTTGCAACTGAATGAATATCCTCTGCACTTTATCCAGCCACTGCAGGGTCGGTAGTGCCCAAGAAATCCTCAGCCCCATACCTCCTCAACTTATCATAATGTCTTACTGACACTTGAGGCTGTGGTGGTGGTGATGGCTGCACTGGAGCTTGTCTAAATAATTCTACCATATGCCTTAACCAACCCGGCGGAACCTCCTCAGCAACTGATCTCTCTGGCACAGAAACAGGTGCCTCACTAACTCTATCAACTCTAGCTCCATCTCTACTCTCTCCTGAAGCTACACTCTCAGCACTTCCTTCTACAGTCTGACGTGAATGGGACGCCATTACTACCTATATCTGCAAACACAGCAGAATATTCCTCATTAAAGATCAAAGACTGCCATACCAAACCATGTATTTTATTTAAAAACAATATTTTAAAACTCAAAATTTCCTACAATTCACCTATGTTGAGAATCTCAAACATAGGCTCTGATACCAAAACAATTGTAACACCCCTATACCTCGTATACGTACACTGCATGCTAATACGATTGTAATATACGTATACTGAATATAGAAATGCCACGGTTTACAAAATATACAAATTTTCCCTTTACAATAACATGAACCAATTTAAAACTCAAAGGAAATTTATAAAACACAATAGATAAAATATTTATTCAAAACGCAACGGAAAATATAACAAATATTTACAAATACATCTACATCAAAAACTCAAACTTTACAAAACATAAAATATATACATGTTTGGCAGTATGTCTTTGATCTTTAAGCTCCACTATCAATACCTCAAAATCTAGACTCTACTCGGCCTAGAGGAACTCTCCGGTTCTTCCCTGTCACCTGCGCGACAAATCACACCTAAGCCAACGGCTTAGTGGTACAAACTACAATAATACTATGTTTCAATGCAATGCCACTGTCACACAATCAATTTTCATACACCATTTAAAAGAATATTATATTCTAAAACCTTATATTGTTCAATATCATATCAAAACATTATATCTCACAAACATGTATCTCATTATTCATTGGTTTCATCAATCAAAAATCATATTGTAAACAAAGACAAGCATGGGCCCAAAGACACTAATATGCCATTCAACTTTTAGAGTTAATGTTTTGGTTTAATTATCACATTTATCATTATCCCAACTAGGCTTCAAGGATTAGGCTCAACCAAGCTTCAAGGGGAACAAAGCATGCTAAGTATCAACCTAACTTGGCTTCAAGAACCAAACCCAACCTAGCTTCAAGGGTTGTAACATCTCAATTAGGCTTCAAGGACTAGATCCAACCAAACTTCAAGGGGAGTAAAGCATGCTCAACTTCAACCCAGTTTGGCTTCAAGGATCAAGCCCAACCTAACTTCAAGAGATTGTTACTATCGGCATGCCACCAACAACAAAACTATGAAAATGGAACAACACATTAGACACACAATTTGTAACACCCCATCTTAGCCTACGTTTATAGACCAAGATGGACTGTTATCTCATGGTGGTTGTGTCTTAATATTTTACTTAGCCAATTTTAAGTATAGATTTTAAAAAAATTTTGCCATAACCTCCCCTAAAAATGGAGGTCGCAAGTGTCGACAAAACTGATTTTTTCTTATTTTTGAAAAAACATTTTGTTTCACAATTCAACTTAAGCACACTCCCAATAATCCACCCTTATAACCTCAACTACAATCCTGCAAGAAAAGTTCACACTTCTATATTCACAACCCAACTCAATTCAAAATCATATAGTTATTACTAGATTTACATGCTACATCAAGTTATCTCTTTGTATTGTTCAAATAAGTACATGCCAGTTTCTAATACCAAAATACAAAATAAAGAGCACCACTTAAGTTTGTTGATGACCGGCAGATCGCAGGACTCTTCTGCTCGCTACTGGCTCCTTGCTAATAACCTACGAGTTTAGAAGAAACTAAACTCGCTAAGCATTGCTTAGTGGGTACTTTAACCATTGCCGAATATAAATAGTACAAGGAAGGTTGTTGAAACACATATAAAAGTAGAATACTGCATAATTAAACTATTTTCATACAATCATCATATTTATATTTTCTAATTAAGTTAAGATTCACATTCTGTATGTAAACAACATGTAATATAACTTTATTATAATTACGAGTTACTCTGCTCCACTAGGTAATTATGAATACACCGATCTCGAAATGAGGCCTCGTATAGAGTTACGCGTGGTCTTGACCTCACATGACTAATGGCCATGGTCTTGGTCTCACACGATATAGAATAACTGCGTGGTCTTGGTCTCACACGACTAGTTGCCATGATCTTGACCTCACACGATATAACCGCGCGCGCGTAAGTAATATCCCGACCGAAGCCGTTAAGACAGTACTGCCGGTAGGATGGCATGCCAAACCCCCATTCTAGACTGGTTTTACCCATTTACCGAGTAGAGCATATATAACATTTCATATATACCCATTCACTTCGTATATATATACCACATATTCTCCATGTATATACAATATATATTTACACAAATATCACATATACTCACATATGTATCATATGTATTCACATATTTTCCATCTTAATTTATTCTTCATATCATAATTAAACTCAATACTAAAAATAAAATGATAAAACACCCACACCAAGTTTTTGACCAAGTTAATAATGAAAAATTTCCATATGAACAATAAACTCTGGTTCTTGACCCAACTTGATCCTTGTTTTAGAAAATTTGTATAAAATAATCCACTTGGCTAAAAACTCTAAAATTTTTACAGAATTTATTTTTGCATCTTAAAATCATTTCTTTAAAAATTCAGATCAAACTGGACACAAAATCTTGGTCAAGTAGTTCACCCAACCAGACTGCTCCAGTTGCCCTTCATCCTGGCAGCAGTTCTGAATTTTATAAATTCCGTAAACTAAATTCAATCAATGTGGTTCCAAATTATTTTTCTCAAATACTAGACTTATTAAACAACAACATACCCAAATTTCAACTCAAGATAATTTTTCTATATTTAATTAAAAATCATACAAGTCACATCATTTTACTAATTGTAAAACAGAAAAATTTCAAAAGGAGTTCAATGGTTAAAGTACCAAACCTTGCTCTTTTAATTCCCTTTTACTTTTCCTTCTTCTCCTTCCTTAATCTTTGTTTTTCCTTCAAGATATTCAAAAGCACAATCTTAAATATAAACCTTAGAAATTTAAAATAATAAGTTATCCTCCATTTCTTTTCAACCGAAACCCTAATCCAACCTTATTAAACTTTATACATCTTGATTCTTCCATTTAATCAATTAATCTCATCACTTACTTAAATTTTTCCAATTTCACATAAAGACTCTAATCTCCAATCTCCCAAAAAATATATAAATACCTAAAATTGATACTAAAATTAAAGTCTACATACTTGAAAACCTTACAACTTACCTTGAAAAATCAAACTTGGAAAAAAAAAAACTTGAAAGTCCTTTGGTGTTTCCCTTTGTTGGCCGAATTTTGTGAGTGGAAAAAGAGAGAATTTTCTCTTCATTTCACATATATTTATATACAAAGGAAATGATGATCACCTTAGGTGTTGGTTAACCTCTTAAGACCACTTGTCCACTTTTTCTCTTTCTTCATTTATTACACATTTATTACACATGCTAAATGTTTTCTTTTGATTGGCCAACATTAGATTTTTATTAGTTTTATTTTCCTTTACTTCTTTCCACTTGTCCCTCTTCCCATTGGATCTCATAAAGTTGTCCCAGGTTACTCATCCGATCCCGACACGAAACCGGGCCCACTTTACGTTCCGGCGATTAATCGATCATATCTTTTAAACCGTATAGTTCCACGAGTCAAACTATATATAGTTTTGATCATCTCGACCTCTACTTTCTATTTATAAGGTCTATTCTAGGTTTCCAAGTCATTTTAAAAAAATTACCAATAAGCCCTCAACTTTTACAAAATTCCCTTTAGGTCCTTTCTTTGCTCGGGTTTTCTCCGGCTCCATTTCTACTGACGATCATTTCATATTTAACCCCTTGTCATCCTCTACTTACTCTTATGTTTATTTTCTACTTTAAATTCATATATAACTTTAATTGATAATGACCAAAATGCCCCTAGTCAACATGTCTTCGTTTTTCTTTAACGGGACATTTCCTGAAAAAACTGTTACACGTCGTTGCGATCCGATTTTTCTCTACTTTCCATTTTTGGAATCTGTTATGTGCACTATTAAGAACCTCCGATACAACTTTTGGAAATTACTCTTAGGTCCTTAGCCTTTCAAAAAATTACCTTTAGGTCCCGTCGACTTCACGGGCCTCCTTCGCACACCAATTTTGTTTTTGACTATCTCGAGCCTCTATTTGACCACTTATTTATATCCTTCTTGCCTAATACTCGACTACCTAAATTTTGGGATGTGACACAATTCATTACTTATCTCATTATCAATTTCATTCTCATTTACTCATCATCACTTAGGCAACCATGCCTTAATCATCTCATTAGCATCATTATCATTTTAGCCCAACAACCATGGCTCCATATCTCATCAAGAGAGTATATATATATATATATCATCAATTGCATTGAACATCATCTAGGCAAATATGCCTCAATTATGTCATTTACATCATTATAACCAACCACATTGGTTTCACATCTCATTATATCTCAATTTACATTAATCAATTCATCATTCAAGTGTATATAACCAATAGCATTAACACACATTTTAGATGTTCATTAATCATTCACATTATACCAATCATAATATTCATCAAATATATTAACAATGTAATCAATTACTTAACATATGTACAAACAAATATGTTAAGTATCAAAATCATGTAAATGCATGCAACCATGTAGTTTGTACTTACCTCAAAACCAACTCACACCAATCTATACACTTCCTTCTCCAAGAATCCTTAATACTTAGGTTAGGGCAATTCAACTTCTTCACAACCTAAATCAAAGGTAATTATACACACTCACTTAGAATTACATATAAGATAATAAGGCTAAGAACCAACTAGGGCAAACTCTAAACATGACACGCTCAACAACACGGGCGTGTTCCTGACCGTGCCCTAACTCCATAACACAGAAGCTTTGACACGCTCATAACCACGGGCGTGTCACTGAATGTGTAATACATTTTGTCTCACAGAAACATTGACACGTCCAACAACATGGGCGTGCTCATGGCCGTGTCAATCCTTTACCCACACAGTAGCTATGACACGCTCAGTGACATGAGCGTGTCACTGGACGTGTAAATGCTACTGCAACACAGAACCATTGACACGCCCAAAGACTTGGACGTGCTCATGGGCGTGTCAGGCCAAAAATACAGATTTCGGCAACATCAACACTACATCCAACAAACCACTTACTTCCACCATCTTCCACTTCAAACAAACTTAACTAAACACACCCAAAAACCATAATAACTTGCAAAAACACCAAAACAATACAAAACATACATCAAACACAAATCATAGTCATCACCACAAACTCAAAACACTACCACAACACTTTCTCTTCCAACACACTTATTCTTTCCTTCAATTCAACCCCAAAAATCCAAAATCAATTGAACCAACACCCTTAAACACACCATAATCAAACCTAATCATACTATCACAAATCAACAATAAACTCATATACAACTTAAAATAAAACAAGAGAATTAAGAGAAACTTACCAAAATAATGAAACTTCACAATTTTCCAACTTAATCACTTGATTCTTCCTTCAATTTGATCTTAGAAAATCAAAACCCTCTCTTGCTCTCTTGTTTTGGATGGCCGGCCAAGAAAGGAAAAGAAGAAAAATGAAAAGGAAATTAGAGACAAAGTCAAACTTCCCTTCTCTTTAAACCTCCACCAAGCAATCTAAATAGAAAAATACCTAAATACCCTCTTCCATTCATTTAATTCCATTTAAATAAATTCCATTAATTTTAAAATTACAAAATATCTTCTCCTTTTGACTTCCACATTTGACTTGTGTATATGTTGTATATATTTCCATATATACAACATATACACTCTCTCTCTTATATTCTTTTCTCTTTCAAATTAACATTTACATTTAATCCAAATAAACAACAATTATATCAAAACTTCTAGGGCACACTTTGGGATATTACAGTGTATGTGTATAAGTATATGGATTATAAGAGTGTTACATATATGTTATATATATATTGTATATAATTTAATAAATATGATGGATTCCAAATGAAGAAGCATATATACCTATTCAAAACTTTCTAAAATCAGTATAAACCCATGACAACAAGCCAAAATATACATACAAAATAAGCAATAAATATACACAAAATGTGTATTATCAAATATATAAAAATTAATATGTTGATTCATAAGTTTTATGTGTTGAATATAAATGATGTATAAAAATTTATATGTTGATTATATGTCGTATATATTATTTATACATAGATTATATGTTATATATGTTACATATAATTTGATAAAAATGATAGATTACAGATTCATAAGCATACAAATTTTTATATGTTGTTTATATGTTATACATATTACATATAAATTAATAAATATGATGGATTGCAGATGAAGAAGCATATAAAACTTTATATATGTCATTTATTTATTATATATATTACATATAATTTGATAAATATGATTTCAATTGAAGAAATATATACAAACTTTTATATATCTTTTATATATTATATATGTTGCATATAATTTTTTAATAAAGGTGATGAATTCCATATTAATAAGCATATACAAACTTTTATATGTCATATATATATTATGTATGTTGTATATAATAGTGCTATTTTCGGTCTGGGTTGAGCCAACTTTTGCTCTTATCCGCAGCTTGGCCCAAAAGTTCTGTAGGTTAAAATTTTTAGCATGAAGCTTGACCCATGACCCAAGTGTCCTGGGCCACTCGAGTCATTCAAGCCACCTGGGCCAATAGGTCCCAAACAGGCCAATCTATCTCTATCTCTCTCTCTTCTTTTTTTTTTATTCCTTTATGTACTATTAGATCTAAATACCACAAAAAAAGTTTACCATTCAATTTCAAAACCATAAATCCTAATCTCAAAACCATAAAACCATATACTATAAAATCTTACAATAATAAAATCATTTTGCCAAATCACAAAAACATCGAACTAAGACAAACCAAAAATTTTAATGTCATGAAACATAACAACAACCCAATTAAATTTTTTCTTTTAAACAACAAAACAATGTTATAAAATTATTGAAAAATTTAGAATTTCAACTTTGTTCATCTAAGTTTGTGGTAAGGTTTTCTGAAGTTACATGTGTGTATGGGTTTGTGAGCAAAGATGACCATTTAAATCAATTGTTGAAGAATAAATATTTTTCCTTTATAGACCATTTTATAGCAATTTTATGTTTTTCTATTGCTTTCTCAAACAAACAGTGACATTTTTGTGGTTTGAGGATGATTTGTGTTCATTAGTGTGGGAGAAGAGGAAAAGGATGAGAGGTAGGTCGAAAGAGAGAGAGAGAGAGAGAGAGAGAGAGAGAGAGAGAGAACAACAAGCTTTAAGAGAAAGGAGGTGGATCTTCCAATCTGATACACAACACAAAGATTAGGTTAATTTAATTGATGAGTTGGCAAGAGGAAATTTCATTTGGCCATGAAGTTCAACCAATATTCTGCTAGAGTTTTATTTCTTAGCCCGTAACCTTGCCCAATTTATCTTAAATATGGTCCAACCAGGCTTAAACTACGTTGGTTGGACTGAGTTTCTCAGGTTGCCAAGTGATAAGTGCACAATTGATGATATTTTGCCCCTATTTCTTTATATGATTATTATCTAATTGAGTTTAATTTGTTTGTTCAAGTGCTTTTTAGGGTTAATTTTAGGAATTCTCTGTATTTTGAGGTGTATGGTCATTTTGGAGGAATTACGGATGAAAGTAGAAGAAAAGAGCAAAATTCTTCAAGTGACACGCCCATGGACATGGGTGTGTCAATGGACGTGCCCTTGATACTGCATACAGAAGTATTGACATGCCCATTGACATGGGTGTGTCACCGAGCGTGCCTTTTGTAATGATTCACAGTAGCTGGGAGACACCTAGTGACATGGACGTGTCACTGGACGTGTCTTATATTTAAAATCCCAGTGGCAATGACACGCCCAGTGACATGGGCATGTCAATGGACGTGTCAGGCAAAATTATCTGTTTTGTCATATTTTATAACCTAGAGTCGACTTCTAAAGCAAAGAGGAGAGTTTTGGAGCTGAGATTGAAGGTGAAGACATATTCTAAACAAGATCTAAACCAAGATTCAAGGATTCAAGTGAAGAAATACAATTTTTTCGCAATGGATTGTTTGGATTATTTTCCTTATTTCTCTTGTTCTAGTTTTCTGATTTTGAACATGAACTAACTCATTCTCTATCTAGATATATTGATGAACCCTAGCTTTATTGTATGGATTGAATCATTTTATTTAATTAAATCATTTGATTGAGTTGTTTTATTCTTATGATGCTTAATAATTTATTTTCAATTGATAATAGCATGCTTATTGATTGGTTGCAATTTTCATATTATTGACTTGAGAAAGCTTGATATGAATTGAATACTCATAAGGATTGAGGATTGATTGGAGTACTAGAGATAGACTTACAAAATCCTTTGGTTTACAATTCCTTATTCTTAATGCAAGATCTATTTAATTATGTTTGAGAAGAGATTCTAGAATTCTACTTAGTGATTAGGGATTAATTTGCTTGAGAAAAGTTTTAGTCTAATTTAGAGGAATACCAATTCAACTCTATTATTTGGTTTAATTGAATTGATTTTCATAAATATAATTGTGGCTAGGGGGATTCAATATCTGGATAGTATTCTCACCATCAATCAATTCATTCAACACTCAATTTCTCTCTATTTTCAGTTATTAAGTTAATTATCTTTAATTACAAAACTTCACAAAACTATTGATTTGCTAAACAACAGTTAAAATTTGCACTAGTACTTGGCCTTGTCCCCAGTGGAATGATAACTCACTCACTACTTTATTACTTGAGCGACCCGTGCACTTGCGGTATTGCAATAGCATAGTTTCGCATCATCAACAAGCTGGATGAATAACTCTAGCATGTAATTTGATAAATGTGATGGATTTTAGCTAAAGAAGCATATAAAAACTTTTATATGTCATTTATATATTATATATATTGTATATAATTTAGTAAATGTAATAAATTTCATATGAAGAAGCACCGAGAAGTAATTTCCAAGATAAAATAGGAAAGCTAAAAAATGGAAAAAAAAAATTCTTCTTTTGAAGAATTTTATTGAGCATTTGAAGTGCATTACAATTGAAGAATAAAAATTCTCAGTCATTACAATTGAAGAAAAAAAATCAAAATAAAAATATTAAATCATTTACAAACAAAAAATGCCTCATATAAACATAGATTTTTCCAATTTAGTTCAAGCTTTTTCTTCTTCATATAATGGCTAGCAAAATCAAAACTGATTTGATTTTGATGAAATAAAAAAATAAATTGAAAAAAAATGAGGAAGTGGATAAGAGGGTCCCATGTTGATGGAGAAGAGGGGGTGGTAGTGGAGAAGATATAGCAGTAGTGGAAAAGAGGTGGCAGGGGTGGAGGATGAGAAGGCAGTAGTAGTGAAGAGAATGAAAATAAAGGAACGAAAGAAAGGTAGAGAAGAGAAAGAAGGAAGAAGAAGAGGCAGGGAATATATTTTAGAGAAAGAAACTTAATGAATGGTAAGCATGACATAATAACAATTTAAAAATGGAAGAAAACAAGAACACTAAAATTGAAAAAACAAAAAAGGAAAAAATAAGACATAAATTAAAGAAAATTCATAAATAGAAAATAAGAAAATAATACACATTCAAAAATAAAGTAGAACATAAATTTAAAAAATGTAATAAAAATTAGAAAATAAAATTAAAAAGGACAAAATATAAATTCAAAAAATAAATTGAAATAAATTGAAATTATCAAATCATAAAAATATCAAATGCAAAAAAAGGAAATTTAAAAGCTAAAAATAAATAATCAAATTGAAAAAATAAAAATTAGAACAAAAATAAAAAAAAATAAAATGTTGAACTGAAGATAAGAGAGGATAATGTTAGTTTCAATATGAACTTGAGAGAGATTAAGAGTGAGATTTAACATTTGGAAAAACTAGAGAGTCTAAAAGAGATGAGATGAATTGTGGGTCTAAAGAAGACCGACAACAAAGAGAAAATATCGAAAAGGATTATGTTAGATTTATCTAAAACAGAACTATTTTTGACACGCACGCACACACATATATAGGTTGGATTGGCTCGATATTTTTTTAAAAACAAATAACACTATAGGATTTTAAAAAACTTTTGAAATTATAATTCAAATCCCCAACCTAGATTTTAAAAAATCCAATTTTACCTAAGTTGCTCGAATTGGACATAAGTTAACTAGATCTTTGGTGCATATGCATAACTCTAGATATGTTTTTTGCTGTTTTTTTTTTTCAATAAGTTTTTAAGGGTTGACACAACCATATTTTTACTTTTAAATTAATGACACTCAATGACAAAAAAAATCAATATTGAAGAAAAATCAAGGCAAAAAAATTAATAAACTTGTAATAGTCTAAATTTTTATTTAAATTTTATTTTAATAAAAAAATATAATTATTTATATTTATATTTTATTCGATTTATTATAAATTATTTTTCAAATATTTGGAAATATCATTTTAAAAATGGTTTAAAATATAAAATATGTATGTTATTATCACAGTTCGTATTTATGACATGATGGTTTCAATATGATGTTTACCACTAAATCACTTTTTATGATAGACATATGTATTTATACACTAAATTAGAGCAGAGGGAATGAGCAAGAGAGAGATAGAGAGAGAGAGAAGCTTTTGCGACCTATCATTGCCACTTCGGTGTTATCTGGTTGCATTATCACCACCACCACTTAGCCCTTTTTGACAATTCTTGCACCATTTAGCGCTTTTTGACAATTCTAGCATCATTTAGTGCTTTTCGACAATTCTAACACCATTTAGTGCTTTTTGACAATTCTAGTACCATTAGTCTAGTCGAGAACTACTATCGAACAATGAAGAATTTGCTAGATGAAGCATCAATAGAATCTTCTCGCCATAATTTTGGCCACTTTCAACCACGACTATAGGAGTTCTCAGTACTATTGTGAAATGCTTAATCTCAATAACATTTTGGCACCAATAGAAACAGGTGAGGATGCCCGTTGGTGCTAAAATCAATGAAAAGATTCCAACTTTCCTGGTTTTCTAGGCATTTTTAGGTAAAATCAAGGAGAGTGAAGCACACTGTCAGCCTATTTTGAATAAATAGCTTATGATCTATCACCTGCTATAAATCTTACCATCATTTACCACTGTCATTGGTGGTGCATCACTGATCGATCACTAATAAGTGGACCCACATGCCTATAGACTTTCAGATTTTTCTCCTCTTATTGACATTAAATATTGGTGGATCTGAATAGATATATGACTTGAAAAGCTCATGGCGTGACCCAAAAAGAGAAAAAATAGAGATATGTGTTGGTGGTAAAGGGGTCGGGCAGGTGCTAGCTCATAACCTCTTAAGATATGGTTCGTTTGGTTCAAAATATTGAAAGATGGGTTAAATGAGGCAATTGAGCTGAACGAGATCCTGAACACATTGAGCTTGCCTAAATTTCTCCCATAACCAAATCACGACAAATTCACCTGTGGATAGATGAATTCATTGTGGTTATGGAAAAATATGGCGAATCTGCCTATGGATAAGTAATGCCATAGTCATGGTAAATTTACCTATCCTTAGGTGAATTCACCATTTATTTCATGCTTCAGCAAAGAGTGGCTTTAGAAGTGGCTTAGAAGGTGGACTTGGAATGGGATCAACAATTAAGTAGTCACAACACTTTCCAAAGATGCTGAATGAAAAAAGATGTGGGAGAACGAAAAAAAGGATGGTTAGAAAAATTCAGTAATCATGATCAGTGTTAAGAAAATTAGTAAGAGTTTTAACATTTAAAGGGAACAAAATCAACTTTAGTGAAGAAAAAATAAAAGGAAGAGCATAAAACATACATGTAGACACTAGGATTGAACCTTAATGATGTAACCAAGGACCAACCCTGTGCCTAGGGAATAGCAATTGTAACACCCCAATACTCCATATAAATACTATACATATACCTAGTATACATACAGTAAGTATATAAAGTATAAGGATGCCACTTTTCTTTTTACCTTTCAATACCTGTAACAAAATTCAAACCATAATAGGTCAATTTAAAGAACACTTACAAATTATTGTCTTTATCAAAACTTCATTTATACATATAATATAACATACTTAAAGTGGATACATGTATGCATTACCCTCTAGTTGGTCTCGACAAAATCTTACTCTTCTCGTGGCATACCAAAAGACTTCATATCTTCCACCAAGCTACCTGCGCGATAATACATCCGCGCTAAGCTCGAAAGCTTAGTAGTACAAATATAAAATACAAACATATATCATGGAAACACTAACATATAAAGATATCTCAATTCCTTATACTTTTAGTTCTTATTAAGTTTATCCCTATTTATTTGCACCTTTCATATCTTTCAACTAATCTCATATCTTATACACATATAAACATAACATTTCTACCAAGTCCAACCCATCACTAATATTCACAATCAACATCTCAATACACACATTATACATCATACTAATCATAAGTCACATTTCCAATTAAGACAATCATTGTCATCAACCACAATTCATCAATTGAATTCACAATCAATGCTAATACACACATTATACATCATACCAATCATAACATTTCTTTATTCACAATTCAACATTGATGATTCATCACTAGTGCTCATAATCAATATTTCAATGCACATATTACATATCATCAATCACATGTCCAATGAAGTATACCAAAGATTTCACTATCCATTTCTTTCAACATTTGTATATCACATTGACAACAAAGACAGACTCGGGCCCAACAGACACCACTATGTTATTCAGAGTTCAGAGTTACTGCTTTGGTCTATAATCATAATCATCAAGCCCATAGGCATCATATATCAATATTTCTATCCATGGATAGTGTAACAGACCCAGTCTCTTGGACCATCAACTCATCATGAGGAGATCCTCAACCCGGCAAGACTGTTACCAATCATATATTTCATATTCACAATTCTCATAGTGTAACAGACCCAGTCTCTTGGACCTCAATTCAACTCAATTTGAAGAGATCCTCAACCCGGCAAGACTGTTACCTTTTTCATTTTATAGGCATGCCTCCAAACCCAGAACTCTGAAGACTGAATAACACATTAAACACATATTTCACTTATTGTTTCATTATCAATTTCAATCTCAATGTTCATTATCATCTAGGCAAACATGCCTTATTTCTTTCAATTAGATCATCATAGCCAATCACAATGGCTTCATCTCACATTTGAATCATCATGGCCAATTACAATGGCTTCACAACATATCATATCTCAATCCATATGATACATATAACATCATTGCTATAACATTACAAAGTACCTTATTCATATAGCACAATACAATTCACAAGATTCATAATACACAAAACATAGTATTGTTCATATAGTATCATGTGCATCATCATTATAATACTCAACATCAATTACATTAACCAAATGAACATATCATTATTCAATCACATGATTCACATTATACATATAGCATCATTGCTATAACATTACAAAGTACATTAAAGTAATTCTTCATAAAAGTGTTTATCATAATAAATTTGCATAGCTCATACCTTGTTGAATGATCCTCTTCTCTTTCACACTATACAAGTCACATTAGATTAACAATGTAATAATTTACCTAACATTATTTAATTATACTCAATCAATTGTATTCTCATACATTAATATTCATCAAATCATTCACATCTTTCATTTTCCCATAACACAATTATATATATACATATCATTAATGATATAAACACATCAAAATACATTAGTGATATGCATTAACAATGCAATCATGCAACATTGGTACTTACCTTAATAACATTTCACACCACTCTAAACTCTTCTCCACTCACTAGTTCTTCACTTCACAAATTAGGGCAATTCAACCTCTTCACAACCTAATCCAAAAGGAATATTAGCAAAATGACCATATAAATAGTACATTCTGGTTTTAGACTCCATTTTATCCTTATTTTGAAAAATTGTATAAAATAATCTACTTGACTAAAAATTCTAAACCTTTTACAGAATTTAGTTTTGTATCTTAAAATCATTCCTTTAAAATTTCAGATCAAACTGAACACAAAATCTTGGTCAAATAGTTCACCTAACCAGACTGCCCCAATTGCCCTGCATCCTGGCAGCAGTTCTGAACTTTGTGAATTCCATAAATCAAATTCAATCAACGTGGTTCCAAATTATTTTTCTCAAATACTAGACTCACTAAGCAACAACATATCCAAAATTCAATTGGATATGATTTTTCTACATTTTAATAAAAATCCCGAAATATAGCTGTCTCAGTTAAGGTACCAGCTGGAACAGGTCTAATAAAAATAATCTTTCTAAACTCATAACCATTCCAAAATCGAATCAACATATTTTTCAGTCATTCTAGACTCATAGAGGCACAACATATCAAAAATTCACTTCAAGAACATTTTTCTATAATTAATTAAAAATCATACAAGTCACAGCCTTTACTAATTGTAAAACAGAAAAATATTCACTAAACACAACTCTTACTCTTCCATCACCAACACCAATTTAACTTCTTATTTTAAAATCAATTTCAACTCTAATCAACAAATCATCAACACACTTAATCATACTATCAATAACCCTGTAATATCCTCATATGTGGCTTAGAAGTTTTGATTATGTTGTTGTTGTTGTTGTTGTTATTGTTTAATTGAATTGTATGCATATGATGGGGTAAGAAAAGAAATTGGAAAGTGAATGCTTGTGCATATGTGTTTTGGAGGAAGAATTAGGGTTTAGAGACAAATGTATATGTTGTGTATATGATGATATATATATAACATATAAAGTGGTCAAATGAAGAGTCAAGGTGATGGTTAAGTGGAAGAAGATATTTTTGGTTGTTAATGAAATTACATATAAGGACTTATATGAGACAAAGGTTAGTTATATGATTGAGGGTGTTTTAGTAATTGCTTGGATAAGAACACTTGGTGGAGATTAAAAGAAAAAGTTGACTTTGTAACTTGATCATTGTCTTCTTTCTTCATGAAGTGGCCGGCTCTCCATTAGCAAAAGGAAAAGAGAAGTGTTCTTGAGGCAAGAAGCAAGTTGATGAAGCAATCCAAGGTTTTGACAAAGGATTTGTGGAATTTCTTCTTTTCAAGTAAGTATTTTCTTGTTTTCTTTACTTATTTGGAAGTTGTGTTGGAAGTAAAGTAGGGTTTGATGATTTTGTGATTTGGTGGATTTGAGATGTGTTTGGTTGTGTTTTCAAATGTTAAATTGATTTTAAGTTATGAGTTTAATTGAAGGTTGTTGTTGGAAATGATGGTTGTTGATTTGGATGGATGGAGAAGGATGTTGATTTTAGGGTTTTGAGTTAATATGTGTTTAATTGTGATATTAATGTGTGGTGAAGTAGTTTTTATGATGAATATGTGTTTAGAACATTGATTATGTTCATGTGAAATATGTTATATAATGAATATTGTGTTTGAGTGTAATTGAGAAAGGGTTGGTTTTAGTTAAGGTTTTGTGATTTGGTGACACGGCCAAAATCAATTCTAGGGGAGTGGGCGTGTCCCTTAGAAGAGTGGGCGTGTCAATTATTTGGATTGGCTACTGTCTCTTTTGGTTTTAAGGACACGGGCGTGTCCATCAAAAGTGTTGGGCGTGTCATTTATTTGAGGAAGCTACTGCCTCTTTTCTTTTTAAGGACACGGGCGTGTCACTCAAGATGGTTGGGCGTGCCTTTCAAATGATTTGAACATTGTTTGATTTCTTGGTTCTCTTTGCATGGTTTAAATTCTTCAAAAGTTCCATTGTTCCTAAACTTAAACATGAACATTATAAACATGTTTCAAACACAAGAATGATCTAATCAAATGAATGTGGATGGTCCTAAAGCTATGAATCATGTCAATTGTGTTTTGCCCTAATTGCATTGTTGAGAATTAACAATGTTATGTTATGCACTTTGAATGGCAATGTGTTTCATGATTAATATGGAATGAAATGTTGATATTTATGAATGGTGCTATGTGAGATAAATATACATTTGAATAATGAAGTGTTATATTGTGAAATGAAATGTGAAGCCATTGTTATTGGCTAAGGTGATTCAATGGAGATAAATGAGGCATGTTTGCCTAAATGATAATGAGAATTGAGAATGAAAACTAAATGGATTGTGTGGCTAATGTGTTATTCCATTTTCAGAGTTTGTTGTTGGTGGCATGCCTAATGATAGTAACAATCTCTTGAAGTTAGGTTGGATTGAATCCTTGAAGCCTAATTGAGATGTTACAACCCTTGAAGCTAGGTTGGGTTAGTTCTTGAAGCCAAGTTGGGTTGATGCTTAGCATGCTTTGCTCCCCTTGAAGCTTGGTTGAACTTAATCCTTGAAGCCTAGTTGGGTATATGATATTGATATTGATAAATGTGATAACAAAACCAAAGCATTAACTCTGAAAATTGAATGACATATTAGTGTGTCTTGGGCCCATGCTTGTCTTTGCTTAGTGTTGTTCATAAATGACTAAATGATTAACTAATAAAATATATGCAAAGATGTTGAATTCTGATATACATATATGTATGTTAGGTTATGAAATGTAAAAGTATGTTGTTAGCTTTGCATTTATGTTGTTACATGTATGATAAATTAGAATTGGCATTGTATAGCATTTAAGCATGTTTATTGCATGTTTTATCTTACTAAGCCCTTGGCTTAGCGCGATAGTGTTTAATCGCGCAGGTGATAGAACTGATAGAATCGATCCCGAGAGCTCTTCGAGACCGAGTGAGAGTAGACATTGAAGAGTTGATTTTGGAAGCTTAAAGATCAGAGCTGACTTGCCAATCATGTATAAATCTTTTATATTGTGTAAAGTTTTGTTGATAATGTAAATATATGTATAATAGTAAATATGTATTCAAATGTTTTCATATATATACATATTTTATAACTTCCGCTGTGTAATATATAAATGTATATATATATATATAGATAACTAATATGTTTTGTTTTATAAGTAAATGATCTATTTTGTTAATAAGATATAATGATATGGATATGGTATCAAGTTTTAAAATGTTTTGAATGTTAAGGAAACCGTAGCATCCTTATGTTTGGTGCACTTATGCTACATTGTTGTGGTTGTAGTGTGTGTGCATTGGATATGGGGGTGTTACAATTGTTTTGGTATCAGAGCCTAGGTTTGAGATTCTCAGCCTAGGTAAAATGTAATAAAAAGAATATTTTTACTTAAAAAGTGAGTTTTGAATAACATATACGTTTGAGATTGGCAGTCCCTGATCTTTAATAAGATGTAATCTGCTGTGTTTGCAGTATTAGGTGTTGATGGATCCTCACTCAAGACAGTCAGTTGAGGGTAGTGCCGAGAGCATTGCTCCTGCCGAGGGAGCTAGGGTTGATAGTGTTGAGGAGGCACCTGCTTCGGTGTCGGGTAGACCAGCTGGAGAGGAGGTTCCGCCAGCCTGGTTTAGACATATGATGGAAGTAATGAGACAAGCACCAGTACAGCCACCTCCACCACCACCCCAACCTCAGGTTCAGATGAGACAGTATGATAAATTGAGGAAGTTTGGGGCGGAAGATTTTATGGGAACCACTGATCCAGCAGTGGCTGAGCAATGGTTAGGTAAAGTGCAGAGAATCTTTATTCAGTTACAAGCCACCCCTGAGGAAAAGTTTGATTATGCCAGGTCATTACTGCAGAAGGACGCATATGACTGGTGGAAGACAGTGCCACACTCTATGGATGATCCTCCAACACTGTCTTACACTGATTTTCTGAGGGAATTTGAGTTGAAATATACTCCTAGGGAGTATAAGGACATGAAGAAAATGGAGTTCTTGAGCTTGAAGCAAGACAGCAAGACTGTTACTGAGTATGAAGTTGAGTTTATTCGACTGAGTCAGTATGCTGGGGGTATCATTGCTGATGAGATTGATCGATGTCGGCGATTTGAGGAGGGATTGAGGCCCTCAATTATATGTCATGTGGCTGGCTCCAGGTATCAGGATTTCTCCCAGCTAGTTGCAGCAGCTAGGAGTGTAGAGAGAGCTCAGGCCATAGTTACAGCTGCTTCTGAAGAGGAGGTTAGAGTGAGAAGGCCCCAGTTCGAGGCAGGGTCTTCTTCTGCGAAGAGGGGTAGAGGAAGTTTTGTTCCTCGGAGTAGTAGGAGCCAGAGACCAGCAGGTAGGTCAGTGCAGTTCCAGAGGCAGAGATTTAGACCTGTAGCTTCAGTGGCAAGTGCTCCAACCCCGATGATTTGGAGATCCACTCTTCCCATCTGCATCCATTGTGGGAGGCCACATGGTGGTCCTTGTTGGAAGGCTGGTGTTGCAGGGGTATGCTTCAGGTGTGGATCACCAGACCATTTTGTGAGAGATTGCCCTGAGAGGCAAGAGCAGATGCCGGTTGATTCTGCTGCTTCTCGAGCTAGTGTGAGAGGAGGTAGAGGAGGCAGAGGTGTCAGCCGAGGAGGTAGGCCAGGGTTCAGTTCTAGAGGAGGTGCTGCATCCAGAGAGGGTAGACCAGAGGAGGTTGGTTCTTCCCAGAGGATGTATGTTATGCAGAGGCAGCCAGATGCATCGGCAGTCATAGCTGGTACTTTTTCTTTATTTAATACTCCAGTACTTGCTTTGATTGATCCGGGTTCCACGCATTCTTATGTTAGTATATCTGTTTTGCCTGTATCTGATGTGCATGCTGAGTCCCTAGGATTTGATGTGTTGGTGACAAATCCGTTAGGGCATAGTGTGGTTGTGAGTAAGGTGCACCGGGATAGTGTAGTAAGGGTGCAGGGTGAGGAGTTCTTTGGAGATTTGATTGAGATGCCATTTAAGGAATATGATGTGATCTTAGGTATGGATTGGCTATCTCGACATGGAGCTGTGGTGGATTGTAAAAAGAAAATTGTTTCTTTGAGAACCGTTGATGGTAGAGAAGTGCTAGTATCTAATGAGCAGGAACAACTAGCCTCCTTATTTGTTTCAGCTGTTGCAGCCAGGAGGTTGATTAGAAAGGGGTGTGAAGCCTATCTCGCTCATGTGTTAGATACTAGAGTGAAGAGTTCTCCCATTGATAGCATTGCCACAGTTGCTGAGTTCCCTGATGTGTTTCCAGAGGAGTTGCCTGGATTGCCTCCAGAGAGAGAGGTGGAGTTTGGTATTGAATTGTTACCTGGTACCACTCCTATCTCTATTACTCCATATAGAATGGCACCAGCAGAATTGAGGGAGTTAAAAGTGCAATTACAGGAGTTGTTGGACAAAGGATTTATTCGCCCCAGTGTTTCTCCTTGGGGAGCTCCTGTGCTATTTGTGAAGAAGAAAGATGGTACTATGAGGTTATGTATCGATTATAGGCAATTGAACAAAGTGACCATTAAGAATAAATATCCTTTGCCTAGAATCGATGATCTCTTTGATCAGTTGAAGGGTGCAGCTGTGTTTTCCAAAATTGATCTGAGATCTGGGTACCATCAGCTGAGAGTCAGAGCTGAAGATGTTCCGAAGACAGCTTTCAGGACCAGGTATGGGCACTATGAATTTTTAGTTATGCCTTTTGGTCTGACGAATGCACCTGCAGCTTTTATGGATTTGATGAATAGGGTGTTTAGGCCCTATCTGGATCAGTTTGTTGTGGTCTTCATCGATGACATTCTGGTGTATTCGCGGAATGAAGAGGAACATGATATGCATCTGCGGATTGTGTTGCAGATTTTGAGAGAGAAGCAGTTGTTTGCCAAATTGTCGAAATGTGAGTTCTGGTTGGATCAAGTAGCTTTTCTCGGACATATTGTTTCAGCAGAAGGCATTAGAGTTGATCCAAGTAAAGTTGAAGCTATTCTGAATTGGAGTCCACCCAAGTCTGTGACAGAGATTAGAAGTTTTCTGGGTTTGGCAGGCTATTACCGGCGGTTTGTAAAAGGGTTTTCTTTAATAGCTACTCCACTCACCAGATTGCTTCGTAAGGGAGTGAGATTTGTGTGGACGGATCAGTGTCAGGCTAGCTTTGAGCAGTTGAGAGATATGTTAACTCAAGCGCCTGTTTTAACTTTACCTGTTGAAGGCAAACCATATGTGATCTACAGTGATGCTTCACATAGAGGTTTGGGATGTGTATTGATGCAGGAAGGGAGAGTTATAGCTTATGCATCTCGACAGTTGAAACCGCATGAGCTTAACTATCCGACCCATGATTTGGAATTGGCAGCCATTGTGTTTGCATTGAAGATTTGGCGCCATTATTTATTTGGGGAGAAATGTTTCATCTACACTGATCACAAGAGTTTGAAGTATCTGGGTGTCCAGAAAGAACTCAATCTTCGTCAGAGGAGATGGTTAGAATTGATTAAAGACTACGACTGCTTAATTGACTATCATCCAGGTAAAGCAAATGTTGTTGCTGATGCTCTGAGTCGGAAGTCTTTAGCTGGTTTAACAGTTTACTCGCTCTCGTTGCTTGTTGAGTTGAGAGCATTGTATGCCAGTTTTGTACCTTGTGATGATGGTGCATTGTTGGCACAGTTGCAATTGAAGCCAGTTTTGTTAGATCAGATCAAAGAGGCTCAGTTGGTTGATATGAAGATTCAGAAAATTATTTCAGATTGTAAGATTGGGAAGACGAGAGATTTTGTTGTGAGAGATGATGGGAGTCTCTGGTTTAAGAACCGATTGTGTGTGCCCGATGATGCTGATTTGAAAAGAATCATTTTAGAAGAAGCTCATCAGTCAGTGTTTGCTATGCATCCGGGTAATACGAAGATGTATAACGATTTGAGACAACATTATTGGTGGATTGGGTTGAAGAGAGACATTGCTGAGTTTGTATCGAAATGTCTCACTTGTCAGAAAGTTAAAGCAGAGCATCAAGTTCCAACCGGGTTGCTTCAGCCGTTGTCAGTGCCTGAATGGAAGTGGGAAAGAGTGACAATGGACTTTGTGTCTGGTTTGCCGTTGACACAAAGAAAACATGATGCCATATGGGTGATTGTGGATAGATTGACTAAGACAGCTCATTTCCTTCCGGTGCGGATGGATTACACTTTGGAGAGATTGGCTGAGCTGTATATCCAGGAAATTGTGAAACTGCATGGTGTTCCAACTTCTTTAGTGTCTGATCGAGATCCCAGGTTTACTTCAAGATTTTGGAAGAGTTTGCATTATGCTATGGGTTCTCGACTGCACTTCAGTACTGCTTTTCATCCACAGACGGATGGACAGTCAGAGAGGGTGATACAGATTCTTGAAGATATGTTGAGAAGCTGTGTCATCGATTTCTCTGGAAGTTGGGATAGATTTTTACCTCTTGTGGAGTTTGCTTACAACAACAGTCACCAATCCAGCATTGGTATGGCACCATTTGAAGCATTGTATGGCAGACGGTGTAGGACACCTCTTTGTTGGAATGAGCTTGGAGATAATAAGTTGGTTGGTCCTGATTTGATTCAAGAAACTGAAGAGAAAGTAAAAATTATTCGAGGCAGGTTAAAAGCAGCTTCAGACCGACAGAAGTCTTATGCAGATCTGAAAAGGAGAGACATTCAGTTTGATGTTGGAGATAAGGTATTTTTGAAAGTGTCTCCTTGGAAAAAGATTTTGAGGTTCGGTCGGAAGGGAAAATTGAGTCCTCGTTTCATTGGGCCGTATGAAGTGTTAGAAAGAGTTGGGCCAGTTGCTTATCGACTTGCTTTACCACCTGAGTTGGATCGTATTCATAATGTATTCCATGTTTCTATGTTGAGGAGGTACAGGTCGGATCCATCTCATGTGTTGCCATTTGAATCAATTGAAGTGAGCCCAGACTTGACTTTTGAAGAGGAACCAGTTGCTATCTTGGCAAGGGATGTGAAAGATTTGAGAAACAAGAGAGTGCCATTGGTGAAGATTCTTTGGAAGAACCATGGGAAAGAAGAAGCAACTTGGGAAAATGAGCAAACGATGCGAGAGCAATATCCTCAGTTGTTTCAGAGTTAATTTCAGGTAATTTCGAGGACGAAATTTTCTTTTTAGAGGGGGAGAATTGTAATATCCTCATATGTGGCTTAGAAGTTTTGATTATGTTGTTGTTGTTGTTGTTGTTATTGTTTAATTGAATTGTATGCATATGATGGGGTAAGAAAAGAAATTGGAAAGTGAATGCTTGTGCATATGTGTTTTGGAGGAAGAATTAGGGTTTAGAGACAAATGTATATGTTGTGTATATGATGATATATATAACATATAAAGTGGTCAAATGAAGAGTCAAGGTGATGGTTAAGTGGAAGAAGATATTTTTGGTTGTTAATGAAATTACATATAAGGACTTATATGAGACAAAGGTTAGTTATATGATTGAGGGTGTTTTAGTAATTGCTTGGATAAGAACACTTGGTGGAGATTAAAAGAAAAAGTTGACTTTGTAACTTGATCATTGTCTTCTTTCTTCATGAAGTGGCCGGCTCTCCATTAGCAAAAGGAAAAGAGAAGTGTTCTTGAGGCAAGAAGCAAGTTGATGAAGCAATCCAAGGTTTTGACAAAGGATTTGTGGAATTTCTTCTTTTCAAGTAAGTATTTTCTTGTTTTCTTTACTTATTTGGAAGTTGTGTTGGAAGTAAAGTAGGGTTTGATGATTTTGTGATTTGGTGGATTTGAGATGTGTTTGGTTGTGTTTTCAAATGTTAAATTGATTTTAAGTTATGAGTTTAATTGAAGGTTGTTGTTGGAAATGATGGTTGTTGATTTGGATGGATGGAGAAGGATGTTGATTTTAGGGTTTTGAGTTAATATGTGTTTAATTGTGATATTAATGTGTGGTGAAGTAGTTTTTATGATGAATATGTGTTTAGAACATTGATTATGTTCATGTGAAATATGTTATATAATGAATATTGTGTTTGAGTGTAATTGAGAAAGGGTTGGTTTTAGTTAAGGTTTTGTGATTTGGTGACACGGCCAAAATCAATTCTAGGGGAGTGGGCGTGTCCCTTAGAAGAGTGGGCGTGTCAATTATTTGGATTGGCTACTGTCTCTTTTGGTTTTAAGGACACGGGCGTGTCCATCAAAAGTGTTGGGCGTGTCATTTATTTGAGGAAGCTACTGCCTCTTTTCTTTTTAAGGACACGGGCGTGTCACTCAAGATGGTTGGGCGTGCCTTTCAAATGATTTGAACATTGTTTGATTTCTTGGTTCTCTTTGCATGGTTTAAATTCTTCAAAAGTTCCATTGTTCCTAAACTTAAACATGAACATTATAAACATGTTTCAAACACAAGAATGATCTAATCAAATGAATGTGGATGGTCCTAAAGCTATGAATCATGTCAATTGTGTTTTGCCCTAATTGCATTGTTGAGAATTAACAATGTTATGTTATGCACTTTGAATGGCAATGTGTTTCATGATTAATATGGAATGAAATGTTGATATTTATGAATGGTGCTATGTGAGATAAATATACATTTGAATAATGAAGTGTTATATTGTGAAATGAAATGTGAAGCCATTGTTATTGGCTAAGGTGATTCAATGGAGATAAATGAGGCATGTTTGCCTAAATGATAATGAGAATTGAGAATGAAAACTAAATGGATTGTGTGGCTAATGTGTTATTCCATTTTCAGAGTTTGTTGTTGGTGGCATGCCTAATGATAGTAACAATCTCTTGAAGTTAGGTTGGATTGAATCCTTGAAGCCTAATTGAGATGTTACAACCCTTGAAGCTAGGTTGGGTTAGTTCTTGAAGCCAAGTTGGGTTGATGCTTAGCGTGCTTTGCTCCCCTTGAAGCTTGGTTGAACTTAATCCTTGAAGCCTAGTTGGGTATATGATATTGATATTGATAAATGTGATAACAAAACCAAAGCATTAACTCTGAAAATTGAATGACATATTAGTGTGTCTTGGGCCCATGCTTGTCTTTGCTTAGTGTTGTTCATAAATGACTAAATGATTAACTAATAAAATATATGCAAAGATGTTGAATTCTGATATACATATATGTATGTTAGGTTATGAAATGTAAAAGTATGTTGTTAGCTTTGCATTTATGTTGTTACATGTATGATAAATTAGAATTGGCATTGTATAGCATTTAAGCATGTTTATTGCATGTTTTATCTTACTAAGCCCTTGGCTTAGCGCGATAGTGTTTAATCGCGCAGGTGATAGAACTGATAGAATCGATCCCGAGAGCTCTTCGAGACCGAGTGAGAGTAGACATTGAAGAGTTGATTTTGGAAGCTTAAAGATCAGAGCTGACTTGCCAATCATGTATAAATCTTTTATATTGTGTAAAGTTTTGTTGATAATGTAAATATATGTATAATAGTAAATATGTATTCAAATGTTTTCATATATATACATATTTTATAACTTCCGCTGTGTAATATATAAATGTATATATATATATATATAGATAACTAATATGTTTTGTTTTATAAGTAAATGATCTATTTTGTTAATAAGATATAATGATATGGATATGGTATCAAGTTTTAAAATGTTTTGAATGTTAAGGAAACCGTAGCATCCTTATGTTTGGTGCACTTATGCTACATTGTTGTGGTTGTAGTGTGTGTGCATTGGATATGGGGGTGTTACAAACCCTAACTCAACTCACACACATCTTCAAAAATAACAAAGGCAAACAAGAGAAAACTTACTAAAATCATGAAATTCTTGAAATTCCAACTTGTATACTTGAGATCTTCCTTCACTTTTGAGCTTAAAATTCCAAAATCATCACTTGCTCTCTTGCTTTCCTTTGTCTTTGAGTGAGCCGGCCATCAACAAGAAGAAGAAGAAGAAATGATGAAGAAAACACAAAGTCAATAGGCATTAAATACCCTTCCAAAAGAAAATTACTAAACTACCCTCAACCATATAACTAAACCTTTGTCTTTTACAAGCCCATGTTGGTAATTTCATAATCACAAATAAAATATCCTCTTCCCTTGACCAAGCCCTTTGACCAACTTATATTATATATATATGACCATATACACAACATATACACTTCACTCTACACAATGCTTTTCTTCAAACAACATAATTACCACTTATCAATCACACACTCAATTCAATAATAACAACATTATCATAACTTCTAAGCACACTTAGGGATATTACAGCAATAGCACTACTTTATTACTTTGCGCTACTGTGCACTTGTGGTAACATTGAAATAGCACAAAAAATCATCCTCAAGTTTTTGGCGCCATTGTCGGAGACAGTGATTTTCAATATTAGTAATATAATTAATTTTATTGATTTAGCTTTTATTTTATTTGTTTTTAACATTGGTTTTGGCTTATTGACTGTCATTTTAGGTACTTTTTCCTGTTTATGACCAGAGCTAGCTCTTCCCATTTACTTGAATTAGATCAAGAACTAGAGAGAACATTGATGAGAAGGGGATAGGAAGGAAGGGAAATAGTTTTGGCAGAAGCAGAAATAAACTTGGAAGATTCAAGCTCAAAAGAAGAACTTGAAGCGACGGAAAGAACTAAGCCAAGAACAATGTAGGAATTTGCTAAGCCCACTCTCAATGGTATTGATTCTAGTATATGGAGGCCGATAGTTGCTATGAACAACTTCAAAATAAAGCCAAATGTAATTCAAATGGTGCATCAAACTTACCAGTTTGATGGGTTCTCGGATGAAGATCCTATGCACATCTTGAGAATTTTCTGGAGATATGTGACACGTTCAAGATAAATAATATCTCAGATGATGCAATTAGGCTGAGGTTGTTCCCATTTTCACTTATAGATAGGCAAAAGAAATGGCTTAAATCTTTTCCCCCAGGTACTTTCACCACATGAGGTCATTTGGCAGAGAAATTCTTAGAAAAATACTTTCCACCATCCAAGACTGTCAAGTTGAGGAATGATATCTCATCCTTCCTTTAGCAAGATGGTGAGACCCTTTATGATGCTTGGGAACGGTTTAAAGATGTATTGAGAAGGTGTCCTCATCATAGGCTTCCACTCTGGCTTTAAATTCAAACTTTTTACAATGGATTGAACTATGCAAGCAAGCAATCCATTAATGTAACAGTTGGGGGTACCATAAATAATAAGACACCTGAAGAAGCAAGGGATTTAATTAAAGATATATCTCTTACTTTTTATCAATAGCAAGCTCCAAGGAAATAAGTAAAACTAAGAGTCAATGGTTCACATCAATTGGATCATGTGGTGGTTTTGACAGTGCAATTAGAAGCAATGAATAAGAAGATTAATTCTTTAGCCTCATTTTTGGGAAAATCAATGCAGGTGTTGTCTTATGAATGGTGTGGGGGTGGACATCAAGGTCAAGATTGCCAAAGTGGCAATATGTTTGCTAGGAAGGTGTAGGTGGATTTTGTTGGGAATATGCCAAGGCAATAGTAGAAAAATCCCTACAGCAACACATATAATCTGAGGTGAAGAAATCATCATAATTTGTCCTGGAATAATCATAACAATTCAAGACCTCCCCTTGGATTTCAGAAGCCTCAACACCAACAAGATGCTCCTCCAAGAAAGAGCAATTTGGATGACATGATGGAGAAGTTCATAGCAGCTTCAAAAAAGAGATTTCAATCAACTGAAACCACCCTTAGAAATTAGCAAGCCTCTATTCACAATTTAAAAAACCAGGTGGGGCAAATTGCCAAGTTACTCAGTGAAAGACTGCAAGGGAGTCTAACTAGCAATATTGAGGCAAACCCAAAGGAGCAGCTAAAGGCAATCACTCTGAGGAGTGGAAGGGAAATTAAGGGTGGTATGACTGAGAAAAGAGAAGAAGTGATTGAGGAAGAAGCTGAGGCATAAGGAAAAGCAAAAGAAGATGATCCTACTATCACTCCGGGAGAGAAGGCTACAGTGGAAAATGAGAAAGGAAACCAACCACAAGAGCCTAGTCCAATAGTGAAGGAATACTGACCTTGAGTACCATATCCAGTAACGTTGAACAAGGATAAGATGGATGCTAAGTTTGGTATGTTTCTTGAATTCTTTAAACAACTGCACATTATTATTCCATTTACCGAAGCTTTATCGTAAATGCCCAAAAATGGTAAATTTTTGAAAGATCTCCTTTCTAACAAAAGGAAACTTAAGGAAGTATCTTTGGTGCATTTGTCATAAAAGACTTTAACAATTTTGCAAAAAGAGTTTACCTAAGAAATTAAAAGATCCTTGTAGTTTTACTATCCTATGTTTGATAGGTAATCTTGAAGTTAAAAGGGCATTGGCTGATTTAGGGGCTAACATAAGTGTTATGCCCTATAAGATGTTTAAAGAGTTAGGTCTCGGAGAACCTAAACCAAAACTCATGATAATCCAACTTGCTAATAAGTCAGTAGTCCACCCTCGTGGTATTATAGAGTATGTATTGATAAAAGTCAGGAATTTCATTTTTTCCAATGTCTTTGTTGTCATTGATATAGATGAGGATGCAGATGTTTCGGTTATCCTTGGTAGGCTATTTTTAAATACAGCCCATGCCCTTATCAATGTCCATGATGACATGTCGACTTTGAGAGTGGGAAGCAAGAAAGTTATTTTTCATATATATTATGCTATGAAGCACCCACTTACAATCGATGAGGTGAATTCATGCAATGATATTATTGAGCATGAAACCATAAATTTTATTGCTAATGTTGGTTCCAAGGATCCCCTTGAGTTATCTTTAATGCAGGATAATGTTGAGGATCAAGAAGCAATGGAGCAGCTTGCTTATCTTGAAGCAAGCAAATCATTCAAGTGTCGTACATATGAAACCATTGAGATGCCAAATTAAAAGAAGCCAAAACCATCTGTGATTGATCCACCCAATGTGGAACTCAAGACCCTTTCTGATCACCTTGAGTATGGATTCCTGGCAGAGGATAATAAATTGCCCATAATTCTGAGTTCCCACCTATCTTCTGAGCAGAAGGTAAAACTCATCGAGTTGTTACAAAAGCATAAGAAAGTTATAGCTTGGAAGATAACAGATATCAAGGGTATCAGTCCATCCTATTGCACTCACAAGATACTGATGAAGGATGAATTCAAACTGGTGGTGCAATCACAACGGAGACATAACCCAAAGATGAAAGATATAGTGAAACCTGAAGTAATCAAACTACTTAATATAGGAATTATATATCCGATTTCGGATAGCTCTTGGTTGATCTTTGTTCAGGTTGTACCAAAGAAAGGAAGGATGATGGTGGTTCCTAATGAAAATAATGAGCTAATTCCAACAAGAACAGTTACAGGCTGGAGGGTTTGCATCGACTGCCGAAAGTTGAATGATCCAACTAGGAAGGACCATTTCCATTGCCCTTCATTGACCAGATGTTGGAGAGGTTATCCGGGCATAAATAATAATATTTTTTGGATGGTCTTTTAGGCTACTTCCAAATTCCTATTACCCCGGAAGATCAAGAGAAAACTACATTCACCTGTCCATATGGGAAGTTCATATATTGAAGAATGCCATTCAAACTGTGCAATGCACCTGCAACTTTTCAACGGTGTATGGTGACAATCTTCAATGAGCTGATTGAGGATATTATAAAGGTGCTCATGGATGATTTCTCAGTTTATGGTATCTCATTCGAAGGATGTTTGGAAAATCTTGAGAGGGTGTTGATAAGGTGTGAGGAAACAAACCTAGTGCTTAATTGGATAAAATGTCATTTCATGGTTCAAGAGAGAATCATATTGGGACACAAGATTTCAAGCAAGGGTATTGAGGTAGACCGGGCTAAGGTGGAAACCACTGAGAAACTATCACTGCCCACATTAGTTAAGGCTATTAAAAGTTTTTTAGGACATACGGGCTTCTACCAGAGGTTCATACAAGATTTTTCTAAGATAGATAGCCCTCTAACAAGACTCCTTGAGAAGGATGTTGATTTTGTGTTTGATGAGGAATGTCTGAAAGCTTTCTGTAACACCTCCATACCTTATATAAATACTATACATATACCGGGTATGCATACAGTACGTATATAAAGTATAAGAATGTCATTTTTTTAAACAATTTAAAAACCTTTAACTGAGTTCAAACAATATTACATTAATATAAAGAACATTCACAAAATCATTATACTTTCAATGATCTTATATATATATATACTAATCTTATCTTTATCAAAACTTCATTTATAGATATGAATACATTCTTGTCAGAAATACTGCATAATTAACTTATACATGTATGCATCACCTTCTAGTTGGTCTCGACAACTCAAACTCTTCTCATGGCATAACGAAAGACTTCAGATCTACCACCTACTCACCTGCGGGCTTACACAACCGCGCTAAGCCCGAGAGCTTAGTAGTACAAATAAATAATATAAACATACATTACATAATTTCTAACATATATATAAATATATTAACTTCATGTACCATTAATTTCTTATCATGGTTTCCCTTCAATTACACCTTTCATATATCTCTATTAATCTCATATATTATATTCATATATGCATATCATTAACACCAACCACAATTCCATCACTAATACTCATAATGAATATATCAATATACCTATTACATATCATACTTCATAACATTACATAATTTTATTTTATTCAATTAATTCATTATTCACAATTCACCAGTCATGAATCACATTTCCAACGAAGGCAAACATAGGTCTCATTATTCATCCATTTCACATTTCATAAATCACATTTAAACAAAGACAAGCATGGGCCCGAAAAGAAACTAATATGTTATTCAAAGTTCAGAGTTACTGCTTTGGTCCATATCATAATCATCAAGCCCGTAGGCAATATGTATATATCTCTATCCATGGATAGGGTAACAGACCCAATCTCTTGGACTTCAACCCAGCTAAACTCGAGGAGATCCTCAACCCGGCTAGACTGTTACCTGTAACAGACCCAGTCTCTTGGACCTCAACCCGGATAAACTAAGGAGATCCTCAACCAGCTAGACTGTTACTGTTCATATATTTCATATCCATAATTCACATAGTGTAACAGACCCAGTCTCTTGGACCTCAATTCAACTCAAATTGAAGAGATCCTCAACCCGGCAAGACTGTTACCTGTAACAGACCCAGTCTCTTGGACCATCAACCCGACTATATCGAGGAGATCCTCAACCCGGCAAGACTGTTACTTTTCATATTTTATAGGCATGCCGCCAAATCCAGAACTCTGAAATTGAATAACATATTAAACATACAATCAATTCATTCACTTATTTACCATTCTCTTTCTCAATTTATATCTCATAAACACATAGGTAATCATGCCTTAATAATTTCATTTGCATCATCATAGCCAACAACCATGGCTCCACATCTCATCAAGAGAATATATATCATCAATTGCATTAAACATCTTCATTTAGGCAAACATGCCCCACTTATTTCATTTGAATCATCATAACCAATCACAATAGTTTTGCATCATATCATACCTCAATTAACATTAAAACAACTCATCAATAGAATATACATAATATATTTTGAATTCAGCAATAAAGTATTTATCATAACAAATTGCATTGCAAATACCTTTTTGAATGATCATCATATCTTTCACACTATACAAATTATAACATTAGTCACATTGTATTAACAATATAGTAAATTACTTAACACATTTATAACTAAATGTGTTAAGTCTCACAATCATGTAAAAGAATACATCCAAGTACGTTTGTACTTACCTCAAGAACAACTCCCATCAATCTATACACTTCATCTTCCAAGAATTCTCAACAATTAGGTTAAGGCAACACAATCTCTTCAAAACCTAATCCAAAGATAATTATACATATAAGAAAATAAGAAGGATAACTAATTAGGGTAAACTCTACACATGACACGCTCACCAACACGGGCGTGTCCCTGATTGTGCCCTAAACCAACAATACAGAAGCTTTGACACGCTTAGTAACACGGTCGTGTTAATGGACGTGTCACTCATTCTGCCTCACAAAAACATTGACACGCCCAACAACACGGGCGTGTTCATGGCCGTGTCAATTACTTTTTCTCACAGTAACTATGACACGCTCAGTAACATGGCCGTGTTAATGGCCGTGTCACAAACGTCAAACTCAGTACCATTGACACACCCAACAACATGGTCGTGTCACTGCCCGTGTCAGGCAAAAATCACACATTTCAAACTCTCATCCATGAAAACACAAACACTTCAAAACTCATAATTCATCACCCTTAATCAACATCTTGGTTATATTCATCAATTACCTATCAATTTAACACTTATATAACTTCAATATATCATAATAATAATCATTATATACATCACCATGAATCATCTACTCAAATTCTCAATTCATTTATACTAAACCCTTACTCAACAATTTCAACAATTCATCATCATCCTCACAAATAACCCAAATTATCATCATCTAGATACCAATTCAACATATCTATATATTTCAATCTTTCATTATCATCATCTTCACACACCAACCATAACAAATATAACCTTAATCAATAGAAATCAATACAAGAAAATGAATACTTACTTGAATATTTTGCCAAATCCTCAATCTCCACCTTCAATTCTCTTAAAGCCATTAAGAATTTGATGTGTATGAAGATAAAATCACACCTCTCTCTCTCTCTCTCTCTCTCTCTCTCTCTCTCTCGTTCAAGAAGAAGAAGAAGAAAAGAAGATTTTTCTCTTCTTTTCCAATACTTATCATATATATATATAATAATAATAATAATAATAAAATAAATAATATAAAAATCATTCACCACATATCTTTCCCTTTGACTTCCTTTCTTCTTTTTCTTTTATTATTATTATTATTAATCATATACACTTATATTCCTACACCCATTTATACACTATGTATATGTTATATATATATATATCTATATATATCCAACATATACACTTTCTCTTTACTTCTTTTCTCTTTCCATCAAACATACACATTAAATCTAAATACAACAATAATGATTCCAAAACTTTTAGGGTGTACTTAGGGATATTACAATTCTCTCCCCCTTAAATAATTTCGTCCTCAAAATTATCTAGTACAATAACAATCCGTTCTTAACACAATAATATCTTAACTTACATATAAAGTTAATTATATTCTTAAGTTATTATGTCAGCAAATCACATAACTTTTACTCTCCCCTTAGAGTCAATTATCTTCTCTAAATTTCATAATTCATCATTATATCTGTATATCTATCTTATTACTTTCTTAACAAAGCAATCAAGATAATTCCTCACATTCCCAATGAATTTACCTTTATACAAAAATCAAATCATCTTATAATATACTTATACTTCATCTAATCATTATCTTCAAGATATTTTACTACTTCATCTCTTTATAATTACTCTTTTAATTTATCCCTAAAAAAAATCATTGAGCTAAATCTTAATATTGATTATCCCGTCATTACAATCACTTTCAAAATAGACATTTATCAAACCTTAATTGATAATAATATCCTTATTTTTCATACACTTAATTTCTTCTTTAACATGTTTCTCACTTAACATAAATATTAGTACAATGACTTTAAACTTACTTTACAGGTATTCAACCTTTTCCCTTTTATCACCATTTACAACTGATATAACTCAATTCATTCATGTCCATTCATATATCCAAATATTATCTCATATACATTATCACTTAAATCTTATACTCCTAGCACAACTGTACATCTAAAATCTCAACAATAATTTGTAATCTTAGCGAAATCTAGATCAATTGATCTGTTTGTCGCAATATATACCCACATTACAATCTTGTTCAATTCAAACCAACAATTAATTTATTTAAGCTTATCATGAAATTTCACAATATACATATATATAAATATAACCTAATTCCATTAGGGCAACTTATATTCAATTCCTGATCTCATCCGATCCATATTCAGTCAAATTATCATGATAACGAATCACTTCAAATTATCTTTCATTATATACATAGTTTATTTTCTATTATCTTAGTATAATTTCCACCAATTCTCTTGATAACCTCATACCATATTTACTATTTATAGTTCATTCACTTAAACCTTAAGTCCATTCACTTATTCAGTTTATACCATAAACATATTCAATATAATTTTCAGTCATCTTTTGGAATTTCTCCCATTTAATATCTCCTTACCTTTCATACCATTACTATTTTTACAATAATTACCTTTATATCACGTTATCCATAACTCAAAATATTTTCATAATTCTCTTTTCTCTCCTTACTTTCATAATTATAACCAAATTTCTAACATAACATGATAAGGTACAACTTTACCCATCATAACTCTTAAATATACTTCTAAAACATAATCATCAATCTCACCAAATCTGTATTACAGTCATATTATCTCAGTCCCAAATCTGTGAATAACAAAACTAACCGACCAGATATACTAAACAAAATATATGGCCTTAAGAGATTAATAATCAAGCCTGTGACTTATAAGTCATTACTGTTCTTCTATTATTTTGCTTCGAACTTTTCCAATTACCATGCTAAGTTGTATCGCAAGAATTACATATTCAATTCTAAACTTTGGCTACACCAAAAGTTAACACATTCCAATTCCGTTTCAACCCAATTTGTACTCAATTATATGATCAACATAAGCTTAATTCATGTTTTAACATTCTTATATATATATATATATATATATTCAATCATATGCAAATTTAACACAATTTCCATTTGCTACTCCATTTCTAATCTATCTTTTTTAAAATTTGTATATATTATACTTCCCTTCTTCCTTTCATTTTTTTTATTATACTTATATACATAGAACATTTCCGCATGTAAATACATTGGAATTCAAAATATTATATGATCATCAAGTTCAGTGATCATTATAATAATTTCCACTGTCCAGTATTACACAAGTCCATTCCACTCTCAATTCCGTCACATAATCCACCTAGCTTTACACAATTCAAGACTTAATCTCTCTTAGATTCACTAATATATGCAATATCATTCTTAATATCATTAAACGAGTAGTTATGCCACATACACATTCATAGAGCACATTTATAATGTGATTTACCTTCCACATTTCATATATACTTCATTTACAATCATATTGAAAACTCATTTCACATATCCTATACATGTATAAACATAATTATATATATATAATTTTTCTTTTACATACAATCCATACAAATTTAACATTTATTACTTTTCTTTGAACAGTATCATTCTCATTCTTTTGACATGACTTAAATTATTTATCAACTCAACATATATATGTTTACTCTAATCATAATGATATTTCACAGAAATCTTAGTCACATTTCCAATGTGACAATATAATATTTTTTTTACAAATATTTAATATACCTCCATATCCATTTTTACCCTTTCAAATCAAATAACTTAAAGTAACTCATTTTTACTCATTCAATCACTTTCTTTTTATTTCAAAACAAATTCTCATACTATCAATCACATTACTCAATTCATAATACTTTCATGTGCAATATTATTCATTTCACATAGCTCATGTATTGAATATACATTAAACCATCAATATAAAAAAAAATCTTTATCAACATTCCATTAAAACTCTAAATTCCCAAATTACTACTTTACCTAAACTTCAATTTACTAATCTCATTTTTCTTAATATCAACTTTAAAAACATCTTATATATATATACCATAAAGCAACATCAAAACATATAACTTTCACAATTGTTAAAGCTCATTTCAAAAATCCAAATGTCACATATTACCACTATTAACATGAGCTTTAACAACTCTTAAGCCTATCATATTTCTCATGTTTGCATTAATACAACAATGCATACAACATCATTATATCTCCTTACTTAACCGACATCGTCTCTTTTTCTTTTAAAAATCTTAACTTTATATACCCAAATCTTAAATAATCACATTTTGCCTATACCAATTAACTTACTCAATATTCCACCATACTCTTTTCATTTTAATAACATATCTATCCATATTAATAATTCAACAATATTTCCTCTTTCTAGTAATCCAAACATAAGGTTTATTAGAAAGAGATTCAAAATGTAAAGGAAAGAGTACATAGTTTAATCTTGATTTTGCTTTTAACTCATTTCCAACTTTATTCTCCTATTCATTTCTTTATACACCAAACACATTTAACAATTTACTTTACTTGAATAAATTCTCATTCTTTAATTTATCAATTAAACTTGTATAAATGTTTCCATATCATTTTTTTTTAATTTTCCCTTCATGTAAAACCTCATTCACACACTATCATCCATTTCATTTAATTCAAACACATTACAATTCACATAGTGCCACATCCGAGACCAACCTAGGTGTTAATGCCTATACATGTATTACAAATTTCATTTCAAAACTTTTCCTTTTTAATTTTATTTAAGCTTTTCAAAACTTTTTCTTTTTAATTTCACTTAGGCCGAGAATCTCGAACCTAAGCTCTGATACCAAAATAATTGTAACACCCCCATACCTTATATAAATACTATACATATACCGGGTATGCATACAGTACGTATATAAAGTATAAGAATGTCATTTTTTTTATACAATTTAAAAACCTTTAACTGAGTTCAAACAATATTACATTAATATAAAGAACATTCACAAAATCATTATACTTTCAATGATCTTATATATATATATACTAATCTTATCTTTATCAAAACTTCATTTATACATATGAATACATTCTTGTCAGAAATACTGCATAATTAACTTATACATGTATGCATCACCTTCTAGTTGGTCTCGACAACTCAAACTCTTCTCATGGCATAACGAAAGACTTCAGATCTACCACCTACTCACCTGCGCGATTACACAACCGCGCTAAGCCCGAGAGCTTAGTAGTACAAATAAATAATATAAACATACATTACATAATTTCTAACATATATATAAATATATTAACTTCATGTACCATTAATTTCTTATCATGGTTTCCCTTTCAATTACACCTTTCATATATCTCTATTAATCTCATATATTATATTCATATATGCATATCATTAACACCAACCACAATTCCATCACTAATACTCACAATGAATATTTCAATATACCTATTACATATCGTACTTCATAACATTACATAATTTTATTTTATTCAATTAATTCATTATTCACAATTCACCAGTCATGAATCACATTTCCAACGAAGGCAAACATAGGTCTCATTATTCATCCATTTCACATTTCATAAATCACATTTAAACAAAGACAAGCATGGGCCCGAAAAGAAACTAATATGTTATTCAAAGTTCAGAGTTACTGCTTTGGTCCATATCATAATCATCAAGCCCGTAGGCAATATGTATATATCTCTATCCATGGATAGGGTAACAGACCCAGTCTCTTGGACCTCAACCCAGCTAAAATCGAGGAGATCCTTAACCCGGCTAGACTGTTACCTGTAACAGACCCAGTCTCTTGGACCTCAACCCGGATAAACCAAAGAGATCCTCAACCCGGCTAGGCTGTTACTGTTCATATATTTCATATCCATAATTCACATAGTGTAACAGACCCAGTCTCTTGGACCTCAATTCAACTCAAATTGAAGAGATCCTCAACCCGGCAAGACTGTTACCTGTAACAGACCCAGTCTCTTGGACCATCAACCCGACTATATAGAGGAGATCCTCAACCCGGCAAGACTGTTACTTTTCATATTTTATAGGCATGCCGCCAAATCCAGAACTTTGAAATTGAATAACATATTAAACATACAATCAATTCATTCACTTCTTTACCATTCTCTTTCTCAATTTATATCTCATAAACACATAGGTATTCTCTTGATGAGATGTGGAGCCATGGTTGTTGGCTATGATGATGCAAATGAAGTTATACAAGATTTAAATCAAGAATCAAGGATTGACGTGAAGAAACACAAATCATTCATCATGGATTGTTTGAATTCTTTTACTTATTTCTTTTGTTCTAGTTTTTTTATTATGAATATGAACTAAATTATTTCTATCAAGATATTGATGAACCCTAGCTTTATTTGTATGGATTGAATAGTTTTTATTAAATTAAATTATTTAATTGATTTATCTTATTCTTATGATTCTTAATTTTTTATTTCCAATTGATAATAGCATGCTTATTAATTGGTTGCATTTTTCATATTATTGACTTGAAAAAAGCTTGATATGAATAGAATTCTCATTAGGATTGAGGGTTGATTGGAGTGCTAGAGATAGACTTACAAGATCCTTTGGTTTATAATTTGTTGTTCCTATTGCAATATCTATTTAATTATGCTTTAAAAGATATTCATAGCATTCTACATAGTGATTAGGGATTAACTCACTCGAGAGAGGTTTTAGTCTAATATAGAGGAATGCCTATTCAGCTCTGTTATTTGATTTAATTGAATTGATATTCATAAATATTTTTATGGCTAAGGGGATTCAATATATGGATAATATTTTTATCATCAATTCTTTTTGCACAATACTCAATTTTTTCTTAATTTAATTTATTAAGTAATTTGTCTTTTATTTTAATCATCATAAAAATTATTGGATTGCTAAACAGTAGTTGAAATTTGCACTAGTAATTGGCCTTGTCCCCAGTGTAATAATATCTTACTCACTACTTTATTACTTGCAGTAACATTGCAATAGCACAAAAAATCATCCTCAGCTTGCTCGGAATGGTTACGATGTTAAACTTTTCTCCTTCCACCAGTTGTGCCATATGTACCATTTATTCTGGCATGACTCTTGAACTTTGATGTGTCTCCTGTTGGCATCCGGGGAGTTCTCGATGAGGAAGAAGGAAGAGAAGAAAAATAAAATAGTGATGAGGAAGAATATGAAGGAGAGGGAAGAGAATCTATTGCTATCCTTGTGATAATCTCAGGTCGGTACTTCTCAGGTGAATTTCTAACATGTCGTTCATTATGGCTACTCACTCTTGAATTTGTTATGACTCTCTTTTATTTTTGTTGTAGGCTACTGATCAATCTTCTCCACTTGCTCCTTCTTTATCCTGGATATGCCACCTCATCCTAAAGCCTTTGACTTAAACTACCTGGTCTGTCATTCTATTTTATGTCGATTTATGTTGTATGTATGCATGATTATGTATGTTCTTACCTTTTTATTTTCTAACTTACAATGATTGCTTGAGGAACAAAATAAGAAACTGCAAGAAGAATTAGGTACGAGCCGCCAACATATTGCCCACTTGGAAGGGCTGTATCATCAATCAAAACCACTTCCAGTTTTATGGATGGTGGTTCATCTTCTAGGGGTCCCCCAACTAATGACCATGAGGTGCCTCCTCCTTTTTCAGGCGACTAATATTACAAACCCAATTTTCAAAGTAATAGGGATGTAGGAGCTTCCTCTTCAGATAGACTTTGGGTGAATGACATTCCTCCTCCTCCATCAGGCGATGACTTTCTCAAGGCTTTATTCGATTATGGCCCGCCTCTTTCTTCGCAGTGATCCATTTTTATTATGTTAAATAAAAAGCTTGTATAATAATGGTACTTACTTTTCCTGCAACTTTGACTTTTTAATTTTAATTTTTTTTTATTTTTTTACATACAAATTTGCACAAAATATCCATGAGGAATCCACAATTTGAATTTGTCATGGACTCAAAACGAAGGAAGACTCGACATCCCAACAATCACCGGACGTGAACACCTTTTCCATGCGTATCTTAGTTTCAAGCCACTGCCTATTCCTTATGCACTTCGGTCTACAAGCCACTGCCTATTTAATTTTCTTTTTCAATTCGCCAACCAAAGCAAGTCTTTCAACCTTTTTTCTCAATTCTCATATTGCAAATGTCATCATAATGATTGAAACAACTTTAATTCTTCGATTGCAACACTCCACAAACTCATCCTTATAAACTCAAATCAATTGTAGTTGTTATTCTCCCCACGACGATAGAAGCTAATTTGAAAAAGGTAAAGAATTTATTCAAGATCATTAAGGTTACACATTGAGAACAAATATCATGGTCTCAACTCGATTCTTTAAAGTGCTTTCAAAACGTCAAGTTAGACCAACCAGTTTTACATCCCATGGCTTCATTTTGGGAAGTGAAAACTAGGAATTTCAAGATAAACAACTTTTAAATATGTTCTATGATTGAAGAATTTGAAGCTATTCTCGGATACGCAAGTAATCAACTAATGGCATTACCAATATAGATTTCAAAGACTTGTCAAAAAATGCAGATGTTATTTCAACTCTCAAAACTCGAAGTCTTGCAGTTGACCAAAGGTGAGAAAGTCTTTGCTTGCTTGGTCAATTTCTGCCTGTTTCTTTTAACAACGTGTAGACCCTTAATTTTTGACCAGGTCCAGTTCAAAGATTTTAAAACAGTCCAAAATAATTTTTATGGTATTTATTATTTATTTATTTTAATATTTACTATTTATTTTAATATTTATTTTAATAATATAATATTTATTTTATTTATTTTTTATTTTTAATAATATAATAATATTTATTTTTAATAAAAAAATAAAATAAAAAGTAAAAAATAAAAAAATGGACTGATCGGCGAGCGACGCGCGGCAGAAAGCAATTGGCCCAATGGCCAGTAGGCCTATCCTCACGTAGCAGGCCCGTTCTCGCACAATGCAGCATGCCTTTCACGCCAGTTCTTGCAGCCGTTCCTCGCAGAAGGCCTAATGCCCAACACCTCGTGCGCGCTGCTGATTTTGCCAAAACCTTGTTTACTTCGATTTTGTATTTTTTTTCCTAAATAATCTTTATTTCCTTAATCAAATAGAATTATAATTAGGTTTTTGCTATAAATACGAGATTAAAAAAATAAAATGGAGGAGAAAAAGATTATTGAAGAATTAAAGGTCTTTTGGCTTTTAACACTCTTTCGGACTTTTGTAATTTGGATACAGAGGAGAATTTTACTCAAGAATTATTCCGAACCTTGGCAATTATTTGGACGACAGACAGAAACAACAAAAAGAGGATTCAAACTGGACTTTTCTTTATTTCTCTGGGACTTTTTTTTTTGGACGGGAGAACTTTTTTTCTTTTTAGGACTTTCGTTGGCAACTTGGACCTGCATCAGACTTTGAAAGAGAGCAACATTCAACAAAAGAGCAACGAAACTCAAATGTCAAACAAAGATAACGAAAAAAGGTAGCACAATGTCTTTGCTATTGTTCAACCAGAGTCAAATTGTGGTGGAACCAACAACGGAGGTTTGAATTTTTATATTAACTTATATTTACAATAGCTTCATTATTTGATTTCATAAATTATTTAAGCATACAATAAATGAGTCTTTATTTAAACACATTGATTAATTATCTTGTTTATCATTTTGATCATAGAAATTTAATTACTAAAACCTTAGTTGCATATTTTATAAAATAAAAAATCAATCCATCCAGTAGGCTTGATATTTCGTTTAAATATATTTTTAAAACCCTAAAATCTTAATTTTTAACACCAAAAACTATAACCCTAAAGACCCCGCAAGGGGCGCTGCCCCTTGACACTCGCCCCTTAATAGGCTAGCGGGACTGCCGTATGGGCTCGTCGAAGGGGTCAATATTTATTTGTGTATTATAAGTCTTTGTGTTTAACTTCCTTTATTTTAAATCCTAATTTAGTTATTAAAATTCAAAAAACCCTAATTCAAGATGTTAATCTAGATTTATGTGTTTATTATTTTATTTAGTTTTAGATTTGATTATGTAGTTTATTATATGTTTTGATGATTGATTTATTTGATTTCAATGTTTGATTTGTTTGATTTATCATGGTTGAATATTTTCTTTATTATTATTTGTTTACTAAAATTGTAAGAGGTATGTTTCCATGATTGGGTACCTCATTAATTAGTTTTCATGTAATTTAAATTATTTTTATATTTTGGAATTAATGTAAAGGACACGTTTCCACCTTTTGGTGGGTGTCCTATTTAGTTTTAGACATTGGACGATGTAAGGACACGTTTCCATCCTCAGATGGGTGTCTATTTATTTATTTTGTTTGAAAATTATTTTGATTTTAATATAAGGATGTTTTATTTTAATTATTGCATGTAGTATGGATAATATCATTACATTTAAGAATTTTATAATATTAAGACCTAAAAAGGAGGCTGGTTCCAATGAACCGGGCATTGTGGGGGTGCTGAGCTATTCTGACCTTCCCCATACTTACCTAACTTTTTGAACCCATAAGGGGGTTAGGGATTCCTTAGGAATCAAGTCATCCACCTCTTTCTTTTTCCCTGCCCGTCCAGGTGGCAACTCCATTTTCTCAAAGCTTAGGCCCATGTTCTCTAAGGCCTTGAGCCTAACAGTGCCAAAGTCGTAAGAATCATTCCATACGGGAGCAGGAGCAAAAATCCCCGCTCTCACGACGACATTGATCCGTGAGTACTAGATATTATGGACCAAATGGAGGGAGGAGTTTCACCAGTACCCATGATTTTGGCCGAAACCCTAGTTGGATTGGACCAATTTAAGACAAATTCTTCACGGATGTTGGTTGGAAGTCCCTTTTTACTTCAGGTAATTACCTAAACTGCCTTTTTGGGTTTTCAATTTAGGCTTTTATTTATTATTCTAATTTTTGCCTAGTCTGCCATTTTGGATTTTTAGAACTAGCGAGCTGTCCTAACTTTTGCCCAAGCACCCCTTCAACCTAGCGGACTTTTTTTTTATTGGTTCTAACTTTTGCCTAGATCGCCCATTCGGGTTTTCATTGCTAGCAAACCACCCTAATTTTTACTTAGGCAGCCCTTTCGGGTTTTCAACCTAATGGGCTTTTTTTTACTTGCTGTTTGTTTTATAGATCTGGCTATAGGAGCAGCTTTGCCTGCTTAACACCCCATCTATGGACTTTACCAGATATTTGCCTCTATATTGCTATGCAAGGAAACTGCTTCATCCCATTTTTTCATATGCTAAGTGGGTTGACTAGATCTACTCCCGAGCTATCATTAATGTCCGTTGGTTCATACCTTGGTGAAAGATTACCTATGTCATATCTAATGTATGTTCCTCTTGCTGCTCTCCATTGAGACACCTGTTATAATCCTCGTCGACTTGACTGCTAGTATGGAGCTGAGCCTCGAGGTTCAGAGTTCACTCCTGATTTGAACATGCCCCATTTGACTGAAGCATACTTGGATTGACTAAAGCAAAGTTGGCCTACACGTTACACTTATCGTCTACCATAAATTCTACATTTGTTAATTCTTTTAGAAAACATGATGTTAGGATGAACAATAATGATAATAAAAGATGTTTTCTTTTCTTTTATAATTTATCATCATCTTTTGCTATTACGTCATTTATTCTACCCTAATGGTCAGATTATTCAAAATAGTGCACATAGAATAATTTTAACATTAACTCTATTTATTAAATTAGGGAACAAACAAAACATTGAGCCAGCATACACAAGATTTAATTGTTGCCTAGCCTACCCTTTCAAATTTTTATAACTAGTGGATTACTCTAACTTTTGCCTAGGCCGCCCTTTTGGGTTTTCAGCCTAGCGAGCTCTTTTTTTATTTCAAATATAAAATCTCTTCAACCTATCAATGTTCATCGGCTTACTAAACTCGATCCCATCCATGTATGACAACTTGATTGCACCCTTGCTCGTGACTTGTTTCATGACATACGACCCTTTCCAATTAGGCCTAAATTTTCCTCTTGGATCGGGGATATTAGGCTTGCACTGCTTCAATATTAAGTCACCGACATTAAGCCTTTTGATCTTAACCCTTTTATTGTAGCCCCGAGATATCTTCCTTTGATACAACTGGTGATGATACAATGCCTTTAATCCTCTTAGGCAATTCAGCTTTTAGGACCACCCCCAGCGATTTGATCTCAATTTCAATTGGCAATACTGCTTCCATCCCACAAACCAAGCATCATTCCAGTCGGGGTTCACACACTGATCCTGTAAAGTAAAAGGAAGCATTTCTGACTAATCCCTGTAAGGCCTGGTTATCTTGGACAAAATCTACTTAATTGTCTTCTTTATTGCTTCCACTGCACCATTAGCCTTTGATCTATAAGGGGAAGATCGGTGATGACAAATCTGGTATTTCGAGAATAAATCCCTAATGGCTCCTTAAAACTATACCCCATTGTCTGATATTACACTATGCGGGACTCCATACTTACATATGAGGTTCTTTTCAATAAACCTAGCCATTTGCCTTGCCCTAACTTGTTGAAAGATTTGGCATCAACCCATTTTGAAAAATAATCCACTACTACTACAATAAATCGGTGACCGTTCGAAGCCGTTGGATGATTCTCCCCAATAATATCGATTCCCCAAGTTGCAAAAGGCCAGGGACAAGACAGAGAATGCAATTCTTTGGGAGGTAGGTGATTTAAGTTTCCATACATTTGGCACTGCTAGCACTTCTTTACAAAGTTAATACAATCTATTTCCATGGTCAACCAATAGTAGCCTTGTTGAATTATATTCTTTACTAGGGTCAACCCATTCATGTGGGGTCCATAACTTCCCACATGTATTTTAGACATGATCCGCTCAACTTCAAACTTCATTAAGCATCTTAATTGCACCACGTCAGGCCATCTTTGATACAACTCCCCATGAAAGGTTATGTATTCCAAGAACCATCACCTTATAGCTCTTTTGTCTTCATTTGTTGCATCCAATGGGTATTCCCTACTTTCTAAGAACCATCTTATGGTGTCATACCATGCATTATGGTCCTTATTAGTTTCCATGACTTTCTCATACTTATAACAAGGAGTTAATGAACTGGTCAAAACCAAAGGCTTAAGAAATAGCTTAACATGATCTTCCCATATCGAAGCCAATGTGGCTAAGGCATCAGCCATTTAATTTTCTTCTCTCAGTAAATGTATAAATCTGCACTCCTTGAAATTTTCTTCATTATGGTAAAATAATCATGGTATGGATTTAACTTTTCTTCTTTAAACTCCCACTATCCATTCACTTGGGATACCACCAATAACGAATCACCAAAAACTTGCACTTTATCTTCCTTCATAATCATTAGGGTTTCTAAGCCAAAAATACAAGCTTCATACTCCATCATGTTATTGATTGCCCTAAATTTTAACTTCTTAGCTAAAGGGATAAGTTCTCCTTTTGGCGATTCAAATATGACTCCTAAACCTGCTCCTTTTCTATTTACTGCTCTGTCAAAATACATGTTCAACCCTTATACTTCTATGGTCTCTAAATGTTCATAAGGAAATTCTAAAATCACATCCTCATTATTCAGCAATGGCTGTTGGGCCTGGAATTCTACTACTACTCTTCCTTTGATGGTTTTCCTGGTTATATATTCAATCTCAAATTCTTCCAAAATAATTAACCATTAACCATGCTTCCTAATAAATGAAGGTGTTTCCTTTAAATACTTCACTGGATCCATCCTGGAAATTGCTTGTACATTATAAGATTAAAAGTAATTCCATAACTTCTTAGATGACCAAACCATGGCTATATAGGTCTTCTTAATGATACTATGCTTAATCTCATAGGGCAGAAGCTTCCTACTCAAATAGTAAATTGCATACTCAACTCCTGTTGCATATGCTTGGGCTAAAATTTTGCCTATTGATTCTTCTTCTATGGCTAAGTATAACAATAAAGGTCTGCCAGGTTTAGATGGCTTTAAAATAGGTAGATTCAGTAAATACTCTTTTATACGCTCGAAGGCCCTTTGACACTCCTTGCTCCACTTGACTGGCTAGTTCTTTGTAAGCAATTTGAAGATTGGTTCACAAATCGTGTTGAGCTTTGCTATAAACCTGCTAATATACTGTAACCTGCCAATAAATCCCCAAACTTCCTTCTCCCTTCTCCATCTTAGGGGTTGACATATCCCTAATAGCCTTAACCTTATTAGGATCAATCTCAATGCCATTTGAATAAATCATGTGTCCCATCATCTTGCCTGAGGTAACCCCAAACACATATTTATTTGGGTTCAATCTTAGCTTATACTTTGCTGCCCTTTCAAAGAAGATCTCTAAATTCAAAAAATGCTGCTCTCTTGTGCCTGACTTCACCATCATATCATCAATATAGACCTCAACTTCCTTATGCATCATGTCATGGAATGAGGTGGTTGCCATCCTCTGATAGGTCACTTTAGCATTCTTTAATCCAAATGGCATCACCCTATAGCAAAATATATCCCACGTAGTAATGAAGGCAATTTTGGCTTTATCCTCTTAGGCCATTAACACTTGGTTGTATTTGAAAAGTCCGTCTATGAATGAGTGTAGCACGCCAGCGGCTGCACTATCAATAAGGACATCTAGATGGGGTAAAGGAAAATCATCTTTAAGGGAAGCCTTGTTCAAGTCTCCGTAGTCCATACAAACCATAATTCTTTAAATCTTTCTTTGGTACAGGAACTATATTAGCTAACTAATTAGGATAATTTATCACCTCAACGAAATTTACTTGTATCTTCTTGGTGACTTCTTCTTTGATCAGTTCTGCCCATTTCGGCCTTAACCTTCTAAGCTTTTGTTTGATAGGTTTCATGTGAGTATAAGTGGGGATCGTGTGCTCGACTATGTCTTGATCAATTCCAAACACATCCTCATAAGAATAAGCAAATACTTCTTCATACTTTTTAAATATTTTTCTAATCTCTCTCTCTTTTCAGGAGTAACTATGCTGATATTTTTAGGATTATCAGTTGTTCCCAAATTTAATGATTGTGTGTCAACATAGTTAATATTAAAAATGCTCATGTAATCACTACTTGAATATATACAACCATTAGGAAAAACATCACAAATAAGCAAAATTAGAATTTATTGCATTCATTTTGGAAAAGAAAACATCATCATCCTCATACAAAGTAGACAAATTAAAATTAAAATCAAAATCAAAATCAAAGTCATTATTTTCATAATCAGAAACTAAAAGAGTCTCAAATTGTTCTTCAATTAGAGCAACAATCTCCTATGGGGTCTTTTGGATCTTCAGGACATCTTCCTTATTAGCTGACAGGTCAAGCTTTTTCTCCATTTGTTCCACAAATGTAGCAACATTAGTAAAGATCTCAAAGCTCATAATCATCTTCCCCATGAACATTATTGGCTCTGGCTTCCTTTTGAGTGGTCCCATGTCTGAAGCTTTGACAAAAACCACTTCGAGTGGAGGAAAGCTCATCTTCACATTCTTCTTTGGCAGAACATCTTTATTAGATTCAACATATCCCAACCCTTTCCTGAAGGTTTGAGTCTTGAAATCTGGAAGCTTTGTCACACCCGTCTTTCCTTTCCCAAGGCCAGCACCTGGTAGGTAATTCATATTGTCCAAACCCTAATTTCATGATTTCACTCCTCAAACACTAATTTGGTTAATCAAAGAACTTTATTAATCCCTTAAATCGTAAAACCTTAATCCATTTTAATTCCCTAAACTTACAGTAGCTTAAACCAATAAATTCTAAAACCCTAAACATTAAATAAAGAATCTTAAATAAAAACAGTAGCCTTAATTTGTATTTTTTTTACTTGCTTTATTCTTAGATTTGATTGTGTAGTTCATTATATGCTTTGATTTATTTTATATGCTTTAATTTGTTTAAGTTCAATGCTTGGTTTATTTAGTTTATCATGGATGGATGTTTACGTTCTATTGATGTTTAATATCTTTGATGAATGATTTATTTATGATGAATGGTTATTTACTTTTATCGATTTATTTAGATTTCCAAATATTGTAAGAGGTATGATTCCACTTGGTGGGTATCTCATTAGTTAAATATCATGTAATTTAAATTGCTTTTCTATTTTAAAACCAATGTAAAGGACATGTTTCTACCTTTCGGTGGGTGTCTTATTTAGGTATGGATTATGTAAGGGCATGTTTCCATCTTTGGATGGGTGTCCATTTATTTGTTTTGCTTAGACATTGTTTTGATTTTCACTATATCAATGCTTTATTTTAATTATTGTGTGTAATATGGATAATATTATTATATTTAAGAATTTTCTAATATTAAGAGCTGTAAAGGAGGCCGATTCTAATGAACCGGGCGTTGTGGGGGGTGCTGGGCCATTTCTCACCTTCCCCATACGTACCCAACTTTCTGAACCCATTAGGGGGTTGGGGATTCCTTAGGAATTGAGACATCACCCCTTTCTTTTTCCCGGCCCGTCCGGGTGGCGACTCCATTTTCTCCGGACTTAGGTCCGTGTTCTCTAAGGCCCCGAGCCTAAATAGTGCCGAAGTCGCAAGAACCATTCCACCGGGAGTGGGGGCGAAAATCCCCGCTCATAGTGGCGACTCCATTGGGGATAAGAGAAGTTGATTCCGTTGGTCTTTTTATTATTCTATTCTTTCTTATAATGATATTATCCATTGCATCATATTAGATTGCATCGTGTGCATGAGTTAGGACGCCCGTGTTACCCGTGTTGTGTTATGTAAGGGATACCATACTTTCACTCAAGGTAAGGAGATCGAGCATGGCATAACCACTCATAGCCTTGTACCATTTGGTATATACTTGCTATGGGAACCTAAGCCTTTTTACCCAAAGACTAAAGCTCATGTAATTGGCCTAGTTACTTTCCTTAGGTTTTACCCTAAATGCATGTTGTTTGACTATAGTTAATTTATCTTAGCTTAAATCATGGCATATTTGGTTTGTTCTTTTTCTAATATGACCTAAGTACCTTGCAAGCTCAAAATAAATTTTTATTTAAAATCCAAAAGACCAAAGCAATTTTCAAAATTTATGAAAATGGTCTTTGGATATAAAATTTTTCCAAAACAAGTTAAAAATCCTTTTGCTCATGACCTAAATACAAAAGCCCAAAATATGTTTCTAAAATCTTTTTTACAATAGTCTTAGAAACAAAATTATTTTTATCGAACCTTTTCTTAACAAAGAGCTTGCAAATTATTTAGGTTAATTACGAAATATCAAAAATCAATTGTGAGCCTAGTTTATACTAAGAATAATTAATCATGGGCTTGTTTTTGGCATGAATCATTAGTTACTTTTTTCAAGTGAGAAATCTATTTATAATAAACCTCTTAATTTAGTTGTAATCCAATATAGCATAAAAGCTACTATAGTTGGTTGAATGGATTAAAACCTAATTAATGGGAATTATTATGAACTGATTTCCATTTTCAAAGATATAACTATTGGTTGAAACGTCTGAGGGAAATATTCGAAAATAAGGTACCCCATGTTAGTATTTTGTCAACCATATACCTAGGAAAAGAGACTCGCCATTCGTGTGTGGATGTTATAAGTTTGGAAGGAAAGTAATATCTGTCCTTGTTTGTTGATTGTTTGTGCATACATGCATAGATACATACATTTGCATCTCATATCATTGATCCTCTCTGGCTCACAGCCCTGGATTATGATAGTTCAAAAGCTTACGACAATCCGACCTACACCGGTAGCAAAGAATCTAGCAATGACTCAATCACTTGCTTACCAAAAACAATGGATCCCAAATAAATTCAAAGAATGGTGGATGAAGCCTTCAATGCCAAAATGGAAGAAATAAAAGGGGCCCTAGCTAAGACCAAGAAGAACCAATTGACTGCAATTTTAGAAAATCACGCCGAAGCATCTGCTAGCACTAAGAAGTCAAAGGACAAAGGGAAGAAATTGGTGAAGTAGCTTTTGATGATGATAAGGTGATCATTTATGATGATGATTAGGCTCAATACTACCAAGATCCTCAAGACAAAAAGGAGCCGAAGGTTGTTGATAAGGAAACTATTGAAAAGACCGAGACATCTGATGTTGAGAAGATGATTACTAATTTAGAAAAGAAATTTGAGAAAAAACTGAAAATCGAGGAAATGTCTGAGATTGACAAACTATTTGAGCTAGATGAAGAAGTTCTATACAAGTTCAAGATGCCATCTTTTGCAAAGTTTGATGGTACTTGAAACCCCCATCTCCATGTGAAGCAGTATATCACTGCTATGCAGTCTGCCCGAGCTACTAAGGCTTAAACTCTAAGGTACTTCATGCTCTTATTGGACCCTGTTGTCCAAAATTGGTTCAATACCTTAGATGATGGAATGCAAAAGAGTTGAGATTTGCTATATAAGGCCTTCATTCAACAATATGGATACAACATTGAAATGGAAGTTGAGTCAATTAGGCAATGGCCAAATGAGAATTTTATGGACTATGTGAAAAGGTGGAGAAATAAGGCTGCTTTGCTCAAGAAAAGGCCCGATGAATCTGATTAGATAAGGATGATCGTGAGAGGCGTCCTGCCCAATCTCCATGAAAGGCTATCTCACACCCTTATAAGGGACTTCAAATATCTTCTCCAAGCTGGTCTACAAATTGAAGAGTGGGAAAGGGAGAAAAATCTCTTTTCAATAAAAAGGAATGAGAAAGGGAACTACTAGTCGGGCAATCAAAGCACGCAAGAAGAAGTTGATGTTAATGCCACTAGTCAAGGAGGAATGAGGCAGTTTTCAAAATTAGGGAAGCCGCTATCTTGGGTTCCCAATAAGCTACAAAAGAAGGGATTGTTACAACCCTTGACTCCTCGTCCTTTGCCTAATCCTCTTCCACCTAACTTTGATACTAGTGCATTTTGCCAATTCCATCAAAGGCCTAGACACGAAACAGACAATTGCATGAAGTTGAGGCATGAGATCCAGAATTTAATTGATAATGGCATGTTGCCTGAGCCGGACAAGCCCAATACCAAAGGTAATCCATTTCTAGGGTTCAACAGGGTGCCACCACCGGCAACCTTCATGGTGGGAAAAAGATTGGAAGAAGATTTTGTTTTATCATCATTTTAGGATGGGGATATTGAAGATGTGAAAGGAAAAGAAGCTTAACTCAACAAACTTTCCTTAGCTTGAATGTTGCTTTTCAAATTTTGCTTTAATATTTAATTAGAACAATCATGTTTTTCAAATTTGTTTGAATAAATTGCTTTTATCAAAAATTTTGTTGGGCTTTGTTCATTTTGGTGCTCAACCGATGAGGAATTTAGCTTGATGTTTATAAATTAATGTGTTTAGGCAACTTGACTTGAATGACTTTACTAGATAAGGGAATTTCTCTATAGCATTGAGTTGTGTATGCTTACTTAGAGAGGGCTCCTGCATAATTATCTTTGTCTAGGTCCTAGTCAGTCTTAGAACATACTTTGACATACTTTCGAGGCAAAATTGAACTTTGCTTATTTAAAGGAGATATGATCAAGGCATTGTTTGGTTAGCCAACAACTAGTATCCACCCTATTAAATATCAATCCCTAGTTGCTCCTTTGAGCTTTCATAAGGTTTTAGCTTCCTTTTTATTGGCTTAAGAACCCTAATAATCTACCCTGAGCTGTTGTGATACTTTTGACAAGTCTTATGATCACTATGATGAAGAGGCAAGAAGATCAAAGAAATAAATGAATGCCATGAAGATAGTTGAAGTTCTCAAGACCATAAGAGTGGTTGAAGCTCTCAATACCATAAGGGTAGTTGAAGTTTTCTTAGTATTTCCAATATATCAAGACAACATCGGAATAACAAATGATTTGTCCCTGTTAAAGAAGATTTATGTCACTCCACTCATCCATTATTGAAAACCCAAGTTGGTATAAACAATACAACTCTTTTATAGCTAGTACAAAAAAAAAGAAAGAAAAGAAAGTAAAAAAAGGACAAAAGAAAAAGGGAAAAGAAGATAAAAAAAAAGATAAAACCTAAAAAGGCGGTTCAGAAAGCCAACTGAGTTTTCTTTTACCTAAAGCAGCAAAAGGCTTCCATTTGGTTCATAAAGACATTTTTTTACTTGAATTGGTCCAACCTAATTAAAGATTATATCAAAATCAGAGGAAAAGGAGAAAGACCATCCAGTGCTTAAAAGTTCTGTACTTAACAGTCCTACAAGGAAGAAGGACAAAATAATAAAATGCTCAAAGAAAGGAAGAGTAAGGAAAATAAAGAGAAAGAAAAGGGAAGAGTAAGAAAAATAAAGAAAAGGGAGAAGAAGAAAAGAAACGAATTTGGGAACAAACTTTTTGCAAGGGCAAAAACTGTCCTAATCAAGATCCAGATTAATGCCAAAAAGATAGAAGGAATTTGGAGTCTAGCAAGATTGCCTCCAAGCTGCCTAAAATTCAAACAAGAAATTTATAGTGTGAGGGTTTGTCCATTGTGTCACATCAGCTCCTATCTCAAAATGGCCTTCATTTAACCCATGTCCCTCATAGACCCCATTTCAAGCCTATCAAAGACCTGTTGATCTCTCTTGGTAGGTAGAGTCTATTAGTAGAGATAGTTTGGATAAGCATGCATATGAGGTAGACAGTAATTAAACTCAATGAGACCTTTGGCCAAGTAATGTGTATGTGCCTATCTAAAGTGCAACAGTTCTTGCTTAAATAGAAATAATTCCCGAGTTTAGTACAGTAACTAGAGCTGTCGCATTATAGATATGTTAATTTGGAAAATCAAGTCCTGAGGTACATTGACATTAATTTGGCAATGCCAACATTTGATTTCAAAATCAAAATTCAAAAAAAAAAGAGTTTTGTCATACAAAGCCTTTAAGTTAAGGGAAGTATGTTGAACCTCCAAATGACACATTGGGCAAAGGAAATAATTATTGGAAAGGTCATGAAGAAGCTATCAACTGACATGCTGAAACATAGTTTAAAAAGGATGTATCTCTGACTCTGCAACTTGGGATCTCCACCACTCGTGTTTTCAACATCTTAAAGATAAAAGCCACAAATGCAAAGCTTTCGATCATTCCAATGCAAGACTTAAACAAGTGTCAAAAAGGAAAGGAACCAATGAGAATACTTCAGCTGATCATCTCGGTCTGTGAGTCAATGAAACCACTGTGAGTATTATCATGTATACATGAGCATATCACATCGCACTTTCTTGTCTTGTATTGTCTATTCCTTTTCAAAGTGAACAGCAAATACCTTGCAAACTAAAGAATCAAAAAAAGATATTGAATTAAGGGGGCATGGAAAGCCTATTTGCTTGTGGAAGCTCCATTCATTTTGCAAAAGAAGAAATACATGCTTATGCGAAGAACTAGATGGAAAAAACATCAATCAGAGCCCGCATAGAAAAATCATGGGTTTGAGCCTACACAGGGGGCAACGCTTCTCCTTTTCAATTTTTGAGTTTATGCATAAACAAAATATTTTGAATATCTTGCCATGCAGGGGGCAAGGAGAAGATATGAAGGCTAGCTAAAAAGGCTGAATTTTTTTTTGTTCATGTTTTTTAGCAAGAAAAAGAATTCTCAAAAGAAAAAAAAATCATCATCAATCAAAAGAAAAACTTAGAATGAAAATGTAAAAGACAAAAGGTCAGTCCAGCTAAAAGAGCTAAAGCTAGGGTAAAGACCCGATTTCCAATGGATAAAGATCCATGTTTCAAGGGTAAAGACCCGATCTCTAATGGATAAAGATCCATGTTTAAAGGGTAAAGACCCGATTTCCAATGCATAAAGATCCATGTTTCAAGGGTAAAGACCCGATTTTCAATGGATAAAGATCCATGTTTCAAGGGTAAGAACCCAATTTCCAATGGATAAAGATCCATGTTTCAAGGGTAAAGACCCAATTTCCAATGAATAAAGATCCATATTTCAAGGGTAAAGGCCCGATTTCCAATGGATAAAGATCCATATTTCAAAGGGTAAAGACCCAAAGTCCAAAGGATAAAGATCCTTGTTTCAAGGGTAAAGACCCGATTTCAAATGGATAAAGACCCATATTTCAAGGGGAAAGACCTGATTTCCAATGGATAAAGATCCATGTTTCAAGGGTAAAGACCCGATTTCCAATGGATAAAGATCCATGTTTCAAGGGTAAAGACCCGATTTCCAAAGGATAAAGATCCATATTTCATGGGTAAAGGCCCGATTTTCAATGGATAAATATCTATGTTTCAAGGGTAAAGACCCAATTTTCAATGGATAAAGATCCATATTTCAAGGGTACAGACCCAATTTCCAATGGATAAAGATCCATATTTCAAAGGGTAAAGGCCCAAAGTCTGAAGGATAAAGATCCTTGTTTCAAGGGTAAAGACCTGATTTTAAATGGATAAAGATCCATATTTTAAAGGTAAAGACACGATTTCCAATGGATAAAGATCCATGTTTCACGGGTAAAAACCCAATCTCCAATGGATAAAGATCCATGTTCTTAGGTTAAAGACCCAATTTCCAATAGATAAAGATCTATTTTTGTTGGGTAAAGACCTACAATTCATAAAAATGGAACAACCAGTGATGCCAAAATTCTCAACTGATAAAAGGTCAATCAAATCAAATTCAATCTCGGGTCCAAGTACCCAAAACAAATTAAAGTAACCATCTCATCAAAAATCAAGTCTTATTGCTTTTCACTCTCTAAAGTCTCAGATCATTCAAGCAGGGGGCAAACTGTAGACTCTTAATTTTTGACCCACTCCGGTCTAATATATTTTAATAAGTCCAAAATAATTTTTGTGTTGTCCAATATATTTTAATTAGTCCAAAATAATTTTTGTTATCTTAATTAAATAATATTTGCTTTAGTATTTAATTTTTATTAATAAAAAAATAAAAACTAATAATAATAAACAAATAAATAAAAATAAAAATCGGTGACGAAAGGGGGCGGCGAAATGGCCCACAGGAAATTTTCACCCCGTCCCAGCTCGCAGGCTCCTGCGGCAACTTTTTTGCCAGCAAAATTTTTCAGCAATAGTTTTTTTTTTCGCCAGCGAAATTTTTCCCACGCAAATTTTTCCAAAATCAAATTCAATTTGGTTTCGGTTTCTTTTTCTTATTTAATGTTAGATTCTGTTAGCAACTAAGATTAATCATAAAAATCTTTTATAAATAAGGACTAAAAACAACACAGAGGGGGGATCGAAATTGAGGAGGAAAACATTGAAAGGAAATTGGATTTTAAAAATTCCTTCTGGTAGTGAAATCGATCAAACTTTTTGAGAGAAGAATAAGTAACCAAACAATCAATCCATCAAAGGCAGCCACTTTGCCTTTGTTCTTGTTCATCCAAGAAGTAATTTTTGGTGGAACCAACAAACAAAGGTATGAATTCCTTTATTTATTTTTCTTTACAGTAGCTTCATCACTCAAGATTAAAAATTGTTGTTTCTGTAAAATCTTAAAACCCTAATCTACTTTCTAACTTTTCAAAACCTTAAATCATTTCATTAATTTACCAAAATCCTAATCTGCTTTCCAATTTTCCCAAACCCTAAATTGAATCTTTTTCTTTCCAAAAACCCAAAAAAATATATTTTCTGTTTCTATAAACTCTAAATCGTTTTGTTTATTTTCATAAAACTTCATAAAACTATAAATTTTTTTTCCAAATTCTAAAATCAAATACATTCTCCGAAACACTAAAAACCCTAATTCAACTTTCAAAACCAAGACAGTAACCCCAAACTAAACTATCTAACCTAAACCTTAAAGTTTTCTTAAACCCTAATTTTCTAAACCCTAATTCTTTAAACCTTAAAACCTTATAAACCTAAATATTAAAATTCAACACAGTAAGTAACCGTAAATCATAAATATAATGTTTTAAAGTGTCCAAACCCTAATTTCATGATTTCACTCCTCAAACACTAATTTTGTTAATCAAAGAACTTTATTAATCCCTTAAATCATAAAACCTTCATCCATTTTAATTCCCTTAAAACTTACAGTAGCTTAAACCAATAAATTCTAAAACCCTAAACATTAAATAAAGAATCTTAAATAAAAACAGTAGCCTTAATTTGTATTTTTTTTACTTGCTTTATTCTTAGATTTGACTGTGTAGTTCATTATATGCTTTGATTTATTTTATATGCTTTAATTTGTTTAAGTTCAATGCTTGGTTTATTTAGTTTATCATGGATGAATGTTTACTTTCTATTGATGTTTAATATCTTTGATGAATGATTTATTTATGATGAATGGTTATTTACTTTTATCGATTTATTTAGATTTCCAAATGTTGTAAGAGGTATGTTTCCACTTGGTGGGTACCTCATTAGTTAAATATCATGTAATTTAAATTGCTTTTCTATTTTAGAACCAATGTAAAGGACATGTTTCTACCTTTCAATGGGTGTCCTATTTAGGCATGGATTATGTAAGGGCATATTTCCATCTTCGGATGGGCGTCCATTTATTTGTTTTGCTTGGACATTGTTTTGATTTTCAATATATCGATGCTTTATTTTAATTATTGTGTGTAATATGGATAATATTGTTATATTTAAGAATTTTATAATATTAAGACTTGTAAAGGAGGCCGGTTCTAATGAACCGTGCGTTGTGGCGGTGCTGGGCCATTTCTCACCTTCCCCACACGTACCCAACTTTTCGAACCCATTAGGGGGTTGGGGATTCCTTAGGAATTGAGTCATCCACCCCTTTCTTTTTCTCTGCTCGTCCGGGAGGCGACTCCATTTTCTCTGGACTTAGGTTCTGTAGACCCTTAATTTTTGACCCAATCCGGTCCAATATATTTTGTTTAGTCCAAAATAATTTTGTGTTGTCTAATATATTTTAATTTGTCAAAATAATTTTTGTTATCTTAATTAAATAATTTTTGCTTTATTATCTAATTTTTATTAATAAAAAATAAAAAAAACAAATACAAATAAAAAAATACAAATAAAAATCGAAGACGAAAAAATCAGGGACGAAAAAATCGTCTCCGAAAACCAGCGCAGGCTTGGCCATGGGCCATTTCGCCCGCAGGAAATTCCTACGGGTGAAATGGCCCGCAGGCCATTCCCCATCCCCTTCTGCAGCCAACTGCGGCAAATTTTTTCTCCAGTGCAATTTTTCCTGTGGCAATTTTTTTTGCCAGCGCAATTTTTCCGCAGCAGTTTTTTTTTTCCAGCGAAATTTTTTGACGCAAATTTTTCGAAACCTAATATAATTAGGTTTCGGTTTCTTTTTCTTATTCAATATTGTATGCTATGAGTAATTAGGATTAATAATTGAATTCTTCTATAAATAAGGAGGCAGAAAGAGGAGAAAATTAATTAGAAATTGGGACGAAAATTGGGAGAGTTTGAAACCGAAATTGAGTGGGAATGCAGTGAAATCAAATCTGACTTTTTGAGAGATGAAGAAGCAAAGCCATTAACAATTGATTAAAGGCAGCAACTGCCTTTGTTTTTGTTCATTCAAAAAGAATTATTTTTGGAGAAACCATCAAAAGGAGGTATGTGTTAATTGTTATTTTTTTTTTCACAGTAGCTAAGATTATGAAATTGTGTCTTTCAAAATCAAAAACCCTAGAACTTTAATTTAGTTTTTCTAAAGTTAAAAACACTAATTCGTTGCTTTATTTTCCAAAAGGACTTAAAATTGTTATTTTTACTTCTTCAAAATCTTAAAACCCTAATTGAACATGTATTTCTTCAAAACCAAAATTTGATTCCGTTTCTTTTAACAAATCCTAAAAACATCTTTTCTATTTATATAAACCTTAAATCGTTTGTCTACTTTTATAAAATTATAAAATTGTTTTTTCCAAATTCTAAAAAACCTAAACATCCACCGAAACCCTAATTCTAAAATACTAAATCTAAATGCAACTTCCAAACCTAAAATAGTAAAACCCTAACCCCTTTAAAACCTTAAACCCTAATTTTTTTTTCTAAACCCTAATCCTTTAAAATTTTAAAAACCATAAAAACACAAATATTTTAATTTCACACAGTAAACTTGAAACCATAAATTAAAAGTGTTTTAAAGAGTCCAAATTCTAGTTTCACGATTTTACATCATAAACCCTAGTTTGGTTAATCAAAGAGTCTTACCAACCTTTTAAAACATAAAATCCTTAATCTATTTTATTTCTCTTAAAGTCAAGTAGCCTAATTCTATAAATTCCAAAATCCTAAACACATGAAATAAATAACCCAAAATGGAAACAATAGCTATAATTTAGATTTTTATTTGCCTTATTTAATTCTATATTTGATTATGCTTTGATTTATTTATTTAAGTTCAATGCTTGTTACATTTAATCTATAATGGATGGACATTTACTTTCTATTGATGTTTAATACCTTTGATGAATGATTTATTTATGATGAATGGTTATTTACTTTTAGATTTCCAAATGTTGTAAGAGGTATGTTTCCACTTGGTGGGTACCTCATTAGTTAAATATCATGTAATTTAATTTGCTTTTCTATTTTAGAACCTATGTAAAGGGCATGTTTCTACCTTTCAGTGGGTGTCCTAATTAGGCATGTGATGTAAGGACATGTTTCCATCTTCGGATGGGTGTCCATTTATTTATTTTTCTTGGACCTTGCTTTGATTTTAATATATTGATGCTTTTTTTTAATTATTGTGTGTAATATGAATAATGTTGTTATATTTAAGAATTTTATAATATTAAGACCTGTAAAGGAGTCAGGTTCCAATGAACCGGGCATTGTGGGGGGTGCTAGGCCATTTCTCACCTTCCCACACGTACCCAACTTTTCGAACCCATTAGGGGGTTTGGGATTGCTTAGGAATTGAGTCATACACCCCTTTCTTTTTCCTGGCCCATCTCGGTGGCGACTCCATTTTCTTCGAACTTAGGTCCGTGTTCTCTAAGGCCCTGAGCCTAAACAGTGCATAAGTCGCAAGAACCATTCCACCGGGAGTGGGGGCGAAAATCCCCGCTCATAGTGGCAACTCCACTGGAGATAAGAGAAGTTGGTTCCGTTGGTCTTTATATTATTCTATTCTTTCTTATAATGATATTATCCATTGCATCATATTAGATTGCATCTTATGCGTGATTTAGGACGCCCGTGTTACCCGTGTGGTGTTATATAAGGGATACCATACTTTCTTTCACTCAAGGTATGGAGATCGAGCATGGCATAACCACTCATAGCCTCATACCATTTGGTATATACTTGCTATGGGAACCTAAGCCTTTTAACCCAAAGACTAAAGCTCATATAATTGGCCTAGTTACTTTCCTTAGGTTTTTATCCCAAATGCATGTTGTTTGACTATGGTTAATTTATCTTGACTTAAATCATGGCTTATTTGGTTTGTTCTTTTTCTAATATGACCCAAGTACATTTGTAAGCTCAAAATAAATTTTTATTTTCAAAAGACCAAAGCTATTTTTAAAACTTTTCAAGATGGTCTTTGGACATAAGACTTTTCTAAAAACAAATCAAAATTTCTTTTGCTCATGGCCCGAATACTAAGCCCAAAATCCATTTTTCTAAAATCTTTTACAATGGGCTTAGAAACAAGATTATTTTTACCCAACCTTTTCTTACAAAGAGCTTGCAAAATATTTATGTCAATTATGAAATACCAAAAATCAATTGTGGGCATAGTTTACACTAAGAATAAATTAACCATGGGCTTGTTTTTGGCATGAATCATTAGTTGCCTTATTCAAGTGAGAAATCTATCAATAATAAACCTCTTGATTTAGTTTTAATCCAATATAACATAAAAGCTACTTTGGTTGGTTGAATGGATTAAAACCTAATTAATGGGAATTACTATGAATGGATTTCCATTTTTAAAAATATAACTATTGGTTAAGACGTCCGAGGGATATATTCAAAAACAAGTTACCCCATGTTGGTATTTTGTTAACCATATACCTAGGAAAAGAGACTCGCCATTCGTGTGTGGATGTTATAAGGTTGGAAGGAACATCCTAATTATCTTTCTTCGTTGATTGTTCATGCATACATTTGCATCTCATATCATTGATCCTCTCTAGCTCACAGTCCTGGATTACGACAGTTCAAAAGCTTACAACAATTCGACCTACGCCGGAGATGAAGTATCTAGCAACGAATCAATCATTTGCTCACTAAAAACAATGGAGCCCGAACAAATTCAAAGGATGGTGGATGAGGCCCTCAATGCCAAGATGGAAGAAATAAAAGAGGCCTTAGCTGAGACCATGAAGAACCAATTGACTGCAATCTTAGAGAACCATGCTGAGGCATCTGCTAGCACTAAGAAGACAAAGGACAAAGGGAAGTCTAAAGTTGGTGAAGTTGTTTTTGATGATGAAAAAGTGATCATTGATGATGATGATGATTGGGCTCAATACTACCAAGATGCTCAAGAGAAGAAGAAAGAATCGAAGAATGTTGAGAAGGAAACTATTGAAAAGACCGAGACATCCGATGTTGAAAAGATGATTGCTGATTTGGAAAAGAAATTTGAGAAGAAGTTGAAAACCGAGGAGATGTCTGAGATCGACAAACTATTTAAACAAGATGAAGAGGTCCCTTATAAGTTCAAGATGCCTTCCTTTGCTAGATACAATGGTACTAGAAATCCTCATCTCCATGTGAAGCAGTATATCACTGCTATGCAGTCTGCCCGAGCTACTAAGGCTCAAACTCTAAGGTACTTCATGCTCTCATTGCACCCCATTGTCCAAAATTGGTTCAATATCTTAGATGATGGAACACAAAAGAATTGGGATTTGCTATACAAAGCTTTCATCCAGCAATATGGGTATAGTGTCAAGTTGGAAGTTACCTTAATGGAAGTGGAGTCCATTAGACAAAGGTAAAATGAGAATTTTGTGGATTATGTGAAGAGATGGAGAAACAAGGCTGCTTTACTCAAGAAGAGGCTTGATGAATCAGATCAAATAAGGATGATTGTGAGAGGGGTGTTGCCTAATCTTCATCAGAGGATGTCTCATACACTCATCCGTGATTTCAAAGACCTTCTTGTATACCCTTAATTTTTGACCCAATCTGGTCCAATATGTTTTATTTAGTCTAAAATGATTTTTGTTGTCTAATTGGACCAAAATAATTTTAATTAAATAATGTTTACTTTAGTATCTAATTTTTATTAATAAAAAATATAAATAAACAAATAAAAGTCAAAACATAAAAATAAAAATCGGAGTCGGAAAAATCGGCAACAAAAAATTGTCGCGCGGGCCCATGGGCATTTCGCCCGCAGGAAATTCCTGCAGGCGAAATCACTGTGCTATTTCACACACAGAAATTTTCTGCCTGCGAAATAGCTTACGGACCCTCTCTGCGCGTGCTGCCGCAGCCAGCTGCAGCAGATTTTTTCGCCAGCGCAGTTTTTTTGCAGTAGTTTTTTTTTGGGCAGCGCAAATTTTCCGACGCAAATTTTTCGGAACCTAATCCAATTAGGTTTTGGTTTCTTTTTTTTTTATTAATATTACTTACCTTAACTAATTAGGAAAAAAAAAACCTCAAATCACTATAAATAAGGACCAAAGGCAATTAATTTGGGGGAGGCAAAAAAAAAATCCAAGAGTAGTTTGGAAAATTTGAAACCAAATCAAAGAAGGAAAAGAAGAAATTCAATTCAACTCTTTTTCTGGAACAGCAGCAGCACGATTTAGAGGATTCAAAGGCAAAAAAGGCTTGTCTTTGGAGCTAGTTCATCCAAGAAGAATTGTTTTTGGAGAAATCATCAAAAGAAAGTATGTGATAATTAATTTTCTTTAATTGTTTTTTTTACACAGTAGCAAATTTATGAAATCACAATTAAAAACCATTGAACTTTAATTTAGTTTTTCTAAAGCCAAAAAACCTTATTTTGTTACTTTATTTTCCAAAAAGACTTAAAATTGTTATTTTTTCTTCTTAAAAACCTTAAAACTCTAATTGAACATATTCTTCAACAAAACCAAAATCAAATTCTGTTTCTTTCAAAACTTTAAACTTGGTACTATTTTATTCAAAAAGCCTTAAAAAACATCTTTTCTACTTATAAAAACTTTAATTTATTTGTTTAAATTCATAAAATTCCATAAATTATCAAATTGATTTCCAAATTCTTAAAAATTATTCACCACCCGAGACCCTAAATTCCAAAATATCAAATCCAAATTCAACTTCCAAAATTCAAAATAATGAACCCTAATCCTTTTAAAACCTTAAACCCTAATTTTTATGAACCCTAATCCTTTTAAAACATTAAAAAACATAAAAACATAAAAACCTAAATTTTACACAGTAGCTTAGGAACCCAATAACCAAAAATCACAAATTAAAGTATTTTAAAGTGTTTAAAACCCTAGTTTCATGATATCATCATTCAAACCTTAATTTTATTAATCAAAGAGTCTTACCAACCCTTTAAAACATAAAACTCTAATTTATTTTAATTCCATGAAAAGTCACAGTAGCCATAATTGGACTTTTATTTGCTTTATTCAATTCCATACTTGATTATGCTTTGATTTATTTCTTATGCTTTAATTTATTTAATTTCAATACTTGATTTATTTAATTTATCATGGATGGATGTTTATTTTCTATTTTGATTAATAGCTTTGATGAATGATTATTTAGTTTTATCAATTAATTTATATTTCCAAAAGTTGTAAGAGGTATGTTTCCACTTGGTGGGTACCTCATTAGTTAAACATCATGTAATTTAATTTGCTTTTTCTATTTTAGAACCTATGTAAAGGGCATGTTTCTACCATTTGGTGGGTGTCCTATTTAGGCATGTGATGTAAGGACATGTTTCCATCCTTAGATGGGTGTCCATTTATTTGCTTTGTTTGGACATTGCTTTGATTTTAATATATTGATGTTTTCTTTTAATTATTGTGTATAATATGGATAATGTTATTATATTTAAGAATTTTATAATATTAAGACCTATAAAGGAGGCCGGTTCTAATGAACCGGGCATTGTCGGGGTGCTGAGCCATTTCTCACCTTTCCCACATGTACCAAACTTTCCGAACCCATTAAGGGGTTGGGGATTCCTTAGGAATCGAGTCATCCACTCCTTTCTTTTTCCCGGTCCGTCCGGGTGGCGACTCCATTTTCTCCGAACTTAGGTCCATGTTCTCTAAGGCCCCAAGCCTAAACAGTGCCGAAGTCGGAAGAACCATTCCACCGAGAGTGGGGGCAAAAATCCCCGATCACAGTGGCGACTCCACTGGGGATAAGAGAAGTTGATTTCGTTGGTCTTTATATTATTCTATTCTTTCTTATAATGATATTATCCATTGCATCATATTAGTTTGCATCGTGTGCGTGAGTTAGGACGCCCGTGTCACCCGTGTTGTGTTATGTAAGGGACACCATACTTTCACTCAAGGTATAGAGATCGAGCATGGAATAACCACTCATAGCCTCATACCATTTGGTATATACTTACTATGGGAACCTAAGCCTTTTATCCCAAAGACTAAAGCTCATGTAATTGGCCTAGTTACTTTCCTTAGGTTTTGCCTCAAATGCATGTTGTTTGACTATGGTTGATTTATCTTGGCTTAAATCATGGCTTATTTGGTTTGTTCTTTTTCTAATATGACCTAAGTATATTGTAATCTCAAAATAAATTTTTCTTTAAAATCCAAAAGACCAAAACTATTTTCAAAATATTTCAAGATGGTCTTTGGACATAAGACTTTTTTCTAAAAACAAATCAAAAGTTATTTGGCCCATGGCCCAAATACTAAGCCCAAAATTCATTTTTCTAAAATCTTTTACAATGGGCTTAGAAACAAAACTATTTTCACCCAACCTTTTCTTACAAAGAGCTTGCAAAAATATTTAAGTCAATTATGAAATACCAAAAATCAATTGAGGGCCTAGTTTACACTAAGAATAAATTAACCATGGGCTTGTTTTTGGCATGAATCATTAGTTACTTTTTCAAGTGAGAAATCTATCTATAATAAACCTCTTAATTTAGTTTTAATCCAATATAGCATAAAAGCTATTATAGTTGGTTGAATGGATTAAAACCTAATTAATAGGAATTATCATGGATTGATTCCCATTTTCGAAAATATAACTATTGGTTGAAACATCCGAGGGAATTATTCGAAAGCAAGATACCCCATGTTGGTATTTTGTTAACCATATACCTAGGAAAAGAGACTCACCATTCGTGTGTGGATGTTATAAGGTTGGAAGGAATGTCCTATTTATCCTTATTTGTTGATTGTTTGTGCATACATGCATACATGCATACATTTGCATCCATATCATTGTTCCTCTCTGGCTTACAGCCCTGGATTATGATAGTTCAAAAGCTTACAACAATCCGACCTACGCCGGAGATGAAGTATCTAGCAATGACTCAATCACTTTCTCACCTAAAACGATGGAGCCCGAACAAATTCAAAGGATGGTGGATGAGGCCCTCAATGCCAAGATGGAAGAAATCAAAGAGGCCCTAGCTGAGACCATGAAGAACCAATTGACTGCAATCTTAGAAACCATGCTGAGGCATCTGCTAGCACTAAGAATCCAAAGGACAAAGGGAAGACTAAAGTTGGTGAAGTGGTTTTTGATGATGAAAAGGTGATCATTGATGATGATGATGATTGGGCTCAATACTACCAAGAGGTTCAAGAAAAGAAGAAAGAACCGAAGGCTGTTAAGAAGGCAACTATTGAAATGACCGAGACATCCGATGTTGAAAAGATGATTGCTGATTTAGAAAAGAAATTTGAGAAGAAGCTGAAAACTGAAGAGAAGTCTGAGATTGACAAACTATTTGAACAAGATGATGAGTTCCCTTATAAGTTCAAGATGCCTTCCTTTGCTAAGTACAATGGCACTGGAAATCCCCATCTTCATGTGAAGCAGTATATCACTGCCATGCAATCTGCCCGAGCTACTAAGGCTCAAACCCTAAGGTACTTTATGCTCTCATTGGACCCTGTTGTCCAAAATTGGTTCAATACCTTAGAAGATGGAACATAAAAGAGTTGGGATCTACTTTACAAAGCCTTCATCCAACAATATGGATATAATGTTGATTTAGAAGTTACTTTAATGGAAGTGGAGTCCATGAGGCAAAGGCCAAATGAGAATTTTGTGGACTATGTGAAGCGATGGAGAAACAAGGCCGCTTTACTCAAGAAGAGGCCCGATGAATTCGATCAAATAAGGATGATTGTGAGAGGGGTGTTGCCTAGTCTTCGTGAGAGGATGTCTCATACACTCATCCATGATTTCAATGACCTTCTTCAAGCTGGTTTGCAAATTGAAGAATGGGAAAAGGAGATGAGCCGCTTTGCAACAAAAAGGAACGAGAAAGGGAGCTATCAGCCTAGTAACCAAAGCATGCAAAAGGCCGTCGATGTTAATGATACTAACCAAGGGACAAGGAGACAATTTTCAGAATTGGGAAAGCTTATGTCTTGGGTTCTCAACAAGCTTCAAAGAAAAGGATTACTGCAACCCTTAAATCCTCGTCCTTTGCCTAACCCTCTCCCACCTAATTTTGACACCAAAGCATTTTGTCAATTTCATCAAATGCAAGGACATGACATGGATAGATGTGTGAGGTTGAGACATGAGATTCAAAATCTAATTGATAATGGGAGCTACCCGAGCCCAACAAGCCAAACACAAAAGACAACCCATTACCAAAATTCAATAGGATACCACCACCGGCGACCTTCATGATTGGAGGAGGTTTACATGAGGACTTTGTCATGTCTTCTTTTCAAGATGTGGATGAGAAAGCAACCAAAGAAGAAGAGGCATTTGTCAAAATTGAACAAGCTATTATGGGTGGAGAAGTAGCAATTTGTGTTGTTAATGGGTTTTGGGATTCAAGTGACAGTGATGATGATATTGTATCCAAGAAGGAGGAGTGGACTTGGTTCTAGCCCGAAGAAGATGAGGTGATGAATACTAGATCCGGTAAGCCTTACACAAGGACACCACCAAAGGAGATAGAAACTAATAAGGGGAAGGAAGTTGAAATAGAAGAAGATGATGCTGTGCTCAAGCAATTGAAAAGAACCCAAGCAGGTGTTAGCATTTGGGACTTATTAGCTACTTCTAAAAGGCACCGAGAAACTATGGCCAAAGCCTTATCTAGCATGCCAATTTCTACCTCCACAACACCGGAGGAGTTGATCAACTTCATAAAAATTGGGGAAGTAATGAAATATGAAGAGGTCCAAGAAAAGAATGAAGTTAGTAGGGGAGCAGTTTCTTTTTCAGATGCGGACTTACCGGAGGAAGGAAGAGACCACATCCGCCCTCTTTTTATCAAAATAGAAGTCAAGGGGAAGAGGACTCCATGTGTCATGGTCGATGATGGGTCTACCATAAATGTTTGTCCACTTAAAATATTGCCAAAGCTAGCCATGTCAACAAGAGATCTAAACCCAACCGAGATAACGATTCGTGCTTATGACAACACTAAGAGGTATGTCAAAGGGACTTTCAAAGACGCTGTCAAGGTTGGTCTAATTGAATCTATTATTGAATTTTTTGTTTTAGACATACCAGTTACCTTTGCCTTGCTCTTGGGGTGACCATGTTTTCACCCTCTTGGTGGAGTTCCTTCCACCCTTCATCAAAAGATCAAATTCTCCAATGGAAATGAGACAGTGGTCATTGAAGCTGAAGATAATGAGATTGTTAACGCTCTAATGGTTGAGAGGCCTCTCAATGGTTTTCAAGTAGCTGTAATTTCTGATGATGAAGCAGTGGACTCCAAAGTCTTGAATATGATGAAGAACATGAACTACCTTCTCGGAGCTGGTCTTGGAAAGGGTAAGGCCGGTTTAACAAAGTTGCCAGATTTTAGAACTCAGGCTTCCAAGAAGGGGTTGGGATATGATGAAGCTAATGATGTTCAACCAAAGAAGAATGAGAAGATGAGCTTCCCACCACTTGAAGAGATCTTTGTCAAAGCTCCAGATATGGGACCACTCCAAGGAAAGCCTGAGCCGATCATGTTCATGGGTAAGTTAATTCCAGGTTTTAAAATTTTTGCAGATGTTACTGAGCTAGTGGAGCAAGTGAAGAAAGAGCTCACCTTGTCAACCAACAAAGAATCCAATCCAAAAGAGAAGAATGAAGCTGCCCTGAAAGCCGAGAAGACTCCGGAAGAGATTGCTGCCCTGGTTGAAGAAAAGTTTGAAGACATCCTGCTTTATGATTCTGAGAACAATGATTTTGATTTTGATTTTGATTTTGATTTTGATTTTGATTTGTCTGCTCTGTATGAGGATGATGATGTTTTCTTTTCCAAAATGAATGCAACAAAGTCTGATTTTGCATACTTGTGTGATGTTTCTCCTGATGGTTGCATACATTCAAATAGCAGTTACATGAGAATCTTCAATATTAATTCTGTTAACACACAATCATTAAATTTGGGAACAATTGAAAATCCTAAAAACATTAGCATAGCATCCAACCTTACTCCTGATGAGAGAGAGATTTGAAAAAATATTAAAAAAATATGAAGAAGTGTTTGCTTGGTCTTACGAAGATATGCCGGGGATAGATCGAGACATAGCTGAGCATCATATTCCTACTTACACTCACATTAAGCCTGTCAAACAAAAGCTTAGGTGACTAAGACCTGAGTGGGTTGAGTTGGTTAAAGAAGAGGTCACTAAGCAAATACAAGTGAAGTTCCTTGAAGTGATAGAATTTCCAGATTGGTTAGCCAATATAGTACCCGTGCCAAAGAAAGATGGAAGGATAAGGGTCAGCGTGGACTATAGAGATTTAAACAAAGCTTCCCCTAAGGATGATTTTCCTTTACCTCATATAGATGTTCTCATTGATAGTGCAGCCTCTAGCGTGCTACACTCGTTTGTAGATGGATTTTTCAGATACAATCAAGTGTTAATGGCCCAAAAGGATAAAGCCAAAACTGCCTTCACTACTATATGGGGTATATTTTGTTATAGGGTGATGCCTTTCGGCTTAAAGAATGCTGGAGCAACCTACCGAAGGATGGCCACCACATTATTTCATGACATGATGCACAAAGAAGTTGAAGTATATGTTGATGATATGATGGTGAAGTCGAATACGAGGGATCAACACTTCCAGAATTTAGAATTATTCTTCGATAGAGCTTTGAAGTATAAGCTGAGATTAAACCCGAAGAAGTGTGTATTCGGTGTTACTTCAGGCAAATTATTGGGACACATAATTGGTCTGAATGGCATTGAGATAGATCCTGACAAAGTTAAAGCAATCAGGGATATGCCAGCCCCAACGACGGAGAGAGAAGTTTGGGGATTCATTGGTAAACTGCAGTACATTGGCAGATTTATAGCAAAGCTCACAACAATATGTGAGCCTATCTTCAAGTTGCTTAGAAAGAATCAGCCGGTCGTATGGAATGAAGAATGTCAAAAGGCCTTTGACCGAATAAAAGAGTATTTGTTGAATCCACCTATTTTGAAACCACCTAAAATCGGAAAACCTCTATTACTATACTTAGCAGTAGAAGAAGAGTCATAGGAGCCATGCTAGCCCAAGCAGATGAGTCGAGGATTGAGCATGCCGTTTACTATTTGAGTAGAAAGCTCTTACCATATGAAATTAAGTATAGTATCATTGAAAAGACATGTATAGCTGTGGTTTGGTCTTCTAAGAAGTTGCGGCATTACTTTCAATCGTATAGTGTGCAAGCAATTTCCAGGTTTGATCCAATGAAGTACTTAAGGGAGACACCCTCTTTAATTGGGAAATATGGTCGATGGTTGATAATATTAGAAGAATTTGAGACCGAGTATGTAACCAGGAAAACAATCTAGGGTAGAATGGTGGCAAAATTCCTGGCTCAACAACCATTACCAGAAAGTGAAGAGGTAATCTTGGAATTTCCAGATGAACATTTAGAAGCAATTGAAGTACAAGGGTGGAAAATGTATTTTGATGGAGCAGTAAACAGGAAAGGAGCAGGTTTGGGAGTTATACTAGAATCGCCCGAAGGGGACTCATCCCTTTAGCCAAAAAGTTAAAATTTAGGGCAACCAATAATATGGTGGAGTACAAAGCTTGTATTTTTGGTTTGGAAACCTTAATGATTATGAAGGTGGATAAGGTGGAAGTTTATGGCGATTCATTGCTAGTAGTATCCCAAGTAAATGGTGACCATGATGAAGAGGAATTTTAAGGAGTGTAGGTTTATACACCTGTCAAGAGAAGAAAATCAGATGGCTGATGCCCTAGCCACATTGGCTTGTATGGGAAAATCCTGCCAGCCTATTCCTTAAGCCTCTGATCTTGACCAGTTCATCAACTCCTTGCTATGAATATGAGACAATAATGGAAGTTGATACGGACCATGATGCATGGTATGATACTATAAGGTGATTTTTGGAGGAAAGAGAATACCCGCCGGGGGCAACAAAGAAAGAGAGAAGAGCCATAAGGAGGTGGTCATTGCAATACATCACATTCCATGGAGATTTATACCGAACATGGCCTGATGGAGTGCATTTGAGATGTTTAAGAAAGCCTGAAGTGGAGCGCATCATGTCTGAAATACATGCGGGAAGTTGCGGTCTGCACATGAGTGGTTTGGCCCTAGTTAAGAAGATTATCCGACAAGGTTTCTATTGGTTGACCATGGAGAAAGATTGTATTGAATTTGTAAAGAAGTGCCAGCAATGTCAGATGTATGGTAACTTGAATCATATGCCTCCTGAAGAACTACATTCAATGTCTTCACCCTGGCCATTTGCCACCTGGGGTATCGACATTATAGGAGAAATACATCCGACAGCCTCAAACGGTCACCGTTTCATTATATTAGCAGTTGATTATTTTTCAAAATGGGTCGAAGCCGAATCCTTCAACAAGCTGGGTGCAAGTCAAATGGCTAGGTTTATTGAAAAGAATCTCATCTACAGATATGGGATCCCACACAGTGTGATATTAGACAATGGGGTATAGTTTCAAGGAGTAGTTAAGGATTTATTCTCCAAGTACCAAATCCATCATCATCGATCCTCTCCTTATAGACCAAAGGCTAATGGTGCAGTAGAAGCAATGAACAAGACAATTAAACAAATTCTGTCCAAGATGACCAAGACTTACATAGACTGGTCGAAAATGCTTCCCTTTGCTTTATGGGGATATAGGACGAGTGTGCGAACACCTACTAGGATGACACCGTTCTCTTTGGTTTATGGGATGGAAGCGGTATTGCCAATTGAAATTGAGATCAAGTCATTGAGAGTAGTCTTTGAAGTGGAGCTACCTGAAGTGGAATGGGTAACAAGCAGATACACACAGTTAGCTCTACTGGAAGAGAGAAGGTTAAAGGTACTGTATCATCACCAACTGTATCAAAAGAAGATAGCTCGGGCCTACAATAGAAGGGTTAAAATCAGAAAATTCAGAGTTGGGGATTTGGTATTGAAGCAGTGTAAGCCTAATGTATCTGATCCAAGAGGGAAATTCAGACCTAGCTGGGAAGGGCCATATGTCGTGAAACAAGTCATGAGCAAAGGTGCGGTGAAGTTATCAGACATGGATGGGAATGAATTTAGTGAGCCAGTAAATATTGATAGGTTGAAGAAGTTTTATGTATGAAAAATAAAAAAGTGAGAGCTCTCTAGGTTGAAAACCCAAAAAGGGCGGCCTAGGCAAAAGTTAGAGCAGTCTGCTAATTTTGAAAACCTGAAAGGGCGGGCTAGGCAACAATTAGGGCTAATGAGAGAAAATCGTCAATTAGAAAACCCGAAAGGTCTAATTGGCAACAAGAGTGATCTTGTGTATGTTGGCTTTATGTTTGGTTGTTCCCCAATTTAATAAAACAGATTTAATGATTAAATTTGTTCTATGTGCACTGTTATAAGTATTTGACTAGATACGGATGAAATAAATAATCATAATTGCAAAAGGTGATGACAAATTATCAATGGAAAAGAAGCATCTTTTATTACTTTAGTTATTTTTCATCCTAATAAAACACTTTTTGAATTGACAAATGTAAAATCTATGGCAGTCTATAAGTGTAACGTGCAGGCTAGCTTTGCCTTAACCGATCCAGGTAGGCTTCAGTCAAGCAAGGCATGTCTAGGTCAGGAGCAAAGTCAGAATCACGAAGCTCAGCTCCATACTGACGCCCAAGTCGGCGAGCCAACTCTTCAAAATGAGAAGCTTACTAACGACTTGCAGCCAACTCTTGATGATATAAACTTTCAAAATGAGAAGCTTACTAACGACATGCAGCCAACTCTTCTTGAAGTTTCTTATTTTGTTCTTCAAGCATCCGCTGTGAGCCAAGAGAGAAAAATGTAAGAGCATACATAATCATGCATACATATAGCATAAACTTTTATGAAATGAGGAACGTACCAGCTAGGTCACATTGATACCCTGCGGATGAGATGGCATATCCGGCAGGCTAGAATGAGCAAACGAAGGGGCAGTGAAAGAAGGTCCAGCCTCGTGATCAAATGAGCCAACAGCCTGCAACAATCATTAAAGAAGCAAACAAAGAAAAGAAACAGTAGGTGACACTGGCAGGCGACACGGCCAAGCCACTGGCCATGTCTCACCTGAAGACCAAACCAAAGAAAGAAAAGAAAAGAAGGAAAGAAATGGCAGAAGGTGACACACCCACATGACACGGCCAAGGCACTGGCCGTGTCACATGACACGGCCAGGAGCTTGGCTGTGTCCCATCCTAAGCCTTGAACAAAGAAAAACCAAAGAAAAGACACGGAAGCTGACACACCTAGGAGACACGGCTAAGCCACTGGCAGTGTCACTCCCATCTTCAAAGAACAAAGAAGACCCCGATCTCCAAGGATGAAGATCCATTTTCAAGGGTGAAGACTCGATCTCCGAGGGTGAAGATCCATTCTGAGGGTGAAGGATCATAATGCATAGAACATCTGGAGCAGTCAGACTTCTCAACTGATAAAAGGTTAGTCAAATTCATTCTCGGGTCCAAGTACCCAATCTCGGGTCCAAGTACCCAAATCAAATAATTCCCGGGTCCAAGTACCCAAGTCAATTCAAGCTCGGGTCCAAGTGCCCAATCTTGGGTCCAAGTATCCAAATCAAATCAATTTAGGGCCGAATATCCCAATACAGTTGGGATCGAGTATCCTAATCCAGTTTAGGATCGAGTATCCGAATCTAGATAGGATCGAGTATCCAAGTCTAGTTTAGGATCGAGAATTCAAATCTCTCGAGTCTAGAACCCAAAGTTTTTCTTAGGCCCAGAACCTAGAATTATCCTTGAGTCCAGAACTCGAATCGGGTCCAGAACCCAAATTTTCTTTAGGTCCAGAACCTAGAATTATCCTTGAGTCCAGAACTCAAACCGGGTCTAGAACCCAAATTTTTCTTAGGTCCAGAACCTAGAATTATCCTTGAGTCCAGAACTCGAACCGGGTCTAGAACCCAAATTTTTCTTAGGTCCAGAACCTAGAATTTCCCTTGAGTCCAGAACTCGAACCGTTTCCAGAACCCAAATTTTCCTTAGGTCCATAACCTAGAATTATCCTTGAGTCCAGAACCCAAATTTTTCTTAGGTCCAGAACCTAGAATTATTCTTGAGTCCAGAACTCTAACTGGGTCTAGAACCCAAATTTTCTTTAGGTCGAGAACCTAGAATTATTCTTGAGTCCAGAACTCGAACCGGGTCCAAAACCCAAATTTTTCTTAGGTCCAGAACCTAGAATTATCCTTGAGTCCAGAACTTGAACTGGGTCCAGAACCCAAATTTTTCTAGGGTCTAAAACCTAGAATTATCCTTGAGTCCAGAACTCGAACCGGGTCCAGAACCCAAATTTTCCTTAGGTCCAGAACCTAGAATTATCCTTGAGTCCAGAACTCGAAATGGGTCTAGAACCCAAAACCTCAACCATTTCATCAAAAATTAAGTCTTATTGCTTTTCACTCTCTTTCACTAAGGTTTCAGATCATTCAAGAAGGGGGCAAACTGTAGACCCTTAATTTTTTACCCAATCCAGTCCAATATATTTTATTTCGTCTAAAATAATTTTTGTTGTCTAATTGATATAAAATAATTTTTATTAAATAATTTTTGCTTTAGCATGTAATTTTTATTAATAAAAAATAGAAATAAACAAATAAAAGTCAAAAAATAAAAATAAAAATAAAAATCCGAGTCGAAAAAATTGGCGATGAAAAAATTGTCGCTCGGGCCCGTGGGCATTTCGCTCACTATGCTATTTCGCAAGCAGAAATTTTCTGCCTGCCAGCTATTTCGCACGCAGAAATTTTCTTCCTGCGAAATAGCTTACGGGCCCACTCCGTGCTTGCTGCAGCAGCCAGCTGCAACAGATTTTTTCGCCAGCGCAATTTTTCCGCAGCAGTTTTTTTTCGGCAGCGCAAATTTTCCGATGCAAATTTTTCGAAACCTAATCCAATTAGCTTTTGGTTTCTTTTTTTATATTAATATTACTTACCTTAACTAATTAGGAAAAAACAACCTCAAACCACTATAAATAAGGACCAAAGGCAATTAATTCGGGGGAGGCAAAAAAAAATTCCAAGAGTAGTTTGGAAAATTTGAAACCAAATCAAGGAAGGAAAAGAAGAAATTCAATTCAACTCTTTTCTGGAACAGCAGTAGCACGATTTAGAGGATTCAAAGGCAAAAAAGGCTTGTCTTTGGAGCTAGTTCATCCAAGAAGAATTGTTTTTGGAGAAATCATCAAAAGAAAGTATGTGATAATTAATTTTCTTTAATTGTTTTATTACACAGCAACAAATTTATGAAATCAAAATTAAAAATCTTTGAACTTTAATTTAGTTTTTCTAAAGCCAAAAAACCTTATTTTGTTACTTTATTTTCCAATAAGACTTAAAATTGTTATTTTTTCTTCTTAAAAACCTTAAAACTCTAATTGAACATATTCTTCAACAAAACCAAAATCAAATTCTGTTTCTTTCAAAACTTTAAACTTGGTACTATTTCATTCAAAAAGTTTTAAAAAACATCTTTTCTACTTATAAAAACTTTAATTTATTTGTTTAAATTCATAAAATTCCATAAATTATCAAATTGATTTCCAAATTCTTAAAAATTATTCACCACCCGAGACCCTAAATTCCAAAATATCAAATCCAAATTCAACTTCCAAAATTCAAAATAATGAACCCTAATCCTTTTAAAACCTTAAACCCTAATTTTTATGAACCCTAATCTTTTTAAAACATTAAAAAACATAAAAATATAAAAACATAAATTTTACACAGTAGCTTAGGAACCCAATAACCAAAAATCACAAATTAAAGTATTTTAAAGTGTTTAAAACCCTAGTTTCATGATATCATCATTCAAACCTTAATTTTGTTAATCAAAGAGTCTTACCAACCCTTTAAAACATAAAACCCTAATTTATTTTAATTCCATGAAAAGTCACAGTAGCCATAATTGGACTTTTATTTGCTTTATTCAATTCCATACTTGATTATGCTTTGATTTATTTCTTATGCTTTAATTTATTTAATTTCAATACTTGATTTATTTAATTTATCATGGATGGATGTTTATTTTCTATTTTGATTAATAGCTTTGATGAATGATTTATTTATCATGAATGATTATTTACTTTTATCAATTAATTTAGATTTCCAAAAGTTGTAAGAGGTATATTTCCACTTGGTGGGTACCTCATTAGTTAAACATCATGTAATTTAATTTACTTTTCTATTTTAGAACCTATGTAAAGGGCATGTTTCTACCTTTTGGTGAGTGTCCTATTTAGGCATGTGATGTAAGGACATGTTTCCATCCTTGGATGGGTGTCCATTTATTTGCTTTGTTTGGACATTGCTTTGATTCTAATATATTGATGCTTTCTTTTAATTATTGTGTGTAATATGGATAATGTTATTATATTTAAGAATTTTATAATATTAAGACCTATAAAGGAGGCCGGTTCCAATGAACCGGGCGTTGTGGGGGTGCTGGGCCATTCCTCACCTTTCCCACACGTACCCAACTTTCCGAACCCATTAAGGGGTTGGGGATTCCTTAGGAATCGAGTCATCCACCCCTTTCTTTTTCCTAGCCTGTCCAGGTGGCGACTCTATTTTCTCCAGACTTAGGTCTGTGTTCTCTAAGGCCCCGAGCCTAAACAGTACTGAAGTCGCAAGAACCATTCCACCGGGAGTGGGGCGAAAATCCCCGCTCACACTTCTCCAAGCTAGTTTGCAAATTGAAGAATGGGAAAGGGAGAAGAGCCGTTTTGCAACAAAAAGGAACGAGAAAGGGAGCTATCGATCTGGTAGCCAAAGCATGCAAAAGGCCTTCGGTGTTAATGCTACTAACCAGGGAACGAGGAGAAAATTTTCAGAATTTGGAAAACCGATGTCTTGGGTTCTCAATAAGCTTCAAAGAAAGGGATTGCTACAACCCTTAAATCCGCGTCCCTTGCCTAACCCTCTCCCACCTAATTTTGACGTTAAAGCATTTTGTCAATTTCACCAAATGCAAGGGCATGACACGGATAGATGTGTAAGGTTGAGACATGAGATCCAAAATCTAATTGATAATGGGAAGCTACCAGAGCCCAACAAGCCAAACACCAAAGACAACCCACTACCAAAATTCAATAGGGTACCACCACCTGCAACCTTCATGATTGGAGGAGGTTTGCATGAGGATTTTGTCATGTCTTCTTTTCAAGATGTGGAAGGAGAATCAACCAAAGAAGAAGAGGTATTTGGTGAAATTAAACAAGCTATGATGGGTGGAGAAGTAATGATTTATGTTGTCAACGGGTTTTGGGATTCAAGTGATAATGATGATGATATTGTATCCAAGAAGGAGAAATGGACTTGGTCCGAGCCCAAAGAAGATGAGGTGATGAACACTAGATCCGGTAAGCCTTATGCAAGGCCACCACCTAAGGAGGTAGAAACTAATAAGGGAAAGGAAGTTGAAGTAGAAGAAGATGATGTTGTGCTCAAGTAATTGAAAAGAACCCAAGCGAGTGTTAGCATTTGGGACTTATTAGCTACTTCTAAAAAGCACCGAGAAACTATGGCCAAAGCCTTGGCTAGCATGCCAATATCTACCTCCACGACATTGGAGGAGTTGATCAACTTAATAAAAATTTAAGGGGTAATGAAATGTGAAGAGGTTCAAGAGAAGAGTGAAGTTAATATGGGAGCAATTTCTTTTTCAGACAGGAGGAGGGGAGAGACCACATCCGCCCTCTCTTTATCAAAATAGAAGTCAAGGGAAAGAGGACTCCATGTGTAATGGTCGATGATGTGTATGCCATAAATGTTTGTCCACTTAAGTTATTGCCAAAGCTAGCTATGTCAACACGGGATCTAAATCCGACTGAAGTAACAATTCGGGCTTATGACAACACTAAGAGGCATGCCGAAGGAACTTTCAAAGCCACTGTCAAGGTTGGTCCAATTAAATCTATTATTGAGTTTGTTGTTTTAGACATACCAGTTAACTTCGCCTTACTCTTTGGGCGACCATGGTTTCATCCTCTTGGTGGAGTTCCTTCCACTCTTCATCAAAATATCAAGTTTGCCAACGGAGATGAGACAGTAGTCATTGAAGCTGAAGATAATGAGATTGTTAATGCTTTAATGATTAAGAGATCTCTCAATGGTTTTCATGTAGCTGCAATTTCTGATGATGAAGTAGTGGACTCCAAAATCTTGAATATGATGAAGAACATGAACTACCTTCCCGGAGCTGGCCTTGGAAAAGGTAAGGCTGGTTTGACAAAGTTGCCAGATTTTAGAACTCAAACTTCCAAGAAAGGGTTGGGATATGATAAAGACAACGATGTCCAACCAAAGAACAGTGAGAAGATGAGCTTCCCACCACTTGAAGAGATCTTTGTCAAGGCTCCAGATACGGCACCACTCCAAGGAAAGCTCGAGCCGATCATGTTCATGGGTAAGTTAATCCCAGGTTTTGAAATTTTTGCAGATGTTGCCGAGCTAGTGAAGCAAGTGAAGAAAGAACTCACCCTGCCAACCAACAAAGAATCCAATCCAAAAGAGAAGAACAAAGTTTTCCTAAAAGCCGAGAAGACTCCGGAAGAGATTGCTACCCTGGTTGAAGAAAAGTTTGAAGACATCCTGCTTTATGATTCTGAGAACAATGATTTTGGTTTTGATTTTAATTTTTCTGCTTTGTATGAGGATGATGATATTTTCTTTTCCAAAATGAATGCAATAAAATCTAATTTTGCTTACTTGTGTGATGTTTCTCCTGATGGTTGCATATATTCAAATAGTAGTTACATGAGCATCTTTAATATTAATTCTGTTAACACACAATCATTAAATTTGGGAACAACTGAAAATCCTAAAAATATTAGCATAGCATCCGACCTTACTCCTGATGAGAGAGAGAGAGATTTGAAAAAATATTCAAAAAATATGAAGAAGTGTTTGCTTGGTCTTATGAGGATATGCCTGGAATAGATAGAGACATAGCCGAGCATCATATTCCAACTCACACTCACATGAAATCTGTCAAACAAAAGCTTAGGCGATTAAGACCCGAGTGGGCTGAATTGGTTAAAGAAGAGGTCACTGAGCAAATACAAGTGAAGTTCCTTGAAGTGATAGAATATCTAGATTGGTTAGCCAACATAGTACCCATGCCAAAGAAAGATGGAAGAATAAGGGTCTGTGTGGACTATAGAGATTTGAACAAGGCTTCCCCTAAGGATGATTTTCCTTTACCTCATATAGATGTTCTCATTGATAGTGTAGCCTCTAGCGTGCTACACTCATTTGTAGATGGATTTTCTGGATACAATCAAGCGTTAATGGCCCAAGAGGATAAAACCAAAACTGCTTTCATTACTACATGGGGTATATTTTGTTATAGGGTGATGTCGTTCGGCTTAAAGAATGCTAGAGCAACCTACCAAAGGATGGCCACCACACTATTTCATGACATGATTCACAAAGAAGTTGAAGTATATGTTGATGATATGATGGTTAAATCAGACACAAGTGAGCAACACTTCCAAAACTTAGAATTATTCTTTGATAGAGCTTTGAAATATAAACCAAGATTAAACCCGAAGAAGTGTGTATTCGGTGTTACCTCAGGTAAATTATTGGGATATGTAATTGGTCCGAATGGCATTGAGATTGATCCTGACAAAGTCAAAGTAATCAGGGATATGCCAGCCCCTAAGACGGAGAGTGAAGTTCAGGGATTCATTGGTAAATTGCAGTACATTAGCAGATTTATAGCAAAGCTCACAATAATCTGTGAGCCTATCTTCAAATTGCTTAGAAAGAATCAGTCGGTCATATGGAATGAAGAATGTCAAAAGGCCTTTAAGCGAATAAAAGAGTATTTGTTGAATCTGCCTGTTTTAAAACCACATAAACCCAGCAAACCTCTATTACTATACTTAGCAGTAGAAGAAGAGTCAACAGGAGCCATATTAGCCCAAGTCGATGAGTCAGGGATTGAGCATGCAGTTTACTATTTGAGTAGAAAGCTCCTACCTTATGAAATTAAGTATAGTATCATTGAAAAGACATGTATAGTCGTGGTTTGGTCTTCTAAGAAGTTGCGACATTACTTTCATTCGTATAGCGTGCAAGAAATTTCCAGGCTGGATCCAATGAAGTACTTAAGGGAGACACCCTTTTTGATTGGGAAATATGGTCGATGGTTGATAATATTAGAAGAATTTGAGATTGAATATCTAACCAGGAAAACAATCAAAGGAAGAGCGGTGGCAGAATTCCTAGCCCAACAGCCATTACCAGATAGTGAAGAAATAATCTTGGAATTTCCGGATGAACATTTAGAAGCAATTGAAGTACAAGGGTGGAAAATGTATTTTGATGGAGCAGTAAACAGGAAAGGAGCAGGTTTGGGAGTTATACTAGAATCTCCCGAAGGGGAAATTATCCCTTTAGCCAAAAAGTTGAAATTTAGGGCAACAAATAATATGGTGGAATACGAAGCTTGTATTTTTGGTTTGGAAACCCTAATGATTATGAAGGTTGATAAGGTGGAAGTTTATGGCGATTCATTACTAGTTGTATCCCAAGTAAATGGAGAGTGGGAGTTAAAAGAAGAAAAATTAAAACCATACCACCACTACTTGACCATGATAAAGAAGAACTTTAAGGAGTGTAGGTTTATACACCTATCAAGAGAAGAAAATCAGATGGCTGATGCCCTAGCCACATTAGCTTCGGTATGGGAAAACCCTGTTAGCTTATTCCTTAAGCCTCTGATCTTGACCAGTTCATCAACTCCTTGCTATGAATATGAAACAATCATGGAAATTGATACAGACCATGATGTGTGGTATGATACTATAAGGTGATTTTTGGAGGAAAGGGAATACCTGCTGGGGGCAACAAAGAAAGAGAGAAGAGCCATAAGGCGATGGTCATTGCAATACATCACCTTCCATGGGGAGTTATATCAAAGATGGCTTGAGGGGGTGCATTTGAGATGTGTAAGAAAGCATGAAGTGGAGCGCATCATGTCAGAAACACATGCGGGAAGTTGCGGTCTGCACATGAATGGTTTGGCCCTAGTTAAGAAGATTATTCAACAAGGTTACTATTGGTTGACCATGGAGAGAGATTGTATTGAGTTTGTCAAGACGTGCCAACAATGTTAGATGTATGGTTACTTGAATCACATGCCTCCTAAAGAATTGCATTCAATGTCTTCACCCTGGCCATTTGCCACCTGGGGTATCAACATTATAGGAGAGATACATTCGACAGCTTCAAACGGTCACCGTTTCTTTATGGTAGCAGTAGATTATTTTTCAAAATGGGTCAAAGTCGAATCCTTCAATAAACTAGGTGCAAGCCAAATGGCTAGGTTTATTGAAAAGAACCTCATCTGCAGATACGGGGCCCCGCATAGTGTGATATTAGATAATGGGATACAGTTTCAAGGAGCAGTTAAGGATTTATTTTCGAAGTACCAAATCCATCATCATAGATCCTCTCCTTATAGACCAAAGGCTAATGGTGCCGTAGAAGCAAGAAACAAGACAATTAAGCAAATTTTATCTAAGATGACCAAGACTTATAGGGATTTGTCATAGATGATTCCCTTTGCTTTATGGGGATATAGGACAAGTTTACGAACACCTACTGGAATGACATCGTTCTCTTTGGTTTATGGGATGGAAGCAGTATTGCCAATTGAAATTGAGATCAAGTCGTTAAGAGTAGTCTTGGAAGCTGAACTGCCTGAAATGGAATGGGTAGCAAGTAGATACACACAGCCAACTCTACTAGAAGAGAGAAGATTAAAGGCACTATATCATCACCAACTGTATCAAAAGAAGATAGCTCGGGTCTACAATAGAAGGTTAAGGTCAGAAAATTTAGAGTTGGGGATTTGGTGTTGAAGCAGTGTAAGCCTAATGTATCTGATCCAAGAAGGAAGTTCAGACCTAGCTGGGAAGGTTCATATGTCATGAAACAAGTCATGAACAAAGGTGCGGTGAAGTTGTTAGACATGGACGGGAATGAATTTAGTGAGCCAGTAAACATTGACAGGTTGAAGAAGTTTTATGTATGAAAAATAAAAAAGAAAGAGCTCGTTAGGTTGAAAATCCAAAAGGGAGGCCTAGGCAAAAGTTAGAGTAGTCCGCTACTCCCAAAAACCCAAAAGGGGCTGGCTAGGGAACAATTAGGGCTAAAAGAGAGAAAATAGTCAATTAGAAAACCCGAAAGGGCTAGTTGGCAGTAGGAGTAATCTTGTGTATGCTGGCTTTATGTTTGGTTGTTCCCTAATTTAATAAAATAGAATTAATGTTAAAATTGTTCTATGTGCTCTATTATAAGTATTTGACTAGATATGGATGAAATAAATAAACACAATAGCAAAAGGTGATGACAAATTATAAATGAAAAAGAAGCATCTTTTATTACTTTAATTATTTTTTCATCCTAACAATACACTTTCTGAATTGACAAATGTAAAATCTATGGCAGTCGATAAGTGTAATGTGCAGGCCTACTTTGTCTCAGCCGATTTAAGTAGGCTTCAGTCAAGCAAGGCATGTCTAAGTTGGGAGCAAACTCAGAATCACGAGGCTCAGCTCCATACTGACGGCCAAGTCAGCGAGGATCATAGTATGTACCTTGACGAAGAGCAGGAAGGGGAACATACATCAAGTATGTCCGCATGGTGATACGAGAAATCTTGCACCAAGGTATCAACCAACGGATATTGACTTCGGAGCGTGAGTGGATCCAGTCAACCCAGTCAGCATATGAAGAGGCAGGATGGAGTAGCTTCCTAGCAGAATGATGACATGGCAGGTATCTGGCAAAGTCCATGGATGGAGTATCAAGCAAACAAAGATGCTCCTGAAGCCAAATCTGTGAAGAAAGAGTTGAATAAAAAAAAGAAAAGAAAAGAAAAGAAAAAGGTCCGCTAAGTTGAAAACCCGCAAGGGCAGCTTAGGCAAAAATTAGGACAGCTTGCTAGTTCCGAAAACCCATGTTAGACAAATGATCTCAATTTTGATCCTTGACAACTCCAATTGAATGACTTATTTAACATGTGTTTAAAGAACCTTGTAGCAGGATTAGATTTATCTGAACAGAGCATATTTAGCAGTCGCACAAGTCATGAAGACGACCGCCCAACTCAATTACAGGATGAAACCATATCACAGTAGGGTTCACGGTCAGAAACCCGACCTCGGTCGTGACCACACTTACACAAGAGCGGCTGTCCTACAGTCATGGACGATAGCAACACAAGAAACCCAAATCATCCAAATTACAGTAAGGTTTGCGGTGACAAGAACGATGAAGGATACGGTCTGGCTTATCACTGTAGCGACCGCCCTTTAGTATCCAAGACTGCACTGATGATTCAGGAGAAATCTGCTTAAACTGACAGTAGTGTTCGTGTCCTAAGGTGCGTCCAGAAGTTCGACGCCAGTGTCTCAACACGATGCGAGATGGCACCTAGAGCGACCGCGACATTAATATTTAGGAGGGCTTTCATTTTTCTCAGTCAAAGAATGCCACGTGTGAAGACCGTTATAAACCCACTTCAGCATTCAAAAAGGGCGACCGCACCTATCCTATGCTCGACCATCCCGACAACCACATGCAGAGCACTTAAATTTGATCGTTGAAGCAAATTTGAATACAACGACTGCACCTTGTCCAAAGGCGACCGCGTGTGTCATGAATGCGAACATCCTTGTATCAAGGACGACCGTGAAATGCTTCGAACAGTCTATTGAAAATGGTCTAAACTGCCAAGACTTAATTCTCATTATCTATAACGTCTAGTCAGACCACATTGGCTATAAATACATTGCTTTTCTGTTAAGAAAAGGTAATGAAAGAGAAGAAAAAAAGGGGTGAATAAAAAATTTTATAGCCAAGCAACATATTTTCTTTTACTCTAACTTACATTTGAATTGTAATGAATGTTAGTTGTACGCATTGAAAACACCATTGTAAAAGTTTAAGTTTGAGCTTGAAAAACACTTAGGTTGTGAGAGTAAGCCTGAGAAAAACTCTTGTAAAAGGTTGTGAGAGTGAGCCTAGCAAAACTCTTGTAAGTGGTTTGAGTGCTAGCCTTAGAAAACACTTGTCAAGTTAGGTGTGAACTTGTGAAAACACCAAAGTTGGAAGTGAGCTTGTAAAACTTCAAAGATTAGTGAAACCTTAACAAGTTATTAAGGAAGTGGAAGTAGGATTGAAGAAAATCCGAACCACTATAAATCTTGTGCATTCTTTCTTCTTCTCACTACTCAACCAATTCTCTATTCCGCATTGCTTGTTTGTTGAGTTTTTAAATTTTCCATCATTTCTTGAGGAAACCAATTCACCCCCCCCCCTCTTGGTTGCCATCTTGGGACAACAATTGGTATCAGAGCTTTGAAATTTGTTAAACTTAATTGTGAAATTTGATCCACTATGGAAACTTCTTCTTCATCAAACTCAATCCCTCATGGAAATCTTAACACTATCCTTAGACCCTACTTTGATGGAACTGATTATTCCTATTGGAAACACAAAATGTATTTGTTTCTAGACAGTGAAGGGATTGAACTATGGGATTTTGTGGAAAGTGAGTGGAAACCTCCCACTTATGAAGTTGATGGTATTCAAGTTCATTTTCCCAAAGCACAATGGTCAACTATCAATGTCAAAGATTGATTCAAGAGCAATAGAGCCGCTTCCATCTTGATGAATTCCATTTCAAGAGAAGAAGGAGGAAGAGATCAACATTTAACTTGTGCACATTGCATTTGGAAGACACTCGAAAACTACCATGAATGTACGACTTAAGTGAGATTCACCAAGAAACAAATGCATGTTCATGAGTATGAGCTATTCAAGATGAAATTAAATGAAAACATCACTGACATGACAAATCACTTGCTTGCTATTGTCAATGAACTAAAGAAGTGTGGCAAGGTATATGATCAAGGTGATGTAAACAGTAAAATGTTGAGAACCCTAAGAGCTAGAAAGAACTTTGAATCAAAAGTATCATCCATCGAAGAAGCTCATGATCTTAGCACATTGAGAACTGATGAGCTTGTGGGAAAACTACTCACATTTGAGCTGCACAGTGAAAAAGAAGAAGATCAAGGTGAGAAAGAAAAGAGAAAACCAATTGCTCTCAAAGCAATCAATGAAGTTGAGAACTCAAGCAATGAAAGTACTAATGATGAAGATGAAATGGCAATGTTCTCAAAAAGAATTAATGAATGGAAAAGGAAGAAAAGATTACAAGCAAATAAGGTACACTTCCTAAATTATCCTTCAAAGATAAAGAAAAGAAAAATGAGGTAAAGTGCTATGAATGTGGAAAAACTGGTCACATCAAATCGGATTGCTACAAAGTAAAGAACAAAAGGAAATGGGACAAAGAAAAGAAAAAGTCTCTCAAAGCCACATGGGATGACTCCTCTTCAAGTGAAGAAGAAGAAGGAATTGAAAACCTATGTCTCATGGCTATTGAGGATGACTCCAATGAGGTAAGTACTCAATCCTTTGATCTAGTAGCACATGATGATATTGATGATCTAGATGATAGTGATTTAATTGAGCACATGAATTTTAAAATAGAAAAATATTTTTCTAAAATGATGCTCTATAAAGAAAAAAGCTCTAAGCTAGAAAAGGATTTTATATGCTTAAAGAACTCTACCTTAGAATTGAAAACCTCAAATGAACAGTTGATGAATTCAATAGAAGAGTTGAATAAAAACTCACATGATTTTAAAAAAATTATTAAAGAGAATGAAATTTTGAAGCATGAACTAAAAGAACTAAATGAATCAATCTCAAGATTTCATAAAGGAAAGGAAGCCTTAGACACATTAATTGGTAACCAATGATCACCCTCCTTAAAATATGAATTAGGATTCAATGGCTCAACCAACATTGCACCAAGCACACCAACATTTGTAAAAGCATCTACAACTAAAATTTCTAATGTTGATATTGTAAAGAACAAAGATGTTCGCACCAAGTCTAAAAGTTCCAAAAGAACTTGTTATGACTCACTAGGAAATAAAGCTAAATTCTCAAAAAGTAATCATGCATTTATGTACACTAAACTTGCACAAAAGCAATCACATATTTGTAATTATATGCATAATACTTGGAATACAAAAAGAAAAATGCAAAAATATAAAACACTATGGCAATGCACATATTGCATGAAATTTGGACATAAAAGTTTTTTTTTGTCATATAAGAAAGGCTCATCTCAAGTTAGAAGACACCTTTATTACTAACCATCAAGGACCCAACTTCATTTGGGTACCTAAGAGAAGATGACCACTATTGCCTTGTAGGTATGCCTAAAATCTACTATTAACGAAAGTACATGGCTTGTGGATAGTGGGTGCTCAAGGCATATGACCGGGAATGCAAAGCTCTTTACAAGTATTACCTACAAACATGGAGGTAATGTTACTTTTGGAAATGATGCTAAAGGTAAAATTATTGGTGTTGGCTCCATTGGATCAATTGGTAAAGATTTAATAGAAGATGTATGGCTTGTTGATGGGTTGAAACATAATTTGCTAAGTGTTAGTCAATTATGTGATAGAGCATACATTGTTAATTCTGATTCCAAAGGATGCAAGATCACAAATTCAAATGGTGTTATCATATTTAAGGGTACTAAGAGAAACAACACTTATAATATTAACATACATTCAATTCATGCATTTAAGTGTCTAATGTCTACTGATAATGATGCTTGGTTATGGCATAGAAGATTAGGACATGCTGGTATGGATCAATTAAAATATATTTGTAATGAAAACCTAGTTGATGGTCTCCTTAAGATAAAATATGACAAAGATAGAATTTGTGAACCTTGTCAACGTGGTAAGCAACATAAGAGCTCATTTAAATCAAAGAATGTTATAAGTACCTCTAGACCTTTAGAGCTCATTCATTTGGATTTGTTTGGACCAAATAGAATTACAAGCTTAGGGGCAAATTATATGCATTTGTTCTTGTTGACGATTACTCTAGATTCACATGGGTTAATTTCTTAGCTCAAAAGAATGAAGCTTTTAATTATTTCAAAACGTTTGCAAAAAGAGTTCAAAATGAAAAAGGATATGTGATCACATCTATTAGAAGTGATCATGGAAAGAATTTGAGAATGAAAATTTTGAAAGTTTTTGTAATGAACTTGGCATTTCACATAATTTTTCTGCTCCTAGAACTCCACAACAAAATGGTGTCGTTGAGAGGAAAAATAGAACCTTGGTTGAAATGGCTAGAACAATGCTCAATGAATATGAATTACCATCTTATTTTTAGGCAGAAGTCGTTAATACAGTTTGTTACATTGGAAAGCGTGTTTACAAAAGGCATTTAACTAATAAAACTTCTTATGAGCTATGGAAAGGAAGAATTCCCAGAATTGGATATTTTAGAGTATTTGGATGCAAATGCTTTATATTGAACACCAAGGAAAATCTTGGAAAATTTTCATCCAAATCAGATGAAGGCATATTCCTAGGATACTCATCATATAGCAAAGCATATAGAGCATTTAACATGAAAACTCTAGTTTTTGAAGAAACAATGCATGTTGTATTTGATGAATCATCTAAACTTGATCAAAAGAAAGATAGTACTTTCAATGACCCTGCAGGTACTCTTGAACCTCGTGAAACTATTGATGCTCTAAAGATCAATCAGCATGAACTTGAAGAAAATACTCAAGATCTACCTAAGGATTGGCAATACAAGAAAGATCATCCTAAGGAACTCATCATTGGTGAAACATCTAAGGGAGTAATTACTAGATCTAAAATTAATCATATAGATGTTAATTTTGCTTTTGTTTCTCAAATTGAGCCAAAGACCATTGAGGAGGCTCTAAACGATGAAAATTGGATGACTGCAATGCAAGATGAACTTAATCAATTTGGAAGAAATAATGTTTGGCAACTCACTCCTAGACCTACAGATCATTCAATCATATGATGCAAATGGGTCTATAGAAATAAACTTGATGAAAATGGTCACATTGTCAGGAATAAAGCAAGGTTGGTGGCCAAAGGATATAATCAAGAAGAAGGTATTGACTATGATGAAACATTTGTTCCGGTAGCTAGATTAGAAGCTATTAGAATATTACTTGCTTATGCATGTCCAATGAACTTTAAACTCTTTCAAATGGATGTTAAAAGTGCATTACTAAATGGACTTATAAGTGAAGAAGTTTATGTAGAACAGCTTCCTGGCTTTGAAAACTACAAATTTCCTAATCATGTTTTCAAACTTACCAAAGCTTTATATGGATTGAAACAAGAACCAATAGCTTGGTATGATAGACTTAGTGCATATTTGCTTGAAAATGGTTTTTCAAAAGGAAAAGTTGATACAACTCTCTTTTTTAAAAAGGACAAACATAACATTTTAATTGTACAAATTTATGTGGATGACATAATATTTGGAGCTACTAATGAAACCTTGTGCAAAGAATTTACTTGTTGTATACGACTAGGGAATTTGAAATGAGCATGATGGGTGAACTCAAGTTCTTCCTTGGACTACAAATCAAGCAATATAAAGATGGGATCTTCATTAACCAATCCAAATATACAAAAGAACTCATCAAGAAATTTGGAATGGATGGCTACAAAACTAGCAAAACTCCTATGAGCACATCCTTGAAATTGGGTAAAGATGAAAATGGTAAAGCAGTAGATGAAAAGAAATATCGAGGTATTATCGGATCACTACTTTATTTAACTGCTTCTAGACCTTATATAATGTATGGTGTATGTCTTTGTGCTAGATTTCAAACTTGTCCTAAAGAATCACACTTAAATGCTACTAAGAGAATTTTGAAATATTTAAGTGGTACAATGCATTTAGGTCTTTGGTATCCTAAAAACACATCGTTTCATATCTGAGGTTTTTCGGATGCGGATTATGCTGGTAGCATCTTAGATAGGAAAAGCACAACAGGTGCATGTCACTTTCTTAGCAATTGTCTAGTTTCTTAGCATAGTAAGAAACAAGCATCGATTGCTTTATCCACGGTGGAAGCCGAATATGTTGCAGCATGTTTTTGTTGCACACAAGTATTATGGATGAAACAACAATTGCTTGACTATGGCAAAGTGTTTAACAACATCTCTATTAAATGTGACAACACTAGTGCTATCAATTTGTCTAAAAATCCTATCCAATACTCTAGATCTAAACATATAGATATTAGACATCATTTTTTGAGAGATAATGTCCCTCTTGATAAGGGAAAAGCTCCTCTAGAAGAAGAAGAGCTAGATGAGGATGAAGATTCTGATTAGTTTATTTTTCCTGCTTTTAGCTATGTCTTGTTGTTTTGATTTTGTTTTCTTTTCTCTGCCTTCTTTCTTGCACTATCTTTGTACTGCCCTTTATCTAATAACATTGTGTTTTACATACATATTGCTTTAAATATTTCTCTTATATTGTGCATTTTGCCTATGACAAAGGGGGAGAGAAATAGACAAAGAGGGAGAGATATACAATGGGAAGGATATTTTACTAATGAACCAAGTTATACATTTGAATGGTATTATACTAATGCACCAAGTTGTACTCCAACATAAACATGATTCATGCATATGTTTAGGGGGAGCATTGTAAAAATTTATTAACATTCAACACTTGAGCATTTTAAATTAAGAGAGATTGTTAGTCAATTTAATTTGCATTCTTTTTCAATTTATATCATCATTCCATTTGATTGTCAAAGTCAAAATGGGGGAGATTGTTAGACAAATGATCTCAATTTTGATCCTTGACAACTCCAATTGAATGACTTATTTAACATATGTTTAAAGAACCTTGTTGCAGGATTAAATTTATTTGAATAGAGCATATTTAGCGGTCGCACAAGTCATGAAGATGACTGCCCAACTCAATTTTCGGATGAAACCATATCACAGTAGGGTCGCGGTTAGAAACCCGACCTCAATCGCAACCGCACTTACACAAGAGCGACCGTCCTACAGTCATGGATGACCGCAACATAAGAAACCCAAATTATCCAAATTACAATAAGGTTCACGGTGACAAGAACGGTGAAGGATACGGTCTCGCTTATCACTTTAGCGACCGTCCTTTAGTATCCACGATCGCATTGATGATTCAGGAGAAATCTACTTAAACTGATAGTAGTGATCCAGAAGTTCGACGCTAGTGTCTCAACATGACCGCGAGTGGCACCTAGAGCGATCGCGACATTCATATTTAGGCGGACTTTCATTTTGCCCAGTCAAAAAATGCCACGTGTGATGACCATTATAAACCCACTTCAGCATTCAAAAGGGACAACCACACCTATCCTATGCTCGACCGTCCCGACAACCACAGCATGGGCAAGATTTTTGCTACAGAGCACTTAAATTTGACCGTTGAAGCAAATTTGAATGCAGCGACTGCACCTTGTCCAATGGCGACCGTGTGTGTCATGAACACGACCATCCTTGTATCAAGGACGACCGCAAAATGCTTCGAACAGTCTATTAAAAATGGTCTAAACTGCCAAGACTTAATTCTCGTTATCTATAACGGCTAGTTAGACCACATTGGCTATAAATACATTGCTATTCTGTTAAGAAAAGGTAATGAAAGAGAAGAAAAAAAGGGGTGAATCAAAAATTTTATAGCCAAGCAACATATTTTCTTTTACTTCAACCTACATTTGAATTGTAATGAATGTTAGGTGTAAGCATTGAAAACACCATTGTAAAAGTTTGAGTGTGAGCTTGAAAAACACTTAGGTTGTGAGAGTAAGCCTAAGAAAAACTCTTCTAAAAGGTTGTGAGAGTGAGCCTAGCAAAACTCTTGTAAGTGGTTTGAGTGTTAGCCTTAGAAAAACACTTGTCAAGTTAGGTGTGAACTTGTGAAAACACCAAAGTTGGAAGTGAGCTTGTAAAACTTCAAAGATTAGTGAAACCTTAATAAGTTGTTAAAGAAGTGGATGTAGGATTGAAGAAAATCCGAACCACTATAAATCTTGTGCATTCTTTCTTCTTCTCACTACTCAATCAATTCTCTATTCCGCATTTCTTGTTTGTTTAGTTTTTAAATTTGCCATCATTTCTTGAGGAAATCAATTCACCCCCCCCTCTTGGTTGCCATCTTGGGACAACAACCCACATGGGCGGACTAGGCAAAAATTAGAGCAATAAAAAATATAACAAAAAAATAAAAATGTCCGCTAAGTTGAAAACCCGCAAGGGAAACTTAGGCAAAAATTAGGACAGTTCGCTAGTTCCGAAAACCCATACAGGCGGACTAGGCAAAAATCAGAGCAACAAAGCAAAAAGAAAAAAGAAAACCTAAATTGAAAACCCGAAAGGGTAGTTTAGGTAATTACTTAAAGTAGCAACGGACTCCCAGTCAGTCTCTTTGACAATCCTGATTTAAATCGGTCTAATCCAACTAAGGTCTTGGCCAAGATCACAGGTACCGGCGACAAGCCTCCTTCTATTTGGTCCATAATATCCAATACTCGTGGATCAATATCGCCGTCAGAAGAAAGAAGCAAGAACAGACCGAGCAAGCAAAGAGAAAGCATGCATCCTCATGCCTTAGTAGGGGCCAAATAAGAGAAACAAAAGTCAATCAAAGGAGCAAGTAGAATTTTTTCACCTCTCATCAACCAAAGAACTTCGGGTTTTGGAATTTGAAATAACATCTGCATCTTCTGTTGAGTCTTGGAAATCAATGTGGGTAATGCCATTTATTGATTATTAGGATATCCAATGATGGCCTCAAATTCTTCAATCAAGGGACATATTTCAAAGCCATTAATTCTAAATACCCTAGAATCCGTATCCCAAAAGGAAGCCACGGCATGTAAGAAGGAGTGGTCCAATTTAACATTTTGAAAACCTTTTAAAACATCAAGTTTTGACCATGAAATTTGCTTCCAAAGAATGGCATCCATATTCTTAAATAGAATTTTTATCTTCTTTAAATGATGTTCGGTCATGGTGGGTGAATGAAGGAAAATCAAAATTGTTAAATGAGTCTTCACGTTGAAATGGAAAAATTGTTTTTTGGTTTCTGTATGAAATATGGCATGAAGGGTGATTTATATAGAAGAAACAAACCTTTTCAAAAAGTGAAAAGGAAAAGGTGATGGGAAAGAATAAGACCATATGCCATAAGGAAAGGAATTAGTGGCAATTTCCTTTACCATGTTGGATTGAGTTTAGCAAATGATGTGTATTATAAAATTATGATGTACTGTAATTAAAAAAAAGGGTTACGTTAAAGATGCAAATTGTATATTTTTCATTATTGTACAATATTTTACAATTGCTACAATATTTACATATCACTAAGAGGGTGGTGGTAGGTCATCAAATAAAGCCTTGAAAAAATCGTCGCCTGTTGGAGGAGGGGGCAAATCACTCGTCCCAAGTCTGCCCGAAGTGGGAGCACCAAAACCTGGCAAATTACTCATCCCGGGATCACCCGAAGCGGGAACACCAAAATCCCTATTACCTTGAGGTTCCAATCCGTCATGGTCCTCATCAGAAGCAGACGAAAGGATCTCATGGTCATCAGTCTGGGGGCCTCTTGATTAAGAAGCACCGGGATTCCTCATCCCCTGAAATCAAAAGTCTCGGAAATGTTGTTCGGATTGATGATATAAATTTTCAAAATGAGAAGCCTGCTGACGACATGCAGCCAACTCTTCTTGAAGTTTCCTATTTTGTTCTTCGAGCATCCACTGTGAGCCAAGAGGGAAAAGGTAAGAGCATACATAATCATGCATACATATAGCATAAGTTACTATGAAATAAGTAACGTACCAGGTAGTTCATATCAATGCCCTGTGGATGAGATGGCATATCTGGCGGGCTAGAGTGAGCAAACGAAGGGGCAGTAAAAGAGGGTCTAGCCTCATGATCAAATGAGCCAATAGCCTGCAGCAATCATTAAAGAGTCAAAAAAGAAAGAAGCCGTTGCAAGGGAAAAGTGGTAAAAGTTTTACCTGAGAAGTACTGGCCCTGAGATGTGGAACAGACTCTCCTGTATCTCCGTGATGTTCCTCTTCATCTCTACCCTCATTTTCGTTAAAAATCTCATGCACACCAACAGGAGATACATCAAAGTTCAAGAGTCTTATTTGAATAAAATGGGCATAAAATGGACCCGGTAAATGGAGAAATGACTCAGCACCATAACCATACTGGGCCGACCACCATGCATCCTCTGGCATTGACATAATATTTAAAGTATATTCTGGGATTTGCATCTAAAACCTCCGCTGCTCTGGACCGAGAAACCATTCATAAACTCTCTCCCTGAGAAACCAGCCACTAGACACTAGGCCAGTAATAACTCGGCGAGAATGTTGGAAAGACAGTGCAGCCCTCATCAAAGGAGACCAGTTTGCTCACTCTTCTAGGCTCACCACCAGGCCAAATTCACCTGTAAAATAACATAAGGTAAGTAAAACTTTCACATAAAATTTAAAGCATACTAATGTTATTTCACCTGGTCCCAGGTTAAGCGGCTCAACACATAGCGGTGAGTATGCAAATGATGAGAGCCGGGAACGTCCACACGATCAGACAACCAGAAATTTAATCTCGGATACCCAACTCTCTCTCGGGAAATACCGGGTACCCTCACGATGTTATGTTCATATGCCCATACCTACAACAATAATAGTAAAGATCAAATTCATTCAATAAAAGAGTGGAAATAACATTGGTGAAGGAAAAGAATACCTCGACAATCGCCATCAAGCTAACAAAAGACTTCTTGTTTCGGCAAAGCTTACCAAGACCATGGTAAAGACACGCGAGACCAGCTTCACCCTAGGCAGAAGATGGTACCATTCTGTGATAAGAAAGGGCACTCAACACTGAAAAGTGAATGGAGGATTCAGTGCTGCCTAAGATGGTCGATCCGAGCAGATATAATAAAAATCCTTGAGCATACTGTTTGGCTGTGTCTCTGCCAACCCGTCCTTCGTAGTTCATCCAATAACTATGAATTGGCTCGATTTTTATCTTAAAAGGCCCTTTATATGATGGTTCCATACCAATTAATTCCTGAATTTTTTTAAATGTTAAAATATCGTTGGTCAGAGGAACCGGAACACCATCATATCGAAGGCCGGTTATGGCAGTAAAATCGACCGGACCAATTTTCATCTCTCCAATGGGTAAGTAAAAAGTGTGGGTTGTATCCAACCATCGCTCTGCAAGCGCTTGGACTACGCTCCGGTCTATCTAATATTCCTCGGATGGCAATTGTAAGATGAACTGCTCAAAGCCGCAATCTCGAATAATCCGCCTTACCCGAGAAGGCACTACATCATACCATTGTCGGGCTTTGTAAATACATCCTCCAGCCCGAACAACACAATGATCTTGTTAACACAGACCCAGGTAAGTTAATACCAGGTAAGTATATATTATCCTATCTACTTATGTAACACCCCTATACCCCGTATACGTACACAGCATGCTAATACGATCGTAATATATGTATACTGAATATAGAAATGTCACGGTTACAAAACACACATGACATGACTCTTGTATACTATGAACAAATTCAAAACTTTTAAATGAGTTTATAAAACGAAATTGATAGAAAGTTTATTTAAAACGCAGCGGAAAATATAACAAATGTTTCCCAATACATTTGCATCAAAATCAAAAGTTACAAATATAAAATATATACATGAGTGGCAGCTCTTCTCTGATCTTTAAGTCCAAAAATCAACTCTTCAACGCCTAGACTCACTAGGTCTAGAGGAACTCTCGGGTTCAATCCTGTCACCTGCGCGATGAACCACAATGGCGCTGAGCCAACAGCTCAGTAGAACAAACTATAATGATATTATGCTATGTCATACATTCAAACAATATAGATCATACTCAATACACTTTATTTTATGGATGTTACATTTCATTATTTCAATAATTGTATCATCATCCATTACTCACACATTTAACATAGACACACGTGGGCCCAACAAGCATTTAATATGATATTCAAAGTTCAGAGTTACTGCTTTGGTTTATAATCACAATGATCAAGCCCGTAGGCAATATATATCATATCTCTATCCATGGATAGTGTAACAGACCCAGTCTCTTGGACCATCAACCCATTAACATGAGGAGATCCTCAACCCGGCTAGACTGTTACTAGTAACAGACCCAGTCTCTTGGACCATCAACCCGACTAATCGAGGAGATCCTCAACCCGGCTAGACTGTTACTTTTCATAAATTTCATTTTCACATTTCATTTAGTGTAACAGACCCAGTCTCTTGGATCATCAATTCAATTCAATTGAAGAGATCCTCAACCCGGCTAGACTGTTACCTTTATATAGGCATGCCACCAAAACCAGTACTCTGAAATTTGAATAAACATATTAGGCACACAACCATTTCATATATCTCTTTATAAATCTTTTTCTCAATTCATTTCTCATTCCACAATCAACTAGGCAAACATGCCTCATTTGAATCAATATAGCCAATCACAATGGCTTTACACATCATCTTATCATCACATCTTTCATTTTCATAACACATACATATACCATATTACATTTCATGAGGTTCATATTGTATAAAACATAACATTATTCAAACATATCAACAATACAATGAAATTACTTAGTACATTCACACTCAAATGTATAAGTTCCAAAATCACATGAATGTATGTTATAATGCAAGGTTTGTACTTACCTCAAAAGAAATCCACACAATTCTAAACACTTCCTCTTAACAAGTCCTTCACCAAATAATTAAGGCAATTCACCTTCTTCACAACCTAATTCAGAACAATGAGGAAACTCACATAAGATCATAAGGCTAAGAATCAATTAGGGCAAACTCTAAACTGGACACGCTCACCCACACGGGCCCCTGACCGTGCCCTAACTCCACAACACAGAAGCATTTACACGTTCAGGACCACGGGCGTGTCACTGGGCGTGTAATACCTACTGTCTCTCAGAAGTATCGACACGTCCAACATCATGAACGTGTTCCTGGCCGTGTCAATTCCCCAAAATCACAGTAGCTATGACACGCTTACTAACACGGGCGTGTTAATGGCCGTGTCACACCTACTGCCATCCAACGCAATTGACACGCCTAAAGACCTGGACGTTCTCCTGAGCGTGTCAGGCCAAAAACCCAGATTCCGGCCAAAACAACAATCCAACCAACAAACAACAATTTTCCACCATCTTCCACTTCAACAAAACTCAACTAGACACACCCAAAACCATAACAACCTTGCAAAAACACCAACACAACTCAAAATACACATCCAACACCAAATCACAACATCATCAAAAACTCTAAACACAACCACAACTCAATCTTAACCAACAAACTTATTCTTCCTTTCAATCTTACTCTTTTCTTCAATCCAACCCAAGAATCAAAGATCAAGTAAACCCAACACTCTTAAACACAACACACTCAAAGAAAACAAGGGAATCAAGAGGAAACTTACCAAGAATGAAGAAAACTCTTAGATTCCTCCTTGATCTCTTGAAAACTTCTTCAATCTTGAGCTTGGAAGGTCAAATCTCTCCCTCTCTCTTGTTCTCTTGCTGCTGCCGTCCAAAGCAAAGAAAGAAGAAGAAAAGGAAAATGAGAGACACGAGAAGAGAGGAAGAAGGTAGAAAAGGAAAAGAAAGAAAAGTCAAACATTAACCCTCTCTCTCCTCAAAACATTCTCCTCCACACAAATAAAAAATAAAATAATCTCAAACATCACCATCCACCCATCTTAATCCACTAACTCAATTTCAAAATAATTACCTTTATACCCTTCAAATAAATATTTGTATATGTTAAGTATATCACAATATATACAACATATACACATTACTCTAACCTCAACTCTCTTTCCAATAAAATAAATACACTTAATCCAATAATAACAATAATTACTCCAATACTTCTAGGGTACATTTTGGGATATTACAATTCTCCCCCTCTAAAAGAAATTTCGTCCTCGAAATTACCTGAAATCAAGTCTGAAACAACTGAGGATATTGTTCTAGCATCGTTTGCTCATTCTCCCAAGTTGATTCTTCTCTACCATGACTCTTCCAAAGAACCTTCACAATTGGCACTTTCTTATGTCTCAACTCTTTCATCCCATATGCTAAAATAGCAACCGGTTCTTCTTCAAAAGTCAGATCCGGACTCACCTCAATAGATTCCAATGATAACACATGAGATGGGTCTGACCTGTACCTCCTCAACATAGAAACATGGAAGACATTATGGATTCTGTCTAACTCTGGTGGCAAAGCAAGCCGATAAGCAACCGGTCCCAATCTTTCCAATACTTCATATGGTCCAATGAAACGAGGACTCAGCTTCCCTCTTCGACCAAATCTCAAAATCTTTTTCCAAGGAGACACTTTCAAAAATACTTTATCTCCCACATTATACTCAATGTCTCTCCTCTTCAAATCCGAATAAGATTTCTGCCGATCTGAAGCTGTTTTCAACCTATCTCGAATTATTTTCACTTTATCTTCTGTCTCTTTAACCAAATCAGGACCAATTAACTTACCTTCACCAGTCTCATTCCAACATAAAGGTGTTCTACACCTTCTTCCATACAATGCCTCAAATGGTGCCATACCAATACTGGATTGATGACTGTTGTTGTAAGCAAATTTCACAAGTGGCAACAATCTGTCCCAACTTCCTGAGAAATCAATGACACAGCTTCTCAACATATCCTCAATAATCTGTATCACTCTCTCTGACTGCCCATCTGTCTGTGGATGGAAAGCAGTGCTAAAGTGTAATCGAGAACCCAAAGCACCATGCAAACTCTTCCAAAACCTCGATGTGAACCTCGGATCTCGATCAGACACTAAAGAAATTGGGACTCCATGCAATTTCGCAATTTCACAATCTCACTAATATACAGCTCAGCCAATCTCTCAAGAGAATAATCCATCCGAACCAGAAGAAAATGAGCTGTCTTAGTCAACCTATCAACAATCACCCAAATGGCATCATGTTTTCTCTGTGTCAATGGTAAACCAGACACAAAGTCCATAGTCACTCTTTCCCATTTCCACTCAGGCACTGATAAAGGTTGAAGCAACCCTGTTGGGACCTGATGCTCTGCTTTAACCCTCTGACATGTGAGACATTTGGATACAAACTCTGCAATGTCTCTCTTCATACCAGACCACCAGTAATGCTGTCTCAAATCATGATACATCTTCGTACTGCCCGGATGCATAGCAAAAACTGATTGATGTGCTTCTTCTAAAATAATCCTTCTCAAACTAATATCATCTGGCACACACAGTCTACTCTTAAACCATAAGCTCCCATCACCTTTCACAAGAAAATCTCGGCTCTCCCCTTTTTGGCAATCTGAAACAATCTTCTGAATTTTCTCATCAATCAATTGAGCCTCTTTAATCTGATCTAACAACACTGGTCTCAGCTGCAATTGTGCCAATAATGCACCATCATCACAAGATATAAAGCTAGCATGCAACGCTCTCAACTCAACAAGCAACGAGAGCGAATAAGCAGTCAAACCTGCTAAAGACTTCCGACTCAAGGCATCAGCAACAGCATTTGCTTTACCTGGATGATAATCAATCAAACAATCGTAGTCTTTAATCAATTCCAACCACCGTCTCTGTCGAAGATTAAGCTCTTTCTGAACCCCCAAATATTTCAAACTTTTGTGATCAGTGTAAATAAAACATTTCTCTCCATACAAGTAATGTCGCCAAATCTTCAATGCAAACACAATGGCTGCTAACTCCAAGTCATGGGTTGGATAGTTTAGCTCATGTGGCTTCAACTGTCGAGAAGCATAAGCTATCACTTTACCCTCTTGCATCAAAACACAACCCAAACCACTATGTGAAGTATCACTGTAGATCACATATGGTTTATCTTCCACAGGTAAAGTGAGAACAGGTGCTTGAGTTAACATCTCTTTCAACTGCTCAAAACTAGCTTGACACGGATCAGTCCACACAAATCTAACTCCTTTTCGAAGTAATCTGGTAAGTGGAGTAGCTATCAAAGAAAATCCTTTCACAAAGCGTCGATAATAGCCTGCCAAACCCAGAAAACTTCTAACTTCAGTCACAGACTTTGGTGGACTCCAATTCATAATAGCTTCAACTTTACTCGAATCAACTCTAATGCCATCTGCTGAAACTATATGACCGAGGAAAGTTACTTGATCTAGCCAGAACTCACATTTTGACAGCTTAGCATACAATTGCTTCTCTCTCAAGATTTGCAATACAATCCGCAGATGCTTGTCATGCTCTTCTTCATTACGAGAATACACCAAAATATCATCAATGAAGACTACCACAAACTGATCCAGATAGGGCCTAAACACCCTATTCATCAAATCCATGAAAGCTGCAGGTGCATTCGTCAACCCAAAAGGCATCACTAGAAACTCATAATGCCCATACCTGGTTCGAAAAGCTGTCTTGGGCACATCCTCAGCTCTGACCCGCAACTGATGGTACCCTGATCTCAAATCAATCTTGGAAAATACTGCTGCTCCCTTCAATTGATCAAAGAGATCATCAATTCTAGGCAAAGGATATTTATTCTTGATAGTCACTTTATTCAATTGCCTATAATCGATACACAATCTCATAGTACCATCCTTCTTCTTTACAAACAAAACAGGAGCTCCCCATGGCGAAACACTAGGGCGAATGAATCCTTTATCCAGCAACTCCTGCAACTGCACCTTCAACTCTCTCAATTCAACAGGTGCCATTCTATAAGGAGTAATAGAGATAGGAGTGGTACCTGGCAACAAATCAATACCAAACTCTACCTCTCTCTCAGGAGGCAATCCTGGCAACTCCTCTGGAAATACATCTGGAAACTCAGCTACTGTGGGAATGCTATCAAACTGAGAACCCTCTACCCTGGTATCCAAAACATGAGCGAGATAGGCATCACACCCTTTTCTAATCAGCTTCCTAGCTGAAACAGCTGAAATCAACAAGGATGCAAATTGTCTCTGCTCGCTAGATACCATCACAATTCTATCATCACTAGTTCTCAAAGTAACACACTTCTTCTTACAATCTACCACAGCTTCATGTCTAGACAACCAGTCCATGCCCAAAATCAAATCATACTCTTTAAATGGCATCTCAATCAAATCACTAGGAAATTCCTCTCCTTGCACAACAACTGCACTATCTCTGTGCACCTTACTAACAACCACACTATGCCCTAAAGGATTTGTCACCAAGACATCAAATCCTAGGGACTCAGAATGCAAATCAGTCACAGGCAAAATGGATGCACTTATGTATGAATGAGTAGATCTTGGATCAATTAAAGCAAGTACTGAAATGCCAAATAAAGAAAATGTACCAGCAATAACAGCTGAAGCATCTGGCTGCCTCTGCATCACATAAACTCTTTGGGAAGGTCCAGCCTCATCTGGTCTACTGTCCATAGATGAAGAGCCTCCTCTCTGACTGAACCCAGATCGACCCCCTCTACTAAAACTTCTGACTCCTCTACCTCCTCTGCTAAAACTAGGTCGTGAAGCTGCAGTATCCACCGACCTCTGCTCCTGTACCTTAGGACATTCTCTAATGAAATGATCAGGGGATCCGCATCTGAAGCACACAGCTGGTCCCCTACTCATCCAACAAACGCCTCTATGTGACCCCCCACACTGAGCACATATAGGTGGAGTGAACCTCTGAACCGTTGGAGTCGGAGCACTCGTCACTGAAACCGTAGGTCTCGATCTCTGTCTTTGAAACTACACTGACCTACCAACTGGCCTCTGACTCCTACTGGTCCTAGGAACAAAGCTGCCTCTACCTCTCTTCACAGATGAAGACCCTGTCTCAAACTGGGGCCTTCTCACTCTAGTCTCCTCCTCAGAAGCAGATGCTGGAATGCCCTGGGCTCTCTCTACACTCCTAGCTGCAGCAACAAGCTGGGAGAAATCCTGGTATCTGGAACTAGCCACAAGACACAAAATAGAGGGCCTCAATCCCTCCTCAAACCTTCTGCATCTGTCAATCTCATCAGATATAATACCTCCAGCATAATGACTCAATCTGATGAACTCGACCTCATACTCTGTTACTGTCCTGTGGTCTTGTTTCAAACTCAGAAACTCCATCTTTTTAACATCTTTATACTCCCTAGGAGTATACTTCAGCTCAAACTCTCTGAGAAAGTCAGCATAAGACAAGGTAGGTGGATCATCCATAGCGTGAGGCACTGTTTTCCACCAGTCATATGCATCCTTCTGCAATAATGACCTAGCATAATCAAATTTTTCTTCAGGCGTGGCTTGCAGCTGAATAAACACTCTCTGCACTCTATCAAGCCACTGCTCAGCTACAGCTGGATCAATAGTGCCTAGAAAATCTTCCGCCCCATACTTCCTCAACTTATCATACTGTCTCACTAGTACTTGAGGCTGAGGTGGTGGTGGTGATGGTTGCACTGGTGTTTGTCTCATCACTTCCATCATATGCCTGAACCAAGCTGGTGGAACCTCATCACCAACTGGTCTCCCTGACCCAGAAGCAGGTGCCTCACCGGCTCTATCAATTCTAATCTCATCTCTACTCTCTTCCGGAGCTACACTCTCCGCACTTCCCTCAACAAACTGACGTGAATGAGGATCCATTACAACCTATATCTGCAAACATAGCAGAATACACCTTATTAAAGATCAGAGACTACCAATACTAAATATATATTTTATTCAAAACCAACTTTTAAAATCAAAATATCCTTTTTCTTACAGTTTACCTAGGTTGAGAATCTCAAGCCTAAGCTCTGATACCAAAACAATTGTAACACCCCTATACCCCGTATACGTACACAGCATGCTAATACGATCGTAATATACGTATACTGAATATAGAAATGTCACGGTTACAAAACACACATGACATGACTCTTATATACTATGAACAAATTCAAAACTTTTAAATGAGTTTATAAAACGAAATTGATAGAAAGTTTATTTAAAACGCAGCGGAAAATATAACAAATGTTTCCCAATACATTTGCATCAAAATCAAAAGTTACAAATATAAAATATATACATGAGTGGCAGCTCTTCTCTGATCTTTAAGTCCAAAAATCAACTCTTCAACGCCTAGACTCACTAGGTCTAGAGGAACTCTCGGGTTCAATCCTGTCACCTGCGCGATGAACCACAATGGCGCTGAGCCAACAGCTCAGTAGAACAAACTATAATGATATTATGCTATGTCATACATTCAAACAATATAGATCATACTCAATACACTTTATTTTATGGATGTTACATTTCATTATTTCAATAATTGTATCATCATCCATTACTCACACATTTAACATAGACACACATGGGCCCAACAAGCATTTAATATGATATTCAAAGTTCAGAGTTACTGCTTTGGTTTATAATCACAATGATCAAGCCCGTAGGCAATATATATCATATCTCTATCCATGGATAGTGTAACAGACCCAGTCTCTTGGTCCATCAACCCATTAACATGAGGAGATCCTCAACCCGGCTAGACTATTCCTAGTAACAGACCCAGTCTCTTGGACCATCAACCCGACTAATCGAGGAGATCCTCAACCCGGCTAGACTGTTACTTTTCATAAATTTCATTTTCACATTTCATTTAGTGTAACAGACCCAGTCTCTTGGATCATCAATTCAATTCAATTGAAGAGATCCTCAACCCGGCTAGACTGTTACCTTTATATAGGCATGCCACCAAAACCAGTACTCTGAAATTTGAATAAACATATTAGGCACACAACCATTTCATATATCTCTTTATAAATCTTTTTCTCAATTCATTTCTCATTCCACAATCAACTAGGCAAACATGCCTCATTTGAATCAATATAGCCAATCACAATGGCTTTACACATCATCTTATCATCACATCTTTCATTTTCATAACACATACATATACCATATTACATTTCATGAGGATCATATTGTATAAAACATAACATTATTCAAACATATCAACAATACAATGAAATTACTTAGTACATTCACACTCAAATGTATAAGTTCCAAAATCACATGAATGTATGTTATAATGCAAGGTTTGTACTTACCTCAAAAGAAATCCACACAATTCTAAACACTTCCTCTTAACAAGTCCTTCACCAAATAATTAAGGCAATTCACCTTCTTCACAACCTAATTCAGAACAATGAGGAAACTCACATAAGATCATAAGGCTAAGAATCAATTAGGGCAAACTCTAAACTGGACACGCTCACCCACACGGGCGTGTCCCTGACCGTGCCCTAACTCCACAACACAGAAGCATTTACACGTTCAGGACCACGGGCGTGTCACTGGGCGTGTAATACCTACTGTCTCTCAGAAGTATCGACACGTCCAACATCATGAACGTGTTCCTGGCCGTGTCAATTCCCCAAAATCACAGTAGCTATGACACGCTCACTAACACGGGCGTGTTAATGGCCGTGTCACACCTACTGCCATCCAACACAATTGACACGCCTAAAGACCTGGATGTGCTCCTGAGCGTGTCAGGCCAAAAACCCAGATTCCGGCCAAAACAACAATCCAACCAACAAACAACAATTTTCCACCATCTTCCACTTCAACAAAACTCAACTAGACACACCCAAAACCATAACAACCTTGCAAAAACACCAACACAACTCAAAATACACATCCAACACCAAATCACAACATCATCAAAAACTCTAAACACAACCACAACTCAATCTTAACCAACAAACTTATTCTTCCTTTCAATCTTACTCTTTTCTTCAATCCAACCCAAGAATCAAAGATCAAGTAAACCCAACACTCTTAAACACAACACACTCAAAGAAAACAAGGGAATCAAGAGGAAACTTACCAAGAATGAAGAAAACTCTTAGATTCCTCCTTGATCTCTTGAAAACTTCTTCAATCTTGAGCTTGGAAGGTCAAATCTCTCCCTCTCTCTTGTTCTCTTGTTGCTGCCGTCCAAAGCAAAGAAAGAAGAAGAAAAGGAAAATGAGAGACACGAGAAGAGAGGAAGAAGGAAGAAAAGGAAAAGAAAGAAAAGTCAAACATTAACCCTCTCTCTCCTCAAAACATTCTCCTCCACACAAATAAAAAATAAAATAATCTCAAACATCACCATCCACCCATCTTAATCCACTAACTCAATTTCAAAATAATTACCTTTATACCCTTCAAATAAATATTTGTATATGTTAAGTATATCACAATATATACAACATATACACATTACTCTAACCTCAACTCTCTTTCCAATAAAATAAATACACTTAATCCAATAATAACAATAATTACTCCAATACTTCTAGGGTACATTTTGGGATATTACAACTTAAATTAATTTATTTTTTCTAAAAAAGAATAATAATATAAAATATTAATAAAAAAACAAAACATAAAAAATAAAAGTAAACAATAAATAAAAAAATAAAAAAATAAAAAAACAACGAAAAAAATCAAGAGAAATAAAAAAGAAAAAATAATTACCTCGCTCTTTTGATTGGAACTGCTATAAAGCAGCATCCCAGCTAGTATATCTAAATTTTCATCTTCATGATGCCGAATAAACTTCAATATCTCGGCATTACAATGAATATCTGACCTTGAAGCATGCATTGTTTTTGAAAAATATGTGTTAAAATTGAAAGAAATTTGAGAGAATTATGAAATTGAAATCGTGCTGTGAAATGAAATGAAGTAATGGTGGGTTTTTATAGAGAAACGGCAAGCAAAAAACAAAATTCAAAATTTTTCATGAATAGTAAATTTTACTATTTATAAATAGTATTAGTATTGATGAATAGTAAAAGTACTATTTCCAATAGTAAATACTGTTTAATACTATTATTATTATTTATGAATAGTAAATAGTGCATGAACAGTGGCTACACAGTAAATAAACAGTAAATTCAATTATTCACTTTAATCATTCAAATAATTGCGGGTATATAAATATTTTTACACCTAGGGGCAACAATAAGAAGACATATGCATAAAAATTAGCTAAACTTTTTGTAATAAAAAATTATTAGCTCGGGTCCAGAACACAAATTTTCCTTAGGTCCAAAACCTAGAATTTGTTTCTAAGTCCAGAACTTAGCTATTTTTCCTTAGGTCCAGAACCTAGAATTTGTTTCTAAGTCCAGAACTTAGCTCGGGTCCAGAACCCAAATTTTTCCTTAGGTCCAAAACCTAGAATTTGTTTCTAAGTCCAGAACTTAGCTCGGGTCCAGAACCCAAATTTTTCCTTAGGTCCAGAACCTAGAATTTATTTATAAGTCCAAAACTTAGCTCAGGTCCAGAACCCAAATTTTCCTTAGGTCCAGAACCTAGAATTTATTCTAAGTTTAGAACTTAGCTCGGGTCTAGAACCCAAATTTTTCTTAGGTCTAGAACCTAGAATTTATTTCTAAGTCCCAAAACTTAGATTGGGTCTAGAACCCAAATTTTCCTTAGGTCCAGAATCTAGAATTATCCTTGAGTCCAGAACTCGAACCGGGTCCCGAACCCAAAACCTCCACCATCTCAAAAATTAAGTCTTATTGTTTTTCACTCTCTTTCACTAAAGTTTCAGATCATTCAAGCAGGGAGCAAATTGTAGACCCTTAATTTTTGACCCAGTCCGGTCCAATATATTTTGTTTAGCCCAAAATAATTTTGTGTTGTCTAATATATTTCAATTGGTCCAAAATAAATTTTGCTATCTTAATTGGTCCAAAAATCATCGCCGAAAACCAGCGCGAGCTTGGCCTTGGGCCATTTCGCCTGTAGGTCGTTCCCCGCCCCATGCCGCAGCCAACTGAGGCAAATTTTTTGCCAACTCAATTTTTCTGCAGCAGTTTTTTTTCGCCAGAGAAATGTTCGATGCAAATTTTTCGAAACCTAATACAATTAGGTTTCGGTTTCTTTTTCTTATTTAATATTGTATGTCGTGAGTAATTAGGATTAATAATAGAATTCTTCTATAAATAAGGAGGCAGAAAGAGGAGAAAATTAATCAGAAATTGGGATGAAAATTGGGAGAGTTTGAAATCGAAATTGAGTGGGAAAGCAGTGAAATCAAATCTGACTTTTTGAGAGACGAAGAAGCAAAGCCATTAACAATTGATTAAAAGCAACAACTGCCTTTGTTTTTGTTCATCCAAGAAGAATTATTTTTGGAGAAACCATCAAAAGGAGGCATGTATTAATTGTTTTTTTTTTCACAGTAGCTAAGATTATGAAATTGTGTCTTTCAAAATCAAAAACCCTAGAACTTTAATTTAGTTTTTCTAAAGTTAAAAACACTAATTCGTTGCTTTATTTTCCAAAAGGGCTTAAAATTGTTATTTTTACTTCTTCAAAATCTTAAAACCCTAATTGAACATGTATTTGTTCAAAACCAAAATTTGATTCTGTTTCTTTTAACAAATCCTAAAAATATCTTTTCTATTTATATAAACCTTAAATCGTTTGTCTACTTTCATAAAATTATCAAATTGTTTTTTCCAAATTCTAAAAAACCTAAACATCCACCGAAACCCTAATTCTAAAATACTAAATCCAAATGCAACTTCCAAACCTAAAATAGTAAAACCCTAACCCCTTTAAAACCTTAAACCCTAATTTTTTCTAAACCCTAATCCTTTAAAATTTTAAAAACCATAAAACATAAATATTTTAATTTCACACAGTAAACTTGAAACTATAAATTAAAATTTTTTTAAAGAGTCCAAATTCTAGTTTCACGATTTTACATCATAAACCCTAGTTTGGTTAATCAAAGAGTCCTACCAACATTTTAAAACATAAAATCCTTAATCTATTTTATTTCTCTTAAAGTCACAGTAGACTAATTCTATAAATTCCAAAATCCTAAACACATGAAATAAATAACCCAAAAAGGAAATAGTAGCTATAATTTAGAGTTTTATTTGCCTTATTCAATTCTATATTTGATTATGCTTTCATTTATTTATTTAAGTTCAATGCTTGTTACATTTAATCTATCATGGATGGACGTTTACTTTCTATTGATGTTTAATACCTTTAATGAATGATTTATTTATGATGAATGGTTATTTACTTTTAGATTTCCAAATGTTGTAATAGGTATGTTTCCACTTGGTAGGTACCTCATTAGTTAAATATCATGTAATTTAATTTGCTTTTCTATTTTAGAACCTATGCAAAGGGCATGTTTCTACCTTTCGGTGGGTGTCTTATTTAGGCATGTGATGTAAAGACATGTCCATCTTCGGATGGGTGTCCATTTATTTGTTTTTCTTGGACCTTGCTTTGATTTTAATATATTGATGCTTTCTTTTAATTATTGTGTGTAATATGGATAATGTTGTTATATTTAAGAATTTTATAATATTAAGACCTGTAAGGGAGGCCGGTTCCAATGAACCGGGCGTTGTGGGGGTGCTGGGCCATTTCTCACCTTCCCCACACGTACCCAAATTTTCAAACCCATTTGAGGGTTGAGGATTCCTTAGGAATCGAGTCATCCACCCCTTTCTTTTTCCCAGCCCGTCCGGGTGGCGACTCCATTTTCTCCGGACTTAGGTCCGTGTTCTCTAAGGCCCCGAGCCTAAACAGTGCCGAAGTCGCAAGAACCATTCCACCGGGAGTGGGGGCAAAAATCCCCGCTCACAGGTACCCTGTTGAACCTTGGTAATGGGTTATCCTGAGTGAAAGGATTGTCAGGTTCGGGCAACTTCCCACTATCAATTAAATTCTGGATCTCATGCCTCAATCTTAAACATTTGTCCGTCTCTTGTCCTTACATCTGGTGGAATTGGCAAAATGCCTTGGCATCAAAATTAGGTGGTATAGGATTTCACAGCGAGCAAGGGGTCAATGGCTATAACAACCCTCTTTTCTATAGCTTATTGAGAACCTTAGATAATGGTTTTCACAACTCTAAAAATTACCTTCTACCCCCCTTGGCCAGTTGTATTAACATCAACTACCTTTTGTGTGCATTTGTTGACATATTGATAGGTCCCTTTCTCATTCCTTCTTGTAGAAAAGTGGTTCTTCTCCCTTTCCCATTCATCTATTTGTAGACAGCTTGGAGAAAATCCTTGAAATCCCTAATAAGTGTATGGGACATCCTTTCTCAAAGATTAGGTAGCACCCCTCTCATAATCATCCTAATATGATCTGACTCATTTGGTCTTTTCTTGAGCAATGCGGTCTTGTTCCTCCATCTTTTTATGTTGACAACAAAGTTTTCATTTTGTTTCTGTCTGATTGATTCAACCTCATTCAAAGTAACTTCAAACTCAACATTATACCTATGTTGTTGGATGATGTCTTTATACAACAAATCCCAACTATTCTGAGTATTGTCCTCTAAGGCATTAAACCAATTCTGCATAATAGGATCCAATGAAAGCATGAAATACCTTAGAGTTTGAGCCTTAGTAGCTCGGGCAGACTATATAATAGTGATGTATTACTTTACATGGAGATGAGGATTTTCAGTTCCATAAAATTTGGCAAAGGAAGGCATTTTGAACTTGTAAGGGACTTCTTCATCTTGTTCAAATAATTTGTCCACTTCTGACCTTTCTTTGTTCTTTAGCTTCTTTTCAAACTTCTTCTCCAGATCAGTAATCATCTTTTCCACATCTGAAGTTTCAGTCTTTTTAATAGTTGACTTCTCCACAACCTTTCGGATCTTATTTCTTATCTCAAGGATCTTGGAAATACTGAGCCCAATCATCATCATCATCAACAACTACCTTGTCATCATCAAAGGCTACCTCACCAACCTTAGCCTTTCTCTTGTCTTTTAGCTTCTTAGTACTAGCAGATACCTTGGCAGTGTTTCCCAATAGTGTAGCATGTTGGCTTTTCATGGTCTCAGCTATGGCCCCCTTTAGTTCTTCAATTTTGGAGTTGATTACATCATCTACCATCTTTTGAACTTGCTCAAGATCTATTGCTTTTGGAGAGAAGCTAACTGAATCATTGATGGATTCCACGTCACTGGTGTAGGTTTGATTATCGTAGGCTCTTGAACTATTATACTCCAGGGCTATGAGCTAGAAAGAATCAATGACATGTGATACAATGCATGTATGCATGGATGCACAAATAACAGGTAGACAAAGATATGCAAGACATTCCTTCTAACCTTATAACTTCCACAAACTAATGACGAGTCTCTTTTCCTAGGTATATGCTTAACAAAATATCAACATTGGATACCTTGTTTTCACTCTGATAGTTTAACCAATAGTTATATTTTCAAACTTAGAAATTGGTTCATGATAATTCACATTAATTAAGCCTTAATCCATTGTATCAACTAAGAATAGCTTTTATGTTATATCGAATTAAAACTAAATTAAAAAATTTATCATAAATAGATTTTGTAACACCCTTATACCCTATATACATATAATATTTACACCCGGTATATGTAAAATATGCCTATAAAGTGTAAGAATGCCATAACCCAGTTTAATAAAAATTTTCATACTCCCAATTAAAAAAAATAAAATCCCAAACACCTTAAAATGTATATTTAAATAGTAAATAAAATATTCCTTATTGATTATAGACATTCAAAATAAGCATTTTATATAAAAAAAAACTGGGAAAATTCACCAGAGTTTTGTCTGTTATTTAGACATCCCAAAAATTCAACAAAACTCAACCTGCATAAAAATGCACTCCCAATAAATCAAATCAACATTTCATCCCAATTTCTTAATTTCTCCATATTTCTCAAAATATTTATGCATGCACATAAATATAGTAGACACACAGATATATATACACATTTTCACATTATAAAATTTATCCAAAAAGTCTTTATAATGTACAATGTACTAAAAAATATAACCATAATACACAAAATAATAAAATATACTATAAAATAAAATATATGCATGATGGCAACCAGCACTGATCATGAAGCAGCAAAAATATCAACTCAATCAACCTCAAGTCTAGACCCGACTATGTAAAGCAGAATTCTCCGGATCTACCAGATTACCCCTGTCACCTGCACGATGAATTACAATCTCACTAAGCTAAAAGCCTAGCGGTATAAACTTTGATAATAACAAAACTTTAAACCAATGACAATGCATAATGTTTTTGCATGTTATATCACAATGTGACATTCAATTCCACTTTAAAACATAACCTTAATCTTTTAATATTTCACATTAACACATAAACAAGCATGGGCCCAAACAAACTAATATATTATTTAATCCATATTGACACTCAGTGTCTAGCCCGAAGGCGAGTGACGCCCAATGTCTAGCCCCGAAGGTATATCATAGTGATGCCCAACATCTAGCCAGAAGGCAAATCATATATCAGTGACGCCTAGTTTCTAGCCCCGATGGCAAATAATGAGGATAATCTCATAGGTATGCTGCCAAACACAAAACTTTGGAAATTGAAAAATATACTAGGCACACAAATAATGCATGTTTTCCATAATCAACTTTTCTTATCACATTGCCTCAATTTCTCATTTTTCTCATCACATTGCCTCATTTTCTCATTTACATCAATGTCAACTCATTTTAATTCATCATATATCATACTTTCATCACAATGTATGTCATTTCACATTAAAATCACATTACCCAAATTTTTTTGGGTCATTCTCACATAATGCATATAAATCACATTTCATTCATTTTAACCATTAATAATGGCTTTTCATAATGCATATAATGCATACTCACCAATTCACATATTATAACACAATGTTCATGAATGTTCATGTTGCCAAGTAGCTTAACACATTTCTATCCAAAATGTGTTAGGCCAAATTGAATTCCAATACATCTAAATTATTAAAAGTTTGTGCATATCTCAATTAGCACTCAATTACAAGCTCAAGATCACTGCCCAACCTTCACTTCCAACTTGCCTTTCAGCACTAAGGTTGGGCAATTCACTTCCTCTTAATGCCTATTCAAATTGTGAGAAAATACAAACACTTAAGATCACATTTTAAGGCATTTCAACTATAGAGCCTTAATTAAACATCACTCCTACAAATTCCCGATATTTAGCCTTTCATTACTTTAACTATGAAATTCCTTTTAATCCATTTTAATTGGTGTTTTAAGTTTATTAATATCTTTAAAAATATATTATAACATGTTTTAACTAATCAAATTAAATAAACCCACATTCTTATGCAAATCCCTACAATGCCATAACCTTCATCATTTAAGGTTATTCATTCCAACTCATTCCAAATGTTAATCCAAGCTTATTTTAATCACTTATATCATTTAATAACATGATTTATTCATTGAAATCAAACAAATAACTATAGTTTAAAAATTCCCTTCCAAAATCCTAAATTCAATACTACCTTATCCAATCTCTAACCAAAGTTGGTTAAATTCGTATTTGACTTTAAAATCCTTGTTTATGAATCAAAACAACACATTTGAAATCCATTTGCACAATTAAAACACATGATTTCAAAAGTTCAAATTTTACATAACCCTAAATTATCTTCTTCCTCCAAACCCATTCAAACTTAATCATTTCTTCAATCCAACTTAAGAATCATTAATAACTAATCAAAATAGCTTCATACATACTCATTCAAGCAATTAAATCATACTAATACAAAATCTCAAAATCCACATATTCACAATTTCTCATAAAGCTTAGAAATTTGGTAAGAAAGCCTACCAATTGATGAAGAACTTCCAAAAACTCCACTTGAATCCTTAAAATCTCTTCAATTATGAATGCTTGTAGGAAGAAAAAGGTTGGCTTCCTTAGCTATGGAGGTTCGGCCTCCTTAAGAAGAAGAAGAAGAAGATTTAACTTTTAATTTTCTCTTTCTTTCCACTTTAAAATAAGACCATACATATATATTATTTTAATATATTTTTAATTATTTATTTATTTATTTATTTTAAAAAAACCATAATTTACATCTTCAATCCATAATTAATTTATTTTTAAAAAATTTTATTACTTTTAATTTTACAAAGTATATTTATAATTTTGCCATTTGCCATTTGACTTTATTCTTTAAAATGTTGACTTTGTATATGTTGTATATATTTCACATATATATTAGATATAAACTTTACTTTTTTACTTCTAATCCTTCAATTTTCCATTTAAACTATTTATTTAATGTATTTAATTTAATTTTAACATATTTTATTTAATTTTTAAAAATTTTGGGTGTTACAGATTTCCCATTTGGAAAAGCAACTAATGGTTCATGTGACAAACAGACCCTTGATTAATAATTCTTGGTATAAATTAGGTCCACAATTGATTTTTAGTATTCCATAATTGACCTAACAAGTTGTAAAGCCTACTTAAGAAAAAGATTTTAATAAACGTTTGAAAGCCCATTGAAAAAGGTTTTAATTTGAATGAAGTGCAAAGATATTTTTGTTTCAAAGCCATAGTAAAAGGATTTGTTTAAAAATGGATTTTGGGCTTTATATTTGGGCCATGAAGTAGAAAATGATTTTGGCCCATCTAAATATGGCTTCACATCCAAAGACCATATTTGAAAATGAGTTTGAAAATATTTTTTGTCTTTTAGCTTAAAAGAATAAAATCATTTTGGTCTTTAAAGAGTAAAATTATTTTAGGCTTTAAAATTACTTTGGCCTTAAACCATAATTAGGTCATATTAGAATAAGAACAAGCCAAATAGGCCATGGTTCAAACCAAGATATATCAGTTATAGTCAAACAACAAGCATTTAAGTAAAAATCTAAGGAAAGTAACTAGGCCAGCTATATGGACTTTAGTCTTTAGGGTAAAAAGTTTAGGCTCCCATAGCAAGTATATACCAAAAGGTATGAGGCTATAAGTGGTTATGCCTTAATGTGTATAAACAATGTTTGACATTTATAACATGATGTAAACATGGTATTATATATGTATGACATCATTTCTTAAGTTTATTAAAGTATGTACCACTAGGCAATATGTGACTAAATTCTATCGCACAGGTGACAGGGTATATCCGAAAGATCCGAAGGGTGCTGCTAGACCACCCCAGGTTTAGGTTATTGTCTTTTGAAGCTACCGCAGATCAGTGCTGCTTGCATATCATGTATACAATTTTAACTTTTTGAAATGCTTTTGAGTATGTACATTATATATATAATCATGTATATGATGTAAAATATAAGTTTTTCCTTTTATGTGTAATATATTAAATAAAAATGGATTTTATTTATATATATGGATGTGTTCTTGGTAAAATATTGGTGTATTGAGACATTGGGCTATTTTAGAGAAATGTATGTATTGAATAAGTAATTGGGTGTAACACCCTTACACCCTATATATGTATAATACAATCACACTCATTCTATGTACAATACACATATACGGTATAAGAATGTCACAATCCAATTTAATAAAAAAATTTCACATTTCATTTATTCCTCATTCCTCAAAACATTTATATTTATATAGATATATATATATCAGAATATATAATATACCTCACATTATTCCATTGTTTAAAACACTTTTTATAATTGACAGTATATATATACATACCCTCAAAAAATAATATTAAAATGTACTAAAATATAAAATTTATACATGCTGGCAAAGTGGTTCTGTTCTTGATGTAGCAACATGCTTCAAGCTCAACCAATAAAATCCTAGACCTGATCTGATCTAGCAGAACTATTTGGCTCTATCGGATCACCCCTGTCACTTGCATGATAAGTCACAATCGCACTAAGCCATTGACCTAGTGGTACAAACTGCAATAACAATAAAGTTCGAATGCAATGCCAATGCATAATGCATATGGGCATCATATCTCATATCACTTTATTTTAACATATTTCTCAATTGTTCCACAATTCACAATTCACATAAAAACAAACACAAGCATGGGCCTAAAGGATCGAATATGCTCTTCAAATCCAGAGTTATTATTTTGGTCTAAGTTGACACCATGTGTCTAGTCCCGAAGGAAAATTATATCATAGTGATGCAAAGCGTCTAGCCCTGAAGGCAAATCATATCACAGTGAGGATAACCTCCTATATAACATCCCAACCAGGTTTCAAGGGCTAAGCCCAACCCAGCTTCAAGGGACTGCTATATCATAGGTATGCCGCCAAACACAGAACTCTGAAAATTGAATAACATACTAGGTAGACAATTATTTCATATTTCCATTATCAATCTCTTTCTCATTTTCTCATGATCAAGCTAGTCACATTGCCTTATTTATCTCATCAACATCATCATATAATCATAATGTATCACATTTTATACAATTTAGCCATTACCAATGGCTTTACATAATATCTTTAATGTATACACAACAAACCACATTACCCAAATACTTTAGGACATTTTCACATCTTGCATATTTTTCACTTTTACTCAATTTAGCCATTATCAATGGCTTTTTACATTACATATAATGCATTTATGACATTACACAAGTCATAGCATATTACTCATGCATAATCAATGTAGTAAATAACTTAACACATTTTTCAACCAAAATGTGTTAAGTCCAAATGTTATGCAAATATAATCAATTTATTCAAAGTTTGTACTTACCTCTAAAAGCAACAAAACACACTCAAACACCACTTTCAACCTTCTCTTCCAAGATATCCTTCAACACTTGGATTGGGCAAGTCAAATCTCCTCAAAGCCTAAACCAAATGTGATTATAAATAATCACTTAGTAGCACACTTAAAGGCATATACATAACCTCTCAACATAAGGATAAGAAACACAAAGGAAAATAAGGAAAAGAACTATCTAGGGCAAAATCTACAAATGACACTCTCAACAACATGGGCGTGTCAATGACTGTGTCATTAACTCACTCATACAAAAGCATTGACACGTCCAATAACATGGGCGTGTCACTGCCCATGCCATTCATTCTTCCTCACAGAAAGTTTGACATGCCCAACAACATGGGAGTGTTAATGGCCGTGTTAATTATTTTGCCTTACAAAAGCTACGACACGCTCAAAGACATGGCCGTGTTAATGGTCGTGTCATCAACATTGAACTTAGCACCATTGACATGCTCAATGACATGGCCGTGTAAAGCAAAATCTGCATTTTATACACTTAACCATTTCAACCCAACCACTTTCAAACTCAACTTAAATTCAATCAAACCATTTCAACCCAACCACTTTCAAACTCAACTTAAATTCAATCACTTTTTTAATCCAACCTTAAAATCATTGTTAATTATTCACAACAACTTCATAAATAACCAAATACGCCATTAAAACATGCTAATACATAAATCCCAAAATTCAAATATCATGTTCTTCCATAGAATTCTAAAGAACTTGCAAAATTGATAAAGTAACTTACCAATTGATGAAGAATCCTCAAAATCTTTACTTGAATCCTTGAAATCCATTAAATTTTTTATGTATGGAAGAAGAAAACTCTCCTCTAGTCTCTCTCTCTCAAGCTCACGTCCAAGGAATAAAAAAGAAGAAGAAGAAGCAAAAGTCATCTTCTCTTTCTTTCCATCCTTATCTATGCATACTTATTAATTATTTTATATTTTAAATTTACTCTTTTTATATGTATTGTATATGTTAGATATATGTATATGTCATATTTACTTCAAATATATTTCAAATATACATTTTAATTTTTCACTTAAAATCCTTTCATTTTCCAATTAATTAATTTATTTAATTTATCCAATTTAACTTTAATTTATTTTATTTAATATTCAAAATTAGGGGTATTACATTGGGAGTGTATTTTAATTGCAGGTTGTATTAACTAAAATTTGGGATTATCCAAAATACAAATAAAACTCTAGTAAATTTTTCTCAAAGATTTTCTATTTAATATCTTTTTACTTTTCTCATTACTAATGGTTAATTTTATTTATTTATTAAAATATATTTTAAGAGTTCTTAAATGGTTACCATAAAATTAAGAAAATTTTTAAACAGACTATAATGTAACATTTTTTGTATTTAATATATGTATTTTACATATACCTGGTATATATATATTATATGTATATAAGGTATAAGGGTGTTACATTTATTTTGGTCTCAGAGCCTAGGTTTGAGGTTCTCGACCTAGGTGGGTTTTTGGAAAGAGAATGAAATTTTAAATGTGATTTTAACATGTTATACATGCATTGCACTGGCATTTTATTCGGTCCCTAATGTGGCGATTCTTTTTGTGTTTATAGATAGTGGAGAATATGGCATCTCGAACACATGAGTCTGGTGAGGAGAGCATCTAGAGTGTTGCTCCTAGAGAGAGTGATGTTAGATATGGTGTAGAGATAGCTGGGGAGGCGTTAGTGCCAACTTTACCAACTATTGAGGAGGTTCCGCCAGGATGGGTGCGGCGTATGGTGGAATTGTTATGGCAGGCTCCAGTGCAGCCACAGCTGCTACCCCAGTAGCAGCTACCTACCATAAAGTATGACAAGCTAAGAAAATTTGGAGCTATAGATTTCTTTGGCACTACATATCCAGCTATAATGGAGGAGTGGTTAGATAGAGTTTAGAGGGTATTTATCCAGCTATAGGCTAGTGCAAAAAAGAAATTTGATTATGCCATATCTCTTCTATAGATGGACGCTTATGATTGGTGGAAGACAGTCCCTCATGCTATGAAAGATCCTCTAGTATTGACATATGATGATTTTCTGCAGGAGTTTGATAAGAAATATACTCATCGGGAGTATAAAGATGCTAAAAAGAAACAGTTTTTGGGTTTAAGACAAGAATCAAAGACAGTGAAAAACTATGAGAAAGATTTCATTAGGTTGAGCAAGTATGCAGGGGAAATTATGACTGATGAGATTGATAGATCTTAAAGATTTGAGGAGGGTTTGAGGCCTTCTATCATGTGTTTGGTAGCAGGCTCATGATATGAGGATTTCTCCAAGTTAGTTGCAACTGCCAGAAGTGTAAAGATGGCATAGAGACTTGCAGCAGTTACCAGAGTATAGGGTAGGGACAAGAGACCACAGACTGAGGTGGGGTCTTCATAATCAAAGAGAAGTAGAGGAGGTTATTCACAGAGGTCTGGTAGAGGCCAGGTGTGAGCGAGGATTTTTGCCCCCACTCCCGGTGGAATGGTTCTTACGACTTTGGCACTGTTTAGGCTCGGGGCCTTAGAGAACACGGACCTAAGTCCAGAGAAAATGGAATCGCCACCCGGACGGGATGGAAAAAAGAAAGTGGTAGATGACTCGATTCCTAAGGAATCCCCAACCCCCCAAATGGGTTCGAAAAGTTGGGTACGTGTGGAGAAGGTGAGAAATGGCCCATCACCCCCACAACACTCGGTTCATTGGAACAATATTATAAAATTAATATTATAAAATTCTTAAATATAACAATATTATCCATATTACACACAACAATTGAAATAAAGCATTGTTATATTAAAATCAAAGCAATTCCAAACAAAGCAAATAAATGGACACCCATCCAAAGATGGAAACATGCCCTTACATCATCCATGTCTAAGCTAAATAGGATACCCACCAAAAGATAGAAACATGTCCTTTACATTGGTCCAAAATATAAAAGCAATTTAAATTACATAGAACTTGATTAATGAGGTACCCACAAAGTGGAAACATACCCCTTACAACATTTGAAAATCCAAAATAAATCGATAAAAGTAAATAACCACTCATCATAAATAAATCATTCATCAAAGATATTAAACATCAATCAAAATAGAAAGTAAACATCCATCCATGATAAATTAAATGAATCAAGCATTGAACTTAAATAAATCAAAGCATATAATAAACTACATAATTAAATCTAAAAATAAAATTAAATCTAAAAATAAAGCAAGTAAAGATACAAATTAGGGTTACTGTTTCTATTTAAAATTCTTTAATTAATATTTTAGGGTTTTGGAATTTTAGTATTATTTAGGGTTTGTAATTCTTAGCTACTGTAAATTTTAAGAGAATTGAAATGGATTACGATTTTATAATTTAAGAAATTAGTGAGGTTCTTTGATTGATCAAATTAGGGTTTGAAGGGTAAAATTATGAAATTAGGATTTGGACACTTTAAAACATTTAACTTTATAATTCTTAGCTACTGGATTTCATTAGCATAGCTACTAGATTATTATTTTCGATTTACTATATTGGGTTTGAATGTTTAGGTTTATAAGATTTTAAGGTATTTGGAAACAGAAGAAATCATTTAGGGTTTTTGGAAACAAAAGAAGTGAATTAGGGTTTTAAGGTTTAGAAGAAACAGAAAAGTGTTTTTAGGGTTCTTAAGGTTTTTGGAAACATAAGAGTACTTTTTATGGTTTTTAAAACGAAGATCAATGTTACTACATATTTATAGATCAAGGTTTTGTGTGTATAATCTTATGAATCAGAAACAAAACTACTGTAAGAAAATAAAAAGAAATTAGAGATTCAAACCTTCGTCCGTTGGTTCCACCAAAAATTGCTTCTTTGATGAACAAGGACAAAGACAAGCTTGTTGCCTTTGATGAATCATTGATTTGCTTGCTTGTTGCTCTCAAATCCAAAGTCTCAAATTCAAAGTTCTAGTCCTCCAAGTCTGATTGTTCTACTACCAAGTCCGATTAATTTTTAAAGTTCAATCCCCCTTTCTGTGTATTTTTTAGTGTTATTTATAGGAAATTTTGGAAGCCTAGTTCTAATTGTTTAAGGAAACTAAAATTACTTAGGAAAAGAAACCGAAACCAAATAGAATTTGGTGAGCGAAAAAAATTGCGTCGAAAAAATTTTGATGGTGAAAACTATGACGGGCTGTAAGGATTGGCATGCTAGGCTGCTAGGGTTTGCTTGCAGGAAGCTCCTGCGGGCAAAATGGCCCAAGGCCATTTCATCCAATGCTTTCGGAGACAAATTTTTTTGTCGCCAATTTTTTCGTAGCCGATTTTTATTTTTATTTTTATTTTTATTTTTATTTTTATTTTTATTTTTATTACTATACTTATAAAAAAAATAAATACTAAAACAAATATTATTTAATTAAGATAACACAAAGATTATTTTGGACTAAATAAAATATATTGGATCGGACTGGGTCAAAAATTAAGGGTCTACACCAGGGGCAGCCTGGTAGGGGGTCTCAGCAGCAGAGGCGGAGTCAGGGATCTACTACTTTAGTGGCTAGTGCTCTGACCCTAGTTTCACAGAGATCTCCTCTATCACCTTGTGCTCAGTGCAGTAAATTTCATAGGGGTGTTGTTGGGGTATCAGTCCATCTTCAGTTGGCTATTTTAGATGTGGATCCCATAACCATTTTATCATAGATTATCCAGTGCCACCAATGGATAGATAGACTGAGATAGCGGTGTCTAGATCTAATGACAGAGGGGGTCAATGTGGCAGAGGTGGAAGAGGTGACAGATTTGGATTCAATTAGAGAGGAGGATCCACAGCGGGGACTAGTAGACAAGAGCATACAGGGTCATCACAAAGAGTATATGTGATACAATGACAGTCGAGTGCTTCTGATGTTATAGTTGGTACATTCTCTTTACTCGGTATTTCTATGCATGCATTAATTGATCCTGGATTGACACATTCATACATCAGTGCATCCATCCTGCCTATGAGTGATATGCATTCTGAGTTATTAGGGTATGATGTGTTGGTGACTAACCCTTTAGGACATAATGTAGTAGTTAATAAGGCGCATTAAGATAGTCCAATTATTGTTTAGGATGAGGAGTTTCTCAGTGACCTGATTGAGATGCCCTTTAGGGAGTATGATGTGATTTTGGGTATGGATTGGTTATCCAGACATGGGGCTATGGTAAACTATTGGCAGAAATGTGTTACTTTGAAAATGCATGATGGGAAAGACGTGGTGGAATCTGGTGAGCAAACACACCTTGCATCCATGTTTGTTTCAGTTATGTTAACTAGGAGGATGATCTGGAAGGGGTGTGAATCATATTTGGCTCATGTTATAGATACCAGAATAGTGAAGTCTCAGCTGGACAGTATACCTATAGTAGCAGAGTTCCCGAATGTGTTTCCTGATGATTTGTCGTGGTTGCCTCTAGAGAGAGAGGTAGAGTTTGGTATTGATTTGATGCCTGGTACCACTCCTATCTCTATTACTCCTAACCAGATGGCACCTATTGAATTAAAGGAGTTGAAGGTGCAGCTGTAGGAGCTTATTAATAAAGGGTTTATCCACCCTAGTGTATCACCACGGGGAGGACCGGTGTTGCTTGTAAAGAATGAGGATGGCACTTTAAGGTTGTGCATTGATTATTTGTAGTTGAATAAAGTGACTATCAATAACAAATACCCATTACCTCGTATTGATGATTTGTTTGATTAGTTGAAGGGGGCAGCCATATTCTCTAAGATTAATTTGAGATTAGGATATCATCAGCTGAGGGTTAGGGATGCAAATGTGCATAAGACTGCATTTCGTACGAGGTATGGCCATTATGACTTCTTAGTGATGCCTTTTGGGCTAACGAATGCACCAGCTGCATTCATGGATTTAATGAATCGAGTGTTTAGGCCATACTTAGATCAGTTTGTGGCAGTATTTATTGATGATATCCCGGTATACTCTTACAGTAAAGAAAAGCATGACAAACATTTATGGATTGTGTTGCAAACCTTAAGAGAGGAACAGTTGTATGTCAAATTGTCCAAGTGTGAATTCTGGTTGGATCAAGTGACTTTCCTTGAGCATGTTTACAGAGGGTATAAAATTTGATCCGAGTAAAGTTGAAGCAATCTTGAATTGGAGTCCACCAAAGAATGTAACTGAGTTTAGATGTTTTCTGGGAATGACTGGTTACTATTATCGATTTGTGAAGGGATTTTCCATGATAGCTTTGACACTCACCAAACTTCTTTGAAAAGATGTGAAATTTGTGTGGACTGATCGATGTCAGGTGAGTTTTGAACAGTTAAGGGACATGTTGACTCAGGCTCCTATCCTTACCCTGCCGGTGGAAGTTAAACCCTATGTGATATACAGTAAAGCTTCACATAATAGTTTAGGCTGTGTTCTGTTGCAGGAGGGTAGAGTCATTGCTTATGCATCTCGACAATTAAAAGCCTCATGAGTTAAACTATCTAACTCATGATTCAGAGTTGGCAGCCATTGTATTTGCATTAAAGATTTGGAGACACCACTTATATGGGGAGAAATGTTTTATTTACACTGATCATAAGAGTTTAAAGTATTTTGGTGTTCAGAAAGAGTTGAATATTCAGAAGAGGTGATGGTTAGAATTAATAAAGGATTATGACTATCTAATTGATTATCACCCTGGTAAGGCAAATGCAGTTACAAATGCATTGAGTCGAAAGCCAGTGGCAGGGTTTACTGCCTATGCTCTTATGTTGCTTATTGAGTTAAGAGCATTGCATGTTAGATTTGAGGATTGTGGTGATGGAGCTCTTATGGCTCAGTTGCAAGTGAAGCTATTATTGATTGATCAAATTAAAGAAACACAACCATCGGATATGAAACTCCAGAAGATTGTGGAGGATTACAAAAAGGGGGAGAGTAGAGATTTTTATGTGAGAGATAATAGTGGTGTATGGTACAAAGGCAGATTGTGTGTTCATAAGGATGTGGAATTGAGAAAAAGAATTTTGAAAGAAGCACACCAGTCTTGATATGCTATGCACCCTAGAAGTAATAAGATGTATCAAGATTTGCAATGGTATTATTGGTGGTCTGGTATGAAAAAGGACATAGCAGAGTTATTTTCCAGATGTCTTACTTGTCAGAGAGTGAAGGTTGAATATCAGGTTCCTTCAAGATTGTTGTAACCTTTATCAGTACCTGAATGGAAATGGGAGCGTGTAACTATGGACTTTGTGACTAGATTGCATTTAACCCAGAGGAAACATGATTCAATTTGGGTGTTTGTGGATAGATTAACGAAGTCAGCTCATTTTCTTCCGGTCAGGATGGACTGCTCCCTGGATAGGCTGGCTAAAGTGTATATCAGTGAGATAGTAAGGTTACATGGGATCCAGTTTCAATGGTTTCATATCGAGATCCCATATTTACATTAAGATTTTGGACAAGTTTGCAAGATGCTTTGGGTAGTCAATTACATTTTAGTACTGCTTTCAATCCGCAGACAGATGGATGGTTTGAGTATTAGAAGACATGTTAAGGAGATGTGTTATTGAATTTATTGGGAGCTAGGATAAATATTTACCTTTGGTTGAATTTGCATATAATAATAGCTTCCAGTATAGTATTGGAATGGCTCCTTATGTAGCTTTGTATGGCAAGAAGAGCAGGACACTGCTGTGTTGGGACGAGGTTTGAGAAGGCAAGCTTGTAGGTCCCGATTTGATTAAGGAAATAGAGGAAAAAGCTAAGGTAATTAGGGATAGATTGAAAATCCTCAGACCACTAGAAATCCTATTTAGATTTGAAGAGGAAAGACATAGAGTTTAGTGTGTGAGATAAGGTGTTTTTGAAAGTATCTCCTTTGAAGAAAATTTTAAGATTTGGTTGAAAAGGTAAATTGAGTCCTCGATTTATTGGTCCATATGAAGTACTGGAAAGAGTGGGACCGATGACTTATAGATTGGATTTGCCACCTGAGTTAGAAAAGATACATAATGTCTTTCATGTCTCGATGTTTCGAATGTATAGATCAGATTCATCTCATGTCTTATCAGTTGAGTTGATTGAGGCGAGTCCAAATTTGACCTATGAAGAAGAGCCAGTGGCTATTTTAGCAAGAGAGGTAAAAGAATTAAGAAATAAGAGAGTGCTATTGGTTAAAGTATTATGAGAAAATCACTCTACCGAGGAAGCGACATGGGAGAGTGAGCAAGTTATGCGAAGCCAGTATCCTTAACTATTTATGAGCTAATGCCAAGTAATTTAAAGAACAAAATTCTTTTAAGGGGGAGAGTGTAACACCCTTATACCCAATATACGTACACCACATATACTCACTATATGTAATATACGCATAGACGATACAAGAATGTCACATCCTTTTTAAACAATCAAATCATCACTTATAAAATTTGTATAATCTTAAAACATTCAATCGACATCATAAAAATAATAGATGATATATTACTTGTTATAACATATTTAACTTCATTACCAAAGGTTTATCCAAAACATTTTTGTTAGATTGCGGAAGCGAAATATACATATTTATATACATCCAAAATCAATATGTACAAAAATATGAAATATATACATGCTGACAGTTTGTCTCTGATCTTGATGTTCCACTAACAACTCTGCACTCAAAGGCCAAAGCCTAGACTCGACTCAGTCTAGACGAACTCTCTGGCTCAACCGGATCTACCATATCACCTGCGTGATGAATCACAATCGCGCTAAGCCAGAAGCTTATTGGTACAAACTTTGATAATAATATTATTCAATTGCAATGGTAATGCACAACACATAAGGATATCATATCTCATAGCATTACATCATTATATCTCAATAAATTGTTCAATTATTCCACAATTCATAATTCACATTAAAGCAAAGACAAGCATGGGACCAAAAAGGTTCTAATATGCTATTTAAATTTCAGAGTTACTGCTTTGGTCCATAATGACACCTTGTGTCTAGCCCCATAGGCAATATATCCATGGATAATCCAACTAGATCTGAGCTTACGACCCAATCTTTTCACCCCAAAAATATCATATTTATCAGCTGAGCCTGGCTTATGACCCGGTCTTTTCACCAGCCCAGCGTTTAGCCCGTAGGCAATTCATAGGCATGCCGCCAAACCCAGAACTCTGAAAATTAAATAACTTACTAGGCACACAATTTATTCATATTTCTCATTATCAAATCCTTTCATAATTCCATTCTCAAATCCTTCCTCATTTTCTCAAGATCAAACTAGGCACATTACCTTATTATATCATCTTTTTCTCACTTTTCTCATTTTTCTCTTTTATATCAATATCAATATCAATTTATTACATTATGTTTTCACATATCTCATCACATTATTCCATATTTCTTTTCAATTACAACACATTACTATGATACATCAACATAATTCACATTATGCATGCCATAACATATTTCTCATTCATCACAATATATTAAATAACTTAAAACATTTTTTCCAACTAAATGTGTTAAGTCCCAATGTCGTGTAAATGTATGCAATCATTCAAAGTTTGTACTTAACTCTAAAAGCAACAATGCCATTTCAACATCCTCTTCCAAGATATCCCTCAGCACTTGGATTGATAACTCAATTCTCTTCAAAGCCTAAACAAAAGGTGATTATAAATACACACTTAGTGATACACATAGGAAATAAGAAAAAGCACTATCTAGGGCAAACTCTACACTTGACATGCTCAACAACATGGGTGTGTCCATGACCGTGCCCTAAAATCACAACATAGAAGCTTTGACACGCTCAGTAACATGGCGTGTCACTGCACGTGTAAAAACTTCAACAACACAGAAGCTGTGACACGCTCAGTGACATGGGCATTGTAGACCCTTAATTTTTGACCTAGTCCGATCCAATATATTTTGTTTAGCCTAAAATAATTTTTGTGTTGTCTAATATATTTTAATTGGTCCAAAATGATTTTTGTTATCTTAATTAAATAATTTTTGCTTTATTATCTAATTATTATTAATAAAAAATAAAAATAAACAAATAAAAAATAAAAAAAAAAGTTGGATTGCGGCGAAATGGCCAAAGCCATTTCTCCCGCAAGAAAAACCTGCAAGCTAAATGGCCCATTTCACCCACAGGAATTTCCTGCGGGCGAAATGGCCCACAGGCCTACTCCTCACCCCCTGCAGCGGCCAACTACGGCAGATTTTTTTTGCCAGCGCAATTTTTTCTGCGGCAAATTTTTTCGGCAGCGAAATTTTTCGACGCAAATTTTTTGAAACCTAATATAATTAAGTTTCGGTTTCATTTTCTTTTTAAATATGGTATGTCATGTGTAACTAGGAAAAATCAATAAAAAAACCTCTATAAATAACAACACAAAAGGGAGGAAAATCATTCAGAATGAGGAAGGAAAATCGAGAGAGTTTGTAAACCAAATCTGGGAAGGAAAACTTTAATGAAGCTGATTTTTTTGAGGGCAGAAAAGCAAGGCCAGAAACGATCAAAGGCAGCAATTGTCTTTGTTTTAATTCATCCAAGAAGAATTATTTTTTGGAGGAACCATCAAAAGGAGGTATGGATTAAATTCTTGTTTTGTTATATTTTTCACAATACATAAACTATATAATTGTGGCTTTCAAAATCAAAATCCCAGAACTTTAATTTAGCTTTTCAAAAGTTAAAAACACTAATTCTTTGCTTTATTTTCTAAAGAATTTAAAGTTATTAATTTAGTTTCTTCAAAACCCCAAAATCCTAATTTACTTTCCAAATCATTAAAACCCTTAAATAATATGCTGCCTCTTTCTAAAAGCCTTAAAAACTACCTTTTTTTGCTTTATAAACTTTAAATCATTGGAGTATTTTCATAAAACTCCCTAAAAATATTCAATTGCTTTTTTTTAAATTCTAAAATTCTATGATCACCCGAATATTTTAAACTTGATCCTTTAAAACTTAAAAAACCATAAAAGCATAAATATTTTAAATTTACATAGTAAGCTTGAAATCATCATTTAAAACCATGAATCAAAAGTATTTTAAAGTGTCCAAAACCCTAGTTTCATGATTTCACCATTCAAACCTTAATTTGTTTTATCAAAGAGTCTTACCAACCTTTCAAAATATAAAACCTTAATTTATTTTAATTCCATAAAAAAAAGTCACAGTCGCCTAATTCTATGAATTCTAAAACCTTAACACATGAGATAAAGAGCCCTAAATGGAAACAGTAGCTATAATTGGAATTTTATTTACTTTATTCAATTCTATATTTGATTATGCTTTGATTTATGTCTTATGCTTTAATTTATTTAAATTCAATGCTTGGTTCATTTAATTTATCATGGATGAATGTTTACTTTCTATTGATATTTAATATCTTTGATGAATGATTTATTTATGATGAATGATTATTTACTTTTATCAATTTATTTTAGGTTTCCAAATATTGTAAGAGGTATGTTTCCACTTGGTTGGTACCTCATTAGTTAAATATCATGTAATTTAAATTGCTTTTCTATTTTAGAACCAATGTAAAGGGCATGTTTTTACCTTTTGGTGGGTGTCCTATTTAGGCATGTGGTGTAAGGACATGTTTCCATCCTTGGATGGGTGTCCATTTATTTGTTTTGCTTAGACTTTGCTACATTGCTTTGATTTTAATATAATGATGCTTTTCTTTTAATTATTGTGTGTAATATGGATAATGTTGTTATACTTAAGAATTTTATAATATTAAGACCTGTAAAGGAGGCCAGTTCCAATGAACCGGGCGTTGTGGGGGTGCTGGGCCATTTCTCACCTTCCCCATACGTACCCAACTTTTCGAACCCATTAGGGGGTTGGGGATTCCTTAGGAATTGAGTCATCCACCCCTTTCTTTTTTCCCGGCCCGTCCGAGTGGCGACTCCATGTTCTCTGGACCTAGGTCCGTGTTCTCTAAGGCCCCGAGCCTAAACAGTGCCGAAGTCGTAAGAAGCATTCCACCGTGAGTGGGGGCAAAAATCCCCGCTCACAGTGGCGACTCCACTGGGGATAAGAGAAGTTGATTCCATTGGTCTTTATATTATTCTATTCTTTCTTATAATGATATTACCCATTACATCATCTTAGATTGCATCGTGTGCGTGAGTTAGGATGCCCGTGTTACCCGTGTTATGTTATGTAAGGGATACCATACTTTCACTCAAGGTATGAAGATCGATCATGGCATAACCACTCATAGCCTCGTACCATTTTGGTATATACTTGCTATGGGAACCAAAGACTAAAGCTCATGTAATTGGCCTAGTTACTTTCCTTAGGTTTTAACCCAAATGCATGTTGTTTGACTATGGTTAATTTATCTTGGCTTAAATCATGGCTTATTTGGTTTGTTCTTTTTCTAATATGACCTAAGTGCCTTGTAAGCTCAAAATAAACTTTTCTTTAGAAAATCCAAAAGACCAAAGGTATTTTCAAAATTTTTCAAGATGGTCTTTGGACATAAGACTTTTCTAAAAACAAATCAATAATTCTTTGGCCCATGGCCCAAATACTAAGCCTAAAATCCATTTTTTCTAAAATCTTTTACAATGGGCTTAGAAACAAAACTATTTTCACCTAATCTTTTCTTACAAAGAGCTTGCAAAATATTGAGGTCAATTATGAAATACTAAAAATCAATTGTGGGCGTAGTTTACACTAAGAATAAATCAACCATGGGCTGGTTTTTGGCATGAATCATTAGTTACTTTTTCAAGTGAGAAATCTATCTATAATAAGCCTCTTAATTTAGTTTTAATCCAATATAGCATAAAAGCTACTTTAGTTGGTTGAATGGATTAAAACCTAATTAATGGGAATTATCATGGATTGATTTCCATTTTTGAAAGTATAACTATTGGTTGAAACGTTCAAGGGAATATTTCTAAAGCAAGGTACCCCATGTTGGTATTTTGTCAACCATATGCCTAGGAAAAGAGACTCGCCATTCGTGTGTGGATGTTATAAGGTTGGAAGGAACGTCTTATTTGTCCTTGTTTGTTAATTGTTCGTGTATACATGCATACATTTGCATCTCATATCATTGACCCTCTCTGGCTCACAGCCCTGGATTACGATAGCTCAAAAGCTTACAACAATCCGACCTACACCGGAGATGAAGTATCTAGCAACAACTCAATCACTTGCTCACCAAAAATAATAGAGCCCGAACAAATTCAAAGGATGGTGGATGAGGCCCTCAATGCCAAGATGGAAGAAATCAAAGAGGCCCTAGCTGAGACCATGAAGAACCAGTTGACCGCAATCTTAGAGAATCATGCCGAGGCATTAGCTAGCACTAAGAAACCAAAAGACAAAGGAAAGACTAAAGTTGGTGAAGTGGTTTTTTATGATGAAAAAGTAATCATTGATGATGATGATGATTGGGCTCAGTATTACCAAGATGTTCAAGAGAAGAAGAAAGAACCGAAGGTTGTTGAGAAATCAACTATCGAAAAGACCGAGACATCTGATGTTGAAAAGATGATTGTTGATTTAGAAAAGATATTTAAGAAGAAGCTAAAAACCGAAGAGATGTCTGAGATCGACAAACTATTTAAACAAGATGAAGAGGTCCCTTATAAATTCAAGATGCCTTCCTTTGCTAAGTACAATGGCACCGGAAATCCTCATCTTCATGTGAAGCAGTACATCTTTGCCATGCAGTCTGCCCGAGCTACTAAGGCTCAAACCCTAAGGTACTTTATGCTCTCATTGGACCCTATTGTCTGAAATTGGTTCAATACCTTAGATGATGGAACACAAAAGAGTTGGGATCTACTTTACAAAGCCTTCATCCAACAATATGGATATAATGTTGAGTTGGAAGTTACCTTAATGGAAGTGGAGTCCATTAGGCAAAGGCCGAATAAGAATTTTGTAGATTATGTCAAGAGATGGAGAAACAAGGCCACTTTACTCAAGAAGAGGCCCGATGAATCCGATCAAATAAGGATGATTGTGAGAGTAGTGTTGCCTAATCTTCGTGAGAGGATGTCTCACACACTCATCCATGATTTCAAAGACCTTCTCCTAGCTGGTTTGCAAATTGAAGAATGGGAAAGGGAGAAGAGCCATTTTACAACAAAACGGAACGAGAAAGGGAGCTATCAATCTGGTAGCCAAAGCATGCAAAAGGTCGTCGGTGTTAATGCTATTAACCAAAGAACGAGGAGACAATTTTCTGAATTGGGAAAACCGATGTCTTGGGTTCTCAATAAGCTTCAAAGAAAGGGACTGCTCCAACCCCTAAATCCTCGTCCTTTGCCTAACCCTCTCCCACCTAACTTTGATACCAAAGCATTTTGTCAATTTCACCAAATGCAAGGGCATGACACGGATAGATGTGTAAGGTTGAGACATGAGATTCAAAATCTAATTGATAATAGGAAGCTACCCGAGCCCAACAAACCAAACACCAAAGACAACCCATTGCCAAAATTCAATAGGGTACCATAACTAGCAACCTTCATGATTGGAGGAGGTTTGCATGAGGATTTTGTTATGTCTTCTTTTCAAGATGTGGATGGATAAGCAACCAAAGAAGAAGAGGTATTTGGTGAAATTAAACATGTTATGATGGGTGGAGAAGTAATGATTTGTGTTGTCAATGGGTTTTGGGATTCAAGTGATAGTGATGATGATATTGTACCCAAGAAGGAGGAGTGGACTTGCTCCGAGGTAGATGAGGTGATGAACACTAGATTCGGTAAGCCTTATGCAAGGCCACCACCTAAGGAGGTAGAAACAAATAAGGGAAAGGAAGTTGAAGTAAAAGAAGATGATGCTGTGCTCAGGCAATTGAAAAGAACCCAAGCAAGTGTTAGCATTTGGGACTTATTAGCTACTTCTAAAAAGCATCGAGAAACTATGGCCAAAGCCTTAGCTAGCATGCCAATTTCTACCTCCACGACACCGGAGGAGTTGATCAACTTCATAAAAATTGGGGAAGTAATGAAGTGTGAAGAGGTTCAAGAAAAGAGTGAATTTAATATGGGAGCAGTTTCTTTTTCAGATGCGGACTTACCTGAGGAAGGGAGAGACCACATCCACCCTCTCTTTATCAAAATAGAAGTCAAGGGGAAGAGAACTCCTTGTGTAATGGTCGATGATGGGTCCACCATAAATGTTTGTCCACTTAAGATACTACCAAAGCTAGCCATGTCAACAAGAGATCTAAACCCAACCGAGGTAACAATTCGTGCTTATGACAACACTAAGAGGCATGCCGAAGGGACTTTCAAAGTCACTGTCAAGGTTGGTCCAATTGAATCTATTGTTGAGTTTGTTGTTTTAGACATACCAGTTACCTTTGCCTTACTCTTGGGGCGACCATGGTTTCATCCTCTTGGTGGAGTTCCTTCCACCCTTCATCAAAAGATCAAGTTCCCCAACGAAGATGAGACAGTGGTCATTGAAGCTGAAGATAATGAGATTATTAATGCTCTGATGATTGAGAGGCCTCTCAATGGTTTTCAAGTAGCTGCAATTTCTGATGATGAAGTGGTGGACTCCAAAGTCTTGAATATGATGAAGAACATGAACTACCTTCCCGGAGCTGGTCTTGGAAAGGGTAAGGCCGGTTTGACAAAGTTGCCGGATTTTAGAACTCAAACATCCAAGAAGGGGTTAGGATATGATGAAGACAATGATGTCCAGCCAAACAAGAATGAGAAGATGAGCTTCCCACCACTTGAAGAGATCTTTGTTAAAGCTCCAGATATGGGACCACTCCAAGGAAAGCCCTAGCCAATCATGTTCATGGGTAAGTTAATCCCAGGTTTTAAAATTTTTGCAGATGTTGCCGAGCTAGTGGAACAAGTGAAGAAAGAGCTCACCCTACCAACCAGCAAAGAATCCAATCCAAAAGAGAAGAATGAAGCTGTGCTGAAAGCCGAGAAGTCTCCGGAGGAGATTGCCACCCTGGTTGAAGAAAAGTTTGAAGACATCCAGCATTATGATTCTGAGAACAATGATTTTGATTTTGATTTTAATTTGTCTGCTTTGTATGAGGATGATGATGTTTTCTTTTCCAAAATGAATGCAATAAAGTCTGATTTTGCTTACTTGTGTGATGTTTCTCCTGATGGTTGCATACATTCAAATGGCAGTTACATGAGCATCATTAATATTAATTCTGTTAACACACAATCATTAAATTTGGGAACTGTTTTATTAGTTTTTGTTATAAGTTTTGTGTCTTGTTTATTATGTTAATTATTGTTTTATTTAGGTATTTCGTTAGTTTTTATCGGTTTGTCTAGTGTTTTCTTTAATTGTGTAGTTTTAGTTTATTTTTAGTTTTATGTCATTTTTTATTTAGTTTTTAGTTTGTGTTTATGTTTTGTCGGTTATTGTTTATTTACTTAGTGTTTTAAGTTTGTTTTGAGTTTTGTGTTAGGTTAAAACAGGAAGGAAACGAATTGAAGATGAAATGGGCAGTAGCTGAAACAGGCAGAGGACACGGCCAAGTCACTGGCCGTGTCCCATACCAAGTTAAAAGGAAGAACAAGTCCCAGTAGCAGACACTAGCAAGGGACACGGCCAAGTCATGTGGCCGTGTCCCTCCAAAGAAGAGCAACACGGCCAAGTCACCATGACTTGGCCGTGTCCCACTTGTTACCAAAGGAAAGGGAGATCAACAATTACACAGAAGTGAACACAGGCAAGGGACACGGCCGTGTCTTGTGGCCGTGTCCCTCCCAACTCACTCACACGGCCAAGTCAAGCTCCACTTGGCCGTGTCACTCAACAAAGAAGCAAAGAAGACAAAAAAGCAACAGAGGAGGACACATGCAGGGGACACGGCCGTGTCACCTGGCCGTGTCCCTCCATCAAGCCTCACACGGCCGTGTCCCTCATCCCTTGGCCGTGTCCCTCATGTTCCAAGCCCGCATCAGATTTTTAACACGTACGATTCATATAAAAGAAAAAGAAAGTTAGGGTTGAAGGGTGGTTGACGATTCTGAGAGCAAGTTTAGCCGTCTGAGAGGGATCTTAGGGTCTAAACATTTGTTTTCTTAGATTTTGATTCTACTTTGGATTACACTAGTTTAGAATAGATTGTTCATGCCATTGTTTCATCCTTCTTGCAAGATTCGATCAAGAGTTTCATCAAAAGCTTCAAGGAGTTTGTAACTTGGTTTTATTCTTAAACTTTGTCTCTTTAGTTTCATTGAAATTGTGTTTATGAACATTATCATGTCTAAATTGATTTCTTTGATTATTAATGAGATGAGTATGCTTGATAACAACATGAACTAATTTAATCTAGTCTAGGGTTTGTATGGATTTGCTATGAATTGTATGAATTGGTTATTCTCTTAACTATTGATTTCTTTAGCCTTTATTGAATGAAAAATTGTTACATATAATTGATTGGCCACCAATTGCGTGTTTTAGGTATTAGATGAGATGATGGATTGAGAGATGAAATCTAATACTAGAATAATTCAATTAAGGACTTAGGTGAATTAGAGATATAACCTATTAAAAAGATTGTTCAATTATAACAAGTATAGTTGTAAGAGGTTTGAATGCGAGAGCTTATTTCCTTGACTCAATTAATTAAGTTGTTTGAGATTTAATCTTAGAAATTAAATTAGTTAAGTGGAATAACCATTCATATATATGAGTAGTAAAGAAGTGCAAACCCTAGACTCTTTTTATCAAGTGAATCAAAACATAAGCTATTGTTTATTTTTATTGTTTTCAAATTTAATCATTCTTCTTCATTACTTGCAAATTAAATTTCTTTAATTATTTGCTACTTTAAATTTGATAATCAATTACCCACTTTGGCTTCCTTGAGAGAACGACCTTGGGGCGATCACCTTTGCTACAGCTACCTCGTATACTTGCGAGTGACGCTTTGTGGTAGAGTTAATTCGAGCGCAACAAGTTTTTTGGCGCCGCTGCCGGGGAAGCTAATTGGCGTAATTGTTCATTTAAAAAAAAATTAAATTACATTTCATATTATTTTCATTGTTTTCATTTTATTTAATTTGTCTTTTGCTTTTGATATTTCTTTTTCTAGAAATTTTTGTTTATGCAAGGCAGGAGATCACTTGAAGGAGAACTGCATCCATTCATTCCAGAAATTCAGAGAGTAAAAAGGAGCAGAGAGGAGTTTGAGTTTTTCACAGGATTTGATACTTCAGAGGAAGACATTTCAGATTTTGAGTTAGAATCTGAAAAATCAGTAAAGATGGCTGAAGAAAGGCAAAGAACCATGAGAGATTTTGCTAGACCTGTAATTGGGACTTCCACTTCTTGCATAAGACTGACAGATGCAGCAAGGAACTATGAGTTGAAGAACATTCACTACAACATGCTGCCATCATTCTATGGAGTTCCAAATGAAGATCCTTTGAATTTTATTAGGGATTTCTACTCCACCCTCAACACTTTTCCTTTGGGAGGACTTACAGAAGATCAGTTGAGGATGCGATGTTTCCCTTATACTTTGAAGGACAGGGCAAAGAGCTGGCTCATGATGTTGCCTGAGAATTCACTGACAACTTGGGAGCAAGTTTATAACAAATTTATGGGCAAGTTCTATTCACACCAGAAGACAGCTGAGTTGAGAGGAAAGATTGCTACATTCTCTCAATTTGAAGGAGAGCCATTTCATGAGGCTTAGGACAGATTCAAAATGTTACTGATCCAGTGTCCACATCATCACTACCCACTTCAACTCCTTAATCAGTTTTTCTATGATGGTCTCACCCAGCAATTTCAGAACACTGTTGATAATGCAGCTGGGGGAGCCATGGGAGAAAAGACAGCTGATGAGACTTATGAGATCTTTGAGATGTTGGGAGCTAATTCTCAACAAAAGAGTGTAAGGGGAAGAAGCAAGGGGGTAAATCAACTGGAAGCCAATACTGAAATGGTTAGTCAAATAGCTGAGTTGACAAGGCAGGTTCAGATGCTAAACATGAAGAACAATATTTCTTCATCTACTCAAGAAGTGTGTGGAATCTGTGGGACATTTGGGCATGGAGCAAATATATGTCCCTCTGCATATGAGACTTTTGGGAATGAAGCTGAGCAAGTTAATGCTATGGGGGGATTTCAACCAAGAGCTAGGAATGATCCTTACTCTAACACTTACAATCCTGGTTGGAGGAGTCACCCCAATTTTTCCTGGACGACAAATAATGCTCAACAGCCTTTCCATTTGCTCCAGAGACAGAACCAGCAGCAGGGTCAATCCTCAAATCAAATGCAGCCTAAGAGAGATAGTTTGGAGGAAAGTTTACAAGCCTTCATCAAAGTCAGTGCACAAAACCAAGAGATGAACAACAAGAGACTGGATTCCTTAGAAGCATCTTTTAAGAAGGTGGAGACCCAAGTGGGGCAACTTGCACAACAGATGCAGATTCAACAAAAGGGGAAGTTTCCAAGTCAACCTGAGTAGGCACAAGCAGTGACTGTTCTTAGGAGTGGCAAGGTAATTAATAACAATGTTGAAAATAATTCTGTGAATGCAGGTGAGCAAGAGAAGAAAAAGGAAGGAGAAGTAGAGAACAAAGGTGCTGAAGAAAGATAAATGGAAAAGACCCCTAAACCAGATTTGCACAAGGCAAGCAATCCATACAGGCCACCTATACCATTCCCTAGCAGGTTGAAGGATGATAAAAAAGATAAGCAGTTTTCAGATATCTTCAACATGCTATCTAAGGTAAGTATCAACTTACCATTACTTGAAGCAATTAAGAACATGCCGGCTTATGCTAAATTCTTCAAAGAACTGAATACCAAGAAAAAAAGGTATGAGCCGAATGAAAAGGTGATAGTTTCTGAGGTAGCTAGTGCTGTTTTGCAGCATAAACTACCCCCTAAGCTAAAGGATCCTGGAAGCTTTATTATTCAAATTGCTATGGGGAATGGAAAATGTACTGATGGCATGTGTGATTTGGGAGCTAGTGTGAATTTAATGCCTTACTCTGTGTACCTTGACTTAGAATTAGGGGAACTTAAGCCAACAAAAATGGTGTTGCAATTAGCTGATAGATCTCTTAGATTCCCGAAAGGGGTTATAGAAGATGTGTTAGTTAAAGTAGGTGGTTTGATAGTACCTGTGGATTTCATTGTTCTTGACATGGAGGTAAGTAATTCTTCACCATCTGAACACACCATTCTGCTGGGTAGGCCTTTTATGGCGACTACCAATACATTGATAGATGTTAAGAATGGAAAATTATCAATGACTGTTTTGGGACAAACTGTGGAATTTTCTATTTTTAACACTTCTCCTATTCCTACAACTGCTTTATATGAGGATTGTTCTTTCATTGATTGTGTTGATGCAGTTGTTTCAGATGTTTTCTTGCAGACAGGTTCCTCTGACAAATTGGAGCTGGCATTGACTTTGGATAGTGATTTGGAAATTTTTGATGCAGAAATAGCTACTTGCCTTGAGACCTTATAGGATGTTGAAATAGAGGAGTTTAAGGATGACCCAATTTTTGAACCTTCCCCCATTGAAAAAGAAGAGAAGAACCCCTCACTAGAGTTAGAGCTGAAAGAGTTACCTAAGAACCTGAAATATGTGTTTTTAGGGGATAATAACACTTTACCTGTGATAATATCTAGTGAACTTAGCGAAGGGGAGGAGATGAGGCTGGTGAGTGAGCTTAAAAGATTAAAGAGAGCAATAGGATGGAGATTGAGTGACATCAAGGGTATTAGCCCTTCTATGTGCATGCATAGAATCACTTTAGAAGAGGGAGCTAAACCTGTGAGGGAGACCCAAAGGCGACTTAACCCAAATATGAGTGAAGTGATTAAGAAGGAAGTGCTCAAATTGCTGGATGAAGGAGTAATTTATCCAATTGCTAATAGTGAGTGGGTGAGCCCAGTACATGTAGTTCCTAAGAAATCTGGAATCACTGTGGTAAAAAATGAGAATAATGAGTTGGTTCCTACTAGGACTACTACTGGGTGGAGAATGTGCATTGATTATAGGAAGTTGAACAATGCTATAAAGAAAGATCATTTTCCTCTTCCTTTTATTGATCAGATGTTAGATAAACTTTCTGGACACTCACATTATTGTTTTCTGGATGGCCTTTCAGGTTACTATCAGGTGCCAATAGCTCCAGAGGATCAGTCAAAGACAACCTTTACTTTCCCTTTTGGGACTTATGCATTTCGTCGTATGCCCTTTGGCTTGTGCAATGCCCCTGCAACTTTTCAGAGATGCATGATGTCTGTCTTCTCAGATATGATCGACGATTTTATTGAGGTATTTATGGATGATTTTTCTGTTTTTGGTAATTCTTTTGATAATTGCCTCAATAAACTTGTTCGTGTGCTTGAGAGATGCATTGAATGTAACCTCACTTTAAGTTGGGAAAAGAGTCATTTTATGGTTACTCAGGGCATTGTCTTAGGTCATGTGGTGTCGAGTAAAGGGATTGAGGTGGATAAGGCTAAAATTGAATTGATTGCTAAGTTACCCCCACCTACCTCTGTTAAGGGAATAAGAAGTTTTTTAGGGCATGCAGGATTTTACAGGAGGTTTATTAAGGATTTCTCCAAAATAAGCCAACCATTGTGCCATTTATTGGGGAAAGATGTCCCATTTGAATTTACAGCACAATGCATGCAAGCTTTTAATTCTCTTAAGGAAAAATTGACTAGTGCACCTGTGATTGTAGCTCCTGTCTGGTCTTTACCTTTTGAAATCATGTGTGATGCTTCTAATCATGCAGTAGGAGCTGTTCTTGGGCAAAGGGTTGACAAATACTTAAGGGTAATTTATTATGCTAGTTTAACCCTGAACAGTGCACAAATGAACTACACCACAACTGAGAAGGAAATGCTAGCTGTAGTTTTTGCTTTAGACAAATTTAGAGCTTATTTAATAGGGTCAAAAATTATTGTTCATTCTGACCATGCAGCTCTTAAATATCTTTTAACAAAACAACATGCTAAACCGCGCTTAATTAGATGGGTGTTGTTGTTGCAAGAGTTTGATTTCCAAATCAAGGATACTAAGGGTAGTGAGAATGTTGTTGCTGATCACTTATCTAGATTACCCTTCTTTAGTGAAAATCTTGCATCTGATAACATTCATAAAAATTTAGAAGCATTTCCTGATGAGCATTTGTTTGTGGTAATTAATGCACCTTGGTTTGCAGATATTGCTAACTATCTTGCCTGTGGTATTTTGCGATCTAACATGTCTTTTCAGGAAAAGAAAAGGTTTCTACACTTGAGTAAGTTTTATTTTTGGGATGAACCTTATCTATTCCGAATTTGCAAAGATGAGATAGTTCGCAGGTGTGTTTCTGAGGAAGAACAACTGAGTGTTCTTCAATTTTGTCATAACCTTCACTGTGGGTAGAAAAACTGCAGAAAAGGTGCTTCAAAGTGGTTTTTACTGGCCCACTTTATTTAAAGATGCTCAAGATTATTGTAAGCACTGTGATCGTTGCCAAAGAGTAGGTAACATTGGGAGGAGGAATGAAATGCCTCTTCAGTCATATATTGTTGTTGAACTCTTTGATGTGTGGGGAATAGACTTCATGGGTCCTTTCCCCAAATCCTTTGGTTATGAATACATTTTAGTTGCTGTTGATTATGTTTCCAAATGGGTGGAGGCAATCCCCACCCGTACTAATGATGCTAATATTGTTGTTAAATTTGTGAAGGAAAACATTCTTAGCAGGTTTGGCACACCAAGGGTGATAGTAAGTGATGGGGGGAGTCATTTTTGCAACAGGCTTTTTGAGAAGTTAATGCATAAATCCAGTGTGAAGCACAAGGTGGCAACCCCATACCATCCACAGACTTCTGGACAAGTGGAAACATCCAACAAGCAGCTAAAAGGAATTCTGGAGAAAACAGTCAACACATCCAGAAAGGATTGGGCAAGCAGATTGCACGATGCACTGTGGGCATATCGGACTGCTTTCAAAACCCCTCTAGGTATGAGTCCATATCGATTGGTGTTTGGAAAAGCTTGTCACTTACTAGTGGAGTTGGAGCACAGAGCATATTGGGCAATCAAGACTCTGAATTTGGACTTGGACAAAGCGAAGAGAGAAAGATTTCTACAAATTTCAGAGTTAGATGAGCTGAGGAATGAGGCTTATGAGAGCTCAAGAATTTACAAGGATCGCACTAAAGCACTTCATGATAAAATTATAGTGCGAAAGACATTGAGTCCAGGTATGAAGGTTTTACTTTTTAACTCATGACTCCGTCTTTTTCCAAGTAAACTCAAGTCTCGATGGAGTGGTCCTTTCGAGATAACACAGGTATATCCTTCTGGTGCAATTGAATTACTTAACTCTAGAACAGGTGAGACTTTCAAAGTGAATGGACAGAGAGTTAAGCCATACAATGAAGGATTTCAGGAAGTGAGGGTCATTGACAGCATTTTGATTCATGATCCCTAGGCCTTGCATGATGTCCAGCTATACGACATTAAAGAAGCGCTAAATGGGAGGCAACCCATCGGTTTGTATTTATTTTTCATAGTTGTAATTTTAAGTTTCACAAGTTTTGATTTATGTTCGGTTTCAATAAATGGACTGTGCTTTGATCGGTTTTTCTTTCCTTTGTGTTTCAGGGTGTTTAAGGAAGAAGGGTTGCAAAATAAAAAAAAAAGTTTATAGTTTATAAAAAGGCAGTAGGTGACACGGCCAAAGGACTTGGCTGTGTCCCTTGGCCGTGTCACACACTGGACACGGCCACAACTCCTTCAATTTTTTTGAACGATTTTGCAATTCCATACAGTTTTGGACACACCCAGGGGACACGGCCGTGTCACTTGGCCGTGTCCCCTAAAAACTATGAGACACGGCCGTGTTCTCTCTACTTGGCCGTGTCCCTTCACTTTCACACACAGACACGGCCAAGTCAGCACACACACGGCCGTGTCCTTCAATTTTTGAATTTAAAAAAGCCCGATTTTGCCCAGTTTTATTTCATAAATCCCTAACTTTTCTATCTTCTTCTCTCTCGCTCTCTCGTTCTCTGCAACACCAAACCCTTGATTTTTATTTTCAAATCTCCATCTCTTCCGTTAAAACTTCAAATTACTCCAACAAAACTTGAGATTATCACTTAAAACTTGCTCTTTGCTCTTATTATTTTGATTTAATTCAGTTTTGGGTGTTATTTTCTCAGATTTCATGTCGCCGAGAACTAAAATTGTACCACACCGAAAGAAGAAGAAATCTGGAACCGAAGGAGCTTCGTCATCTTCTTCCACCTTATCTCACAAGAGGGCAAGTCTTTTGGCTCGGGGATTTTTCCCCACAAGGTATGTGAATGATGAATCTCTAGATGCTTTGCAAATGAGGACTGCTTTTTATAGATATGTGCAATATCTTGGGTGGGAGACTTTTGTTTCATTGAGACCTCTGCAGTTTGAGGAGCTCACCCTAGAATTTTTGACAACTTTTAAGGTGGAAAGGGATGATAAGAAAATTTGTAGGAGACTGATGTTTAAATTAATGGGTAGATCATTTGTGCTTACTATTGATCAGTTGAATGATATATATGGTTTTCATCACCATGGAGAAAGATCGATACCCAAAGATTTTAGACAACAATTTGCTTGGGGTGCCTTAGGCTAGGGTACTTATGTGGCCAAATCGGCCAAAGCATCTAAATTGCGGAACCCTACTTTGAGATATTTGCACAGGTTTATGTCATGTGGGTTCTTTGCAAGGAAGGAGAGCCCGGGTGTGGTTGAGTCGAGTGAGCTATTTTTCTTGGACTGTGTTTTGAATGAAATGAATATTAGTGCCGGCTATTGGTTAGCCGATATTTTTGATTCTGTAGCTAATAAAAGGAGGGGGGCTATTTGTGTTGGAGGATTGATCACTACATTAGCAGTAGCCCTTGTGGAGGATTTTGACCCGAGTACTACTCAGATGACTCGAATTTTGGGTAATGATTCCTTGGATTTAGCTATACTGGCGAAGATGCACATGGTGGTGCATAGAAGAGGGACCTTTGTGATGCTGTCAGTTGAGCCTGAAGCACCAGGGGACAGGAAAAAGAGAGCCCAGGTCGAAGAGGAGTCTGACTCGGATTCTCTTGACTTAGATGAGGATGCTCCTGTTTCAGAGAATCTAGAGATACTTCGGAGGATTCAAGCCCTGGAGGGCAAGGTAGATCGATTGGAGGGAAAGGTAGATGGACTGACAGGCACGGTGGACCGAAACCATATTGAGATGTTGCAACAGATGGATCAGATTAACAGCAACCTTGCCAAAATTATGAGTCTTCATCCCTCGGCTGCATCATCTTCCCGCCCGCCTTTTCCTTAGACTTTGTGTTCCTTGCTTTATTTTATTTTATTTAGTGTACTTTTGTTTTATTTTTCATTTTTGTTTTTCATGTTAAAACTTTTGTGTTTGTGATGGAAAGCTAGGATTTTGCCTCACCAGGTACAATGGAAGACAAGTTGTCCTTTAACTCTTTTTATTTATTATTCTTGTTTTCCATTGAGGACAATGTCAATTTTAAGTGTGGGGTACTCTTTAAGCTTTCCTTTAATTCTTGTTTTGCTTATTGTGGTTTTTTGTTTATTGTGTTTGTTGTGCATGGTATAATTGTTGAAAATTTATTGATCTTTTCTTTGATTCTAGCATTATAGTTGAGACTTTGGTATCAGCATAGAAATGAGAATTTGAATTCATTCGGGATTAATTTTCGCATTATGCAGTTCATGACATGTAAATCTTTGTGAACCCACCTGTGTGAGCTTTGAGCCTCATAAAATTTGATATTTTTGTCAATTAATTTTCTTTTCTTAAGTGTGCACCTTCATGATGTTGCATCTCTAGAGTTTGCTTTTGCATACTTATTGAACTCACATTATGATTTAATCTCAAGTTTTAAAATGATGAAGGCAAATTAGGTTAGCCCCTTTAGCTTAAAAGACTTCCCTTTATATTAAATTCCTTAGTGAGCCAAGTTGAGCCTTTGACCTTTTTCTTGTTTGATCAACACAATTCACAGCTCAACTTTCTCTTATTATCATCATACCTATGCATTAAGGAATGGAGTTTTATGATTTGACAATAGGTAGTTTATTTTAAGTGTGGGGTAAGTAAAAAAAATGGTATCCCTAATTGAGGGTTGAAATGCATACTTTGCATATTGTATTTGATTAAGAGTCAGTATTCTTTTCCTCTACATTTTAAGCTAGATGTTCCATTAAGTTTATACTTTGTATATATATATATTAAAATATATATATAAACTCAATAAAAAAAAGTGAAAATAAAACAAAAAGAGATACATATATATATATACAAAGTTCATATATTTTCTAGCCTTAGAGGAATTTTGACTAGTGTACTTTTCTTTTAGTGTGCAAGTATGTAAGATTGTTAAGGGTTGGTGAGTATGCTAGTTGAAGGAGTTATGAAATTCTTAGCAAGAGTAGTGTCTAATTTAGATACTCCATTTCTTGATGCTTCAGCTTAAATGTCTTTTCTCACACCTTACCTTAGCCCCATTACATCCAAATAAAAGACCTTCGGATTATTTCTTGAGAAAATCAGTGAGGGAGATTGGATAATTAAGCAAGTTTATGGCAGAATGCACTCATGAGTGGTATGAGTGATTAACCTTTGAAATCGAGTGAAACACTTAGTTGAGAGATAAGATTTGTATGTCTGGATCAATGAATGAGTTAAGAAAATCTTGATTGAAGGAAATTGCAATTATTTATGTCTGATGTCTTAAAGTATTTCATCTATGTTCTGGAATTATAGTTAAGGTTGTTTGAATTTTTAATTTATGCCATGTGAATTTGCTTGAGGACAAGCAAAGTTTTAAGTGTGGGGTAGTTGTTTTATTAGTTTTTGTTATAAGTTTTGTGTCTTGTTTATTATGTTAATTATTGTTTTATTTAGGTATTTCGTTAGTTTTTATCGGTTTGTCTAGTGTTTTCTTTTATTGTGTAGTTTTAGTTTATTTTTAGTTTTATGTCGTTTTTGATTTAGTTTTTAGTTTGTGTTTATGTTTTGTCGGTTATTGTTTATTTACTTAGTGTTTTAAGTTTGTTTTGAGTTTTGTGTTAGGTTAAAACAGGAAGGAAACGAATTGAAGATGAAATGGGCAGTAGCTGACACAGGCAGAGGACACGGCCAAGTCACTGGCCGTGTCCCATACCAAGTTAAAAGGAAGAACAAGTCCCAGTAGCAGACACCAGCAAGGGACATGGCCAAGTCATGTGGCCGTGTCCCTCCAAAGAAGAGCAACACGGCCAAGTCACCATGACTTGGCCGTGTCCCACTTGTTACCAAAGGAAAGGGAGATCAACAATTACACAGAAGCGAACACAGGCAAGGGACACGGCCGTGTCTTGTGGCTGTGTCCCTCCCAACTCACTCACACGGCCAAGTCAAGCTCCACTTGGCCGTGTCACTCAACAAAGAAGCAAAGAAGACAAAAAAGCAACAGAGGAGGACACATGCAGGGGACACAGCCGTGTCACCTGGCCGTGTCCCTCCATCAAGCCTCACACGGCCGTGTCCCTCATCCCTTGGCCGTATCCCTCATGTTCCAAGCCCGCATCGGATTTTTAACACGTATGATTCATATAAAAGAAAAAGAAAGTTAGGGTTGAAGGGTGGTTGACGATTCTGAGAGCAAGTTTAGCCGTCTGAGAGGGATCTTAGGGTTTAAACATTTGTTTTCTTAGATTTTGATTCTACTTTGGATTACACTATTTTAGATTAGATTGTTCATGCCATTGTTTCATCCTTCTTGCAAGATTTGATCAAGAGTTTCATCAAAAGCTTCAAGGAGTTTGTAACTTGGTTTTATTCTTAAACTTTGTCTCTTTATTTTCATTGAAATTGTGTTTATGAACATTATCATGTCTAAATTGATTTCTTTGATTATTAATGAGATGAGTATGCTTGATAACAGCATGAACTAATTTAATCTAGTCTAGGGTTTGTATGGATTTGCTATGAATTGTATGAATTGGTTATTCTCTTAACTATTGATTTCTTTAGCCTTTATTGAATGAAAAATTGTTACATATAATTGATTGGCCACCAATTGCGTGTTTTAGGTATTAGATGATGGATTGAGAGATGAAATCTAATACTGGAATAATTCAATTAAGGACTTAGGTGAATTAGAGATATAACCTATTAAAAAGATTGTTCAATTATAACAAGATTAGTTGTAAGAGGTTTGAATGCGAGAGCTTATTTCCTTGACTCAATTAATTAAGTTTTTTGAGATTTAATCTTAGAAATTAAATTAGTTAAGTGGAATAACCGTTCATATATATGAGTAGTAAAGAAGTGCAAACCCTAGACTCTTTTTATCAAGTGAATCAAAACATAAGCTATTGTTTATTTTTATTGTTTTCAAATTTAATCATTCTTCTTCATTACTTGCAAATTAAATTTCTTTAATTATTTGCTACTTTAAATTTGATAATCAATTACCCACTTTGGCTTCCTTGAGAGAACGACCTTGGGGCGATCACCTTTGCTACAGCTACCTCGTATACTTGCGAGTGACGCTTTGTGGTAGAGTTAATTCGAGCGCAACAGGAACAACTGAAAATTCTAAAAACATTAGCATAGCATCCGACCTTACTCCTGATGAGAGAGAGAGATTTGAAAAAATATTTAAAAAAATATGAAGAAGTGTTTGCTTGATCTTATGAGGATATGCCTAGAATAGATCGAGACATAGCCGAGCATCATATTCCTACTTACACTCACATGAAACCTGTCAAACAAAAGCTTAGGCAATTAAGACCTAAGTGGGCTGAACTGGTTAAATAGAGGTCACTAAGCAAATACAAGTGAAGTTCCTTAAAGTGATAGAATACCCAGATTGGCTAGCCAACATAGTACCCGTGCCAAAGAAAGATGGAAGAATAAGGGTGTGTGTGGACTGTAGAGACTTGAACAAGGCTTCCCCTAAGGATGATTTTCCTTTACCTAATATAGATGTTCTCATTGATAGTGCAGCCTCTAGTGTGCTACACTCGTTCGTAGATGGATTTTTCGGATACAACCAAGTGTTAATGGCCCAAGAGGATAAAGCCAAAACCGCTTTCATTACTACATGGGATATATTTTGTTATAGGGTGATGCTGTTTGGCTTAAAGAATGCTAGAGCAACCTACCAATGGATGGCCACCACACTATTTCATGACATGATGCACAAAGAGGTTGAAGTGTATGTTGATGATATGATGGTCAAATCAGATACAAGGGAGCAACACTTCCAAAACTTAGAATTATTTTTCGATAGAGCTTTGAAATATAAGCTAAGATTAAACCCGAAGAAGTGTGTATTCGGTGTTACTTCAGGTAAATTATTGGGACATGTAATTGGTCATCCTAACAAAGTCAAAGCAATCAGGGATATGCCAGTCCCAAAGATGGAGAGAGAAGTTCGGGGATTCATTGGTAAACTGCAGTACATTAGCAAATTTATAGCAAAGCTCACAATAATCTGTGAGCTTATCTTCAAATTGCTTAGGAAGAATCAGCCGGTCATATGGAATGAAGAATGTCAAAAGGCCTTTGAGCGAATAAAGGAGTATTTGTTGAATCCACCCATTTTAAGACCACCTAAACCCAGCAAACCTCTTTTACTATACTTAGCAGTAGAAGAAGAGTCGATAAGAGCCATGCTAGCCCAAGCAGATGAGTCAGGGATCGAGCATGCCATTTACTATTTGAGTAGAAAGCTTCTACCTTATGAAATTAAGTATAGTATCATTGAAAAGACATGTATAGCCGTAGTTTGGTCTTCTAAGAAGTTGCAGCATTACTTTTAATCGTATAGTGTGCAAGCAATTTCCAGGCTAGATCCAATGAAGTACTTAAGGGAGACACTCTCTTTGATTGGGAAATATGGTTGATGGTTGATAATATTAGAGGAATTTGAGATTGAGTATGTAACCAGGAAAACAATCAAAGGTATAGCGGTGGCAGAATTCCTGGCCCAACAACCATTACCAGAAAGCGAAGAGGTAATCTTTGAATTTCTAGATGAACATTTAGAAACAATTGAAGTACAAGGGTGGAAAATGTATTTTGATGGAGCAGTAAACAGGAAAGGAGCAGGTTTGGGAGTTATACTAGGGCAACCAATAATATGGTGGAGTATGAAGCTTGAATTTTTTGTTTGGAAACCCTAATGATTATGAAGGTGGATAAGGTGGAAGTTTATGGCGATTCATTGCTAGTTGTATCCCAAGTAAATGGAGAATGGGAGTTGAAAGAAGAAAAATTGAAACCATACCACCATTACTTGACCATGATGAAGAAGAACTTTAAGGAGTGTAGGTTTATACCCCTATCAAGGGAAGAAAATCAGATGTCTGATGTCCTAGCCACATTGGCTTCAGTATGGGAAAACCCTGTTAGCCTATTCCTTAAGCCTCTAATCTTGACCAGTTCATCAACTCCTTACTATGAATATGAAACAATCATGAAAATTGATACGGACCATGATGCGTGGTATGATACTATAAGGCAATTTTTGGAGGAAAGAGAATACCCGCCGAGGGCAACAAAGAAAGAAAGAAGAGCCATAAGGCGGTGGTCATTGCAATACATCACCTTCCATGGGGAGTTATATCAAAGATGGCCTGATGGGGTGCATTTAAGATGTTTAAGAAAGCCTGAAGTAGAGCGCATCATGTTAGAAACACATGCGGGAAGTTGCGGTCCGCACATGAACGGTTTGGCCCTAGTTAAGAAGATTATTCGACAAGGTTACTACTGGTTGACCATGGAGAAAGATTGTATTGAGTTTGTCAAGAAGTGCCAACAATGTCAGATGTATGGTAACTTAAATCACATGCCTCCTGAAGAATTGCATTCAATATCTTCACCCTGGCCATTTGCCGCCTGGGGTATCGACATTATAGGAGAGATACATCCAACAGCTTCAAACGGTCACCAATTCATTGTAGTAGCAGTAGATTATTTTTCAAAATGGCTTGAAGCTGAATCTTTCAACAAGCTGGGTGCAAGCCAAATGGCTAGTTCTATTGAAAAGAACCTCATCTGCAAATATGGGGTCTCGCATAGTGTGATATCAGACAATGGGGTACAGTTTCAAGGAGCAGTTAAGGATTTATTCTCCAAGTACCACATCCATCATCATAGATCCTCTCCTTATAGACCAAAGGATAATGGTGCAGTAGAAGCAACGAACAAGACAATTAAGCAAATTCTATCCAAGATGACTAAGACTTACAGGGACTGGTCGAAAATTCTTCCCTTTGCTTTATGGGGATATAGGACAAGTGTGCGAACACCTATTGGAATGACACCGTTTTCTTTGGTTTATGGAATGGAAGTAGTGTTGCCAATTGAAATTGAGATCAAGTCACTGAGAGTAGTCATGGAAACTGAACTGCCTGAAACGGAATGGGTAGCAAGCAGATACACACAGTTAGCTCTACTAGAAGAAAGAAGGTTAAAGGCACTATATCATCACCAACTGTATCAAAAGAAGATAGCTCGGGCCTAAAATAGAAGGGTTAAGGTCAGAAAATTCAGAGTTGGGGATTTGGTGTTGAAGTAATGTAAGCCTAATGTACCTGATCCAAGAGGAAAGTTCAGACCTAGCTAGGAAGGGCCATATGTCATGAAACAAGTCATGAACAAAGGTGCAGTAAAGTTGTCAGACATGGATGGGAATGAATTTAGTGAACCAGTAAACATTGACAGGTTGAAGAAGTTTTATGTATAAAAAAAAAAAAGAAAGAGCTTGCTAGGTTGAAAACCCAAAAAGGGCGGCCTAGGCAAAAGTTAGAGCAGTTCGCTAGTCCCGAAAACCCAAAAGGGCGGGCTAGGCAACAATTAGGGCTAAATAAGAGAAAATCGTCAATTAGAAAACCCGAAAGGGCTAGTTGGCAACATGAGTGATCTTGTGTATGCTGGCTTTATGTTTGGTTGTTCCCCAATTTAATAAAACAGAATTGATGTTAAAATTGTTCTATGTGCACTGTTATAAGTATTTGACCAGATATGGATGAAATAAATAATCATAATTGCAAAAGGTAATGACAAATTATAAATGGAAAAGAAGCATCTTTTATTACTTTAGTTATTTTTCATCCTAACAAAACACTTTCTGAATTGACAAATGTAAAATCTATGGCAGTCGATAAGTGTAATGTGTAGGCCAGCTTTGCCTCAGCCAATCCAAGTAGGCTTCAGTCAAGCAAGGCATGTCTAAGTCAGGAGCAAAGTCAGAATCACGAGGCTCAGCTCCATACTGACGGCCAAGTCGGCGATGATCATAGCATGTACCTTGACGAAGAGCAGCAAGGGGAACGTACATCAAGTATGTCCGCATGGTGATATGAGAAATCTTCCACCAAGGTATGGACCAATGGATATTGACTTCGTAACGTGAGTGGATCCAGTCAACCCAATCAGCATATGAAGAAGTAAGATGGAGTAGCTTCATAGCAGAATGATGACATGGCATGTATCTGGCAAAATCCATGGATGGAGTATCAAGCAAGCAAAGATGCTCCTGAAGCCAAATTTGTGAGAAAAAAAAAGAGTCCGCTAAGTTAAAAACCTGCAAGGGCAGCTTAGGCAAAAGTTAGGACAGCTCGCTAGTTCCGAAAACCCACTTGGGCGGACTAGGCAAAAATTAGAGCTATAAAGAAAAGAAGAAAAAAGAAAACCTAAATTGAAAATCCAAAAGGGCAGTTTAGGTAATTACCTGAAGCAGCAACGAACTCCCAGTCAGTCTCTTTGACAATCCTGATTTAAATCGGTCTAATCCAACTAAGGTCTTGGCTAAGATCATAGGTACCAGCGACAAGCCTCCTTCCATTTGGTCCATAATATCCAATCCTCGTGGATCAACATCGCCATCAGAAGAAACAAGCAAGAATTGGCCAATCAAGCAAAGACAAAGCATGCATCCCCATGCCTTAGTAGGGGCCAAATGAGAGAGACAAAAGTCAATCAAAGGAGCAAGTAGAATTTTTTCACCTCTCATCAACCGAAGAACTTTGGATTTTGGAATTTGAAATAACATCTGCATCTTCTGTTGAGTCTTGGAAATCAATGTGGGTAACACCATTTGTTGATTATTTGGATATCCAAGGATGGCCTCAAATTCTTCAATCAAGGGACATATTTCAAAGCCATTAATTTTAAATACCCTATAATCCATATCCCAAAAGGAAGCCACGGCATGTAAGAAGGAGTGGTCCAATTTAACATTTTGAAAAAATTTTAAAACATCAAGTTTTGACCATGAAATTTGCTTCCAATGAATGGCATCCATATTCTCAAATAGAATTTTTATTCTCTTTAAATGATGCTCGGTCATGGTGAATAAATGAAGGAAAAATTAAAATTGTTAAAGGGGGGTCTTCACGTTGAAAGAGAAAGAATTTTGGTTTATTTATTAAAATATGGCATGAAGGGTGATTTATATAGAAGAAACAAACCTTTTCTAAAAGTGAAAAGGAAAAGGTAATGGGAAAAGGTAAGACCATATGGCATAAGGAAAGGCATTGGTCACAATTTCCTTTTCCACTTTGAATTTGGTTTAGCAAACGATTATGTGCTGTGATATAAAAAAAAAGATTTATAGTAAAGAGGCAAATTGTATATTTTTCATTATTGTACAATATTTTACAATTGCTACAATATTTACATATTACTAAGAGGCTGGTGGTGGGTCATCAAATAAAGCCCTGAAAAAGTCATCGCCTGTTGGAGGAGCGGGCAAATTACTCATCCCGGGATCACCCAAAGCAAAAGCACTAAAATCCCTATTGCCTTGGAGTTTCGATCTGTCATGGTCTTTATTAGAAGCAGATGAAAGGATCTCATGTTCATCAATCTGGGGGCCTCTTGATGAAGAAGCGCCGGGATCCCTCATCCCCCGAAATCAGAAGTTACGGAAATTTTGTTCAGATTGATGATATAAACTTTCAAAATGAGAAGCCTGCTGACAACTTGCAACCAACTCTTCTTGAAGTTTCTTATTTTGTTCTTCAAGCATCCGCTGTGAGCCAAGAAGGAAAAGGTAAGAGCATACATAATCATGCATACATATAGCATAAAATACTATGAAATAAGAAACAAACCAGGTAGTTTATATCGATGCCTTGTGGATGAGATGGCATATCTGGCGGGCTAGAATGAGCAAACGAAGGGGCAGTAAAAGAAGGTCCAGCCTCATGATCAAATAAGCGAATAGCCTGCAATAATCATTGAAAAAAATCAAAGAAAGAAGCAGTTGCAAGGGAAAAGTGGTAAAAGTTTTACCTGAGAAGTACTGGCCCCAAGATGTGGAATAGACTCTCCTGCAGCTCCATGATGTTCTTCTTCATCTCTACCCTCATTTTCGTCAAAAATCTCCCGCACACCAACAGGAGATACATCAAAGTTCAAGAGTCTTCTTTGAATAAAATGGGCATAAAATGGACCTAGTAAATGGAGAAATAACTTGGCACCATAAACATACAGAGCCGACCACCATGCATCCTCCGACATTGACATAATATTTAAAGTATATTTCAGGATTTGCATCGGAATCCTCCGCTGCTCTGGACCGAGAAACCATTCATAAACTCTCTCCTCGAGGAACCAGCCACTAGACACTGGGCCAGTAATAATTTGGTGAGAATGTTGGAAAGACAGTGCAGCCCTCATCAAAGGAGACCAGTTTGATCGCTCTTCTGGGCTCTACCAGGCCAAATTCACCTGCAAAATAACATAAGGTAAGTAAAACTTTCACATAAAATTTAAAGCATACTAATATTATTTTACCTGGTCCCAGGTTAAGCAGCTCAACACAAAGCGGTGAGTATGCACATGATGAGAGCCGGGAACGTCCACACGATCGGACAACCAGTAATTTAATCTCGAATATTCGACTCTCTCTCGAGAAATATCGGGTACCCTCACGAGGTTATGTTCATATTCCCATACCTACAATAACAATAAAGATCACATTCAATGTAAGAAAAGAGTGGAAATGACATTGGTGGAAGAAAGAATACCTCAACAACCGCCATCAAGCCGACAAAAGACTTCTTGTTTCGGCAAAGCTTATCAAGACCATGATAAAGACACGCAAGACCAGCTTCGCCCCAACCAGAAGATGGTACCATTCTGAGATAGGAAAGGGCACTTAACACTGACAAGTGAATGGAGGATTCAGTGCTGCCTAAGATGGTTGATCCGAGCAGATATAATAAAAATCCTCGAGCATACTGTTCGGCCGTGTCTCTGCCAACCCGTCCTTCGTAGTTCATCCAATAACTACGAATCGGCTTGATTTTTATCTTAAAAGGTCCTTTATATGACAGTTCCATACCAATTAATTTCTGAATTTCTTCAAATGTTAAAATTTCATTGGTCAGAGGAACAGGAGCATCATCATATCAAAGGCCGGTTATGGCAGTAAGATCGACCGGTCCAATTGTCATCTCCCTAATGGGCAAGTGAAAATTGTGAGTTGTATCCAGCCACTGCTCTGCAAGCGCCTGGACTATGCTCTGGTCTATCTGATATTGCTCAGACGGCAATTGTAAGATGAACTGCTCAAAGCCGCAATCTTGGATAATCCGCCTTACCCGAGAAGGCATTACATCGTACCATTGTCGGGCTTTGTAAATACACCCTCCAGCCCGAACAACGCAACGATCATGCTAACACAGACCCAGGTAAGTACATATTATTCTATCTACTTAAATTAATTTATTTTTTCACAATAACAAATAATGACAAAAAAATATATCACAAAAAAAATCAAAATCAAGATAAAGTTACCTCACTCTTTTCGTTGGAACTGCGGTGAAGCGGCATCCCGGCCAGTATATTTAAATTTTCATCTTCATGGTGCCGAATAAACTCCAATAACTCGGCATTAGAATGAGTCCCTAACCTCGAAGCATGCATTATTTTTGAAAAAATATGTGCTAAAATTGAAAGAAATTTGAGAGAATTAGAATGTGAAATTTTTTGCTATGAAATGAAATGAAATATCAGCTTCTTTTTTATAGAGAAACGGTAAGCAAAAAAATAAAATTCAAAACTGTTCATGAATAGTAAATATTACTATTTATAAATAGTAAATTTTACTATTGATAAATAGTAAATTTTACTATTTATGAATAGTATTATTATTGATAAATAGTAAATATTACTATTTATAAATAGTGATACTATTTATAAATAGTAACATTTATTATTTATCAATAGTTATCACTATTTATAAATAGTAATATTTACTATTTTTAATAGTAAATACTATTTGATACTATTTGCAAATAGTAAATTTACTATTTATAAATAGTAAATAGTGCATGAACAGTGACTACACAGTAAATAAACAGTAAATTCAATTATTCACTTTAATCATTCAAATAATTGCGGGTATATAAATATTCTTACACCTAGGGGTAATAAGAAGACATATGTATAAAAATTAGCCAAACTTTTTTTGAAATAAAAAATTATTAGCTCGGGTCCAGAACCCAAATCTTCCTTAGGTCTAGAACCTAGAATTATCATTGAGTCCAGAACTCAAACTGGGTCCAGAACTTAAATTTTCCTTAGGTCTAGAACCTAGAATTTATTTCTAAGTCCAGAACTTAGCTCGGGTCCAGAACCCAAATTTTCCTTAGGTCCAGAACCTTGAATCTCTTCTAAGTCCAGAACTTAGTTCGGTCCAAAACCCAAATTTTCCTTAGGTCCAGAACCTAGAATTATTTTTAACTCCAGAACTTAGCTCGGGTCCAGAACCCAAATTTTTCTTAGGTCCAGAACCTAGAATCTCTTTAAAGTCCAGAACTTAGCTCGGGTCCAGAACCCAAATTTTCCTTAGGTCCCGAACCTAGAATTATCCCTGAGTCCAAAACTCGAACCGGGTCCAGAACCCAAAACCTACACCATCTCAAAAATTAAGTCTTGTTGCTTTTCACTCTCTTTCACTAAAGTTTCAGATCATTCAAGCAGGGGGCAAACTGTAGACCCTTAATTTTTGACCTAGTCCGGTCCAATATATTTTGTTTAGACCAAAATAATTTTTGTGTTGTCCAATATATTTTAATTGGTCCAAAATGATTTTTGTTATCTTAATTAAATAATTTTTGCTTTATTATCTAATTTTTATTAATAAAAAATAAAAATAAACAAATAAAAAATAAAAAAAAGTTGGATTGCGGTGAAATGGCCCGCAGGCCTACTCCTCGCCCCCTGTCGCAGCCATCTGAGGTAAATTTTTTTTGTAGCAAAATTTTTCGACGCAAATTTTCCAAAACCTAATACAATTAGGTTTTGCTTTTCTTTTCTTATTAAATATGGTATGTCATGTGTAACTAGGAAAACCAATAAAAAAACCTCTATAAATAACACAAAAGGGAGGAAAATCATTCAGAATGTGGAAGGAAAATCGAGAGAGTTTGTAAACCAAATCTGGGAAGGAAAACTTTAATGAAGCTGATTTTTTTAGGGCAGAAAAGCAAGGCCAAAAACGATCAAAGGCAGCAATTGTCTTTGTTTTAATTCATCCAAGAAGAATTATTTTTTGGAGGAACCATCAAAAGGAGGTATGGATTAAATTCTTGTTTGTTATATTTTTCACAATAACATAAACTATATAATTGTGGCTTTCAAAATCAAAATCCCATAACTTTAATTTAGCTTTTCAAAAGTTAAAAATACTAATTTGTTGCTTTATTTTCTAAAGAATTTAAAGTTATTAATTTAGTTTCTTCAAAACCTCAAAATCCTAATTTACTTTCCAAATCATTAAAACCCTTAAATAATATGTTGTCTCTTTCTAAAAGCCTTAAAAACTACCTTTTTTTGCTTTATAAACTTTAAATCGTTGGCGTATTTTCATAAAACTCCCTAAAAATATTCAATTGCTTTTTCCAAATTCTAAAATTCTAAGATCACCTGAAACCCTAATTCAATTCCTAAGCTCAAAATAGTAAACCCTAACCCCTCAAAACCTTAAACCTTAATTTTTTTTTCTAAACTTTAATCCTTTAAAACTTAAAAAACCATAAAACCACAAATATTTTAGATTTACACAGTAAGCTTGAAATCATCATTTAAAACCATGAATCAAAAGTATTTTAAAGTGTCCAAAACAATAGTTTCATGATTTCACCATTCAAACCTTAATTTGTTTGATCAAAGAGTCTTACCAACCTTTCAAAACATAAAACCTTAATCTATTTTAATTCCATAAAAAAAGTTACAGTAGCCTAATTCTATGAATTCCAAAACCTTAACACATGAGATAAAGAGCCCTAAATGGAAAGAGTAGCTATAATTGGAATTTTATTTACTTTATTCAATTCTATATTTGATTATGCTTTGATTTATTTCTTATGCTTTAATTTATTTAAATTCAATGCTTGGTTCATTTAATTTATCATGGATGAATGATTTATTTATGATGAATGATTATTTACTTTTATCAATTTATTTTAGGTTTCCAAATATTGTAAGAGGCATGTTTCCACTTGGTGGGTACCTCATTAGTTAAATATCATATAATTTAAATTGCTTTTCTATTTTAGAACCAATGTAAAGGGCATGCTTCTACCTTTTGGTGGGTGTCCTATTTAGGCATGTGGTGTAAGGACATGTTTCCATCCTTGGATGGGTGTCCATTTATTTGTTTTGCTTAGACTTTGCTACATTGCTTTGATTTAAATATAATGATGCTTTCTTTTAATTATTGTGTGTAATATGGATAATGTTGTTATACTTAAGAATTTTATAATATTAAGACCTGTAAAGGAGGCTGGTTCCAATGAACTGGGCGTTGTGGGGGTGCTGGGCCATTTCTCACCTTCCCCACACATACCCAACTTTCCAAACTCATTAGGGGGTTGGGGATTCCTTAGGAATCGAGTCATCCACCCCTTTCTTTTTTCTCAGCCCGTTCGAGTGGCTACTCAATTTTCTCCAGACCTAGGTACGTGTTCTCTAAGGCCCCGAGCCTAAACAGTGCCGAAGTCGCAAGAACCATTCCACCCGGAGTGGGGCAAAAATCCCCGCTAATAGGCATGTCACTTCACGTGTCAAAACTCCTCCAATACAGTAGCTATGACACGCTCAGTGACATGGGCATGTCACTGATTGTGTCACCCACACTGAAAATAGAACCATTGACACGCCCAAAGGCATGGTCGTGCGTGTCAGGCCAAAAACCTGATATTGCCACAACAATACCATATCCAACTAATATCTTACTTTAACCTTTTCAAATCCATACAAACTCAACCAAAGCCATCATAATACCACAATAAACTTGTATAACATCAAAACAACTCAATTACAAGCAACAAACACAATCACAACCATATTTCACAACTCAAAACTTACACAATCCACAACTGTTTTTTTTTTCACCAAACTTAACCTTCTTCTTCAATCCAACCCCAAATTCAAAGTTATCTAGAAACAAGAACTCCAAACATACCCAAAATCAACCAACATCCAACAAACTCATAAGCACACTCTCAAAGGAAATCAAAGAAACAAGTTAGAAACTTACCAAATATGATGAAAATTCTTAAAACTCCAACTTGATCATTTGAAATCCTTTAATTGCTTGAGTTAGGAAGAAAAAAAATCTCTTTCCCTTGATGAAGATGGTGGTGGTCGGCCCAAAGAAGAAAGAAGAAGATGACGATGATAGTCAACAAGAACTCAAACCACACACTACTCTTTTAACCAAACACATTTTCCTAATTCACTCTCCACCAAGCAATATATTAATATAATAATAATACTAATATCATCTTCCACTATCAAATATATTAATATCTTAATAATTAAAATATCATTTGACCATAATAAAAGGTTGGCTTGTATATATTGTATACATCTACATATATACATCATATACACATCTCCTCTTTTTCCTTTATTTTTCACTTAATTAAATATATACCCTTTTAAATTCTTTAATTAATTTTCAACAATTAATATTTATTTCAAATTTTAGGATATTATTTGGGATATTACAGAGAGAGTTGTAACATCCATAAAATTAAATTAAATTAAATTAAATTAAACTAAAATGAATAATTTGAGGGAGAGATAAAGATTTAGAAGTGAAAAAAATAGATTGCATATGTTAAATATATGTGGAATATAAATAGCATATAAAAGTCTATATGAATAGTGAAATATGAATAGTAAAACGTGAAAAATATAAACACATCTTCTTCCTCTCTTCTTATTGTTGGCCAAAACTCCATGGAAGCAAGGGTAAGCTTTTCTTTTCTTCCAAAGACCAATTTTTTAGTGGATTTTCAAGAATCAAAAGAAGTTTTGGTAATTTTTCAACAAATTGGTAAGTTTTCATTAAGAAAATTTTGGATTTCTTTAAAATTGTGATTATGTGAAAATTTAAAATTTTATATATAATGTTATAATTGTTAAAATGGGTATGGAAGGTGTTTTCTTGATGATGAGGTAAAGATTTTAAGGTTGTTTGGTTTATTTATTTAGGTTTGATGGTAGTTTGGAAGAGGAAGAGAGTGAGTTAGAGTTTCGAAAATAGTAAACATAAAGAATTTATGTTTGTTTGATTTTATGGTTTGAATTGTGTTATTTAATGATGTTAATAATGAAAATGAACTTAAATTACCATTTGAAATTAGTTAGAATGAAAAACCAAAATCAAAGTGGCTTAGGGCAAAATTTTAGAATTTTGGAGAAAATGTGATACATTGTGTTTTAATGCTTAAAATGTGTTAAAATATAATGTATTAGATATATTTAAGCTAAAAACTCAATTTGGAATGTGTTGAAATGATTTTCCTAGGTTAAAGTTCATTATGGCAAAAACTTGGAAAATTGTAGAATTATGCTTTAATTTTTGTTTTAGGCTTTAAACACCTAGAAATGTGATATATTAATTGATTATGTTCATTCACATTTTCAATAGGTGTTGAATAGGTTGTTGTTTCATCAACCTAGTGGTGAAGAATTTTTGGGTATGTTGAAAGTGAAGGGAGTTTTAACTCCATTTATTGCTTTAAAAAGGTTAGTACATACTTTATTTGTAATGCGTGTGATTTTATTGAATTTTGGCATAAAACATTACATATATTAAATGTGTGATGATACTTGATGATTTTTATGAACACTTGTGTATAGCATTGTTTGAAGTAACAATGTTTGATTTGTGTTGGTTGTGGAATGATTAGCCATTTAGGAATGGCTAAATGAATTATTTGTGCAAAATGTGTAAAGTGCAATTTATGCACTAATATAAGGAAGTAAACTACATTTGCATTATTTATGATAATGATTTATGAAAACTATAGTGTAAGTCAAGATGTAAAAGCATATTTAAAGGAATGTGTATTGTGTGTACCTTATATACTATCTAGTTGCCAGAAGATTATGCTTGAATATTGGTATACCATAAACCAAAATGGATGAGATAATGGGTGTCACAGAGATATGCCTACACCCGAGTGAGATACCAATAATAGATAAGTCAACGAGCCTGGAACTAGATAGTATAAGGTGTTTGGGCCCATGTTTAGTGTGTTGTTTAAAGTGTATAAAGAATTTTTGACATTTATAACCAGATGTAAACATGATATTTTATATGTATGACATCATTTCTTAAGTTTATTAAAGTATATACCACTAGGCAATATGCTGAAAATCCGAAAGGTGATAGAGTTTTTCCGGAAGATCCGGAGGGTGCTATTATACCGCCCATGTTTAGGTTATTGTGTTTTGAAGCTACCATAGACCAGTGCCACTTGCATATCATGTATACACTTTTAACTTTTTGAAATGCTTTTGAGTATGTACATTATATATATATATAATCATGTATGGGATGTAAAATATAAGTTTTTCCTTTTGTGTGTAATATATTAAATAAAAATGGAAATTTTATTTATATATATATGGATGTGTTCTCGGTAAAATATTGTTGGATTGAGATATTGGGCTATTTTGGAGAAATGTATGTATTGAATAAGTAATTGGGAGTGCATTTTAATTATAAGTTCTATTAACTGAAATTTGGGATTATCCAAAATACAAACAAAATTTTGACGAATTTTTTTAGAGATTTTCTATTTAATATATTTTTACTTTTCAAATTACAAATGATTAATTTTATTTATTTATTAAAATACATTTTAAGTGTCCTTAAATGGCTACGATAAAATTAAGAAAATTTTTAAATAGACTATAATATAACATTTTTTGTATTTAATATACATATATTACATATACTAGGTATATATTATATTATATATATATAAGGTATAAAGGTGTTACACAACATATCTAATTTATCAAAAGTTTGTGCTTATCTTGGAAATCAATCAAAAGCAAGCTACAAATCTCTCTCCAACCTTCACTTCCAAGTTGTCCTTTGACACTAGGGTTAGGCAATCTACTTCCTCTCAATGCCTATACCAAATGTGACCATAAATAAACATTTAATATCACATTTTAAGGCATTGCTAGCATTAAACCTTAATTAAACAACACTCTTGCAAAATTTTCAAAATTTAGCCTATCCTTACTTTAACTTAGGAAATCCATGTTAACCCATTTAAATTAGTGTTTTAAGTTTTTTTTATATCATTATAAATATATTTTAACATGTTTAAACCAATTATATCAAATAAATACATACTTTTGTTCAAAACCCTAAAATAGCATAACCTTCACCAATGAAGGTTCTTCATTCCAACTCAATCCAATTATTAATCCAAGCTTATTTCCATCACTTATATCATTAAATAACATGCTTCCAACTTAAAATCAAACAATTTACTATACTTTAAAAATTCACTTTTTCAAAATCCTAAATTAACTGTAACACCCTCATACTCTATATAGGTACTATACATATACCTAGTATACATACAATACGTATATAGAGTGTAAGAATGTCACTTCTAGTTTTAATTTAAAAATCTTATCCAAGTTCAAACAATACTATCTTTAGATTTTAATAACATTTAGTAAATCATTATACATATGAATATATGATTGTGAATAATATAACAAAATTAAACTTTACATGTATACATCACCTTCTAGTTGGTCTCAGAACACTCTTACCCTTCTCGTGGCATAACTGCTTGATTTCCCGATCAACCGCATAATCACCTGCGCGATCACACAACCGCGCTAAGCCCGAGAGCTTAGTAATACAAATAAATCATATACACATACAATAGAGAAAATCATATTTTCATTTTAACTTATTATGTCATTATTTTCTTACCATGTTTTTCCCTTTTTGGCTATACTTTTCATATATATATACTTCTACTAATGTTTTACCAATATACATATTCATACATTTTATTTCAGTAATTCACAATCCAAAGACTTATCAAAGTCTTCATGAAACAATATCCACTATTTCCACATTCATATACATTTCACACATCATATATCATCATATACAATTTACACATCATAAACTCATCATTTCACATAGCTTCTCAAGCTATACTCATCTTCAATAATTCACTTATGTATTGTATGCATCTCATTCCATAGTTATCACTATATATCACACAACATTAATTTCCTTCCATAGTTCACATTAAAACAAGGACAAACATATATCTCATTATTCATTTTCATTATTCAGGAATCACATATATATATATATACAAACACACACATGGGCCCAAGAACACTAATATGCCATTCCACTTTCAGAGTTAATGTTTTGGTTTAATTATCACATTTATCATTATCCCAACTAGGCTTCAAGGATTAAGGTTCAACCAAGCTTCAAGGGGAACAAAGCATGCTAAGTATCAACCCAACTTGGCTTCAAGAACCAATCCAACCTAGCTTCAAGGGTGGTAACATCTCAATTAGGCTTCAAGGTTTTGACCCAACCAAGCTTCAAGGGGAGTAAAACATGTTAAACTTCAACCCAACTTGGCTTCAAGGATCAAACCAACCTAACTTTAAGAGATTGTTACTATTAGGCATGCCACCAACAACAAAACTCTGAAAATGAATAACATATTAGACACACAATTCATTTATGAGTTCATTATCAATTTCATTTTCAATTGAAATCATCATAGCCAATTACAATGGCTTCTCATATCATTTAGATCATCATAGCCAATCACAATGGCTTCTCATATCATTTAAATCATCATAGCCAATCACAATGGCTTCTCATATCATTTAAATCATCATATCTCAATTCATATCATAGCTTTTCATCTTTCAAATACACAATCATTTATCTCAAATACTACACATTTCATATAACATCATTATCAATCACAATTACATCACATCTTATTTGGTCTCAATTCACATTAGAATACTTCATTATTTACATATTCATAATCAAACACATTTAACATTCATCAAGAATGATCATCATTGATATACACATATATAATTTACCTTATTCTTAGATTTGGAATCCTCAACATACATTTGTTTCATATATATTTGAAGTATAGATTCAACAAAACCCTTGGAGGATCCAACAATACAAGAATAATCAAGAATAAGAATCATTAACTAACCAATTTGAGGGACACGGCCAGCATCACTTGAGGGACACGGCCAAGCTTATGGCCGTGTCTTTCAACCCTAATTGGCAGTAGTGAACACGGCCAGGCGACACGGCCGTGTCTCTCAACACAATTTCAGGTAGTAGGTGACACGGCAAGTGACACGGCTGAGCCAGTGGCCGTGTCTCACAACAAAAATCATACAGTCATAGACACGGGCAAGGGACACGGCCGTGTCTCTCCACAAAAATCTGGCAGTGACAAACACGGGCAGAGAACACGGCTGAGACTGTGATCGTGTCTCTCCAAAATCAAAATAAATTCCCTTGACTTGGCCGTGTCTCTCCTTGTTTTTGGCCGTGTCACACATGAATTTAAGCCCTTAACATTTATAAATCCCCTTTGGTTTCACTCAAACACTTCATACATAATATGACACCACATAAATGAACATAATCAATGTCCTAAACACATAATTTACATATTTCTCACATTATTCATGTAATATCCTCATTTATGCCCTAGAAGTTTTGCATATTGTTGTTGTTGTTATTGTTATAAATTGGATTGAATGTATATGATGGGATAAGAAAAGAAATTGGGAGGAGAATGCTTGTGTATATGTGTATTGGGAAAGAATTAGGGTTTAGAGAGAATGGTATATATTGTGTATATGAGGATATATATAACATATAAATGGGTCAAAGGAAGAGTCAAAGGAAGAGAGATATTTTTATGTGATATGTGTAATTACTATCATGGGCATACATGAGACAAAAGTTAAATTAAATGATTAAGGGTAATTAAGTAATTGCTTGAATTGGAACTCTTGGTGGAGATTTAAAAGAAGAGTTGACTTTGGTTTATTCATAATTTCTTCTTCTTCTTCATGTGTGTGGCCGGCTCCTCCATAGAGAAAGGAAAGCAAGTGGTGAAGAGAGGATCTTGATGTGTTGAGCTCAAATTGAAGGAAGATTAAGTGTTTAAGTGTTGATTCAAGAAGTTTTAACTAAGGTAAGATCTTTCCTTTGATTTCTTTCCTACTTTTGAAGTGGTATGGGATGTTAATTAGGGTTTGATGATTTGATGATGAGATGTGTTTATGATTTATTCTCAAGTGTTGAAATGGAATTAAAGATAAGAAGCTAGGTTGGTGTTGGTGATGGAAGAGTAAGAGTGTGTTTAGTGAATTCTTTTTCTGTTTTACAATTAGTAAAGGCTGTAACTTGTATGATTTTTAATTAACTATAGAAAAATGTTCTTGAAGTGAATCTAAAAATATGTTGTGCCTCTATGAGTCTAGAATGACTGAAAAATATGTTGATTCAATTTTGGAATGGTTATGATTTTAGAAAGATTATTTTTAGTAGAACTGTTCCAGCAGGTACCTTAACTGAGACAGCTATATTTCGGGATTTTTAATAAAATGTAGAAAAATCATATCCAATTGAATTTTGGATATGTTGTTGCTTAGTGAGTCTAGTATTTGAGAAAAATAATTTAGAACCACGTTGATTGAATTTGATTTATGGAATTCACAAAGTTCAGAACTGCTGCCAGGATGCAGGGCAATTGGGGCAGTCTGGTTAGGTGAACTATTTGACCAAGATTTTGTGTTCAGTTTGATCTGAAATTTTACAGGAATGATTTTAAGATACAAAACTAAATTCTGTAAAAATTGTAGAATTTTTAATCAAGTAGATTATTTTATACGATATTTCAAAATAAGGATAAAATGGAGTCTAAAACCAGAATGTATTATTCATATGAATCATATCAATTGTTCTTTGCCCTAATTGCATTGTTGAGATTGAACAATGTTATGTTATGCATTGTGAATGGTTATGTGTTTCATGAATAATATACATTGAAATTGAAATAATAATTCAAATAAGACATGATATGAGACAATGCCATTGTGATTGGCTATGATGATGATATTGAAAGAAAGAAGGCATGTTTGCCTAAATGTGATGAGAATTTGAGAATGGAATTGGTAACTATATAATAAATGAATTGTTTGTTTAATATGTTATTCCGTTTCAGAGTTCTGGATTTGGGTGGCATGCCTAAGAAATGATGAAAGGTAACAGTCTTGCCGGGTTGAGGATCTCCTCATATGTGTTGAGTTGATGGTCCAAGAGACTGGGTCTGTTACACTATGAGAATTGTGAATATAAGATATATGATTTGTAACAGTCTTGCCGGGTTGAGGATCTCCTCATATGTGTTGAGTGATGGTCCAAGAGACTGGGTCTGTTACACTATCCATGGATAGAGATACATGTATATACATTGCCTACGGGCGTGATTATTGTGACTATAAACCAAATCAGTAACTCTGAACTCTGAATATCGTATTAAATACTTGTTGGGCCCATAGGTGTCAAGGTTATATGAATGTCCTAAATAATGTTATGAGTTAATGAAATGAGATGTTGGTTATTGAGTATGATTGAGTAATGTTGAATGTGGAAAGATGTTGAAATGGGGTATACTCATATGACTATGATTTGTGAAATGCATAATTATGTGATTAACTTTATATTTATGATGTTGATCTTATCAATAACATATGTGGCATTGCATTACATTAAAGCATACCATTAGCATGTTTTATCTTACTAAGCCCTTGGCTTAGCGCGATAGTGTTTAATCGCGCAGGTAATAGAGTTGATAGAGTTAAACCCGAGAGTTCATCAAGACCAAGTGAGAGTAGACCTTGAAGAATCCATTTTGGGAGCTTAAAGATCAGAGTAGACTTGCCAATCATGTATATTTCTTTATATTTTGTAAAGAAATGTTTAGTATGTAAATATGTAAATATTTTATAACTTCCGCTGTGTAATATTTAAATATAGGGATTGTCACAAAACCTTTATGTTATGTTGCACTAGAAGTGTAAATTCTTTTTGCAGGTTGTAGTTGAGGTTACAAGGGGGATTTATTGGGAGTGTACTGAGAATGATTTTGTTTGCATTGGTTTGTGTAAAATGTTTTTAAAAATAAGAAAAAAACCGGTTTTGTAGACACTTGGGACTCAATTTTTAGGCGAAACTATGGCAAAATTTTTGAAAAAAAAATCGGAACTAAAATTTGACTAAGTAAAATTGGTAGCAACATTAGGTTAGTGTGGCGCCTCTACTCAGCTTACACATATAGGTCGGGAAGGGGTGTTACAATTGTTTTGGTATCAGAGCCTAGGTTTGAGATTCTCAACCTAGGTAAAATGTGATAAAAAGACTATTTTGATTTTAAAAAAAATTGGTTTTTGAATAACATATATGTTTGGGATTAGCAACCTCTGATCTTTAATAAGATGTAGTATGTTGTGTTTGCAGACTTAGGTTGTGATGGATTATCACTCACGACAGTCGGTTGAGGGTAGTGCCGAGAGTATTGCCCCTGATGATGGAGCTAGGGTTGTTAGTGTTGAGGAGGCACCTGCTTCGGTGTCAGGGAGATCAGCTGGGGAGGAGGTGTTAGTGTATGTGCCCTAGGCCATTTATTTGGATCTTTATGTTATACATTCATTATTAATAAATGAGGTTTTATTATCATTATTGTTTGTTTGCATGTTACACAATTTTGATATTTGTCCCTAGTTTATTATTGTTATAGAGATAAAAAAAAATAATAATTCTTAACCAGTATGAACATTGATTTGATAATCATTAGATGGTTATGTGTATAGTGATACAAATCAATTTCATAGATACTTGTTAGAGAACAATGTATTGGATAGACCCATCATGAGATTACTACATGGGTTAGTGTCATAAGTAAATCTCATGATAGTTATGTATTAATTCTTTGACTTGAGATTGTCATAGTTTCCAATATAAGGACTATTATATTTTGACATGATCAAACATTATCCGTAACTGGATAGTAATAAAGGTTATGTTCATATATGATAGAAATTATGTAGAGGATAATGAACAATCAAGATAGAATTTGTCTCTCTCTTTGAGAGAGATATCTTTTGGGCCCCTCGATAAGTGAGACTGTGAAATGCATGGCCGTGCTCAAATGAATTGATAGTGTGATCAATTTCATTTGTTTTTATCAGTCTACTTGGAGATCGAGTAATCATAAGTTTGGACAATATAAGTATGACGTTGACCATGACTTATGTTCAAGCTAGATATCGTGTGACAAAGGGATTAATGCATATACTATTATTAGGCAAATTGGACATTCCTTATATTAATTGGGTAGTTGTAACGCCTTGCTAGAGGCCAATTATGACTTGTTGATTTAATAGAGATTAAATTGACTGCCAATTAATATGGGCCTATCGGGTCACACACAAGAATGCGTTTTGGGCTAGATATAATATTAATAATATTAATATTAGATATTAATATTTATTATTATTATTATTTTCGTTTTTATATATATATTATTAGATAATATATTCAGAATCCTAATTAGATTTGGATTCTGAATTTGACTTACCTTATCCAATTATATATATTATTAGATAATGTATTCAGAATCCTAATTAGACTTGGATTCTGAATTTGACTTTCCGTATCCAATTTTGAATTGGATTCTGGAGTGATTATATTCACTCCAGACGTTAAGTCTTCTCAGAGGTAACAATAAAAACAAAGAGGAACGAAAAAGGTAACCCTAATACGTTTTTAGAGAAAACGTTTTTCCAGCCTTCGCCGTTGCAGAGAGCTAGCACTCCAAACGGTAGCATTCGTGTGGATACGCGATAGAGGGTGTTTCGCGATCGAGGCATCTCTTCCAAACTGTGATTTCGAATCATCAACAGGTTAGTTCTTTGAACACTTTTGTCGAATTAAACGAACAGCATGGATCCTGGTGGGAAATCAAAGATCAAATATTTTTCCGCTGCATGTTTTTGTTTGCAGTGATCTCTATGATTTCCTAACAGGAGGTTCCGCCAGCTTGGGTTAGGCATGTGATAGAGGCTTTGAGGCCAGCATCAGTGCAACCACAGCCACCACCACCACCCCCACAGCCTTTGGTAGCAGTGAGGCAATATGATAAACTAAGGAAGTTTGGAGCAGAGGATTTTATAGGTACTACTGATCCAGTTGTGGCTGAGCAATGGTTAGACAAAGTTCAGAGAATATTTGTTCAGTTGCAAGCCACCCCTGAGGAAAAGTTTGACTATGCAAGATCTTTGCTGCAGAAGGATGCCTACGATTGGTGGAGGACAGTGCCCCATTCTATGGATGATCCACCAACTTTGTCATATGCTGATTTTCTGAGGGAATTTGAGTTGAAGTATACTCCTAGGGAGTATAAAGACATGAAGAAGATGGAGTTCTTGAGCTTGAAGCAAGACAGCAAGACTGTTACTGAGTATGAAGTTGAGTTTATTCGACTGAGTCAGTATGCTGGGGGTATCATTGCTGATGAGATAGATAGATGCAGGAGATTTGAAGAGGGGTTAAGGCCTTCTCTTATATGTCATGTGGCTGGTTCAAGATATAATGATTTTTCTCAGCTTGTGGCAGCAGCTCGCAGTGTGGAGAGAGCTCATGTTATTGCAGCTACTTCAGAGGAAGAGACTAGAGTTAGGAGGCCCCAGTTTGAGGCAGGGTCTTCTTCTGCAAAGAGAGGAAGAGGGAGTTTTGTTCCTCGGGGTGGTAGGAGCCAGAGACCAGTGGGTAGGTCAGTGCAGTTATAGAGACAGAGATTTAGACCTGCAGCTTCAGTAGCGAGTGCTCCTACTCCTGGAGTTCAGAGATCCACCTTACCTGTGTGTAACCAGTGTGGTGGAAGACATGGGGGCGTTTGTTGGAGGTATAGTAGATCAGGGGTATGCTTCAGGTGTGGATCACCTGATCACTTTGTGAGAGACTGTCCTGAGAGATAGGAATAGATGTCAGTTGATACAGCAGCTTCTCGACCTAGTGCGAGGGGAGGCCGAGGAGGCAGAGGTGCCAGCCGAGGAGGTAGACCAGGGTTCAGTTCTAGAGGAGGTGCTACATCCAGGGAGGGCAGACTAGAGGAGGTTGGATCTTCCCAGAGGATATATGTTATGCAGAGGCAGCCAGATGCATCGGCAGTCATAGCTGGTACTTTTTCTTTATTTGATATTTCAGTACTTGCTTTGATTGATCCGGGTTCCACACATTCATATATTAGTGCATCTGTTTTGCCTGTGTTTGATGTGCATGCTGAGTCCCTAGGATTTGATGTGTTGGTGACAAATCCGTTAGGGCATAGTGTGATGGTTAGTAAAGTGCACCGGGATTGTGCAGTGAGGGTGCAGGGTGAGGAGTTCCTTGGAGATTTGATTGAGATGCCATTTAAGGAATATGATGTGATCCTAGGCATGGATTGGTTAGCTAGACATGGAGCTGTAGTTGATTGTAAAAAGAAAATTGTTTCTTTGAGAACTGTTGATGGTAGAGATGTGATAGTATCTAATGAGCAGGAACAGCTAGCCTCCTTATTTGTTTCAGCTGTTGCAGCTAGAAGATTGATTAGGAAGGGGTGTGAAGCCTATCTTGCTCATGTGGTGGATACTAGAGTGAAGGGTTCTCCTATTGATAGTATTGCCATAGTTGCAGAGTTCCCTGATGTTTTTCCAGAGGAGTTGCCAGGATTGCCTCCTGAGAGAGAGGTGGAGTTCGGTATCGAATTGTTGTCTGGTACCACTCCTATCTCGATTACTCCTTACAGAATGGCACCAGCAGAATTAAGGGAGTTGAAAGTGCAATTACAGGAGTTATTGGACAAAGGATTTATTCGCCCCAGTGTTTCTCCTTGGGGAGCTCCTGTGCTATTTGTGAAAAAGAAAGATGGTACTATGAGGTTGTGTATCGATTATAGGCAATTGAACAAGGTGACTATTAAAAATAAATATCCTTTGCCTAGAATTGATGACCTTTTTGATCAATTGAAGGGTGCAGCTGTATTTTCTAAAATTGATTTGAGATCTGGGTACCATCAGCTGAGAGTCAGAGCTGAGGATGTTCCGAAGACCGCCTTTCGGACCAGGTATGGGCATTATGAATTTCTAGTTATGCCTTTTGGTCTAACGAATGCACCTGCAGCTTTTATGGATTTGATGAATAGGGTGTTTAGGCCCTATTTGGATCAGTTTGTAGTGGTCTTCATTGATGACATTCTGGTGTATTCGCGGAATGAAGAGGAACATGATATGCATCTGCGGATTGTGTTGCAGATTTTGAGAGAGAAGCAGTTGTTTGCTAAATTGTCGAAGTGTGAGTTCTGGTTGGATCAAGTAGCTTTTCTTGGACATATTGTTTCAGCAGAAGGCATTAGAGTTGATCCAAGTAAAGTTGAAGCTATTCTGAATTGGAGTCCACCTAAGTCTGTGACAGAGATTAGAAGTTTTCTAGGTTTGGCAGGCTATTACCGGCGGTTTGTGAAAGGGTTTTCTTTAATAGCTACTCCACTCACCAGATTGCTTCGTAAGGGAGTGAGGTTTTTGTGGATAGATCAGTGTCAGGCTAGCTTTGAGCAGTTGAGAGATATGTTGACTCAAGCGCCTGTTCTTACTTTACCTGTGGAAGGCAAACCATATGTGATCTACAGTGATGCTTCACATAGAGGTTTGGGGTGTGTATTGATGCAGGAAGGTAAAGTTATAGCTTATGCATCTAGGCAGTTGAAACCGCATGAGCTTAACTATCCGACCCATGATTTGGAATTGGCTGCCATTGTGTTTGCATTAAAGATTTGGCGCCACTATCTGTTTGGGGAGAAATGTTTCATCTACACTGATCACAAGAGTTTGAAGTATTTGGGTGTCCAGAAAGAACTCAATCTTCGTCAGAGGAGATGGTTAGAATTGATTAAAGACTACGACTGCTTGATTGACTATCATCCAGGTAAAGCAAATGTTGTTGCTGATGCCTTGAGTCAGAAGTCTTTAGCTGGTTTAACAGTTTACTCGCTCTCGTTGCTTGTTGAGTTGAGAGCATTGCATGCCAGTTTTGTACCTTGTGATGATGGTGCATTATTGGCACAGTTGCAATTGAAGCCAGTTTTGTTAGATCAGATTAAAGAGGCTCAGATGACTGATATGAAGATTCAGAAGATTATTTCAGATTGTTAGAGTGGAAAGAGTAGAGATTTTGTTGTGAAGAGTGATGGGAGCCTATGGTTTAAAAACAGATTATGTGTACTTGATGATGCTGATTTGAAGAAGATTATTTTGGAAGAAGCTCATCAGTCGATGTTTGCTATGCATCCAGGCAATACCAAGATGTATCATGATTTGAGACAGCATTATTGGTGGATTGGGTTAAAGAGAGACATTGCTGAGTTTGTATCAAAATGTCTCACTTGTCAGAAGGTTAAAGCAGAGCATCAAGTTCCCACCGGGTTGCTTCAACCGTTGTCAGTGCCAGAATGGAAGTGGGAAAGAGTGACAATGGACTTTGTGTCTGGGTTGCCATTGACACAAAGGAAACATGATGCCATATGGGTGATTGTGGATAGATTGACTAAGACAGCTCATTTCCTTCCAGTGCGGATGGATTACTCTTTGGAGAAGTTGGCTGAGCTGTATATCCATGAGATTGTGAAGTTGCATGGTGTTCCAACTTCTTTAGTATCTGATCGAGATCCCAGGTTTACTTCAAGATTTTGGAAGAGTTTGCATAGTGCTTTGGGTTCTCGACTGCATTTCAGCACTGCTTTTCATCCACAGACGGATGGACAGTCAGAGAGGGTGATACAGATTATTGAGGACATGTTGAGAAGCTGTGTCATTGATTTCACTGGAAGTTGGGATAGATTTTTACCTCTGGTGGAGTTTGCATACAACAACAGTCACCAATCCAGCATTGGTATGGCACCGTTTGAAGCATTGTATGGCAGACGGTGTAGGACACCTCTTTGTTGGAATGAGCTTGGAGATAATAAGTTGATTGGTCCTGATTTGATTCAAGAAACTGAAGAAAAAGTAAAGTTGATTCGAGACAGGTTAAAAGCAGCTTCAGACCGATAGAAATCTTATGCAGATCTGAAAAAGGAGAGATATAGAGTTTGATGTTGGAGATAAGGTATTTCTGAAAGTGTCTCCTTGGAAGAAGATTTTGAGGTTCGGTCAGAAAGGAAAATTGAGTTCTCGTTTCATTGGGCCGTATGAAGTGTTAGAAAGAGTTGGGCCAGTGGCGTTTCGACTTGCTCTGCCACTTGAGTTGGATCATATTCATAACGTATTTCATGTTTCTATGTTGAGGAGGTATAGGTCGGATCCATCTCATGTGTTGCCGATTGAGTCAATTGAAGTAAATCCTGATTTGACATTTGAAGAGGAACCAGTTGCTATTTTGGCACGTGATGTGAAAGAGTTGAGAAACAAGAAAGTGCCACTTGTGAAGATTTTGTGGAAGAATCATGGAAAAGAAGAAGCAACTTGGGAAAGTGAACAATCCATGCAAGAGCAATATCCGCAATTGTTTCAGCTTTAATATCAGGTAATTTCGAGGACGAAATTTTCTTTTTAGAGGGGGAGAATTGTAATATCCTCATTTATGCCCTAGAAGTTTTGCATATTGTTGTTGTTGTTATTGTTATAAATTGGATTGAATGTATATGATGGGATAAGAAAAGAAATTGGGAGGAGAATGCTTGTGTATATGTGTATTGGGAAAGAATTAGGGTTTAGAGAGAATGGTATATATTGTGTATATGAGGATATATATAACATATAAATGGGTCAAAGGAAGAGTCAAAGGAAGAGAGATATTTTTATGTGATATGTGTAATTACTATCATGGGCATACATGAGACAAAAGTTAAATTAAATGATTAAGGGTAATTAAGTAATTGCTTGAATTGGAACTCTTGGTGGAGATTTAAAAGAAGAGTTGACTTTGGTTTATTCATAATTTCTTCTTCTTCTTCATGTGTGTGGCCGGCTCCTCCATAGAGAAAGGAAAGCAAGTGGTGAAGAGAGGATCTTGATTTGTTGAGCTCAAATTGAAGGAAGATTAAGTGTTTAAGTGTTGATTCAAGAAGTTTTAACTAAGGTAAGATCTTTCCTTTGATTTCTTTCCTACTTTTGAAGTGGTATGGGAAGTTAATTAGGGTTTGATGATTTGATGATGAGATGTGTTTATGATTTATTCTCAAGTGTTGAAATGGAATTAAAGATAAGAAGCTAGGTTGGTGTTGGTGATGGAAGAGTAAGAGTGTGTTTAGTGAATTCTTTTTCTGTTTTACAATTAGTAAAGGCTGTAACTTGTATGATTTTTAATTAATTATAGAAAAATGTTCTTGAAGTGAATTTTTGATATGTTGTGCCTCTATGAGTCTAGAATGACTGAAAAATATGTTGATTCGATTTTGGAATGGTTATGAGTTTAGAAAGATTATTTTTAGTAGAACTGTTCCAGCAGGTACCTTAACTGAGACAGCTATATTTCGGGATTTTTAATAAAATGTAGAAAAATCATATCCAATTGAATTTTGGATATGTTGTTGCTTAGTGAGTCTAGTATTTGAGAAAAATAATTTAGAACCACGTTGATTGAATTTGATTTATGGAATTCACAAAGTTCAGAACTGCTGCCAGGATGCAGGGCAATTGGGGCAGTCTGGTTAGGTGAACTATTTGACCAAGATTTTGTGTTCAGTTTGATCTGAAATTTTAAAGGAATGATTTTAAGATACAAAACTAAATTCTGTAAAAATTGTAGAATTTTTAATCAAGTAGATTATTTTATACAATGTTTCAAAATAAGGATAAAATGGAGTCTAAAACCAGAATGTATTATTCATATGAATCATATCAATTGTTCTTTGCCCTAATTGCATTGTTGAGATTGAACAATGTTATGTTATGCATTGTGAATGGTTATGTGTTTCATGAATAATATACATTGAAATTGAAATAATAATTCAAATAAGACATGATATGAGACAATGCCATTGTGATTGGCTATGATGATGATATTGAAAGAAAGAAGGCATGTTTGCCTAAATGTGATGAGAATTTGAGAATGGAATTGGTAACTATATAATAAATGAATTGTTTGTTTAATATGTTATTCCGTTTCAGAGTTCTGGATTTGGGTGGCATGCCTAAGAAATGATGAAAGGTAACAGTCTTGCCGGGTTGAGGATCTCCTCATATGTGTTGAGTTGATGGTCCAAGAGACTGGGTCTGTTACACTATGAGAATTGTGAATATAAGATATATGATTTGTAACAGTCTTGCCGGGTTGAGGATCTCCTCATATGTGTTGAGTGATGGTCCAAGAGACTGGGTCTGTTACACTATCCATGGATAGAGATACATGTATATACATTGCCTACGGGCGTGATTATTATGACTATAAACCAAATCAGTAACTCTGAACTCTGAATATCGTATTAAATACTTGTTGGGCCCATAGGTGTCAAGGTTATATGAATGTCCTAAATAATGTTATGAGTTAATGAAATGAGATGTTGGTTATTGAGTATGATTGAGTAATGTTGAATGTGGAAAGATGTTGAAATGGGGTATACTCATATGACTATGATTTGTGAAATGCATAATTATGTGATTAACTTTATATTTATGATGTTGATCTTATCAATAACATATGTGGCATTGCATTACATTAAAGCATACCATTAGCATGTTTTATCTTACTAAGCCCTTGGCTTAGCGCGATAGTGTTTAATCGCGCAGGTAATAGAGTTGATAGAGTTGAACCCGAGAGTTCATCAAGACCAAGTGAGAGTAGACCTTGAAGAATCCATTTTGGGAGCTTAAAGATCAGAGTAGACTTGCCAATCATGTATATTTCTTTATATTTTGTAAAGAAATGTTTAGTATGTAAATATGTAAATATTTTATAACTTCCGCTGTGTAATATTTAAATATAGGGATTGTCACAAAACCTTTATGTTATGTTGCACTAGAAGTGTAAATTCTTTTTGCAGGTTGTAGTTGAGGTTACAAGGGGGATTTATTGGGAGTGTACTGAGAATGATTTTGTTTGCATTGGTTTGTGTAAAATGTTTTTAAAAATAAGAAAAAAACCGGTTTTGTCGACACTTGGGACTCAATTTTTAGGCGAAACTATGGCAAAATTTTTGAAAAAAAAATCGGAACTAAAATTTGACTAAGTAAAATTGGTAGCAACATTAGGTTAGTGTGGCGCCTCTACTCAGCTTACACATGTAGGTCGGGAAGGGGTGTTACAATTCACCTTGCTAAAACACATCAACCAAACATTCAATTCCTTAACACATTTACAAATGAATATGTGTTAAGTTTCAATATCTTATTAATAGATGAATTTAGGTAGTTTACTTACCTTAAGAACCATTCTCAATCTATTCACTTTACCTTCCAAGAACTCTTCACCACTTAACTTAGAGCAATCCACTTCCTTCACAACCTAATTCAAATCAAATAAAAAGATACTTGAATACCAATACAAATATTCAATTATCAAACTCATATATTTTATATTTTCAACTTCCTTAAACACCAACATACATCACTCATATATCAAATACTCAAATCCCCACTTCATTAACACTAAACACTTATTCAATAATCTCAATAATTCATCATCATCCTCACAAAAACCTTATCAAATCCAAACTCAAACCATAAAAATCAATGTAAAGGAATGAATACTTACTTGGTTAATATGCCAAATCTTCAATAAAAATCTCCAATCCTCTCAAAATCATCATCTCTCTCTCTCTCTCTCTCTCTCTCTCTCTCTCGACCAAGCAGAAAAGAAGAAGACGAAGAAGAAGGAGCAGAAGAAGAAAGAAGGTTCTACTTCTTTCCTTCGTTCTTGTCTTATATATAATAATAATAATAATAATAATAATAATAATAATAATAACAATAACAATAACAATAACAATAACAATAACAATAATAATAATAATAATACTTTAAATCTCCACCACATATTCTTTCTTTGACTTTCTTCTTCTCTTTTCTTTTTTGTCTTTATTATCATTATTATTATTACTTAATTATACAAATATATATACAATTCACTTTCCCTACACCATTTTATATCCCATGTATATATGATGTATATGTATATGTCTTATATATATTATCTTTATATTTCCCATATACACATCTACATTAAATCCAAATACAACAACAATAACTCCAAAACTCTTAGGGTCTATTCCGGGATATTACATTAACACTACCATTTCCAATCTTTATCAAACTTAACCATATCCATCGTTTGACTTTAAAATCATTGTTTATGCATTAAAGACAACACATTTGGGACCAAATTGCACAATTAAAACCCGTGAATTCACAAATCCAAAAGTTCTATAACCATAAATTCTCTCTCTTTACCAAATTTCACTCAAACTTAAGCATTTCTTCAATTCAACCTTAAAATTATTAATAATTACTCAAAACAACTTCATTTATATCCAATTAAGCAATTATAACATACTATAACAAAATCCAAAATCAAACGTATTTATAGTTTTCATGGAAAATTAAAAACAAAGAAAGAAAACTTACTAATTTATTGCAAATTCACTAAAACTTCAATTAATTCTTGAAAGTTCTTGCCGAAGTGAGTAATTTGATGAAGAAAAATTCATTCCCATATAGCCATGGAGATTCTCGGGTAAGAAAGAAGAAGAAGAGAAAATATGGGTTTTGTTTAAAAATTTTGACTTTTCTTACTCTTTCAAATCCCAACCACATATAGATATAATATTTCAATATTTTAATTATTTATTTAATTAACTATTTTTAAAATACTAATTATCATCTTTTACTAAAAAATATTTTATTTTAATATTTAATAAACATTTAAATTTCTCCATCATTTTCTGCTAACTAGTTTATTATTATTTTAATTATTTATTTAAAAAAACAAATTACCTCTTCCAAAAAAATAATTTATTTTTAAATTATTTTAATAATTTTAATTTTCAAAGTATATTTACAAAAATGGCATTTGACCTTTGACCTTTAATGTGTTGACTTTTAGTTAACTTTGTATATAATGTGTATATTTCATGTATATTTCACATATACATCCCATTTTCTTACTTCTAAACCTTCTATTTTCCATTTAAATAATTTATTTAACTTATCTAATTTAATTTTAATTTATTTTATTTAATTTTTAAAAATTAGTGATGTTACAATTCTCTCCCCCTAAAGAAAATTTCGTTCTCGAAATTATACAATACCGTGATAAACCATCCAAATCAAAATGTAATCTTAAATCTCTTATGAAATTAATCATCTCATCAAATTATTATTTCACCAAATTACATAATTTCTACTCTCCCCCCTTAGGATCACTCTCAATTACCTTTTCATAATTTTATAACTCATCATTATACTTTCTATTTAATCCAACAATCATAATAGATTATCATATCTTTAACTAAATTGTCGTTAGACAAAATTAATTCATCTCTTTAGTAATATATGCATCACATATTTATTATAGTCAAGATATTTGATCACTTCATTATCTTAAAAATATACTCTCATAACCTTAAATTTAAAGGTTAATAACTTATGTCTTAACACTAACTATTCCATAATCATAGTCATTTCCATAATTGTATCTTTGTTTAATTATCACCTTGCTTATATTTACGAATCGTTATTTATAAAAACAACAAATGATAACAACTCCCGATTTCAATTAATAAGTCTTAAACCAATAATTTTGTACATTCTACACTTTGGTCCTACTCTTTATACAATTATCACATATTAATTTAATATCATCATTATACAATAATAAAATCTTATTTCCTTATTAAGATTCATTCCCACCGGTTATTCATCAATCCAACATATATATATTATTAATTCCAATTATACTATAATTAATATTTTTCTTATAATCATTTACAACTAATATAACTTAGCTCCTTTCATATGCATATAGATATTAGAACACTACATTATGCACATTGTCATATATCTCTCATACTCTTAATAGGACTACATATATTAAACTTCAATAATTACTTGTAAAACATTATCTCTCAATAAATGATGCCTAATGTTTATATGCTTTGACCTAGAATGTTGGATTGGATTTTTAGATTGATTGATGGCACTTGTATTATCACATTTAATGGGAATGTGATCAAATGTTTTACCATAGTCCATCAATTGTTGTTTCATCTATAAAACTTGTGTGGAACAAAAACATGCAACAACATATTTGACTTTCTCAGTAGATAGAGCAACCGACACTTGTTTCTTGCTAAACCAAGAAACTAGGCAATTACCAAGAAAATGACATGCTTCGATGGTGCTTTTCCTATCTAGAAGGGTACCAGCAAAATCTCATCCGAAAAACCTAATATGTCAAATGATATGTTTCTAGGAAACCATACACCTAAATGCAATCTACCATTCAAATATTTTAAAATTCTTTTGGTGGCATTTAAATGTGATTCGCTAGGGCATGATTGAAATCTAGCACATAAACAAACACTATATATTATTTTAGGTCTAGAGGTGGTAAGATAAAGAAGAGATATGATAATACATTTTATTTCTTTTCATCTACTTTCTTACCAACTTTGTCTTTGCCCAACTTCAAGGATGTGTTCATTGGAGTCTTGCTTGCTTTGCAACCATCCACGCCAAACTTCTTGAGAAGTTTCTTTATAAATTTGGATTGTTTGATGAAGATACCATCCTTGTATTGCTTAATTTGTAGACTAAGAAAGAACTTGAGTTCACTCATCATGCTCATTTCAAATTCCATAGTCATATAAGAAGCAAACTCTTGGCATAAAATTCATTAGTTATAGGCTTTGACTATCAATCTAGCTTTGTTTTTGGTAATGAGACCATCTTCATTAAGCTTATTCCTATATACCCATTTGCATACTATAAATGGATGATCTTTAGGTATAGGAACAAGTTCCCACACTTTGTTTCTTTCAAATTGGTTGAGTTCATCTTGCATAGCTATGACCCAACATTCATCACTAAGAGCCTCCCTTTGAGGTATCATCGATAATAAGATCTTTTGGATGATCCTTCTTATATTGATAATCATTGGGTAGTTTTGAAGTTCTTCTTCTTGTTCCATTCTCGATTCCTCCTCACTGTGATTGTCTTTTGGAATGTTGTTTATCTCATTTTATTTAAATGTACCTACATAATCATCAAAAGTACTACTTTCCTTTAATCAAGCTTAGATGATTAATAAAAAATGACATTATGAGCGTTGATTTTAGCCCCCACTCACATGTGGAATGATTCTTGTGACTTCGACACTGTTAGGCTCAAGACCATAGAGAACACGGGCTTAAACTCAAAGAAAATGGATTTGCCACTTGGACGGGCCAAGAAAATAGAAAGGGGTGTGTAGACCCTTAATTTTTGACCCAGTCCAGTCTAATATATTTTAATTAGTCCAAAATAATTTTTGTGTGGTCCAATATATTTTAATTAGTCCAAAATAATTTTTGTTATCTTAATTAAATAATATTTGCTTTAATATTTAATTTTATTAATAATAAATAAATAATAAAAATAATAAACAAAAAATAAAAATAAAAATCGGCGATGAAAAATTCATCGCCGAAAATCAGTGCAGCGAAATGGCCTTGGGCCATTTCGCCCGCAGGCCAATTCTCGCCCACTGCCGCAGCCAACTGAGACAGTTTTTTTTGCCAGCACATTTTTTCAGCAGCAGTTTTTTTTCGCCAGCAAAATTTTTTCGAAGCAAAATTTTTTGAGACCTAATATAATTAGGTTTCGGTTTCCTTTTCTTAATTAATATTAGATTTCGTGAATAAATAGAATTAATAAAAAAATCTTCTATAAATAAGACCAAAAATAACACAAAAAGGGATCAGATTTTAGGAGAAATTGGGACAGAAATTTGGAGGAGAAATTGGAGACCGAAACTGAGGAGGAAAAGCTTTGAATCAATCTAATTTTTCGAGGGAGCAAACAAACAATTCAATCCATCAAAGGCAGCAAAGCTTGTCTTTGTTCTTGTTCATCCAAGAAGTGATTTTTGGTGGAACCAACAAACGAAGGTATGAATTTCTTTATTTGTTTCATTAATTCACAGTAGATTCATCATTCAAAAATCATAAAAATTGTTTCTGTTTCATCAAATTAAAAAAAAAAAACCCTAAGAACCCTAATTCACCTTTTCTAAGGTTTAAAAACCTTAATTCGTTGCTTTGTTTTCCAAAAAGCTTAAAATTGTTGTTTTCGTTTCTTCAAAATCTCAAAACCTTAATTTGCCTTCTAATTCTTCAAAACCATCAATTGAATCTGTTTCTTTCCAAAAACCCTAAAAAGTATCTTTTTCTGTTTCTATAAACCTTAAAAATTTTTTGTTTATTCTCATAAAGCTTCATAAAATTATCAATTGTTTTTCCAAATTCTAAAACCTAATGCATTCTCCAAAACCCTAATTCAAAAATTTTAAAACCCCTAATTCAACTTTAGAACAAAACAGTAAACCCTAAATTAGCTAACCTAAACCCTAATTTTTCTAAACCCTAATTTTTAGAACCTTAAAACCATATAAATCTAATTCTACACAGTAAGCTCAAAAATAATGATCCAGTAACCATAAATCATAAATCTAAGTGTTTTAAAGTGTTCAAACCCTAATTTCATGATTTTACCACTCAGATACTAATTTGGTTAATCAAAGAACTTTATCAACCTATTAAATTCTAAAACTTGGCTCTATTTTAATTCCTTTAAAACTCACAGTAGCTTAAGCCCATAAATTCCAAAACCCTAAACACATTAAATAAAGAACCTTAAATGGAAACAGTAGCCCTAATTTGAATCTTTATTTGCTTTATTCAATTTTATATTTGATTATTCTTTGATTTATTTTATATGCTTTAATTTATTTAAGTTCAATGGTTGATTATTTTAGTTTATCATGGATGAATGTTTATTTTATTATTTCGATTGATATCTTTGATGAATGATTTATTTATTATGAATGGTTATTTACTTTTATCGATTTATTTAGATTTCCAAATGTTGTAAGAGGTATATTTTCACTTGGTGGATACCTTATTATTTAAATATCATGTAATTTAAATTGCTTTTCTATTTTAGAACCAATGTAAAGGGCATGTTTCTACTTTTTGGTGGGTGTACTATTTAGGCATGGGATGTAAGGACATGTTTCCATCCTCAGATGGGTGTCCATTTATTTGCTTTGTTTGGACATTGTTTTGATTCTTAATATATCGATGCTTTATTTCAATTATTGTGTGTAATATGGATAATGTTGTTATATTTAAGAATTTTATAATATTAGAGATCCTGTAAAGGAGGCTGGTTCCAATGAACTGGGCGTTGTGGGGGTGCTAGGCCATTTCCAATCTTCCCCACACGTACCCAACTTTTCGAACCCATTAGGGGGTTAGGGATTCCTTAGGAATCGAGTCATCCACCCCTTTCTTTTTTCCCGGCCCGTCCGGGTGGCAACTCCATTTTCTCCGGACTTAGGTCCGTGTTCTCTAAGGGCCCGAACCTAAACAGTGCCGAAGTCGCAAGAACCATTCCACCTGGAGTGGGGGCAAAAATCCCCGCTCATAGTGACGACTCCACTGGGGATAAGAGAAGTTGATTCCGTTGGTCTTTATATTATTCTATTCTTTTTTATAATGATATTATCCATTGCATCATATTATATTACATCGTGTACGTGATTTAGGACGCCCGTGTTACCCGTGTTGTGTTATTTAAGGGATACCATACTTTCACTCAAGGTATGGAGATCGAGCATGGCATAACCATTCATAGCCTCGTACAATTTGGTATATACTTGCTATGGGAACCTAAGCCTTTTTACCCAAAGACTAAAGCTCATGTAATTGGCCTAGTTACTTTCCTTAGGTTTTATCCCAAATGCATGTTGTTTGACTATGGTTAATTTATCTTGGCTTAAATCATGGCTTATTTGGTTTGTTCTTTTTCTAATATGACCTAAGTATATTGTAAGCTCAAAGTAAATTTTTCTTTAAAATCCAAAGGACCTAAGCTATTTTCAAAACCTTTCAAGATGGTCTTTGGACATAAAACTTTTCTAAAAATAAATCAAAAATTCTTTTGCTCATGGCCCAAATACTAAGCTCAATATCCATTTTTTCTAAAATCTTTTTACAATGAGCTTAGAAACAAAATTATTTTTCATTCAACCTTTTCTTACAAAGAGCTTGCAAAATATTTAGGTCAATTAAGAAATACTAAAAATCAATTGTGAGCCTAGTTTATACTAAGAGTAATTAATAATGGGCTTGTTTTTGGCATGAATCATTAGTGACTTTTTTTTCAAGTGAGAAGTCTATTTATAATAAACCTCTTAATTTAGTTTTAATCCAATATAGCATAAAAGCTACTTTAGTTGGTTGAATGGATTAAAACCTAATTAATGGGAATTATCATGAATGGATTTTCATTTTTGAAAATATAACTATTGGTTGAAACGTTCGAGGGAAATATTCGAAAACAAGATACCCCATGTTGGTATTTTGTTAATCATATACCTAGGAAAAGAGACTCGCCATTCATGTGTGGATGTTATAAGGTTGGAAGGAACATCCTATTTGTCTTTGTTTGTCTATTGTTTGTGCATACATGCATACATTTGCGTCTCATATCATTGATCCTCTCTGGCTCACAGCCTTGGATTACGATAGTTCAAAAGCTTACGACAATCCGACCTATGCCGGAGACGAAGTATCTAGCAATGACTCAATCACTTGCTCACCAAAAATAATGGATCACGAAAAAATTCGAAGAATGGTGGATGATGCCCTCAACACTAAGATAGAAGAAATAAAAGAGGCCATGGCCGAGACCATAAAGAATCAACTAGTTATAATTTTAGGAAACAATGCCGAAGCATCTGCTAGCACCAAGAAAGTCAAGGGGAATGCTAAAGTTGATGAGGTAGCTTTTGATGATGATAAGGTGATCATTGATGATGATGATTGGGCTCAATACTACCAAGATATTCAAGACAAAAAGGAGCCGAAGGTTGTTGAGAAGGCAAGTTTTGAAAAGACTGAAAATTCTGATGTTGAAAAGATGATCGCAGATTTAGAAAAAAAATTTGAGAAGAAACTGAAAATCGAGGAAATGTTCGAAGTTGACAAATTATTTGAGCTAGATGAAGAAGTTCCGTACAAGTTCAAGATGCCATCTTTTGAGAAGTTTGATGGAACTGAAAATCCTCATCTCCATGTGAAGCAGTATATCACTGCTATGCAGTCTGCCCGAGCTACTAAAGCTCAAATCTAAGGTACTTTATGCTCTAATTGGATCTTGTTGTCTAAAATTGGTTCAATACCTTAGATGAAGGAACACAAAAGAGTTGGGATTTGCTATACAAGGCCTTCATCCAACAATATGAGTATAATGTCGAGATGGAAGTTACCTTAATGGAAGTTGAGTCCATTAGGCAAAGGTCAAATGAGAATTTTGTGGACTATGTGAAGAGATGGAGAAACAAGGCCGCTTTGCTATGTGAAGAGATGGAGAAACAAGGCCGCTTTGCTCAAGAAAAGGCCCAATGAATCTGATCAAATAAGGATGATCGTGAGAGCTGTCCTGCCCAATCTCCGTGAAAGGATGTCTCACACCCTTATAATGGATTTCAAAGATCTTCTCCAAGCTAGTCTACAAATTGAAGAGTGGGAAAGGGAGAAAAGTAGCTTTTCAATAAAAAGGAATGAGAAAGGGAACTACCAGTCGGGTAATCAAAGCACGCAAAAAGAAGTTGATGTTAATGTGGCTGGTCAAGGAAATAAAAGACAGTTCTCAGAATTGGGGAAACCTCTATCTTGGGTTTTTAGCAAGCTGCAAAAGAAAGGGCTGGTGCAACTGTTAGCTCCTCGACCACTACATAATCCATTGCCACCAAACTTCAATACCGAGGCCTTTTGTCAATTTCATCAAATGCGAGGGCATGAAACAGATAAATGTGCTCATCTAAATCATGAGATCCAAGACTTAATAGATAGTGGCAAGCTACCCGAGCTAGATAAGCCCAATACCAAGAACAACCCTTTGCCTAAATTTGGGAGAGTGCCACCACCAGCAACCTTTATGGTGGGAAAAGAATTGGAAGAAGATTTTGTCTTATCCTCTTTTCAAGATGGAAATATTGAAGATGTGAAAGGAAAAGAAGCTTAAACTCAATGAACTTTCCTTAGCTTGAATGTTGCTTTTCAATTTTACTTTCTTTAATATTTAAATTGGAACAATCTTATTTTTCAAATTTAAAATTGTTTGAATAAATTACTTTCATCAAAATTTTGTTGGTCTATGTTCATTTTGGTGTTCAACCAATGAGGAATCTAGCTTGATAATTCATGAATTAATATATCTATGCATCATGACTTGAAAGACTTTACTAGGTAAGGGAATTACTCTATAGCATTGAGTTGTGTATGCTTACTTAGAGAGGGCTCCTGCATAATTACCTTTGTCTAGGTCTTAGTCAGTCTTAAAACATGCTTTGATAAACTTTTAAGACGAAATTGAACTCTGCTTATTTAAGGGAGAGATGATCTAGGCATTGTTTGACGAGCCAACAACTACTATCCACCTTATTAAATATCAATCCCTAGTTGTCCCTTTGAGCCTTCATAACATTTTAGCTTTCTTTTCATTGGCTTACAAACCCCAATAACCTACCTTGAGTTGTTGTGATACTTTTGACAAGTCTTATGATCACTAAGGTGAAGAGGTAAGAAGATCAAAAAAAGAAATGAATAGTCAAGACCATGAAGATAATTGAAGTTCTCAAGACCATAAGAGTAGTTGAAGTTCTCAAGACCATAAGGGTAGTTGATGTTTTCAAGACCATAAGGGTAGTTGATGTTCTCAAAACCATAAGAGTAGTTGAAGTTCACTTACTATCTCCAATATATCAAGACAACATCAAAATCAGAGTAACAAATGATTTATCCCTGTTAAAGGAGATTTATGTCACCCCACTCATCCATTATTGGAAGCCCAAGTTAGTGCAAACAAGACAACTCTTTTAGAGCTAGAACCAAGAAAAAAAAACAACAAACAAACAAACCAAACAAGAAAAAAAAAGAGAAAAGAAAAGAGAAAAGAAAAAGAAAAGAAAAAAGAGAAAAAAAGAAAAGAAAACCCAAAGTGGTTCAAAAAGCCAATTGAGTTCTCTTTTACCTAAAGCAACAAAAGGCTTCCATTTGGGTTATAAGGACATTTTGACTTGAACTGGTCTAACCCAATTAAAGATTCAATCAAAATCAGAGGAAAAGGAGAAAGACCATCCAGTGCTTAAAAGTTCTATACTTGACAGTCCTACAAAGAAAAAGGACAAAATGATAAAAGTTCAAAGAAAGGGAAGAGTAAGAAAAATAAAAAGAAAGAAAAGGGAGAAGAAGAAAAGAAGCGGATTTGGGTACCAAACTTTTTGCAAGAGAAAAGACTATCCTAATCAAGATCTAGATTAATGCGAAGAATATAGAAGGAATTTGGGAGTCTAGCAAGATTACTCCCAACTGCCTAAAGTTCAAACAAGAAACTTGTAGTGTGAGGTTTTGTCCATTGTGTCACTTCAGCTCCTATCTCAAAATGGCCTTTATTTAACCCATGTCCCTTATAGATCCCATTTTAAGCCTATCAAAGACCTATTGATCTCTCTTGGTATGTAGAGTCTATTAGTGGAGATAGTTTGGATAAGCATGCATATGAAATAGACAATATTTAAACTCAAATAAGACCTTTGGCCGAGTAATGTGTATATGCCTATCTAAAGTGCAACAAGTCTTGCTTAAATAGATATAATTCCCAAGTTTAGTACGATAACTAGGGTTGTCATGTTATAGATATGTTAATTTGGAAAAATCAAGTCCTGAGGTATATTGACATTGATTTGGCAAAGCCAACATTTGATTTCAAAACCAAAATTCAAAAAATAAAAAAGGAAAAAATATTTTTGTCACACAAAGCCTTCAAGTTAAGGGGAGTATGTTGAAATGTCGAATTCCAAAGGACATATTGGGCAAAGGAAACGATTAATTGCAAGGTCATCAATTGTTCAACATCTTGAAGATAAAAGCCATAAATGCAAAGCTTTCTATCATTCCTATGCAAGACTTGAATGAGCATCGAAAAGGAGTCAATGAGAATACTTCTGCTGATCACCTCGGTTTGTGAGTCAATGAAACCGTTGTGAGTATTATCATGCATATCATGCATACATGAGCATATCACGTCACACTTTCTTGTCTTGTATTATCTATCTTTATCAAAGTGAACAACAAACACTCAGTGAAGTAAAGAATCAAAAGAAGATGTCAAATCAGGGGGACATGGAAAGCCCATTGCTTGAGAAAGCTCCAGTAATTTTGCAAAGAGAAGAAATGCGTGCTTATGCAAAGAACTAGACAAGAAAAACATCAATCAAAGCTTGCATGAAAGAAAAAATCCTTGGGGGCAAGGAGAGGATGCAAGGTCCAATTAAAAATAGCTGAATTTTTGCAAAAAGGAAGAACAAAATAGTGGAACATTAGAACTCTCAAAAGAATGAAGATGCAAAAGAAAAAAGATCAGTCCAGCTAAAAATGCCGAAGTAAGGGTAAAGACCTGAAGTCTAAAGGATGAAGATCCATTTTCAAGGGTGAAGACCCGATTTCCAAAGGATGAAAGTCCATTTTCAAGGGTGAAGACCTGATCTCAAATGGATAAAGATCCGTGTTTCAAGGGTAAAGACCCAATCTCTATTGGATAAAGATCCAATTTCAGAGGGTGAAGACCAGAAGTCCAAAGGATGAAGATCTGTTTTCGAAGGGTGAAGACCCGATGCGAAGGATGAAGATCCAGTTCAAAGGATGAAGATCCATTTTCAAAGGTGAAGACCAGATCTCAAAGGATGATGATCCATTTTTAAGGGTGAAGACCCGATCTCAAAGGATGAAGATCCATTATGAGGGTGAAGAACCACCATGTATAGAACAGTCAGAGCAGTCAGACTTCTCAACTGATAAAAGGTTAGTCAAACTTAGTCTCGGGTCCAAGTACCCTAAAATTAAGATCAATCTCGGGTCCAAGTACCCAAATTCAATCCAATCTTGGGTCCAAGTACCCAATCTCGAGTCTAAGTACCCAATCTCGGGTCCAAGTACCCAAATCAAATTCAATCTCGGGTCTAAGTACCCAAATCAAATCAATCTCAGGTCCAAGTACCAATCTCGAGTCCAAGTACCCAAATCTAATCCATTCTCAGGTCTAAGTACCCAAATCAAATCAATCTCGGGTCCAAGTATCCAATCTCGAGTCCAAGTACCCAAATTCAACCCAATCTCGGGTCCAAGTACCCAATCTCGGGTCCAAGTACCCAAATTAAATCAATCTCGGGTCCAAGTACCCAATCCTGGGTCCAAGTACCCAAATCAAATTCAAACTTGGGTCCAAGTACCAAATCAAATTCAATCTCAGGTCCAAGTACCCATTCTCAGGTCCAAGTACCCAAATCAAATCAATCTCGGGTCCAAGTACCCAATCTCGGGTCCAGAACCCAAATTTTCCTTAGGCCTAGAACCTAGAATCTCTTCTAAGTCCAGAACCCAATCTCGGGTCCAGAATCCAAATTTTCCTTAGGTCCAAAACCTATAATCTCTTCTAAGTCTAGAACTTAGCTCGGGTCCAGAACCCAAATTACCCTTAGGTCCAGAACCTAGAATCTCTTCTAAGTTCAGAACTTAGCTCGGGTCCAGAACCCAAATTACCCTTAGGTCCAGAACCTAGAATCTCTTCTAAGTTCAGAACTTAGCTCGGGTCCAGAACCCAAATTACCCTTAGGTCCAGAACCTAGAATCTCTTTTAAGTCCAGAACTTAGCTCGGGTCCAGAACCCAAATTTTCCTTAGGTCCAGAACCTAGAATCTCTTTTAAGTCCAGAACTTAGCTCTGGTCCAGAACCTAAATTATCTTTAGGTCCAGAACCTAAAATTACACTCAGGTCCAGAACCTAAAATTATACTCAGGTCCAAAACCTAAAATTATCCTTGAGTCTAGAACTCGAACTGGGTCCAGAACCCAAAATCTCAACCATATCAAAAATTAAGTCTTATTGCTTTTCATTCTCTTACACTAAAGTCCCAGATCATTCAAGCAGGGGCAAACTGTAGCCCTTAATTTTTTACCTAGTCCGATCCAATATATTTTAATTAGTCCAAAATAATTTTTGTGTTGTCCAATATATTTTAATTAGTCCAAAATAATTTTTTATATCTTAATTAAATAATATTTGCTTTAATAATAAATTTTTATTAATAAAAAATAAAAAATAATAATCATAAACCAAAAACAAAAATAAAAATAAAAATCGGTGACGGAAAAATTGGAGATAAAAAAATTCGTCGCCGAAAATCAATGCGGCGAAATGGCCTACAGGCCAATTCTCGCCCTCTGTGGCAGTTTTTTTCGCCAGCACATTTTTTCCGCAGCAGTTTTTTTTCTCCAGTAAAATTTTTCCGAAACCTAATACAATTAGGTTTCGATTTCCTTTTCTTAATTAATGTTAGATTCCTTGAATAACTAGAATTAATAAAAAAAAAATCTTCTACAAATAAGACAAAAAACAACACAAAAAGGGATCAGATTTTAGGAGAAATTGGGACAGAAATTTGGAGGAGAAATTGGAGACTGAAACTGAGGAGGAAAAGCTCTGAATCAATCTGATTTTTCGAGAGAGCAAACAAACAATTCAATCCATCAAAGATAGCAAAGCTTGTCTTTGTTCTTGTTCATCCAAGAAGTGATTTTTGGTGGAACCAACAAATGAAGGTATGAATTTCTTTATTTGTTTCATTAATTCACAGTAGCTTCATCATTCAAAAATCTTAAAAATTGTTTATGTTTCTTCAAAAAAAAAACCTAAGAACCCTAATTCACCTTTTCTGAAGTTTAAAAACCTTAATTCGTTGCTTTGTTTTCCAAAAAGCTTAAAATTGTTGTTTTTGTTTCTTCAAAATATCAAAACCCTAATTTGCCTTCTAATTCTTCAAAACCATAAATTATATCTGTTTCTTTCAGAAAACCCTAAAAAATATCTTTTTCTATTTCTATAAACCTTAAAACATTTTTGTTTATTCTCATAAAGCTTCATAAAATTATCAATTGTTTTTCCAAATTCTAAAACCTAATTCAAAAATTCTAAAACCGTAATTCAACTTTAGAACAAAACAGCAAACCCTAAATTAGCTAACCTAAACCCTAATTTTTCTAAACCCTAATTTTTAAAACCTTAAAACCATATAAATCTAATTCTACACAGTAAGCTCAAAAATAATGATCCAATAACCGTAAATCATAAATCTAAGTGTTTTAAAGTGTTCAAACCCTAATTTCATGATTTTACCATTCAAATACTAATTTGGTTAATCAAAGAACTTTATCAACCTATTAAATTCTAAAACTTGGCTCCATTTTAATTCCTTTAAAACTCACAGTAGCTTAAGCCCATAAATTCCAAAACCCTAAACACATTAAATAAAGAACCTTAAATGGAAACAGTAGCCCTAATTTGAATCTATACTTGCTTTATTCAATTTTGTATTTGATTATGCTTTGATTTATTTTATATGTTTTAATTTATTTAAGTTCAATGGTTGATTATTTTAGTTTATCATGGATGAATGTTTATTTTATTATTTTGATTGATATGTTTGATGTAACATCCCCATACTCCATATAAGTACTATACATATACCTGGCATACATACAGTACGTATATAAAGTATAAGAATGTCACTGATCGTTATAGTTGAAAACTTTAATCGGAGTTCAATGAATAGTACATTTACAAAATCATTCCACTTTCAAAGATCTTAAATATATATATATAATCTTAATCTTATCTTTAATAAAAATACACTTATACAGATAAATACGTTATTGTCAAAATACAACATATTTAAATTATACATGTATGCACCACCTTCTAGTTGGTCTCGAGATACTCTTACCTTTCTCGTGGCACACCGATTGACTCCCAGATCAACCACCTACTCACCTGCGCGATTTACACAACTGCGCTAAGCCCAAAAGCTTAGTAGTACAAATAAATATTATAAACATACATTACAAACAATCATACTCATATGTTAACTTCATATATCATTAATACAAACCATAATTCCATGACTTATTAAAACATTCATAAAATAATACTCACAATGTTCACAACCACATCCATATTATACATCATATTGTATTTTCATGTTTCACTTTCACATTTCATCATTCAACATAGTTTTTCGATCCATATTCACTTTCAATAATTTAACTTATACATTGTAATCATCTCATTTCATAATTTTCATCATATATCTCATAACATTATATCTTATTCCATAAATCACATTTAAACAAAGACAATCATTAATCTCATTATTCATTCATTTCACATTTCATGAATCATATTGAAAACAAAGACAAGCATGGGCCCAAAAAGGATCTAATATGTTATTCAAAGTTCAGAGTTACTGCTTTGGTCCATAATCACAATCATCAAGCCTGTAGGCAATATATATATATCTCTATCCATGGATAGGGTAACAGACTCTTGGACCTCAACCCGCTAAACTCAAGGAGATCCTCAACCCGGCAAGACTGTTACCTGTAATAGACCCAGTCTCTTGGACCTCAACCCGGATAAACCAAGGAGATCCTCAACCCGGCAAGACTGTTACTATAATTCACATTTTACATTTATCAACTGGAATCGGCTTACGACCCGGTCTTTTCACCTATCCAGTACTTTATAGGCATGTCGCCAAACCCAGAACTCTGAAAGTTGAATAACACATTAGGCACACAATTCTTTAATTATTTCATTATCAATTTCATTCTCATTTACTCATTATCACTTAGGCAACCATGCCTCAATCATCTCATTGACATCATTATCATTTTAGCCAACAACCATGGCTCCATACCTCAACAAGAGAGTATATATATATAATCAATTGCCTTGAACATCATCTAGGCAAACATGCCTCAATTATGTCATTTACATCATTATAGCCAACAATCATGGCTTCTCATCTCATTAATAAAGTATACATAATTAAATGCATTGAATATCATCATATCTTTCACATTTCATATTTCATATTTTGTATAAACAAATATGCTTCAATTATCTCATTATGTCAATTCATCATTTAAGTACTCACAATCAAATGCATTGAACATACTTTAAGAAGGATCATCATATCTTTCACATCATCCAATCATAACCTTAATCAAATTATATTAACAATATAATAAATTACTTAACACATTTACAAACAAATGTGTTAAGTCTCAAATCATGTAAATAAGTGCAATCATATAAATTTGTACTTACCTCATGAGCCATCACACAACACCAAACTCATCTTCCAATAATCTCAATACTTGGATTAGGGCAAAACCTTTCTTCACAACCTAATCCACAAGAAATAACACACACTTACTCAAAGATACACATGAATCCAATACAATTATTCATTTATCAATCTCATACTAGACCCTTAGATCACAAATTACAAACCAACATCTCTCTCTAGGACCCCACGGTCGTGGCCTACCAACCCCCATGGGCGTGGCATAGCAACCAATTCTGCCTAATTGCTCTAACAACCCCCACGGTCGTGGCCTTCCCACTCCCACGGCCGTGGCGTAGAAAGTGAATCTGTCTCCTTTGTTCGACACCTCCACGGCCATGGCTTCCAATGGCCACGGTCGTGGCAGCCAAGACCACGGGTGTGGCATAAAAAATGCCTCTGTTTCCGGACCAAACTCATGTATTCTATGTTTTTAACTTCATTAAACACAAACATACCTCAATCATACATCAATTATTCAATTCTCCAACTCATACATATTAAACCCTTACTAACCAATTTCAATAATCCATCATCATCCTCATAAATAACTATATACTCATTATCAAAATTCCAATTCAACATACCTATAACCTTTAATCTTTTACTATCATTATCTTCACACACTAACCAAATCACATATACATAAAATCAATAGAAATCAACTCAATGAGATAAACACTTACTTGAATATTTTGCCAAATCTTCAATCTCCATCTTCAATTCTCTCAAAACCCTTATAAATTTGTTGTGTATGCAAATAAAATCTCATCTCTCTTTCTCCTTCTCTCTCTCTCTCTCTCTCTCTCTCTCTCTCTCTCGTGCAAGAAGAAGAAGAAGAAGAAAAATATCTTTTCTCCTCTTCTTTTCATATTTATCATATATAATAATAATAATAATAAATTATTTCTAAAAACCTCCACCACACACTTTCCTTCTCTTTTGACTTTCTTTTCTTCTTTTTCTTTTATTATTATTATTAATTAATTAATTATATAAACTTACTTTTCCTACACCACTTTATACATTAGGTATATGTAATGTATATGTTGGTATATGTATATGCCTTATATATTGTATTTATATTTCTCATATTTTCCAAATACCATATATACATATCATCCTTCATATACATCTATTTCTTATAATATTTTCCTTATATATTTTACCAACATATCTTCTCACAACTACTATTCCAATGTATACCAAAATCGGGGTATTAAATTAATTCGTTGCTCTTCTTTTAATTTTCATTAAACATACACATTAAATCCAAATACAACAATAATTATTCCAAACCTTTAGGGTGTACTTTGGGATATTACAATTCTCTCCCCCTTAAATAATTTCGTCCTCGAAATTATCTAATACAATAGGAATCCATTTTTAATACAATACCACCTTAACTTCTATATGAAGTTAACTATATTCTTAGGTTATTATGTCATCAAATCATATAATTTTTACTCTCCCCCTTAGAGTCAATCATCTTCTCTAAATTTCATAATTCATCATTATATATATTTATATAACTTATTACTTTCTTAACAAAGCAATCAAGATAATTCATTACATTCCCAATGAATTTATCTTTATACAAGAATTAGATTATCTTATAATATACTCATACTTCGTCCAATTAATACAGTCAAGATATTTTATCACTTCATCTCTTTATAATTACTCTCTTAACTTTAACTTTAAAAATCATTGATTGATATCTTAATATTGTTTATCCCGTCATTACAATTACTTTCAAATTAGACATTCATCACACCTTAATTGATAATAACATCCTTATTGTTCATACACTTAATTCCTTCTTTAGCATGCTTTTCACTTAACATACATATTAGTACAATGCCTTTCAACTTACTTTACAGATAATCAATCTTTCCCCTTTTTATCATCATTTACAATTGATATAACTCAATTTATTTATGTTCATTCATTAGTCAGAATATTACATCATATACATTATCACTTAAATTTTATACTCTTAGTATAACTATACATATTAAATCTCAATAATAATTTGCAACCTTAGCGAAATCTAGATCAATTGATCTATCTGTCACAATATACCCACGTTTCAATCTTATTCAATTCAAACCCACGATTAATTTATTTAAACTTATCCTTAAATTTCACAATATATATATGATCTAATTCCATTAAATTAAACTTATATTTAAATTCTAATCTCTTCAGATTCACATTCAATCAAACTATCATGATAACAACTCACTTCGAATTATCTTTCAATATACACAGTTTATTTTCTATTATCTTACTATAATTTCCACCAATTCTCATGATAATCTCATACCATTTTTACTATCTATAGTTCATTCACTTAAACCTTAAACCCATCCACTTATTCACTTTATACCATAAACATATTCAGTATAACTTTCAGTCACATTTTATAATTTCTTCCTTTTAATATCTCCTCCCATTTCATACCATTACTATATTTACAATAATTACCTTTTTATCACATTATCCATAACTCAAAACATTTTCATAATTCTCTTTTCTTTCCTTACTTTTCATAATCATAAACAAATTTCTAACATAAAATGATAAAGTACAACTTTACCAATCATAACTCTTGACCATGTTTCTAGAAACATAATTATCAATCTCACCGAAACTGTATTACAATCATATTATCTCAGTCCCAAATCCGTGGATAACAAAATTAATCAACCAAATATACTAAACAAATCAAATAACCATAAGAGATTAATGATTATGCTTGTTGCTTATAAATCAATTCTGTTCCTCTATTATTCCTGTTCTAACCTTTCCATTTACAATGCTAAATTAGATCACAGGAATTACATATTCATTCTCTAAACTTTTGCTACACCAAGAGTTAACACACTCCAACTCCATTTCAACTCAGTTTGCACTTATTTATATGATCATCATTAGCTTAAGTCATGTTTCAATAATATTACTATTAACATCTCTTACATATATATATATTCAATCATATGCACATCTAATACAATTTCCATTTGCTACTCCATTTCTAATCTATCTCTTTTAAAATATTTTTATACATTATACTTCCCCTTTTTCCTTACAATCTCTTATTATATACAAATACATAGAACTTTTCCATATGTAAATATTTTGAAACTCAAAATATTATATGATCATCAGGTTCACTAATTACCATAACAATTTCACCATTCAATATTACTCAAGTCCATCCTCATACTTAATTTCGTTACATAGTCTATCTAGTTTTGCACAAGTTAAGACCTAATTTCTCTTAGGTCCACTAATATATGCAATATCATTCTTAATATCTTTAAACCAGTAGTTATACCACATACACGTTCATAAGTCACATCCATAATATGACTCACATTTCCATATTTCATACATATTAGAATTACCTTCATATCGAAGAACTCATCTCACATACCCTTTACATGTATACACTTAATTATGCACTTTTATTTAATTCCTCTTTCGCATACAATCTGTACAAATTTAATGTTTATCATTTTCCTTTGAACATTATCATTCTCATTCTTTTAATATGATATAAAGTATTTATCAACACAACAAATATATATATATATATACTCTACTCATAATAGTATTTCACAAAAATCTTAATCACATGTCTAATGTGACATCTCTCTCACACTTGTCTTTAAAAGTACTTAATACACCTCAATATCCATTTTTACCCTTTTTAGTCAAATGATTTAAAGTAACTCATTTTCACTCGCTCAATTACTTTCTTTTAACTTCAAAACAAATTCTTATACTATCAATCACATTACTCAATTCATAGTATTCTCATATGCAATAATATTCCTTCATTTAGCTCATATGCTTAATATACATTAAACTATCCATATCTAAATAATCTTTATCAATATTCCATTAACATTCTAAATTCGTAAATCACTATCTCACCTAAACTTCAATTTACAAATCTCACCTTTTTTTAATATTAACTTTAAAAAACATCTTATATATATATACCACCAAGCAACATCAGAACATATAATTTTCACAATTATTAAGCTCATTTCAAAAATTCAAATGTCACACATTATCACCATTAATATGAGCTTTAACAATACTCAAATATATTACATTTCTAACATTCAAATCACAATGTTTACATTAAATTAACAATACAAACAACACCAATATATCTTCTTACTTGACCAACATCCTCTCTTTTCTTTTAGATAAAACCTTAACTTTATATACCCAAACCTTACATAATCACACTTTGTCTATACCAACCAACTCACTCACTATTCCACCATACTCTTTTCATTTTAATACCATATCTTTCCATATTAACAATCCAACAATATTTCCTCTTTCTAGTAAACCCAACATAAACTCTATTATAAAGATATTCAAAGTATAGAGGAAAGAGTACACACTTTAAATCTTAATTTTGTTTTCAAATCATTTTCAACTTTATTCTCTTATTCATTTCTTTATATTACAATCACCTTTCAATAATCAATATTTCTAAATTTTCTTTCCTTAAGTAAACTCTCATTCTTGAGTTTACCAATTAAACTTGTACCAATTTTTCATATCATTTCTTTCTCCAATTTTACTTTTATATAAAATCTTATTCACACAATATCATCCATCTCATACAATTCAGATACATCACAAATCACATAATGCCACGTTCGAGACCAACCTAGGTGTTAATGCATATGCATGTATCACAAATTTCATTTCAAAACTTTTCTTTTTAATTCTATTTAGACTTTTCAAAACTTTTTCTTTTTAATTCTACTTAGGCTGAGAATCTCGAACTTAGGCTCTAATACCAAAATAATTGTAACACCCCCATACTCCATATAAGTACTATACATATACCTGGCATACATACAGTACGTATATAAAGTATAAGAATGTCATTGATCGTTATAGTTGAAAACTTCAATCGGAGTTCAATGAATAGTACATTTACAAAATCATTCCACTTTCAAAGATCTTACATATATATATATAATCTTAATCTTATCTTTAATAAAAATACACTTATACAGATAAATACGTTATTGTCAAAATACAACATATTTAAATTATACATGTATGCACCACCTTCTAATAGGTCTCGAGATACTCTTACCTTTCTCGTGGCACACCGATTGACTCCCAGATCAACCACCTACTCACCTGCGCGATTTACACAACCGCGCTAAGCCCAAAAGCTTAGTAGTACAAATAAATATTATAAACATACATTACAAACAATCATACTCATATGTTAACTTCACATATCATTAATACAAACCATAATTCCATGACTTATTAAAACATTCATAAAATAATACTCACAATGTTCACAACCACATCCATATTATACATCATATTGTATTTTCATAATTCACTTTCACATTTCATCATTCAACATAGTTTTTCAATCCATATTCACTTTCAATAATTTAACTTATACATTGTAATCATCTCATTTCATAATTTTCATCATATATCTAATAACATTATATCTTATTCCATAAATCACATTTAAACAAAGACAATCATTAATCTCATTATTCATTCATTTCACATTTCATGAATCATATTCAAAACAAAGACAAGCATGGGCCCAAAAAGGATCTAATATGTTATTCAAAGTTCAGAGTTACTGCTTTGGTCCTTAATCACAATCATTAAGCCCGTAGGCAATATATATATATATCTCTATCCATGGATAGGGTAACAGACCCAGTCTCTTGGACCTCAACCCGTTAAACTCGAGGAGATCCTCAACCCGGCAAGACTGTTACCTATAACAGACCCAGTCTCTTGGACCTCAACCCGGATAAACCAAGGAGATCATCAACCCGGCAAGACTGTTACTATAATTCACATTTTACATTGATCAACTGGAATCGGCTTACAACTCGGTCTTTTCACCTATCCAGTACTTTATAGGCATGCCGCCAACCCAGAACTCTGAAAGTTGAATAACACATTAGGCACACAATTCTTTAATTATTTCATTATCAATTTCATTCTCATTTACTCATTATCACTTAGGCAACCATGCCTCAATCATCTCATTGACATCATTATCATTTTAGCCAACAACCATGGCTCCATACCTCAACAAGAGAGTATATATATATAATCAATTGCATTGAACATCATCTAGGCAAACATGCCTCAATTTTGTCATTTACATCATTATAGCCAACAATCATGGCTTCTCATCTCATTAATAAAGTATACATAATTAAATGCATTGAATATCATCATATCTTTCACATTTCGTATTTCATATTTCGTATAAACAAACATGCTTCAATTATCTCATTATGTCAATTCATCATTTAAGTACTCACAATCAAATGCATTGAACATACTTTAAGAAGGATCATCATATCTTTCACATCATCTAATCATAACCTTAATCAAATTATATTAACAATATAATAAATTACTTAACACATTTACAAACAAATGTGTTAAGTCTCAAATCATGTAAATAAGTGCAATCATATAAATTTGTACTTACCTCATGAGCCATCACACAACACCAAACTCATCTTCCAATAATCTCAATACTTGGATTAGGGCAAAACCTTTCTTCACAACCTAATCCACAAGAAATAACACACACTTACTCAAAGATACACATGAATCCAATACAATTATTCATTTATCAATCTCATACTAGACCCTTAGATCACAAATTACAAACCAACATCTCTCTCTAGGACCCCACGGTCGTGGCCTACCAACCCCCACGGGTGTGGCATAGCAACCAATTCTGCCTAATTACTCTAACAACCCCCACAGTCGTGGCCTTCCCACTCCCACGGCCGTGGCATAGAAAGTGAATCTGTCTCCTTTGTTCGACACCTCCACGGCCATGGCTTCCAATGGCCACGGTTGTGGCAGCCAAGACCACGGGCGTGGCATCAAAAATGCCTCTGTTTCCGGACCAAACTCATGTATTCTATGTTTTTAACTTCATTAAACACAAACATACCTCAATCATACATCAATTATTCTATTCTCCAACTCATACATATTAAACCCTTACTAACCAATTTCAATAATCCATCATCATCCTCATAAATAACTATATACTCATTATCAAAATTCCAATTCAACATACCTATAACCTTTAATCTTTTACTATCATTATCTTCACACACTAACCAAATCACATTTACATAAAATCAATAGAAATCAACTCAAAGAGATAAACACTTACTTGAATATTTTGCCAAATCTTCAATCTCCATCTTCAATTCTCTCAAAACCCTTATAAATTTGTTGTGTATGCAAATAAAATCTCATCCCTCTTTCTCCTTCTCTCTCTCTCTCTCTCGTGCAAGAAGAAGAAGAAGAAGAAAAATATCTTTTCTCCTCTTCTTTTCATGTTTATCATATATATAATAATAATAATAATTAATTATTTCTAAAAACCTCCACCACACACTTTCCTTCTCTTTTGACTTTCTTTTCTTATTTTTCTTTTATTATTATTACTAATTAATTAATTATATAAACTTACTTTTCCTACACCACTTTATACATTAGGTATATGTAATGTATATGTTGGTATATGTATATGCCTTATATATTGTATTTATATTTCTCATATTTTCCAAATACCATATATACATATCATCCTTCATATACATCTATTTCTTATAATATTTTCCTTATATATTTTACCAACATATCTTCTCACAACTACTATTCCAATGTATACCAAAATCGGGGTATTAAATTAATTCGTTGCTCTTCTTTTAATTTTCATTAAACATACATATTAAATCCAAATACAACAATAATTATTCCAAACTTTTAGGGTGCACTTTGGGATATTACATTTGATGAATGATTTATTTATTATGAATGGTTATTTACTTTTATCGATTTATTTAGATTTCCAAATGTTGTAAGAGGTATGTTTCTACTTGGTTGGTACCTTATTAGTTAAATATCATGTAATTTAAATTTCTTTTCTATTTTAGAACCAATGTAAAGGGCATGCTTCTACCTTTCGGTGGGTGTCCTATTTAGGCATAGGATGTAAGGACATGTTTCTATTCTCAGATGGGTGTCCATTTTTTTGCTTTATTTGGACATTGTTTTGATTCTTAATATATCGATGCTTTATTTCAATTATTGTGTGTAATATGGATAATGTTGTTATATTTAAGAATTTTATAATATTAAGAACTTTAAAGGAGGCCGGTTCCAATGAACCGGGCGTTGTGGGGGTGCTGGGCCATTTCTCACCTTCCCCACACGAACCTAACTTTTTGAACCCATCAGGGGGTTGGGGATTCCTTAGGAATCGAGTCATTCACCCCTTTCTTTTTTCCCTGCCCGTCCGAGTGGCGACTCCATTTTCTTCGAACTTAGGTCCATGTTCTCTAAGGCCCCAAGCCTAAATAGTGCCGAAGTTGCAAGAACCATTCCACCGGGAGTGGTGGCAAAAATTCCTGCTCACAAGGTGGATAACTCAATTCCTAAGGAATCCCCAACCCCCTATTAGGTTCAAAAAGTTGGGTACATATGGGGAAGTTGAGAATGACCTAACACCCCTATAATGTCGGATTCATTGGAACCGGTCACCTTTTCAGGTCTAAATATTATTAAATTCTTAACTTATTGAAATATCATCCATACTACATTCAATTTAAAATAAATAAAAATTCATTGTATTAAAGTAAAGAAGGTCCAAACAAACAAATAAAAATGAGCACCCATACAAGATAGAAACATGCCCTTACAACAATTGTCCAATGTCCATGACTAAATAAATAAGGACACCCACCATTTGGTGGAAACATGTCCCTTGCATTAATCCTAAAAATTTAAAATAAATTACATTAAACTTAACAAATGAGGTACCCATGAAGTGCACACATACCTCTTACATCTTTTGAAGTTTAAATGATTAAACAAATATAATTAAGTCATTCAATCATTCATCATAAGAAAAAATAAAACAAATCATTCATAATAAATAAAACATAAATAGATCATAAACATATATCAATGAATCAAATAAACAAAACTAGGTTTTAAACTTAAATAAAGCGTAAGGTATACAAAATTAGGGTTTATTTGTATGAATTAGGGTTTCTAGGGTTTTAAACATGCAAATTTAGAGTTTTGGGATTAAATTAGTGTTTTAAGTCTTTGACTATACAAACTAGGGTTTTATGATTAAAACATATAAATTTAATGTTAGAATATATAATTTAAAACTAAACATAATAAATAAAGGTTTTGAATTAAACTAAATCATATTATTAGGGTTTTGTACAAATTGTCACCAAGCTTGGGGTTTTAATGAACTAACAATTTTAATACTATAATGATTTTGTTACTGGATGTCCTAATAAGCTACTGCACAAAGATAATGGATAACTTAAAGGGTTGGCATAATCATTGTAAACTTAAAAGCAAACTTATTGCTTGAAGCCACTGGATGAAGTAAATTATTAATCCACATTTAAAACAATAATAAAAAAGTAGCTTCTATTAAATTTAAATGAGTTAAACATATAAAATGTACTTTCAATTATTGGCTCTACCAAGTTGAAAGAGATGACCTAGCTTACTGCCTGAATTCCCTTAGGTTTTGGCTGGAGGTTAAGTGCAATCGAGACAGATTTGAGTCCTGCCTCCTTGTTGTTGTATGTGTTTTAATTGTTGCTACTTTATCTAGCTAATCTTTGTTTTTTTACTAATCCTTGTTAATGTTTCTATCTTAACTCCTTCTTTTTCCTTCTCGCTGCTTAACCTTCTATATTTATAGGCAAAGAAATTTTAAAGCCAAATCCTAATACACTAATTCGACAGTCAAACAAAGACCATTTTTAATTAGGAACTCTAAAATGAATTAGCAAACTGAATTATAGTTAGATTAAAGGACCATGGCAAATTGGCTAAGCCAATTCATCATGGTTTTACATTTAGGGTCTTATCCGGCTTAAATTTGTAATTTAAAATTGAATCAAACCCATTTTGATCTTTAAATATAAATCAGACTAGGTTTAGGACATTAAAAATTGAACCAACTTTTTTTTGGCCTTTCAAAATTGGGTTGACCTATTTCAAAGCTGTAAACTAAGTTTAAGCTTTTAAAATGTAATCAAATTTAGCTTGGCCTTCTTTAATTTTGATCAGACTAGCTTAGCACAAAAATTAAGGGTCTACAATTTGCATCATGCTTGAACAATCTTGAATTCATTTAAACAGTGAAAAGCAATATGACTTTGAGCTAATTTTGGGCAACGATTATTTCTGGACTAGGGAATTAGATTTTGGATTCTAGACTAGAGATTGGTTTGGGTTCTGGACCCAAGATTGGATTTGGGTTCTTGAACTGATACTGGATTGGGTTCCAGACACGAGACTAAATTGGATTCTGAACCCAATACTGCATTTGGGTTCTAGATTCGAGATTGGATTGGATTCTAGACCTAAGATTGGATTTAGGTTATGAACCCAACATTGAATTTGGGTATGGACGTGAGATATCTGGAAAAAATAATTTCAACAGTTAGAAAAAATTTACTATTTTTTTAACTATCATTTATACTGGATACTCCTTATATACCCTTGCTCCTTGCATGGAAAAAAATATTTTTGTTTCTAAAAATATATTTTTACACATGCATAAAGAAATATCTATTTACTATTTAAAATTTGACTCTAGACTGGATATTAGTTGCATTATTTGTGCAACTATTGAGAATGGTTAGGTTTTTGTCCAAAGCATGAGTTACCTTTCAATAATGGCATCAAGGGTCATATGAACTATTTGTACAAAGTATTTTGTTTTATATGTTTTTTTTTTGCTTTTGTTTGATGCCTTTTTTTAATATCATTTGGCTATTTAAATATTCAGAAACTTATAGCATTGGCAATTCATTCATCCGACTTCATCTTCTCCAATTTAAACATCAAGTTTCTTTAAACAAATTGAGCTTGCAAATGGAGGATGTGCAGCATGCTTTAAGGACAAGGCCTCGTCAGATGCAGAACTGCTAGACCATATCTGAATGCATGAACACGAGACAGTTTCCCTCTTAGCCAGGATGGATCTCCACACACATGGTCGAAAGGTCAGAGGTAGGCATTATTTTTGCTACAATTTAATTACTTATTTTCACAAAACTAATTAATATATTTTATTGACCATTTATAATAAGTAAATATGCATAAATAAAATAAAATTACATGCCTTACTTAGCAAATATTTACAAGAGAAATAGGTAAATATGCATGAAAATAAATTAACAAAAATATTTAACAAATACATAAATTTATAGAATTTTATAGGTAAATATATGTATGGAAATAAATTTATAGAATTTATTTAGCAAATATATAAATTTATGGAATTTATTTATTTATTCATTATTATTATTATTTTGAAGATAGGAAAATAAATTTATAGAAATTCTTAGTGTATATATTTATATGAAAATAAATTCATCATTATTATGTATGAAAAATAAATTTGCAAAAGATTATTTTTAATTTATATATAAAAATTAATTAATTTTTTACTATTATTATTTGTTTGACTAATATATGAAAATTATAGAATTTAAGTAGCAAATATATGCATGAAAATAAATTAATGGGAGTTCTTTAGTAGTGTTAGCCAAATAATCCCAATTTTGATCTTTAGCACTCAAATTGAATGATGCATTTAATATGTCTTTGAGTTACTTGATACATAAATAAGTTGCTCAAAATCATGTCAAAATAGGGAAAAAATAGCGGTCACCCCATACTAAAGTGCGACCGCCCTTGACGCTTTGAAGAACAAATAGAGTTGCAGTATGGTTTGCATTAGGAATAAGTTGCTCAAAATAATTCCAGAATAAGGAAAAAATAGTGGTCACCCCATACTATAGTGCGACCGCCCTTGAAGCTTTGAAGAACAAATGGAGTTGCAATAGGGTTCACAGTAAGAAACTCGACCTGAGGGACAATCGCGACATCACAATTAGTGACTGCCTAGATATTGGGATGATCGTACCTTAAGTGAGAAAAACTCCAACATTTAGAGTAGAGAATGTAGTGACAGGCGTGGTCTGAGGAGCAGTATCCTCAAACCATTTCAAGACCATCCCTTTTTAAAGGCTACAGTCAATAAATTTTGAGAGAAAATCATATGGATTAGCAGTAGTGTTCATAGTCTTAGGTGTGCCTAGAAGTTCGACGTGAGACATCCAATCTGACTGCTATTTCAGTACTAGCACGACCGCACTTTCATATTTTTGCAAAAAATTACTTTGTCAAATGAAGAAGTGACACGTGGAATGATTATTACAAGAGCAGGTTTAAATTCAACAAGGGCGACTGTCCCCTGACTTTGGGTGATTGTCCCAACAGCCATAGGATGGGCAAGATCCCACAGCCAGAGCACTCACATTTGATCATTGCAAGAATTTTCAAATGGAATGATTGTCCCTATACAATGGATGACTGCCTAATGTGCTTGGGGGACCATCCACTATGCCAGGATGACTGCTTCTTGTGGAAACTTTTTTGTTAACATAAAGACTATCCAAATAAAATATGTCGCATGAGTCATAACGGCTAGTAAGACTGAATTGGCTATGCATACCTTAAGAAATCCATTTTTTAAAGAGTTCTTAAGATTGAAATAGCTAAGAAAAACTGCTTTTATTTTCTTTGTATCAAATCTACACTTATATTGATTGAGGATTAGGTGTGAGCATTGAACTCCAATTGCAAGTTTGAGTGTGAGCTTGGAAACACTTAGGTTGTGAGAGTGATCCTGGGAAAAACTCTTGTTAGGGTTATGAGGATTGATCTCAAACCATTGCAAAGTTTGGTATGAGCTTGTGAAAACACTAAGTTATAGTTAAGCATGTAAAAACTCAAGATTAGTAGAACCTAAATAAGTTGTTAAGGAAGTCGATGCAAGATTGAGGTAAATCTGAACCATTATAACTCTTCATGTTATTTTTTATATATTCTACATATTTTTCATCTATAGCTTTTGAATTTTTAATTTTCCATCACTCTTCAAATCAGCCAATTCACCCTCTCTCTTGGTTGCTACTTGGGATAACAATTAGTATCATAGCTTGTAAATTTCTTAAAGTTAATTGTGAAATTTGATCCAAAATGGAAACCATTCCAACAACAAACACATCTACACATGGAAACATAAACTCATTTCTTAGACCCTATTTTGATGGAAAGTTTATTCCTATTAGAAACACAATATGTACTTGTTCCTAGATAGTGAAGGAATTGAGCTATGAGATTTTGTTAATAATGAGTGGAAACCTTCTACCCATAAAGTTGAAGGCATCCAAGTTCCGCTTCCTAAATCATAATGGACAAGTGTTAATGTGAAAGATCGGTTAAAGAATTATAGAGAGGCCTCCATCTTGACAAATTCAATATCAATAGAAGAAGGTAGGAGAGTCCAACATCTCACTTGTTCACATAGCATTTGGAAAACTCTTAAGAACTGTCATAAGGGCACTACCCAAGTGAAGTTCACCAAGAGGTAAATGCATATACATGAGTATGAGTTGTTCAAGATGAAGTCCAATGAAAATGTAACAGACATGATGAACAATTTTCTTGCCATTGTCAACGAATTAAAGAAATATGGCAAGGTATATGATCAAAGGTTATGTCAATAGCAAAATTTTGAGAGCTCTTAGAGCAAGGAAGAGCATTGAGTCAAAAGTTTCTTCCATTGAAGAGGCTCAATGTATTAGCACCATGAGAACAAATGAACTTGTGGGAAAGCTGCTCACTTTTGAACTACACAATGAAAAGGAAGAAGAACAAGATGAGAAAGAGAAAAGGAAAATAATAGTTCTCAAGGCAATTGAAGAAGTTGAGAGCACAAGTAATGAAGATAGTGACAATGAAGAAGAAATGACAATGATTTCAAAAAGAATGAGTGATTGCAATAGAAAGAGAAGATTGCAAGCTAACAAAAGTACATTTTCTAAATCCTCCTTCAAAGATAAAGATAAAAAGATTAAAGTAAAATCTTATGAATGTGGCAAATCTGATCACATCAAATTGGATTGCTTCAAGTTAAAAAATAAAAAGAAGTGGGATAAAGAAAAGAATAAATCACTCAAAGCTATATGGGATGATTCTTCCTCAAGTGAAGCAGAAGAAGAAGAAGAAGAAGAAGAAGAAGAGGAAGAAGAAGAAGAAGAAGAAGAAGAGGAGGAGGAAGAAATTTCTAATCTATGTCTTATGGATATTGAGGATGAAAATGACTCCAATGAGGTAAGTACTCAATCCTTAAACTTAATTGTATATGATAATGATGTTGATGATGCTTTAGATGATAGTGATTTGATTGAACATATGAACCTTAGAGTGGAAAAGTATTTTTATAATATGAAATTTTATAAGGATAAATGTCTAAGCTAGAGAAGGATTTTGCATGCTTGAAAAACACTATATTAGAATTAAAGACCTCACATGAACAATTGTTGAAGTCAATTGATGAAATGAATAAAATTCACATAACTTATATAATGTGATCAAGGAAAATTAAATTTTAAAGGATGGACTAAAAGAGCTAAAAGAGTCAATTTCAAATTTTCATAAGGGAAAAGAGGCATTAGGCACATTGATAGATAATCAAAGGTCACCCTCTTTGAAACATGGTTTATAATTCAATGGCATATCTATCACTACATCTAATGCACCAATATTTGTAAAAACATCTACAACTCAAGCCTCTAGAGTTGAAGTTGTAAAGAACACTACACAAAACAAAACTAAAAATCCTAAAAGGATTACATTGGGTTCACAAGGCTCTAGAACTAATGTTCCAAGAGCAAATCATGCATTCATGTATACTAGACATGTACATAAACACAAAAATGCACAAAACAAACTCATTCAACACATACTTGCAATTGTGTGCATAGTTCATTAAAATTCAGTAGGAGAGTGCATAAGTATAGAACCTTGTACCAATGCACGTATTGTATGAAAATTGGACATAAAAGCATATTTTACTATATTAGGAAGGTTCATCTCAAGTTAGAGGATCCTTTTGCTACTAACCCCTAGGACCCAACTTCATTTGGGTACCTAAAAGAAGATGAACATTATTGTTTTATAGGTATACCTAAAATCTACTATCAATGAAAGAATTTGGCTTATGGATAGTGTATGCTTAAGGTCTATGACTGGGAATGCAAAGCTTTTTGCAACACTCACATACAAGCATAGAGGTCATGTTACTTTTGGAAATAATGCAAAAGGTAAAATCATTGGCATTGGTTCCATTGGCATGCCTGGTAAGAATTTGATTGAAAATTTATAGCTTGTTGATGGATTAAAGTATAATTTGCTTAGTGTAACTCAATTATGTGATAAAAGGATATGATGTAAGTCTTTTCTCCAAAGGATTCAAAGTTACCAATTCAAATGGTGAATTTGCATTCAAAGGAGCTAGAATTGGCAACACATATAAAATTGACATACCTTCCAATAATGCATTTGAATGTTTTATTTCTATTAGTAAGGAAGAACTAGTTGATGGTCTCTCTAAAGTAAATTTGATAAGAATAGGAGTTGTGAACCTTGTTAATTTGGTAAGCAACACAAATGTTCATTCAAATCTAAAAATATTGTAAGCACTTCTAGACCTTTGTAACTTATTCACTTGGATTTGTTTGGACAAAATAGAGTTGCTAGCTTAGGTGGCAAGCTATATGCATTTGTACTTGTTGATGATTACTCAAGATTTACATGGGTTAATTTCTTAGCTCAAAAGAATGAAACTTTGAATCAATTTAAAATATTTGCAAAAGGCTATATAATGTAATATCCCTAAATTTTTAAAATTTAATAAAATAAATTAAAATTAAATTGGATAAATTAAATAAATGATTTAAATGGAAAATGGAAGGATTTTAAGTGAGGAAGTGGGAAGTATATGTGATATATATGCAAAATATACATAATATATAGGCTTAATACATATATTGCCCCTTCAATTTGGTAACATTGGTCATTTTGGCCCCTCTATTATTCGATTATCCATTTTGCTACTTAAATTGTCATTTTCATAATAATTTAACCCTTAATCAATGATGTGGCAAAATGTTTGCATTTTACCCTCCAATGGTGTGTGAATATAATTAAAATGACTTATATATATTGTGAAAAGTCAAACCATTCTATTACTTAAATTTACTTTAAATAAAAAAATGAAAAAAGGTTAATGCTTCACCCCCTACGAATCTCTCTTCTTCTTCTTTCTCTTTATCCAAACCCAAATCCAAATCCACATGAAGCCATTTCTCCTTCTCTCCTTCTCCTAATGATGACAAATTTCTATCATTTTCTTATATTCAAGGAGAATTTTCACTTATTTCTATAATTGAAGTAAAATCCTTAATTATTAGATATTATCTTCTTATGCTATACCAAAATCTGAAGCTTCTCTAATTATAACCATACACTACATTGTTGCTAATTAATCACTAAAGGCAACAACAATAATTTTCTATAAATAAGAACAAAACAAATTATCTTTGAAAACACACAAAAGCATAAAAAAAGAAAAATAAAGTACCCAATAACTAAACAGATAAAAATAGAGAAAGCAAGAAACTAAAACAAAGAGAAATGAGAAAACCTTTTTAAATTTAATAAATTTATATAAAAAAAAGCCATTGTAATGAATGGAAATTTCAAGAAATAAAGAAAGAAGATCAAGGAAAATTTGAAACTAGCCTAATATTAACACATTATATAATAACAAGATTGATTTTATGTATAAAAATTATGCTAAGAGAATCCTTGAAACCAAATTCCCTTTAACCTTGGTGAAAAAATTAAAATAAAATTACTTACCCAATAAAACCCATTTTAATCACTAAATGAAAACATGATTACTCTAGTTTTTATACGTATATACTTATGAATAAGCAACAAAAAATTCAATGACTCAGAGCTAAAAATCAACTCTTAGATAGAACCAATGCTGATCCTTTAATATTTTCAACATCAACATTTTGGCAAAACACTGCTTGAATTTGAAAGAAGAGCTCTTGGAAAATAAAAAATCCGGCGAAGAATTTTAGACATCGCAAAAATATGATGGTCTAATTGATTTAGGGACTCAAAGATCAAAACTTGTTGCAGAAATTTATATGCCTATTTAAAGCATTTTGAGTAGAAATAAGCTTATAGGATCTCAAAACCTCATCTTTGTCTGCCTCCATACACAGACACAGCCACCGCCATTGGTAGCGATCCCAAACTCTAGAAATATAAGCAAGAGTGCACTCCTCTGTAAATCCACATGAATAGCATTTCACTGATTCTACTTTGATTTGAGGATCCAGTTTAGTAACTGTGTTCGATTTAGTTTCTGGAGCTAAAATGGACACTTTGTGAAATAGTATATTGAAGATTGAATTCCTCTAGAAATTTTTGTGTTTGTGTCTTAGTTTAGAGAGTTTCAAATTTCACTTATGGGTTCTAATCTATTTTTGCATCGAAGTTATAGCTTCTTCAATGATAATGGAGGGATCAAAATTCATAAAAATTACAGCTTCTTCAACAATAATGAGGGATGGAAATTCACTTTTGGGTTCAAATCTATTATGGAAAAAGATTTTAATGAAAAAAATTGATTAATAAGTGGATTATCATTTTCATGCATAGCCTCTAGGTATCTAATTTTTGCTAAGTGTATATCATGTCAAATGCGTGTACTTCGTGCATCTTTCCCTTATTTGGTATTGTTAAAATAAGGGTTAAATTACTATAAAATTTACAAGTTTAAGTAGAAAAATGACTAATTGAATAGTAGAGGGGGCAAAATGACTAAAGTTGTCAAGTTGAAGGGACAATAGATGTATTAAGCCTAATATATACAAGTCAACCAAAAGTTAACTTTTTTAAAAGAAAAGTCAAAGGTCAAAAGACATTTTTATAAATATCTTTTTGGAAATTAAAATTTATTCAAATAATTCAAAAATAATTTATTTTTGTATGGAAGAGGAAAATTATTTTTTTAAATAAATAAATAATTAATTAAAATTAATAAAATAATATATATATGGCTATTTTTAAAGTGGAAAGAAAGAGAATTAAAAATCAAATTTCATCTTCTTCTTCTTTCTTTGAAGGCCGAACCACCATTGATGTCCAAGCTCAAGATTTTTATTCTTCCAAGCTTCCAAAATTAAAAGATTTTCAAGGTTTCAAGTGAAGTTTTGGGATTTTTCTCTTCAATTAGTATGTTTCCTAATGTCTTTCCTTGGATTTTCATGAAATTGAGAATATGTTTGATTTGGGAATTTGAAGTAGAATGATTTAATTGATGGAATTGGTGTGTATGAAGTTATTTTGCATAGTTAATAATGATTTTAAGGTTTGATTGAAGAAATAGTTAAGGTTGAGTGAAGTTTATTGACGAGAGAGAATTTAGGGTTATGAAACTTTTGGGTTTTTGAATCATGAGTTTTAATTGTGCAATTTGATTCCAAATGTTTTGTTTTGATTCATGAACAAGGATTTCAAAGTCAAATGATGGATTTGGTTAAGTTTGGTTGGAGATTGAATGAGGTAGTGTTGATTTAGGGTTTTGGAAAGTGAATTTTCAAAGAATGGTGAATTGTTTAATTTTAATATTTAAAGCATGTTGTTTAACGATATTAGTGATGGAAGTAAGATTGGATTAATAATTGAAATGAGTTAGAATGGAAAAAATTCAATGGTGAAGGTTATGCCATTTTAGGATTTGTACTAAAGCATGTATTTAATTAATAAAATTGGTTTAAACATGTTAAAATATGTTTGTAATGATATAAAAAAACTTAAAATACTAATTTAAATGGGTTAACATGAAATTGCTATGTTAAAGTAAGGTTGGGCTTAATTTTGGGGTTTTGATTAGAGTGATGTTTAATTAAGGTTTAAGGTTAGAAATGCCTTAAAATGTGATACTAAATAATTGTTTTTTATCATATTTTGTATAGGCATTAAGGAGAGGTGTTTTTCCCAACGCTAGTGTTGAAGGGTAACTTGGAAGAGAAGATTCGAGGGAGTTACATAGCTTGCTTTTGAGTGCTTTCTAAAGTAAGTACAAACTTTTAAAAAATTAAATATGCTAGCATTAAATGAGGCTTAACACATTTTGGTTGGAAAATTGTTAAGCTACTTGATACATTAAACATTCATGAACCTTGTGCTATGATATGTGATTTGTTATGTATGAATTAAATGCATTGTGAAAATCCATTCTTAAAGGCTAAATTGAACAAAATAGGATTTATATGAATTATGTGAAAATAACCCAAAATATTTGGGTAATGTGTTTTTAATGTGAAATGTAATGCATTGTGATGAATTGATGAAACATGATGAGATATGATGAATTGACATTGATATAAATGAAAAAAAAGGTGAAAATGAAGCAATATGAGAAAAATGAGAAAAATGAGGTAATGTGTCTAATTGATAATGAGAAATGAGGCAGTGAGCCTAGTTGATTATCAAAAAATGAGAAAAGTTGAATATGAAAAATATGAATTATTTGTGTGCTTAGTATGTTATTTAATTTTTAGAGTTTTGTGTTTGGCGGCATGCCTATGAGGGTAACCTCATTATTTGCCATCGGGGCTAGACGCTTGGCTTCACTGTAATATGATTTGCCTTCGAGGCTAGCTTTTGAGTATTACTTTGATTTGCCTTCAGGGCTAGACACTTGGTGTCAATTTAGACCAAAATAGTAAATCTGGGATTTGAATGGCATATTAGATCTTTTGGGCTCATGCTTGTGTTTGTTCTTATATGAATTATAAAATGATTAAAGGATATATTTTAAGGTGAAATTGAGTATTATATTGTGAAACATCATGTAAAAGCATTTTGCATTGGTATTTCTTTACATTTTTATTGATATCAAAGTTTGTACCACTAGGCATTTAGCTTAGCAGGATTTTAATTCATCGCACAGGTGACAGGGATGATCCAGTTGAGCCGGAGAGTTCTTCTAGACTGGGTCGGGTCTAGCTTTGAGTTGATTATAGAGTTGATTTTTGGGTACATCAAGATCAGAGACATTTTCCAACATGTATATATTTTATATTATAGTACATTTGATATTATGTATATTATGTTATATTTTTGGAGTATATATATTTTATATTATAAAGAATGTTTTAAATAAATTTTATATGTTTTTGATAAATATATATATATGTATATGTATAAATGTTTTGAGGAATTGTGGAGAAATTGAGAAGTTGAGGTGGATATACAGGATTGGTTTATTTGGGAGTGTTTTATGCAGGGTGTGGTATTTTTAAAAATTTGGGATGTCCAAATTACATTCAATTTTGGAACCTTTAGTTAATAATAAATATTTTATTTATTAATTAAATATGCATTTTAAAGTGTTTTGCGATTTTAAACTGAAAATGTGAAATTTTTTGTTAAATCAGGTTGTGACATTTTATACCATATATGCATATTTTACATATACTAGGTGTATGTATTATATATATAACATATACGGATGTTACATATAATCACATTTATTAGAAGTGATCATGCCAAAGAATTTGAAAATGAGAATTTTGAAAACGTTTGCAATGAATTTTGTATTTCACATAACTTTTCAGCTCCTAGAACACCACAACAAAATAGTGTGGTTGAAAGGAAAAATAGAACATTAGTTGAAATATCTAGGATAATACTTGATGAGTATGATTTACTATCTTACTTTTGGGTGAAAGCTGTTAATACTGCATGTTATATTTCAAATTGTGTTTACAAAAGGCCTTTGATAAATAAAACTTCTTATGAGCTATAGAATTGTAATACCCCGATTTTTTATGTACGTTGGAATAGTAGTTGTGAGAGAGTATGTTGGTGAAATATGTAAAGAAAATATTATAAGAGATAGATGTATATGAAGGGTGATATGTATATATTGTATTTGAAAAATATGGAAAATACAAATACAATATATAAGACATATACATATATCAACATATACATCACATATACATGATGTATATATATTGGTGTAGGAAAAGTAAATTGTAAATAATTAATTAATTATTATTAATAATAATGATAATAATGACAAGAGAAAAAGAAGAAAAGAAAGTCAAAGGATGGATCAATTTTGTGGTGGAGAATTTTTAGGTGTATTTTTTTTGGTAAAGGTGGACGGTACCACCGTAGATTTTTATTAAAAATATCTAATGTATGGAAGGCCCATACTATCAGTCAATACAATGCCCTTAATAAAGTTGGGCAAAGAAATAAAAGAATTAAAAATTCTAGAGACTCTATTAATTCTACCATAGTATGCTAAATGGTGGCCAACACTATTTGCTTCCCTGTGAACATGAGTAATCGCAGAGGAAGAATTGGACAGGAGCTCTTTTACCCGTTGAAATGGAGGCAAGGAATTAATATTCGAATAAACATGATGAACCAGCTGAAGAGAATCAACTTCAACCTGCAGAGAAATGTGATCAGATTGAATATCACCTGAAGATAAACACCAACTCAAGCCAATAACACATGCTTTAGCTTCAGCATCAAGAGGATTAGCTGCCAGAAAATTAAAAGCATATCCCGCCCAAAAGAAACCAGACTCATCCCTTATTATCGCACCTCCCGATGAGAGACTAGGAGTGTATGAGGCGTCGATGTTGAGCTTTAAAGAACCCTAAAGTGGTTTCTTCCATGAAATTAACGTCGGACGAGGTTTCTTTAAACCAAAGCCGGAAGGGAGAAAATCCACAGCAATGGGAAGAGGAGAAGCAAATTTATCAGTTGAATGAACAATCCCCCAATGAAATAATAGCCTTGATATCTGTGCTTCCACTATGAAGACAAAAAATGTCCCAGACCCCCAAACACAGCTACAATAAGCAAACCAGACAGAAAAGAGAATAATCTGAGGTATTAACTTACATAATTTACTCCTCGTGTTTTTACCAGCTGCACTCAGCCACCAACGACAAAGCTCCTCACGAAGATTAGTCGGTTGTGCACTACAATAGGGAAGCAAGTGTGCATCATAATATCTCCAGATTTTGGCAATTGGAGAACATGAATAAAAAATGTGACTTTCTGTCGCAGAACATGCCATACAAAAAGGGCAAAAGGAAGTCAACTGTATCCCAATTTTTTGTAAGTTACATGGCAAAGAAATGGCAGAATTCAAGAGCCTCCAAGTGAAAACTGAAAACTTTAAAGGCACTGTGGAATCCCAAATAGAACGTCTGGAAAGAGTACTCCCACATTTAGGCCGAACTTGTTCATAGGCAGTAGCCAAACTAAATGTACCATTACCACTTCCTTTCCAAATAACCATCTCATTAGTGCAATCAAAATCATCTCCATAAATATCATGAGTGTGACACAACCTCTTCCAAATACATGAGTTTGTTTGTAAATATTTCATATTCCCTTGCCAATGATATTTCCGAAACATATAATCTGCCCAAAGAGTATTTCGGGACAAGTATAGCCAAAGCAACTTTAGAGAGTAAGCATTCTGAAGAGTTACCAAGGAACGAAAACCCAAACCGCCTTCATGAGTAGGAAATAAAAACTCGAAATACCGAACCCAATGGTGACAATGCACAGAAACATCACTACTCTAGAAAAATTGCGCAAATTTCCTCTCAAGAGCAGTAATCACAGACTTCGGAAGAAGCATAGCCCCCATTGTATGAATGGGAATAGAACTCAGTACATGTTTAATGAGCACCAAACGTCCCCCAGGAGATAGAAACCTCTTCAACCATCCCTGCAATTTCTGATCAATTTTACCAAGAAGATCCTTACAATAAGCCATCCTATTGATGCCCTGATAAATGGGAGCACCAAGATAAGTGAATGGCAGAGAGTTTTGCCGAATAGAAATAATCTCCTCAAACTTATGAATTACAGAAGAAGGAACTTTATCTGAGCAGAAAAAAGCACTCTTCTCAAAGTTAATTAATTGACCAGATGCTGCCTGATAATTCAACAAAAATTTTCGAAAGTTCTTCAAAGATCTTACATCACCACCAATAAAAACCAACAAATCATCTGCAAACACTAAATGAGATATTAGCGGACAATGCCTGTGTAATTTGTAGGGAGAGATAGTACCTTGCGACATAAGATAATTAAGCCCACGGGAAAAAGCTTCAGAAGCTAGAATAAAAAAGAAGAGGAGAAAGAGGATCTCCTTGTTTTACACTGCACCGAGGCTGGAAAAAACCATGACTCACTCCATTAACCAGAATAGATAGATGTGTAGCAGAAAAATGATTCATAATAATTTTGATGAACATCTGCGAAAACCCAAACTTAGCCAAAACCATCTGTAAAAAATCCCAAGAAACTCGATCAAATGCTTTGGCCATATCCAATTTAATTCCCAAATTATGCCCCCTAGTTTTTTTATCAATGTCATGAATCATTTCATTTGCTAACATAAACTGTGCATGAATAGAACTCCCTTTCAAAAAACCCGCCTGTTCCTTAGAAATTAAAATTTCCATATGAGGGGCCAATCTATTAGCAATGATGCGAGTGCACACCTTGCTCACAAAAGTAGCGAGGCAAATAGGACGATACTGACTAAAATTAACAGGAGCATCCTTCTTTGGTATGAGAATTATTTGAGCACTGCTGAAAGCTCACAGAATGGGAACGCCCAGAAAAAACTCCTTCACAGCATTGCAAACATCCCACCGAACAATATCCCAACACTGTCTGAAAAAATAACCATCAAAACCATCCGGACCAGTAGCACTGTCCGGGTTAAGTTGCCACACTGTAGCCTTGATTTCCTCATCTCCAGGAATAGCCTCCAGGCACTGATTATCTAAGTCTAAAACAAGGCACGGAATATGCTCAATAAGCAAGTCTGCTTTATCTGAATCCCAGTCATTGTCTCGATCAAAAAGGTTTTGAAAGTACTGAACAACTTCTCTTCCAATACTCTCTTGATCAAAAAGTCTAACACCATCTGAATTTTCTATAACATTAATTCGATGCAGCTTCCTACGGATTTTGACATAATTATGATAGAATCTTGAATTAGAGTTACCATCCTGCAACCAATTAATGTGCGCCTTCTGCCTCCAAAAAATTTCCTCCAATTTAAGCTTTTGTAGAAGAGTGGTCTGCATATCTTGCCAACTCTTAAGGGTAACCTCCGAAGAGTCTTGAAGATAAAGCTATTCAGCCTCTAAGGCATCCTTTTCCGCCTTCTCAATATCCTTAAAAAGATGACCAAAATGACTTCGGTTCCATTGTCTAATAGCTATCTTGAATGAACGAAGCTTAGTAAACAAACCGCACATGCCTCCCTTAGAGAAACTAGAATTCCAATGTTCATTAACCATAGGAAGAAAAGAGTCATTCATCAACCACATGTGCTGAAATTTAAAAGCTTTCTGCACTCTTCTACCATCATTTAAACAACTCAAAAGAATAGGAGAGTGATCAGACGTAGTTTTCCCTAAATGAGAACAACCAACCGAATCAAAAGCATCAAAAAATTCCACATTAGCAAGAAGCCTATCCAACCTCTCCCAAACCCTACCATTAGCACGAATTCCTGTCCAAGTATATTCACAACCCTGATAAGGAATATCAATTAAACTGCAATCATCAGAACAACAAACAAAGTCTTGCGTGCCCATTAAATACGGAGAACTATTCCCTTTGTATTCAGAAAGAGATTTCACAATATTAAAATCTCCACCCACAAGCCAAGGTGAAGAACCAAGCAAAGAAACATCTCGCAAAGAATTCCAAAGCATAGATCGAGAAGTCCGCGAATGGTAACCATAGACTGCAGACAATCTAAACTGAAAACTTCCCAAGTGAAAAAACACATCACAGGACAAAACTTGAGCATCCTGACGAACTGAGTTAAAGTAAACATATAATCATGCCAAAAAATCCAGATCTTATTATTTGTAGAAGAATGAACATTATGAAAGCCTAACTTAGCAGCTATCTGGACACTTTTAGAGACTACAACCATGGGTTCCAGCACAACTAACAAACCAATATGATGAGTAACACACAAATTATGTAACCGAGTTAAAGAAGAAGAAACTCCCCTGACATTCCAGAATAAAAGATTCATTGTAAAGATTGGTTATGAATGACAAAAGATTTAGAGATATGAGCATCTTTGGAAGAAGTCTTCTGTCCCTTTCATTTTCGCCCAGCTTTAGCTCTGGTAACCGTACGAAATCCATCGTCATTATTAGCCGTCTCTGCCTCCAAAACAGTCTGAACATATTTCAATTTTCTATCAATAGAAGTACCAATATTTTTCCAATCACTACGTTCCGGAATTGCAGAAGTAGGAGCATCCCCATCTGAAAGAAGCTCAAATAACTTAGAATCAACAGCATCACCAGGCCTTTCAGAATTACTTATAATCGGGACTTCTGACAGATGCTTCTCAGGAATAATACCACCAATACCAGTGACATCAGCATCTTCATTCACAACAACTTTTGTAAGGACAACATGAGATTAGTTAATTCGAATATCATCAACAAAATTAAGTGGAACAGTATCTTTAGCAGAAATAGAGGCATCACGAACAGAAGCATCAAGAGCAGAGGCATCAGGAGCAGAAGCATCAGGAATAGTATTATCTAAATCAGGCACAACAGTTTTATCGGGGATAGGGGCATCAGGAACAGAAGTATCTTAACCAGAGAGTTTTTAGGTGTATTTAATTATATTATTATATATATATATAAGATAAGAATGAGAGTTGGACAAGAGAGCTTTCACTTTCTTTCTTTCTTTCTTTCTTCTTCTTCTTCTTGAACATGGGAGAGAGAGAGAGAGAGAGAGAGAGAGAAGGGTGTGATTTTGTTGGCATATACATCAAATTCATAAGGGCTTTAAGAGAATTGAAGGTGGATATTGAAGTTTTGGCAAAGAATTCAAGTAAGTGTTCTTTTCCTTGTTCTGATTTCTATAGATTGAGTTTATATTTGATATGGTTAGTGTGTGAAGATGATGATAATGAAAGATTGAAGTATATATATATATGTGTGTGTGTGTGTGTGTTGAATTGGTGTTTAGATGATGATAATAAGGTTATTTGTGAGGATGATGATGAGTTGTTGAAATTGTTTAGTAAGGGTTTAGTATAAATAAGTTGGGAAATTGAATAAATTGAGACATGGATGATGTATATAATGATTATTATTATGATATGTTGAAGTTATATAAGTGTTAAATTGATAGGTGATTTAGGAATATAAATTAAGATGTTGATTAAGGGTGTTGTAGTATGGATTTTGGAGTGATTGTGTTTACATGGATGAGAGTTCGAAATGTATAATTTTTGCCTGACAAGGCCAGTGACACGGCCATGTCGTTGGGCGTGTCAATGGTGCTGAGTTTAACATTTGGGACACGACCATTAACACGGCCATGTCATTGGACGTGTCATAGCTACAGTGACATAAAGTAATTGACACGGTCATGAACACGCCTATGTTGTTGAGCATGTCGTTGAGGAAGGATTGACACGGCCAGTGACACACCCATGTCACTGAGCATGTCAAAGCTTCTGTGTTGTTGGTTTAGGGCACGATTAGGGACATGCCCGTGTTGTTGAACGTGTCATGTGTAGAGTTTGCCCTAGTTAGTTTTTATTCTTATTTTCTTATGTGTATCACTAAGTGAGTGTGTATAATCACCTTTGGATTAGGTTTGGAAGAGATTTGAGTTGCCATAATCCAAATGTTAAAGGATTCATGGAAGAGGAGTTTGGAATTGGTGTGAGTTGCTCTTAAAGGTAAGTATAAACCCTATATGATTGTATATATTTGCATGACTATGGGACTTAACGCATTTGATTGGAAAATGTGTTAAGTTATTTATTATATTGTTGATGTGTGAGAAATGTACTATGATTTGTATTATGTGTACTATGTGGAATGTATGTTGAAGATTCTAAAAATATGAATAATGTAATTTGTTATGTATATCCCAATGATGAAATATGAAACTATTGTGAATGGATATAAAGGTGAAATATGAAATATGAAAGATATAATGAGCATTCAAAATGTATGTACAATGCAATTGGTTATGTCTACCCTTATGATGAGATGTGAAGCCATTGTTGTTGGCTATAATGATGCAAATAAAATATTTGGGGCATGTTTGCTTAGATGATTATGAGAACATGAGAATGGAATTGACAATGAAATAATAAAAGAATTGTGTGCCTAATATGTTATTCAATTTTCAGAGTTTTGTTATTTGTGGCATGCCTAAAAGTAACAATCCCTTGAAGCTGGGTTGGGCTTGGTCCTTGAAGCCAAGTTGGGTTGAAGTTTAGCATGCTTAACTCCCCTTGAAGCTTGGTTGGATCTAGTCCTTGAAGCCTAGTTGGGATGTTACAAACCCTTAAAGTTGGGTTGAGCTTGGTCCTTGAAGCCAAGTTGGGTTGATGCTTAGCATGCTTCGCTCCCCTCGAAGCTTGGTTGGGCCTAGTTCTTGAAGCCTAGTTGGGATGATAAATGTGATAATTGAATCAAAACATTAACTATGGAAGTTGAATGGCATATTAGTTTCTTTTGGGCCCATGCTTGTCTTTGCTTTAATATGAATTATGGAATAAGATATAATGTTATGAGATATATGATGATAATTATGGGATGATATGATCACAACACATAAGCAAATTACTGAAAATGAATGTGACTTGAGAAATTATGCTGAATGATGAGATTATGAAAATACAATATGATGTGTAATAGGTATATGGATGTGGGCATTGTAAGTATTATTTCATGAATGTTCTAATAAGCTATTGAATTGTGGTTTATTTTAATGATATATGTGTATATGTATATAAATTATGAGATTAGTGGAAACATATGAAAAGGGCATTGAAAATGGAAAACATGATAAGAAAATGATGATACATGAAGTTAATATATGAGTATGATTTTCTATAATGTATGTTATAATATTTATTTGTACTACTAAGCTTTCGAGCTTAGCGCAGTTGTGTAAATCGCGCAGGTGAATAGATGATTGATCCGGGAGTCAAAACTTTATGCCACGAGAAGGGTAAGAGTATTTCGAGACCAACTAGAAGGTGTTGCATACATGTACAATTTTATTATGTTGTATTTTGATAAAAATGTAAAAATAAATAAGTAAATTTTGGAAAAGACAAGGTAATTTATATATATGTAATATCATCAAAAGTAATATGATTTTGTAAATGTTCTTTAAATAAAATGTATTTTGTGGGTTAGAATTAAGGTAAAAGTTTTAAACAGTATTGAAAAGTGACATCCTTATACTTTATATACGTACTGTATGTATACAAGGTATAAGTATAGTGCATATATAGAGTATAGGGGTGTTACAATTATTTTGGCATCAGAGCTTAGATTTGAGATTCTCAGCCTAAGTAGATTTAAAAAGAAAAGAGGAAAATTTTTGAAAAGTAAAATTTGTGATACATTCATATGCATTAATACCTAGGTTAGTCTCGGATGTGGCATTATTGTTTGATAATGTATTTGAATTATATGAGATGGATGATAGTGTGTGAATGAGGTTTTACATGAAAGTAAAGCTAGAGAAAGAAATGATATGGGAAAATTTGTACAAGTTCAATTGATAAATTAAAGAATTGAAGTTTACTTAAGTAAAACAAATTTTGAAATTTTTTATTATTGAAGTGTGCTTGTGAAAAATGTCATAAAGAAATGGATATGAGAATAATGTTGGAAATGAGTTAAAAAAAATCAAGATTAAAGTAAGTACTCTTTTCTCTAAAATTTGGATTTCTTTTTAATAAAGAATATGTTTGGATTACTAGAGAGAGGACATATTGTTTGATTGTTAAAATGGATATATATGATATTAAATTGAAAAAAAAGTATGGTGGAATATTGAGTGAGTTGATTGTTATAGACAAAGTGTGAAAATTTAAGGTTTGGTGATATAAAGTTAGGGTTTTAAAAAAAAAAGATGATGTTGGTTAAAGTAGGAAGATATAATGATGTTGTTTGCATTGTTGTTTTAATGTAAACATTGTGATTTTTAATTTTAGAAATGTGATATGGTTAAGTATTGTTAAAGCTCATGTTAATGGTGGTAATATGTGAAATTTGGATTTTTGAAATGAGCTTTAATAATTGTGAAAATGATATGTTTTGATGTTACATTATGGTATATAAAAAATGTTTTTAAAGTTAATATTAAGAAAACGAGATTAGTAAATTGAAGTTTAGGTAAAGTAGTAAGTTGAGAGTTTAGAGTTTTAATAGAATTTTGATGAGGATTATTTAGATATCGATAGTTTAATGTATATTAAGCATATGAGCTATTTGAATGAATATTATTCATATAAAAGTACTATGAATTGGGTAATGTGATTGATAATACTAAAATTTGTTTTGAAATGAAGGAAAAAGGACTAAGCAAGTGAAAATGAGTTACTTTAAGTAATTTGACTGGAAATGATGAAAATGGATATGAAGGGTATACTAAATGCATTTAAAAACAAATGTGAGAGAGATGTCACCTCAGAAATGTGACTAAGATTTATGTGAAGTGTTATTATGGTTAGAGTATATATATATATATTGAGTTGATAAATAACTTAAGTCATGTCAAAAGAATGAGAATGATAATGTTCAATGAAAAGTAATAAACGTTAAATTTGTATAGATTGTATGTAAAAGATGAATTAAATATAATTGCATGATTATGTGTATACATGTATAGGATATGTGAGATGAGTTTATCGATTTGAACGTAATTGTAATATGTAAGAAATGTGGAAAGTAAGTCACATTATGAATGTGACCTATGAATGTGTATGTGGTATAACTACTTATCTAGTGGTATTGAGAATGCTATTGCACGTATTAGTGGACCTAAGAGGGATTAGGTCTTGACTTGCACAGAGCTAGACTACGTGACGAAATTGAGAGTGAGAATGGACTCGAGTAAGACTGGATGGTGAAATTGTTATGGTAAAAACTAAACTTGACTATCATTTAATGTTTTGGGCCCAAGTTATATGCATGTGGAAATGTTCTTTATATGTGTATAATAAGAGATTGTAAGGAAAAATGAAACTTTTTATAAGAGATAGATTAGAAATGGAGTAATAAATGAAAGTTGTGTAAAATTTGCATATGATCGAATGTTGTGCATAAGAGATGTTAAAGATAATATTGTTGAACATGAGTTAGGTTAATGATGATCAAGTGATCAAGAGTAAATTGTTTTGAAACGAAGTTGAAATGTGTTAACTCTTGAAGCCTAGTTGGGATGATAAATGTGATAATTGAATCAAAACATTAACTCTGAAAGTTGAATGGCATATTAGTTTCTTTTGAGCGCATGCTTGTCTTTGCTTTAATGTGAATTATGGAATAAGATATAATGTTATGAGATATATGATGATAATTATGGGATGATATGATCAAAATACATAAGCAAATTACTGAAAATGAATGTGACTTGAGAAATTATGCTGAATGATGAGATTATGAAAATACAATATGATGTGTAATAGGTATATGGATGTGGGCATTGTGAGTACTATTTCATGAATGTTCTAATAAGCTATTGAATTGTGGTTTGTTTTAATGATATATGTGTATATGTATATAAATTATGAGATTAGTAGAAATATATGAAAAGGGCATTGAAAATGGAAAACATGATAAGAAAATGATGATACATGAAGTTAATATATGAGTATGATTTTTTGTAATGTATGTTATAATATTTATTTGTACTACTAAGCTTTCGAGCTTAGTGCGGTTGTGTAAATCGTGCAGGTGAATAGATGATTGATCCAGGAGTCAAAACGTTATGCCACGAGAAGGGTAAGAGTATTTCGAGACAAACTAGAAGGTGTTGCATACATGTACAATTTTATTATGTTGTATTTTGATAAAAATGTAAAAATGCATAAGTAAATTTTGGAAAAGACAAGGTAATTTATATATATGTAATATGATCAAAAGTAATATGATTTTGTAAATGTTCTTTTAATAAAATGTATTTTATCTGTTGGAATGAAGGTAAAGGTTTTAAACAGTATTGAAAAGTGACATCCTTATTCTTTATATACGTACTGTATGTATACAAGGTATAAGTATAGTGCATATATAGAGTATAGGGGTGTTACAAGAATGGTAGAATACCCAAAATCTCATACCTTAGAGTGTTTGGATGCAAATGCTTTATATTGAATACCAAGGACAATCTTGGAAAATTCTCATCCAAATCGGATGAAGGTATATTTTTAGGATATTCATCATTTAACAAAGCATATAGAGTATTTAATAAGAGAACACTAGTAGTTGAAGAATCAATGTATTTTTTTTATGAATATTCTAAACTTGATCAAAGGAAATGTAGTGTTCTTTATGATTTTGCAGGTGCATTTGAAAAATAAGAAATAATTGATGTTCCAAAGAGCAATCATGATGAACAAGAATAAGAATCTCAAGGGCTAACCAATGATTAGCAATACAAGAAGGATCATATAAAAGAATTAATAATTGGTGATACATCAAAGGGAGTAACTACTATATCCAAATTTAAATACTTAGATGTTAATGTTGCTTTTGTTTCTCAAAATGAGCCAAGGACCATTGAGGAGGCTCTTAGTGATAAAAGTTGGGTGATTGCTATGGAAGATGAACTCAACCAATTTGAGAGAAAATAATGTGAGGAAACTTATTCCTAGACCTAAAGACCATTCAATTATAGGATGTAAATGGGTATATAGGAATAAGCTTGATGAAAATGGTGTCATTACTAGAAATAAAGCTAGATTGGTAGCCAAAGAATATAATAAAGAGGAAGGCATTGATTATGATGCGACATTTTCCTCCATATCAAGATTAGAAGCAATTAGAATTTTACTTGTATTTGCATGTCATATGAACTTTAAACTTTTCAAATGGATGTCAAAAGTACTTTTTTAAATGGTTTTATCAATGAGGAAGTTTATGTTGAGCAACCCCGATTTTGAAGACTATAAATTTCCAAATCATGTTTTTAAACTTACCAAAGTACTGTATGGATTGAAACAAGCTCCAAGAGGTTGGTATGATAGGCTTTGTGCTTTTTTGCTGCATATAATATATCAAAACTTCAGTGTGCAATTTGACTGAGATAGATTGTTTCAAATTCAAATTAGTAATTGAGGTTACAAAAAATCGGAGCCAAAAAAGAAGAGACTGAACCTAACCATGCATAATTGGCAAGCGATCTATTTTGAAGGAGAAAACACAAAGGGCCTGATCCAATCGATAATTTCTTTACTTTACTTTTTTTTTATTTATCATTCTTTTTCATTCTTTCTTTTCTATAAAACTATCGCCTTCCTTGTACAATCATCTGACGAAGTATCATCTAACCGCCTTTACACTTACAAAGATTTAATTTAAATTAATTAAAATAAATATTTTAAGGTAGCAATAATGAGTTAGAAGTGAGAAATAGGTAATGTAAATGTAAAATATAAGAGAAATATACATTACATATAAAGTCAAACGTGAGTTGAAAAAAGTCAATAGTTGAATAGTAGAAAAGATGGGCAAAATGGTAAATAAACTTTATAAAATTAAATTAATTAAATAATTTAAAAATAAAATAAAAATGGACGGAAGATAGAATTTTTGAAATTTATAAATTAATTTAATAATATATATATTTAAATAAGAAAAAGAAAATAAAAAAGTCAAATATTCATTTTATTCTTCCTTTCTTCTTCTTGCATTGGCCGAACCTACATGGCAGCTCAAGGGTGATTTTCTTTTCTTCCAAACACTAAATTTTAAGTAGATTTTCAAGAATCAAAGGTAGTTTGGTGATTTTCTAACAAGTAAGGTTTTTCTAATTTTTTTTTACTTATTAGGAATTTATGAATTATGTGAAATTATGATTTGTTAAGGAGCTGATTTTAATTATTTCAATGGTGTTGAGTGATGTTAGTTTGATGTATGTACAATGATTTTAAAGTTAAACTTAAGAAAAGATTGGAATTAGTTGGGGTTTGGAGGAGGAAGAAAGTGATTTAGGTTTTTGGAAGGATTTTGTTAAATTATGGGTGATTATTTGATTTTATAGTTTAAATCATGTTATTAAATGATGTTAATGATGAAAATGAACTTAAATTGGCATTTGGATTTGGTTAGAATATTGAACCAAAATTAAAGTGGCTTAGGGCAAAATTTAGAATTTTGAAGAAAATGTGATACATTGTATTTTAATGCTTAAAATGTGTTAAAATATAATATACTAGATATATTTAATCTTAAAACTCAATTTGGGATTTGTTGGAATAATTTTCAAAAGTTAAAGTGCATTATGGAAAAAACTTGAAAAATTGTAGAATTATGCCATAATTTATGTTTTAGGCTTTAAACACCTAGAAATGTGATCTTAATTGATTATGTTCTTTCACATTTTTAATAGGTGTTAAATAGGTTGTTGTTTCATCAACCTAGTGGTGAAGGATTTTTAGGTGTGTTGGAAGTGGAGTGGAGTTTTAACTCCATTTGTCACTTTAAAGAGGTTAGAACATACTTTATTCACAATGTGTGTTAAATGTGTGATGATATTTGATTTTTTTTGAACTTGTATGTATAGCATTGTTTAAAGTAACAATACTTGAATTGTGTTAGTTGTGACATGATAGGCCATTTGAGAATGGGTAAATAAAATATTTTTGTAAAATGTGTATAGTGTAAGTTGTGCACTACACATGAGGAAGTAACATATGCCAAAAGGGATAAGACACTGTGTGTCACAAAGGTATGCCTATGCCCAGTGAGACACCAATGATAGACCAAGGCAACGGGACTAGGACTAGATAATTGTATAAGGTATTTGGGCCAAATTTATATGGATGATTAGTGTATTGTTTAATGTGTATAAACAATGTTTGGCACTTACGACATAATGCGAACATGACATTATATATGTATGACATCATTTCTTAATTTTACTAATGTATGTACTACTAGGAAAAATGCTTAATGCGACTGAATTCTATTACGCAAATGACAGGGTAGATCTAGGAGATCCGGAGAGTGTTGCTAGACCATTCCAGGTCTAGTTTTTTTTTTGTGTGGAGATCTTTAAGATACCACGGACCAGTGCTACTTGCATATCATGTATACACTTTTAACCTTTTTTAAATACATTTGAGTATATACATTATATATATATAACCATGTATATAGTGTAAATTATAAGTTTTTCCTTTTGTATAATATATTTTAAAAACTGGGAATTATATTTATATATATGGATGTGTTTTTGGTAAAATATTGGTGGATTGAGCCATTGGGCTATTTTGAAGAAATGTAAGTATTGAATAAATAATTTGGAGTGTACTTTAATTGTAGGTTGTGATATTTGAAATTTGAGATTATCTGAAATACAGAATAAAGTTTGGCAAAACTCTCCCAGATATTTTCTTTTTAATATATCTTTTTACTCTTTAAATAACTAATGATTACTTTTATTTATTTTTTAACATACATTTTAATTGTTACTGTAACACCCTGATACTCCATATAAGTACTATACACATACCTAGTATACATACAATACGTATATAAAGTATAAGAATGTTACTTTTAGTTTCAATTTAAAAACCTTTATCCAGATTCATAAAATTGAACATTAATTTAAAACACATTTACAAAAGTCAGTATTCTTATTTATCAAAACTTCATTCATCCATATGAATATATATTAACTCAAAAATACAATATAATTTAAAATCATACATGTATGCATCACCTTCTAGTTGGTCTCGAGACATTCATACCTTTCTCGTGGCAAAAAACTGGACTTCCAGATCAACCGCAACCACCTGCGCGATTACACAACCGCGCTAAGCCCGAAAGCTTAGTAATATAAATAATAATAATAATAATAAAATATACCTTACTAAAGAATCATACCTCATATTTTTAGCATCATATTTTATTTTCTTTCTCTTACCCCGTTTTCCTTTCTCAATGCATTCTTCACATATTCCTACTAATCTCATAAATTATACACATATTTACACAGAACATTCACTAAGCAATACTTACCATTTCTATCTCATATACATATCCATATACGTTATTTCAACAAGTCACCATTTAATGATTTATCCAAACCTTCATGAAAACAATTCTTACAAGTTCCACATTCATATACATTTACACATCATATTATATATCATACCAATCATGAATCACATTTGCAATAAAGGCAACCATAGATCTCATTTCTCATTTATTTCAACATTTAAATATCACACTGACAACAAAGACAGACTCGGGCCCAACAGACACTAATATGTTATTCAAAGTTCAGAGTTTCTGCATTGGTCCATAATCACAATGATCAAGCCCGTAGGCAATATATCTCATATCTCTATCCATGGATAGCGTAACAGACCCAGTCTCTTGGATCATCAACTCGGGTAAACTCGAGGAGATCCTCAACCCGGCTAGACTGTTACTACAATTCACATTTCACATTTTATCAAGTAACAGACCCAGTCTCTTGGATCTCAATTCATCTCAATGCAAAGAGATCCTCAACCCGGCAAGACTGTTACCTTTCATGTATTTCGTATCAATAATTCACATAGTGTAACAGACCCAGTCTTTTGGACCTCAATTCACTCAAATTGAAGAGATCCTCAACCCGGCAAGACTGTTACATTTTCACATTTTCTAGGCATGCCGCCAAATCCAGAACTCTGAAAATTGAATCAACATATCAGACACAAAATCTTTTCATTTTCATTTCATTTTCAATTGAATTATCATAGCCAATAACAATGGCTTGACATCTCATTTGAATCACTATAGCCAATCATAATGGCTTCATATCTCATTTGAATCATCATAGTCAATCACAATGGCTTCACATCACAATTGAATTATCATAGCCAATAACAATGGCTTCACATCATATCATGTCTCAAATCATACTATAATATTTCATTATTCAATTATACATAATCAATTATCTCATCATATCCTTTACATTATAAAGTACATCATTCATATAACACATTACAATTCACTAGATTCACAATGCATATAACATAACATTGTTTATATAATATCATATGCATCTTCATTACCATCAAAAGTATGATCAATCATTGATATACACATATATAATTTACCTTATTCATAGATTTGGAATCCTCAATATACATTAGTTTAGGTCATCTTTGTTTAAGTATATTTAAAGTGTAGATGCAAAAAGACCTTTGGAGGATTCAACAATGTAAGAATAATCAAGAATAAATTTCCTTAGCCAACACACTCAAGGGACACGGCCAAGCTTGTGGCCGTGTCTCACAACACCAATTCAAACAGTAGCAAACACGGGCAATGGACAAGGCCAAGTCAGTGGCCGTGTCTCTCAACACCAAAAATCCAGTAGCAGACACGGGCAAGGGACACGGCCGTGTCTCTCAACATAAAATAGGCAGTGGCAAACACAGTCAAGGGACACGGCCAAGCCAGTGGCCGTGTCTCTCCAAAAATCATCCAACACGGCCAAGTTTGCCCTAACTTGGCCGTGTCTCTCATATCTTGGCCGTGTCCTTCAAGTATTTAAAGACCAAGCCCTTCAAAATTCATACCACAACCCTTTTAATCATCATCTTTAATCATATTTATCAATTCCCTATCACTTTAACATTTATACATCTTCATTATATCATCTTAATAATCAATATATATATATACATCACTATAATCAATTATTCCAAATACCAATTTATTCATACTAAACCCTAACTCAACAATTCATCACCATCTTCACAATTACCCCAATATCATCACTTAACTATTAATTCAACACAATTACATACTTCAATCTTTCATTTCCATCATCTTATACACCAATCATAACCTCAATCCAAAAGAAATCCAAAACAAGAAGAGAAAGATTTATATATACATAATCAATAAAATTAACTAAAAAGGTAAGTACTTACATGAATAGCTTGCCAAATCTTCAACTCCACTTGCAAATCTCTTGATATCCTCAATCTTTGGTGTAATTAGAAGCAAAATCATCTTTCTCTCTCTAGCTTCTCTCTCTCTCTCGTTCACTAAGAAAAAGAAGACGAAGGAGAAGAAGAAGAAAGAAAGATCTCGTTCCTTCTTTCATTCTTATCATTTATATATATATAATAATAATAATAATAATAACAATAATATTAATAATATTAATAATATTAATACAATTAAATCTCCACCACACACCATTTCTTTTGACTTTCCTCTTCTTTTTCTTTTTGTCCTTATTATCATTATTATTAATCACATATATATATATAACTCACTTTTCCTACACCATTATATATATCATGTATATGTGATGTATATGTAAGTATATGTATATGTCATATATATTGCATTTATATTTCCCAAATCTTCTCTTCACTTCTTTTCTCTTTCCCTTCAATACACACATTGAATTCAAATACAACAATAACCCCAACACTTTTAGGGTATACTTTAGGATATTACAGTTACAATTTATTATTATGAAATTATGGAAGTTTTTGGAAAGACCGTACTATGATATTTTATATTCTATGTATGTATTTTACATATACTGGTGTATATATTATGTGTATACAAGGTGTAATGGTGTTACATTTATTTTGGTATCATAGCCTAGTTTGAGGTTCTTGGCCTAGGTTTGGAGAGAGGAAATGGAATTTTAAATGTGATTTAAAAATGTCATACATTCATTGTGCTAGCATTTTATCTAGTCCCTAATGTGACAATTCTTTCTATATTTACAGACAGTGGCGGATATGGCATCTCGAGCAGATGAGTCTGGTGAGGTGAGTACCAAGAGTGTTGCTTCTGGAGACAGTGATGTTAGATCTAGTGCAGAGATAGTTGTGGAGGCAACAGTGCCAACTAGACCAGCAGTTGAGGAGGTTCCACCAAGTCGGTGTAGCATATGATAGAATTGTTTATTTAGGCTCTGGTGCAGCTGCAACCACAACATTAGCTTCCGACCAGGAAGTATGACAAGCTAAGAAATTTTGAGCTATAGATTTCTTTGGCACTACATATCCATCTATAGTGGAGTAGTGGTTGGATAGGGTTCAGAGGGTATTTATCCAGCTACAGGCTAGTGCAAAAGAGAAGTTTGATTATGCCAAGTCTCTACTATAGGAGGATGCTTACGAATGGTGGAAGACAGTTCCTTATGCTACGGAAGATCCTCTGGTATTGACATAAGATGATTTTTTGCAGGAGTTTGATAAGAAATATACTCCTCGGGAGTATAAAGATGCTAAAAGAAACAGTTTCTAGGTTTAAGGCAGGAATCAAATACAGTGACAAATTATGAGAAAGATTTCATCAGATTAAGTAAGTATGTAATAGAGATTGTGACTGATGAGATTGATAGATGCCAAAGATTTGAGGATGGTTTGAGGCCATCTATCATGTGTCTAGTACCAGACTCACAGTATAAGGATTTCTCCAAGTTAGTTGTAGCTACCAAAAGTGTAGAGAAAGCACAGGGACTTGCAGTAGTTTCCATAGCAGAAGGTATAGATAGGAGACTACAGACTGAGGTGGGGTTTTTATCATCAAAGAGAAGTATAGGAGGTTCTTCACAGAGGTCTAGTAGAGGGCAAGGGAAACCTGGTAGGGGTTTTCAGTAGCAGAGGTAGAGTTAGGGATTTGCTACTTAAGTGGCCAATGCTCCGACCCTAGTTACACATGATCTCCTCCATCCACTTGTGCCCAGTGTGGTCGGATTCAAAGGGGTGTTTGTTGGGGGTATCAGTCCATCATCAGCTGATTTTCTTAGATGTGGGTCCTATGACCATTTTATTAGAGATTGTATAAAGCAACAAGTGGATAGACAAACTGAGACAGCAGTGCCCAGACCCAGTGACAATGGGGGTAGAGGTGGCAGAGGTAGTAGAGCTAGCAGATTTGGATCCAGTCAGAGAGGAGGATCCACAACAAGGACTAGTAGACCAGAGCAGGCAAGGTAATCACACAGAGTATGTGTGATGTAATGGCATCGAGCGTTTCTGATATTATAGCTGGTATTTTCTCTTTACTTGGTATTTTTGTGCATGCATTAATTGATCCTGGATCAACACATTTATACATCAGTGCATCCATCCTGCATATGAGTGATACACATTCTGAGTTATTAGGGTATAATGTGCTGGCGACTAACCCTTTAGGGCAGAGTGTAGTAGTTAGTAGGGTACACCGAGATAGTCTAGTAGTTGTTCAAGATGAGGAGTTTCTTGGTGGCCTGATTAAGATGCCCTTTAGGGAGTATGATGTGATTTTGGGTATGGATTTTTTATCCAGACATAGGGCTGTGGTGGAATATCGGCAAAAATATGTTACTTTGAAAACAAGTGATGGGAAAGATGCAGTGGTATCTGGTGAACAAAGACACCTCATATCCATGTTCATTTTAGTTATGTCGGCTAGGAGGATGATCCAGAAGGGCTGTGAGCCATATTTAGCTCATGTTACAGATACCAGGATGGTAAGGTCTTAGCTAGAATGTATATTGACAGTAGCAGAGTTTCTGGACGTATTCCCTGATGATTTTTTGGGGTTACCTTTAGAGAGAGGTGGTTTTTGGTATTGCTTTGATGCCTCGTAATGCTTCTATCTCTATTATTGGATGTCACTTATTGAATTAAAGGAGTTGAATGTGCAATTATAGGAGAAACATGATAAAGGGTTTATCTGCCCTAGTGTATCACTGTGGGGGCACTAGTGTAGTTTGTAAAGAAGAAGGATGGAAATTTAAGGTTGTGCATTGATTATTGACAGTTGAATAAAGTGATGATCAAGAATAAATACACATTGCCTCACATTGATGATCTCTTTAATTAGTTAAAGGGGGCTGCAGTGTTTTCCAAGATTGATTTAAGATCAGGTTATCATCAGCTGAGGGTTAGGGATATAGATGTGCCTAAGATTGCATTCCGCATGAGGTATTGCCATTATGAGTTCTTAGTGATGCCTTTTGGGCTAACGAATGCACTAGCTGCATTCATGGATTTAATGAATCGGGTTTTTAGGCAATACCTAGATCAGTTTGTGGAAGTGTTTAATGATGATATCTTGGTATACTCTCACATTAAAGAAGAGCAAGACAGACATTTACATAGTGTGTTGCAAACCTTAAGGGAGAAATAGTTGTATGCCAAGTTGTCCAAGTGTGAATTCTTGTTAGATCAAGTGACTTTCATCGGGCATGTTGTTTCAACAGATTGTATAAGAAGTTGATCCGAGTAAGGTTGAAGCAATCATGAATTGGAGTCCACCAAAGAATGTAACTGAAATTAGAAGTTTTATGGGATTGGCTGGTTATTACTGTCATTTTGTGAAGGGATTTTCCATGATAGCTTTGCCACTCACCAAACTACTTCAAAAAGATATGAAATTTGTATGGACTGATTGAGGTTAGGTGAGTTTTGAGCAGTTGAGAGATATGTTGACTCAAGCTCTAGTTCTTACTCTGCCTATAGAAGATAAACCATATGTGATATATAGTGATGTCTCACATAATGGTTTGGGTTATGTGCTGAAGTAATAAGGTAGAGTTATTGCATATGCTTCAAGATGGTTGAAGCCTTATGAGTTAAACTATCAAACTCATGATTTTGAGTTGGTAGCCATTGTATTTGCATTGAAGATTTGGAGACACCACTTATATGAGGAGAAGTATTTTATTTACGCTGATCATAAGAGTTTAAAATATTTAGGTGTCTAGAAAGGGTTGAATCTTAGACAGAGACGGTGGTTAGAATTGACAAAGGATTATGATTGTTTGATTGATTATCACTTCGGCAAGGCAAATGTAGTTGCAGATGCCTTGAGTCGAAAGTCAGTGGCAGGGTTGACTACGTATGCTATTATGTTGCTTATTGAGTTGAGAGTATTGCATGTTAGATTTGAAGTTTGTGATGATGGTTCTCTTATGGCTCAGTTGAAGGTGAGGCCATTGCTGATTGATCATATTAAAGAAGCACAGACGCCAGATATAAAACTCCAGAAGATTGTTGAGGATTATGAAAAGGGAGAGAGTATGGATTTTATTGTAAGAGATGATGGTAGTGTACGATATAGAGATACATTATGTGTTCCTGATAATGTGGATGTGAGGAAGAGGATTTTGGAAGAAGCACATGAGTCTTCATATGCTATGCATCCTGGAAGTATCAATATGTATTAGGACTTGAAACAACATTATTGGTGGTCTGATATGAAGACGTGTAACATTCGTAATATTCAAAAATTAAATAAAATAAATTAAAAGTTAAATTAAATGAACTAAACAAATAATTTAAATTGAGAATGGAAGGATTAGAGGTGAGAAAATGAAGAGTATATATGGAATATATATATAATATATATAATATATATAAAAGTCAACTTTTAAAAAGAAAAGTCAAATGGCAAATGGCAAAATTGTAATTATACTATCTAAAATTAAAAATAATTAAATAATTGAAAAATAAATTATTTTTTAATGGAAGAGGTAAAATATGATTTGTTAAAATAAATAAATAATTAATTAATTATTAAAAATATTAAAATAATATATATAAGCTCTTAATTTAAGTGGAAGGAAGGAGAAAAATCAAATTAATCTTCATCTTCTTCTTCTTTAAGAAGTGGCCAAACCAGCATTAGAGACCAAGAGAGATTTCTTCTTCTTCCAAGCACCATGGATTGAAGGAATTTTCATGATTTAAGTGGAATTTTAGTGATTTTCTCCATAAATAGTAAGTTTTCCATCTTATTCTTTGGAATTCCATGAAGTTTTAAATATGTGGATTTTGGGATTTTGTTGTAGCATGATTTAATTACTTGAATGAGTATGTATGAAGCTATTTTGATTAGTTATTAATGATTTTTAAGTTGGATTGGAGAAATGATCAAGTTTGAGTTGAGTTTAGCTGAAAGAGACAATTTAGGGTTATGTGTAAATTGGACTTTTAGAATCATGTGTTTTAATTGTGTAAATGGATTCCAAATGTGTTGTTTTGATGCATAAAAAGGTTTTTAAAGTCAATGATGGATTTAATTGAGTTTGGTTAGAGATTGGATAAGGTAGTGTTGGATTTAGGGTTTTAAGAGGGAATTTTTAAAGAATGGATGTTTGTTTGATTTTAATGAATAGTCTGTGTTATTAAATGATATAAGTGATGAAAATAAGCTTGGATTAACAATTGGAATGGGATGGAATAAAGAACCTTAAATGATGAAGGTTATGGCATTTTAGGGTTTTGTATAATAATGTGGGTTTATTTAATTTGATTTGTTAAAATATGTTAAAATATGTTTTTAATGATATAAATAAACTTAAAACACCAATTAAAATGGATTAAAAATGTAATTTCAAAGTTAAAGTAATGAAAGGCTAAATTTTAAGAATTTGCAGGAGTGATGTTTAATAAGGGTTCTATGTTTTAAATGCCTTAAAATATGATCCTAAATGTTTTTATTTGCTAACATTTTGAATAGGTATTATGAGGAAGTAAACTACGCAAAGTGTTGAAGGGCAAATTGGAAGTGAAAGTTGGGGAGTGAACTTGAGCTTGTAATTGAGTGCTAATTGAGGTATGTACAAAGTTTTGATAATTTAAATGTATTTGCATTAAATTTGGCCTAACACATTTTGGATAGAATTTTTTTAAGCTACTTGGCAACATGAACATTCATGAGCATTGTGTTATAACATGTGAATTGTTATGTATGCATTATGTGCATTATGAGGTATTGGAGAGAGTAGGACCAGTGGCTTACAGACTAGCTGTGCCACCTGAACTAGAAAAGATTCACAATGTCTTCCATGTTTCTATGCTTCAAAGATATAGATCAAATCAATCTCATGTTTAATCAGTGGAGTCCATTGAGATGAATCCAGATCTAACCTACGAAGAGGAACTAGTGGCAATCTTGGCACATGAGGTGAAGGAGCTAAAAAACAAGAAGGTGCCATTGGTTAAAGTCCTTTGGAGGAATCATTCCATTGAAGAGGAAACATGGAAGAGTGAGTAGATGATGGGGAGCCAATATCCTTAATTATTTCAAAGCTGATGCCAGGTAATTTCGAGTAAGAAATTACTTAAGGGGGAGAGAGTTGTATCATCTGGTTAATTGATAAGCTTTAATTTAAATTAATTAAAATAAATAATTTAAGGGAGAAATAATGAGTTAGAAGTGAGAAATACATAATGTATATATGAAATATAAGAGAAATATATATTACATATAAAGTCAAACATGAGTTAGAAAAGTCAACAGTTTAATGGTAAAAGAGGGGTAAAATGGTAAATATATTTTATAAAAATTAAATTAATTAAATAATTTAAAAATAAAATAAAAATGGATGGAAGATAGAATTTTTGAAATTTATAAATTAATTATAAATTAATCAAATAATTAATTTAAAAATAATAAAAAACATATATAGTTTTAAATAAGAAAAAGAAAAAAAAAAGTCAAATATTCATTTTCTTCTTCCTCTCTTCTTCTTGCTTGGGCTGAACCTCCATGGAAGCTTAAGGGTGATTTTATTTTCTTTCAAACACTAAATTTTAAGTATATTTTGAAGAATCAAAGGTAGTTTTGGTGATTTTCTAACAAGCAAGGGTTTTCTATGTTTTTTTAAAGTTATTATGAATTTATAAATTATGTGAAATTACGATTTGTGAATGGGCTAGTTTTAATTGTTTAAATGGTGTCGAGTGATGTTAGTTTGATGAATGTATGATGATTTTAAGGTTGAACCTAAGAAAATATTGGAATTAGTTAGGGATTGGAGGAGGAAGAAAGTGATTTAGGGTTTTGGAAAGGCTTTGTTAAAGTATAGGTGATTATTTGATTTTATAGTTTAAATCATATTATTAAATGATGTTAATGATGAAAATCAACTTAAATTGACATTTGGATTTGGTCTAGGTTTTTTTTTTGTGTGAAGATATTTGAGCTATTGTGGACCAGTGCAACTTACATATTATGTATATACTTTTAACTTTTTGACATACATTCGCGTATGTACATTATATATATAACCATGTATGTGATGTAAATTATAAGTTTTTCCTTTTGTGTAATATATGTTTAAAATGATGGGAATTATATTTATATTTATGGATGTGTTTTTTTGTAAAATAATGGTGGATTGAACCGTTGCGCTATTTTGGAGAAATGTATGTATTGACTAAATAATTGGGAGTGCATTTTAACTGCAAGTTGTCATATTTGAAATTTGGGATTATCTGAAATACAGATAAAACTCTGATGAATTTTTTCCACAAATTTTCTTTTTAACATATCTTTTTACTCTTCAAATCACTAATGATTACTTTTATTTATTTATTAACATAAAATTTTAATTGTTATAAATCATTATCATAAAATTATGGATGTTTTTGGAAAGATCGTACTATGACATTTTTATACTCTACATACTTATTTTACATATACTAAGTGTATATATTATACGTATATAAGGTGTAAGAGTGTTACATGTAAGACTAGCAAGATTTCCATGAGCACATCCTTAAAGCTTGATAAAGATGAAAGTGGTAAGGTAGTAGACGAGAAGAAATATGGAGGTATTATCGGATTACAACTTTACTTAATCGCCTATAGACCCGATATAATGTATAGTGTATGTTTCTATGCTAGATTTTAATTGTGCTGTACGAAATCAATTTTGAATGCCACTAAAAGAATTTTGAAATACTTGAATGGTACATGTAACACCTTTATACCCTATATGCATACAATTCATACACCTAACATATGTACTATAAGCATATATGGTATAAAAATGTCACAACCCATGTTCTATAAAAACCCTAACTTTTCGAATATGTAAAATCTTAAATAATTTAAAGGATATACTTAAAGAATAAGTAAAATATTATTTATCAACAACACATACAAAACCCCCATTACAAAATTCTTATCCAAAGCATTATTTATAGTTTACAATATATACATATTAAAACATTATATAATATACATGATGCCAAAATATGCGAAAATATAAAATATGTACATGATGTCAATGTGTCTCTAATCTTGACATACTCAAGATCTCAAATCTAGACTCGGCTAGGTCTAGACGAACTCTCCGGCTCTACCGGATCTACCTTGTCTCCTGTGTGATGAATAACAATCTCGCTAAGCCAAAAGCCTAGCGGTACAAACTTTGATAACAATATAGTTCAAATGCAATGCCAATGTATAATGCTTATGTATATCACGTCTCATATCATTTCATCTTAACATATTTCTCAATTGTTCCATAATTCACAATTCACATAAAAAAACACAAGCATGGGCCCAAAGGATCTAATATGCTATTCAAATCCCAGAGTTACTATTTTGGTGTATATTGACACCTAGTGTCTAGCCCAAAGGCAAGTGATACTCAATGTCTAGCCTAAAGGCAAATTATACTGATGCTCAGTATCTAGCCCAAAGGCAAGTGACGTCTAATGTCTAGCCCAAAGGCAAATCAATAATTCCTCAAAAGCTAGCCTCAAAGGCAAAAAATGAAGATAACCTCATAGGCATGCCACCAAACATAGAACTCCAGCAATTGAATAACATACTAGGCACACTATTATTTTACATTTCTCATTATCAATCTTTTTCTCATTTGCTCATAGTTCATTAGGCACATTGCCTCATTTTCTCCTCTTTTTCTCACTTTTATATCAAAGTCATATGATTTCAACTCATCATTTCTCATATCCCAATATATCATTACATTGTATCACATTTTATGTTATCTAACCATCATTAATGGCTTTTACAATATGTTTAGTACATACACAACAAACCACATTATCCAAACACTTTGGGTCATTTTCACATATTGCACATATTTCACTTTTTACTCAATTTAGCTATTATCAATGGCTTTTCACCATGCATTTAATATATCAGTGACACTACACATGTCATATCACATTATTCATGCATATTCAATGCATCAAGAAACTTAACACATTTTTCAACAAAAATGTGTTAAGCCTAAATGTCATGCAAACATAACCAAATTATTCAAAGTTTGTACCTACCTCTAAAAGCAACAAAACAGGCTCAAACACCACCTTCAACCCTCTCTTCCAAGATATCCTTCAACACTTGAATTAGGCAAATCAAATCTCCTCAATGACTAAACCAAATGTAATTATAAATAATCACTTATTATCACTTTTTAATATATATACATGATCTCTCAACACAAAGATAATAACCGCATAGGAAAAACAAGGAAAAGAGCTATCTTGGGAAAAATCTACAAATGACACGCTCAAAGACACGGGCATGTCAATGACCGTGCCCTATGCCCACTATACAGAAGCTTTGACACGCCCAGTGACATGGGCGTGTCACTTCCCATACCAATACTCTTGCATTACAGTAGCTTTGACACACTCAGTGACATAGGTGTGTCACTGCATGTGTCACTAATACTAAAAATATAATCATCGACACACCTAATGACATGGCCATGTCACTGGGCATGCTAGGCCAAAATCCTGATATCAACTTAAAATAGTCACATATCGAAAGTTACCATTCTTTCCCATACTTTGAAAAATCCCTTTCCATTTCCAACTTATTCAAACTCAACCAAATCCATCATTTAACTTTAAAATATTTGGTTATGCATCAAAGTAACTAATTAAAATCAAATTACATAATTTAAAATCATGAATTCACAACTCAAAAGTTACATGACCCTAAACTCTCTTCCTACACCAAAATCAAGTCAAACTTAACCATTTCTTCAATCCAACCTTAATATCATGGTTAACTACTCAAAATAACTTCATACATACCAACTTCAACCATAAAAACATACAACCATAACAAGTCAAACTTCACATCTTTAAGAAAATCCAAGCAAGTTAGAAACTTACCAAATCTTCCCTTGAAACCTTGAAAATCCTTTACTTTAGGAAGCCTAAAAGAAGCAAAAATCCTCTCTTGCATAGTCTATGGAAACCAGCTAAGGGAGAAAGAAGAAGAAGAAGACTAAGTACATACTCTCTCCACCCACTATCACTTTAAACCACATCTATTTTCCACTCTTAATCTTATCCAAGTATATATATTATTATTTAATTACAACACCAAAATATCATCTTTCATTAACATTATAATTTACTTTTTAATTATTAAAATAAAATTTGACTTTCAAAAATTGATTTGTATATGTTATATATATATTTACATATATATCACATATATATTTTACTTTTTCACTTAATTTTTTTAAAAATCATTTATTTAATTTATCCAATTAATTTATAATTTATTTTATCAAATTTTCACTAATTAAAATTTTTCAAAAATTTTGGGATATTACAGTACATTGCATTTAGGACTTTGGTATCCTAGAAATACATCATTTGATATTTTAGGCTTTTTGGATGTGGATTATGCCAGAGTCTTTTGGATAGAAAAAGCACGACCAGGGCATGCCATTTTCTTCGTGATTGCTTGGTTTCTTGGTTTAGTAAGAAACAAGTGTCGACTACTTTATCTATCACAGAAGTTGAATATGTTACTTCATGTTTTTGTTGCAGCAAGTTCTATGTATGAAGCAACAATTAATTGTTTATGGCAAAATATTTGATCATAATCCTATTAAATGTGATAACACTAGTGCCATTAACTTTCTAAGAATCCAATTCAACACTTTAGGTGTAAACATATAGACATTAGGCATCATTTTTTAAGAGATAATGTACAAAACCAAAATGTGGTCTTAGAATTGATTGATACACAAAACCAACTTGCTAATATCTTTACAAAACCATTGAATGGAGATACTAAACTTCATCAAGCATAACTTAGGAATGATTGATGGAAGCTCCTTGAATGAATAAACCATGTATTGTGTTAAATATTGATGTGCATGCAAGGTTTTATCATCAATTAAAATCATTAATTTTAATCATAAATTGTTCATACATTATTTTGTTTCCTTTCTTTCTTTTTATTTTCTTTTCTTGATTAGTGCAATCATCTTGCCTATCTCGTGGTCACGAGTCTATTGGATTGTTTCATCCCAGATAAATCTTCTGTGAGCAGTTAGGCAGATAGGATGGACAGTTTCAAGAATTTGAAAAGTCTCTGTAATATCCCAAATGATACCCTAAAATTTTTGGAAATGCTTATTGTTGAAATGGAATTAAATGATATTAGGTGTATATTTGATTAAGTGAGAAGATAAAAAGAAGGTGTGTGTATATGTTGTATATATAGAGATATATACAACATATACAAGTCAATGTTTTAATTATGGTCAAATGAGATATTTAATTATTAGTAGAAGATGATATTTATATTATAATAATATATTAATTGCTTGATTGAGATTAAAGAGAGTTTTTGTGTGGTTAAGAGAGGAGATTTGCTTTGAGTTGAGGAAAGTTCATCTTCATCTTCTTCTTTCTTCTCCAAGAGCCGGCCATCACCATTGCCAAAGGGAAAGAGAGGTTTTGTTGATTCCTAACTCAAGAAATTGAAGGATTTCAAGAGATCAAGTTGGAGTTTTAAGGATTTTCTTCACTATTGGTAAGTTTCCAACTTGTTTCTTTGTGTTCTTTTGGAGTTTGTGTATTTGAGTTTGGTGAATGGTAGTTGTAGATGTGCTTTTTGTTGATTTTGATAAGTTTGAGATTGTTTGGTCTAATTGACTTTGATTTTGGGGTTGGATTGAAGAAAATATTAAGTTTGGTGAAGAAAACAAGAGTTGTGGATTGTGTATGTGTTGAGTTGTAAAATATGGTTGTGATTGTGTGTTGATGCACATAATTGAGTTGTATTGATGTTATGCAAGCTTATTATGGTATATTGATGGTTTTGGTTAAGTTTGCTTGAAGTGGAAAAGGGTAAAAGAAAGATGTTTATTGGATGTGGTGTTTTTGGTATCGATTTCAGGTTTTTGGCCTGACATGCCCAGTAACACAGTCATGCTTTGGGAGTGTCATTGATTCTGTTTTCAGTATGGGTGACATGAGCAATGACACGCCCATGTCACCGAGCGTGTCACAACTACTGTGTTGTTGGAGGATTGACACGTCCAGTGATACGCCCATGTCACTGAGCATGTCATAGACTCTGTGTTGGAGGGGAATTGACACGTGCAGTGACATACCCATGTCACTGAGCATGTCAAAGCTTATGTGTTGACACACCCGTGTTGTTGAGCGTGTCAAGTGTGTAGTTTTCCCTAGTTATTTCTTATCCTTATTTTCTTATGTTTATCACTAAGCGAGTGTGTATAATCACCTTTGGATTAAGTTTTGAAGAGATTTGAGTTGCCCTAATCCAAGTGTTGAAGGATTCTTGGAAGAGGAGGTTGTTAGATTGGTGTTTGTTGCTCTTAGAGGTAAGTACAAACCTTACATGATTGCATATACTTACATGACTTTGGGACTTAACACATTTTGTTGGAAAATGTGTTAGGTTACCTATTATATTGTTGATATATGAGAATGGTGCTATGTTTTGCATTATGTGAACTATGTGAAATATATGTTGAGGATTCAAAATATATGAACAATGTAATTTGTTATGTATACCCTAACGATGAAATGTGAAGCCATTGTTGATGGCTATAATGATATAAATGAAATATTTGGGGCATTGTGCCTAGATGATCATGAGAAAATGAGAATGGAATTAATAATGAAATTATGAAAGAATTGTGTGCCTAATATGTTATTCAATTTTCATAGTTTTGTTATTAGTGGCATGCCTAAAAGTAACAATCCCATGATGCTAGGTTGGGCTTGGTCCTTGAAGCAAAGTTGGGTTGATGCTGAGCTCCTCTTGAAGCTTGGTTGGGCCTAGTTCTTGAAGCCTAATTGGGATGTTACATATGAGGTAATCCTCATTCTGATAATGATTCACCTTTGGGCTAGATAAATGTGATTATTGGACCAAAACAGTAACTCTGGAATTTGAATGGCATATTAGATTCTTTTGGGCCCATGCTTGTCTTTGCTTTAATGTGAATTATGAATGATGGAACAATTGAACAATATAATGAGATTTAATATTATGAAATATGATATCCTTGTATATTATTTCTAATTCTTGAAAGTTTGACAATTGCATTACATTTGAATGATATTCTTATCGTGATTTGTACCACTAAGCCTTTGGCTTAGCGCGATTGTGATTTATCGCGCAGGTGACAGGGCAGATCCGATTGAGCCGGAGAGTTCAGCTAGACCGAGTCGTGTCTAGGCTTGTGATCCCTTGTTAAGTGTTAAATTTTGGACTTCAAGATCAGAGACAAACAGCCAAGCATGTATAAACTCTATATTTTTGTAAATATTAATTTTGATGTATACATATGTATATTCCGCTGCTTATTAAATAAATGTTTTGGATAAACTTTGGGTGTAATGAAGATATATATATGTATATGTATTTTAACAAGTAATGTTTTATCTATTTCTATTTATAATAATGATTTGATGTTAAAGTTTAAAGATTGGTTTGCTTCAAATAGACTGTGACATCCTTGTATTCGGTATGCGTATATTACATATGTGGGTGTATGTGGTATACGTATATGGGGTATAGGGGTGTTACAATTGTTTTGGTATCAGAGCCTAGGTTTGAGGTTCTCAACCTAGGTAAATTGTAAGAAAAAGAAAATTTTGGTTTTTAAAATATGGGTTTTTAAATAAGATACATGCATTGGCACTGGCAGTTTCTGATCTTTGATGAGGTAATCTTCTACTATGTTTGTAGATATAGGCAGTGATGGCATCTCAGACACGTCAGTCCATAGAAGGTAATTGTAGACCCTTAATTTTAACCCTAATTTGATATGGTCCTAATTAAAGGATATCAAAATAAATTTGATCCGACTTTAAAATATTTAAACCTAATTTATAATTTTTAAAGAACTCGGTTCGGATTTAAGACACATAAATTCAATTGTAAAACCCTAAAATCAAGTTGAATCGGCCCAAATTAAACCTTTGGGTCCATAAGTTAAAAAAAGGCAATACTAATTCGAATTAGGTCTGCCGGGGAGACATGAGCATGCCTCAAGCCGATCTAGCAGCCCAAATCGACATGAGGTTGGACTCATGTCGACCTGGGCAGGCTAGGTCGACATGAGCATGCCTCATGTCGACCTAGGCAGCCCAAGGTCGACATGAGGTTGGTCTCATGTCGACCTAGGGCAACCAGGTTGACATGAGTTCAATAACTTTCCTAATTCAACTAGAATTTGTTTTAGGGACTGATTAATATTAGGTTAAGGATTCTGGGTGAGGTTTGGATATAAATATTAAAGAATTCAGAGGGGGAGGAACATCAAAAGGAGGAGGAACATTAACAAGGGTATCAATAAACATTAAAATAGAAGAGACAACAACAAAGATAGATTTGAAAAGAGAAGGAAACCACAAACAAAAAAATCAAAATAACCAAAGAAGAAGACAGAGTCCATACTGTCTTCACATTGTTCATCAAAAATCAATTTTTTGGTGGAACCAACGACGGAGGTTTGATCTTTAATCATAAATCATTCATGCTCATAGTAGTTTCATTTCTTGATTAATAAGAGCATGCATGCAGTAACATGATCCTTGAACATGCAATAACTCAATCTTTGAACATGCAATAAATTTATCTTTGTTTCAATAACTTTAATCATTTGCTTTATTTAACACATTGATCAGTTGATATTCATATGCACATTTCATAAAAAAACATAAAACTATCCAGTATCCATCGAGGATTTAAATTAAATGACAGAATCTATTTTGTTTACCTTACATCAAGAACCGTAAATTATTTTATTGAAACTCAAAACCTTAAACTCTTTTTATCCAAAAGCTTAAACCATTTCATTATTAAACTCCAAAATATTGATAATTTTTCAAAAACTTTAATTTATCTTTCCAAACCCAAAATTATGTTTTTAAGGTAGTAAGTTAAACCCAAAAACCCTAATTTTAAAACCCTAATTCCAAACTCTGAATTCCATAACCCTAGTTTCAGAAACCCTCAAAACCCTAATTCAAAACCCTAATTTCAAAACCCTAATTACAAAACCCTAATTTTAAAACCCTAAGTTCCAAAACCCTAAGTTCCAAAAAACCCTAAATTCTTTTAAACCCTAAACTTATATATTTATTGCTTTATTTAATTTTAAATTTGATTATGTAGTTTATTATATGTTTTTATGGTTGATTTATTTAATTTCAATGTTTGATTTATTTAATTTATCATGGATGGATATTTTATTTATTATTATGATTATTATTTGTTTATTTTAGTATTAAAATTGTAAGAGGTATGTTTCCACTTTGTGGGTACCTCATTAGTTAAGTATTATGTAATTTAAATTGCTTTTATATTTTGCACCATTGTAAAGGACATGTTTCCATCTTTCAGTGGGTGTCCTATTTATTTTAGACATGGATGATGTAAGGACATGTTTCCATCCTCGGATGGGTGTCCATTTATTTGCTTTGTTTTGACATTGCTTTGATTTTAATATAATGATGCTTTATTTTAATTATTGCATGTAATATGGATAATACTATTATACTTAAGAATTTTATAATATTAAGACCTGCAAAAGAGGCCGGTTCCAATGAACCAGGCATTGTGGGGGTGCTAGGCCATTTCTCACCTTCCCTACACGTACCTAACTATTCGAACCCATTAGGGGGTTGTGGATTCCTTAGGAATCGAGTCATCCACCCTTTTCTTTTTCCTGGCTCGTCTGGGTGGCGACTCCATTTTCTCCGGGCCTAGGCCCGTGTTCTCTAAGGCCCTGAGCCTAAACAGTGCCGAAATCGCAAGAACCATCCCACCGGGAGTAGGGGCGAAAATCCCCGCTCACAGTGGAGACTCCACTGGGGATAAGAGAAGTTGATTCCGTTAGTCTTTATATTATTCTATTTTTTCTTATCATGATATTATCTATTGCATCATATTAGTTTGCATCATGTGCGTTAGTTAGGATGCCCATGTTACTCGTGTTGTGTTATGTAAGGGATACCATACTTTCACTCAAGGTATGGAGATCGAGCATGGCATAACCACTTATAGCCTCATATCATTTGGTATATACTTTCTATGAGAACCTAAGCCTTTTAACCCTAAAGATTAAAGCTCATGTAATTGGCCTAGTTACATTCCTTAGGTTTTTACCCCCAAATGCTTGTTGTTTGACTATGGTTAATTTGTCTTGGCTTAAATCATGGCTTATTTGGTTTGTTTTTTTTTTTTTCTAATATGACCTAAGTACATTGTAAGCTCAAAATAAATTTATTCTTTAAAGTCCAAAAGACCAAAGCTATTTTTAAAACTTTTCAAGATGGTCTTTGGACATAAAACTTTTCTAAAAATAAAAAAAATTCTTTTCTCATGACCCAAATACTAACCCCAAAATCTATTTTTCTAAAATCTCTTTACAATGGGCTTAGAAACAAAATTATTTTCATCCAACCTTTTCTCACAAAGAGCTTGCAAATTATTTAGGTCAATTACGAAATACCAAAAAATCAATTGTGAGCCTAATTTATACTAAGAATTATTAATCATGGGCTTGTTTTTGGCATGAATCATTAGTTACTTTTTCAAGTGAGAAATCTATTTATAATAAACCTCTTAATTTAGTTTTAATCCAATATAGCATAAAATCTACTTTAGTTGGATAAATGGATTAAAACCTAAGTATGGGAATTATCATAAACTGATTTCCATTTTTGAAAATATAACTATTGGTTGAAACGTTCGAGGGAATTATTCAAAAAAAAATACCCCATGTTGGTATTTTGTTAACCATATTACCTAGGAAAAGAGACTCGCCATTCGTGTGTGGATGTTATAAGGTTGGAAGGAATGTCCAAATTATCCTTGTTTGTTGATTGTTTGTGCATACATGCATACATAAATTTGCATCTCATATCATTAATCCCTTCTGGCTCACACCCCTAAAGTACTACAATTCAAGGGTATACAATGATACCACCTACAACATTGATTTTGATTCAAGTACTTCATTGGAAGGATGGATGTAAACCAGCTAAGGGACAATAGTCGATGAAGTTGTCAAAGCTAGGATGGCAAAGTTACGAGATCAATTGGTTGAAATTATAAGGACTAGTTGATTCAAATTCTAGAGATCATCAATAATGCTAATGAGGCATCTCCCATTGACATAAGAAAGAAGAAAAAGGCAACATTAACAAGGAACATGTCAACTGATAGAGATCGAATGAAAAATGAGAGATCAATCCCTATTCTACAAATCCAACCGAACCATGTGCTATCTAAGTGAAGCAATAAGAGAGGTTATCACCCTAATGGGAAAAGTCAAAGGGAAAGAGGAGGTGTTGAGAAAAATGCAACAACTGAGCCAACAAAGAAGCATAAATTTTTAGTCTTAAGGGTGCCTTTGTCAAAGATGTTAGAAAATCTAATGAAAATGAATTTGCTACAACCATTGGCACCTCGGCCTCTATATAAGCTTCTACCATCAAATTTTGATGCCAAGGTTTTCTGTCAATTCCATCAAATGTAGGGGCATGAGACAAATAAATGTGTTCGATTAAGGCATGAAATCCAAGATTTGATTGACAGTGGAAAGCTGCTTGTGCCTGATAAGCCTAACACTAAGAATAATCCTCCGCCTAAATTTGGAAGGGCACCATCGCTTAAAACCTTCATGAAGAGTTTTTTCTTGCCACCTTCTCATGATATGTATAAAGAAGCTGCTAAAGATGATATGCTACTAAGCAAGCTTGGACTAACTGTGGATGATGAAGCAATGATCCTTGATGATGGAAAAAATCCTTGCACTTGATATGTCTAAATAAATGGAGTATCTTCGACTCCAACTCAACAAACTTTCCTTAGCTTGAATATTACTCTATTTATTTTGCTTTTTTTAATATTTAATTGGAACAATCGTGTTTTTCAAATTTTAAGTTTATTTGAACAATTTACTTTCATTAAAATTTTTGTTGGTCTTTATTCATTTTGGTACTCAACCAATGAGGAATCTAGCTTGATAATTCATGAATTAATATATTTATGCATCATGACTCGAATGACTTTACTAGGTGAGGGAATTGCTCTATAGCATTGAGTTGTGTATGCTTACTTAGAGAGGGCTCCTACATAATTACCTTTGTCTAGGTCCTAGTCAGTCTTAGAACATGCTTAGACAAACTTTCGAGGCGAAATTGAACTCTACTTATTTAAGGGAGAAATGATCTAGGCATTTTTTTTGTTAGCCAACAACTAGTATCCACCCAATTAAATATCAATCCCTAGTTGTCCCTTTGAGCTTTCATAAAATTTTAGCTTTCTTGTCATTGGCTTACAAACCCCGATAACCTGCCCTGAGTTGTTGTAATACTTTTGACAAGTCTTATGATCACTATGGTGAAGAGGCAAGAAGATCAAAGAAAGGAATGCATAGTCAAGATCATAAGGATAGTTGATGTTATCAAGACCATAAGCATAGTTGAAGTTCACCTAGTATCTCCAATCTATCAAGACAACATCAGAGTAACAAATAATTTATCCCTATTAAAGGAGATTTATACCACTCCACTCGTCCATTATTGGAAACCCAAGTTGGTAAAAACAAGACAACTCTGTTTGAGCTAGAACCATAAAAAAAGAAGAAAGAAAAGAAAAAAAATAAGAAAGAAAAAAAAGATGAAAATAAAAGATGAAAAAAAGGGAAAAGGAAAAGAAAAAAAGGAAAAAAGGAAAAAAAGAAGAAAAGAAGAATGATAAAACCCAAAAAGGCAGTTTAGAAGGCCAACTGAGTTCTCTTTTACCTAAAGTAGCAAAAGGCTTCCATTTGGTTTATAAGGACATTTTGACTTGAATTTGTCCAACCCAACAAAATATTTAATCAAAATTGGAGAAAAAAAGGAGAAAGACCATCCAGTTCTTAGTTATGTACTTGACAGTCCTACAAGGAAGAAGGACAAAATGATAAAATGCTCAAAGAAAGGGAAGAGTAAGAAAAATAAAAAGAAAGAAAAGGGAGAAGAAGAAAAGAAAAAAATTTGGGTACCAAACTTTTTGCAAAGGTAAAAGCTATCCCAATCAAGATTTAGGTTAACGCCAAAAAGAAAGAAGAATGTTCAAAGCTCTATCTTTTCATGCTCCCAACTGTCTAAAGTTCCAACAAGCAGTTTCTAGTGTGAAGGTTTGTCCATTGTGTCATACCGACTCTAATCTCAAAATGGCCTTCATTTAAACCAATGTCCCTTATAGACCCCATTTCAAGCCTATTAAAGACCTGTTGATCTCTCTTGGTAGGTAGAGTCTATTAGTGGAGATAGTTTGAATAAGCATGCATATGAGATAGACAATATTTAAACTCAATGAGACCTTTGGCCAAGTAATGTGTATGTGCCTATCTGAAGTGCAACAGTTCTTGCTTAAATAGAAATAATTCCCGAGTTTAGTACGGTAACTAGTGTTGTCATGTTATAGATATGTTAATTTGGAAAATCAAGTCCTGAGGTACATTGACATTGATTTGGCAAAGCCAACATTTGTTTTGAAAATCAAAATTCAAAAAATAAAAAATGTTTTTGTCACATGAAGCCTTCAAGTTAAGAGAAGTTTGTTGCACCATCAAAACTAGGACACATTGGGCAATGAAAATGATTACTGACAAGGTCATGAAGAAGCTACTGATTGATATACCGAGTCACAATTTGAAATGGATGTATCTCTGCTATTTGGGGCCTCCATTATTCATGTTTTCAACATCTTGAAGATAAAAGTCATAAATGGGAAGCATTCTTTTATTCCAGTGCAAGACCTGAACAGGCATCTGAAAGAAATCAATGAGAACACTTCTGCTGATCACCTCGATCTGTGAGTCGATGGAACAACTGTAAGTATCGTTCATGCATATCATGCATACATGAGCATATCACACCGCACTTTCTTGTCTTGTATTGTCTATTCTTTATTAAAGTGAATAGCAAATACCTTGTGAAGTAAACAATCAAAAGAAGATATCAAATCTGGTGGGCATGGAAAGCCCATTGCTTGAGAAAGTTCCAGTAATTTTGCAAAGAGAAGAAATGTGTGCTTTTGCGAAGAACTAGACAACAAAAACATCAATCAGAGCCTGCACAAAAATTTTTTTTTGGTTTGAGCCTACACAGGGGGCAAAGTTTCTCCTTTTCAATTTTTTGAGTCTATATACCAAACATTTTCAAACTCACTTGCAAATATTTTGCCATGCAGGGGGCAAGGAGAAGATATGAGGGCCAACTAAAAATAACTGAATTTTCGCGAAAGGAAGAACAAAAGAATGGAACAACCAGTTAAGCTAGAATCCTCAACAGATAAATGGTCAGTCAAATCAAATTCAGTCTCAGGTCCAAGTATTCAATCTCGGGTTCAAGTACCCAAACCAAATTTAATCTCGGGGCCAACTCTCGGGTCCAAGTACCCAAACCAAATTCAATCTTGGGACGAAGTACCCAAATCAAATTCAACCTTGGGTGAAAGTATCCATTCTCGAGTCCATGTACCCAAATTAAATCCAGTCTCGGGTCTAAGTAACCAAATCAAATTCAATCTCGGGTCCAAGTACCCAATCTCGAGTCTAAGTACCCAAATCAAATTTAATATCGGGTCCAAGTACCCAATCTATGGTCCAAGTATCCAAATCAAATTCAGTCTCGGGTTCAAGTACCCAAATCAAATTCAACCTCGGGTCTAAGTACCCGATCTCGGGTCCAAGTACCCAAATCAAATTCAATCTTGGGTTGAAGTACCTAAATCAAATTCAATCTCGAGTTCAAGTACCCAAATCAAATTCAGTCTCTGGTCCAAGTATCCAAATTAAATTTAACCTCGGGTCAAGTACCCGATCTCGGGTCCAAGTACCCAAATCAAATTCAATCTTGAGTTCAAGTACCCAAATCAAATTCAATCTTGGGTTCAAGTACCCAATCTCGGGTCCAAGTACCCAATCTCGAGTCCAAGTACCCAATCTCGGGTCCAAGTGCCCAAATTCAATCCAATCTCGGGTCCAAGTACACAAATCAATTTTAGCCTTGGGTCCTAGTACCCAAATCAAATTCAAGTAACCATCACATCAAAATTAAGTCATGTTGCTTTTCACTTTCTTCTGCTGAAAGTCTCAGATCGCTCAAGCAAGGGGCAAACTGCAGACCTTTAATTTTGACCCCAATTTGATATGGTCCTAATTAAAGGATATCAAAATAAATTTGATCCAACTTTAAAATATATAAACCTAATTTATAATTTTTAAAGAACTCAATTCAGATTTAAGAAGCATAAATTCAATTGTAAAACCCTAAAATCAAGTTGAATTGGTCCAAATTAAACCTTTGGGTCCATAAGTTAAAAAAGGCAATACTAATTTTAATTGGGCCGGCCGAGGAGACATGAGCATGCCTCAAGCCGATCTAGCAGCCCAAATCGACATGAGGTTGGACTCATGTCGACCTGGGCAGGCTAGGTCGACATGAGCATGCCTCATGTCGACCTAGGCAGCCCAAGGTCGACATGAGGTTGGTCTCATGTCGAACTAGGGCAACCAGGTCGACATGAGTTCAATAACTTTCCTAATTCAACAAGAATTCATTTTAGGGACTGATTAATATTAGGTTAAGGATTCTGAGTGAGGTTTGGATATAAATATTAACATTTCAGAATTCAGAGGGGGAGGAACATCAGAAGGAGGAGGAACATTAACAAGGGTAGCAATAAACATTAAAACAGAAGAGACAACAACAAAGAGAGAAGAACAGCAGCAGCTTTTTGGAAAGGGAAGGAAACCACAAACAGAAAAATAAAAACAACCAAACAAGAAGACAGAGTCCATACTGTCTTCACATTATTCATCTAGAAATCAATTTTTTGGTGGAACCAAGGACAGAGGTTTGATCTTTAATCATAAATTATTCATGCTCACAATAGCTTCGTTTCTTTGATTAATAAGAGCATGCATGCAGTAACATGATCCTTGAACGTGCAGTAACTCAATCCTTGAACATGCAATAAATTTATCTTTGTTTCAATAACTTTAATCGTTTGCTTTATTTAACACATTGATCAGTTGATATTCATAAACCCACATGCACGTTTCATAAAAAACATAAAACTATCCAGTATTCATCGAGAATTTAAATTAAATGATAGAATCTATTTTGTTTACTTTACATCAAGAACCATAAATGATTTAATTTAAACTCAAAACCTTAAACTATTTTTATCCAAAAGCTTAAACCATTTCATTATTAAACTCCAAAATATTGATAATTTTTCTAAAACTTTAATTTATCTTTCCAAACCCAAAATTATGTTTTTAAGGCAGTAAGTTAAACCCAAAAACCCTAATTTTAAAATCCTAATTCTAAACTCTGAATTCCATAACCCTAGTTTCAAAAACCCTCAAAACCCTAATTCAAAACCCTAATTTCAAAACCCTAATTACAAATCCCTAATTTTAAAACCCTAAGTTCCAAAACCCTAAGTTCCAAGAAACCCTAAATTCTTTAAAACACTAAACTTATATATTTATTGCTTTATTTAATTTTAGATTTGATTATGCAGTTTATTATATGTTTTTATGGTTGATTTATTTAATTTCAATGTTTGATTTATTTAATTTATCATGGATGGATATTTTCTTTATTATTATGATTATTATTTGTTTATTTTAGTATTAAAATTGTAAGAGGTATGTTTCCACTTTGTGGGTACCTCATTAGTTAAGTATTATGTAATTTAAATTGCTTTTATATTTTGCACCAATGTAAAGGATATGTTTCCATCTTTCGGTGGGTGTCCTATTTAGTTTAGACATGGATGATGTAAGGACATGTTTCCATCCTCGGATGGGTGTCCATTTATTTGCTTTGTTTGGACATTGCTTTGATTTTAATATAATGATGCTTTATTTTAATTATTGCATGTAATATGGATAATATTGTTATACTTAAGAATTTTATAATATTAAGACCTGCAAAGGAGGCCGATTCCAATGAACCGGGCGTTGTGGGGGTGCTGGGCCATTTCTCACCTTCCCCATATGTACCCAACTTTTCAAACCCATTAGGGGGTTGGGGATTCCTTAGGAATCGAGTCATCCACCCCTTTCTTTTTCCCAGCCTGTTTGGGTGGCGACCCCATTTTCTCCCAACTTATGCCCGTGTTCTCTAAGGCCTTGAGCCTAACAGTGCCGAAGTCGCAAGAACCATTCAACCTGGAGTGGGAGCAAAAATCCCCGCTCACAGTAGTGCTGAAAGTGTATCTCCTGTTGAGGGTAGAGATGGAGCTAAGGTTGATATAGCTAGAGAGGCACCTGCTCCTGTGCCAGAGAGACTAGCTGGTAATGAGATTTTGCCGTTTTGGTTATGGCATATGGTAGAATTGTTGAGGCAGGCTCTAGTGCAGCAGCCGCCACCGCAACCACAGCTGCAAGTACCGATGAGGTAGTATGATAAATTGAGGAAGTTCAGAGCTGAGGACTTCTTTTGTATTATAGATCCTGCAGTAGTTGAGTAGTGGCTTGATAGAATTTAGAGGGTATTCATCCAGCTGCAAGCTAATCCTGAGGAAAATTTTGATTATGCTAGATCCCTTCTGCAGAGAGATGCTTATGATTGGTGGAAGACGGTTTCACATGCTATGGATGATCCACCGTCCTTGACTTATGGTGATTTTTTACGGCAGTTTGAGCAGAAATATACTCCGAGGGAGTATAAAGATGTAAAGAAGATGGAGTTTCTGAATCAAAGATAGGATAACTGGATAGTGACGGAGTATGAGATTGAGTTTATATGGTTGAGTCATTATGCCGGTGGGATTATTTTAGATGAGATAGACTGGTGTTGAAGATTTGAGGAGGGGTTGAGACCCTCTATTATGTGTATTATTGCTGGTTCCTGGTACCAAGATTTTTCCTCGGTTGCAGCTGCCAGGAGTGTTGAGAGAGCACAGGGTATTATTGCAGCTGCTACTGAGGGGGAGACTAGAGTTAGGAGACCCAGTTTGAGGCAGGGTCTTCATCTATGAAGAGAGGCAGAGGAAACTATTTTTCGAGGGTCAGTAGGAGCCAAAGGCAGTCTGATAGGCCAGTTCAGTATTAGAGGTAGGGATCAAGACCTACAGTTTCTATGGCTAGTGCTTTGACTCTAGTGGTTCATAGGTCTACTCCAACTACATGTGTCCATTGTGGTAGGGCACATGGGGGTGCTTGCTAGAAGACGGGTGGACCAGGAGTGTGTTTTAGATGTGGGTCACCAGATCATTTCATCAAAGATTGCCCCGATCTATCAAAAGATAGACAGACTGATACTATAACTTCTCGACCCAGTATCAGCAGAGGAGGTCGAGGGGGCATAGGTTTTAGTAGAGGTGGTCGACCCGGGATTAGTCAGAGAGGAGGCTCTAAATCCGGAGGCAATAGGCCAGATGAGGATGGGCCATCTCAGCGAGTGTATGTGATGCAGAGGCAACCGGATGCTTCAATCGTCATTGCGGGTACATTTTCTTTATTTGGCATTTTAGTTCTTGCTCTAATAGATCTTGGATCTACTCATTCATACAAAAGTGCATCTATCTTGGTGACAAATCCTTTAGTGCATAGTGTGGTTGTTAGCAAGGTGCATCGTAATAGTTCAGTTGTGGTGCAAGATGAGGAATTCCTTGGGGATTTGATTGAGATGCCTTTTAAGGAGTATGATCTAATTTACCCTGAGATTAAGTGTATTACCCTGAGAACCGGTGATGGTAGAAGTGTTATGGTATCTAGTGAGCAGAGACATCTTGCATCTATTGTTGTTTCAGCTATTACAGCTAGGAGGTTGATTCAAAAAGGGTGTGATGCTTATCTTACTCATGTGGTAGATACGAGAGTAGTGGGTTCTCAACCTGATCGTATACCTACAGCTAGGATGTATCCTTGTTTCCTCAAGCTAGATTGCCTCCAAAATTCAAGATGCTTGGGATGGACAGATTTGATGGGACCACTTGCCCTAAAACCCATTTGAAGTTGTATGTGGGGGCCTTGAGCCCTTGGGGTTTAAATGATGAGCTCTTTGCTCAACTCTTTCAACAATCCTTGACTGGGGCTGCCCTAAAATGGTTTGTAAGCCTGGATCGTGCTAAGATTAAGACCTGGGAAGACATCTGCAATGCGTTTAACACTCAATACCACTACAATATTGAGGTAGATGTCACTAGAAGGGAGCTTGAGACTACCAAGCAAAACAACAATGAACCTTTCTCCTCGTTCCTTATGAGGTGGAGGGCGAAGGCTGCCCAAATGATCAATCATCCTTCAGAACAGGAGCAGATTGATATTATAATCAGAAATTTAAGACCTACATATCAAGCTCAACTGCAAACCCAATACCTACCTACTTTCAAGTCGCTCATTGCGACTACAACTAAGGTAGAAGACTTAATACAATTGGGTAAAATAGTAGATGAAGGAGCTACTTCGATGTATAGGAAACAAGGCCAAGCTACTTCCTCAAACAAGGTCAATGAAGTGGCCAATATTGCCCCTGCGAATCCTTTACGTGTGGGCAATCTTGGGCAGAGAAATCAGCCAAGAAGGAAATATACTGACCTTGGGGTGTCCCTTCATCTAGTGTTTAAAAAGGCTGTGGAAGGGAAGTATTTGAAGCCTTTGGACCCAAGGCCACCTCCAAACCCATTACCCGCCAGTTATAAAGCCAATGAGTACTGTGAATACCACCAAGGAAAAGGGCATAGAACAGATTCTTGCTGGACTCTGAAAAACCGCATCCAGGATTTGGTGGATAGGGGTGACATCATTCCTCTCAGGAGTCAACCGAACATTGATACTAACCCTTTGCCTAATCATTCCATCCACGCCATCACTGTGGAAGAAGAGTTGTTTGATCCTTTCAAACTTCTCTTAGAAATGAATGAAGTGTGTGTGTTGGATTTGAATGACCTTGCTGAAGAGGTCGATGCCTTGACAAGAAGCGGAAGGCAATATCAGCCACTCGATTTGGGAAAAGCCCCTACAGCCTCAAATCACCCCCATAAGAAGACACCAGAGCCGAAAGAAGACCTTGTCCTCTCTCAGCTTAAGCAAACTCAAGCTAAGGTATCAATTTGGGAGCTCCTTGCTTCCTCATTCCCACACCGTCAGGCTCTCAGTGAAGCTTTAAGTCAACTTGATACATCAGTGGACACAAGCCCAGAAGCTTTGGTGGCCACTTTGACTCAATCAACCAAGACATTGAGTATCCGATTTTCTGATACAGACCTACCAGAAGATGGCAGTAAACACAATGATGCCCTATACATCACCATACAAACTGGGGGAAAGACTGTTCCCATGGTTCTCATTGATAATGGGTCAGCCTTAAATGTATGTCCCTTGAAGGTAGCAAGCTGTCTGGGGTTGGAGGCTACAGATCTTACACCTTTTGATCAGATTGTTAGAGCATATGATAACACTCGAAGGGAAATTTTGGGTGTTGCCACTCTGGAAATTGCTATTGGGCCGGTGAAAATGGGAGTGCCCTTCCAAGTCATTGATGTACCCGCGAGCTTTAATCTCCTCCTTGGAAGGCCGTGGATTCATCAGATTAATGCTGTACCATCTTCATTACACCGAAAACTTAAGTTCCCTTTTGAAGGAAAAATTATCACTATCAAAGGGGATACCTGTGAAATCAACATGAGAACCATGGATCAGTCTCTCTTTGAGGTTGTTCCTGGCGAAACCGCCATGTCCTTGACTGGTTTCCATTATGATACAGTCCAATGCATTGAAGGAGAAAAACCCAAAGGGCCATTTATCTTATATGATTTTGGAGAGGTCCAAATCAATTGCCTGGTGGGAATGATGCTAAGGGTAGGTCTGCTGCCCGGAATGGAAATGATAAAGTTTGGGAGGAAAACACCCGTAGTGCGGCCATGGGAAGAACCTGAGAATAGGGGAACTTTTGGCCTGGGGTACAAACCCACAGATGAGGAGATTGAAGAGTTTGAGCATGGAAGGAAGAAAAAGAAGAATTGGGGGGCAAGAAGCCTCAAAATGCGCCCTTACTTTAGAACTCTGAATGGTTGTAATATCCTCATTTATGCCCTAGAAGTTTTGAGTATGTTGTTGTTATTGTGGTTGTTGATATATATATTGGGAAGTGAATGTTTGTGCATATATGTGTTAAATTGTAAGAGAAAAGAAATGGGAAGAGAATGTATATGTATATGTGTTTTGGAGAAGAAATTTAGGGTTTAGAGACAAATGTATATGTTGTTTATATGATGATATAATTAACATATACATTGGTCAAATGAAGAGTCAAGGTGATGGTTAAGTGGAAGAAGATATTTTTGGTTGTTAATGAAATTACTATAAAGGGCTTATATGAGACAAAGAGTTAGTTATATGGTTAAGGGTGTTTTGGTAATTTTCCTTGTAAGATGCATGGTGGAGATTAAAAGAAGAAAAGGTGTTTGACTTGTGCATTTTCTTCTTTCTTTCTTGAAGTGGCCGGATTCTCCATAGACAAAGAGAGAAAGAGAGGTGATCTTGAGGTTTGAAGCATTTTGAAGAAAGAAACAAGGGTTTTGGTTAAAGATTTGTAGATTTCTTCATTTGAGGTAAGATCTTTTCTTTAATTTCTTCAATTCTTTTGAAGTGGTGTGAGAAAGGAATTAGGGTTTGTTGGTTTGATGATGAGAAGTTGAGTTGGTGAAGGTGTTGGAAGTGATTGTGTTGAGTAAGAGTTGTGTTTAGTGAAATTGTTTCTGTTTTACAATTAGTAAAGGCTGTGATTTGTATGATTTTTAATTAATTATAGAAAAATGTTCTTGAAGTGAATTTTTGATATGTTGTGCCTCTATGAGTGTAGAATGACTGAAAAATATGTTGATTCGATTTTGGAATGGTTATGAGTTTAGAAAGATTATTTTCATTAGACCTGTTCCAGCAGGTACCTTAACTGGGACAGCTATATTTCGTGATTTTTAATAAAATGTAGAAAAATCATATCCAATCGAATTTTGGATATGTTGTTGCTTAGTGAGTCTAGTATTTGAGAAAAATAATTTGGAACCACGTTGATTGAATTTGATTTATGGAATTCACAAAGTTCAGAACTGCTGCCAGGATGCAGGGCAATTGGGGCAGTCTGGTTAGGTGAACTATTTGACCAAGATTTTGTGTTCAGTTTGATCTGAAATTTTAAAGGGATGATTTTAAGATACAAAACTAAATTCTGTAAAAATTTTAGAATTTTTAGTCAAGTAGATTATTTTATACAATTTTTCAAAATAAGGATAAAATGGAGTTTAAAACCAGAATGTACTATTTATGGTTAGGGTTTTAATTCTTTGTTCTTTTTGCATTGCTTTGGTTTTCCAAAGGTAGGTTGGTCCTTAAACCTAACCCTAAACACTTTAAACACACTTGAATCAATGAATGTTATAATCAATTGTTCTTTGCCCTAATTGCATTGTTGAGATTGAACAATGTTATGTTGTGCATTGTGAATGGTAATGTGTTTCATGAGTAATGTGGTATGAAATGTTGATATTTATGAATGATGCTATGTGAGATATAATGTGATCATGGATGAGATATATATATATATATACTTGAATAATGAGATGTTATATTGTGAAATGAAATGTGAAGCCATTGTTATTGGCTAAGATGATGTAATTGAAAGAAAGAAGGCATGTTTGCCTAAATGTGATGAGAATTGAGAATGGAAATGAATTGTTTGTTTAATATGTTATTCAGTTTCAGAGTTCTGGATTTGGGTGGCATGCCTAAGAAATGATGACAGGTAACAGTCTTGCCGGGTTGAGGACCTCCTCATAGGTGTTGAGTTGATGGTCCAAGAGACTGGGTCTGTTACACTATGAGATATATGATTTGTAACAGTCTTGCCGGGTTGAGGATCTCCTCATATGTGTTGAGTTGATGATCCAAGAGACTGGGTCTGTTACACTTGCCTACGGGCGTGATTATTGTGACTATGAACCAAAGCAGTAACTCTGAACTCTGAATATCGTATTAAATACTTGTTGGGCCCATAGGTGTCAGGGTTATATGAATGTCCTAAATAATGTTATGAGTTAATGAAATGAGATGTTGGTTATTGAGTATGATTGATTAATGTTGAATGTGGAAAGATGTTGAAATGTGGTATGCTCATATGACTATGATTTGTGAAATGCATAATTATGTGGTTAACTTTATATTTATGATATTGATCTTATCAATAACATATGTGGCATTGCATTACATTAAAGCATACCATTAGCATGTTTTATCTTACTAAGCCGTTGGCTTAGCGCGAATGTGATTCTTCGCGCAGGTGACAAGGAAGAACCAGAGAGTTCCTCTAGGCCGAGTCGAGCCTAGATTTTGAAGATTGAATAGTGGGCTTTAAGATCGAAGACTGACTGCCAAACATGTATAAATTTTATGTGTTGTAAAACTTGAGTTTTGATGTATATGAATTTGTAAATATTGTTACTTTCCGTTGCATAGTGAACAAAGATTTTATCTGCTGTATTTCATAATAAACCTTTACTTTATTTTGTACTAGAAGTGTAAATCCTTTTTGCAGGTTGTAGTTGAGGTTATAAGGGGGATTTATTGGAAGTGTACTGAGAATGATTTTGTTTGCATTGGTTTGTGTAAAAATGTTTTCAAAAATTAGAAAAAAAAACCAGTTTTGTCGACACTTGGGATTGAATTTTTAGGCAAAACTATGGCAAAATTTCTATAAAAATCGGAACAAAAATTTGACTAAGTAAAAGTGGTAGCAACATTAGGATAGGGTGGCGCCTCTACTCAGCTTACACACGTAGGTCGGGAAGGGGTGTTACAATTTTTGGTATCAGAGCCTAGGTTTGAGATTCTCAACCTAGATCAATTGTAAGAAAAAGAATATTTTGATTTTTAAAGTGGGTTTTTGAGTAAAATACATGTTTTGGTATGGCAGTCTTTGATCTTTAATGAGGAATATTCTGCTGTGTTTGCAGATATAGGTAGAGATGGCATCTCATTCACGACAATCTGTTGAGGGTAGTGCCGAGAGTATTGCTCCTGCTGAGGGAGCTAGGGTTGATAGTGTTGAGGAGGCACCTGCTTCGGTGTCGGGTAGACCAGCTGGGGAGGAGGTTCCGCCAGCCTGGTTTAGGCCTATGTTGGAAGCTATGAGACAAGCACCTGTGCAACCACAGCCACCGCCACCACCCCCTCAGCCTTCAGTACCAGTAAGGCACTATGATAAGCTAAGGAAATATGGAGCAGAGGATTTCTTTGGTACAGTTGATCCGGCTGTAGCAGAACAGTGGCTTGATAGAGTTCAGAGGGTATTTGTGCAGTTGCAAGCCACTTCAGAGGAGAAGTTTGACTATGCAAGATCTTTGCTACAGAAGGATGCCTACGACTGGTGGAAGACAGTGCCCCATTCTATGGATGATCCACCAACCTTGTCTTATGCGGATTTTCTGAGAGAATTTGAGTTGAAGTATACTCCTAGGGAGTATAAAGATGGGAAGAAAAGAGAGTTTCTAGATTTGAAGCAAGATCATCGGACCGTAACTGAGTATGAAGTTGAGTTTATTCGACTGAGTCAGTATGCTGGGGGTATCATTACTGATGAGATTGATAGATGTCGGCGATTTGAGGAGGGATTGAGGCCCTCGATCATGTGCTTAGTGGCTGGATCCAGATATCAGGATTTCTCACAGCTTGTGGCAGCAGCTCGAAGTGTAGAGCGAGCTCAAGTTATTGCAGCTGCTTCAGAGGAAGAGGTTAGGGTTAGAAGGCCCCAGTTCGAGGCAGGGTCTTCTTCTGCGAAGAGGGGTAGAGGAAGTTTTGTTCCTCGGAGTAGTAGGAGCCAGAGACCAGTGGGTAGGTCAGTGCAGTTCCAGAGGCAGAGATTTAGACCTGCAGCTTCAGTAGCGAGTGCTCCTACTCCTGGAGTTCAGAGATCCACCTTACCTGTGTGTAACCAGTGTGGTGGAAGACATGGGGGCGTTTGTTGGAGGCATAGTAGATCAGGGGTATGCTTCAGGTGTGGATCACCTGACCACTTTGTGAGAGACTGTCCTGAGAGGCAGGATCAGATGCCAGTTGATTCTGCTGCTTCTCGAGCTAGTGTGAGGGGAGGCAGAGGCGGCAGAGGTGCCAGCCGGGGAGGTAGACCAGGATTCAGTTCTAGAAGAGGTACTACATCCAGGGAGGGTAGACCAGAGGAGGTTGGATCTTCCCAGAGGATGTATGTTATGCAGAGACAGCCAGATACATCGGCAGTCATAGCTGGTACTTTTTCTTTATTTAATACTCCAGTACTTGCTTTGATTGATCCGGGTTCCACACATTCATATATTAGTGCATCTGTTTTGCCTGTATCTGATTTGCATGCTGAGTCCCTAGGATTTGATGTGTTGGTAACAAATCCGTTAGGGCATAGTGTGGTTGTGAGTAAGGTGCATAGAGATAGTGCAGTAGTGGTGCAGGGTGAGGAGTTCCTTGGGGATTTGATTGAGATGCCATTTAAGGAATATGACGTGATCTTAGGTATGGATTGGCTATCTCGACATGAAGCTGTGGTGGATTGTAAAAAGAAAATTGTTTCTTTGAGAACGGGTGATGGTAGAGAGGTGATAGTATCTAATGAGCAGGAACAGCTAGCCTCCTTATTTGTTTCAGCTGTTGCAGCCAGGAGGTTGATTAGAAAGGGGTGTGAAGCCTATCTTGCTCATGTGGTGGATACTAGAGTGAAGGGTTCCCCTATTGATAGCATTGCCACAGTTGCTGAGTTCCCGGATGTGTTTCCAGAGGAGTTGCCAGGGTTGCCTCCTGAGAGAGAGGTGGAGTTCGGTATTGAATTGTTGCCTGGTACCACTCCTATCTCTATTACTCCTTATAGAATGGCACCAGCAGAATTGAGGGAGTTGAAAGTGCAATTACAGGAGTTGTTGGACAAAGGATTCATTCGCCCCAGTGTTTCTCCTTGGGGAGCTCCTGTGCTATTTGTGAAGAAGAAAGATGGTACTATGAGGTTGTGTATCGATTATAGGCAATTGAACAAGGTGACTATTAAAAATAAATATCCTTTGCCTAGAATCGATGATCTCTTTGATCAGTTGAAGGGAGCGTCAGTGTTCTCCAAAATTGATTTGAGATCTGGGTACCATCAGCTGAGGGTAAGAAGTGAAGATGTTCCTAAGACTGCTTTTCGGACCAGGTATGGGCATTATGAGTTTTTAGTTATGCCTTTTGGTCTAACGAATGCACCTGCAGCTTTTATGGATTTGATGAATAGGGTGTTTAGGCCCTATTTGGATCAGTTTGTAGTGGTCTTCATTGATGATATACTGGTGTATTCGCGGAATGAAGAGGAGCATGATATGCATCTGCGGATTGTGTTGCAGATTTTGAGAGAGAATCAGTTATTTGCCAAATTGTCGAAGTGTGAGTTCTGGTTGGATCAAGTTGCTTTTCTCGGACATATTGTTTCTGCAGAAGGCATCAGAGTTGATCCGAGCAAAGTTGAAGCCATTTTAAATTGGAGTCCACCCAAGTCTGTGACAGAGATTAGAAGTTTTCTGGGTTTGGCAGGCTATTACCGACGGTTTGTGAAAGGGTTTTCTTTGATAGCTACTCCACTCACCAGATTACTTCGAAAGGGAGTGAGATTTGTGTGGACAGATCAGTGTCAGGCTAGTTTTGAGCAGTTGAGAGAGTTGTTGACTCAAGCGCCTGTTCTTACTTTACCTGTTGAAGGCAAACCATATGTGATCTACAGTGATGCTTCACATAGAGGTTTGGGGTGTGTATTGATGCAGGAAGGGAAAGTTATAGCTTATGCATCTCGACAGTTGAAACCGCATGAGCTTAACTATCCGACCCATGATTTAGAATTGGCTGCCATTGTGTTTGCATTAAAGATTTGGCGCCACTATCTGTTTGGGGAGAAATGTTTCATCTACACTGATCACAAGAGTTTGAAGTATTTGGGTGTCCAGAAAGAACTCAATCTTCGTCAGAGGAGATGGTTAGAATTGATTAAAGACTACGACTGCTTGATTGACTATCATCCAGGTAAAGCAAATGTTGTTGCTGATGCCTTGAGTCGGAAGTCTTTAGCTGGTTTAACTGTTTACTCGCTCTCGTTGCTTGTTGAGTTGAGAGCATTGCATGCCAGTTTTGTACCTTGTGTTGATGGTGCATTATTGGCACAGTTGCAATTAAAGCCGATTTTGTTAGATCAGATCAAAGAAGCTCAGTTGGCCGATAAGAAGATTCAGAAGATTTTTTCAGATTGCAAGAATGGGAAGACTAGAGATTTTGTTGTGAAAGATGATGGGAGTCTCTGGTTTAAGAACCGATTGTGTGTACCCGATGATGCTGATTTGAAAAGAGTCATTTTAGAAGAAGCTCATCAGTCAATGTTTGCTATGCATCCGGGTAATACGAAGATGTATCATGATTTGAGACAGCATTATTGGTGGATTGGTTTGAAGAGAGACATTGCTGAGTTTGTATCGAAATGTCTCACTTGTCAGAAGGTTAAAGCAGAGCATCAAGTTCCAACCGGGTTGCTTCAACCATTGTCAGTGCCAGAATGGAAGTGGGAAAGAGTGACAATGGATTTTGTGTCTGGTTTGCCATTGACACAAAAGAAGCATGATGCTATATGGGTGATTGTGGATAGATTGACTAAGACAGCTCATTTCCTTCCGGTTCGAATGGATTACTCTTTGGAGAGATTGGCTGAGCTGTATATCCATGAGATTGTGAAACTGCATGGTGTTCCAACTTCTTTAGTGTCTGATCGAGATCCCAGGTTTACTTCCAGATTTTGGAAGAGTTTGCATAGTGCTTTAGGTTCTCGACTGCACTTCAGCACTGCTTTTCATCCACAGACGGATGGACAGTCAGAGAGGGTGATACAGATTATTGAGGACATGTTGAGAAGCTGTGTCATCGATTTCTCTGGAAGTTGGGATAGGTTTTTACCTCTTGTGGAGTTTGCTTACAACAACAGTCACCAATCCAGCATTGGTATGGCACCGTTTGAAGCATTGTATGGCAGACGGTGTAGGACACCTCTTTGTTGGAATGAGCTTGGAGATAATAAGTTGGTTGGTCCTGATTTGATTCAAGAAACTGAAGATAAAGTAAAGTTGATTCGAGGCAGGTTAAAAGCAGCTTCAGACCGACAGAAGTCTTATGCAGATCTAAAAAGGAGAGATATAGAGTTTGATGTTGGAGATAAGGTATTTCTGAAAGTGTCTCCTTGGAAGAAAATTTTGAGGTTCGGTCGGAAAGGAAAATTGAGTCCTCGTTTCATTGGGCCGTATGAAGTGTTAGAAAGAGTTGGGCCAGTGGCGTATCGACTTGCTTTGCCACCTGAGTTGGATCGTATTCATAATGTATTCCATGTTTCTATGTTGAGGAGATATAGGTCGGATCCATCTCATGTGTTGCCATTTGAGTCTATTGAAGTGAGCCCAGATTTGACATTTGAAGAGGAACCAGTTGCTATCTTGGCACGAGAAGTGAAAGAGTTAAGGAACAAGAGAGTGCCATTGGTGAAGATTCTTTGGAAGAATCATGCAAAAGAAGAAGCGACTTGGGAAAGTGAGCATACCATGCGAGAGCAGTATCCGCAATTGTTTCAGCTTTGATATCAGGTAATTTCGAGGACGAAATTTTCTTTTTAGAGGGGGAGAATTGTAATATCCTCATTTATGCCCTAGAAGTTTTGAGTATGTTGTTGTTATTGTGGTTGTTGATATATATATTGGGAAGTGAATGTTTGTGCATATATGTGTTAAATTGTAAGAGAAAAGAAATGGGAAGAGAATGTATATGTATATGTGTTTTGGAGAAGAAATTTAGGGTTTAGAGACAAATGTATATGTTGTTTATATGATGATATAATTAACATATACATTGGTCAAATGAAGAGTCAAGGTGATGGTTAAGTGGAAGAAGATATTTTTGGTTGTTAATGAAATTACTATAAAGGGCTTATATGAGACAAAGAGTTAGTTATATGGTTAAGGGTGTTTTGGTAATTTTCCTTGTAAGATGCATGGTGGAGATTAAAAGAAGAAAAGGTGTTTGACTTGTGCATTTTCTTCTTTCTTTCTTGAAGTGGCCGGATTCTCCATAGACAAAGAGAGAAAGAGAGGTGATCTTGAGGTTTGAAGCATTTTGAAGAAAGAAACAAGGGTTTTGGTTAAAGATTTGTAGATTTCTTCATTTGAGGTAAGATCTTTTCTTTAATTTCTTCAATTCTTTTGAAGTGGTGTGAGAAAGGAATTAGGGTTTGTTGGTTTGATGATGAGAAGTTGAGTTGGTGAAGGTGTTGGAAGTGATTGTGTTGAGTAAGAGTTGTGTTTAGTGAAATTGTTTCTGTTTTACAATTAGTAAAGGCTGTGATTTGTATGATTTTTAATTAATTATAGAAAAATGTTCTTGAAGTGAATTTTTGATATGTTGTGCCTCTATGAGTGTAGAATGACTGAAAAATATGTTGATTCGATTTTGGAATGGTTATGAGTTTAGAAAGATTATTTTCATTAGACCTGTTCCAGCAGGTACCTTAACTGGGACAGCTATATTTCGTGATTTTTAATAAAATGTAGAAAAATCATATCCAATCGAATTTTGGATATGTTGTTGCTTAGTGAGTCTAGTATTTGAGAAAAATAATTTGGAACCACGTTGATTGAATTTGATTTATGGAATTCACAAAGTTCAGAACTGCTGCCAGGATGCAGGGCAATTGGGGCAGTCTGGTTAGGTGAACTATTTGACCAAGATTTTGTGTTCAGTTTGATCTGAAATTTTAAAGGGATGATTTTAAGATACAAAACTAAATTCTGTAAAAATTTTAGAATTTTTAGTCAAGTAGATTATTTTATACAATTTTTCAAAATAAGGATAAAATGGAGTTTAAAACCAGAATGTACTATTTATGGTTAGGGTTTTAATTCTTTGTTCTTTTTGCATTGCTTTGGTTTTCCAAAGGTAGGTTGGTCCTTAAACCTAACCCTAAACACTTTAAACACACTTGAATCAATGAATGTTATAATCAATTGTTCTTTGCCCTAATTGCATTGTTGAGATTGAACAATGTTATGTTGTGCATTGTGAATGGTAATGTGTTTCATGAGTAATGTGGTATGAAATGTTGATATTTATGAATGATGCTATGTGAGATATAATGTGATCATGGATGAGATATATATATATATATACTTGAATAATGAGATGTTATATTGTGAAATGAAATGTGAAGCCATTGTTATTGGCTAAGATGATGTAATTGAAAGAAAGAAGGCATGTTTGCCTAAATGTGATGAGAATTGAGAATGGAAATGAATTGTTTGTTTAATATGTTATTCAGTTTCAGAGTTCTGGATTTGGGTGGCATGCCTAAGAAATGATGACAGGTAACAGTCTTGCCGGGTTGAGGACCTCCTCATAGGTGTTGAGTTGATGGTCCAAGAGACTGGGTCTGTTACACTATGAGATATATGATTTGTAACAGTCTTGCCGGGTTGAGGATCTCCTCATATGTGTTGAGTTGATGATCCAAGAGACTGGGTCTGTTACACTTGCCTACGGGCGTGATTATTGTGACTATGAACCAAAGCAGTAACTCTGAACTCTGAATATCGTATTAAATACTTGTTGGGCCCATAGGTGTCAGGGTTATATGAATGTCCTAAATAATGTTATGAGTTAATGAAATGAGATGTTGGTTATTGAGTATGATTGATTAATGTTGAATGTGGAAAGATGTTGAAATGTGGTATGCTCATATGACTATGATTTGTGAAATGCATAATTATGTGGTTAACTTTATATTTATGATATTGATCTTATCAATAACATATGTGGCATTGCATTACATTAAAGCATACCATTAGCATGTTTTATCTTACTAAGCCGTTGGCTTAGCGCGAATGTGATTCTTCGCGCAGGTGACAAGGAAGAACCAGAGAGTTCCTCTAGGCCGAGTCGAGCCTAGATTTTGAAGATTGAATAGTGGGCTTTAAGATCGAAGACTGACTGCCAAACATGTATAAATTTTATGTGTTGTAAAACTTGAGTTTTGATGTATATGAATTTGTAAATATTGTTACTTTCCGTTGCATAGTGAACAAAGATTTTATCTGCTGTATTTCATAATAAACCTTTACTTTATTTTGTACTAGAAGTGTAAATCCTTTTTGCAGGTTGTAGTTGAGGTTATAAGGGGGATTTATTGGAAGTGTACTGAGAATGATTTTGTTTGCATTGGTTTGTGTAAAAATGTTTTCAAAAATTAGAAAAAAAAACCAGTTTTGTCGACACTTGGGATTGAATTTTTAGGCAAAACTATGGCAAAATTTCTATAAAAATCGGAACAAAAATTTGACTAAGTAAAAGTGGTAGCAACATTAGGATAGGGTGGCGCCTCTACTCAGCTTACACACGTAGGTCGGGAAGGGGTGTTACAATGGTCACTTCTGCAAACCTAGAAAAGCAGTTCCTTACTGTGGTTTTCAGAAACCATTCTATTCTCCTATGACTGGAAAGAAGCTACCAAGTTTTGAGATGTTCGATGATGTTTTAGCCATAAAAGAAGAAGAGCCAGAACCTATAGCTGACCCACAAGTGGAAGATTTCATGCGACCTAGTCTCTTTGATGAGGTTGCTATGATAACCAATTTTGAAGACAAAAGGGACTTCACAAAGCTGATCAAGACTACGGATGGACCACTGATGAACTGGTATGCCGAGGAGGGACAAGCAGCTACAGTCAAACCTAGTCATGTGTCATACCCCGAGCCTGAGTCTTGTACTGAGTCAAAACTCAAGTCAAACACCGAGTCAGAGTCCAGTTTTGAGTCTTCCTTAGCTTCAGAAATAAAAAACCATAATGTCGAATCTAATGTAACTCTGGAGGATGACTCCGCCATTATTAATAAAAATGTTCGAATTTCTGGTTACCCTGTGTCTTTTGCTTTCCAAGTATTATCTAGCAAAAATGAAATAAATGAAATAAATGAAATAAAAGAAATAAATGAAAAAAATAATGATTGGCAAAGAAAATGAACATACATACATTGCATATGATTGTGTGAATAAGGAACAGGTTGTTGAGTGCATCAGAAGATATGTCGACTGCTTCATGTGGAAGGCAAGTGATGTCACGGGAATAGACCCAGCCATAGCAGTTCATAAGATTCCACTATACCCAGATGCAAAGCCAGTTAAGCAGAAATTGAGAAGAATGAAGCCAGAATGGTCTTTGAAAATTAAAGAGGAGGTTCCCAAGCAACTGGACAATAAGTTCATAGAACCAATTGCCTATCCTTCCTGGTTAGCAAACATCGTGCTAGTCCCGAAGAAAGATGGAAAGGTTAGGATGTGTGTTGACTATAGAGATTTGAATAAGGCCTGTCCCAAGGACGATTTTCCACTGCCACACATCGATTTGCTGATAGATAGGATGGCTGGACATATGATGGTTTCCATGACTGACCTCGCGGTTGGGTACAATCAAATCCTAGTGCACCCACCAGACAAAGAGAAGACAGCTTTCATTACAGAATGGGGCACTTTCTGCTACAGGGTTATGCCTTTTGGGTTGATAAATGCAGGGGCTACCTACCAAAGGATGGCGACAACAGTCTTTCATGACATGATTCACAAAGAAGTAGAAGTGTATGTTGATGATATGATTGTTAAGTCAAAGTCTCCAGAAGAACACGTTGAAGCACTTGAGAAGTTCTTCCTTAGACTTCGCAAGTACAATTTGAAGCTTAATCCTGTAAAGTGCCTATTTGGAGCAACATCAGGCTTATTTTTGGGGTATTTGGTCAGCAAGAGAGGAATAGAAGTTGATCCAGCAAAGTCAAAGGCTATTCTGAAAATGCCTCCGCCAAGAACAGAAAAAGAGGTTCGAGGCTTGCTAGGTAGATTACAGTATATCAGTCGATTCATATCGCAATTGGCAGAGACCTGTGGTCCAATCTTTAAGCTACTAAGGAAAGGTGCTTCACAAGAATAGAATGAAGACTACCAAAAGGCCTTCGACAAGATCAAAGAATACTTGTTAAGTCCGCCAATTCTACAACCTCCCAGAATGGGAAAGCCTCTGCTCTTGTATTTGTCTGTAACAAATGAAGCCATGGGTACAATGCTAGCTCAAGAAGTCGAAAGTACAAAGGTCGAAAATGCAATTTACTACCTCAGCAAAAGGATGCTGGACTATTAGTTAAAGTATAACAAGATTGAGATGTTGTGTTTAGCATTGTATTGGGCTTGCACAAAGTTACAACACTACTTATCTTCTTACACTACTTGTGTCGTCGCAGAACAGAGTCCCTTGAAATTCCTTATGGAGAGACCTGTTTTGGACAGTAAAATGGCAAAGTGGGTGTCAACATTGGCAGCTTTTGACTTAAAATTCATTCAAAGGAGAGCTGTGAAAGGTGGCACAATAGCTGACCAATTAGCAGAATTGCCCGTAAAAGATGAGATGCGAGAAATGGGTTTCCCTGATGAAGACCTCCTAAATGTGGAAAGAAGTGTTTGGGAGATGTATTTTGATGGGGCATCCAATTATCATGGAAATGGAATTGGGATTGTGTTCAAAACTCCTTGTGGAGAATATATTCCATTTTCAGTTAAACTTGACTTTAGCTGCACAAACAATGAAGCAGAATATGAAGCTTGCATTAATGGGCTTCAAACCACCCTGGAATTAGGGATTAAGAACCTAAAGGTCTACGGTGATTCTATTTTAATAGTATCACAAGCTTTAAGGAAATGGAAGATAAGAGAAGAGCGTTTGGTTCCTTACCTACAACGTCTTGATCATTTGGCACAACAATTCAATGATCTGTCCTTCGAATATCTCCCAAGAGCAAAGAATCAGTTTGCTGATGCCTTGGCTACTTTAGCTTCCATGATCAATATCATGGAGGGGAAAGTCGTTCGTCCATTAAAAGTTCAACTTCAGAAACAGCCCGCCCATATAATGCATTTGGCCGATTGTAGACCATGGTTTTGGGATATCAAGAGTTATCTCAAGGATGGAAGTTATCCGGAGGGATCATTAAGGGTTGATCAGAAAGCAATAAGGCAGCTAGCCACAGGTTACATTATTAATGGAGATATCCTCTACAAGAGGAGTTGGAATGGAATGCACCTAAGGTGTGTGAATGAAGCAGAGGCTAAGCAGATAATGGAAATGGTACATGGTGGCGAATCAGGACCACACATGTATGGGATCACCTTGGCTCAAAAAATTGCCAATCTAGGATATTATTGGTCCACCATGAATGCAGACTGCGTGACATTTGTGCAAGAATGCCATCAGTGTCAGATATTTGCTAAGATGCAGAAGCAACCTTCCGTTGCCCTGAATCCGATCACTTCTCCATGGCCCTTCGCTACTTGGGGAATAGATATAATTGGAAAAATACATCCAAAAGCCTCGAATGGACATCAGTTTATCTTGGTAGTGGTGGATTACTTCACAAAGTGGGTTGAAGCAGCTTCCTATGCAGAATTAGACGCCAAAAAGGCAGCACAGTTTGTCCGAACCAACATCCTTTGTCGGTACGGAACACCATTCGAGATTATCATTGATAATGGAACTCATTTCCAAGCAGAATTTGCTAAACTCTTAAAGGATAAGAAGGTCCAGCATCATAAATCCTCTCCTTATAGACCTCAAACAAATGGAGCTGTAGAAGCAGCAAATAAGTCTATAAAGGTGATCATACAAAAAATGATCAAGGAACATAGAGGTTGGCATGAGAAGTTACCACTGGCTTTGTGGGGATATAGAACATCAATTAGAACTCCTACTGGGGCAACCCCATATTCACTGGTGTAAGGAATGGAAGCAGTACTCCCCATTGAACTGGAAGTTCAATCGACAAGGATAATTCAAGAAAGTCAGATAAATGAAGCTGAATGGATTGGCAATTATCACCATCAGTTGTTGGGTTTGGATGAAAAAAGACTTCAAGCTCTACATCAGATTCAAGGGTATCAGAGGTGAATGGCCAGACATTTCAACAAAAAGGTCAAAGATCGAAAGTTGGAAGAAGGCTGTTTGGTTCTGAAAGAGATCAGAACACCCGTTACAGATCCTCGTGGGAAGTTTCGTCCTCATTGGGCGGGACCCTACATTTTGAAGAAAATACTTTCCGGCGGAGCCGTCATCTTGTCTGATTTGGATGGTCTGGAGTTCACAAACCCATGCAATCTGGATCAATTAAAGAAATACTATGTATAATCATGCATTGTAAGGAACTACATTAGACCTGATTCTCGCAAACTAATTCGAGATATGTAGGCAGCTCTCCTTGAGCACGGTCTAAATTTTAATAAGAATCATTGACTCATTTTTCTTTTGCAACATAAAAAAATAATAAATAAATAAATAAATAAATAAAAGAAAAAAGAAAAAATCCCGCTATGTCAAAAACCCACAAAGGGCGGCTTAGGCAATAGTGGGGCCCGCTAAGTCGAAAATCCACAAAGGGCGGCTTAGGCAAAAATGGGTAAGAGCTCGCTAAGTTGAAAATCCGAAAGGACGACTTAGGCAAAAATTAGAGCAAATAAATAAAGTAGATAATGCTTGGAAAGCAAACAAAAAGTTATTCATTAAGAATCATTCATCATTTGTTACAAAAAGTGTCATTCAGTAAGAGTCATTCATCCCATGAAATATCCAACCAATCAAAAGTCAAGTCATAACCCCAAAATAAAAAAAAAATAAAAAGGCAACCCAATAAAAAAAAGACAATAGAGTCAACCCTAGGGCCTAAATCCTACGCCTCCTATGTGGGGCAGAGTCTTCGGTATCTTCCTTAGTTCCGGAGCTCTCTACGACATCTGTCTTCTCCTCGCTAAGTGGAACAACCTCCTCTCCCTCTAACTCCTGCAGTAAGGCATACCTCCTGGGTTTTTCAACGGGCCAAACTTCAGCTATAAACCAGGTCCTGTTCTCCAGAGTAGGCTGGACAAGGGAAGGCTCAGCAAAAGGCCTGATTATCTGATGGTTTCTGACCCAAGTCTGTAGAACAGCTCGAGTAACTCCGGGGGTAATAGGGGAAGCAATGGTAAGCCCAACAGGAAGGGGAACCCTCTAATCAATCCCCATCTGTCTGAGGACCCGAGAAGCACTATACCATGTGCTATGAGTGAAACCAAGGAGATAGACATGGTTGTGCATTGCATTCGCCTCCATGAAGCGAGGAATTCTATACCAAGGGACGAACCATAGCAATTCTTCTGGTCCAAGCTCAAACAACCAGATAGTCCACTTGGCCATGGAGGGAAAAGAAATCTGGATTCTCCTGGTGCGGTACTGTGAAGGATTATAAGTCAAGGCGTTGGGAGCAGCAACCACTCGGAGATGGTCTCTCAGCCAAACCTGAAAAGATAGATCCTTTCTATTTACAAACAAAAAAGAGAGACAATGAAATTAGAAGAAGCAAAAGGTATAACAAAATTACCTGAAGAATGATCGGGGTGACAGTCCAGCTCTCAAACCCGAGCACAGCTCTGTCAAGACTCTGAATAGTCTCAGCCAGAATCATACCACTGATGTAATTAAGTTCTTCCATCTGCCTGACCATGGGGCAAAGCTTCAAATCTCCAAAGCCGGGATCACGGTTGAAAAGAAACCCGGCTAACAGGCAGAAAACGAAAGCCCACATTCTGTGCTTCAGTTGAACCTCATCTTTAAAGTTAGCGGTCAGGAATTCGTCAATCAAGGGAAGCAGCATCGCCTTACTCCCATCCATGATCATAGCTTGAGTTTCAGTCCTGCTAAAGTTGAAAAGTCTCTGAAAAGATCCCACATAACCAACTTGGACCTCATGCCTTACAAGAGGGGCATTGGGGTCACATCCAATGATTGAACAAAATTCCTCAAAAAGAGGACACATTTCCTCCATTCGAGCACCAAGTCTGAAAATGTGGGCTTGAGGGTCCCAAAATTTAATACAAGCATGCAAGAAATCCCAATCCACAGCTACACCTCTAAGGGTGGCGACGGCTTTCAGTCCATACCTTCCCATATTGATCCTTTCGACATTATGGAGGCTCTTGGTCCAGTTATGCATCACATGGTTAAAAAGAGGATTCATTGTTGAGGGAAATAAAAAATCCTGCAGTGAAAAATCTGTTTCTGGCTCGAAAATACACTCAAAATTCTGTTTTTTTTTTCGTATACATAAACTGTCCCGGTGCCTTCGTATACACTCAAAAAGAGGATTCATTTTTTTTTTCGTAAGCCAAAGTCTGGAAAAATGAAGAAAATTTCAGAGTCGGTGTATGTAAGGTGAAGGAAATGTTTTTTACATTACCTCCCAGAAGTAGTACAGGCCACATGGAGTAATGTGGGTATAGCAGAGGTCTGACATGTCATCATACAATTTACACAGCATCATGCTGGCCCAATCATATGTCCGAAGTCGTGTCAGGTCGGTTAGGCTCTTCAGCACATTGAGATTCACTGCGTCCTTCCTGTTTGCTAAGAAGGAGCTAGCAAACAGGAGTATCAGGGTGAACCTGGCCACTCGAATTTTGAGAACACTCGAATTTTGAGGCTCGGAAAGCCAATTTTCTTAGACTGCAAGTGACCAAGTCAGACCGGATGACCACGGCAGAATCCACCGAAAGTATGTCTTCATGGTACTTGAAATGTCCGGAGCATCGCAACGATCACGGATATGCCCTCGGAATAATTTTTGGAGGTCCACAGCTCCCAGAAAATCAGTTTGAACGAAAATCGGGAGATTTTTTGAGGGCTAAACCGCCAAGCTTAGCGGTCCGACCGCGGCGGTCCGACCGCCAACCGCAGTGGTCTGACCGCCAGATCCGGCGGTCCGATTGCCAACCGCGGTAGTCCGACCGCCGGCATTGATTTTTTTCCCAGTTTTTCGAGTGACAGTGCGGTCCGACCGCTGACCACGGCGGTCCGACCGCCGTTCAGTCCGAAATTTTGCCTATAAAAAGGCTTTCGGTTCTCAGAAAAAGGGGTTGGCTTTTGGCATCCCGGGACCTGGTGTTACAGAAAGCAAAGGATCATATTCTAAGAAATCAAGATCTGGAACTTCGAAGTGGAAAAACTGTAAGCAAGGTAATATCCTAATTCATCTTTTGTTAATTCAAGCATGTCATAAGCATTCCATCTTCTTCTTAAATTCTTCTTGGCCAAAAACCTAATCCTTTTAGGTCTAAGGCCTAATTAACTAAATAATCGATCTTTCGGCATTAAGCCATGAATCAACCAACCTTTTTTTTTGGCCCAAGGCCTAAAATTTGCATCCTTTTGGTACAAGGTACCTAAATTTCACAATTTTGCACTAAGTGCTAATTAAATCTCACAATGCACGAAGCATACACACACACATGCATAAATGCATAATTGCCTTTAAATAGGCTTTTCCGAACTACATGGGCTTTGATCTCTCATAAAAATGAGAGTATGTAGGCATATTTGGGATTCACCCCAAATAGCAAGTCCGCAATTTACTAACAATCTGTTTGTTTTCTTTCCTTCACCCCTTTCAAGGTTTAGTTCTTTTATTGGTAAGTTAATCGAATGCATGACATAGTCCCCGAATCCTCCTTGGGTTCGCAGAGTAGAAACCTTTACATTGGACGTGTTATTGGAGTCAAACAAGGGTTTTTCTTAGTTTTTCCCTTCGAACAAAAATAAACTGAGTGGCGACTCCCGACAACAAGTGAACGTTCACCCGAATCTTTTTCGGGTGAAATCCGAGGTTCACAAGACCCGATCTCCAATATATAAAGATCCATGTTTAAAGGGTAAAGACCTGATCTCCCATGGATAAAGATCCATTTTTGGTGGGTAAAGAATCATAATCCATTAAAGAATGGAACAACTAGTTAAGCCATAATTCTCAACTGATAAAAGGAAAATCAAATTCAATCTCGGGTCCAAGTACCTAGTCTCAGGTCCAAGTACCCAAATCTCAGATCCAGAATCCATCCTCATCTAAAATCTACTCAAAGTCATATTGTTTTTCACTATCTTCTACTGAAAGTCTCAGATCATTCAAGCATGAGGCAAACTGTAGACCTTTAATTTTTTATCCAATCCAGTCCGATATTTTTAAACAGTCCAAATAATTTTTGTGGTATTTTAATATTTATTATTTATTTTAAACTAAATAATATTTATTACTTATAATATTTATTTTTATTAATAAAAATAATAATAAATAAATAAATAATAAAATCGGAGACAAATTTGCTTAGGCCAATTCGCCACAGGAAATACCTACTTGCGATGATTGGCTACGGGCCAATTTTGCTGTAGACAAAATTGCGACAGAAACGTATATGGTCCAGCAGCCAGCAGCGCCCCGCAACAATTTTTGCCAACATAATTTTTGCTAGCGTAGTTTTTTCAAAACCCTATTCTACTTGGTTTTTAATTTTATTTCCTAAATGGTTTTTATTTCCTTAACCAATTAGTATTAGGTTTTTATTTTTTCTTATAAATACCACATTAAAGACACAAAAAGGGGGATTGGGATTTTTTAGCCAGAGAGGAGATTGGACTTTTGGAAGGAGTTGGACTTTTTCAGAATAGATTCAGAACCTTGGACTTGAAGGAGGAAGAGGCAGTCAGCAAGCAATAAACAATCCATCAAAGGCAGCCCACACTATCTTTGTTATTGTTCAACCAGAATTCAAATTGTGGTGAAATCAACAATGGAGGTTTGAGTTTCTATTAACTTATTTATGTTTACAGTAGCTTCATCATTCAAATTGATCAATTTTTTAAACATACAATAGATGATGTTTTTGTTATTTGATCAATTGTTCTACTTATCATCTAAACTTTATTTAAAAACCCTAATTTGGTTATTAAAATTCTAAAACCCTAAATTTATACATTTATTACTTTATTTAATTTTAAATTTGATTATGTAGTTTATTATATGTTTTGATGATTGATTTATTTAGTTTTAATATTTGATTTATTTATCATGGATGGATCATTTCTTTATTATTTTTATTTTGGTATCAAAAATTGTAAGAGATATGTTTCCATGATTGGGTACCTCATTATTTAATCTTTATGTAATTTAGATTATTTTCATATTTTGGAATTAATGTAAAGGACACGTTTCCACCTTTTGGCGGGGGTCCTATTTATTTTTAGATATGGATGATGTAAGGACATGTTTCCATCCTTGGATAGGTGTCCATTTATTTATTTTGTTTGGACATTGTTGTAATTTTACTAAAGTATTTATTTATTCTTATGATCGCATGTAGTATGGATAATATCGTTATATTTAAGAATTTTATAACATTAAGACTTGAAAAGGAGGCCAGTTCCAATGAACCAGGCATTATGGGGGTGCTAGGCTATTTCTCACCTTCCCCACACATACCCAACTTTCTGAACCATTAGAGGATTGGAGATTCCTTAGGAATCTAGTCATGCACCCCTTTCTTTTTCCCGACCCATTCGAGTGGCAACTCCATTTTCTCCGGGCCTAGGATGTGTTCTCTAAGGCCCTAAGCCTAAACAGTGTCAAAGTTGCAAGAACTATTACACCGGGAGTGGGGGCAAAAATTTCTGCTCACACATGACTTTAAGTTACTTGATGCAGGAATAAGTTGCTTAAAATAATGCCAGAGTAGGGCAAAAATAGCGGGTCATCCCACAATAAAGGGCGACTGCTCTTGAAGCTTTAAAGAACAAATGGAGTTGTAGTAGGGTTCGCAGAAAGAAATTTAACTTGAGGGACAACCATGACAGTGCAATTAGCGACCACCTAGATATTGGGATGATCGCACCATAAGTGACAAAAACTCCCGCATTCACTGTAGGGAACACAGTGACAAGCACTGTCTGAGAAGCAGTCTCTCCAAACCATTTTGCAACCATCCCTTTTTTAAGGCGACCATCCATAAAATTTGAGAGAAAATAATATGGATTGGCAGAAGTGTTCACGGTCTTAGGTGTGCCCAAAAGTTTGACGAGAGACATCCAATCTGACCACTATTTCAGTTCTAGCACGACCACTCTTTTCATATTTTGGTAGAAAATTACTTTGACAAATGATGACCATTGTAAGAGCAGGTTTAAATTCAAAAAGAGTGTTCGTCCTATTACTTTGGGTGACCGTCCCGACAGCCACAAGATGGGTAAGATCTAACTAGCAGAGCAATCACATTTGACCGTTGGAAGAATTTTTAAATGAAGCGAGCCTAACTATATAATGGATGACCATCCAATGTGCCTGGGTGACCATCCACTATGCCACGATGATCGCTCATTATGGAAACTTTTTTGTTAACATAGAGACTAGACAAATAAAATATGTCACATAACTCATAACGTCTAGTTGGACCAAATTAACTATAAATACCTTTGAAAATCTATTGTTTAAATATTTCTTATGATTGAAATAGCTAAGATAAATTACTTTTATTTTATTTGTACCAAATCTACTCTTATATTGATTGAGTGTTGGGTGTGAGCATTAAACACCAATTGTAAGTTTCAGTGTTAGCTTGGAAACACTTAGGTTGTGAGAGTCAGCCTGGGAAAAACTCTTGTGAGAGTTGTGAGGATTGATCTCAAACCATTGTAAAGTTTGGTGTGAGCTTGTAAAAACACCAACTTAGAGTTAAACTTGTAAAATCTCAAGATTAATGGAACCTTAACAAGTTTTTAAGGAAGTGGATGTAGTGTAGACCCTTAATTTTGGACTTAAGTCTGCTGACCATAGTTAAAAGGGGATTAAGTCAAGTATAAGGGTTTTAAACTAGTTTGAAATACTTAAGTTTTATTTTGTTCCTCAAGCATCCATTGTGAGCCAGACAAGAAGAATAGGTAAGTCCATACATAATCATGCATACATACAACATAAATTGACATAAAAAATGACAGAACAGATAGTTTAAATCAAAGTCTTAAGGATGAAGCAGCATATCCGGGCAAGAAGAAGACGCAAGTGGGGAAGATTGACCAGTAGCCTGCAACAAAAATACAAGGGAGTAAGAACAATTTTTAGAATAAGTAGTTATAATAGTTGACATGTTGGCAATTCACCTGAGAAGTACTGGCCCCAAGATGATCAGAAGAATGAGAAATCATTTCTCTTTCCTCTCATCCATATTCTTTCTCATCACTATTTTCTTCTTCTTCTTCTTCTTCTTCTGCTTCCTCTCCTTTTTCCCCCTCCTCAAGAACTCCTCAGACACCAACAGGAGACACATCAAAGTTTAAGATCTATTCTCAATTAAATTTGACATTTGGCACAATAGGTGGAAAGAGATAAGTTTCAGCATCATAACCATTCCAGGCAGACCTCCACCAATTCTCCAGCTTTGATATAATGTTCAAAGTATACACTGGACTATTCGCCGGAACCCTCTTTTTCTTGGGACCAAGTCTAACACACTCTCCTCGAAAAACCAACCACTAGACATAGGACTAGCAATGACCTGACATGAGTGCTGGAAAGGTAGTGCAACATTCATGAGAGGAGTCCAATTCACCCGCTCCTTAGCTTTCCACCAAACCAAGTCGACCTACGAGTTTACAAAAGGAAAGTAGACTTTTACATGAAATTTAAAATTAATACTATCACTATTTTACTTTACTCCATTTTAAACGACTCAAATGATAATGCTGGGAGTGCACATGATTAGAACCAGGAACCGATGTATGATCATACAACTAAAAGTTCAAACTCTAGTACCCAAGTCTCTCCCAGGAAATACCAAGCACCTTCATGAGATTGTGCTCATAAGCCCATATCTGCAATGGCAATGACAGTCAAATTCACGCAAGTACCTGAACTGAATTGATAATGGTGGAAGATAGCACCTCGGCGATAACCATAAAGCCAATGAAAGACTTTTTATTCCTGCAAATTTTGTTGAAACCGTGATATAGGCAACCACGACCTGCTTCTCCCTAGCCATAGAGTTATACGATATCATATCGGCAAGGGCCCATAACACTGATAAATGAATGGCAGATTCAGTACTGCATAAATGGTCGACCCCCAGCAAGTATAGCAAAAGTTCTCTAGCATATTGCTCAGGCATAATTTATCAAATAACTCCAAATCAATTCAATTTTTATCTTGAATGGTTCTGTTAATGAAGGTTTCATACATATTAACTGTTGAATTTCATCGTGTGTCAGGATATTGTTAGCAAGAGGAACTGGAATACCATGGTATCGAAGACAAGTTATAGCACAAAATCAACTAGGCCGATGGTCATTTCTCCCACAGGGAGGTGGAAAGTATATGTGGTGTCCATCCACTATTCCGATAACGCTTGAGCCACACTCTTATCTATAGGGCATTCTTTGGATGGTAGCTGCATAATTAAATCTTCAAAACCACACCTTTGGATGATCTGTTTTACCCGAGAAGGCACTATATCATATATTGCAGGGCCTTGTAAACACACCTTTCACCCCAGACAACACAGCGATCACGCTGATATCAAACCAAGTATGTCAATACGAGGTAAGTAACTCATCTTACAAATGCTTATATTTTAAAGTCTAATATTTTCCTAGGTTACTCGTTACTTTATGTTCCAATTATTAAATACTAAATTACTTATTTAATTTTTTTCTCTAATTCATTAGTTTATTTAATTTTAGTAGTAAGATATTTCTTCAACTTTGCTACAATTCATTGGCTAATCTACTTTTAATAACTAAATCATAGCTTTAAAAACTAGTCTTTTGAGATGATAATTTCCTTTTCTTACTTTCTCTATTTTCTTTATAATTTTGCTAAGATATAGGTAATTGTGTACTATTAAAACTTTAAATTGCAGTATAATAAAGCTTACTTCAATTTTTGCCGTCGGATGTAGTCTAGTAATTCAGTGCTGGGTCGAGGCCCCAATCTTGAAGCATGATGTATTCCCTCCATTTACAAATCTAAATGGTCTCTCACGGTTTAAATGAAGGAGAAATGAGTTATTGGAGTTGTTTAAATAGACAAAAAAATCTGAAACATTCAAAGTCAATAAAGCAAACAAAAAAGCAACGAAATTTCACGTGCATCAATAGTTCATCTAAATTATTAACACTGTATAGTCATATGCATCAATAGTTCATTTAAATTATTGTCACTTTGTAACATTGCAAAGCAATTGACATTAATAATTCATGTAAATTATTACTTCGTCATATGCATATAATAAATATTTGCATGTCTAAAAATATTTTTTATACTCATTAAATATCTTTCCCACACATAGGGTAAGAGTACATAGATATAGTAAAAAATAGCATATTTTTTTGCAAAATACTTTACTGACTATAATTAGCCCAAATGAATTTCGAGTCCAGAACTCAATCTGGGTCAAGAACCCAAACCACCTCAGGTCCAGAACCCAAATATTTTTTAAGTCCAAAACTTAATCCGGGTCCAGAACCCAAATTAACTCCGGTCCAGAACCCAAATCAATTCGAGTCTAGAGCCCAAATTATTTTTGAGTCTAGAACTCAGTCCGGGTCTATAACCCAAATCAACTTGGTTCTAGAACCAATCTTTATCAAAAATTAGCTTGATGTCATGTTGTTTTTCGCTCTCTTATATTGAAGTCTTTGATTGCTCAAGAAGGTGGCAAACTGTAGACCCTTAATTTGTGACATAAGTCTGCCTAGCCATAGTTAAAAGTGGATTAGATCAAGTATAAGGATTTTAAACCAGTTTGGGATAATTTTAAATCTAAAATGGATCTGATAAAATGAAAAAAATCCAAGACAAATTGATCCAAAAGCCCATTAAGTCTGATTTAAGCCCAATTTCATTTTTGGCTAGGATTGGGATACCCAATTTGCCAAAGGCCTCGGTTGCTGTGAATTGGCATGCGACAGTGTTGAATGAGGGGCCGGATTCACTACAGGCCTTCACCTCAGTGAATTGGGCCTCCTAATTCACCGCAGGCCAACAAACCTGGCCAGTTGTGGTTGGGGCTAACAATTCACCGCAGGCCTGCAAGCTTGGCCAACGATAATGAATTAGGGCTCACAATTCACTGCAGGCCTAGCTAGCAGTGATGAATTGGGGCTTCTAATTCTCCATAGGCCCAACAGCATGGCCAATTCACCATAATGGGCCACATCTCTTGAGTTTCAAAGTTAATTTCAAATTTAGGTTTGTTTGTGTCCATATTCAATTTAAATGAACTCCTAATTCTAATTGTAATTAGATTAGCTTGGGGAGTTTTCAAAGATTTAACCTAACATATTTTTCTCATAAACACGGGATTAAAAGAGAGAGAGAGAAAGGATCGGCAACAGGAAATAATAATTAAGCGACAAACAAAGCAATTCACATAGAGGCAGCAACTTATCAATAGGCATCCAGTCAATACCTTCAATGAACTAAGCTTTCAAAGATGGGAGCTTGGTTCAACACATCACATTGGGTAGAACCAGCGAACGCAAGTTTTGTTTTCTAATTTGTATTTGCTTAAACATCAAGTAATTATAATTTTCTTTTGAATATTAAACATTAATGGTTATTTTGTCCAGCACTAATCAGTTTGAGTTACAATTTTATATAAACCCGAACAACACTCACCAAGTTAAATACATTATTTTACGGTAGCATAGAATTATGAAAAGCCCTAAGTTCCATTAACCTTAAGTCAAATTTAATTAGCTAGAACCTTATGCTTTGTTTAAAACCTAATACTATTTTTTAAAATCTCAAAACCCTAATAATATTTTATAAAATCTTAAAAACCTAAGTTTGTTTTTATAAAACCTTAAAACCCTAATCCATAAAGAAAATTCTTAAAAGTCATAAACCCTAAGTTCCAGTAGCCAGAACCCTAATTCCAAACCATAACCCAAACCCTAATTCAAAACCATAACTCTAGCCCTAACTTCCAAAACTCTAACATCCAGTAAATCTAAAATCCTAATATCCAGTAATACTAAAACCCTAATCTAATTCCAAAATACCAAAACCCTAATCCAGTAAATCTAATATCCTAATTCTAGTGACCTAATTCCCAAAACCTAATCCAAAAACCTAATTTCCCAAACTAATTAACCTTGAAACCAAAAGTCCAAGACCTAATCCAACAGCTATAACCTTAGTTCCCTCAACCTCATCCATTAACCAAAACCAATATCTTAAGACTTAAAATTCTAAACCCAAACTTTCAAACCAAAATCTTAATTTTAAAGTTCAAAACCTAATTTTGTCTATTTAATAGTTTAAATCTTAATTTTGGTTATTTAATTTATTACATGCTTTTCTGTTGGATGATTTATTTTAGTTTGTTTGTAATGGGTGTGTTTATTTTTAATTTTATGATGGATGGTTTAATTTTATAATGAATGGCTGAATATTTTTTTTATTTATTTATTTTGGTTTCAAGAATTGTAAGAGGTATGTTTCCACTTCATGAGTACCTTGCTTTTTATTATGTAATTTAATTTGTCTTTTAAGAATTTTGGAACTATTGTAAAGGACATGTTTCCACCTATGGTTGGTGTCCCATTTTATTTTTTTTATCTTCCTTTTTCTTTTGGACATTGGACACTTGTAAAGGCATGTTTCCATCCATGGATGAGTGTCTATTTATTATTTTATTTGGACTTATTTTGATATTAATACAATGATTATTTATTTTGATATTGGCATGTAGTATGGGTGATTTTATAATATTTAGGAAAAGGAGGTCAGTTCCAATGAACTTGGCATTATGGGGGTGATAGGCCATTCTCACTTTTCCCATACGTACCCAACATTCCAAACCAATTAGAGGGTTAGGGATTCCTTAGAAATCTAGTCATCCATCCCTTTCTTTTACTTGCCTGTCCGGGTGGCAACTCTATTTTCTCTAGATTTAGGCCCATGTTCTCAAAGGCCTTGAGCCTGACAGTGGCGAAGTCGCAAGAACCATTCCACTTCAGTGTAATATCCCAAGGTATACCCTAACAGTTTTGGAACTATTGTTGTATTTGGATTTAATGTGTGTGTATTGAAGGGAAAGAGAAAAGAAGTGAAGAGAAGATATGAAGGATAAAAAGTATATATGGTATTTGAAAGATATGGGAAATATAAATGTAATGTATATGACATATACATATATTCACATATACATCACATATTCAAGATGTATAAAATGGTGTAGGAAAATGAGTTGTATATATATATTTGTATAATTAGTTAATAATAATAATAATGATAATGAGGACAAAGAGAAAAAGATGAAGAAAGTCAAAAGGGATTGTGTGTGGTGGAGATTTAAGTATATTATTATTATTATTATTATTATTATTATTATTATTATTATTATTATATGGGATAAGAACGAAGAAAAGGAGATTCATTCTTCTTCTTCTTCTTCTTCTTCTTAGTGAACGAGAGAGAGAGAGAGAAGCTAGAGAGAGAAGGGTGATTTTGCTTTTATTTACACCAAAGATTAAGGATATCAAGAGATTTGCAAGTGGAGTTTGAAGATTTGGCAAGCTATTCATGTAAGTACCTATCTCTTGAGTTGATTTTATTGATTATACATATATATAAGTCTTTATCTTCTTGTTTTGATTTCTTTTGGATTGAGGTTATGTTTGGTATAATTGGTGTGTAAGATGATGATAATAAAAGATTGAAGTATGTAAATGTGTTAAATTGATATTTAAGTGATGATAAGTTGGGTATTGGTGAGGATGATGATGAATTGTTGAGTTAGGGTTTAGTATAAGTGAATTGGTACTTTGAGTAATTGATTATAGTGATGTATATATATTGATTATTATGATGATATAATGGAGTTATATAAATGTTAAAGTGATAGGAAATTGATAAATATTAACAAAGATGATGATTAAGAGGGTTGTGGTGTGAACTTTGAAGGGCTTGGATGAAATTTTGAAGTATTTGGTCTTTAAAGCATTGAAGGACACGGCTATGTTATGAGAGACACGTCCAAGTTAAGGCAAACTTGGCCGTGTTGGATGGTTTTTGGAGAGACACGGCCACTGTCTTGGCCGTGTCCCTTGACCATGTTTGCCACTGCCCACTTTGTGTTGAGAGACACGGCCGTGTCCCATGCCCGTGTTTGCTACTGCCAAAATTGTGTTGAGAGACACGGCCACAAGCTTGGCCGTGTCCCTCAAGTGTGCTGCCCGTGTCCCTCCAATGTGTTAGGTAATGTTTTTATTCTTTGTTCTTCTTACATTGTTATGATTTTCCAAAGGTAATTGTGTACCTAAACCTAAACCTAAACACACTTAAAACAATAATGATCCAACCAAATGTATATGGAAGATTCTAAATCCATGAATAATGTAAATTGTTGTGTATATATATATATATCAATGATGATATAGGAAATGTGAAAGATATAATGATCATGGGAAAATTATATGCAATGCCATTGATTATGTATACTTGAGTGATAATGATGCATATGATATTATATGAACAATGTTTTGTGTTATGCATTGTGAACCTTGTAAATTGTAATGTGTTACATGAATAATGTAGTTGTAATGTTATATCAATGATGATATATATATATAATGTATTTTAGGATTTGAAGGATATGATGAGGTAATTGAATAATGAAATATTATAGTATGATTTGAGACATGATATGATGTGAAGCCATTGTTGTTGGCTATGATGATTCAAATGAGATGTGAAGCCATTGTTATTGGCTATGATGATTTAAATGTGATGTGATGAAGCCATTGTGATTGGCTATGATGATTCAAATGAGATGTGAGCCATTGTTATTGGTTATGATAATTCAATTGAGAATAAAATTGATAAATGAATTGTGTGACTAATGTGTTATTCCATTTTCAGAGTTTGTTGTTGGTGGCATGCCTAATAAGTGTAACAATCTCTTGAAGTTAGGTTGGATTGAATCCTTGAAGCCTAATTGAGATGTTACCACCCTTGAAGCTAGGTTGGGTTGGTTCTTGAAGCCAAGTTGTGTTGAAGCTTAGCATGCTTTGCTCCCCTTGAAGCTTGGTTGAACCTAATCCTTGAAGCCTAGTTGGGTCTATGATATTGATAAATGTGATAATAAAACCAAAGCATTTACTCTGAAAATTGAATGGCATATTAGTGTGTTGTTTGGGCCCGAGTCTGTCTTTGTTGTCAATATGATATTCAAATGTTGAAATAAATTAATAATGAGATCTATGGCTGCCTTTATTGAAAGTGTGATTCATGATTGATGAATTGTGAATAAAATGATGTTATGAAGTATGATTTTGTAATATGTGTATTGATATATTGAAAGTGAATATGGTGTAAGGAGCTTTGTTGAGATATGAGTTTATGAAAATGTGGTATGATGTGTAAAATGGATATGAATGTGGAATTTGTGAGAATTGTTTTCATGAAGGTTTGGATAGGTCATTGAATGGTGTTTTGTTAAAATAATGTATATGTATATGTATATGAGATAGAAAGGGTAAGTATTGTGTTGTGAATGTTCTATGTAAGTATGTATCTATTTATAAGATTAGTGGGAATATATGAAGAATGCATTGAGAAAGGAAAACGTGGTAAGAGAACAATAAAACATAGTGCTAAAAATATGAGGTATGATTCTTTTGTAAGGTATATTTTATTATTTATTTGTACTACTAAACTCTCGAGCTTAGCGCGGATGTGTAATCGCGCAGGTACTTATGCGGTTGATCTGGAAGTCCAGTTGTTATGCCACGAGAAGGGTAAGAGTGTCTCGAGACCAACTAGAAGGTGATGCATACATATATGATTTTAATTATGTTGCATTTTTAATAAGAATAATGATTTTTGTAAATGTGTTTTAAAGTAGTGTAAAATTGTATGAACTCGGATAAAGGTTTTTAAATTGAAATTAGACGTGACATTCTTATACTTTATATACGTATTGTATGTATACTAGGTATATGTATGGTACTTATATGGAGTATCAGGGTGTTACATTCAGAGTGGGGACGAAATCCATGCTCGCATGTAGGATAGAGGTAAATCCAAACCACTATAACTCTTTGTGTTCTTTCGTATATATTCTACATCTTCTTCATCTCTATATTTTGAATTTTGAATTTTCTTCCATTAATCTTCAAATCAACCAATTTACCCGGCCTCTTGGTTGCTATCTTATGACAACAAGTAGAAATACATAAAAATGATAAATAAAACTAATATTAAAAGGCAAATAAATTTATACATAAATTGAAAATTAATTTATATAAGATATTAAGCATGAAAAATTAATGGAATTTATTTACCTTGCCTAACTTACCTATCTGATGGCTGCATGAACCTTGTGTCATTCGTTTTAGAGGGTGTGTTTATAAGGCATGCCAATGGTATAAATGGGCACCACCTCCCATGAAAAGGATGATTGGGGTATGTGACTTTGAGGATTTTATATTGCAGTTACCCACACGAGGTTTTCAGAATGACAGGAGTGCGGTCCAAGCACTTGCAGAGCAATTGATGGACATCTATCATACTTTTCATCTGCCTATCGGAGAAATGACTACTGGCCCGATCAACTTTGCAGCTATAATGGGCCTTAAGTGCCATGGGATTTCAGTTCCTTTGACTAATAATAATTTAATGTCGACTGAAATTTGACAGTTGATTGGCATGAAGCCCAAGTTCAAAGGACCTTATAAGATCAAATATAAGCCAATTTGAGAGTACTAGATGAACTACATCATACCAGTACAAGGTATACGAGCCTAGCAATATACCCTATCATTCCTGCTGTACATATTAGCATCGACTATCCTATGTAGTATCAAGGATGCCATCCATCTGTCGGTGTTATGAGCCCCTGCCCGCCTAGATCTCATGCCATTTTATAATTAGGGAGAAACTGGCCTTGCATACCTTTATCACGGTCTCAACAAACTTTGTAGAAAAAAGATATCATTTACCGATTTCATGGTCATTGTTGAGGTATAAATTTCCACAACTAATGACTTAAATAATGTGTGTGTATATGAGCTTGACTTTTCATTGCTTCTACAGGTTTAGGTGTATGAGCATAACCTTGTCAGGGTACCTATACTTGATGGACTAAGAGCTGGATATCCAAGGTTAAATTCTTGGCTATCAAGTCGTAGGAAGGTGCCGGGCAGCCACCATGTGCATACCCAACGGTATCACCTAAGTCGTCTAACCTGAGACAAGGTAAAAGATGAAATTAGTATTTGAAATATATGAAAAAAGACAACTTACCTCTTTTTTATTATGATGCAGCTAGACATCGCTAGGTGGATGGATGGTGAGAGAGCTAAATGGATCCCTATCACGAGAACTGCGCTGCCCTTTCAAAATTTCCCGATGAATCATTGCATGGCTAATTTCCAATGGCTAGTTCCTTGGTGCAAGAGTGTATAATTGGTTCCTTACTCCATATTAGTAGAGGGTTTTGATGAATATCCTTGGATACACTATAGACATCACTGCCATGCTGGATAATTCTTTGAGGTGTGCATGAAATGGGTACCAAATCGACTCCCTATTATTTTTGCAAGATGTATCGTATACCCAATTTATTAAGGATCAACTTCTGAATTTTTAGGTTTCTACTATCGGGGTTGATGGTATTCAAGAACAGGATGAAGGAGAATATGATGAGGAAGAAGAAGAAGAGGAGGGAGGAGAAGAAGATGAGGAGGAGGGTGAGGATGAAGATGGGGATGATGATGTCATGGTTGTCTCCTCTTAGGTTGATCAAACATGTTCTTTTGCTTATCCAGGACAACTTTTCATTTCACTTGTCTAACTTGAATTTTTACAGGCGGTTGAATAATCAAGTTGTCCTATTTATGATGGAGCCGGTCCATCTCATGCACCTCCACCGCAGTCATATGTTCCACCCGTAACACCCTATACAGATCCATCTTTTGGGCTTTAGGGCTTCTATATGAATTAACTGGTTTGTAATCTTTATATATGCATGTACATATATTGATGTATGATGTATGTATACATGAAAATGCATGAACCTCACTTTTCCTTTTCTGGCACAAAGCGAATGCTCGAAGAATATAACAGGAAGCTACAAGAAGAATTGGCCACCAGCTGTTGACATGTTGCTTATCTTGAATGAAATTTTTAAGACTTTCTATTTTAGGGCTATAGGGATCCTGGTGCTTCATCGTCAAGGGGCCCTAAACTGATGACCACGAGGTGCCTCCTCCTCTCCCAGGTAATGACTATTCTAGGATTGGCTTCCAAGGCAATTTACCTTCTCCTTCATCAGGTGATGACTTTTTTAGCAATTTGTTTGACTATAGACTGCCTCGCCCTTCTTAGTGATCAACTTGTATTAAATTAAATAAAAAGTTTGTATTAAATTTAGTGTACAAAAATAATAAAATAATAATAATAACTTTTACTTTTTCTGCAACTTTGACTTTTCATTAATTTTTTAAACTTTTCTGTATCTTTTTTTTCATTTTTTTCTCTCTTATTTTTTGTGTTTTTTTTTTTACTTTTCTGTATCCTTTTTTTTAAATCATATATACATACATAATGTCCATAACAATTTCACAATTTCCAATTTGTCATGGACTAGAGTTTTATAAAACCATGACGGACTCAGAATTCCAACAACAATTTGAGGTAAACACCTTTCCTTGTGCACTTCAGTCTATAAGCTTTTGTCCATTTAAATAAGCCATGATTCTCAATTCAAGCCAAGTTAACCCATCTGCTCATCCCAGCCACCAACTTCCCTTAAATTTTAGCTAGGGCAATAGAAATAAATCTTGCACAATCAACTCAAATAGTTTCAATTCTTCTCAAACCATATCAATGTCTGAGTTAAATTTAAAGAAAATCAAAGGTTTATTTAAGACAATTAAAGCTACACATTGGAAAAAATATCTTGGTCCCAAATAAATACTTTAAAGTGCTTTAAAAATGTCAAGTTGGACCAATCCTTCTTTCATGCTATGGCTTCCTTTTGGGATGTGGAAACTATGACTTTCAAAATTAACATTTTTTAAGTATGTCCTATGATTGAAGAATTTGAAGCCATTTTTGGATAACATAAAGTTCTAAAATTGACCAGAGGTAGAGAAAATCTTGCTTAGTCCATTGATTGATTTTTACACTTCCTATTTGGCTCCTACCAAAGAGTGGGGACACAAGTTTTTGCCTATGCCTGCTTGTTTCTTCTAATGGCAACATTGATCCATGAGCAATGGATATTGTGGACTAAATGGAGGGAGGATTGTCATGATTACTCGTGATCTTGGCTAAAACCCTAGTTAAATTGGATCAAGTCAAGACAAATTCTTCGAGGAGGTTGGCTGGAAGTCCCTTTCTGCTTCAGGTAATTACATAAATTCTCCTTTTGGGTTTTCAATTTTGGCATTTACTACTTTTTTTATTGCTCTAAATTTTGTCTAACACGCCCTTGCTGGTTTTCAGGACTAGCTAACTGTCCTAATTTTTACCTAGGCCACACTTTTAGGATTTTAACCTAGTGGATTCTTTTTTTTATATTGGTCCTAATTTTTGCTTAGACCACCCTTATGTGTTTTAGAGACAGTAGACCACTCTAATTTTTTCTTAGGCCATCCTTGTGGGTTTTCAACCTAATGGCTCTTTCTTTTTTTTTTAAATGAATTATTTTTCATCTTTATAGAACTAGCTACATAAGCGCTTCTACTAGCTCGACATCCCATCTATGGACATTACTAAATATTTTCCCCGACATCATTCTGAAAGGAAATTACTTCATCCTACTACATCATATGCCAATTGAGTTGATTGGATCCAATCACGAGCTATGGTTAATATTTGTTGGTTGGAACATTGCTGGAAGATTGCCAATTTCACAATTCAGATGTATTTGATGTATTGTAGACCCTTAATTTTGACCCCAATTTGATATGGTCCTAATTAAAGGATGCCAAAATAAATTTTATCTGAATTTAAAATACTTAAAAACTAGTTTATAACTTTTAAAGAATTCAGTTCGGATTAAAGAGGCATAAATTCAATTATAAAACCCTAAAATCAATTTGAATCGGCCCAAATTAAAACTTTTTGATACATAAGTTAAAAAAGGCAAGAATAATTTGAGTCAGGGACTTGAGCAATTGCTCATGTCGACCTAAAGGGACCATGTCGACATGAGCATGCCTCATGTCGATCTAGCAGCCCAGATCGACATGAGGTTGGACTCATGTCGACCTGGGCAGACCAAGTCGACATGAGCATTCCTCATGTCGACCTGGCAGCCCAAGGTCAACATGAGGTTGGACTCATGTCGACTTAGGGCAACCAGGTCGACATGGGTTCAATAAGTTTCCTAATTGAACTAAAATTTATTTTAAGGACGGATTAACATTAGGGTTAAGGATTCTGAGTGAGGTTTGCCTATAAATACTAACGTTTCATAATTTAGAAAGGGGGAGGAACATTAACAAGGGTAGCAATAAACATTAAAGAGAAGAGACGGCAATAAATAGAGAAGATTAGCAGCAAGCATTCATCAATCATCAATCCATCAAAGGCAGCAATGTTGTCTTTGTTCATTGTTCATCCAGAAGTCAATTGTGGAGGAACCAACGAATGGAGGTTTGATTTAATTCTTTAATTTATTTGAATTCACAGTAGTTTCATCCTTGAGCTACAACTTATTTGACTGTCCAGTATAACATTCCCTTCTATAAATATCATTAGAAGTTTGAAGATTAAGAAGTTGTTTAGGTCCAGCAGTTAACTTAAACCTCGTAGTCTTGATTACTTGATTTAAACAACATGATTTGAGTTTAATGTTCATATAATCACAAAATATTATCAAAACCCTAATCTAATTACCCAGTTGCTAAAATCCCTAATCTGCTTTACAATTTCAAAAACTCTAAATTGTTTTATTAATTCCTAAAACCCTAATTATTTTCTTAATTTTTCAAAACATAAATTATTTTATTAATTCCCAAAACCCTAATTATTTTCATAATTTTCCAAAACCCTAAATTTTTTTCTAAATTCCAAACCCAAATTTATAAAATCTATTTTCCAAATTCAAAACACCAAAGCCCTAATCAAATTCTAAAATGCCCGAATCCTTTAATTCCAGAAACCCTAACTCCAGTTGCTGAATTCCCAAACCTAGACCCAAACCCTATTTCCAATAACTTAATTCCTAAACCCTAGTTTCATAGAACCTTAAAATTTCTTAAACCCTAAATTTCATAATCCCAGCAACCTCAAAAAAAAACCCTAAACCCTAAATGATGAGACCTCAATCTAAAACCCTACGATCCAAAACCCTAAGTTCCAAAAACCCTATTCTAAGATGCAAATTCTAAATTTATATATTTATTACTTTATTTAATTTTAGATTTGATTATATAGTTTATTTTATGTTTTGATGGTTGATATATTTAATTTCAATGCTTGATTTACTTAATTTGATATATTTAATTTACCATGGATGGATATTTTCTTTATTATTATGATTATTATTTGTTTAAAATTGTAAGAGGTATGTTTCCACTTTGTGGGTACCTCATTAATTAATTTCTATGTAATTTAAATTGCTTTTATATTTTGGACCAATGTAAAGGGCATGTTTCCACCTTTTAGTGGGTGTCCTATTTAGTTTAGACATGAACGATGTAAGGACATGTTTCCATCCTCGGATGGGTGTCCATTTATTTACTTTGTTTGTACCTTGCTTTGATTTTAATATAATGATGTTTTATTTTAATTGTTGCATGTAATATGGATAATATTGTCATATTTAAGAATTTTATAATATTAAGACCTGCAAAGGAGGCCGGTTCCAATGAACCAGGCATTGTGGGGGTGCTGGGCCATTTCTCACCTTCCCCACACGTACCAGACTTTCTGAACCCATTAGGGGGTTGGGGATTCCTTAAGAATTGAGTCATCCACCCCTTTCTTTTTCTTGGCCCTTCTGAGTGGTGACTCCATTTTCTCAGGGCTTAGGCCCATGTTCTCTAAGGCCCTGAGCCTAAATAGTGCCAAATTCGCAAGAACCATTCCACCGAGAGTGGGGGCTAAAATCCCCGCTCAGAGTGGCGACTTCACTGGAGAAAAGAGAAGTTGATTCTGTTGGTCTTTTTATTATTCTATTCTTTCTTATAATGATATTATCCATTGCATCATTTAGATTGCATTCTGTGCGTGAGTTAGGACGCCCGTATTTCCCGTGTTGTGTTATGTAAGGGATACCGTACTTTCACTCATGGTATGGAGATTGAGCATGGCATAACCACTCATAGCCTTATACTATTTGGTATATACTTGCTATGGGAACCTAAGCCTTTTCAACCTAAAGACTAAAGCTCATGTAATTGGCCTAGTTACTTTCTTTAGGTTTTTACCCCAAATGCATGTTGTTTGACTATGGTTAATTTATCTTTGTTTAAATCATGGCTTATTTGGTTTGTTCATTCTCTAATATGACTTAAGTACATTGTAAGCTCAAAATAAATTTTTTCTTTAAAGTCTAAAAGACCAAAACTATTTTCAAAACTTTTCAAGATGGTCTTTGGACATAAAACTTTACTAAAAACAAATCAAAAATACTTTTCTCATGATCCAAATATAAAGCCCAAAATATGTTTTTTCTAAAATCTTTTTTACAATGGGCTTAGAAATAAAATTGTTTTCATCCAACCTTTTTCTTACAAAGGGCTTGCAAATTATTTAGGTCAATTACGAAATACTAAAAATCAATTGTGAGCCTAGTTTATATTAAGAGTTATTAATCATGGGCTTATTTTTGGCATGAATCATTAGTTACTTTTTCAAGTGAAATATCTATTTATAATAAACCTCTTAATTTAGTTTTAATCCAAATAACACAAAAGCTGCTTTAGTTGGTTGAGTGGATTAAAACCTAATTAATGGGAATAATCATGAACTGATTTGCATTTTTGAAAATATAACTATTGGTTGAAACGTCCGAGGAAAATATTCAAAAATAAGATACCCCATGTTGGTATTTTGTTAACCATATACCTAGAAAAAAAGACTCGCCATTCGTGTGTGGAAGTTATAAGGTTGGAAGGAACGTCCTATTTGTCCTTGTTTATTTATTGTTTGTGCATACATGCATACATACATTCGCATCTCATATCATTGATCTTTTCTGGCTCATAGACCTAAAGTACGACAATTTAAGAGCATACAACGATATCACCTACAACATTGATTTTTTATTCAAGTACTTCATTGGAAGGATGGATGCAAACCAGCTAAGGAATATAATTGATGAAGTTGACAAAGTTAGGATGGCCGAGCTACAAGATCAATTGGTTGAAATTATGAAGATCCAATTAATTGAAATTCTAGAGCTCATCAACAATGTTAAGGCAGCATCCATGGAGAATATGTTCACTAATAGAGATCGAATGAAAAATGAGGGACCAATCCCTATTCTACGAGACTAGTCAAATCATGTGCTATCTAAGTGGGGCAATAAGGACGGTTATCACCCTAGTGGAAAAAGTCAAAAGGAAAGAGAGAAGAACCATCTTTCTGCAAAACAGAATTATCAGCCTAGCAATCAAAATACGCAAAAGGAAGCTGATGTTAATGCCACCGATCAAGGAGGAATGAGGCAATTTTTTGAATTAGGGAAGTCGTTATCTTGGGTTCTGAATAGGCTACAAAAGAAGGAATTATTACAATCGTTGGCTCCTCGACCGCTAAATAATCCCCTACCACCTGCCACCAAACTTCAATGCTAAGGCTTTTTGTCAATTTCATCAGACTCAAAGACATAAGACCAATAGATGTACTCTATTGAGGCATGAGATCCAAGCTCTAATCGACAATGGTAAACTGTCTGAGCCTAATAAGCAAAATACTAAGAATAATCCTCTACCTAAATTTGGAAGGGCACCACCGCTTACAACCTTCATGAAGAGTTTTATCTTGTCATCCTGTGATGATATGGATGGAGAAGCTGCTAAAGATGATGTGCTACTAAGAAAGCTTGGACTAACTATGGATGATGAAGCAAAGATCCTTGATGATGAAAATAATCCTTGCCTCCAACTCAACAAACTTTCCTTAGCTTGAATATTACTCTGTTTATCTTGCTTGCTTTAATATTTAATTAGAACAATCATGTTTTTTAAATTTAAAGTTGTTTGAATAAATTACTTTCATAAAATTTTTGTTGGTCTTTGTTCATTTTGGCGCTCAACCAATGAGGAATCTATACATGAATTAATATATTTATGCATCATGACTCGAATGACTTTACTAGGTGAGGGAATTACTCTATAGCATTGAGTTGTATATGCTTACTTAGAGAGGGCTCCTGCATAATTACCTTTTTCTAGGTCCTAGTCAGTCTTAGAACATGCTTTGATAGACTTTCGAGGTGAAATTGAACTCTGCTTATTTAATAGAGAGATGAACTAGGCATTGTTTGACAAGCCAACAACTAGTATCCACCCAATTAAATATCAATTCCTAGTTGTCCTTTTGAGCCTTCATTAAATTTTAGCTTTCTTTTCTTTGGCATTTAACCTCAACAACCTACCCTGAGCTGTGTGATACTTTTGACAAGTCTTATGATCACTAAGATGAAGAGGCAAGAAGATCAAAGAAAGAAATGAATAGTTAAGACCATGAAGATAGTCGAAGTTCTTAAGACCATAAGGGTAGTTGAAGTTTTCCTAATATCTCCAATATATCAAGACAACATCAGAGTAACAAATGATTTATCCCTGTTAAAGGAGATTTATGTCACTCCACTCATCCATTATTAGAAACCCAAGTTGGTACAAACAAGGTAACTCTTTTAGACCTAGAACCAAAAAAAGAAAAAAAAAGTGAAGAAAAGAAAAGAAAAAAAGAAAAAAAAAGAAAGATAAAACCTAAAAAGGCGGTTCAGAAAGCCAACTGAGTTCTCGTTTACCTAAAGTAGCAAAAGGCTTCCATTTGGTTTATAAGGATAGTTTAACTTGAATTGGTCCAACCCAAATAAGGAGATAGAAGAAAGGTCACCCAGTTCTCAAAAGTCCTATACTTGACAGTCCTACAGGAAAGAAGGACAAAATGATAAAATGCTCAAAGAAAGGGAAGTAAGAAAAATAAGGAGAAAGAAAAGGGAGAAGAAGAAAAGAAGCAAATTTGGGTACCAAATTTTTTCAAGGGCAAAGACTGTCCTACTCAAGATCTAGATTAATGCCAAGAAGATAGAAGGAATTTGGAGTCTAGCAAGATTGCTCCTAGCTGCCTAAAGTTCAAACAAGAAATTTGTAGAGTGAGGATTTGCCCATAGTGTCACAACGACTCCAACTTACAAATGGCCTTCATTTAACCCATGTCCCTTATAGACCTCATTTCAAGCCTATCAAAGACCTGTTGATCTCTCTTGGTAGGTAGAGTCTATTGTGGAGATAGTTTGGATAAGCATGCATATGAGATAGAAAATATTCAAACTCAAATGAGACTTTTGACCAAGTAATGTATATGTGCCTATCTGAAGTGCAACAATTCTTGCTTAAATAGAAATAATTCCTGAGTTTAGTATGGTAACAAGGGCTGTGACGTTCTAGATATATTAATTTGGAAAGTCAAGTCCTGAGGTACTATGGCACTGATTTGGCAAAGCCACTGTATCTAATTTAAAAAAAAGTGTGCAAAACCAAAAAATTATTATTATCATTACCATTTTTACTTAATTACAAGTTTTACTGCAAGTTTTTATTGCAAGCTTTATATTTTTGTCACTACGAGGAAGGAGGCGGTTCATAATCAGACAAAGCCCTAAAAAAATCATCACCCATTGGAGGAGGGGGCATATTATCCGTCCCATATCCGCTCGAAGAACGAATATCTAAACCTCCAAGCCTTCAAAAATTGGTTATATCATCGCTGAAACAGGGAGGTGGTATATCATGGACAACAGTCCGGGATACCCTTGATGAAGAGGCATTTGGTTCCCTCATGCCCTGAAATCTAAAGTATCGAAAGTCCCGTACCTCTTATTGATACATTTCCTCAAAATGGGCCACATGTTGATGACTCACAGCTAATTCCTCATGAAGCTTCCTATTTTGCTCCTTAGGCATCCGCTGTGAGCCAGAAAAGGAAAGGGTAAGTCCATACATTTTCATGCATACATGCAAGCATACATCATTGTGGGATAAGATTGACTGACCAGGTAACTCAGATCAAAGCTCTGCGTATCAGATGGCACATCTAAATGAGAAGGGAAAAATGGAGAAAATTGTCGCTATATCGGAGTATCATACGGAGGGACAGCCCATAGTAAGAGGAACCAGTAGCCTACAATAATCATACAAATAATAAGAATAGATAAACAAAGAGAAAGTTGTAATGAAAAAGTGATAGCTACCTGGAAAGTGCCAGCCTCGAAATTGCCATGGGTTTGAGAAGAAGGCTCCTCCTCATCTTCATCCTCATCCTCATCCTCATCTTCTTCATCCTCTCCTCGCTTTGCTACTATTTCTTCTTCACCTCCAGACAACCCACGGACACCAGCAGGTGACACTTCAAAACTTAGCTGATAATCCTAGATACATTGAGTATATGACACTTCAGGTAAGTGTAGGAAGTCATGAATATCGAAACCAATACGGGAACAACTCCAAAAGGGCTTTGGCATTACTGTAATGTTAAAAATAAATGATGTATTATCAACTAGTACTCTACGTCGGTTAGGTCCAAGGAACCAGTCATGTACTCTCTCGCCTAGAAACCACCCACTAGAGACTGGGCTAGCTATAATTCGACGAGAGTTGTGCAAAGGCATTGCATCAGTCATGCATCTAATCCAGCCATTTTTCTCTTTGGCTCTCCACCAGGCTGTATCCACCTGCATAAAAGCAAACTGGTAGTTTATCTTTTATCATGGTTTGATATTAATATTAACATTTTCTTACTTGATCACAAGTCAGACGACTCAAGTGGTAACGGTGAGAGTGCACATGGTGACTCCCGGACACTTCCCTGCGACCCAACAACCAAACACCCAACCTTGGAAAATTGACTCATGGCTGTGTAATGTTTGGAACCCTCACATGATCGTATGCCTAGACCTGTACATGAAAGAGAAAATCAAGCCTATGCACATGCATTGTGTGGATTAATAATTTTAAAGGAAGTAGCACCTCATCAATGGCCACAAAACCAATAAAGGATCTTTTCTTCCTACAGAGCACATCAAAACCGTGATAAAGACAAGCTAGACCAGCTTCCCCCCATGCATAAGAAGATACGTGATCCAAGTTAGAAAGGGCATGCAACACAGATAAGTGAATGGCGAACTCGGTGCTACCCAAAATGGTTGCCCCCAATAAATATATCAAAAATCCCTAAGTATATTATTTTGCTCTCTCACCCTACACGAGTTGAGTATACTTTACCAAATACTCTCGGATGGGCTCATATCGGATCTTATATGACTTCCTATATCGGGGCTTGACACTGATCAATTGTCGGATTTCTTCTTCTTTCAAAATATTGTTGGTCAAAGGAATGGGGGTTCCATCACATCGAAGGCCAGTTATAGCAGCAAAGTCAACTAAACCAATTGACATCTCTCCAATGGGAAAATGAAAAGTATGAGCTGTGTCCAACCATCATTCTGCAAGCGCCTGGATCATGCTCCTGTCTATTTGATAGCCCCGTGCTGGTAATTGCAAAATGAAGTCCTCAAAACCACTTTCCTGTACCATTCTCTTTACTGCAGGCAGGCTTGGTCATACCACTTACGTGCCTTGTGAATATTTCCTCCTACTTTGATATCGCAACCATCATGCTGTCCAAATACAGGTAAGTACACACGTAATTTCACACACACACTTAAAAAAAAAGAAAAAAAGTATAACTATAATAATAAATAAATAAAAAGTAAATAATAGTAACATGAAATAGTAAATAATATAGAATATGTTAAATGTTAAAAAAATTAAAAAAATTATTAAAAAATATAATAAAATAAAATAATTTTATAAAAATATATAAAGCAATATATTTATGTATAATAATAATAATAATAATAAAAATATAAAAATAATAAAAATAAAATATAAAAATAAAATAAAATAAAATATATAAAAAAGGGACACAGATAAATTTCTCGCACAACAATGATGTGTTTCATTCTTATACAATCATTTTACATTAGAAGTTTCATGCATAAATTTGTAGATTTTGTCAAATAAACTCTGCTACATACTTATTCTTGTATAATCTACATGAACATAATTATACTAACAAATCTTGCAATAAATTACTTATATGTATAAAAAAGTACTACTTACCAGTGTTTTATCTTTGAAATTCCGATGAAGACGCATGCCAGGTAATATCGAAATTTGCACAATTTCATTATCTCGAAGGTAAGAAATCAATTCATTATTTGATTGAGTCCTATGCCTTGAAGAGTGTTGGACTCCTGCCATGGTAATTGCTTGAGCTTTATGAATCTTACAATCCTGAGTGACAGTGTTTAGTTTGCAAGGAAAGAAATAATACGACCTCTTTATAAAGAATGAAATGAAGAAATGAGCTGCTTATATAGAGAAATGGCAAAGGAAAAAGACAAAAATCAAAAAGAAAAAAACAATATTCTTGTAAAAAAAAGAAAGAAAAAGTAAATGTTACTATTGATGAATAGTAAATTACTATTTATAAATAGTTAATGAGTAGTTGGTGAATAGTGCATAAACAGTAACTACACAGTAAATAAATAGAAAACTCAATTATTCAATTCAATCATTCAAATATTTGCGTGTATATAAATATTTTTGCACTTTTAAATATTTTTACATGCAGAGAGCAAGGAGAAGATATGTGCATGGTAAAAATTAGCTAAATTATTTTTTTGCAAACTCCTTTAGTATCTGTAGACCCTTAATTTTTGACCCAGTCCGGTCCAATATGTTTTATTTAGTCCAAAATGATTTTTGTTGTCTAATTGGTTCAAAATAATTTTTGTTAAATAAATTTTGATTTAGTATCTAATTTTTATTAATAAAAAATAAAAATAAACAAATAAAAATAAAAATAAAAATCGGCATCAAAAAAATCGGTGATGAAAAAATCGTCGCGCGGGCCCGTGGGCATTTCACCCGTAGGAGTTTCCTACGGGCGAAATGGTCACCCGCTCCTCGCCTACTGCCGCAGCCAGCTGTGGCAGATTTTTTTCACCAGCGCATTTTTTCCTGTGGCAATTTTTTCGGCAGCGCAATTTTTCCTACGCAAATTTTTCAAAACCTAATTCAATTAGGTTTCGGTTTTCTTTTCTTATCAATATTACTTGCCATGATTAATTAGGAATAAACCATATGAAACCTCTATAAATAAGGACCAAAGGCAATCAAATAAAGAGAGGCCAAAAATAAAAAAATAAAATTGGACAGTAGCTTGAAAAAGTGCATCCAAATCCGTGAAGGAAATCAGCTTGAATCAAGCTGGTTTTTTTGAGGGAGCAAAAAAATGATTTAAGCAATTCAAAGGCAAAAAGACTTGTCCTTGACTTTGTTCATCCAAGAAGCAATTTTGGTGTTGTAACGCCTCTATACTTCATATAAGCACTATACATATACCTGGTATACATACAATGCATATATAAAATATAAGAATGTCACTTTTAGCTTTTTATTTAACAATCTTTATCCAAGGTCAAGCAATATTATATTAAATTAAGAAACATTTATAAGAATCATTATTGTTATCAAAAATAAAACCTAAATAAAATTATACATGTATGCATCACCTTCTAGTTGGTCTCGAGACACTCTTACCTTTCTCGTGGCATAGCAGCCAGGCATCCAGATCATCCGCATAAATACCTGCGCGATTACACAACCGCGCTAAGCCCGAGAGCTTAGTAGTACAAATAAATAATAAAGTATACATTACAAAATAATCATACCTTATAATTTTAGCATCATGTTTTATTGTTCTCTTACCATGTTTTCCTTTCTCAATGGATTCTTCATATATTGCCACTAATCTCATAAATTAAATACATCATTACATAGCATATTCACAACACAATACTTACCCTTTCTATTTCATATACACATAAATATGTATACATTATTACAACAAAACATCATTCAAACCTTTATAAGAACAATTCTCACAAATTCCACATTCACAAACATGTTACACATCATACAACAATTCCATAACCTCATATCTTAACAAAACTCCTTAAGCCATATTCACTTTCAACATATCAATACACATATTACAAACTCATACTTCATAACATCATTTTATTCACAATTCATTAATCATAAAACACATTTCCATCAAAAGCATTCATAGATCTCATTATTCATTTGTTTCAACATTGTTTCCATATACCTTATTTATCAATCATGTTACCATTCATGACTCACATTACACAAAAACAAGCATGGGCCCAAGACACACTAATATGCCATTCAATTTTCAGAGTAATGCTTTGGTTTAATCATCACATTTATCATTATCATAGACCCAACTAGGCTTCAAGGATTAGGCTCAACCAAGCTTCAAGGGGAACAATGCATGCTAAGTATCAACCCAACTTGGCTTCAAGAACTAAACCCAACCTAGCTTCAAGGGTTGTAACATCTCAATTAGGCTTCAAGGATTAGACCCAACCAAGCTTCAAGGGGAGTAAAACATGTTAAACTTCAACCCAACTTGGCTTCAAGGATTAAATCCAACCTAACTTCAAGAGATTGTTACTAATAGGCATGCCACCAACAACAAACTCTGAAAATGGAATAACACATTAGTCACACAATTCATTTATTATTTCATTATCATTTCCATTCTCAATTCTCATCATCATTTAGGCAAACATGCCTTATTTCTTTCAATTGCATCATCATAGCCAATCACAATGGCTTTACATTTCATTTCACAATATAACACTTCAATCTTCAATATTCAAATGTACATTTATATCATCAATTAGGCAAACAAGCCTCAATCATAACATTAAGGTAATTCATCATCAATGATCTCATGATATTCCACGTTGTACCCAACATATCATTCTTCATATGCATCATCAATCTACATATAGCACAATACAATTCATAATATTTACAATACATAAAACATCACATGGTTCATATAATATCAACATTATCATCAAATCAAATTGATCAATTCAATTCATCACTCAAGTATACATAATCAATGACATTGCACATACTTTTTCATTGATCACTATATCTTTCACATTTCCTATATCATCATTGATATATTCATACATAACAATTTACCTTATTCAAGGACTTAGAATCATCCATATACATTTGGTTGGATCATTATTGGTTTAAGTGTGTTTAGGTACAAAAGACATTTGAAGATCCAACAATGTATGAAAACCAAATAACAAACACAATAACAAACACCCTCAAGGGACACGGCCAAGCTTGTGGCCGTGTCTCTCAATACAATCATCCAGTAGCAAACACGCCCAAGGGACACGGCCAAGCTTGTGGCCGTGTCACTCAACACCAATTCAAGCAGTAGCAAACACGGGCAATGGACACGGCCAAGCCAGTGGCCGTGTCTCTCAACACAACAATCCAGTACCAGACACGGGCAAGGGACACGGCCGTGTCTCTCAACATAAATCAGACAGTAACAAACACAGGCAAGGGACACGGCCAAGCCAGTGGCCGTGTCTCTCCAAAACTCATCCAACACAGCCAAATTTTGCCCTAACTTGGCCGTGTCTCTCATAACTTGGCTGTGTCCTACAATAATTTAAAGACCAAACACTCGAAATTCATCCAAACCAAACCCCAAATCAACATTTCATCATTTTTCTCACAATTTTCTCAACTAATCATCACTTAGATATCAATTCCACACATTTACATACTTAAATCTCTTGTTATCCTCCTTTTACCCACCAATCATACCAAACATAACCTCAATCCAAAAGAAATCAAAACAAGAAGATATATACCTATATATATAATCAATAAAATTCATTCAAGAAATATGTACTTACTTGTATAGCTTGCCAAATCTTCATTTTCATCTTCAATACTCTTAAAATCCTTAAGAAATTTTGATGAAGATCACATTTCTCTCTCTCTCTCGTGCTCTCTCTCTCTCTCTCTCGTGCTCTCTTGTCCACGAAGAAGAAGAACAGAAGAAGAAGAAAGAAAGAAGGTTCTCCTCCCTTCCTTCGTTCTTATCTCATATATAATAATAATAATAATAATAATAATAATAATAATAATAATAATAACAATAACAATAATAATAATAATAACAACAATAACAATAATAATAACAATAATAATAATTATACCATTAAATCTCCACCACACACAATTCCTTTTGACTTTCTTCTTCTTTTCTCTTTCCTTCAATACACACATTGAATCCAATTACAACAGTAATCCCAACACTTTTAGGGTATACTTTAGGATATTACAATTCTCTCCCCCTTAAATAATTTCGTCCTCGAAATTATCCAGTATAATAACAACCCATTTAGAACAATTCACCATCTTAATTTTCATATGAAGATAATCGTATCTTACAATATAGTTTTATCAAATCTCATATCTTCTACTCTCCCCCTTAGAGATAATCATCTTCTCTGAAATTCATAATTCATCATTGTATAGGTATATATATATATCTTTACCTCTTATTACTTTCTCAACAAAGCAATCAAGATATCTCATAACATCTCCAATACATTTTATCTTTGTACTAAAGTCAGATTATCACTTTAACTCTTTATAGATATTCTTTTAACTTTAACCTCAAAAATCATTAATCAATATCTTAGCATTGTTTATTCCATTCTTACCATCACTTTCAAAATAAACATTTACCAAACATCAATGGATAACTATATCCTTACTCTCATGAGTTTATTCCTCACCATGTACAATTAATATACCTCAATTTATTTATGTTCATTCATAAATCAGAATATTACATCATACACATTACCATTAAATCTTACACTCCCAATACAATTGCACATATTAAATCTCAATATTACCTTGCAACTTTAACGAAACCTAGATCAATCGATTTATCTATCACAATATACTAACAATTCAACTTTATTTGATTCAAACCAACAATTAACTTATTGAAATTTATCATTGAATTTTTACCATATATACTTATATATAACCTAAGTTCATTAGGTCAAACTTATATTCAAATTCTAATCTTTCCAAATTCATATATTCAATCAATATGAATCATGCTTATACATATACATTTCCTTATTTCAATAATTATATCATCATTTCTTATACTCATTCAAAATTTATCAATATTGCCAACAACTATAACTTCATAAACGATCTTTTCCCCCAACCAGGTTGGTAATCCAAGTTTGGTTGCCCAACACATTGGGTCCGCATGGTTCCACAGGAGGCAGATAAGTCCGTTCATTTATCTTTTCACAATTCATTTTTAACATCATTGCCAACAATTATGGTTTCTCATCAGATCAAAATAGTATACTCATATATCATCAACTATATTGAACATCTCATTATACAATCATAGCATTTCCAACATTATTGATATATACATATTAATTTACATTATTCATACTCCCATAAATTTTAAGTTCATTCACATAATCACTTTACACTGTAAATGTATCCTATATAACTTTCAGTCATGATTACAATTTCTTCCTTTTTTATTATTTCTTCACTTCACCTAATATTACTATATTTATATAATTATTGTTCTATCACACAATTCATAGCTTAAAACATTATCACAATTCTCTTCCCTTGCTTCACTTCTCATAGTTACAATTAAATTTTTAATATCGAAATTATAAGATATAACTTCACCAATCATATCTTTTAACCATGTTTCTGAAAACATAGTTATCCATCTCAGTTCTAAATCTGAAGATAATAAAACTAATCACTAATCACACTAACTAAATCATATGACAATGATATATTAACAATCACACTTAGGGGTTGTAAATCAATATTGTTCTTTTATTATTCAATTTCCAACCTTTACAATTATAATACTAACTGGTATCACATAAATTATATATTTATTCTCCAAACTTTTATTACACCAAGAATTAACACATTTTAATTCCATCTCAAAACAGTTTTCTTTTGATTATCTGATCATCATTAACCCAACTCATGTTCGATAATATTATCCTTAACATTTTCTACTCCCAACCTTCAATTAGATACAAATCTTACACAAGTATCATTCATTACTCCATTTCCAATCCATCTCTTTTAAAAATTTCAAGTACATAATTCTTTCCTTACCATTTCTTATTATACATTTATACATAAAACACTTTCACACACAAATACTTTGAGTTCCAACACATCTTATGATAGCCTCATTTAGTTATTGCTATAACAATTTCACTGTTCAATATTACCCAGGTCCATTCTCACTTCTAATACCATTAAACATGTAATGGTATAAGATAATAAACATATTATATACACCTTCATAGGTCACATTCATATCGAAAAGTTCATTTCACAAATCCTCTTTATATAAACACATAATTATGGAATTTATTAAATTTCCCTTTTACATATAGTTTATACAAACTTAATATTTATCACTTTCCTTTGACTATTATCATTCTCATTTGTTTATCATAACTTAAGTTATTCATTAATTTCAATAAATATACATATTCTACTTATAATATTATTTCACAAGGAGCTTAATCACATTTCCAATGTGATATCTCTTTCACATTTGTTTATAAATATCTTTAACACATCTTTCATAATCATTTTTATCCTTTCCAATCAAATTACTTAAAGTAACTCATTTTCTTTTGCTCAATTCCTTTTTCTTTTATCTCAAACCAAATTTTCCTACTATCAATCACATCTCCCAATTCATAATACTTTCATGAGCACTAATATCCATTTCATATATCTCATGTATTAAATACATTAAACTATCAATATTTCATTGATCTCTATCCACATTCCACTAAAACTATAAATTTCCAACTTACTACTCTATTTAAACTTCAATTTATTCATCTCATTCTCTTGATATCAACTTTAAAACATCTTATATATATATACCACTAAGTAACATCAAAACATCTATGTTTCACAATTATTAAGCTCATTCCAAAGAAAATCTAAATATCTCATATCTCCACTATTAACATGAGCTATCACAATATTCAAGCATATCACATTTCTAATATTGAAATCACCATGTTTGCATTAAAATAACAATACAAACAACACCAATGTATATTTGTACTTAACCAACGTCATCTCTTTTTCTTTTGAACATAACCTTAACTTTACATATCGACACCTTACATTATCACACTTAATCTATACCAATCAACTCATTCAATAGGTCACTATACTTTTTGCATTTACATAATATATCTTTTCATATTACCCATCCAACAATATTTCCTCTTTCTATAAATCCAACCATCAAGTTTATTTGAAAGAGATTCAAACAATAGAGGAAAGATCACATACTTTAATCTTAATTTGTTTCTAACTCATTTCCCACTTAATTCTTCTAGCCATTCTTTATATGCCAAATACATACCAATACTCAAACTTTTTACTTATACTTTCCATATCATTTCTTTATATCACACTCATCTCTCAATTATCAACATTTCTAGATTTGCTTTCATATGAAACCTCATTTACACACTATCATTTATCTCATCTCATGTAACTCAAATACATCACAATTCACAATTCACAATTCACTCAATGCCACGTTCGAGACCAACTTAGATGTGAATGCATATGCATGTCTTACCAATTGCATTTCCAAAATCTTCTTTTCAATTCTTATATAAACTCTTCAAAAATTTTCTTTTTAATTTCACTTAGGCCGAGAATCTCGAACCTAAGCTCTGATACCAAAATAACTGTAACGCCCCTATACTTCATATAAGCACTATACATATACCTGGTATACATACAATGCATATATAAAATATAAGAATGTCACTTTTAGCTTTTTATTTAACAATCTTTATCCAAGGTCAAGCAATATTATATTAAATTAAGAAACATTTATAAGAATCATTATTGTTATCAAAAATAAAACCTAAATAAAATTATACATGTATGCATCACCTTCTAGTTGGTCTCGAGACACTCTTACTTTTCTCGTGGCATAGCAGCTAGGCATCCAGATCATCCGCATAAATACCTGCGCGATTACACAACCGCGCTAAGCCCGAGAGCTTAGTAGTACAAATAAATAATAAAGTATACATTACAAAATAATCATACCTTATAATTTTAGCATCATGTTTTATTGTTCTCTTACCACGTTTTCCTTTCTCAATGGATTCTTCATATATTGCCACTAATCTCATAAATTAAATACATCATTACATAGCATATTCACAACAAAATACTTACCCTTTCTATTTCATATACACATATATATGTATACATTATTACAACAAAACATCATTCAAACCTTTATAAGAACAATTCTCACAAATTCCACATTCACAAACATGTTACACATCATACAACAATTCCATAACCTCATATCTTAACAAAACTCCTTAAGCCATATTCACTTTCAACATATCAATACACATATTACAAACTCATACTTCATAACATCATTTTATTCACAATTCATTAATCATAAAACACATTTCCATCAAAAGCATTCATAGATCTCATTATTCATTTGTTTCAACATTGTTTCCATATACCTTATTTATCAATCATGTTACCATTCATGACTCACATTACACAAAAACAAGCATGGGCCCAAGACACACTAATATGCCATTCAATTTTCAGAGTAATGCTTTGGTTTAATCATCACATTTATCATTATCATAGACCCAACTAGGCTTCAAGGATTAGGCTCAACCAAGCTTCAAGGGGAACAAAGCATGCTAAGTATCAACCCAACTTGGCTTCAAGAACCAAACCCAACCTAGCTTCAAGGGTTGTAACATCTCAATTAGGCTTCAAGGATTAGACCCAACCAAGCTTCAAGGGGAGTAAAACATGTTAAACTTCAACCCAACTTGGCTTCAAGGATCAAATCCAACCTAACTTCAAGAGATTGTTACTAATAGGCATGCCACCAACAACAAACTCTGAAAATGGAATAACACATTAGTCACACAATTCATTTATTATTTCATTATCATTTCCATTCTCAATTCTCATCATCATTTAGGCAAACATGCCTTATTTCTTTCAATTGCATCATCATAGCCAATCACAATGGCTTTACATTTCATTTCACAATATAACACTTCAATCTTCAATATTCAAATGTACATTTATATCATCAATTAGGCAAACAAGCCTCAATCATAACATTAAGGTAATTCATCATCAATGATCTCATGATATTCCACGTTGTACCCAACATATCATTCTTCATATGCATCATCAATCTACATATAGCACAATACAATTCATAATATTTACAATACATAAAACATCACATGGTTCATATAATATCAACATTATCATCAAATCAAATTGATCAATTCAATTCATCACTCAAGTATACATAATCAATGACATTGCACATACTTTTTCATTGATCACTATATCTTTCACATTTCCTATATCATCATTGATATATTCATACATAACAATTTACCTTATTCAAGGACTTAGAATCTTCCATATACATTTGGTTGGATCATTATTGGTTTAAGTGTCTTTAGGTACAAAAGACATTTGAAGATCCAACAATGTATGAAAACCAAATAACAAACACCCTCAAGGGTACACGGCCAAGCTTGTGGCCGTGTCTCTCAATACAATCATCCAGTAGCAAACACGCCCAAGGGACACGGCCAAGCTTGTGGCCGTGTCACTCAACACCAATTCAAGCAGTAGCAAACACGGGCAATGGACACGACCAAGCCAGTGGCCGTGTCTCTCAACACAACAATCCAGTACCAGACACGGGCAAGGGACACGGCCGTGTCTCTCAACATAAATCAGACAGTAACAAACACAGGCAAGGGACACGGCCAAGCCAGTGGCCGTGTCTCTCCAAAACTCATCCAACACGGCCAAATTTGCCCTAACTTGGCCGTGTCTCTCATAACTTGGCTGTGTCCTACAATAATTTAAAGACCAAACACTCGAAATTCATCCAAACCAAACCCCAAATCAACATTTCATCATTTTTCTCACAATTTTCTCAACTAATCATCACTTAGATATCAATTCCACATATTTACATACTTAAATCTCTTGTTATCCTCCTTTTACCCACCAATCATACCAAACATAACCTCAATCCAAAAGAAATCAAAACAAGAAGATATATACCTATATATATAATCAATAAAATTCATTCAAGAAATATGTACTTACTTGTATAGCTTGCCAAATCTTCATTTTCATCTTCAATACTCTTAAAATCCTTAAGAAATTTTGATGAAGATCACATTTCTCTCTCTCTCTCGTGCTCTCTCTCTCTCTCTCTCTCTCGTGCTCTCTTGTCCACGAAGAAGAAGAACAGAAGAAGAAGAAAGAAAGAAGGTTCTCCTCCCTTCCTTCGTTCTTATCTCATATATAATAATAATAATAATAATAATAATAATAATAATAATAATAATAATAATAATAACAATAACAATAATAATAATAATAACAACAATAACAATAATAATAACAATAATAACAATTATACCATTAAATCTCCACCACACACAATTCCTTTTGACTTTCTTCTTCTTTTCTCTTTCCTTCAATACACACATTGAATCCAATTACAACAGTAATCCCAACACTTTTAGGGTATACTTTAGGATATTACAGGTGTAACTAACAAAATAAGGTTTGAATTCTTAATTCCTTTTATTTTTTTTGTTTTCACAGTAGCTTAATCATCCTTTGGTTTCTTTTAGATTAAAAACTTTATAACCTCAATTCTCCTTTTGTAAGGTTTGAAAATCTTAAATTGTGGCTTTATTTTCTAAAAGTTTAAAGTTATTAGATTTATTTCTTCAAAACTCCAAAACCAAAATTTGTTTTCCAAATTTCCAAAACTCAAATTTGTGTTCTGTTACTTTCCCAAAAGCTTTAAAAATATCTTTTTTTTCTTTATAAATTTTAAATCGTTGGTTTATTTTCATAAAATTCCATAAAATCTTCAATTGCTTTTTCCAAATCCTAAAAATCATGCATCACCGAAACCCTAAATTCTAAAACACTAAACCCAAAATTCTTCTAAACCTAAAATAGTAAACTCTAACTCCTTTAAAAACTTAAACTCTAACTTTTTTCTAAACCTTAATCCTTTAAAACATTAAAAAACCATAAAACCATAAATATTTTAAATTTACACAGTAAGCTTGAAATCACCATTTAAAACCATGAATCAAAAGTATTTTAAAGTGTCTAAAACCCTAGTTTCATGATTTCACCATTCAAACCTTAATTTGTTTAATCAAAGAGTCTTACCAACCTTTTAAAACATAAAATCTCAATCTATTTTAATTCTTTAAAAAGTCACAGTAGCTTAAACCCATGAAAATCCAAAACCCCTAAACACATGAAATAAAGGATTCTAAATGGAAACAATAGCTATAACTTAGATTTTTTTTTGCCTTATTTAATTCTATATTTGATTATGCTTTGATTTATTTTATATGCTTTAATTTATTTAAGTTCAATGCTTGGTTCATTTAATTTATCATGGATGGATGTTTACTTTCTATTGATATTTAATATCTTTGATGAATGATTTATATATTATGAATATTTACTTTTATCGATTTATTTAGATTTTCAAATGTTGTAAGAGGTATGTTTCTACTTGGTGGGTACCTCATTAGTTAAATATCATGTAATTTAATTTGCTTTTCTATTTTAGAACCAATGTAAAGGACATGTTTCTACCTTTCGGTGGGTGCCCTATTTAGGCATGCGATGTAAGGACATGTTTCCATCCTTGGATGGGTGTCCATTAATTTGCTTTGTTTGGACATTGCTTTGATTTTAATATAATGATGCTTTCTTTTAATTATTGTGTGTAATATGGATAATGTTGTTATATTTAAGAATTTTATAATGTTAAGACCTGTAAAGGAGGGCGGTTCCAATGAACTGGGCGTTGTGGGAGTGCTGGGCCATTTCTCACCTTCCCCACACATACCCAACTTTTCGAACCCATTAGGGGGTTGGGGATTCCTTAGGAATTGAGTCATCCACCCCTTTCTCTTTCTCGGCCCATTCGGGTGGCAACTCCATTTTCTCCAGACTTAGGTTTGTGTTCTCTAAGGCCCCGAGCCTAAACAGTGCCGAAGTCGCAAGAACCATTCCACCGGGAGTGGGGAAAAAAATCCCCGCTCACAGTGGCAACTCCACTGGGAATAAGAGAAGTTGATTCCGTTGGTCTTTATGTTATTATATTCTTTCTTATAATGATATTATCCATTGCATCATCTTAGATTGCATCATGTGCGTGAGTTAGGACGCCCGTGTTACCCATGTTATGTTATGTAAGGGATACCATGCTTTCACTCAAGTTATGGAGATCGAGCATGGCATAACCACTCATAGCCTCATACCATTTGGTATATACTTGCTATGGGAACCTAAGCCTTTTTACCCAAAGACTAAAGCTCATGTAATTGGCCTAGTTGCTTTCCTTAGGTTTTACCCCAAATGCATGTGATAGTGATGATGATATTATATCCAAGAAGGAAGAGTGGACTTGGTCCGAGCCTGAAGAAGATGAGGAGATGAACACTAGATCCGGTAAGCCTTATGCAAGGCCACCACCTAAGGAGGTAGAAACTAATAAGGGGAAGGAAGTCAAAATAGAAGAAGATGATGTTGTGCTCAAGCAATTGAAAAGAACCCAAGCAAGTGTTAGCATTTGGGACTTGTTAGCTACTTTTAAAAAGCACCGAGAAACTATGGCCAAAGCCTTAGCTACCATGCCAATTTCTACCTCCACAACACCGGAGGAGTTGATCAACTTCATAAAAATTGGGAAAGTAATAAAATGTGAAGAGGTCCAAGAAAAGAGTGAAGTTAATATGGGAGCAGTTTCTTTTTCAGATGTGGACTTACCGGAGGAGGGGAGAGACCACATCCGCCCTCTCTTTATCAAAATAGAAGTCAAGGGGAAGAGGATTCCATGTTTAATGGTCAATGATGGGTCCACCATAAATGTTTATCCACTTAAGATATTGCCAAAGCTAGCCATGTCAACAAGAGATCTAAACCCAACCGAGGTGACAATTCGTGCTTATGACAACACTAAGAGGCATGCCGAAGGGACTTTCAAAGCAGCCGTCAAGGTTGGGCCAATTGAATCGATTATTGAATTTTTTGTTTTAGACATACCAGTTACCTTCGCCTTGCTCTTGGGGCGACCATGGTTTCACCCTCTTGGTGGAGTTCCTTCCTCTCTTCATCAAAAGATCAAATTCCCCAACGAAAATGAGACAGTGGTCATTGAAGCTGAAGATAATGAGATTGTTAACACTCTAATGGTTGAGAGGACTCTCAATTGTTTTCAAGTGGCTGCAATTTCTAATGATGAAATAGTGGACTCCAATGTCTTGAATATGATGAAGAACATGAACTACCTTCCCGGAGCTGGTCTTGGAAAGGGTAAGGCCGGTTTAACAAAGTTACAAGATTTTAGAACTCAAACTTCCAAGAAAGGGTTGGGATATGATGAAGACAACGATGTCCAGCCAAAGAAGAATGAGAAGATGAGCTTCCCACCTGTAAACCCTTAATTTTTGACCCAATCTGATCTAATATGTTTTTATTTAGCCCAAAATGATTTTGTTGTCTAATTGGTCCAAAATAATTTTAATTAAGTAATTTTTACCTTAGTATCTAATTTTTATTAATAAAAAATAAAAATAAACAAATAAAATTAAAAAATAAAAATAAAAATAAAATTGGAGTCGGAAAAAAAATCGGCAGCGAAAAGCAGTCGTGCGGGCCCGTGGGCATTTTGCCCGCAGGAATTTCCTGCGGGCGACAAGCCCGTAGGCCCAGCACTTCACCCTCAGGCCTGTGGGCGTTTTGCCCGCAGGAAATTCCTGCGGGTGAAATAACTTCCCGCAGAATTTTCCTGCGGGCTGGCACGCCCACTGGCCTCAGCCACGGGCCCGGCTGCCGCAGTTTTCACCGGCGCAAAATTTTTCGACGCAAATTTTTCGAAACCTAATCCAATTAGGTTTTAATTTCTTTTTTTATTAATATTACTTGTCATGTATAATTAGGAATAAACAACCTAAAACCATTATAAATAAGGACCAATAGAACCAAATTGGGGGAGGGGGAAAAAGAGGCAGTAGCTTGATTTTTTTGAAACCAAATTAGTGAAGGAAAAGGGAAACTCAATTCAAGTGATTTTTAAAAGCAGCTGCAGCACGAATTAAGCAAAAAAAAAAGGCAACAAAGGCTTGTCTTTGGAGCTAGTTCATCCAAGAAGAATTATTTTTGGAGTAACTTACAAAAGAAGGTATGAAATTCTAAATTCTAATTTTTTACACAGTAGCTAAACTAGGGTTTTTTTGTGCTTTTCAAAAGTTAAAATCTTAGAAATTTAATTTAGTTTTCCAAAGTTAAAACACTAAAACGTGACCTTCTTTTCTAAAAAGACTTAAAATTGTTATCTTTTCTTCTTAAAAATCTTAAAACTCTAATTGAACATATTTTTCAACAAAACCAAAATCAAATTCTGTTTCTATTAAAATATTAAAGTATGTTCTATTTCATTCAAAAAACCTTAAAAAACATCTTTTCTACTTATAAAAACTTCAATCCATTTATTTAAATTCATAAACCTTCATAAAATATCAAATTGATTTCTAAAACCCTAAAAATTATTTATCACCCGTGGCCCAAATTCTAAAACCCTAAAATTCAAAATTCAACTTTTAAACTTAAAATAATGAACCCTAATCCTTTTAAAACCTTAAACCATAATTTTTATGAACCCTAATCCTTTTAAAACATCAAAAAACATAAAAACATAAAAACTCAAAATTACACAGTAGCTTAAAGTTCAATAAACCAAAAATCACAAATTAAAGTATTTTAAGGTATTTAAAACCCTAGTTTCATGATTTCATCATTCAAACCTTAATTTGTTTAATCAAAGAGTCTTACCAATCTTTTAAAACATAAAACCCTAATTTATTCCATAAAAAGTCACAGTAGCCTAATTTTAGAAATTTCCAAAACCTTAACACATGAGATAAAGAATCTTAAATGGAAATAGTAGCTATAATTTGGACTTTTCATTTACTTTATTCAATTCTATATTTGATTATGTTTTAATTTATTTTATATGCTTTAATTTATTTAAGTTCAATACTTAGTTTATTTTATTTATCATGGATGGATGTTTACTTTTTATTTAAATACGTTTGATGAATGATTTATTTATTATGAATGGCTATTTACTTTTATCAATCAATTTAGGTTTCCAAAAGTTGTAAGAGGTATGTTTCTACTTGGTGGGTACCTCACTAGTTAAACATCATGTAATTTAATTTTCTTTTCTATCTTAGAACCTATGTAAAGGGCATGTTTCTACTTTTTGGTGGGTGTCCTATTTAGGCATGTGATGTAAGGACATGTTTCCATCCTTGGATGGGTGTCCATTTATTTGCTTTGTTTGGACATTGCTTTAATTTTAATATATTGATGCTTTCTTTTAATTATTATTTGTAATATGGATAATGTTATTATACTTAAGAATTTTATAATATTAAGACCTGTAAAGGAGGCCGGTTCCAATGAACCGGCTAGGCCATTTCTCACCTTCCCCACACGTACCCAACTTTTTGAACCCATTAAGGGGTTGGGGATTCCTTAGGAATTGAGTCATCCACCCCTTTCTTTTTCCCGGCCCGTCCGGGTGGCGACTCCATTTTCTCCGGACTTAGGTCCGTGTTCTCTAAGGCCCCGAGCCTAAACAGTGCTGAAGTCGCAAGAACAATTCCACCGGGAGTGGGGGCGAAAATCCCCGCTCACACCACCACTTGAAGAGATCTTTGTCAAAGCTCCAGATATGGGACCACTCCAAGGAAGGCCTGAGCCAATCATGTTCATGGGTAAGTTAATCCCAGGTTTTGAAATTTTTGCAGATGTTGCTGAGCTAGTGGAGCAAGTGAAGAAAGTGCTCACCTTGTCAACCAACAAAGAATCCAATCCAAAAGAGAAGAATGAAGCTGCCCTAAAAGCCGAAAAGACTCCGGAAGAGATTGCCACCCTGGTTGAAGAAAAGTTTGAAGACATCCTGCTTTATGATTCTGAGAACAATGATTTTGATTTTGATTTTAATTTGTCTACTTTGTATGAGGATAATGATGTTTTCTTTTCCAAAATGAATGCAATAAAGTTTGATTTTTCTGCTTACTTGTGTGATGTTTCTCCTGATGGTTGCATACATTCAAGTAGCAGTTACATGAGCATCTTTAATATTAATTATGTTAACATGCAATCATTAAATTTGGGAACAACTGAAAATCCTAAAAACATTAGCATAGCATCTGACCTTACTCCTAATGAGAGAGAGAGATTTGAAAAGATATTCAAAAAATATGAAGAAGTGTTTGCTTGGTCTTATGAAGATATGCTGGAGATAGATCGAGACATAGCCAAGCATCACATTTCTACTTACACTCACATTAAGCCTGTCAAACAAAAGCTTAGGCGACTAAGACCTGAGTGGGCTGAATTGGTTAAAGAAGAGGTCACTAACAAATACAAGTGAAATTCCTTGAAGTGATAGAATACCCAGATTGGCTAGCCAACATAGTACCTGTGCCAAAGAAAGATGGGAGGATAAGGGTTTGCGTGGACTATAGAGATTTAAACAATGTTTCCCTAAGGATGATTTTCCTTTACCTCATATAGATGTTCTCATTGATAGTGCAGCCTCTAGTGTGCTACACTCGTTTATAGATGGATTTTCCGGATACAATCAAGTGTTAATGGCCCAAGAGGATAAAGCCAAAACTGCTTTCATTACTACATGGGGTATATTTTGTTATAGGGTGATGCCTTTTGGCTTAAAGAATGCTGGAGCAACCTACCAAAGGATGGACACCACACTATTTCATGACATGATGCATAAAGAAGTTGAAGTATATGTTGATGATATGATGGTGAAGTAGGATACAAGGGAGCAACACTTCTAAAACTTAGAATTATTCTTCAATAGAGCTTTAAAATATAAGCTAAGATTAAACTTGAAGAAGTGTGTATTCGGCGTTACTTCAGGCAAATTATTAGGACATGTAATTGGACCGAATGGTATTGAGATAGATCCTGACAAAGTCAAAGCAATCAGGGATATGCCAGCCCGAAAGACGAAGAGAGAAGTTCAGGGATTTATTGGTAAAGTGCAGTACATTAGCAGATTTATAGCAAAGCTCACAACAATTTGTGAGCCTATCTTCAAATTGCTTAGAAAGAATCAGCCAGTCGTATGGAATGAAGAATGTCAAAAGGCCTTTTATCGAATAAAAGAGTATTTGTTGAATCCACCTGTTTTGAAACTACCTAAACCTGGAAAACCTCTATTACTATACTTAGCAGTAGAAGAAGAGTCGATAGGAGCCATGCTAGCCTAAGCAGATGAGTTGGGAATTGAGCATGCCGTTTACTATTTGAGTAGAAAGCTCCTACCTTATGAAATTAAGTATAGTATCATCGAAAAGACCTGTATAGCCATGGTTTGGTCTTCTAAGAAGTTGCGGCATTACTTTCAATCGTATAGTGTGCAAGCAATTTCCAGGTTGGATCCAATAAAGTACTTAAGGGAGACACCCTCTTTAATTGGGAAATATGATCGATGGTTGATAATATTAGAGGAATTTGAGATTGAGTATGTAACCAGAAAAACAATCAAGGGTAGAGCGGTGGCAGAATTCCTAGCTCAACAACCATTACCAGAAAGTGAAGAGGTAATCATGGAATTTCCAGATGAACATTTAGAAGCAATTGAAGTACAAGGGTGGAAAATGTATTTTGATGGAGCGGTAAACAGGAAAGGAGCAGGTTTAGGAGTTATACTAGAATCGCCCGAAGGGGAACTTATCCCTTTAGCCAAAAAGTTGACATTTAGGGCAACCAATAATATGGTAGAGTACGAAGCTTGTATTTTCAATTTGGAAACCCTAATGATTATGAAGGTGGATAAGGTGGAAGTTTATGGCGATTCATTGCTAGTAGTATCCCAAGTAAATGGAGAATGGAAGTTGAAAAAAGAAAAATTAAAACCATACCACCATTGCCTGACCTTGATGAAGAAGAACTTTAAGGAGTGTAGGTTTATACACCTATCGAGATAAGAAAATCAGATGGCTGATGCCCTAGCCACATTGGCTTGGGTATGGGAAAACCCTGTTAGCCTATTCCTTAAGCCTCTGATCTTGACCAGTTCGTCAACTCCTTGCTATGAATATGAAACAATCATGGAAATTGATACAGACCATGATGCATGGTATGATACTATAAGACTATTTTTGGAGGAAAGAGAATACCTGCCGGGGGCAACAAAAAGAGAGAGAAGAGCCATAAGGCGGTGGTCATTGCAATACATCACCTTCCATGGGGAGTTATATCGAAGATGGCCTGATGGGGTGCATTTGAGATGTTTAAGAAAGCCTGAAGTGGAGCACATCATGAAAAAAATACATGCGGGAAGTTGTGGTCCGCACATGAGTGGTTTGGCCCTAGTTAAGAAGGTTATTCGACAGGGTTACTATTGGTTGATCATGGAGAAAGACTATATTGAGTTTGTAAAGAAGTGCCAGCAATGTCAGATGTATGGTAACTTGAATCACATGCCTCCTGAAGAACTGCATTCAATGTCTTCACCTTGGCCATTTGCCACCTGGGGTATCGACATTATAGGAGAGATACATCCGACAGCCTCAAACGGTCACCGTTTCATTGTAGTAGCAGTTGATTATTTTTCAAAATGGGTCGAAGCTGAATCCTTCAACAAGCTGGGTGCAAGTCAAATGGCTAGGTTTATCGAAAAGAACCTCATCTGCAGATATGGGGTCCCGCATAGTGTGACATCAGACAATGGGGTATAGTTTCAAGGAGCAGTTAAGGATTTATTCTCGAAGTACCAAATCCATCATCATCGGTCCTCTCTTTATAGACCAAAGGCTAATGGTGCCGTGGAAGCAACAAACAAGACAATTAAGCAAATCTTGTCCAAAATGACCAAGACTTACAGGGATTGGTCAGAGATGCTTCCCTTTGCTTTATGGGGATATAGGACAAGTGTGCGAACACCTACTGGGATGACACTGTTCTCTTTGGTTTATGGGATGGAAGTGGTATTGCCAATTGAAATTGAGATCAAGTCACTAAGAGTAGTCATGGAAGCTGAACTGCCTGAAACGAAATGGGTAGCAAGCAGATACACACAATTAAAGGCATTGTATCATCACCAACTGTATCAAAAGAAGATAGCTCGAGCCTACAATAGAAGGGTTAAAATCAGAAAATTCAGAGTTGGGGATTTGGTGTTGAAGCAATGTAAGCCTAATGTGTCTGATCCAATAGGGAAGTTCAGACCTAGCTAGGAAGGGCCATATGTCGTGAAACAAGTCATGAGCAAAGGTGCGGTGAAGTTATCAGACATGGATGGGAATGAATTTAGTGAGCCAGTAAACATTGACAGTTTGAAAAGGTTTTATGTATGATAGAAAAAAGGGAAAAAAGGAGCTTGCTAGGTTGAAAACCCAAAAAGGGCAGCTTAGGCAAAAGTTAGAGCAGTCCGCCAGTTCCGAAATCCCAAAAGGGCGGGCTAGGCAACAATTAGGGCTAAATGAGAGAAAATCGTCAATTAGAAAACCCAAAAGGGCTAATTGGCAACAAGAGTGATCTTGTGTATGCTGGCTTTATGTTTTGTTGTTCCCCAATTTTATAAAACAGAATTAATGTTAAAATTGTTCTATGTGCACTGTTATAAGTATTTGATCAGATATGGATGAAATAAATAATCATAATTGCAAAGGTGATGACAAATTATAAATGGAAAAGAAGCATCTTTTATTACTTTAGTTATTTTTCATCCTAACAAAACACTTTATGAATTGACAAATGTAAAATCTATGGCAGTCGATAAGTGTAACGTGCAGGCCAGCTTTGCCTTAACCGATCCAAGTAGGCTTCAGTAAAGCAAGGCATATCTAAGTCGAGAGCAAAGTTAGAATCATGAGGCTAAGCTCCATACTAACGCCCAAGTCGGCGAGGATCATAACATGTACCTTGACGAAGAACAGCAAGGGGAACATACATCAAGTATGTCCGCATGGTGATATGAGAAATCTTCCACCAAGGTACCAACCAACGGATATTGACTTCAGAGCGTGAGTGGATCCAGTCAACCCAGCAGCATATGAAGAAATAGGATGGAGTAGCTTCCTAGCAGAATGATGATGTGGCAGGTATCTGGCAAAATCCATGGATGGAGTGTCAAGCAAACAAAGATGCTCCTAAAGCTAAATCTGTGAAGAAAGAATTAAATTAAAAAAAAGGGGTCCGCTAAGTTGAAAACCCGCAAGGGCAGCTTAGGCAAAAATTAGGACAGCTCGCTAGTTTCGAAAACCCATATGGGCGGACTAGGCAAAAATTAGAGCAATAAAAAATATAATTAAAAAAAAAGAAAGAGTTCGCTAAGTTGAAAACCCGCAAGGGTAGCTTAGGCAAAAGTTAGGACAGCTCGTTAGTTCTGAAAACCCACAAGGGTAATAAAAAGAAAAAACAAAACCTAAATTGAAAACTTGAAAGGGCAGTTTAGGTAATTACCTGAAGCAGCAACGGACTCCCAGTCAGTCTCTTTGACAATCCTGATTTAAATTGGTCTAATCCAACTAAGGTCTGGCTAAGATCACAGGTATCGGCGACAAGCCTCCTTCCATTTGGTCCATAATATCCAATACTCGTGGATCAACATCGCCATTGGAAGAAATAAGCAAGAATTGGCCGAGCAAGCAAAGACAAAGCATGCGTCCCCATGCCTTAGTAGGAGCCAAATGAGAGAAACAAAAGTCAATTGAAGGAGCAAGTAGAATTTTTTCACCTCTCATCAACCGAAAAACTTCGGGTTTTGGAATTTGAAATAACATCTGCATCTTCTGTTAAGTCTTGGAAATCAATGTGGGTAACGCCATTTGTTGATTATTTGGATATCCAAGGACGGCCTCAAATTCTTCAATCAAGGGACATATTTCAAAGCCATTAATTCTAAATACCCTAGAATCTGAATCCCAAAAGGAAGCCACGACATGTAAGAAGGAGTGGTCCAATTTGACATTTTGAAAATATTTTAAAACATCAAGCTTTGACCATGAAATTTGCTTCCAATGGATGGCATCCATATTCTTAAATAGAATTTTTTTTTCTTTAAATGGTGCTCGGTCATGGTTGATGAATAAAGGAGAACCAAAATTGTTAAAAGGGTCTTCACATTGAAAGGGAAAAGAATTTTGGTTTTTGTATTAAAAGGGGCATGCAAGGTGATTTATATAGAAGAAAATAAACCTTTTCCAAAGGTGATAAGGAAAAGTGATGGGGAAGGATAAGACCATATCGCATAAGGAAAGGAATTGGTGACAATTTCCTTTACCAGGTTGGATTTGGTTTAGCAAATAAGGTGGATATTAATTATGAATTTATGATGTACTAAAAAAAAAATTTTGTGCAGTAACAAAAAAATAATGAAAAAAAAATTTGCAGTAACAAAAAAATAATGAAAAAAAATGAAAAATGATGAAAAAAAATAATGAAAAAAGAGAGTTACAGTAAAGAGGAAAATTGTATTCTTTTATTATTGTACAATATTTTACATATCACTGAGAGGGTGGTTGTAAGTCATCAAATAAAGCCTTGAAAAGAATTGTCACCGGTTGGAGGAGGGGGAAAATTACTCGTCCCAAGATCACCCGAAGCGAAAGCACCAAAATCCCTATTACCTTGAGATTCTGATCCGTCATGATCCTCATCAGAAGCAGACGAAAGGATCTGATGGTCATCAGGCTGGGGACCTCTTGATAAAGAAGCGCCGGGATCCCTCATCCTCTGAAATCAGAAGTCTCAGAAATGTTGTTCGGATTGATGATATAAACTTTCAAAATGAGAAGCCTGCTGACGACTTGCAGCCAACTCTTCTTGAAGTTTCCTTTTTTATTCTTTGAGCATCTGCTGTGAGCCAAAAAGGAAAAAAGGCAAGAGCATACATAATCATGCATACGTATAGCATAAATTACCATGAAATTGGGAATGTACCAGGTAATTCAAATCAATACCCTGCGAAGTAAAGAATCAAAAAGAAGATATCAAATGAAGGGGGCATGGAAAGCCTATTTCCTTATGGAAGCCCCAGTCATTTTGCAAAAGAAGAAATGCATGCTTATGCAAAGAACTAGACAAGAAAAACATCAATCAAAGCTGGCATGAAAGAAAAAAATCCTTGGGAAGGGGGCAAGGAGAGGATACGAGGTCCAATTAAAGATAGCTGAATTTTTGCAAAAAGGAAAAACAAAAGAATGGAACATTAGAACTCTCAAAAGAATGAAGATGCAAAAGACAAAAGATCAGTTCAGCTATGAGAGTTGAAGCCAGGGTAAAGACCCAACCTCCAAAGGATGAAGGTCCATTCTGAGGGTTAAGAATTACCATGCATAGAACAGCCGGAGCAGTCAGACTTCTCAACTAAAAGGTTAGTCAAATTCATTCTCAGGTCCAAGTATCCAAATCAAATCAATCTCCGGTCCAAGTACCCAAATTAGATCAAAATCAATTCGAATCGGGTCCAGAACCCAAATTTTCCCTTAGGTCCTTAACCTAGAACTATCATTGAGTCCAGAACTCGAATCGGGTCCAGAACCCAAATTTTTCCCTTAGGTCCAGAACCTAGAATCTCTTCTAAGTCCAGAACATAGCTCGGGTCCAGAACCCAAATTTACCATTAGGTCCAGAACCTAGAATTATTTCTAAGTCTAGAACTTAGCTCGGGTCCAGAACCCAAATTGTTTCCTTAGGTTCAGAACCTAGAATCTCTTCTAAGTCCAAAACTTAGCTCGGGTCCAGAACCCAAATTTTTCTTAGGTCCAGAACCTAGAATTATTCTTGAGTCCAAAACTCGAACCGAGTCCAGAACCCAAATTTTTCTTTAGGCCCATAACCAAGAATTATCCTTGGGTCCAGAACCAAAATTTTCCTTAGGTCGAGAACCTAGAATTATCCTTGAGTCCAGAACTCGAACCGGGTCTAGAACCCAAATTTTCCTTAGGTCTAGAACCTAGAATTTATCCTTGAGTCCAGAACTCAAACCGGGTCCAGAACCCAAAACCTCAACCATCTCAAAAATTAAGTCTTATTGCTTTTCACTCTCTTTCACTAAAGTTTTAGATTTTTCAAGCAGGGGGCAAACTGTAGATCCTTCATTTTTGACACATTCTAGTCCAATATATTTTATTTAGTCCAAAATAAATTTTATTGTCTAATTGGTCCAAAATAATTTTTGCTTTAGTATCTAGTTTTTATTAATAAAAATTAAAATAAACAAATAAAAGTCAAAAAAAATAAAACTAAAAATAAAAATTGGCGTCGAAAAAATCGTCGCGCGGGCCCGTGGGCATTTCGCCCGCAGAAGTTGCCTGCGGGCGAAATGGCCCTGGGCATTTCGCCCGCAGATTTTTTCTCGCAGGATTTTCCTGCAAGCGAAATGGCACACGCCATTTCTCCCACAGGAAAATCCTGCGGGCGACGCCCGTTCCTCGCCTACTGCCGCAGCCAGCTGCGGCAGATTTTTTTTGACAGTGCATTTTTTCCTGCGGCAATTTTTTCAGCAGCACAATTTTTCCGACGCAAATTTTTCGAAACCTAATTCAATTAGGTTTCTGTTTTCTTTTCTTATCAATATTACTTGCCGTGATTAATTAGGAATAAACCATATGAAACCTCTATAAATAAGGACCAAAGCTAATCAAATAAAGAGAGGCCGAAAAAAAAAATTGGACAGTAGCATGAAAAAGTGGATCCAAATCCGTGAATGAAATCAGCTTGAATCAAGCTGGTTTTTTGAGGGAGCAGAAAATCGATTTAAGAAATTCAAAGGTAAAAAGGCTTGTCCTTGACATTGTTCATCCAAGAAGCAATTTTGGTGTAACTAACAAAATAAGGTTTGAATTCTTAATTCCTTTTATTTTTTGTTTTCACAGTAGCTTAATCATCCTTTGGTTTCTTTTAGATTAAAAACTTTATAACTTCAATTCACCTTTTCTAAGGTTTGAAAATCTTAAATCGTGGCTTTATTTTCTAAAAGTTTAAAGTTATTAGATTTATTTCTTCAAAACTCCAAAACCAAAATTTGTTTTCCAAATTTCCAAAACTCAAAATTGTGTTCTGTTACTTTCCCAAAAGCTTTAAAAATATCTTTTTTTGCTTTATAAATTTTAAATCGTTGGTTTATTTTCATAAAATTCCATAAAATCTTCAATTGCTTTTTCTAAATCCTAAAAATCATGCATCACCGAAACCCTAAATTCTAAAACACTAAACCCAAAATTCCACTTCTAAACCTAAAATAGTAAACTCTAACTCCTTTAAATACTTAAACCCTAACTTTTTCTAAACCTTAATCGTTTAAAACATTAAAAAACCATAAAACATAAATATTTTAAATTTACACAGTAAGCTTGAAATCACCATTTAAAACCATGAATCAAAAGTATTTTAAAGTGTCTAAAACTCTAGTTTCATGATTTCACCATTCAAACCTTAATTTGTTTAATCAAAGAGTCTTACCAAACTTTTAAAACATAAAATCTCAATCTATTTTAATTCTTTAAAAAGTCACAGTGGCTTAAACCCATGAAAATCCAAAACCCCTAAACACATGAAATAAAGGATTCTAAATGAAAACAATAGCTATAACTTAGATTTTTTTATTTACCTTATTTAATTCTATATTTGATTATGCTTTTATTTATTTTATATGCTTTAATTTATTTAAGTTCAATGCTTGGTTCATTTAATTTATCATGGATGGATGTTTACTTTCTATTGATATTTAATATCTTTGATGAATGATTTATTTATTATGAATATTTACTTTTATCGATTTATTTAGATTTCCAAATGTTGTAAGAGGTATGTTTCCACTTGGTGGGTATCTCATTAGGTAAATATCATGTAATTTAATTTGCTTTTCTATTTTAGAACCAATGTAAAGGGCATGTTTCTACCTTTCGGTGGGTGTCCTATTTAGGCATGCGATGTAAGGACATATTTCCATCCTTGGATGGGTGTCCATTTATTTGCTTTGTTTGGACATTGCTTTGATTTTAATATAATGATGCTTTCTTTTAATTATTGCGTGTAATATGGATAATGTTGTTATATTTAAGAATTTTATAATATTAAGACCTGTAAAGGAGGCCGGTTCCAATGAAGCGGGCGTTGTGGGGGTGCTGGGCCATTTCTCACCTTCCCCACACGTACCCAACTTTCTGAACCCATTAGGGGGTTGGGATTCCTTAAGAATCGAGTCATCCACCCCTTTCTCTTTCCCAGCCCATTCGGGTGGCGACTCTGTAATATCCCAAAGTGTGCCCTAGGAGTTTTGATATAATTGTTGTTTTATTTAATTAAAATGTATATGTGTAATTGGAAAGAGAAAAGAATTTAAAAGAGAGTGTATATGTTGTATATATGGAAATATATATAACATATATGCAAGTCAAATGGATGGTCAAAGGAAGAAGATATTTATTTTGTTAATTATGAAATTACTAAAAAGGGCATGTAAGTGAAAGGAAGTTAAAATAAATAGATGAGGGTATTTAAGTATTTTTTTTTGAAATGCTTGGTGGAGGTTTAAAGAGATGAGAAGTTTGACTTTGTCTCTTTCACTTGTTCATTTTCTTCTCTTTCCCTTTTGTTGGCCGGCCATCCAAAGCAAGAGAGCAAGAGTGAGTTTTGTTTGTTCCAAACTCAAAATTGAAGGAGTTTTCAAGAGATTAAGTTGGAATTTCAAGAAGTTCATCATTTTGGTAAGTTTTCTCTTGATTTCTCTTGTTCTATTTGGAATTTTGTTTGAGTTTGATGGAGTGTTGTTGATGGTTGAAGTGTGTTTGTGTATGATGTGTGTAAAAGTGTTGAAATGGAATTAAAGATAAGAAGTTAGGTTGGTGTTGGTGATGGAAGAGTAAGAGTTGTGTTTAGTGAAGTTGAAATTTTTCTGTGTTACAATTAGTAAATGCTGTGACTTGTATGATTTTTAATTAAATATAGAAAATTTTCATGAAGTGAATTTTTGATATGTTGTGCCTCTATGAGTCTAGAATGACTGAAAAATATGTTGATTCGATTTTGGAATGCTTATGATTTTGGAAAGATTATTTTTATTAGACCTGTTCCAGAAGGTACCTTAACTGAGACAGCTATCTTTCGGGATTTTTAATAAAATGTAGAAAAATAATATCCAATTTAATTTTGGATATATTGTTTCTTAGTGAGTCTAGTATTTGAGAAAAATAATTTGGAACCACGTTGATTGAATTTAATTTATGGAATTCACAAAGTTCAGAACTGCTGCCAGGATGCAGGGCAATTGGGGCAGTCTGGTTGGGTGAACTATTTGACCAAGTTTTTGTGTTCAGTTTGATCTGAAATTTTAAAGGAATGATTTTAAGATGTAAAATTAAGTTCTGTACAAATTTTAGAGTTTTTAGTCAAGTAGATTATTTTATACAAATTTTCAAAATAAGGATAAAGTTGAGTCTAAAACCAGAATTTACTATTCATATGGTCATTTTGCTAATATTCCTTTTGGATTAGGTTGTGAAGAGGTTGAATTGCCCTAACCTAAGTGTTGAGGATTCTTGGAAGAGTAAGTGTATAGATTGATGTGAGTTGGTTTTAAGGTAAGTACAAACTACACTATTGCATACATTCATGTGATGTTGAGACTTGACACAAATTTGATTGTAAATGTGATAAGGAACCTAATGCATTGTTGATGGATATTAAAAATCACATTATGTTTGGTAATATGTGAATGTTGTGATGAGCATGTAAAATATGTGTTAGTGCCATTGATTATATCAATTTGAATAATGAACTGATTAATGTGATTTGAAATATAATATGAGATGGTTGAAATATATTTGCTTATATGATGATGAAATGAAATATGGAAATGAAATGTGAAAGATATGATGTTATGAAGAATTATTTTATTGTGATTTGAGATCATATGAGATATGATGCCATGGTTGTTGGCTATGATGATACAAATGAGATATATAATGGAGGCATGGTTGCGTAATTAATTATGAGAAATGAAATGAAAAGAGATTGAAAAAATAAATAAATAAAATGATTGTGTGCCTAATATGTTTATTCAATTTTCAGAGTTCTGGTTTTGGCGGCATGCCTATGAATCACTGGATAGGTGAAATGACCGGGTCGTAAGCCGATTCCAGTTAGAAAATGTGAAATGTGATGTTTTTGGGGTGAAATGACCGGGTCGTAAACCTCAAAAACAAATTATTGAAACTAGATTGAGTGAAATGACTGGGTCGTAAGCTCAAATCTAGTTTATTATCCATGGATAAATGTATTAATGATTATGATTATGGACCAAAGCAGTAACTCTGAACTTTGAATAACATATTAGTGTATTTTGGGCCCATGCTTGTCTTTGTTTTCAATGTGAATCATGAATGTTTGATTAATTATTAAATAATGTAAGATTGTGAAATATAACATTATTTTGAATTGTTTATGAAACTTGATTGTGAGACATTGGCATTGCATTGAGGCATAATATTATGGTTGTTTGTATCACTAAGCCGTGGGCTTAGCGCGATTGTGGTTCATCGCGCAAGTGACAGGGAAGAACCAGAGAGTTCCTCTAGGCCGAGTCGAGTCTAGATTTTGAAGTGTGAATAGTGGGCTTAAAGATCGAAGACTGACTGCCAAACATGTATAAATTTTATGTTTTGTAAAACTGAAGTTTTGATGTATATGAATTTGTAAATATTGTTACTTTCCGCTGCATAGTGAACAAATATTTTATCTACTGTGTTTCATAATAAACCTTTACTTTATTTTGTACTATAAGTGTAAATCCTTTTTGCAGGTTGTAGTTGAGGTTATAAGGGGGATTTATTGGGAGTGTACTGAGAATAATTTTATTTGCATTGGTTTGTGTAAAAATGTTTTCAAAAATCAGAAGAAAAAAAAACCAGTTTTGTCGACACTTGGGATTCAATTTCTAGGCGAAACTATGGCAAAATTTCTATAAAAATCGGAACTAAACTTTGACTAAGTAAAATTGGTAGCAACATTAGGATAGTGTGGTTCCTCTACTCAGCTTACACACGTAGGTCGGGACGGGGTGTTACAATTTTTGTTATCAGAGCCTAGGTTTGAGATTCTCAATCTAGGTCAATTGTAAGAAAAAGAATATTTTGATTTTTAAAGTGGGTTTTGAGTAAAATACATGTTTTTGTATGGCAGTATTTGATCTTTAATGAGGAATATTCTGCTGTGTTTGCAGATATAGGTAGAAATGGCATCTCATTCACGACAGTCTGTTGAGGGTAGTGCGGAAAGTGTAGCTCCTGAAGAGAGTAGAGATGGAGCTAGGATTGAGAGGGTTAGTGAGGCACCTGTTTCTGTGCCAGAGAGATCAGCTGCTGATGAGGCTCCGCCGGGTTGGTTAAGGCATATGGTAGAACTGTTGAGGGGAGCTCTAGTGCAGCCACCACCACCACCACAGCCTCAGATGTCGATAAGACATTATGACAAGTTAAGAAAATATGGGGCTGAAGATTTCTTGGGCACTACCGATCCTGCAGTGGCTGAGCAGTGGTTGGTTAAGGTGCAGAGAATATTCATTCAGTTGCAAGCCACTTCGGATGAGAAATTTGACTATGCCAGATCCCTCCTACAGAAAGATGCCTATGACTTGTGGAAGATGGTTCCTCATGTCATGGATGATCCACCTACATTATCTTATGGTGATTTTCTGAGGGAGTTCGAGCAGAAATATACTCCGAGGGAGTATAAAGATATTAAGAAGATCGAATTCCTGAATTTGAGGCAAGACAATCGGACGGTAACAGAGTATGAGATTGAGTATATCCGGTTGAGTCGATATGCCGGGGGAATTATCTCTGATGAAATAGACCGATGCAGAAGATTTGAGGAGGGATTGAGGCCCTCTATCATGTGCATTGTGGCTGGTTCCCGATCAGGATTTTTCTCAGCTTGTTGCAGTAGCTAGAAGTGTTGAGAGAGCACAGGGCATTGTAGCAGCTGCTACTGAAGAAGAGATCAGGGTAAGGAGATCCCAGTTTGAGGCAGGGTCTTCATCTATGAAGAGGGGTCGAGGAGGTTTTGTTCCGAGAACCAGTAGAACCCAGAGACAGTCAGGTAGATCAGTTCAGTATCAGAGGCAGAGGCCGAGACTGACAGTTTCTATAGCTAGTGCCCCGACTCCAGTGATTCAGAGGTGTGAGCATTGTGGTAAGACCCATGGGGGTGTTTGTTGGAAGATTGGTGTAACATCCCAAATCCCAGATTGGTAAGAAATAGACATAATCTATAACTTGAGCTCGAATTTCATCCAAGTTAATGACAGAATTAGAGAGTCTCAAAGAATACTTAATTGTTTATTTGTGTCTTAGCTAGATGTATAACTTGAAATTACTCAATTTAGAGTTGTACAGAATAAGATATGATGGATTTAGTAGACAATGTGCAAGCTGCCTCAGGACAGCATAGTAGGCTTGATTTTGAAGGATCGTCAAAAATCAGATATAACTTGGATCGACCTAAAATTTTGACACAATGTAGCCCTGGATGTCTAGTTTCAGTGGGAATAAGAATTACTAAATTTAGAGTTGTGAGTAAAAAGATATTAATAAAGAAAGACAGCAAGGTCAGGAAGGGATATCAAAAGGACCTAAGTGAAAATTTCTCAAAAGTTAGGGGTAACTATGTAAACTTAAAAATTAAGAGTTGGAAGTTCTTAATAGTGCCCATATCGGACCCCAGAAGAATATTCTAGAGATTAATCGGGTCTCAACGACGTGTAACGGTTTTTCTAGGAAATGTCCCGTTAAAGAAAAACGAAGACATTTTGACTAGGGGCATTTTGGTCATTATCAATTAAAGTTATACACGAATTTAAAGTAGGAAATAAAAAAATGAGTACGTAGAGGATGACGAGGGGATGATATATGAAACGATCGACAGTAGAAATGGAGCCGGAAGAAAACCCGACCAAGGAAAGGACCTAAAGGAAATTTTATAAAAAGTTGAGGGCTTATCGGTAATTTTTCAAAATGACTTGGAAACCTAGAATAGACCTTATAAATAGAAAGTAGAGGTCAAGAGGATCAAAACTATATGTAGTATGACTCGTGGAACTGTACGGTTTAAAAGATATGATCGATTAATCGTCGGAACGTAAAGTGGGCCCGGTTTCATGTCGGGACCGTATGGGTAACACGGGACAACATTAGGGCATCCAATGAGAAGAGGAACAAGTGGGAAGAAGTAATGGGAAAGAAAACTATAAAAAAATTCTCTTGTTGACCAATCAAAAGTAACCATTTAGCATGAGTATTAAATGAAGAAAGAGAAAGGTGGACAAGTGGTCTTAAAGGATTTATCCAACACATAAGGTGATCATCATTTCCCTTATATATATATATTATGAAATGAAGAACCAATTTCTCTCTTTTCCACTTACAAATTTCGGCCAACAAAGGGAAACACCAAAGGACTTCCAAGTTTCTCCAAATTTGATTTTTAAGGTAAGTTTTTAAGGTTTTCTAGTAAGTAGACTTTAATTTTAGTATTAATTTTAGGTAGTTATATATTTATTGGAAGATTGGGAATTAGAGTCTTTATTTGGAATTGGAAAAATATTAAGAAAGTGATGAGATAAATTGATTAAATGGAAGTATCAAGATGTAAAAAATTAATAAGGTTGGATTAGGGGTTTCGATTGGAAAAGAAATGGAGGATAACTTATTATTTTGAATTTCTAAGGTTTAGGTTGTATCTTGAATTGATTGAAGGAGAAATAAAGAATTAAAGAAGGAGAAGAAGGAAAAGCTAAGAGGAATTAAAGAAATAAGGTTTGGTACTTTACCTTTGAATAATTAATTTTGATTTGGTGATTTACCATAAAAGAAATTCTATTTGCTTACAAACTTTGGTTTATGGAAGTTTTGAAGTTGATGTTTAAATATATTGATTTGAGTTAAACATGAAAAAATTGTTAAAAGGAAGTGTTTGAATCTTCACTTTACTATTAAAGAAGCCTTAATATTGATTTGCAAAAGAAAAATAAACTATCCTATGCATTTCAAATGTTTGGGCCGAAATGGTCCCAAAGTGACAGCTTCTGGACTATTTTTGGTGGCAATTGTTTGGGGCACCAAACGAATGAATTTTTCAACGAAATTTTACATGCAATTAGTCAACATATGAAATAAGTGTTTTGTAAAATTTCAGCCAAAAATAAGATCATTTACTTGGTGAAATGCATAACTGAAGTGGACTGAAATTTTGACGAAAACCCAAATTTTACTATTCATTTGGTCATGCCATTTTGCATTGCCAATTTTTCTCGCCGCAACACTATTCATTTGGTCAATTTGTGATCTTTTGAGGAATGCTTTGAAATGTTTGATGTGTTTATTGTGGATGTTAAATATGTGAAAAAGAGTAACGGTTTGACCAAAGAAAGTGGTGCGCGGCATAAATGGCAAAGCGCAATGAGAATTTAAATTGATTTCTTGAATCATTCTAAAATGAGGTTGAGACTTAAATTGAATCATTTTAATCTTTTTGCTCTACTGGATAGTGGGAGTGGTAGATAAGGGTATGGTGCACTATACTAACGCATGCAGTACTGCTCATTATTGTGATATGATATTTTATTCAGTGGTGAGGCCACTGAAGGCAATGGGGAGGCCCATTGGTTAACCAGGATGGGGAGGCCCATTCCTGTGATCTGATATCGGTGGTGAGGGCCACCTAGGTTACAGTGGGGATTGCTCTTACAAACACACCACAAGCAATCCTAACCATATTATCAACAACACTTCATCAAACTCCAAAAATAACTTCAAAAACAACAAGAGCAATCAAGAGATAACTTACCAAAATAATGAAATTTTCTTGAAATTCCAACTTGTTTATTTGAAATCTCCTTCAATTTGATCTTTAAACACCAACTCACTCTTGCTCTCTCTCTTGTCTAGGATGGCCGGCCAACAATGGAGAATGAAAGAAGAAGAAATGAAGAAAAGTCAAATATCTCATCTCTTTAAACCTCCACCAAGTATTCCAAAATAAGAAATTACTTAAATACCCTCACCTATTTATTTTACTTCTCTTTCACTAATTACCCTATTTAGTAATTTCACAAAGAACAAAATAATTATCTTCATCCCTTGACCATCACATTTGACTTGTATATATGTTGTATATACTTTCATATACACAACATATACACTTTCTTTTAAATTTCTTTTCTCTCCCAAATTAACATATACATTTTAATTCAAATAAAACAACAATTATACTAAAACTTCTAGGACACATTTTGGGATATTACAATTCTCCCCCTCTAAAAAGAAATTTCATCCTCAAAATTACCTGATATTTATGTCTGAAACAGTTGAGGATACTGATCTTGCATTGCTTGCTCGTTCTCCCAAGTTGCCTCTTCTCTCCCATGATTCTTCCAAAGAACCTTTACAAGTGGCACTTTCTTATTTCGCAATTCTTTCACTTTATGTGCTAAAATAGCAATTGGTTCTTCTTCAAAAGTTAGATCCGGACTCACCTCAATAGATTCAATTGGTAAAACATGAGATGGGTCAGATCTATAGCTTCGCAACATAGAAACATGGAAGACATTATGAATTCTATCCAACTCAGGCGGCAAAGCAAGACGATAAGCAACTGGTCCAACTCTTTCTAATATCTCATACGGTCCAATGAATCGAGGACTTAGCTTCCCTTTTCGACCAAATCTCAATATCTTTTTCCAAGGAGACACTTTCAAAAATACTTTATCTCCAACATCAAACTCTATGTCTCTCCTCTTCAAATCTGAATAAGACTTCTGTCGGTCTGAAGCTGTTTTTAACCTATCCCGAATCATCTTCATTTTTTCTTCAGTCTCTTTAATCAGATCAGGACCAACCAATTTGCCTTCCCCAATTTCATTCCAACATAAAGGTGTTCTACATCTTCTTCCATACAATGCCTCAAATGGTGCCATTCTAATACTGGATTGATGACTGTTGTTGTAAGCAAATTCTACAAGTGGCAAAAATCTGTCCCAACTTCCAGAGAAATCAATGACACAGCTTCTCAACATATCCTCAATAATCTGTATCACTCTCTCTGACTACCCATCTGTCTGCGGATGAAAAGCAGTGCTAAAATGCAATCGAGAACCCAAAGCACCATGTAAACTCTTCCAAAATCTTGAAGTAAATCTAGAATCTCGATCAGACACTAAAGAAATTGGGACTCCATGCAACTTTACTATCTCATTGATGTACAATTCAACTAACTTCTCAAGTGAAAAGTCCATCCGAACCGGAAGAAAATGAGCAGTCTTTGTCAACCTATCAACAATCACCCAAATGGCATCATGCTTCCTCTGTGTCATAGGCAAACCAGACACAAAATCCATTGTGATTCTCTCCCATTTCCATTCAGGCACCGTTAAAGGTTGAAGCAACCCTGTTGGAACTTGATGTTCAGCTTTCACCCTCTGACAAGTGAGACATTTGGACACAAATTCTGCTATGTCTCTCTTCATACCAGACCACCAATAATGCTGTCTCAATTCATGGTACATCTTTGTACTTCCCGGATGCATAGCAAAAACCGATTGGTGTGCTTCCTTCAAAATAACCTTTTTCAAACTATCATTATCAGGAACACACAATCTATCCTTAAACCAAAGGCTACCATCACTTCTCACAAAGAAATCTTGGCTCTCCCCGTTTTGGCAATCTGAAATAATCTTCTGAATTTTCTCATCTGTCAATTGAGCCTCCTTAATCTGATCTAACAATACTTGTCTCAATTGCAACTGAGCCAACAATGCACCATCATCACATTCTTCAAAACTAGCATGTAACGCTCTCAACTCAACAAGCAACGAGAGCGAATAAACAGCCAAACCTGCCAGAGACGTCCGACTCAAGGCGTCAGCAACTACATTTGCCTTACCAGGATGATAATCAATCAAACAGTCGTAGTCTTTGATCAGCTCTAACCATCGCCTTTGTCGAAGATTCAGCTCTCTCTGAACACCCAAATATTTCAAACTTTTATGATCCGTATAGATAAAACATTTCTCCCCATACAAGTAGTGTCGCCAAATCTTCAAAGAAAATACTATAGCTGCCAATTCCAGATCATGTGTCGGATAATTAAGCTCATGCGGCTTCAACTGCCGAGAAGCATAAGCTACAACTTTACCCTCTTGCATCAAGACACATCCTAAACCATTATGTGAAGCATCACTGTAAATCACATATGGTTTATCTTCCACGGGTAAAGTAAGAACAGGTGCTTGAGTCAACATTTCTTTCAACTGATCAAAACTAGCTTGACACTGATCTGTCCACACAAATCTAACTCCCTTTCAAAGCAATCTGGTGAGTGGAGTAGCTATCAAAGAAAAACCTTTCACAAACCTTCGATAATAGCCTGCCAAACCCAGAAAATTTCTAACTTCAGTCATTGACTTTGGTGGACTCCAATTCAAAATGGCCTCAACTTTACTCGGATCAACTCTTATACCATCTGCTGAAACTATATGACCGAGAAAAGTTACTTGGTCAAGCCAAAACTCACACTTTGACATCTTAGCATACAACTGTTTCTCTCTCAAGATCTGTAACACAATTCGCAGATGCTTGACATGTTCTTCCTCATTACGTAAATACACCAAAATATCATCGATGAAAACCACCACAAACTGATCCAGATAGGGCCTAAACACCCTATTCATCAAATCCATGAAAGCTGCAGGTGCATTCGTCAATCCAAAAGGCATTACCAAGAACTCATAATGCCCATATCTTGTGCAGAAAGCTGTCTTAGAAACATCTTCAGCTCTAACCCTCAATTGATGGTACCCTGATCTCAAATCAATTTTGGAAAACACCGCTGCTCCCTTCAACTGATCAAAGAGATCATCAATTCGAGGCAAAGGATACTTATTCTTGATAGTTACTTTGTTCAATTGCCTATAATCGATGCACAACCTCAAAGTACCATCCTTTTTCTTTACAAACAACACAGGAGCTCCCCACGGAGAAACACTAGGGCGAATAAACCCTTTATCCAACAACTCCTGCAACTGCACCTTCAACTCTCTCAATTCAGCAGGTGCCATTCGATAAGGAGTGATAGAGATGGGAGTGGTACCAAGCAACAAATTGATACCAAACTCAACCTCTCTCTCAGGGGGTAACCCTGGCAACTCCTTTGGAAATACATCTGAAAACTCAGCAACTGTGGGTATACTATCAAGTTGAGAACCCATTACTCTGGTATCCATAACATGAGCAAGATAAGCAACACACCCATTTCTAATCAACTTTTTGGCTGTTACAGCTGATACAAACAAGGATGCAAATTGTCTCTGCTCACTAGATACTAATATACTTCTACCATCACCAGTTCTCAAAGTAACACATTTCTTTTGACAATCCACTATAGCTCCATGCTTAGACAACCAATCCATGCCCAAGATCAAATCATATTCTTTAAAAGGCATTTCAATTAAATCACCAAGAAACTCCTCACCTTGAACCACAACAGCACTCTCACGATGCACCCTACTCACCACAACACTATGTCCTAAAGGATTGGTCACTAAGACATCAAATCCTAAGGACTCTGAATGCGATTCAGACACAGGCAAGATAGATGCACTTATGTATGAATGAGTAGATCCTGGATCAATCAAAGCAAGAACTGAAATGCCAAATAAAGAGAATGTACCAGCTATAACTGCTGAAGCATCTGGCTGCCTCTGCATCACATATACTCTCTGAGAAGATCCGGCCTCGTCCGGTCTACTGTCTCTGGATGAAGATCCTCCTCTCTGACTAAACCCGGATCTACCACCCCTACTGAAACCTCTGCCTCCTCGACCACCTCTGCTGACACTAGGTCGAGAAGCCGCAGTATCAGCCTGCCTATATTCCTGCATCTCAGGACAATCTCTAACAAAATGTGTTGGTGACCCACATCTAAAACATCCAGCTGGTCCACCAATCTTCCAACACACACCCCTATGGGTTTTACCATAATGCTCACATATAGGTGGAGTAGACCTCTGAATCACTGGAGTCGGGGCACTAGCTATAGAAACTGTCGGTCTCGGCCTCGGTCTCTGAAACTGAACTGACCTACTAGCCTGCCTCTAACTCCTAATGATCCTAGGAACAAAACTGCCTCTACCTCTCTTTACAGATGAAGACCCTGGCTCAAACTGGGGTCTCCTAACCCTGGTCTCCTCCTCGGTAGCAGTTGCTGCAATATCTTGGGCTCTCTCCACACTCCTAGCTGCTGCAACAAGCTGGGAAAAATCCTGGTATCTAGAACCAGCCACAAGACACATAATAGAGGGCCTCAATCCCTCCTCAAATCTTCTGCACCGGTCTATCTCGTCTGAAATAATACCTCCAGCATAGTGACTCAACCGGATGAACTCGACCTCATATTCTGTCACAGTCTGGCTGTTCTGCTTCAAATTTAGAAATTCCATCTTTTTCGCATCTTTATACTCCCTAGGAGTATATTTTAGCTCAAACTCCCTTAGAAAATCACTGTAGGACAATGTAGGTGGATCATCCATAGCATGAGGAACTGTCTTCCACCAATCACAGGCATCTTTCTGCAGGAGGGATCTGGCATAGTCAAATTTCTCATCCGAAGTGGCTTGCAACTGTATGAATATTCTCTGTACCTTATCCAACCACTCCTCAGCCACTGCAGGATCGGTAGTGCCCAAGAAATCTTCAGCCCCAAATTTTCTTAACTTGTCATAATGTCTTACCGTCATCTGAGGCTGTGGTGGTGGTGGTGGTGGTGGCTGCATTGGAGCTCCCCTTAATAGTTCTACCATATGCCTTAACCAACCCGGCGGAGTCTCCTCAGCAGCTGATCTCTCTGGCACAGAAATAGGTGCCTCACTAACCCTCTCAAATCTAGCTCCATCTCTACTCTCTTCAGGAGCTACACTTTCCGCACTACCCTTAACAGACTGTCGTGAATGAGATGCCATCTCTACCTATATCTGCAAACACAGCAGAATATTCCTCATTAAAGATCAAAGACTGCCATACCAAAACATGTATTTTACTCAAAAACCCACTTTAAAAATCAAAATATTCTTTTTCTTACAATTGACCTAGGTTGAGAATCTCAAACCTAGGCTCTGATACCAAAAATTGTAACACCCCTTCCCGAACTAAATATGTAAGCCGAGTAGAGGCGCCACACTATCCTAATTTTGCTACCAATTTTACTTAGTCAAATTTTTAGTTCCGATTTTTACAGAAATTTTGCCATAGTTTTGCCTAAAAATTGAGTCCCAAGTGTCTACAAAACTGGTTTTTTTTTTCTGATTTTTAAAAACATTTTACAAAAATCAATGCAAACAAAATCATTCTCAGTACACTCCCAATAAATCCCCCTTATAACCTCAACTGCAACCTGCAAAAAAGATTTACACTTCTAGTACAACATAAAGTAAAGGTTTATTATGAAATACAGTAGATAAAATATTTGTTCACTATGCAGCGGAAAATAACAATATTTACAAATTCATATATATCCAAACTCAAGTTTTACAACCCATAAAATTTATACATTTCTTTGGCAGTCAGTCTTTGATCTTTAAGCCCACTATCAATACCTCAAAATCTAGTCTCGACTCGGCCTAGAGGAACTCTCTGGTTCTTCCCTGTCACCTGCACGAAGAATCACATTCGCGCTAAGCCAACGGCTTAGTGGTACAAATTACAGTGCTATGATGCTTTAATGCCATGCTAATGTCACACAATCAAGAGAATATTATATTTCAAATTTTACCGGTTTCAATAACGTATGTATAGTAGTCATCTCATTATTCATTTGTTTTACCATTCAATAGTCACATTTAAACAAACACAAGCATGGGCCCAAAAATAATCTAATATGCTATTCAAAGTTCAGAGTTACTGTTTTGGTCTATAATCATAATCATCAATACATTTATCCATGGATAATCAACTAGATTTGAGTTTACGACCCAATCATTTCACCCAATCTAGTTTCAATAATTTGTTTTTGAGGCTTACGACTCGGTCATTTCGCCCCAAAAACATCACATTTCACATTTTTCAACTAGAATTGGCTTACGACCCAGTCATTTCACCTATCCAGTGATTCATAGGCATGCCGCCAAAACCAGAACTCTGAAAATTGAATAAACATATTAGGCACACAATCATTTCATTTATCTCATTATCAATTTCTTTTCATTTCATTTCTCATAAATTAATTAGGCAACCATGCCTCCATTATATATTTCATTTGCATTATCATAGCCAACAACCATGGCCTCATATCTCATATGATCTCAAATCACAATAGGGCAATTCTTCATAATATCATATCTTTCACATTTCATTTCATCATCACATCTTTTACATTTCATATTCCATATTTCATTTCATCATTCAAATGGATATAATCAATGGCATTAACACATATATTACATACTCATCACAACATTCACATCATACCAAACATACATTATTAATATGCATTAATAATGCATTAGATTTCTTAACACATTTACAATCAAATATATGTTAAATCTCAACATCATGTGAATGTATGAAATAATGTAATTTGTACTTACCTTAAAACCAACTCACACCAATCTATACACTTACTCTTCCAAGAATCCTCAACACTTAGGCTAGGGCAATTCAACCTCTTCACAACCTAATCCAAAAGGAGTATTAGCAAAATGATCATATGAATAGTACATTCTGGTTTTAGACTCCACTCTATCCTTATTTTGAAAAATTGTATAAAATAATCTACTTGACTAAAAATTCTAAAATTTTTACAGAACTAAAATTTACATCTTCAAATCATTTATTTAAAATTTCAGATCAAACTGAACACAAAATCTTGGTCAAATAGTTCACCCAACCAGACTGCCCCAATTGCCCTGCATCCTGGCAGAAGTTCTGAACTTTGTGAATTCCATAAACTAAATTCAATCAACATGGTTCCAAATTATTTTTCTCAAATACTAGACTCACTAAAAAACAACATATCCAAAATTCAAATGAATATGATTTTTCTACATTTTATTAAAAATCCCGAAATATAGCTGTCTCAGTTAAGGTACCTGCTGGAACAGGTCTAGTAAAAATAATCTTTCCAAAATCATAACCATTCCAAAATCGAATCAACATATTTTTAAGTCATTCTAGACTCATAGAGGCAAAACATATCAAATATTCACTTCAAGAACATTTTTCTATATTTAATTAAAAATCATACAAGTCACAGCCTTTACTAATTGTATAACAGAAAAATTTTCACTAAACACCACTCTTCCTCTTCCATCACCAACACCAACATAACTTCTTATCTTTAATTCCATTTCAACACTTACAAACACACCACAAGCAATCCTAACCATATTATCAACAACACTTCATCAAACTCCAAAAATAACTTCAAAAACAACAAGAGCAATCAAGAGAGAACTTACCAAAATAATGAAATTTTCTTGAAATTCCAACTTGTTTATTTGAAATCTCCTTCAATTTGATCTTTAAACACCAACTCACTCTTGCTCTCTCTCTTGTCTAGGATGGCCGGCCAACAATGGAGAAGGAAAGAAGAAGAAATGAAGAAAAGTCAAATATCTCATCTCTTTAAACCTCCACCAAGTATTCCAAAATAAGAAATTACTTAAATACCCTCACCTATTTATTTTACTTCTCTTTCACTTATTACCCTATTTAGTAATTTCACAAAGAACAAAATAATTATCTTCATCCCTTGACCATCACATTTGACTTGTATATATGTTGTATATACTTCCATATACACAACATATACACATTCTTTTAAATTTCTTTTCTCTCCCAAATTAACATATACATTTTAATTCAAATAAAACAACAATTATACTAAAACTTCTAGGGCACATTTTGGGATATTACAAAATATATATAACATATATACAATTCAAATGGATGGTCAAAGGAAGAAGATATTTATTTTGTTAATTATGAAATTACTAAAAAGGGCATGTAAGTGAAAGGAAGTTAAAATAAATAGATGAGGGTATTTAAGTAATTTTCTTTTTGAAATGCTTGGTGGAGGTTTAAAGAGATGAGAAGTTTGACTTTGTCTCTTTCACTTGTTCATTTTCTTCTCTTTCCCTTTTGTTGGCCGGCCATCCAAAGCAAGAGAGCAAGAGTGATTTTTGTTTGTTCCAAACTCAAAATTGAAGGAGTTTTCAAGAGATTAAGTTGGAAATTCAAGAAGTTCATCATTTTTGGTAAGTTTTCTCTTGATTTCTCTTGTTCTATTTGGAATTTTGTTTGAGTTTGATGGAGTGTTTTTGATGGTTGGAGTGTGTTTGTGTATGGTGTGTATAAAAGTGTTGAAATGGAATTAAAGATAAGAAGTTAGGTTGGTGTTGGTGATGGAAGAGTAAGAGTTGTGTTTAGTGAAGTTGAAATTTTTCTGTGTTACAATTAGTAAATGCTGTGACTTGTATGATTTTTAATTAAATATAGAAAAATTTTCTTGAATTGAATTTTTGATATGTTGTGCCTCTATGAGTCTAGAAGGACTGAAAAATATGTTGATTCGATTTTGGAATGGTTATGATTTTGGAAAGATTATTTTTATTAGACCTGTTCCAGCAGGTACCTTAACTGAGACAGCTATCTTTCGGGATTTTTAATAAAATTTATAAAAATAATATCCAACTGAATTTTGGATATGTTGTTTCTTAGTGAGTCTAGTATTTGAGAAAAATAATTTGGAACCACGTTGATTGAATTTAATTTATGGAATTCACAAAGTTCAGAACTGCTGCCAAGATGCAGGGCAATTGGGGCAGTCTGGTTTGGTGAACTATTTGACCAAGATTTTGTATTCCGTTTGATCTGAAATTTTAAAGGAATTATTTTAAGAAGTAAAATTAAGTTCTGTACAAATTTTAGAGTTTTTAGTCAAGTAGATTATTTTATACAATTTTTCAAAATAAGGATAAAGTTGAGTCTAAAACCAGAATTTACTATTCATATGGTTATTTTGCTAATATTCCTTTTGGATTAGGTTGTGAAGAGGTTGAATTGCCCTAACCTAAGTGTTGAGGATTCTTGGAAGAGTAAGTGTATAGATTGGTGTGAGTTGGTTTTAAGGTAAGTACAAACTACACTATTGCATACATTCATGTGATGTTGAGACTTGACACACATTTGATTGTAAATGTGATAAGGAACCTAATGCAATGTTGATGGATATTAAAAATCACATTATGTTTGGTAATATGTGAATGTTGTGATGAGTATGTAAATTATGTGTTAGTGTCATTGATTATATCCATTTGAATAATGAACTGATTAATGTGATTTGAAATATAATATGAGATGGTTGAAATATATTTGCTTATATGATGATGAAATGAAATATGGAAATGAAATGTGAAAGATATGATGTTATGAAGAATTGTTTTATTGTGATTTGAGATCATATGAGATATGATGCCATGGTTGTTGGCTATGATGATGCAAATGAGATATATAATGGAGGCATGGTTGCCTAATTAATTATGAGAAATGAAATGAAAAGAGATTGAAAAAATAAATAAATAAAATGATTGTGTGCCTAATATGTTTATTCAATTTTCAGAGTTCTGGTTTTGGCGGCATGCTTATGAATCACTGGATAGGTGAAATGACCGGGTCGTAAGCCGATTCTAGTTAGAAAATGTGAAATGTGATGTTTTTGGGGTGAAATGACCAGGTCGTAAACCTCAAAAACAAATTATAGAAACTAGATTGAGTGAAATGACTGGGTCGTAAGCTCAAATCTAGTTAATTATCCATGGATAAATGTATTAATGATTATGATTATGGACCAAAGCAGTAACTCTGAACTTTGAATAACATATTAGTGTATTTTGGACCCATGCTTGTCTTTGTTTTCAATGTGAATCATGAATGTTTGATTAATTATTAAATAATGTAAGATTGTGAAATATAACATTCTTTTGAATTGTTTATGAAACTTGATTGTGTGACATTGGCATTGCATTGAGGCATAATATTATGGTTGTTTGTATCACTAAGCCGTGGGCTTAGCGCGATTGTGGTTCATCGCGCAGGTGACAGGGAAGAACCAGGTTCTTCTAGGCCGAGTCGAGTCTAGATTTTGAAGTGTGAATAGTGGGCTTAAAGATCGAAGATTGACTGCCAAACATGTATAAATTTTATGTTTTGTAAAATTGAAGTTTTGATGTATATGAATTTGTAAATATTGTTACTTTCCGCTGCATAGTGAACAAATATTTTATCTACTGTGTTTCATAATAAACCTTTACTTTATTTTGTACTAGAAGTGTAAATCCTTTTTGCAGGTTGTAGTTGAGGTTATAAGGGGGATTTATTGGGAGTGTATTGAGAATGATTTTATTTGCATTGGTTTGTGTAAAAATGTTTTCAAAAATCAGAAAAAAAAACCAGTTTTGTCGACACTTGGGATTCAATTTCTAGGCGAAACTATGGCAAAATTTCTATAAAAATCGGAACTAAACTTTGACTAAGTAAAATTGGTAGCAACATTAGGATAGTGTGGCGCCTCTACTCAGCTTACACACGTAGGTCGGGAAGGGGTGTTACAATTTTTGGTATAAGAGCCTAGGTTTGAGATTCTCAATCTAGCTCAATTGTAAGAAAAAGAATATTTTAATTTTTAAAGTGGGTTTTTGAGTATAATACATGTTTTGGTATGGCAGTCTTTGATCTTTAATGAGGAATATTCTACTGTGTTTGCAGATATAGGTAGAGATGACATCTCATTCATGACAATCTGTTGAGGGTAGTGCGGAAAGTGTAGCTCCTGAAGAGAGTAGAGATGGAGCTAGGATTGAGAGGGTTAGTGAGGCACCTGTTTCTGTGCCAGAGAGATCAGTTGCTGAGGAGGCTCCGCCGGGTTGGTTAAGGCATATGGTAGAACTGTTGAGGGGAGCTCCAGTGCAGCCACCACCACCACCACCACAGCCTCAAATGCGCCACACTATCTGAGTAGAGGCGCCACACAATAAGCAGGGGCTGCACTATATGAGTAATACATTAATTTCATGAGACAAATGAATGAAGAAAATTATATAAAATTTTATATGCATATGGGTATAAGTATAGAAGGAATATGGAGTTTTTAATAATTTGCAACAAAGATTTCATAATTAAAATCAAAGAGTAAAATCATATATGATAGCGAATTATTTATTATGGAAAAATGATGCATAATTTAGGGTTAAGTGTGTAAAATTAAAGTATCTAAATTGATAATGTTAATTAGTGTAAGGAAATGAATTAATATTGTTTAAAAGTAAATGTTATGATCTTAAGATTGAGAATGTGATATGGATGAAATTTAGTGAGGTTCATGTTGTTGGTTGTATTATGTGGAATTTGAATTTTTGAATTGGGTTTTCATAGTTGTGAAAATGATGTACTTTGATGTTATATTAATATATAGGTAATGCTTATAAAGTTAGCTCTTGAAAATGAGATTAATAGAATGAAGTTTAAGTAAAGTAGTAAGTTGAAAATTTAGAGTTGTAAGAGAATTTTGATGAAGATTGTTTAGATATTGATAGTTTAATGTTTAATAAGCATGGGAGTAATTCTGAATGAGTAATGTTACTTATAAAAGTACTAACTAAGGTGTAATGTGGTTGATAATGTAGAAATTTGTTATGAAATAAAGGGAAATGATTAAGCAAGTGAAAATGAGTTACTTTAGTTAATTGAATTGGAAATGATAAAAATGGATATGAAGGGTATAATAATTGAAAAAAAAATGTGTCAAAGAGATGTCACATTGGAAATGTGACTAAGATTTATATGAAGTGTTAAATATATATATATATATAATAAGAAACTTATTTAAGAAATGGGCGATTAAAAAAAGATGTTAATTATGTTGTGGTCAGAGTGTGTATATATGTTGAATTGATGAATAACCTAAATAATGTCAAAAGAATGAGAAATGATAATGTTCTCTGAAAGGTGATAAATGTTAACTTTGTATAGGTTGTATGTAAAAGAGGAATTGAGTATAATTGTATGATTTGTGTGATGAGATTTTTTTTTCTATATGAACACAAATGTGATATGTAAGAAAATGTGGAAAGTAAGTCACATTGTGAATATGACTTACAAAAGTGTATGTGGATGATTAAAAAAATGTTATCGAGTGTTTGCTACCTTATACAATTACTTGTCTAGTGATATTGAGAATGATATTGCATGTATTAATAGACCTAAGAGAGATTAGGTCTTGACTAGAGATAGGTCATGTGATGAAATTGAGATTGAGATTAGACCCGAGTAGAGTTGGATGGTGAAATTGTTATTGTAACAACTAAACTTGATGATTGTGTAGTGTTTTGGGCCCAAAGTTTATGCGTATAAATAAGAGATTGTAAGGAAAAGGAATGTATAATGAAAAAAGTATGGAAGTGAAAATAAAAATAAATTTTTTTTATAAGAGATAGATTAGAAATGGAGTAATAAATGAAAATTGTGTAAATTTAGCATATGAACAAATGTGTATATGTAAGAACTGATAATGATAATATTGTTGAAACATGAGTTAGGCTAATGATGATCAACTGATCAAAAGTAAATTGCTTTGAATCAGAGATGAAATGTGTTAACTCTTCAGGTAGTAAGAGTTTAAAGAACTTATATGTGATTTTAAAATGCCACGGATGTGTGACCATTAAGACATGGGTGTAGTTTTAAGATAAGAGCTATTTGAGAAAGAATTATAGTGAATGCGGTGTTTATTTGTAACCTATAGACGTGGACTTAAGATGATACAATTGTGAAATATATTAAGTGAAATTGATAGTTTTTGTTTCATGAGATACAAGAAAGATTTGTGGCTGGTATAGTTGGACTCATAACTTTATGTAGAAATTTATTTATGACTATAAATAGTATGAAAACAGAAGAGAATTGTGAAAATATGATAAGCTATAAATAATGTGTAAGAACAGTGATTTTTGTAAATATGGTAACTATAAGAAATATGAGAAACGGGGTAAATGAAAGGAGCTAAGTTATATTAGTTTCAAATAAATATAAGAGAAAAATGTTAGTTATAGTATAATTGGAATGAATCTTACTAAGAAAATAAGATTTTGTTGTTGTATAATGGTGATATTAAATTAATATGCGGTAATTGTATAAAGAGTAGGATCAAAGTGAAGATGTGTAAAATTATTGTGTTAAGATAAAAGTTATTAACATTTGAATTTAAAGTTATAAGACTATATTTTTAAGATAATGAAGTGATCAAATATCTTGAGTGCAATAAGTGTGTAGTATATATATATTAAGGAGATGAACTAATTTTGTCTAATAACAATTCGATTGATGAGATGATTAATTTAATATAAGATTTTAAGATTATATTTTGATTTGGATGATTTATTAAGGGGGAGAAAATTGTCATATCCGTAATTTTGGAGAAATTAAATAAGTATTTAGAGATATAAAAGTTGTACACAACCAATACATATACCTAGTGTATATATAACATATACATATGGTATATTAATTGTATATGTTGGATATATATATTACATACTTAATATATTTAATACACATATAAGGTAAATTTAATGTGTATATAGGAATATTATTTGTGCATATGGGTATTTATATTCATTAAATATACATTACATAGACATAGTATATACATTACATAAATATGTACTTAATGATATATGTGAAATATAAGTAACATATATAAGATATATACATATACATATACATAAAATATACAATATATATATATGTGGGATATAATTTGGTGTTGGAAAAGTGAATGATGAAAATAATAATAATAAAATAATATTAGATAGTGGAAGATGATGGAAAAGTGTGATATTTTGTAATTATTAACTAATTAATAATAAGTAAATAAAAATAATTCAATATTAAATTATTTTTGGGTGGTAGAAGAGTAAATATATTTATTAATATTTAAATAAATAAATAAATATTTATATATAAGGCTAGAAATTAAAGAAGAAAGAAATTAAAAAGACAAAAACATAAATAGTAAAGGAGGGGTAAATTAGTAAATATACTTTATAAAATTTAAAACTTAATAAAATAATTTAAAAAGAAAATATTTTTGAATGGAAGATGAAAATTGGTATTTTTAAAATAAATAAATAAATAATTAATCAAAATAATATAAAAATATATATATGTGGTCTTAAATGAAGGAAAGAGAAAAAAATCAAAAATTTTAAAAGAATTTTTTTCTTCTTCTTCCTCTCTTTGATGTTTTCTCAATGGATGTTTTTGAAATCATGAGTTTTAATTGTGCAAATTGATTCCAAATGTGTTGTTTTGATGCATAAACAAGGATTTTAAAATCAAATGATAGATTTAGTTAACTTTGGATAAAGTTTGAAGATGGTAGTATTGATTTAGGTTTTGGAAAAGTGAATTTTCAAAGAATGATTAATTGTTTGATTTTAATGCTTAAATCATGTTATTTAATGATATAAGTGGTGGAAATAAGATTGAAATGATAATTGAATAGAGATGGAATGGAGGTCCTTCAATGGTGAAGATTATGCCATTTTAGGATTTTGAACATAATCATGTGGTTAATTAATGTAATTGGTTTAAACATGTTAAAATATGCTTGTAATGATATAAATAAACCCAAAACAATAATTTAATAGGTTAATATGGATTTGCTAAGTTAAAGTAAAGAAAGACTTAATTTTTAAAAATTTGTAGGAGTGTTGTTAAATTAAAGTTTGATGTTGAGAATGCCTTAGAATGTGATATTAAATGATTATTTATGATCACATTTGGTATAGGCATTGAGGGAGGTTAATTTGCTTCATCCTTGTGGTGAAGGGCAAGTTGGAAGGATATGATTGGAGGTTGTATTATGTTTGCTTTGGGTTGTTAGTAGAGGTATGTACAAACTTTGAATATAATGTTTATATTTGCATAACATTTGGACTTAACACATTTTGGTTGAAAAATGTGTTAAGCTACTTGGTTCATTGATTGTGTATGAATAATATGCTATGACATTTGTAATGTCATGTATGTGTTAAATGCATTGTGAAAAGCCATTGATAATGACTAAATTGTGTAAAGTGTGAAATATGCATATTATGTGAAAATACCCAAAGTAATTGGGTAATGTGTTGTGAATGCAAAAATGAGATATGTGGAATAATGAAATGAGTTGATATGGATAAAAATGAGAAAAAAAATGAGAAAAGTGAGAAAAATGAGAAAGATGTGAAAAATGAGAAAATAAGAAAAAAAAAGTGAAAATAAGGCAATGAGCCTAGTTTTATTATGAGAAATAAAATGAGAAATGAATTGTGAAAGTATTTGATAATGAGATAAGTGAATTAATTGTGTGCCTAGTATGTTATTCAATTTTCAGAGTTCTGGGTTTGGCGGCATGCCTATGAATTGCTGGGCAGGTGAAAAGACCGGGTCATAAGCCTGGCCCAGCTGATAAATGATAAATATGATATTTTTGGGGTGAAAAGACTGGGTCGTAAGTCTCAAAAACCGTAACAGTCTAGCCGGGTTGAGGACCAAGATACTGGGTCCTAAGGGTCTAGCCGGGTTGAGGTCCAAGAGACTGGGGCTGTTACATTATCCATTGATATATATATTGCCTATGGGCTAGACACATGGTGTCATTATGGACCAAAGCAGTAACTCTGAAATTTGAATAGCATATTAGATCCTTTTTGGGCCCATATTTGTCTTTGCTTTAATGTGAATTATGAATTGTGATACAATTGAGCAATATAATGTTATGAGTTGTGAGTTTGAAATATTTGAAAAATATAAGAAAGTGAAATGATGTGACCTATATATGCATTGTGCATTGGCATTACTTTACATTTTTATTATTATTAAAGTTTGTACCACTAGGCTTCGGCTTAGCCCAATTGTAATTCGTCGCGCAGGTGTCATGTACGTTTTGGGAGAGCTGGAGAGTTTTACTAGACCTGGTCGGGTCTAGGTTTGTATTTATTGAGCTTGAAGAGTTCTTTTGGGTACATCAAGATCAGAGCCAGTTTCCAGCATGTACATTTTTGATATTATACATTTTATGATATATTTTTGAAGCATATATTGTAAATTGTAAAGAATGATTTGAATAATTTTGTTTAAGATGGGATTTTATATGTAATGTTGATATATATATACCTATATATAAGTATTTTGAGAAAATATGGAGAAATTGAGAAGTATTGGTGAATTGATTTTATTTGGAGTGTTTTTTTATGTAGGTTGTGTTTTGTTGAATTTTGGAAACGTTCAAATTACAAACAAAACTCTGGAGAATTTTTTTCAGAGATTTTCATATAAAATATTTATTTTGGATTCCTATAACAAGTAAAGAATATTTATATACTATTTATTTTATATATTAGTATTTGAAATCTTAAAACAGAAATATAAAATTTTTTATTAAATCGGTCTGTGACATTTTTATACCATATATGTGTATTTACATATGCTGATAATATGTATTGTACGTATATAGGGTATAAGGGTGTTACATTTATTTTGGTATCAGAGCCTAGGCTTAAGGTTCTTGACCTAGGTGGGTTGTTAGAGAGAGAAATTTGAAATTAAAAAAAAATAATTTTCAATTGTGATGCATGCATTGACAATGGTAATTTATCTAATCCCTGATGTAGCAATGCCCATTTGATATAATGGATATGAGTTGAGTTGGCGTCTAGGTTGCATAGATCAGAGTGGCGTAGTAGAAGCATCATTCTGGACCTTATGGATTAAGAATTTTTAGAACTTCTATTCAAAATTAAGATTCATAGTTGAATCAATTGATGAATAAGTGGAATTAAGAAAAAAATAATTTATGAAATGATTTATTATCTGAAATAAAAAGTTTGAGAAATGGACATGAGAGTTACAGAAAATTTTATAGGTATGCTGTACAATGATATTGTTGAATTTTTTTAAAATAAATATAGGAATCTTGGATGGGTTTGAAAATTTAATGAAAAGTTTTTCTATATGTCAGAATCTAATGTATAAAATTTCATAATTTTTAAAGATGAATTACTAATTAAGAAATGTAGAAGAACACAGATTGTTGGAGGAGTTCCAGAAACTCAGAATCTATAGAAATTGAGAAACATATTTAAAAACTATGGCAAACCCACCCAGAAAAATATGAAAATTTACACCCAATATCATATGTATTCCTATAACATATGGTTAAAATTTCATGAAGTTTTATTAAGGTTTGATACCTGAAAAAAATGGACAACCGGGTGCTGCCAGAGAAATTATTAAAGAGACAGATTCTCTGATTTTGGAAGATTTAATTGTTAAATATATTAAATCAACTTGGAAAAATCTAAAACTTTAAATATAAGTCCATATATGTGTTAAGCGCACATGGATAAAAGTATACAAGCTTTTATAAAGAATTGGTAAGGAATATAAAAATTGAAAGTAAACAGTACCGAAGTTGCGAGAACCATTCCATTGGGAGTGGGGGCAAAAATCCCCGCTCACATGTATGTTCCTCTTGCTTCTCTCCATTGAGGTACTTGTTATGATCCACATCGACTTTATCGCTAGTATGGAGCCGAGCCTCGAGGTTTTGAGTTCACTTCTTATTTATATATTCCTCGTATGACTGAATCCTACTTGGATCAACTGAGGCAAAGCTAGCCTTCACATTATACTATCAATTGCCATAAATTCTGCATTTGTCAATTCCTTAGATAAAATGATAATAATCATAAAAAGATGTTTTCTTTTATTTTATAATTTGTCATCACTTTTTATTATTGTGTGATTTATTTTACCCTGTTGGTTAGATATTCAAAATAGTGCACATAGAATAATTTTATTATTAGCTATGTTTTATTAAATTGGGGAGCAACAAAAAAAAAATAAAGCCAGCATACACAATATCACTCCTATCTCCAACTAGTCCTTTCAGATTTTCTAATTGACAATTTTCTCTCATATTAGCCCTAATTGTTGATAAACCGCCCTTTCAGGTTTTCAACCTAGAGAGCATTTTTTTATTTGAAGCATAAAACTTCTTCAACCTATCAACATTCACTAGTTCACTAAACTCATTCCCATCCATGTCTGACAGCTTGATTGCAACCTTATTCATGACTTGTTTCACCACATACAGTCCTTCCCAACTAGGTCTAAACTTCCCTTTTGGATTAGAAACATTGGGCTTGCACTGTTTTTACACTAAGTCACAAACTTTAAGCTTCCTAATTTTAGCCCTTCTATTGTAAGCCCGAGCTATCATTCTTTGATATAACTAAAGATGATATAGTGCCTTCAACCTTTTTTCTTCTAATAAGGCTAACTATGTATATCTACATACTACCCATTATGTCTCAGGCAACTTGGCTTCTTGGAACACTCTTAATGACTTAATCTCAATGTCAATCGGCAACACTGCTTCAATTCCATATAGCAAAGAAAATGTTGTCATTCTGGTCGGTGTTCATACACTTGTTTTATACCCCCACAAAGCAAAAGGAAGCATTTTCAACCAATCTTCATACGTCTTAGTCATCTTAGACATAATCTACTTAATTGTCTTGTTCACTGCTTCCACTACACCATTAGCCTTAGGCCTATAAGGGGAGGATCAGTGATGACGGATCTGGTATTTTGAGAATAAATCTTTAACTGCTTCTTGAAACTGCACCCCATTATCTGATATCACATTATGTGGGACCTCATACCTAACAATGAGATTCTTCTCAATAAATTGAGTCATTTGCCTTGTCCCCAACATGTTGAAAGATTTAGTGTCAACCCATTTTGAAAACTAGTCCACTGCTACTGCAATGAATCGGTGACTGTTCGAGGCCGTCAGGTGTATCTCCCTAATAATTTCAATCCTCCAAGTTGCAAAAGGCTAAGGTGAAGACATGGAATGTAATTCTTCAGGAGGTAGGTGATTCAGGTTTTCGTACATCTAGCACTGATAACAACTCTTCAAAAAATCAATATAATCTCTCTCTATATGATCAACTGGTAGTGACCTTATCAAATTATCTTCTTAACCAAGGCCAATCCATTCATGTGGGGTTCACAATTTTTCGCATGTATTTTTGACATTATCTACTCAACTTCAGACTTCCCAAGCATCTCAAGTGCACCCCATCAGGCCATATTCAATACAACTCTCCGTGAAAGGTGTGCATTGTAAGGATCACAACACACATCATGGTCTGTATCAGTTTCTATGATCATTTCATACTCATAGCAAGGGGTTGATGAACTAGTCAAAACCAAGAAATTAAGGAATAACTTAACATGATGTGAGCGAGAACTTTTGCCCCCACTTCCAGTGGAATGATTCTTGTGACTTCGGCACTGTTTAGGCTCGGGGCCTTAGAGAACACGGATCTAAGTCCAGAGAAAATGGAGTCGCCACACGGACGGGCAGGTAAAAAGTGGATGACTCGATTCCTAAGGAATCCCCAACCCCCTAATGGGTTCGGAAAGTTGGGTACGTGTGGGGAAGGTGAGAAATGGCCCATCACCCCCACAATGCCCGGTTCATTGGAACCGACCTCCTTTACAGGTCTTTATATTATAAAATTCTTAAATATAACAATATTATCCATATTACACATAACAATTGAAATAAAGCATCATTATATTAAAATCAAAGCAATGTCCATACAAAGCAAATAAATGGACACCCATCCGAAGATGGAAACATGTCCTTACATCATCCATGTCTAAACTAAATAGGACACCCACCAAAAGGTGGAAACATGTCCTTTACATTGGTCCAAAATATCAAAGCTATTTAAATTACATAAAATTTAACTAATGAGGTACCCACAAAGTTAAAACATACCTCTTACAATTTTAATACTAATACGAACAAATAATAATCATAATAATAAACAAAAATATTCATCTATGGTAAATTAAATAAATCAAGTATTGAAAATTAAATAAATCAACCATCAAAAAATATAATAAACCATATAATCAAATCTAAAATTAAATAAAGCAATAAATATATAAATTTAGGATTTTAAAGAATTATCAATTGAATTTAGGGTTTCGAAACTTAGGGTTTTAGAAACTAAAGTTTTATAATTAGGGTTTTGGAATTAGGATTTTTAGGGTTTTTGAAACTAGGGTTTTGGAAACTAGGATTTTAGAATTAAAGTTTTATAATTAGGGTTTTGAAATTAGGATTTTTAGGGTTTTTGAAACTAGGGTTTTGGAAACTAGGGTTTTGGAATTAGGATTTTTAAAACTAGGGTTTTGGAATTAGGGTTTTGGAAACTAGATCAAAATAACATAAATCCTTCAAGATTTTGGAGTTTAATAATGAAATGGTTTAGGCTTTTGGATAAAAATAGTTTGAGGTTTTGAGTTTTGATGAAATAACATACGATTCTTGAAGTTAAAGTAAATAAGATAGATTTTAACAATTAATTTAAATCCTCGATGGCTACTGGATAGTTTTATGTTTTTTATGAAATATGCTAGTGGGGTTACGAATACCAATTGATCAATGTGATAATTAAAGCAAATGATTAAAGTTATTAAAACAAAAACTAATTTACTGCATGTTTAAAGATCAAGGTATTGTGTGTTCAAAGATCAAGTTACTGCATGCATGTTCTTATTAATCAAAGAAACGAAACTACTGTGAACATAAATAATTCATGATTAAAGATTAAACCTTCGCTCATTGGTTCCTCCATGATTAATTTCTGGATGAACAATGAACAAAGACAGCATTTCTATCTTTGATGGATTGATGACTAATGAAAGTTTGCTGCTAATCTTTTCTGTTTTTTACCGTCTCTCTTTAATGTTCCTTGCTATCTTTTTAATGTTCCTTGACATCCCCTGTTAATGTTTTTCTCTTATTAATGTTTTCTCCCAGGCCGGCCTCACTTAAATTATTCTGACCTTTTTTAACTCATGGACCAAAAAATTTTAAGTTGGGCCAATTCAACTTGATTGTAGGGTTTTACAATTAAATATATGCCTCTTTAATCCAAAACGACTCCTTTAAAAATTATAAACTAGGTTAATATTTAAAGTCAGATCAAATTTATTTTGGAATGCCTTAATTAGGAACATATCAAATTGGGGTCAAAATTAGGGGTGTACACATGATCTTCCCATATCAAAGCCATTTTGGCCAGTGCATCAACCATTTGGTTTTCCTCTGTTGGTAGGTGTATAAATATGCACTCTTTGAAATTATTCTTCATCATAGTCATGTGATCATCGTATGGCTTTAGCTTTTCTTCATTCAACTCCAATTCTTCGTTTAATTGGGACACCACTAGCAATGAATCACCAAAAACTTGTACGTTATCAACATTCATAATCATCAAGGTTTCCAAACCAAAAATTCATACTTCATATTCCACCATATTGTTTGTTACCCAAAACTTCAACTTCTTAGCTAGAGGGATGAGCTTTCCTTCAGGTGATTCCAATATCACTCCCAAACCTGTTCCCTTTCTATTTACTGCTATATTGAAATACATCTTCCATCCTTATACTTCTATGGCCTCTAGTTGTTCATCGAAAAATTCCAAAACCACTTCTTCACTGTTCGGCAATGGTTTTTGAGCCAAGAATTCTACTATTGCTCTACATTTTATAGTTTTACTGGTTATATACTCAATATCAAATTCTTCTAAAATTATCAACCATCGACCATACTTCTCAGTCAATGAGGTGTCTCCCTTAAATACTTCATTGGATCAATACTAGAAATTACTTGCACACTATAAGACTGAAAGTAATGCCATAACTTCTTAGATGACCAAACCACAACTATACAGGTCTTTTCAATGATACTATACTTACTCTCATTAGGTATGAGCTTTTTACTCAAATAGTAAATTGCATAATCAACTCCTGATTCATCTTCTTGGGCTATCATTGCTCTTATTGATTCTTCTTCTACTACTAAGTATAGTAACAAAGGTCTACCAGGTTTAGGTGGCTTCAAAGCAGGTGGATTCAGTAAATACTATTTTATACGCTCAAAAGCCTTTTGATACTATTCATTCCACTTGACTAGCTGGTCCTTTTTAAGCAATTTAAAGATAGGTTCACATATTGTGATAAGCTTTTCTATGAACCTTCTAATGTACTATAATCTTTCGATGAACCTGCGAACTTCCTTCTCTGTTTTTGGGGCTAGCATATCCATGATTACCTTAACATTGTCAGGGTCAATCTCAATACCATTTGGGCCAATCACATGCCCTAACATCTTAACTGAAGTAACGACAAAAACACACACATCTTTGGGTTCAACACTAGATTATACTTTACTTCTCTTTCAAAGAAGATCTTTAAGTTTTGGAAATGCTACTCTCTTGTATCTGACTTCACCATCATATCATTAATATAGACATTAACTGTAACACCCCTATAGCCCGTATACGTACATTACATACTACTACACCTCTAATATACGTATACCGAATACAGGAGTGCCACGGTTTATATTAAACAAACCAATCATTCAATTTAACAACATTATAAGAAAGACTTAAAACATTCAAATTATATTATAAAGTACAATAGATAAAATGTTTATTTGATACGCAGCGGAAAATGTGGCGGTATTTACAAATACATATACATCAAAATCAATTTTTACAAAACATAAAGTTTATACATGTTTGGCAGTTCGTCTCTGATCTTTAAGCTCACAATCAACACTTCAGAGTCTAGACTCGACTCGGTCTAACTGAACTCTCCAGTTCTACCCTGTCACCTGCACGAAGAACCACAATCGCGCTAAGCCATAGGCTTAGTGGTACAAACCACAATAACAATATGCTTTAAAGCAATTACAATGTCATACTTTCAACAATAGAGATCATAATCAAAATGCTATAATTCATAACATTACATTTCATTATTTTATTCAATTGTTTTACCATTTATGATTCCCATTGAAACAAAGACAAGCATGGGCCCAAAAGGATCTAATATGTTATTCAAAGTTCAGAGTTACTGCTTTGGTCCATAATCACATTCATCAAGCCCGTAGACGATAAATATATATCTATCCATGGATAGTGTAACAGACCCAGTCTCTTGGACCTCAACCCGGCTAGACCCTAGGGCCCCAGTATCTTGGTCCTCAACCCGGCTAGACTGTTACTATTTTTGAGGCTTACGACCCGGTCTTTTCACCTCAAAAATATCATATTTCACATTTATCAGCTGGACTTGGCTTACGACCTTGTCTTTTCACCTGTCCAGCAATTCATAGGCATGCGGCCAAACTCAGAACTTTGAAAATTGAATAAGATACTAGGCACACAATTAATTCATTTATTTCATTATCAATCTCTTTCACAATTCATTTCTCATTTCATTTCTCATAATTAAACTAGGCAATCATGCCCCAATTATTTCATTTGCATCACTATAGCCAACACAATGGCTTCACATCTCATCATTAAGGTATACACAACCAATTGCATTGGATATACATTTTGAATGATTATCATATCTTTCACATTATGCAATTCATGATATTAATCAAATATATAAATAATGTAATGGATTACTTAACATATATACAACCAAATGTGTTAAGTCCCAAAGTCATATAAATGTATGCAATAATGTAGGATTTGTACTTACCTCGAGAGCAACTCACACCAATCTAAACACTTTCTCTTCCAAGAATTCTTCAACACTTGGATTAGGACAACTCAATATCTTCAAAACCTAATCCAAAAGGGATAATACACACTCACTTAGAGATACACATGAGATAATAAGGCTAAGAACCAACATGGGCGTGTCACTGGACGTGTAAATGCTACTACAACACAGAAGCTGTGACACGCTCAGTGACATGGGCGTATCACTGCCCGTGTCACCCATCCAAGAACACAGAACCATTGACACGCCTAAAGACCTGGCCTTGCTCATGGGCATGTCAGGTCAAAATCCTGATTCCGGCAACAACAGCCTCACATCCAACAAACCTCTTACTTCCACCATTTTCCACTTCAAACAATCTTAACTAAACACACCAATAAACCATAGTAACTTGCAAAAACACTAAAACAATTCAAAACATACATCAAACACCAATTCACAACCATCACATACACACAACTCAAACACAACACTTGCTCTTCCACCAAACCTAACACTTTCTCTTCAATCCAACCCCAAAAATCAATACCAAGAAGATTACACACCCTCAAATACACCATAATCAAATATACACATACCATCAACAATCAAACACCAAACCCACAACACAACTTAAAAGAAAACCAAAGAATCAAGTGGAGAACTTACCAAAAGTGACGAAAACTCTTAGATTTCCAACTTGATCACTTGAAACATCCTTCAATCTTGAGTTTGGATGAGCAAAATCTATCTTTCCTTTCTTGCTATTGTGATACTCGGCCAACAACAAAGAAAGAAGAAGAAGAAGAAGAAGAAAAAGAATGAATGGCAAGGTCAACCACTTCTTCTCTTTAAACCTCCACCAAGCAATTAAATATTAAAATAATCAAATATCTTCATCCACTCACTAATTCAATTTTCCATTTAATTAATTTAATTAATTTAAAATAATTAATTAATCTTCTTTGACTTCCATTTCCTTGACTTGTATATGTTATAAATATCACTATATATACAACGTATACACTCTTCCCTTACCTCATTTCTCTTTTCACTTAAACATATACATTTAATCCAAATACAACAATAAATATTCCAAAACTTTTAGGGTATACTTTGGGATATTACAATAACTTCCTTAGGCATCATGTCATGAAACAAGGTGGTGGCCATCCTCTGGGAGGTTGCTCTAGCATTCTCTAATCGAAACAGCATCACCCTATAGCAAAATATACTCCATGTAGTGATGAAGGTTATTTTAGCTTTATCCTATTGGTCCATTAACAATTGATTGTATCTAAAAAATCTATCTACGAATTAATGTAGCACACTAGAGGCTGCACTATCGATAAGGAAATCTGTATGGGGTAAAGGAAAGTTATCTTTGGGACAAGCCTTATTCAAATCTTTATAGTATACACAAACCCTAATTCTTCCCTCTTTCTTTGGTATGGGAAATATGTTAGCTAACTAGTTAGGATAATCTATCACTTCAAGGAACTTCACTTGTATCTACTTAGTGACTTCTTCTCTAAATATCTCTGCCCATTCCAGCCTTAACCGTCTAAGATTCTATTTGACAGGCTTTATGTGAGTGTAAGTGGGAAACTTGTGCTCGGCATTATCTCAATCAAATCTTGGCATATTCTCATAAGATCAAGCAAAGACTTCTTCATATTTTTTAAATATTCTTTCTAATCTCTCTCTCTCTCTCTCCAGGTGTGAGGTTAGATGTTTTGCTAATGTTTTTAGGATTGTTTGTTATTCCCAAATTTATTGATTGTGTATCAATAGAGTTAATATTAAAAATACTCATGTAATCACTACTCGAATGTATGCAACCATCATGAAAGACATCGCACAACTAAGCAAAATCAAACTTTATTGTATTCATCTTGGAAAGGAAAACATCAATAGCCCCATACAGAACAAACAAATTAAAATCAAAATCAGAATCATCATTCTCAAAGTTTTCAAACTATTCTTCGATGAGAGCAGCAATCTCCTTTGGAGTCTTCTAGATCTTCAGGACGGCTTCCTTCTTTTTTTTTTCTGTGCTAGATTCTATGTCAGCTGGCAAGACAACCTTCTTCTCTACCTGTTCCACTAGTTTAGCAACATCAACAAAGATTTCAAAGCCTGAAATTAGTTTCTCCATGAACATGATTGGCTTTGGCTTCCCTTGGAGTGGTCCAATATCTGGAACTTTGATGAACACTTCTTCAAGTGGAGGAAAACTCATCTTCTCATTCTTTTTCAGTAGTATTCCCCCAATAGCTTCATAATATCCTAACCCTTTTATGGAAGTTTGATTCTTGAAATTTGGAAGCTCTGTTACACCTGTCTTCCCTTTCCTAAGGCTAGTACCTAGTAAATAATTCATTTTCTTCATGATAGACAAAATTCTGGAGCTTATTATGTCATTATCAAAAGTAGCAGCCATTTGAAATCCATTAAGAGGCCTCTCAATCATTAGAGCATTCACCACTTTATTGCCCTCAACCTTAATAACCACTATCTCATTCCTATTTGGGAACTTGATCTTTTTATGGAGGGTTGAAGGAAGTCCACCAAGAGGATGGAACTAAGGTCGACCCAACAGAAATGTAAAAGTGAGAGGTGCTAGCAGGGATTTTTGCCCCCACTCCTGGTGGAATGGTTCTTACGACTTCAACACTGTTAGGCTCAGAGCCTTAGAGAACACGGGCCTAAACTCAGAGAAAATAGAGTCTCCATCCGGGCAGGCTGGGAAAAAGAAAATGGTGGATCACTCGATTCCTAAGAAATCCCCAACCCCTAAATGGGTTCGAAAAGTTGGGTGCGTGTGGGGAAGGTGAGAAATGGCCTAGCACCCCCACAATGCATGGATCATTGGAACCGACCTCCTTTACAGGTCTTAATATTATAGAACTCTTAAATATAATTATATTATCCATACTACAAGCAATAATTAAAATAAAGCATCATTATATTAAAATCAAAGCAATGCTCAAACAAAATAAATAAATGGACAACCATCCAAGGATGGAAATATGTCCTTATATTGTCTAATGTATAAAAATAAATAGGACACGCACCAAAAGATGGAAACGTGTCCTTTACATTAATCATAAAACATAAAAATAATTTAAATTACATGAAAATTTATTAATGAGGTTCCCAATCATAGAAACATACCTCTTACAATTTTAATAAGCAAAATAATAATTGAAAAATATTCATCCATGACAAATTAAATAACCAAACATCAAAATTAAATAAATCAATCATCAAAATATTTAATAAGCTATATAATTAAATGTAAAATTAAATGAAGCAATAAATTATAAATTTAGGGTTTATATCTTAAATTAAGGTTTTTAGAATAACTAAATTAGGGTTTAAAATAAAGGAAGTTAGACACAATGAATTATAATTCACAAATAAATATTGGCCTTCGACAAGCCCATACGGTGGTCCCGCTAGCCAGTTAGTGGGCGGGGGTCAAGGGGGTTGCGCCCCTTGCGTGGTCAGAGGCAGTACCCCTAAAAATTTTGAAAATTGGCTTTTAGGGTTGTAGGTTTTGGTGTTGAAAATTAAGATTTTAGGGTTTAAGATTTAGAAATAGGGTTTTGGGAAAACAGTTTAGGGTTTTTGTAAAGTTATGACACTAATTGGGGTTTGAAAACTAAATTAATATTTGAATGATCATATTATTTATTAAAGATTTTAACTACTGTCTGAATTAAAAAGAAAAAGGAATTTGATCATATAAATAGTGTGATGGAAGTTTGAAACATGAGGATAATTGTTTATTTAATAAACTGATTTTAAAGAAATTACCAACGTTTAAAGGCTCCACCAAAATTGGTGGACAAAATTCTGGATGAGCTAACACCAAGCAGAAGACCCAACTTACTGCCTTGATTAAGGATTGTCTTTCATTTTTACTACTTTGTTGCTTGCTGTTTCAAGTTACAGTCCAAAAGTTTGCTCCGACTCCCAATTGAAAGTCCTCTTAAAGAAGGTTGCTGGAGTTCAAAAGTCTGTTCAAGTTAAAAGTCCCTGAGGACTGCTCTCTACTGAAAGTTCCTGATTGTTTCTGCCTCTTTCTAGATTTAAAGTTTGTACTTATACGAACATGCATACATTAGGTTAAAAGTCATGGGAGTTTTCTATTTTAAAAATGGATCCTCTCTAATCCATATCGAATTAAAACTACATAGTAAACTAAGACCATATCGAACTCAAACCAAGCAAACCCATCAAAACATAAGTCCATATCGAATTGGGAAGGCTCCAATTCAATATGGAGCCTATCCCATATCGAATTGGATTTCAAATTCAATATGGGGACCTTTAATTAAGGTCCCATATCGAATTGGATGTCTAATTCGATATGGGACTTATCCCATATTGAATTGGAGGGGCCGGTTTGACTTTAAAGCACCCGAAATGCCCTAACATCGAATTAGACCCGATTGAACCTTCAAAACAAACTTCTTTAGGGTTTTAATGGTTCAACAATTAAACCATCTACTCAAAAGGTTTATGACCTAGGCAACGGACTAGTCAGGGCCAAAATTAAGGGTCTATAATAGGCATATCCAAGACTGTAAACTCAACCATGGATTCAATTGGTTCAGCCTTCATAACAACTTTAAAGTTTCCCTCAGCATGCTTCTTAGTGTTATCACATGCCCTAATTGTCGTCTTAGTTGGGCTCAAATCTCCTGTTGACATAGCTAGCTTTTGCAGGATCTTGTGTGGACACACATTTATGGCAGATCCATCATCAATCATAACACATGGAGTCCTTTTTCCCTTGACTTCTACCTTGATGAAAAGTGAACGAATGTGATCTCTTCCCTCTTCTGGTAAAATCAACATCTAAAAATGACACCATTCCCACATTAATCTTGGTCTTTTTGTTAGCATCATCACCTTTCTTTACTTCCTCGCCCTTGTTCACCCCCATAAAATGGATCAGTTCATTTGGTGTCATAGAAGTGGAAATCTGCATGCTCGCTATTGCTTTCGCCATAGTTTCTCGATACTTCTAGTAAATTCCAGATGCTAATACTAGCTTGAGTTCTCTTCAACTATTTAAGAACATCATCATCTTCCTCTCCTTTTTAGCCTCATTTCCCTTATTGTCTTCTACTTCCTTTGGTGGAGGCCTTGCATACGGCTTAATAGAGTGAGTATTCAACACTTCATCCTCTTCAAGCTCAAACCAAGTCCACTCTTCTTTGTTTGGTTCTAATTCATCATCATTGTTGGTTGAATCCCAGAATTCATTCACAATGTAGATGACCACTTTCTTCTTAACAACATCTGGTTCAATCTTACTGAGCACCTCTTCCTCTTTAGTTTCCTTTCCACGTACGTCCTGCAAACAAGATAGAACAAATTTCTCACTTAAATTTCCTTCGATCATTAAAGTTGCTAGTGGTGGCACTCTATTAAACTTAGATAAAGGATTGTTATTTGTGCTACGCTTGTTAGATTTAGGAAACTTTCCACTATCAATCAAATTCTAGATCTCATGCCTTAATCTCAAAAATTTATCCATCTCGTGCACTTGATTTGGTGGAATTGAAAAAATACCTTAACATTAAAGTTTGGTGTCAAAGGATTTGGCAATGGGCGAGGAGTGAATAATTCTAATAGCCCCTTCTTCTATAGCTTATTAAAAACCCAGGACAGTGGTTTTCCCAACTTTGAAAACTACCACCTACCTCCTTGGCTAGTTACATTGACATCGACTTACTTTTGGGTGCTTTGATTGGTAAACTGATAGCTCCTTTTCTCATTCTTTTTTGTAGAAAAATGGTTCTTCTCCCTTTGTCATTCTTCAATTTGTAAACTAGCTTAGAGAAAGTCTTTAGGCAGCACCTCTCTTACAATCATCCTAATCTGATATGACTCATCGGGCCTCTTCTCGAGCAATGTAGCCTTGTTTCTCCACCTTTTTCACATAGTTAATGAATTTTTCATTATATTATGCCTGATTGACACAACCTCCATCAAAGTAACTTCCAATTTGGCATTGTACTTGTACTACTAGATGAAGGCCTTATATAATGAATCCTAATTCATCTTAGCACTATCCTCTAATGTGTTGAACAAAATTTGCACAATAGGATCCAATGAGAGCATCAAGTACCTTAGTGTTTGAGCCTTAGTAGCTCGAACAAACTGTATGGCAGTGATGTATTGCTTGACATCTAAATGAAGATTACCAGTGCCATCAAACTTAGCAAAAGAAGGCATCTTGAACATATAAGGACTTCCTCAACTTGTTCAAATAACTTGTCAACCTCCGACATCTCATCAACCTTTAGCTTCTTTTCAAAATTCTTCTCTAAATCAGTAATCATCTTCTCTGCATCAGAAGTTTCATTTTTCCATAGTTGATTTCTCCACAGTCTTCGCTTCTTTCATCTTTTCTTGAGAATCTTGGAAAAATAGAGCCCAATCATCACTTTGATATCATCAAAGGCCACTTCACCAACCTTAGCCTTTCCCTTGTCTTTCTACTTTTAGTACTAGCAGATGCTTCAATAGTGTTCCCCAATAGTGCAGCCAATTAGCTTTTCATGGTCTCAACTATGGCCCCTTTTAGGTCTTCCATGTTGGAGTTGAGGGCGTCATCTATCATCTTTTAAATTTGTTTAGGTTCCATTACTTTTGGTGAGAAGTTGACTGAGTCATTACTTGATTCTACATCACTGGCATAGGTTTGATTGTCATAAGCTCTTGAACTGATGTACTATAGGTATGTGAGCCAGAAAGAATCAATGCCATGTAGTGTAATGCATGTATGTATGGATGCACAACAGACAAAAAAAGATAATTAGGATATTCCTTCCAACCTGATATCTTCCACACAAGAATGGTGAGTGTCTTTTCCTAGGTATATGGTCAACCAAATATGATAATGGGACATCATTTTTTTGAAAATTCACTTGGACAGTTTAACCAATAGTTGTATTATCAAACTTAGAAATCAGTCCATGATAATTCCCATTAATTAAGCCTTAATCCATTGGATTAACTAAAAATAACTTTCATGCTATATCATGGATTAAAACTAAATTAAAAGGTTTATCAAAAATAGATTGCCTATTTGAAAAAATAACTTCATGATTCATACGACAAACAAGCCCTTGATTAATAATTCTTGGTATAAATTAGACCCACAATTGATTTTTGGTATTCCATAATAAACATAAAAAGTTGTAGGCTTATTTAAGAAGAAGGTTAAGAAAAGTTATAATTGAATAAAGTGAAAAATAATTTTGTTTCAAAATCCATTATAAAAGGGTTTGTTTAAAAATGAATTTTTGGCTTTGTTTTAGGCCATGAGGTAGAAAAAATCTTTGACCGATTTTAGAAAAGGTTTTATGTTCAAAGACCATTTTAAAAATTGTAAAAATAGTTTTGGTCTTTTGGGCTTAAAGGTATAAAAATTATTTTGAGCTTACAATATAATTAGGTCATATTAGAAAAAGAACAAACAAAATAGGCCATGGTTCAAACCAATATATATCGATCATAGTCAAACAACAAGCATTTGATTAAAAACCTAAGGAAAGTAACTAGTCCAATTACATGAGCTTTAGTCTTTAGGTTAAAATTCTTAAGTTCTCATAGTAAGTATATACCAAAAGGTATGGGGCTATGAGTGGTTATGCCATTCTCGATCTCAATTCCTTGAGTGAAAGTATGATATCCCTTACATAATACAACACGGGTTACACGGGCAACCTAACTTACACACACAATGCAATCTAAATAATGCAATGGATAATATCATAGTAATAAAGAATAAAATAATATAAAGACTAACGGAATAAACTTCTCTTATTCTCAATGGAGTCACCACAGTGAGAAAGAATTTTCACCCCCACTCCCATGTGGAATAGTTCTTATGACTTCACAATGTTATGCTTAGGGCCTTAGAGAACACGGGCCTAAACCTAAAGAAAATTGAGTTGCCACTTGAACAGGCTAGAAAAATAGAAAGGAGTAGATGATTCAATTCCTAAGAAATCCTCAACCCCCTAATGGGTTTGGAAAGTTGGATACACATGGGGAAGAAGAGAATGACCCAGCACCCCCATAATGGCCGGTTCATTTGAACAGACCACCTTTTCATGTCTAATTATTATTAAATTCTTAACTTATTGAAATATCATTCATACTATAAGAATTTTAAAATAAATAAAAATTCATTATATCAAAATAAATAAGGTTTAAATAAATAAATAAAATTGAGCACCCATACAAGATGGAAACATGCCCTTACAATAATTTCCCAATGTACTAAATAAAATAGGACACCCACCGTTTGGTGGAAACATGTCCCTTATATTAATCCTATAACATTAAAATGAATTACATTAAACTTAACAAATGAGGTACTCACGAAGTGGAAACATACCTCTTACATCTTTTAAAGTTCAAATGATTAACCAAATATATTTAAGTCATTCAACCATTCATCACAACAGAATAAAGAAAATCATCCATAATAAATAAAACATCAATAGATCATAAACATATAACAATGAATCAAATAATCAAATCTAGGTTTGAATTTTAAGTAAAGCATAAGATATACAAAATTAGGGTTTATTTGTATGAATTAGGGTTTCTAGGGTTTTAAACATGCAAATTTAGGGTTTTTTAGATTAAATTAAGGTTTTAGGCCTTTGACTATACAAACTAGGATTTTAGGATTAAAACATATAAATTTAGGGTTAGAATATGTAATTTAAAACTAAACCTAATAAATTATGGTTTTAAATTAAACTAAATCATATTATTAGGGTTTTGTATAAATTGTCACCAACGTTGGGGTTTTAATGATCTAACAATTTTAATACTATAATGATTTGGTTACTGGATGACCTAATAAGGTATTGTTCAATGATAATTGATATCTTAAATGGCTAGCGTAATCGTTGTAAACTTAAAGTAAACTTATTGTATGAAGCCACTAGATGAAGTAAATTATTAATCCATTTTTAAAACTATAATCAAAAAGCAGATTCTATTAAATTTAAATGAGTTAAACATATAGAATGTACCTTCATTTGTTGGCTCCACCAAGTTGAAAGATATAACTGGGCTTACTGCCTAAATTCCCTTAGGTTTTGGCTAGAGGTTAAGTGCAATCGAGACATATTTGTTTCCTACCTCCTGGTTGCTATGTGTGTTTTAATTGTTGCTACTGTCTTTAGATAATCTTTGTCTTTGACTAATCCTTCTTAGTGTTTTTGTCTTAATTCCTCCTTGTTCCTTTTGGCTGCTTAACCTTCTGTATTTATAGGCAAAGAAAGTTTAAAGCCAATGTAACACCCCCATATCCAATGCACACACACTACAACCCCAACAATGTAGCATAAGTGCACCAAACATAGGGATGCTACGGTTTTCTTAACATTCAAAACACTTTAAACTTGATACAATACCCTTATCATTATACATTATAGAAAAGTAGATCATTTACTTATAAAACAAAACATATTAGTTATATATATATTTAAATATTACACAGCGGAAGTTATAAAATATGTACATATTTACATATTAAACATTTCTTTACAAAATATAAAGAAGTATACATGATTGGCAAGTTTGCTCTGATCTTTAAGCTCCCAAAATGGATTCTTCAAGGTCTACTCTCACTTGGTCTTGATGAACTCTTGGGTTCAACTCTATCAACTCTATTACCTGTGCAATTAAACACTATCGCGCTAAGCCAACGGCTTAGTAAGATAATCATGCAAATGATATGACTTAGTGCAATGCAATGTCATTTCTCAATCCATATTATACATGTAACATCATATATGCAAAACTAACAACATACTTTCATATTACATATCACATTTCAATATCTTTTCATATACCTCATTAGTATTCATTTAACCATTCATAATCAACACTAAACAAAGACAAGCATGGGCCCAAGACATACTAATATGCCATTCAATTTTCAGAGTTAAAGCTTTGGTTTTGTTATCACATTTATCAATATCATATACCCAACTAGGCTTCAAGGATTAAGTTCAACCAAGCTTCAAGGGGAGCAAAGCATGCTAAGCTTCTACCCAACTTGGCTTCAAGAACTAACCCAACCTAGCTTCAAGGGTGGTAACATCTCAATTAGGCTTCAAGGATTCAATCCAACCTAACTTTAAGAGATTGTTACACTTATTAGGCATGCCACCAACAACCAACTCTGAAAATGGAATAACACATTAGCCACACAATTCATTTATTATTCAATTATCATTTTCATTCTCAATTCTCAACAACATTTAGGCAAACATGCCTTATTTCTTTCAATTGCATCATCATAGCCAAACACAATGGCATTGTCTCATATCATGTCTTATTTGAATTATCATTGCATCTTTGACATACATTTCAATTTCAATGTATATTACTCATGAAACACATTACCATTCACAATGCATAACATAACATTGTTCAATCTCAACAATGCAATTAGGGCAAAGAACAATTGATATGATTCATAGCTTTAGGACCTTACACATGCATTTGATTATATCATTCATTGATTCAAGTGTGTTTAAAGTGTTTAGGGTTAGGTTTAGGGACCAACCTACCCTTGAAGAACCAAAACAATGCAATTAGAACAAAGAATAAAAACCCCAACCCATACAATTGAGGGACATGGGCAGCCACTTGAGGGACACGGCCAAGCTTGTGGCCGTGTCACTCAACTCAATTGGACAGTAAGCAACACGGGCAAGGGACACGGCCAAGCTTGTGGCCGTGTCTCTTAAACCAAAAGTCACAGTAGCTAACACGGCTTGGGAACACGGCCATGTCACCCAAAAACTAATCCAACACGCCCAAAATCCCTTGGCTTGGCCGTGTCTCACATTGCTTTTGGCCGTGTCTCCCAAAACACAAACCCTAATATGCACAACTCTCCTCCAATTGCACTCAAACTCATCAAACACCATATAACATGTTTCAAATGAATGGAATCAATGTTCTAAACACAAATTCTACATGTTTAACACAATATTCCTTATTAAAACACATCAACCAAAACATTTAAACACATACCATCTCAAACCCTAAAACCAACTTTACACTTGAACTTCCACTATCAAAATCCATTTAAACTTACAACCTTCACAACCAAACCAACCTCAATTCAATCTTTTAACTAACAATCAACTTTAACACTTGTAAACACATATCAAACACACCAAATCATCAACTCAACAATTCACAATACACCTTAGCCACAACTTCAAAATTAATAAAAGAAAACAAGAAATTACTTACCTTAAATGAAGAATTTCCACAAATCTCTAACCAACACCCTTGATTCCTTCTTCAATTTACTTCTTGCCTCAAGAACACCTCCCTTTCTCTTTGCTATTTGGAGAGCCGGCCACTTCAAGAAAGAAAGAAGAAAATGCACAAGTCAAACACCTTTTCTTCTTTTAATCTCCACCATGCATTTCATTTCAAGCAATTACTCATATACCCCTCATCACTTAACTTAGCTTTTGTCTCTTATAAATCCAATTAAGTAATTTCACATGCCATATAAAAATCTCCTCTTGCATTGACTCTCTCTTTGACCATTTTATATGTTATATATATCACCATATACACAACATATAAACTTGTCTCTAAACCCTAAATTTTCCCAAAACACATATACATATACATTCTTTTCCCAATTTAAACCAACAACAACAACAACAACAACAACAACAACATACAAAACTTCTAGGGCATGCATAGGGATATTATAGCCAAGCCCTAATACACTAATCCAACGTTCAAACAAAGTCCAATCTTAATTAGAACTCTAAAGTTATTTAGCAAACAGAATTATAGCTGAATTAAAGGACCATGGTAATCGGCTAATGCTAATTCGGCATGGTATGCTATCCATGGTGAATTGACAAGGCCAATTCATCATGGTTTTACAGTTAGGGTCTAGTTCGGCATAATTTTGTATTTTTAAAATGAATCAAACCTTTTTTATCTTTAAATAATAAATCTGACTAGGTTTAGGGCTTTAAAAATTGAATCAACTTATTTTTGGCCTTTTAAAATTGGGTCAACCTATTTCAAAGCTATAAACTAGGTTTAAGCTTTTAGAATAGGAGCAAATTTAGCTTGGCCTTCTTTAATTGGGATCAGACTAGCTTATGGCCAAAATTAAGGGTCTACAAACATGCATTGATTTTTTAACTACTAGCGTTCTCTTATTAAGTATAGTATATGTTTTGCTAGAAGATGAATACCCAAAAAATATGCCTTCATCTAATTGGGATGAGAATTCTCCAAGATTACTATTGGTATTCAATATAAAGCATTTGCATCCAAATACTCTAAGGTACGAAATTTTTAGTTTTTTTCCATTCCAAAACTGATAAGAAGTTTTGTTTATCAAAGGCCTTTTGTAAACATGATTTGAAATATAACATGAAATATTAACGGCTTTTGCCCAAAAGTAAGAGGATAAATCATACTCATTGAGCATTGTTCTAGCCGTTTCTACCAATGTTTTATTTTTCTTTTCAACAACACCATTTTGTTATGGAGTTCTAGATGCCAAAAAATTATGTGAAATGCCAAGCTCATTGAAAAAGTTTTTTCAAAATTTTCATTTTCAAATTCTTTGCCATGGTCACTTCTAGTGGATGTGATAACATAGTTTTTTCATTTTGAACTCTTTTTGCAAAAATTTTGAAATGATTGAAAGCTTCATTATTTTGAGCTAAGAAATTAACCCATGTAAATCTTGAGTAATCATTGACAAGCACAAATGCAAGTCACTTTCCTCCTAGACTAGCAAAACAAATCCAGATGAATTAGCTTAGGGGTATAAATGTGCTTACAACATTCTTGGTTTAAATGAACTTGTTGTCCCAAGATGGCAACCATGAGGGGTGAATTGGTTTTCTTTAAGAATGATGGAAAATTAAAAAACTCAACAAACAAGAAATGTAGAAGAGATAAATTGCTGAGTAGTGAGTAGAAGAAAGAACACACAAGATTAATAGTGGTTCAAATTTTCTCCAATCCTACATCCACTTCCTTAACAACTTGTTAAGGATCCACTAACTTTGAAGTTTAACAAGCTCACTTCTAACTTTGGTATTTTTACAAGTTCACACCCAACTTGACAAGTGTTTTACTAAGGCTAACACTTAAAACACTTACAAGAGTTTTTCCCAGACCCACTCTCACAACCTAAGTGTTTCCAAGCTCACACTCAAACTTTTACAATGGTATTTTTAATGCTTACACCCAACACTTATTACAATTCAAATGTTAATTGAAGTAATAAAAGAAAATATGTTGCTTGGCTATATAATTCAGAATCTCTCTTTTTTCTTAATAGAATAATAATGTATTTATAGTCAATGTGGTCTAACTAGCCGTTAAAGATAGTGAGAAATAAGTCTTGGTATTTTAGACCAGTTTCAATAGACTGTTCGAAGCAGTTAGTAGTCGTCCTTGATACTAGGATGATCGCGTCTCATGTGGTCGCCCTTGGAAAAGGGACGGTCTCTGCATTCAAAATTGCTTCAACGGTTAAATTTAAGTGCTCTACTGATGGAATCTTGCCCATGATGTAGTTGTCAGGATGCTCACGCATAAGCTAGGTACGGTCGCCCTTTTTGAATGCTGAAGTGGGTTTATAACAGTTACCAAACGTGGCATTCTTTAACTGGGCAAAATATAATTTTGCCTAAATATGAATTTCGCGGTCGCCCTAGGTGCCAATTAGTGATCAAATTGAGAGACTCGCGTTGAACTTCTGGGAGCACATAAGGATGCGAACACTACTGTCAGTTTGAGTAGTTTTCTCTTGAATTAGCAGAGTGATCGAGGAGTCTAAAGGACGATCACTAGAACAGTAAGCGAGACCGTATTCTTCACCATTCTTATCATGGCGAACCTTACTAGAATTTGGATGTTTTGGGTTTCTCATGTTACGGTCATCCTTGTATGTTGGACGGTCTCTCAAGTTCATGTGCGGTCGCTACTGAGGTTGAGTTTGTGACCGCAAACCCTACTGTGATATGGTTTCATCCTTCAATTCAATGGGGCGGTCGTCTCCATGGTTTGTGTAACCGTTAAATGTGCCCTGTGTTGACTTATTTGAAACACTCTAATCCTGCAACAAGATTCTTAAAACACATGTTAAATAAGTCATTCAATTTGAGTTGTCAAGGATCAAAATTGAGATCATTTGGCTATCAATCTCCCCCAATTTGACTTTGACAATCAAATGGATTGATGATGTAAATTGAGAGAAATGTAAATTAAATTGGCTAACAATATGAGCAATCTCCCCTAATTTAAACTTCTCATGTATTGAGGGTTACTATAAAGTTCCCCCTAAACATATGCATGTATCATGTTTATTTTGGAGTGTATAGCTTATAACTTGGCACATTAGTAAAATAACATTCCCATTTGTAATTTCATTTGTATATCTCTCTCCCTTTGTATATATCTCTCCCCCTTTGTATAAGAACATTTACATATTCTCTCCCCCTTTGTCATGGGCAAAATGCAAAATGTAAGAGAAATATTAAAGACAATGGTAAGATTATGAACATATTGTGTAATAAACATAATGTTATTAGAAAGAGGGCAGTACAAAGTGTAACACCCCATCTTAGCTTATGTTTATAGACCAAGATGGAATGCTATTTTATGATACTCGAGTCTTGGTTCTATACTTAGTCAATTTATAATACACATTTTACAAAAATTTTGCAAGAGTTTCCCCTATAATTGGTGGTCCCAAGTGTCGCCAAAACTGATTTTTTTGATTTAATGAAAACTTTTTTTATCTCAACCAATCAATCTCAAGCACTTCTATAGTCGACCTCCTTATATCCTCCACCAAAACCTGCATTAAAATTTCACACTTCTACACACACATCCATACACACTAATTCATACCAACATACAGTAGTTAATATACTTAGCACACGTACTTTAGTCTTTTACTAGTCATACATACAATTCTTAGTTTACGCTAACATATGTACATGCCATTCTAGTTACATTACTTATAATAACTTTCTATCCGAAAAGTTGCCAACACCAGCTGCTCGGGATACTGCGTCATGGTGCATATTTCATCATCCTTCATCATAATTCTTGCACATGTGCTAATAGTCATTGTTCATTGAATCATTGATCATGTCATTGTAATCATCGGCCTTCAGCCGGAATATCATGTCATGTCATGAGCAGTACTGCAATAATAGTATGATGCATCATACCCTTATCTCAAGGGTTCTGTCATAACCAAGTAGAGCATAAACAATTTATTAATTAGTTTGATCATGATATTCAATAAGCCATGATTTTTCCATAATGCATGTATTGTCGGAATAGCTTGTCATGATTCCTTTCTGACCATTTCCAATTCTCCTTCATGGCATTTTATATGATTTCACATCAATCCATATCATAATATTCAAGTTTTAACACATTTAGAAAAAATGACCAAATGAATAGTGGCGCGACACGTAAAATCGGCAACACAATGGCGCACGTCACACAATGGCCCAATTTTCAAAACTTGAGGGAAATTCATTTTTTTTCTTGCAAAATTGATTTTTAGACTCCTTTTGTGATACCATTGAAGGACTAAGGGTCCCTCTTTCAAAAATCAAACCAAAGGGGTGATTAAAAGTTCATCAAAGTTTATGGATAATTGAGCAAATTTAGCTAGTTTGTTTTGTTTTCATTCTTTTCACAATCGATTGATTAAAAATGGTTCAAGAGCACTTTCCCACATATTTACTACACATAATAACATCATTTCAAAACCATTTCAAAAGTCCCATAATGCAAAATATGTGAATTAATTGAAAAGGGCAATGATTTAAATACCAAACCTTAATTCTTTTCACTTGTTTCAAGTTCTTTTATGCCTTCTTTGCTTCCTTCTCTCTCACTTCTTGATTTCCTATAATTTTCATAAAATCCATCTCAAGAATATAATAAAATTTAAGTGCTTCATGCCTTATTTTGCTAACTAATACTACTAGTCATCCTTTTTAACCTTAATCTTATATGTGCAAATCATCTCTTTCACTTTCTCTTCAACTTCTTAAATTTTCTATAATCATCATATTTATTCTTTCATTTGTATCTTGCAAATAATATAACCAATGAAAGAAATAGGACCATAGATGAATTTCCTTACCTTAAAGTCTTATTCTCCACCCAAGTTTGCAACCAAAATTAGCTACTTGAAAAACAATCTCTCTCTCTTTTCCCTTTCTCTTCAATTTGGCCAAGCAAGAACAAAGAGAGCTCTTGGCTTTTATTTATTTGGTGTTCTCTCCTCCAAATAGCAGCCAAGAGAGGTTAAGATGTGATGGTGTAAGTGTTGATTTCCCATTGGTACACTTAAGTGGGAAAATGGCTAATTCTCATTGGTCCAAATGTCTCTTTCTTTTATTTATTTAAAACCCAAGCCCTTGGAATTTCTTTTAATTATATTTTGGCCCCTTCAACCTCCTTGTGCTGTAATTTTATGGTCTAAGATGTGAAAAGACCAAAATACCCTCCGGCGATTACTCGTTCGTAACTTTTAAACCGCGCACTTCCGCCGAATGCTGTGGTACACTTTTTGACTCAGTTTTTTCTCTACTTTTCATTTTTGAGATCCATTATTACTTTTTGAGACACTTTTGAAAATGACCATGATGCCCCTTGTCAAAATCCCCTATATCTTCCAAACCGTGCGTTTTCGGGAAAAACTGTGTCGCGTCGTTGCTACCCGATTTTTCTCTACTTTCCATTTTTGGAGTCCGTTATATGCACTATTAAGGACCTCCGAAACAACTTTTGGTAATTACAGTCACCTCCACAAAACTTTGCAATCTTTTCAAATAGGTCCTTTCAGTTCTACAGAACTTCCCTTCACTTCGCGCTCTTGAGTAGCTTCTCGGGATGGTTCCTCTTAATGTACATGGACGTACTGTACATATGTATAATTTGGGTCATGACATTTCTTCCCCTCTAAAATTTAGGCTTCGTCCCGAAGCTGGTCAGTTCTAAACAATTGCGGGTATTGCTGCTTCATAGTTTCTTCTCTTTCCCAGGTTGCCTCTTCTACCTTATGATTTCTCCACAATACCTTAACCAGAGGAATTTTCTTATTTCTCAATTCTTTAACCTCTCATGCCAAAATCTTCACTGGCTCCTCTTCATAGGTCAAGTCGGGCTGGACCTCGGTATCTTGTGTCTTGATGACGTGTGCAGGGTCTGAACAATATCGTCGTAACATCGAAACATGAAAAACATTATGTATATTGTCCAGTTCGGGTGGTAGGGCTAGCCGATAAGCTACTGGGCCTATATGTTCGATGACTTTGTACGGTCCAATGAATCTGGGACTTAACTTGCCTTTCTGCTTAAATCTCAGTACTTTCTTTCGTGGAGAAACTTTAAGGAAAACTTTGTCCCCTACTGCAAATTCTATGTCTTTTCGTTTCAGGTCTACGTACGACTTCTGTCTATCTGATGCAACCTTTAGTCTGTCTCGAATGATGTCCACCTTCTCCTGAGTCTCCTTCACAATGTCAGGTCCAAGAACTTTTTCCTCACTTAGTTCTGTCCAACATACTGGCGTTATGCACTTTCTTCCATACAATGCTTCATAGGGTGCCATCTGTATGCTGGATTGGTAGCTGTTGTTATATGCGAATTCCAATAGGCTTAGGTACTTATCCCAGCTGCCTTTAAACTCCATAACACATGCTGTCAACATGTCCTCCAAAATTTGAATTACTCTTTCAGATTGCCCATCCGTTTGAGGATGGAAAGTAGTGCTATAGCTTGCTTGGGTTCCGAGGGCTGTTTGGAGCTTTCTCCAAAAGTTCGAAGTGAACCGTGGATCTTTGTCCAAAATAATAGATGTCGGGACTCCATGCAATCGTACAATCTCTTTGACGTATATTTCTGCCAACTTATCCATTGAATAGTCCATTCGCACAGGTAGAAAATGAGCTGACTTAGTTAATCGATCGACAATTACCCATACAGCGTCATGTTTATCTCTCATCATTGGCAGTCCTGTGACGAAATCCATAGTGATGCGATCCCATTTCCATGTCGGAATTGTAATTGGCTGTAATAGTCCTGATGGTACTTGATGTTCTGCTTTCACTTGGTGGCATGTCAAACACTTAGTTACGAAATCTACGATGTCTCTCTTCATTCCTGGCCACCAATAAATTTCTTCAAGTCTTGGTACATTTTTGTAGCCCCTGGGTGCATTGCATAAGGACTACCATGGGCTTCCTGAAGAATCTTCTTCTTTATATCTCCTGTTGCTGGTATTACTGTCAGACTTTCGTAATATAAACTGCCGTCTCTTGAAATTTGAAACTTTGTACTTTTTCCTTCTTGTACTTGCTTGATCCATTTTTGACTTGTTTATCTTTTTTATTTTGTGCTTAGTGGATTTCCTGAAAAAGCATGGGTCGTGTTTGCATTTCTGCTAGCAGTGCTCCTTCTTCTGTTGGTCTCAAACTGATCCTTATAGCACTTAAGGCTTGCATTGATTTCCTACTAAGTGCGTCGGCCACGACGTTCGCCTTTCCTGGATGATAGTTTATGACATAGTCATAATTCTCCAAAATTTGGATCCATTTCCTTTGTCGCAAATTGAGGTCCTTTTGTGTTGGCAGATACTTCAAGCTTTTGTGATCCGGATAAATGTAGCATTTTTCTCCATACAGATAATGTCTCCATGTCTTGAATACCAATACAATAGCCGCCAATTCTAAGTCGTGTGTTGGATAATTCTTCTCGTATGGTTTAAGTTTCCGAGAAACATACGCGACCACTTTACCTTCTTGCATGAGTACACAACCTAGGCCAATGTGCGATGCATCGCTGTATATCACAAAGTCCTTACCAGACACTGGTTGCGTGAGTATCGGGGCATTTGTTAGCTTTCCTTTCAGTTTCTCGAAGCTTCTTTGACATTCATTTTTCCACTGAAATCTAGCATTCTTCTGAAGCAACTTGGTCATTGGGGCGGCGATAATGGAAAATCCTTTCACAAATCGTCAATAGTATCCTACCAATCCTAAGAAACTTCTCACTTCTGTTACTGTCCTTGGCGGTTTCCAATCCAAAATAGCTTCTATTTTCTTAGGATCCACTCTGATACCCTCAGCAGATACAATGTGTCCCAAGAATGTCACTTCTTCCAACCAAAATTCACACTTACTAAGCTTGGCATATAGTTATTTTTCTCTCAATGTTTGCAATACAATGCGGAGGTGTCGATCCTGCTCTTCTTTGTTCTTTGAATAAACAAGAATGTCGTCTATAAACACCACTACGAATTGGTCAAGGTACGGATGGAAAATTTGATTCATCAAATCCATAAATATTGCTGGTGCGTTTGTAAGCCCAAAAGGCATTACAAGAAACTCATAATGTCCGTACCGAGTTCTGAAAGCAGTCTTTGGAATGTCCCCCTCCTTAATTTACAGCTGATGGTATCACGATCGGAGATCTATCTTTAAAAATACACTAGCTCCTTTGAGTTGATCGAATAAATCGTCAATGCGTGGTAGTGGATACTTGTTCTTGATTGTGAGCTTGTTCAACTGTCGATAATCCACGTATACCCTTAAGGATCCATCCTTCTTCTTGACGAAAAGTGACGGTGCGCCCCATGGGGAAACGCTTGGTCGTATAAAGCCTTTATCAAGTAGCTCTTGTAATTGCGTCTTCAATTCCTTGAGTTCCGCTGGTGCCATTCGGTATGGGGCAATCGACACTGGTGCAGCTCCCGGATAAACATCTATGGTGAATTCCACTTCTCTCTTAGGTGGTAGTCCGGGTAGCTCATCTGGGAAAACTGTAACACCCCTTCCCGACCTACATGTGTAAGCTGAGTAGAGGCGCCACACTAACCTAATGTTGCTACCAATTTTACTTAGTCAAATTTTAGTTCCGATTTTTTTTTCAAAAATTTTGCCATAGTTTCGCCTAAAAATTGAGTCCCAAGTGTCGACAAAACCGATTTTTTTCTTATTTTTAAAAACATTTTACACAAACCAATGCAAACAAAATCATTCTCAGTACACTCCCAATAAATCCCCCTTGTAACCTCAACTACAACCTGCAAAAAGAATTTACACTTCTAGTGCAACATAAAATAAAGGTTTTGTGACAACCCCTATATTTAAATATTACACAGCAGAAGTTATAAAATATTTACATATTTACATACTAAACATTTCTTTACAAAATATAAAGAAATATACATGATTGGTAAGTCTGCTATGATCTTTAAGCTCCAAAAATGGATTCAACAAGGTCTACTCTCACTTGGTCTTGATGAACTCTCGGGTTCAACTCTATCCACTCTATTACCTGCGCGATTAAACACTATCGCGCTAAGCCAACGACTTAGTAAGATAAAACATGTTAATGGTATGCTTAAATGTAATGCAATGCCACATATGTTATTGATAAGATCAACATCATAAATATAAAGTTAACACATAATTATGCATTTCACAAATCATAGTCATATGAGTATACCACATTTCAACATCTTTCCACATTCAACATTACTCAATCATACTCAATAACCAACATCTCATTTCGTTAACTCATAACATTATTTAGGACATTCATATAACCTTGACACCTATGGGCCCAACAAGTATTTAATATGATATTCAGAGTTCAGAGTTACTGATTTGGTTCATAGTCACAATAATCACGCCCGTAGGCAATGTATATACAAGTATCTCTATCCATGGATAGTGTAACAGACCCAGTCTCTTGGACCATCACTCAACACATATGAGGAGATCCTCAACCCGGCAAGACTTTTACAAATCATATATCTTATATTCACAATTCTCATAGTGTAACAGACCCAGTCTCTTGGACCATCAACTCAACACATATGAGGAGATCCTCAACCTGGCAAGACTGTTACCTTTCATCATTTCTTAGGCATGCCACCCAAATCCAGAACTCTGAAACTGAATAACATATTAAACAAACAATTCATTTATTATATAGTTACCATTTCCATTCTCAAATTCTCATCACATTTAGGCAAACATGCCTTCTTTCTTTCAATATCATCATCATAGCCAATCACAATGGCATTGTCTCATATCATGTCTTATTTGAATTATCATTTCAATTTCAATATATATTATTCATGAAACACATAACCATTCACAATGCATAACATAACATTGTTCAATCTCAACAATGCAATTAGGGCAAAGAACAATTGATATGATTCATATGAATAATACATTCTGGTTTAGACTCCATTTTATCCTTATTTTGAAAAATTGTATAAAATAATCTACTTGATTAAAAATTCTAAAATTTTTACAGAATTTAATTTTGTATCTTAAAATCATTCCTTTAAAATTTCAGATCAAACTGAACACAAAATCTTGGTCAAATAGTTCACCTAACCAGACTGCCCCAATTGCCCTGCATCCTGGCAGCAGTTCTGAACTTTGTGAATTCCATAAATCAAATTCAATCAACGTGGTTCCAAATTATTTTTCTCAAATACTAGACTCACTAAGCAACAACATATCCAAAATTCAATTGGATATGATTTTTCTACATTTTATTAAAAATCCCGAAATATAGCTGTCTCAGTTAAGGTACCTGCTGGAACAGTTCTACTAAAAATAATCTTTCTAAACTCATAACCATTCCAAAATCGAATCAACATATTTTTCAGTCATTCTAGACTCATAGAGGCACAACATATCAAAAATTCACTTCAAGAACATTTTTCTATAATTAATTAAAAATCATACAAGTCACAGCCTTTACTAATTGTAAAACAGAAAAAGAATTTCACTAAACACAACTCATCTCATCATCAAACCAACAAACCCTAATTCCTTTCTCACACCACTTCAAAAGAATTGAAGAATTTAAAGAAAAGATCTTACCTTAGATGAAGAAATCCACAAATCTTTAACCAAAACCCTTGCTTCCTTCTTCAAATTGCTTCAAACCTCAAGGTCACCTCTCTTTCTCTCTTGGTTTTTGGAGAGCCGGCACCTCTTGAAAGAAAGAAGGAAAATGATGAAGACACAAAGTCAAATTTGCTTTTAATCTCCACCAAGTGATCTTATCCAAGCAATTACCAAAATGCCCTCAATCATATAACTAACTTTTTGTCTCATATAAGCCCTTATATGTAATTGCACATTCCACAAAAATATCTTCTTGCATTGACTCTTCCTTTGACCCATTTATATGTTATATATATCATCATATACACAACATATACATTTGTCTCTAAACCCTAAATTTCTTCTCCAAAACACATACAAAAACATTCTCTTCCAATTTCTTATCAACTTATCATATATACATAATTCAAGTGCAACAACACTAACACCAAGACTACTAGAGCATAATTAGGGATATTACAATTCTCCCCCTCTAGAAAGAAATTTCGTACTCGAAATTACCTTAAATTAACTCTGAAATAACTGAGGATACTGGTCTCGCATGGTATGCTCACTTTCCCAAGTTGCTTCCTATCTTGCATGATTCTTCCACAGAACTTTTACCAAAGGCACATTCTTATTTCTTAACTCTTTTACATCACGTGCCAAGATAGCAACTGGTTCCTCTTCAAATGTCAAGTCTGGGCTCACTTCAATAGATTGAAATGGCAACACATGAGATGGATCCGACCTATATCTCCTCAACGTAGAAACATGGAATACATTATGAATACGATCCAACTCAGGTGGCAAAGCAAGTCGATACGCCACTGGCCCAACTCTTTCTAACACTTCATACGGCCCAATGAAACGAGGACTCAATTTTCCTTTCCGACCGAACCTCAAAATCTTCTTCCAAGGAGACACTTTCAGAAATACCTTATCTCCAACATCAAACTCTATATCTCCTTTTCAGATCTGCATAAGACTTCTGTCGGTCTGAAGCTGCTTTTAACCTGCCTCGAATCAACTTTACTTTTTCTTCAGTTTCTTGAATCAAATCAGGACCAACCAACTTATTATCTCCAAGCTCATTCCAACAAAGAGGTGTCCTACACCGTCTGCCATACAATGCTTCAAACGGTGCCATACCAATGCTGGATTGGTGACTGTTGTTGTAAGCAAACTCCACAAGAGGTAAAAACCTATCCCAACTTCCAGAGAAATCGATGACACACTTCTCAACATGTCCTCAATAATCTGTATCACCCTCTCTGACTGTCCATCCGTCTGTGGATGAAAAGCAGTGCTGAAGTGCAGTCGAGAACCTAAAGCACTATGCAAACTCTTCCAAAATCTGGAAGTAAACCTGGGATCTCGATCAGACACTAAAGAAGTTGGAACACCATGCAGTTTCACAATCTCATGGATATACAGCTCAGCCAATCTCTCCAAAGAGTAATCCATTCGAACCGGAAGAAAATGAACTGTCTTAGTCAATCTATCCACAATCACCCATATGGCATCATGCTTCTTTTGTGTCAATGGCAAACCAGACACAAAATCCATTGTTACTCTTTCCCACTTCCATTCTGGCACTGACAATGGTTGAAGCAACCCGGTTGGAACTTGATGCTCTGCTTTAACCTTCTGACAGGTGAGACATTTCGATACAAACTCAGCAATGTCTCTCTTCAACCCCATCCACCAATAATGCTGTCTCAAATCATGATACATCTTCGTATTACCCAGATGCATAGCAAACATTGACTGATGAGCTTCTTCCAAAATGACCCTTTTCAAATCAGCATCATCGGGTACACACAATCGGTTTTTAAACCATAGGCTCCCATCACTTTTCACAACAAAATCTCTAGTCTTCCCATTCTTGCAATCTGAAATAATCTTCTGAATCTTCATATCAATCAACTGAGCCTCTTTGATCTGATCTAACAAAACTGGTTTCAAAAGCAACTGTGCCAACAATGCACCATCATCACAAGGTACAAAACTGGCATGCAATGCTCTCAACTCAACAAGCAACGAGAGCGAGTAAACTGTTAAACCAGCTAAAGACTTCTGACTCAAAGCATCAGCAACAACATTTGCTTTACCTGGATGATAGTCAATCAAGCAGTCATAGTCTTTAATCAATTCTAACCATCTCCTCTGACGAAGATTGAGTTCTTTCTGGACACCCAAATACTTCAAACTCTTGTGATCAGTGTAGATGAAACATTTCTCCCCAAACAGATAGTGGCGCCAAATTTTCAATGCAAACACAATGGCAGCCAATTCCAAATCATGGGTCGGATAGTTAAGCTCATGCGGTTTCAATTGTCGAGATGCATAAGCTATAACTTTACCTTCCTGCATCAACACACATCCCAAACCACTATGTGAAGCATCACTGTAAATCACATATGGTTTGCCTTCTACAGGTAAAGTAAGAACAGGCGCTCGAGTCAACATATCTCTCAACTGCTCAAAGCTCGCCTGACACTGATCTGTCCACAAAAACCTCACTCCCTTACGAAGCAATCTGGTGAGTGGAGTAGCTATCAAAGAAAATCCTTTCACAAACCGCCGGTAATAGCCTGCCAAACCTAGAAAACTTCTAATCTCTGTCACAGACTTAGGTGGACTCCAATTCAGAATAGCTTCAACTTTACTTGGATCAACTCTAATGCCTTCTGCTGAAACAATATGTCCGAGAAAAGCTACTTGATCCAACCAGAACTCACACTTCGACAATTTAGCAAACAACTGCTTCTCTCTCAAAATCTGCAACACAATCCGCAGATGCATATCATGTTCCTCCTCATTCCGTGAATACACCAGAATGTCATCGATGAAGACCACTACAAACTGATCCAGATAGGGCCTAAATACCCTATTCATCAAATCCATAAAAGCTGCAGGTGCATTCGTCAGACCAAAAGGCATAACTAAAAATTCATAATGCCCATATCTGGTCCGGAAAGCTGTCTTCGGAACATCTTCAGCTCTGACTCTCAGTTGATGGTACCCTGATCTCAGATCAATTTTGGAAAACACAGCTGCACCCTTCAACTGATCAAATAGATCATCGATTCTAGGCAAAGGATATTTATTCTTAATGGTCACTTTGTTCAATTGCCTATAATCGATACATAATCTCATAGTACCATCTTTCTTCTTCACAAATAGCACAGGAGCTCCCCAAGGAGAAACACTGGGGCGAATGAATCCTTTGTCCAACAACTCCTGTAATTGCACTTTTAACTCCCTCAATTCTGCTGGTGCCATTCTGTAAGGAGTAATCGAAATAGGAGTGGTACCGGGCAACAATTCGATACCAAACTCCACTTCTCTCTCAGGAGGCAATCCTGGCAACTCCTCGGGAAAAACATCTGGGAACTCAGCAACTGTGGCAATGCTATCAATGGGAGAACCCTTTACTCTAGTATCTACCACATGAGTAAGATAGGCTTCACATCCCTTTCTAATCAACCTCCTAGCTGCAACAGCTGAAACAAATAAGGAGGCTAGCTGTTCCTGCTCATTAGATACTATCACCTCTGTACCATCACCAGTTCTCAAAGAAACAATCTTCTTCTTACAATCTACCACAGCTCCATGTCGAGATAGCCAGTCCATGCCTAGAATCACATCATATTCCTTAAATGGCATCTCAATCAAATCTCCAAGGAACTCCTCACCTTGCACCCTCACTGCACTATCTTTATGCACTTTACTAACTATCACACTATGCCCTAGAGGATTTGTCACCAAAACATCAAATCCTAGGGACTCAGCATGCATATCAAACACAGGCAAAACAGATGCACTAATATAAGAATGGGTGGATCCGGGATCAATCAAAGCAAGTACTGCAGTATCAAATAAAGAAAAAGTACCAGCTATAACTGCCGATGCATCCGGCTGCCTTTGCATAACATACATCCTCTAGGAAGATCCAACCTCCTCTGGTCTACTCTCCCTGGATGTAGCACCTCCTCTAAAACTGAACCCTGGTCTACCTCCTCGGCTGGCACCTCTGCCTCCTCTGCCTCCCCTCACACTAGCTCGAGAAGCAGCAGAATCAACTGGCATCTACTCCTGCCTCTCAGGACAGTCTCTCACAAAGTGGTCAGGTGATCCACACCTGAAGCATACCCCTGATCTACTATGCCTCCAACAAACGCCCCCATGTCTTCCACCACACTGGTTACACACAGGTAAGGTGGATCTCTGAACTCCAGGAGTAGGAGCACTCGCTACTGAAGCTGCAGGTCTAAATCTCTGCCTCTGGAACTGCACTGACCTACCAGCTGATCTTTGACTTCTACTGACCCGAGGAGCAAAGCTTCCCTTACCTCTTTTAGCAGAAGAAGACTCTGCTTCAAATTGGGGCCTTCTAATCCTAACCTCTTCCTCAGAAGCAGCTGCAATATTCTGAGCTTTCTCCACACTCCGAGCTGCTGTCACAAGCTGAGAAAAATCCTGATACCGAGAACCAGCCACATGGCACATAAGAGAGGGCCTCAACCCCTCCTCAAATCTCCGGCATCGATCTATCTCATCCGATATAATGCCCCCGGCATACTCACTCAACCGGATAAATTCAACCTCATACTCCGTCACGGTCCGGTTGTTTTGCTTCAAATCTAAAAACTCTCTCTTCTTCCCATCTTTATACTCCCTCGGAGTATACTTCAATTCGAACTCCCTCAGAAAATCTGCATAGGACAATGTTGGGGGATCTTCCATAGAATGGGGCACTGTCTTCCACCAACTATAAGCATCCTTCTGCAACAATGATCTTGCATAATCAAACTTTTCCTCTGGAGTGGCTTGCAACTGCACAAATATTCTCTGAACTTTGTCTAACCATTGCTCAGCCACAACTGGATCAGTAGTACCTATAAAATCCTCTGCTCCAAACTTCCTTAGTTTATCATATTGCCTCACTGCTACCAAAGGCTGTGGGGGTGGTGGTGGTGGCTGTGGTTGCACTGGTGCTGGCCTCAAAGCCTCTATCACATGCCTAACCCAAGCTGGCGGAACCTCCTCCCCAGCTGATCTCCCTGACACCGAAGCAGGTGCCTCCTCAACACTAACAACCCTAGCTCCATCATCAGGGGCAATACTCTCGGCACTACCCTCAACCGACTGTCGTGAGTGAGAATCCATCACAACCTAACACTGCAAACACAGCAGATTATATCTTATTAAAGATCAGAGACTGCCAATCTCAAACGTATATGTTATTCAAAACCACTTTTTAAGTAAAAATAGTCTTTTTATTACATTTTACCTAGGTTGAGAATCTCAAACCTAGGCTCTGATACCAAAACAATTGTAACACCCCTTCCCGACCTACATGTGTAAGCTGAGTAGAGGCGCCACACTAACCTAATGTTGCTACCAATTTTACTTAGTCAAATTTTAGTTCCGATTTTTTTTTCAAAAATTTTGCCATAGTTTCACCTAAAAATTGAGTCCCAAGTGTCGACAAAACCGGTTTTTTTCTTATTTTTAAAAACATTTTACACAAACCAATGCAAACAAAATCATTCTCAGTACACTCCCAATAAATCCCCCTTGTAACCTCAACTACAACCTGCAAAAAGAATTTACACTTCTAGTGCAACATAAAATAAAGGTTTTGTGACAACCCCTATATTTAAATATTACACAGCTGAAGTTATAAAATATTTACATATTTACATACTAAACATTTCTTTACAAAATATAAAGAAATATACATGATTGGCAAGTCTGCTCTGATCTTTAAGCTCCAAAAATGGATTCAACAAGGTCTACTCTCACTTGGTCTTGATGAACTCTCGGGTTCAACTCTATCCACTCTATTACCTGCGCGATTAAACACTATCGCGCTAAGCCAACGACTTAGTAAGATAAAACATGTTAATGGTATGCTTAAATGTAATGCAATGCCACATATGTTATTGATAAGATCAACATCATAAATATAAAGTTAACACATAATTATGCATTTCACAAATCATAGTCATATGAGTATACCACATTTCAACATCTTTCCACATTCAACATTACTCAATCATACTCAATAACCAACATCTCATTTCATTAACTCATAACATTATTTAGGACATTCATATAACCTTGACACCTATGGGCCCAACAAGTATTTAATATGATATTCAGAGTTCAGAAATACTGATTTGGTTCATAGTCACAATAATCACGCCCGTAGGCAATGTACATACAAGTATCTCTATCCATGGATAGTGTAACAGACCCAGTCTCTTGGACCATCACTCAACACATATGAGGAGATCCTCAACCCGGCAAGACTGTTACAAATCATATATCTTATATTCACAATTCTCATAGTGTAACAGACCCAGTCTCTTGGACCATCAACTCAACACATATGAGGAGATCCTCAACCCGGCAAGACTGTTACCTTTCATCATTTCTTAGGCATGCCACCCAAATCCAGAACTCTGAAACTGAATAACATATTAAACAAACAATTCATTTATTATATAGTTACCATTTCCATTCTCAAATTCTCATCACATTTAGGCAAACATGCCTTCTTTCTTTCAATATCATCATCATAGCCAATCACAATGGCATTGTCTCATATCATGTCTTATTTGAATTATCATTTCAATTTCAATGTATATTATTCATGAAACACATAACCATTCACAATGCATAACATAACATTGTTCAATCTCAACAATGCAATTAGGGCAAAGAACAATTGATATGATTCATATGAATAATACATTCTGGTTTTAGACTCCATTTTATCCTTATTTTGAAAAATTGTATAAAATAATCTACTTGATTAAAAATTCTAAAATTTTTAAAGAATTTAATTTTGTATCTTAAAATCATTCCTTTAAAATTTCAGATCAAACTGAACACAAAATCTTGGTCAAATAGTTCACCTAACCAGACTGCCCCAATTGCCCTGCATCCTGGCAGCAGTTCTGAACTTTGTGAATTCCATAAATCAAATTCAATCAACGTGGTTCCAAATTATTTTTCTCAAATACTAGACTCACTAAGCAACAACATATCCAAAATTCAATTGGATATGATTTTTCTACATTTTATTAAAAATCCCGAAATATAGCTGTCTCAGTTAAGGTACCTGCTGGAACAGTTCTACTAAAAATAATCTTTCTAAACTCATAACCATTCCAAAATCGAATCAACATATTTTTCAGTCATTCTAGACTCATAGAGGCACAACATATCAAAAATTCACTTCAAGAACATTTTTCTATAATTAATTAAAAATCATACAAGTCACAGCCTTTACTAATTGTAAAACAGAAAAAGAATTTCACTAAACACAACTCATCTCATCATCAAACCAACAAACCCTAATTCCTTTCTCACACCACTTCAAAAGAATTGAAGAATTTAAAGAAAAGATCTTACCTTAGATGAAGAAATCCACAAATCTTTAACCAAAACCCTTGCTTCCTTCTTCAAATTGCTTCAAACCTCAAGGTCACCTCTCTTTCTCTCTTGGTTTTTGGAGAGCCGGCACCTCTTGAAAGAAAGAAGGAAAATGATGAAGACACAAAGTCAAATTTGCTTTTAATCTCCACCAAGTGATCTTATCCAAGCAATTACCAAAATGCCCTCAATCATATAACTAACTTTTTGTCTCATATAAGCCCTTATATGTAATTGCACATTCCACAAAAATATCTTCTTGCATTGACTCTTCCTTTGACCCATTTATATGTTATATATATCATCATATACACAACATATACATTTGTCTCTAAACCCTAAATTTCTTCTCCAAAACACATACAAAAACATTCTCTTCCAATTTCTTATCAACTTATCATATATACATAATTCAAGTGCAACAACACTAACACCAAGACTACTAGAGCATAATTAGGGATATTACAAAAACATCGGGAAAATCATGCACCGTCGGTATGTCTTGGATCTTAGTAGCATCTTTCTTTGCTTCCATGGCGCTTACTAGATATGCCTCGCATCCCTTTTGTATTAGCTTCCTTGCCGTCACTGCCGATATTATGTTGTTCAAATAGTCGCCTCTTTTTCCGACTACTGTCACTTCCTCTCCGCGAGGGGTATGGAGCGTCACTCTTTTATTCTCACAGTCAACTATTGCTTTAAGCTTTGCTAACCAGTTCATTCCTAAAATTATGTCAAATTCCCGAAATGGTAATTCCACGTATTTCTATAGGGCATTCTTTGATTACTTTGTTCGTAACTACTTCATCTCCTATAGGGTTTGTAACTAGTATACCGGACTTGACATATTCTACTGGTAATCCTTCTAAATTCTCACTATGCATGCATATGTACGATTGTGTGGATCCGGGATCAATTAAAGCATGTACAAGTTTGCTGAACATATAAAACGTACCAACAATGATGTCCGGTGCTTCTTCTTCTTCTCGGGTTCTCATCGCATATACCCTTGCTGGTGCACTTGTACTAGGCTGGTTAACAGTCTCTGATTGTGCCTTTTGAAAATTTGGATTACCTCCTCTTCCTCTACCTCGGCCTCTGCCAAAGGTAGGCTGTGACCTCTCCGTTGGTGCAGGAGTATTCATCTGTATTTTAGGGAAGTTCACCTTTATATGGTATGGTGCTCCACATTCCCAGCATCCTTCGGTTAAATACCAACATTCACCCCCATGTCTTCGTCCGCAATGCTCACATAGGGGAAAAGTATATCCTTCAAAACCCGTGTTTTTTCCAAATCCTCCACTAATTCCTGGATTGTTACTTTTTCCCTCTGTCTCTACTTAATCCTCTTCCGAAGCCTCTTCCAAACGACCCCGGTGCACTGGCTATAGATGTTTGATAACTCATACCTCGGCCTGACCTCTGATTCTGAGATCGTCGGCCTTGTTGTATAGAACTACTTCCTCCCATGAATCTCTTTCGGGCCTGCTGAGGTCCTCCTGGGCCTCGAGTTTGCGTCCTTTTTTGCTACATGCGTTGATGCCTATTCCTCTCATCCACTTGTACTTTCTCAACGTCCAAAGCCTTTGCAACAAGCTTGGAAAATTCTGATATATCTATGGCTACCAATTGCACTTTGATTTCATTGTTTAATCCTTCTAAGAATCTCTGGCATCTTTCCTATTCTGTTTCTATCATTCTCCTCGCGTACTTACTAAGATGAGTGAACTCTTTTTCATACTCAGATACCGTCATTCTTCCTTGCTTTAAGTATGTGAATTCATTCCTTCTTGCATTTAAGTATGCCTCGGTGATATATCTCTTTTTAAACTCGGTTTGGAAAAATTCCCATGTCTGCTGTTCTGGTGGCACGCGCTGCTGTGTAGTCTCCCACCAAATGTACGCTTCTTCAACCAAAAGAGACATGGCATAAATAAATCTTTCCTCTGGCGTGCACCTTAATTGATCCAATGCTCTAATGGTACTATCTAACCAGTATTCCGCTTCCTCAGATCCTTCTTCCCTACTGGCTTTAAATTCCTTAGCCCCATACTTCCTTAATTTGTCGATTGGGGGCTTTCTCTCTCTTTCGGCAACAGCAGGTACCATTCTTGCCATTTGTTGAAATGCTGCTGCCATCTGTCGTAAATAAGCATCGGGGCCTTCCGCGGCCGCCGCTGCTGGTTGGGGTATAGTTCCAAGACTCACCTCTACATTCGTAGGCACGGAGGTACGTGACTCGCCCTCCTCGTTTACGGCTCTCTTTGATTCAACTTCTTGCGACATTCTACAATCATATACATGTATATCATAATAAAGTTAGCAGCTGGTTTGGCTTGGCATATTAAATTTCCTAAATGGCATGTACATAGATAAATTCCAATCATAATTTCAGATCATATACTTAATATAAACATAACCTTATTTATTCACATAATCGCGTTTTCATACATATTTAGCATACATCATCACATACTCCTATTATGGCCTATTTTAAATCTATGTACAACAAAATGGCCTATATTAGTTTGTTACTTGTCCGGCCTATTTATATCTATTTATAACAAAATGGCCTATCTACTGTTGCATTTTTATCTGCCTATATACATAACCAAAAAGGGGTAGCAAAATCATCAGCCCATCACAGCTCAATAAGTAGGAGCTCGGGGAGAGGTAGCACTATCTGAAGCAAGCTCCATCGGATCCGAATCTACCTCATTAGACTGAACTCTAGGAAGGTTACGAGGGAGTTCATCCATTCTATCCTATAACATCTCTACCCGTCCTTGCAAGGTCCTAGCCAAAAGATTCACATTCTCAAGCTCTACTGTAGTTTGCCTCTTATCCACTTGTAATGCCCTAACATCTTCCATCAAGAGCCTACTATTATCCAGGGCTAACACTAAGTCTTCCCGGTCCTAGAGTCTCAAGTCTCTCAATTGATCTATTACTTCCTCTTACTCCTCATGTTTCCCTTTCATTCTAACTAATTCTTCTTTTAACTCTGCTATTTCTCGCTCTCTGGCTTCCATTTTAATTTTCTGGCGCAGATTCTCCTTCCCCAATTCAAAAAGCTTCTTATATATGGCTTGTTTCTCACTTGTGCTGGCTCGAGGATAAGGTTTAGGACCTAAAGCCAATTTAGCTGGTTGCTTCGAATCACTCATCCTCACTCCTGTTATCAATACCAAAATATTACTAATAAGCATCATAAACATACACATCAGCTTATTAAAATTCCCTTCCTAAACCTATGTGTCATGTATTCACAGTTTGATTCAACTAACTGCCTAGAATCGACTAAACCAATGCTCTGATACCACTAAATGTAACACCCCATCTTAGCTTATGTTTATAGACCAAGATGGAATGCTATTTTATGATACTCGAGTCTTGGTTCTATACTTAGTCAATTTATAATACACATTTTACAAAAATTTTGCCAGAGTTTCCCCTATAATTGGTGGTCCCAAGTGTCGCCAAAACTAATTTTTTTGATTTAATGAAAACATTTTTTTATCTCAACCAATCAATCTCAATCAATCTCAAACACTTCTATAGTCGACCTCCTTATATCCTCCACCAAAACCTGCATTAAAATTTCACACTTCTACACACACATCCATACACACTAATTCATACCAACATACAGTAGTTAATATACTTAGCACACATACTTTAGTCTTTTACTAGTCATACATACAATTCTTAGTTTACGCTAACATATGTACATGCCATTCTAGTTACATTACTTATAATAACTTTATATCCGAAAAGTTGCCAACACCAGCTGCTCGGGACACTGTAGAAAACAGCTTCTCGCTCAACCTGCGAGTTTAGAAAAGAAAACTAAACTCGCTAAGCGTTTGCTTAGAGGGTACTTAAATCATTGCATTAAATAAATAGATTAAAAGAGTAATTAAAAACATGTATTTGAATACTTTAAATCAATGAATAAGATCTAAACATAATGATAAAAGATTAAATCCCATATTCTGAATTTAGAAATTACTTGTTTTGCTTTTATCAATTTAGGTGCTCTACTGGTTTAATAGAACATCAATGGATAAGGCACGGGTCATGATAAATATATCTCGTCATGGTGAGATATTACATGATGATATGCTTCATGGTTCATATTTCATCATCCTTCATCATAATTCTTGCACATGTGCTAATAGCCATTGTTCATTGAATCATTGATCATGTCATTGTAATCATCGGCCTTCAGCCGGAATATCATGTCATGTCATGAGCAGTACTACAATAATAGTATGATGCATCATACCCTTATCTCAAGGGTTCTGTCATAACCAAGTAGAGAGTAAACAATTTATTAATTAATTTGATCATGATATTCAATAAGCCATGATTTTTCCATAATGCATGTATTTCGGAATAGCTTGTCATGATTCCTTTCTGATCATTTCCAATTCTCCTTCATGTCATTTTATATGATTTCACATCAATCCATATCATAATATTCAAGTTTTAACACATTTAGAAAAAATGACCAAATGAATAGTGGCGCGGCGCGTAAAATCGGCAACACAATGGCTCGCGTCAACTAAATGGTAAAATCTGTTTTTACTGCTGAAAATCAGTCAACTTTGGCAACAGTTTTGACCAAGTAAACAAACTTATTTTTGGCTGAATTTTTGCAGGAAAACACTTTCATAAGTTAACTAAATGCATTAAAATTTCATGGGAAAATTCCTTCGTTTGCCCCTTCAACGGACTGCCCAAAATGAAAGCTGCAGAATGGTGCCCAAAAGGGACCATTCGGCCCAATTTTCAAAACTTGAGGGAAATTTATTTTTTTCTTGCAAAATTGATTTTTAGACTCCTTTTGTGATACCATTGAAGGACTAAGGGTCCCTCTTTCAAAAATCAAACCAAAGGGGTGATTAAAAGTTCATCAAAGTTCATGGATAATTGAGCAAATTTAGCTAGTTTGTTTTGTTTTCATTCTTTTCACAATCGATTGATTACAAATGGTTCAAGAGCACTTTCCCACATATTTACTACACATAATAACATCATTTCAAAACCATTTCAAAAGTCCCATAATGCAAAATATTTGAATTAATTGAAAAGGGCAATGATTTAAGTACCAAACCTTAATTCTTTTCACTTGTTTCTAGTTCTTTTATGCCTTCTTTGCTTCCTTCTCTCTCACTTCTTGATTTCCTATAATTTTTATAAAATCCATCTCAAGAACATAATAAAATTTAAGTGCTTCATGCCTTATTTTGCTAACTAATACTACTAATCATCCTTTTTATCCTTAATCTTATATGTGCAAATCATCTCTTTCACTTTCTCTTCAACTTCTTAAATTTTCTATAATCATCATATTTATTCTTTCATTTGTATCTTGCAAATAATATAACCAATGAAAGAAATAGGACCATAGATGAATTTCCTTACCTTAAAGTCTTATTCTCCACCCAAGTTTGCAACCAAAATTAGCTACTTGAAAAACAATCTCTCTCTCTTTTCCCTTTCTCTTCAATTCGGCCAAGCAAGAACAAAGAGAGCTCTTGGCTTTTATTTATTTGGTGTTCTCTCCTCCAAATGGCAGCCAAGAGAGGTTAAGATGTGATGGTGTAAGTGTTGATTTCCCATTGGTACACTTAAGTGGGAAAATGGCTAATTCTCATTGGTCCAAATGTCTCTTTCTTTTATTTATTTAAAACCCAAGCCCTTGCACTTTATTTTAATTATATTTTGGCTCCTCAACCTCCTTGTGCTGTAATTTTATGGTCTAAGATGTGAAAAGACCAAAATACCCTCCGGCAATTACTCGTTCGTAACTTTTAAACCGCGCACTTCCGCCGAATGCTGTGGTACACTTTTTGACTCAGTTTTTCCTCTACTTTTCATTTTTGAGATCCATTATTACTTTTGAGACACTTTTGAAAATGACCATGATGCCCTGGTCAAAATCCCCTATATCTTCCAAACCGTGCGTTTTCGGGAAAAACAGTGTCGCGCCGTTGCTACCCGATTTTTCTCTACTTTCCATTTCTGGAGTCCGTTATATGCACTATTAAGGACCTCCGGAACAACTTTTGGTAATTACAGTCACCTCCACAAAACTTTGCAATCTTTTCAAATAGATCCTTTCAGTTCTATAGAACTTCCCTTTACTTCCCGCTCTTGAGTAGCTTCTCAGGATGGTTCCTCTTACTGTACATGGACATACTGTACATATGTATAAGTTGGGTCGTGACATAAGACAATGTAAGAGAGAAAAAAAAAACAAAAACATCAAAACAAAAACAAAAAAAGAAAAAGTAAACTAATCAGAATCTTCATCCTCATCTAGTTCTTTTTCTTCTAAAGGATCTTTTCCCTTATCAAGAGGGACATTGCTGGTAGAGCTAGTGCTGATGGATTGTTATAGTTTTAAGCAAAGTGATCAAAGTTGATGCCTAGAGATGTTTAAGAAATTTTAGTGAATAGGCAATATTTTATTCATTCATAGAGGTTCCATCAATCATACCTAAATTATGCTTTGTGAAGTTAAGCCTATCTTCATTCAAAGGTTTTGTAAAGATATCAGCAAGTTGATTATGTGTATCTATGAACTCTAAAACAATATTTTGGTTTTGAACATTATCTCTTAAAAAATGATTGTAGACCTTTAATTTTTGACCCAGTCCGGTCCAATATATTTTAATTAGTCCAAAATAATTTTTGTGCTGTCCAATATATTTTAATTAGTCCAAAACAAATTTTTGTTATCTTAATTAAGAAATATTTGCTTTTGTATCTAATTTTTATTAATAAAAAATAAAAAATAATAATCATAAACAAATAAATAAAAATAAAAATCGGCGACGAAAAATTTCATCACCGAAAAGGGGGCGGCGAAATGGCCCGCAGGCAAATTTTCACCCCGCAGCCCCCTGCGGCAATTTTTTTGCCAGCAAAATATTTCTGCAGCAGTTTTTTTTTCGCAAGCAAAATTTTCCTGACGCAAATTTTTTCGAAACCAAATACAATTCGGTTTCGATTTCCTTTTCTTAATTAATGTTAGATTCCGTGAATAACTAAGATTAATCATAAAAATCTTCTATAAATAAGGACTAAAACAATACAGAAATAGATGGAAATTTAAGAGAAAAAAAAGGGAGAAAACTTTGAATAAATCAGATTTTAAGAATTCCTTCTAGCTGTGAAATCGATCGGACTATTTGAGAGAGGAAACAAGCAATTCAATCCATCAAAGGCAGCAAAGCTTGTCTTTGTTCTTGTTCATCCAAGAAGTAATTTTTGGTGGAGCCAACAAACGGAGGTATGAATGTCTAATTTCTTCACAGTAGCTTGAATCATCCAATTATCTCTTTTGATTCAAAAACCCTAGAACCTTAATTTACCTTTTCTAAAGCTTAAAAACCTTAATTCGTTTCTTTGTTTTCCAAAAATCTTAAAATTGTTATTTTTGTTTCTTCAAAATCTTAAAACCCTAATCTACATTTTAACTTTTCAACACCTTAAATCGTTTCAAAATTTACCAAAACCCTAATTTGCTTTCTAATTTTTCAAAACCCTAAATTGAATCTGTTTCTTTCCAAAAACCCTAAAAAATATCTTTTCTGTTTCTATAAACCATAAATCATTTTGTTTATTTTCATAGAGCTTCATAAAATCATAAATTGTTTTTTCCAAATTCTAAAATCAAATCCATTTTCCGAAACACTAAAAACCTCAATTAGAATTAAGACAATAACCTCAAACCAATTATTCTAAACCCTAGTTTTTTCTAAAACCTAATCCATTAAACCTTAAAACCTTATAAACCTAAGTATTAAAATTCAAACACAGTAAGTAGATAATAATCATAAATCTAATGTTTTAAAGTATTCAAACACAAATTTCATGATTTTACTCCTCAAATACTAATTTGGTTAATTAAAGAACCTTATCAATCTCTTAAATCATAAGACCTTAATACATTTTAATTCCCTTAAAGTTTACAGAAGCTAAGAATTACAAACCCTGGATAATACTAAAATTCCAAAACCCTAACATATTAAATAAAGAATCTTAAATAGAAACAGTAGCCCTAATTTGAATCTTTACTTGCTTTATTTAATTTTATATTTGATTATGTAGTCTATTATATGCTTTAATTTATTTTCAATGCTTTGCTTGTTTATTTAAGTTTAATGCTTGATTTATTTAGTTATCATGGATGGATGTTTACATTCTATTGATGTTTAATAACTTTGATGAATGATTCATTTATGATGAATGGTTATTTAGTTTTATCGATTTATTTAGATTTCCAAATGTTGTAAGAGGTATGTTTCCACTTGGTGGGTGCCTCATTAGTTAAATATCATGTAATTTAAATTCCTTTTCTATTTTAGAACCAATGTAAATTACATGTTTCTACCTTTCGGTGGGTGTCCTATTTAGGCATGGATTATGTAAGGGCATGTTTCCATCTTCGGATGGATGTCCATTTATTTGTTTTGCTTGGACATTATTTTGATTTTCAATATATCGATGCTTTATTTTAATTATTGTGTGTAATATGGATAATGTTGTTATGTTTAAGAATTTTATAATATTAAGACCTGTAAAGGAGGCCGATTCCAATGAACCGGGCGTTGTGGGGGGGTGCTGGGCCATTTCTCACCTTCCCCACACGTACCCAACTTTCCGAACCCATTAGGGAGTTGGGGATTTCTTAGGAATCGAGTCATCCACCCCTTTCTTTTTCCCGGGCCGTCCGAGTGGCGACTCCATTTTCTCCGAACTTAGGTCCGTATTCTCTAAGGCCCCGAGTCTAAACAATGCCGAAGTCGCAGGAACCATTCCACCGAGAGTGGGGGCGAAAATCCCCGCTCACAGTGGCGACTCCACTGGTGATAAGAGAAGTTGATTCCATTGATCTTTATATTATTCTATTCTTTCTTATAATGATATTATCCATTGCATTATATTAGATTGCATCGTGTGTGTGAGTTAGGACGCCCGTGTTACCCGTGTTGTGTTATGTAAGGGATACCATACTTTCACTCGATGTATGGAGATCGAGCATGGCATAACCACTCATAGCCTCATACCATTTGGTATATACTTTCTATGGGAACCTAAGCCTTTTTACCCAAAGACTAAAGCTCATGTAATTGGCCTAGTTACTTTCCTTAGGTTTTACACCAAATGCATGTTGTTTGACTATGGTTAATTTATCTTGGTTTAAATCATGGCTTATTTGGTTTGCTATTTTTCTAATATGACCTAAGTACATTGTAAGCTCAAAATAAAATTTTCTCTAAATCTAAAAGACCAAAGCTATTTTCAAAATGTTTTCAAAATGGTCTTTGGACATAAAATTTTTCTAAAATCAAATCAAAAATTCTTTTACACATGGCCTAAATACTAAGCCCAAATATGTTTTTTCTAAAATCTTTTTACAATGGGCTTAGAAGCAAAATTATTTTCATCCTTTTCTTACAAAGATCTTGCAAAATATTTAGGTCAATTATGAAATACTAAAAATCAATTGTGAGCCTAGTTTATACTAAGAATAATATATCGTGGGCTTATTTTTGGCATGAATCATGAGTTACTTTTTCAAGTGAGAAATCTATTTATAATAAACCTCTTAATTTAGTTTTAATTCAATATAGCATGGAAGCTACATTAGTTGGCTAAATGGATTAAAATCTAATTAATGGGAATTATCATAAGTTGATTTCCATTTTTGAAAATATAACTATTGGTTGAAACGTCCGAGGGAAATATTCGAAAACAAGAGACCCCATGTTGGTATTTTGTTAACCATATTACCTAGGAAAAGAGACTCACCATTCGTGTGTGGATGTTATAAGGTTGGAAGGAACATCCTATTTGTCCTTGTTTATCTATTGTTCGTGCATACATGCATACATGCATACATTTGCATCTCATATCATTGATCCTCTCTGGCTCACAGCCCTGGATTACGATAGTTAAAAAGCTTACAACAATCCGACCTACACCAGAGATGAAGAATCTAGCAATGACTCAATCACTTGGTCACCAAAAATAATGGATCCCGAACAAATCAAAGAATGGTGGATGATGCCCTCAATGCCAAAATGGAAGAAATAAAAGAGGCCCTAGCTGAGACCATGAAGAACCAATTGACTGTAATCTTAGAAAATCATTCCGAAGCATCTGCTTGCACTAAGAAGCCAAGGGACAAAGGAAAGACTAAGGTTGGTGAAGTGGTTTTTGATGATGAAAAGGTGATCATTGATGAAGATGATTGAGCTCAATACTACCAAGATGCTCAAGAGAAGAAAAAAGAACCGAAGATTGTTGAAAGATCAACTATGGAGAAGACCGAAACTTCTAATATTTAAAAGATGATTGCTGATCTAGAAAAGAAATTTGAGAAAAAACAGAAAATCAAGGAAATGTCCAAAGTTAACAAATTTTTTGAGCTAGATGAAGAAGTCCCGTACAAGTTCAAGATGCCATCTTTTGCAAAGTTTGATGGAACGAAAATCCTCATCTCCATGTGAAGTAGTATATCACTGCTATGCAGTCTGCCCGAGCTACTAAGGCTCAAACCCTAAGGTACTTTATGCTCTCATTGGACCCTGTTGTCTAAAATTGGTTCAATACCTTAGATGATGGAACACAAAAGAGTTGTGATCTGCTTTACAAAGCCTTCATCCAATAATATGGATATAATGTTGAGATGGAAGTTACCTTGATGGAAGTGGAGTCCATTAGGCAAAGGTCGAATGAGAATTTTGGGGATTATGTGAAGAGATGGAGAAACAAGGCTGCTTTACTCAAGTAGAGGCCCGATGAATCAGATCAAATAAGGATGATTGTGAGAGGGGTGTTGCTTAGTCTTCGTGAGAGGATGTCTCATACACTCATCCGTGATTTCAAAGATCTTCTCCAAGCGGGTTTGCAAATTGAAGAATAGGAAAGAGAGAAGAACCATTTTTCAACAAGAAGAAATGAGAAAGGAAACTATCAGTCTGGTAGCCAAAGCATGCAAAAGGCAGTCGGGGTTAATGCCACTAACCAAGGAACAAGGAGACAGTTTTCAGAATTAGGGAAGCCGATGTCTTGGGTTCTCAATAAGCTTCAAAGAAAGGGATTGCTACAACCATTAAATCCTCATCCTTTGCCTAACCCTCTCCCACCTAATTTTGACACTAAAGCCCGAGCCGATCATGTTCATGGGAAAGTTGATCCCAGGTTTAAAATTTTTGCAAATGTGGTCGAGCTAGTGGACCAAGTGAAGAAAGAGCTCACCCTGTTAGCCAACAAAGAATCCAATCCAAAAGAGAAGAAAGAAGTTGTCCTGAAAGCCGAGAAGACTCTGGAGGAGATTGCTGACCTGGTTGAAGAAAAGTTTGAAGACATTCTGCCTTTTAATTTTGAGAATAATGACCTTGATTTTGATTTTAATTTGTCTGCTTTGTATGAGGATGATGACGTTTCCTTTTCCAAAATGAATGCAATAAAGTCTGATTCTACTTACTTGTGTGATGTTCCTCCTGATGGTTGCATACATACAAACAACAGTTACATAAGCATCTTTAATATTAATTCTGTTGACACACAATCATTAAATTTGGGAACAATCGAAAATCCTAAAAACATTAGCATAATATCCGACCTTACTCCTAATGAGAGAGATTTGAAAAAATAATCAAAAAATATGAAGAAGTGTTTTCTTGGTCTTATGAGGATATGCCTGAAATAGATCGAGACATAGCCGAGCATCATATACCTACTTACACTCACATGAAACCTGTCAAACAAAAGCTTAGGCGATTGTAGACCCTTAATTTTTGACCCAGTCAGGTCCAATATGTTTTATTTAGTCCAAAATGATTTTTGTTGTCTAATTGGTCCAAAATAATTTTTTGTTAAATAATTTTTGCTTTAGTATCTAATTTTTATTAATAAAAAATAAAAATAAATAAAAGTCAAAAAATAAAAATAAAAATAAAAATCGGCGTCAGAAAAATTAGATACGAAAGCAAAAATTATTTTATTTAGTCCGGGTGGCGATTCCATTTTCTCCGGACTTAGGTCCGTGTTCTCTAAGGCCCCGAGCCTAAACAGTGCCAAAATTGCAAGAACCATTCCACAGGGAGTGGGGGTGAAAATCCCCGCTCACAGTGGCGACTCCACTGGGGATAAGAGAAGTTGATTCCATTGGTCTTTATATTATTCTATTCTTTCTTATAATGATATTATCCATTGCATCATATTAGATTGCATAGTGTGCGTGAGTTAGGATGCCCGTGTTACCCGTGTTATGTTATGTAAGGGATACCATACTTTCACTCAAGGTATGGAGATCAAGCATGGCATAACCACTTATAGCCTTGTACCGTTTGGTATATACTTGCTATGGGAACCTAAGCCTTTTAACCCAAAGACTAAAGTTCATGTAATTGGCCTAGTTACTTTACTTAGGTTTTTACCCCAAATGCATGTTGTTTAACTATGGTTAATTTATCTTGGCTTAAATCATGGCTTATTTGGTTTGTTCTTTTTCTAATATGACCTAAGTACATTGTAAGCTCAAAATAAATTTTTCTTTAGAAAATCCAAAAGACCAAAGCTATTTTCTAAATTTTGCAAGATGGTCTTTGGACATAAGACTCTTTTTTAAAAAAAACTAATAAAAAATTCTTTGGCCCATGGCCCAAATATTAAGCCCAAAATATGTTTTTTCTAAAATCTCTTTACAATGGGCTTATCCAACCTTTTATTACAAAGAGCTTGCAAATTATTTAGGTCAATTAAGAAATACCAAAAATCAATTGTGAGCCTAGTTTATACTAAGAATAATTAATCATGGGCTTGTTTTTGTCATGAACCATTAGTTACTCTTTTCAAGTGAAAAATCTATCTATAATAAACCCCTTAATTTCGTTTTAATCCAATATAGCATAAAAGCTACTATAGTTGGTTGAATGGATTAAAACCTAATTAATGGGAATTACTATGAATGGATTTCCATTTTCGAAAATATAACTATTGGTTGAAACGTCCAGGGGAAATATTCGAAAATAAGATACCCCATGTTTGTATTTTGTTAACCATATACCTAGGAAGAGAGACTCGCCATTCATGTATGGATGTTATAAGGTCGGAAGGAACGTCCTATTTGTCCTTGTTTGTCTATTATTTGTGCATACGTGCATACATGCATACATTTGCATCTCATATCATTGATCCTCTCTGGCTCACAGCCTTCGATTACAAAAGTTCAAAAGCTTACGACAATCCGACCTACGCCGGAGATGAGGTATCTAGCAACGAATCAATCACTTGCTCACCAAAAATAATGGATCCCGAGCAAATTCAAAGAATGGTGGATGATGCCCTCAATGCCAAGATGGAAGAAATAAAAGAGGCCATGGCCGAGACCATAAAGAATCAAGTAGCTGCAATTTTAGGAAACAATGCCGAAGCATCTGCTAGCACCAAGAAAGTCAAGGGGAAGGCTAAAATTGATGAAGTAGCTTTTGATGATGATAAGGTGATCATTGATGATGATGATTGGGCTCAATACTACCAAGATCTTTAAGACAAAAAGGAGCCGAAGGTTGTTAAGAAGGCAACTATTGAAAAGACTGGGACTTCTGATGTTGAAAAGATGATTGCTGATTTAGAAAAGAAATTTGAGAAGAAATTGAAAACCGAAGAGGTGTCTGAGATCGACAAATTGTTTGAGCTAGATAAAGAAGTCCCGTACAAGTTCAAGATGCCATCTTTTGCAAAGTACAATGGCATCGGAAATCCTCATCTCCATGTGAAGTAGTATATCACTGCCATGCAATCTGCCCGAGCTACTAAGTCTCAAACCCTAAGGTACTTCATGCTCTCATTGGACCCTGTTGTCCAAAATTGGTTCAATACATTAGATGAAGGAACACAAAAGAGTTGGGATCTACTTTACAAAGCCTTCATCCAACAATATGGGTATAATGTCGAGATGGAAGTTACCTTAATGGAAGTAGAGTCCATAAGACAAAGGCCAAATGAGAATTTTGTGGACTATGTGAAAAGATGGAGAAATAAGGCTGCATTGTTCAAGAAGAGGCTCGATGAATCCGATCAAATAATGATGATCGTGAGAGGTGTCCTGCCCAATCTCCGTGAAAGGATGTCTCACACCCTTATAAGAGATTTCAAAGATCTTCTCCAAGCTGTTCTACAAATTGAAGAGTGGGAAATGGAGAAGAATCACTTTTCAATAAAAAGGAATGAGAAAGGGAATTACCAGTCAGGCAATCAAAGCACACAAAAAGAAGTTGATGTCAACACAACTGGAAAAGCAAATAGAAGGCGGTTTTCATATCTGAGGAAGCCTTTGTCTTGGGTCTTTGACAAGCTACAAAAGAAAGGGTTGTTACAACCATTGGCTCCTCGACCTTTGCCTAGTCCATTACCCCCAAAATTTGATATTAAGGCTTTTTGTCAATTTCATCAGACTCAAGGACATGAGACTGATAGGTGTACCTGATTAAGGCATGAGATCTAAGATTTGATTGATAGTGGCAAGCTAAGTTGGATAAGCCCAATACCAAGGATAACCCTTTGCCTAAATTTGGAAGAGTGCCACCACCAGCAACCATTATGGTGGGAAAAGGATTGGAAGAAGATTTTGTTTTATCCTCTTTTCAAGATGGGAATGTTGAAGATGTGAAAGGAAAAGAAGCCTAACTCAATGAACTTTCCTTAGCTTGAATGTTTCTTTTCAATTTTACTTTCTTTAATATTTTGAACTATTATTCTTTTCAAACTTAAAGTTACTTGAATAAATTACTTTCATCAAAATTTTTGTTGGTCTTTGTTCATTTTGATGCTCAATCGATGATGAATCTAGCTTGATAATTCATGAATTAATATATTTATGCATCATAACTTGAATGACTTTACTAGGTGAGAGAATTGCTCTATAGCATTGAGTTGTGTATGCTTACTTAGAGAGGGCTCCTGCATAATTACCTTTGTCTAGGTCCTAGTCAGTCTTAGAACATGCTTTGACAAACTTTCGAGGCAAAATTGAACTCTGCATATTTAAGAGAGAAATGATCTAGGCATTGTTTGATTAACCAACAACTAGTATCCACCCAATTAAATATCAATCCCTAGTTGTCCCTTTGAGCCTTCATAAAATTTTAGCTTTCTTTTCATTGGCATATAACCTCAACAACCTACCCTGAGCTGTTGTGATACTTTTGACAAATCTTATGATCACTAATATGAAGAGGCAAGAAGATCAAAGAAAGCAATGAATAGTCAAGATCATTGAAGTTTTCAAGACCATAAGGATAGTTGATATTTTCTAGACCATAAGGATAATTGATGTTCTCAAAACCATAAGGGTAGTTGAAGTTCACTTAATATCTTTAATATATCAAGACAACATCAGAGTAACAAATGATTTATCCCTGTTAAAGAAGATTTATGTTACTCCACTCATCCATTATTGGAAGCCCAAGTAAGTATAAACAAGACAACTCTTTTAGAGCTAAAACCAAACAAAAAAAAAGAGAAGAAAAGAAAATAAGAGGAATGAGAGCAAAGAAAAAAGAAGAAGAAAAGAAAGAAAAGAAGAAAAAGAAAAAGAAAAGAAAACCCAAAATGGTTCAAAAAGCCAACTGAGTTCTCTTTTACCTAAGACAACAAAAGGCTTCCATTTGGTTTATAAGGACGGTTTGACTTGAATTGGTCCAACCCAACTAAAGATTCAATCAAAATTGGAGAAAAGGAGGAAGACCATCCAGTTCTTGAAAGTTCTATACTTGATAGTCCTACAAGAAAGAAGGACAAAATGTAATATCCCTATGCAGGCCTTAGAAGTTTTGTATGTGGTTGTTGTTGTGGTTATTGTTGTTGTTGTTGGTTTAAATTGAGAAAAGAAAAGTTTATGTATATGTGTTTTGGGGAAATTTAGGGTTTAGAGACAAGTTTATATGTTGTGTATATGATGATATATATAACATATAAAATGGTCAAAGAGAAATAGAGTCAATGCAAGAGAAGATATTTTTGTGGATTGTGTAATTACATATAAGGGCTTAGATGAGACAAAAGGTTAGTTATATGATTGAGGGCATTTTGGTAATTGTTTAGATAAAATCTCTTGGTGGAGATTTAAAGTGGAGTTGACTTTATTTTCCTCCATGTATTTTCTTCTTCTTCTCCATTTTTGGCTGTTTTCTCGTAGACAAAGGGAAAGCAAAGAGGCAAAGAGAAGACTTTGAAGAGTAAGCTCCAATTGTAGGAAGATTGAAGTGATTAAGTGTTAATTCAAGAAGTGTTATAATTTAAGGTAAGTTTTCTCTTGTTTACCCTTGTTATTTTGAAGTTATGCTTGAGTTGAGTTGTGGTTTGATGATGATATGATTCAATTGCTTATGGTGTGATTTTAAGTATTGATATTGCTTGATAGATGAGAAGTTGAGCAGGTGAAAGTGTTGGAAGTGATTGTGTTGAGTTTGAGTTAGGGTTTTGAATTGGTAAGAGTTGTTTATGTTATTTTTGATTGATTATTTTTGTTGATCTTTGTGTTGGTTGTAATTGTGTTGTGGTATCAAATATGTTATTAATGTGTTTGGAAGATGTAAATAAGTGTTGAGGATGTTGATTGTGTCCATTTGAATGAGGTTATGTTGTGTATAATGTGTTTGTAGTTAAACAAAATAAAGTTTGTTAAAGTTAGGGTTTATGCATGAGACACGTGAATTGGGGCGGTCGCGATTATTGAAGTGCGGTCGCGACTTAGATCGAACTTCTGACCGCGAAACCTACTGTGTTAAGGTTTCATCTTTGATTGTGAAGTGCGGTCGCGACTTAGATCGAACTTCTGACCGCGAAACCTACTGTGTTAAGTTTCATCTTTGATTGTGAAGTGCGGTCGCGACTTAGATCGGACTTCTGACTGCGAAACCTACTGTGATAAATTTTATCTTTTGATTGTGTAGAACGGTCGCGACTTAGCTTGGTGCGACCGCGATAGTCGTTCTGTTTTGTTTTATTTGAAGTAAGTAAAGAATGTAAAGTATGTTGCTTATATGATAATGTAATGTGAATTGTGATTGATTATGATAATTAAGATGATATGTGAGGCCATTGTGCTTGGGCCAAGATGATTCAAATGAAATGGTTGAGGCATGATTGCCTAATAAATTATGAATTGTGAAATGAATTGAGAAAGAATAAATGAAATGTTAGTATGCCTAATGTGTTGATTCAACTTTCAGAGTCCTGTATTTGATGGCATGCCTATAACTCATTGGATAGGCGAAATGGGAGGCCCGTAAGCCGAGTCCAATTTGAGTAATGTTTATGAATCACTGGATAGGTGAAATGGGAGGCCCGTAAACCGATTCCAGTTGTAAAATGTGAATATGGAATGATGGTGAAATGGGAGACCCGTAAACCACTTCCATTTGAGAATTTGTAACAGTCTAGCCAGGTTGAGGATCTCCTCATGTTAATGGGTTGATGGTCCAAGAGACTGGGTCTGTTACGCTATCCATGGATAGAGATATGATATATATTGCCTACGGGCTTGATGATTGTGATATTGAATCAAACACAGGGACTCTGAACTTTGAATAACATATTAGGGTGTTTTGGGCCCAGGTATGTCTTAGGTTTAATGTAATTTAGGATTTATGAATCGTGACCATTGCCTAATGAAATTGATGAGTAATGATATATTATAATGTTCTGAAATGTAATTATGGTATGATAATTTATGATGAATAAGTTATGACTTGCTATGCATTATTTACTTGATTGAGTGTCATGAGCATTGCATCAAGCTTTTTGATAGTGTAGTTGTTTTACTAAGCCGTTGGCTTAGCGCGATTGTGTTCATCGCGCAGGTGTTAGAGAAGAACTCGAGAGATCCACTAGACCGAGTGAGTCTAGGAATTGAAGAGTTGTGTAGGACTTAAAGATCAAAGAGAAAGCTGCCAATCATGTATAGACTCTTTATGTTTTGTAAAGTATTGGATTTAATGTATATGTATATAATTTTGTAAACTTGTACTTGGACATATTTATATATGCAACTACATTTGATAAATTCCGCTGCGTATTAAATCAAATGTTTATATTTATTTTGTTTTATTTTAATAGTAAATACCATTATACTATATATATATATATAATGCAAAGATGAAACCTTAACACAGTAGGTTTCGCGGTCAGAAGTTCGATCTAAGTCGCGACCGCACTTCACAATCAAAGATGAAACCTTAACACAGTAGGTTTCGCGGTCAGAAGTTCGATCTAAGTCGCGACCGCACTTCAATAATCGCGACCGCCCCAATTCACGTGTCTCATGCATAAACCCTAACTTTAACAAACTTTATTTTGTTTAACTACAAACACATTATACACAACATAACCTCATTCAAATGGACACAATCAACATCCTCAACACTTATTTACATCTTCCAAACACATTAATAACATATTTGATACCACAACACAATTACAACCAACACAAAGATCAACAAAAATAATCAATCAAAAATAACATAAACAACTCTTACCAATTCAAAACCCTAACTCAAACTCAACACAATCACTTCCAACACTTTCACCTGCTCAACTTCTCATCTATCAAGCAATATCAATACTTAAAATCACACCATAAGCAATTGAATCATATCATCATCAAACCACAACTCAACTCAAGCATAACTTCAAAATAACAAGGGTAAACAAGAGAAAACTTACCTTAAATTATAACACTTCTTGAATTAACACTTAATCACTTCAATCTTCCTACAATTGGAGCTTACTCTTCAAAGTCTTCTCTTTGCCTCTTTGCTTTCCCTTTGTCTACGAGAAAACAGCCAAAAATGGAGAAGAAGAAGAAAATACATGGAGGAAAATAAAGTCAACTCCACTTTAAATCTCCACCAAGAGATTTTATCTAAACAATTACCAAAATGCCCTCAATCATATAACTAACCTTTTGTCTCATCTAAGCCCTTATATGTAATTACACAATCCACAAAAATATCTTCTCTTGCATTGACTCTATTTCTCTTTGACCATTTTATATGTTATATATATCATCATATACACAACATATAAACTTGTCTCTAAACCCTAAATTTCCCCAAAACACATATACATAAACTTTTCTTTTCTCAATTTAAACCAACAACAACAACAATAACCACAACAACAACCACATACAAAACTTCTAAGGCTTGCATAGGGATATTACACAAAATGATAAAAGAAAGGGAAGAGTAAGGACAGAGAAAGAAGAGGGAATAGTAAGAAAAATAAAGAGGAAGGAAAAGGGAAAAGAAGAAAAGAAACGAATTTGTGTCTTAAACTTTTTGCAAGGGCAAAGACTGTCCTAATCAAGATCCAGATTAATGCCAAGAAGATAAAATGAATCTAGCAAGATTGCTCCTAACTGCCTAAAGTTCAAACAAGAAATTTGTAATGTGAAGGTTTGTCCATTGTGTCACAACAGCCCCAACTTACAAATAGCCTTCATTTAGCCCATGTCCCTTGTAGACCCCATTTCAAGCCTATCAAAGACCTGTTGATCTCCCTTATTAGGTAGAGTCTATTAGTGGAGATAATTTGGATAAGCATGAGACCTTTGGCCAAGTAATGTGTATGTGCCTATCTGAAGTGCAACAATTCTTACTTAAATAGAATTGATTCCAGAGTTTAGTACGGTAACTAGGGTTGTCATGTTATAGATATGTTAATTTGGAAAAATTAAGTCCTGAGGTACATTGACATTGATTTGGCAAAGCCAACATTTGATTTCAAATTAAAAAAAAAAGTATTTTGTCATAACAAAGCCTTCAAGTTAAGGGAAGTATGTTGAACCTTGAATAACACATTGGGCAAAGGAAATGATTATTGGCAAGGTCATGAAGAAGCTATCAACTGACATGCTGAAATATAGTTCGAAATAGATGAATCCCTGACTCTGCTGCCCGGGGTCTCCACCACTCATGTTCTCAACATCTTGGAGATAAAAGCCATAAATGCAAAGATTTCTATCATTCTAATGCAAGATTTGAAAGAGCGTCGGAAATGAGTCAATGATCACCTCGGTCTGTGAGTCAATGAAACCGCTGTGAGTATTATCATGCATACATGAGCATATCACATCACACTTTCATGTCTTGTATTGTCTATTATTCCTCAAAGTGAATAGCAAAAACCTTGCGAAGTAAAGAATCAAAAGAAAATATCAAATCAGGGGGGCATAGAAAGCCCATTGCTTGAGAAAGCTCCAGTAATCTTGCAAAGAGAAGAAATAAGTGCTTATGTGAAGAACTAGACAACAACAACATCAATCAAAGTCCGCATAGAAAAATCATGGGTTTGAGCCTACACAGGGGGCAAAGTTTCTCCTTTTCAATTTTTGAGTTTATATGTAAAACATTTTCAAACTCACTTGCAAATATTTCGCTACGCAGAGATATGAGAGCCAACTAAAAAAGGGTTGAATTTTTTGCAAAAGTGCAAAGGAAGAATAAAAAGAATGGAATAAAAAAGAAAATTAGAATTTTCAAAAGAATGAAGATGCAAAAGACAAAAGAGCAATCCAGCTAAAAGAACTAAAGGCAGGGTGAAGACCCGATCTTAAAGGATGAAGATCCATTTTCAAGAGTGAAGACCCGATCTCAAAGGATGAAGATCCATTTTCAAGGGTGAAGACCCGATCTCAAAGGATGGAAATCCATTTTTAAGGGTGAAGACCCGATCTTAAAGGATGAAGATCCATTTTTAAGGGTGAAGACTCGATCTCAAATAATGAAGTTCCATTTTGATGGTGAAGAATCACAATGCATAAAACAGCCGGAGCAGTCAGACTTCTCAAATGATAAAAGGTCAGTCAAACTCAATCTCGGGTCCAAGCACCCATTCTCGAGTCCCAGTACCCAAGCTCGGGTCCAAGTACCCATTCTCGGGTCCAAGTACCCATTCTCGGGTCCAAGCACCCAATATAGGGTCCAAGTACCCAAATCAAATCAATCTCAGGTGCAAGTACCCATTCTCGGGTCCAAGCACCCAATCTCTGGTCCAAGTACCCAAATCAAATCAATCGCGGGTCCAAGTACCCGACCCCGGGTCCAAGTACCTAAAATTAATTCAAGCTCGGGTCCAAGTACCCATTCTCGGGTCCAAGTACCCATTCTCGGGTCCAAGTACCGATTCTCGAGTCCAAGTACCCAATCTCGGGTCCAAGTACCTAAATTCAATCCAATCTCGGGTCCAAGTACCCAAATCAAATTAGTCTCGGGTCCAAGTACCCAAATCAAATTAATCTCGGGTCTAAGTACCCAATCCCGGGTCTAAGTACCCAATCCCGGGTCCAAGTACCCAAAATCAATTCAAGCTGGGGTCCAAGTACACAATCTCGGGTCCAAGTACCCAAATCAAATTCAAGCTCGGGTCCAAGTATCCAATCTCGGGTCCAAGTACCTAAATCAAGTTCAGTCTCGGGTCCAAGTACCCAAAACAAATTTAAATCCCCATCTCAAAAATTAAGTCTTATTGCTTTTCACTCTCTTTCACTAAAGTTTCAGATCATTCAAGCAGGGGGCAAACTGTAGACCCTTAATTTTTGACCCAGTCCGGTCCAACATGTTTTATTTGGTCCAAAATGATTTTTGTTGTCTAATTAGTCCAAAATAATTTTTGTTAAATAATTTTTGCTTTAGTATCTAATTTATATTAATAAAAAATAAAAATAGATAAATAAAAGTCAAAAAATAAAAATAAAAATAAAAATCGGCGTCGGAAAAATCGGTGAAGAAAAAATCGTCGCTCGGGCCCGTGGGCATTTCGCTAGCAGAAGTTGCTGCAGCCAGCTGCGGCAGATTTTTTTTGCCAGCGCATTTTTTCCTGCGGTAATTTTTTCTACAACGCAATTTTTCCGACGTAAAATTTTCGAAACCTAATTCAATTAGGTTTTGGTTTCCTTTTCTTATCAATATTACTTGCCATGATTAATTAGGAATAAATCATATGAAACTTCTATAAATAAGGACCAAAGGCAATCAAATAAAGGACGACGGAAAGAGGAGAAAAATTGGATAGTGATAGGAAAATGTTGAAACCAAATCAGTGAAGGAAAATGAGCAATTGAATTTGATTTTTTCTGGAATAGCAGGGACACAATTTAAGCAATTCAAAGGCAGCAACTGTCTTTGGTTCTTGTTCATCCAAGAAGAATTATTTTTAGAGAAATTATCAAAAAGAGGTATGTGTTAATTGTTGTATTTATTTTTTTACAGTAGCTAAACTATGAAATTGTGTCTTTCAAAATAAAAAACCCTAGGATTTTAATTTAGTTTTTCCAAAGTTAAAAACCCTAATACGTTACTTTATTTTCCAAAAAGACTTAAAATTGTTATTTTTACCTCTTCAAAATATTAAAACCTTAATTGAACATGTTTTTCAACAAAACTAAAATGTGATTTTGTTTCCTTCCAAAAGCTTTAAAAATATCTTTCTATTTATGTAAACTTCAAATCACTTTGTTTAAACTTATAAACCTCATGAAATCATCAAATTGTTTTTCCAAATCCTAAAATCAACAAATCACCCGAAATCCTAGAATCAAAAGCCTAAAAACCTAATTCAACTCCAAAACCTAAAATAGTGAACCCTAACCTCCTTAAAACCTTAAACCTTAATTTTTTCTAAACTCTAATCCTTTAAAACTTAAAAAAAATCATATAAACACAAATATTTAATTTTACATAGTAAGCTTGAAATCATAATTCAATGAATAGCCACAAACCACAAATCAAAAATGTTTTAAAGTGTCCAAACCCTAGTTTCATGATTTCACCATTCAAATATTAATTTAGTTAATCAAAGAGCTTTATCTGTAAAACCCATATACCCCGTATACGTACACTACATACTACACCTGTAATATAAGTATACCAAACACAAGAGTGCTACGGTTTATAATAAGCAAACCGATCTTTCAATTTAGCAATATTATAAGAAAACTTAAAAAATTTAAATCATATTATATAGTACAATAAATAAACATTTATTTGATACGCAGCGGAAAATATAGCAGTATTTACAATTACATATACATCAAAGTCCATGTTTTACAAAACATAAAATTTATACATGTTTGGCAGTTCGTCTTTGATCTTTAAGCCCCCTATCAACACTTCAGAATCTAGACTCAACTCGGTCTAGCTGAACTCTCTGGTTCTATCCTGTCACCAGCGCGATGAACCACAATCGCGCTAAGCCAACGGCTTAGTGGTACAAACCAATATAATAGTATGTTTCAATGCAATGCCAATGTCACACATTTCAATAATAAAGACAATATTCATAAATGATATATTAATATTTTTCATAACACTACATTCTATTATTTTATTCAATTGTTTCACCATTCATGAATCACATTGAAACAAAGACAAGCAAGGGCCCAAAAGACACTAATATGTTATTCAAAATTTAGAGTTACTGCTTTGGTCCATAATCACAATCATCAAGCCCGTAGGCGATACATATATATCTATCCATGGATAATCCAACTAGACGTGAGCTTACAACCCAGTCTTTTCACTCAATCTACCTTCAAGGATTTGTTTTTGAGGCTTACGACCCGGTCTTTTCACGTATCCAGCGATTCATAGGCATGCCACCAAACTCAAAACTTTGAAAATTGAATAACATATTAAGCACACAATTATTTCATTTATCTCTTTATCATTCTCTTTCTCAATTCATTTCTCATTTCATATTCCATAATCAAATAGGCAATCATGCCCCAATTATTTTATTTGCATTATCATAGCCAACAACAATGGCTTCACATTTCATCATATCTCAATTCACATTAAAGCAATTCATCATTCAAGTATACATAACCAAATGCATTGAACATACATTTTGAATGATCATCATATCTTCCATATTATGCACATCATAGCATTAATCAAATGTATCAACAATGTAATAATTTACTTAACACATTTATAACTAAATGTGTTAAATCTCAAAATCATATGAATGTATGCAATTATGTAAGTTTGTACTTACCTCAAGAACAACTCACACCAATCTATACACTTCCTCTTCCAAGAATTCTCCACTACTAGGATTAGGGCAACTTAACCTCTTCACCACCTAATGCAAAAAGAATAATACACACTTATTTAAAGAGACACTAGAATTCCAATACAATCATTCACCTATTAGTCTCATACTAGACCCATAGATCACAAATTATAAGCCAACACAACTATCTAGGACCCACGGTCGTGGCCTCACACCCCCAAGGTCGTGGCCTCACAACCCCACGATCGTGGCGTGGGTTAGAAAACAAATCTGTCCAATTTTTTAACATCCCCACAGTCGTGGCATCCAAGGGCCACGGGCATGGCATCCAAAATGCTTCTGTTTCGGACCAAACTCATGTATTCTATGCTTTCAACTCCATTAAACACAAACACAATGAAAATCTAAGATAATAATTGCTCAAACTCACTACATACATCAATTACCAAGTCACAACTCTTACTCTTTCAACACCAACCTAATTCATTTTCTTCAATTCAACCCCAAAATCAAAATCAATTTTACCCAACACTCTCAAACACACCACAATCAAACATAATCATGCTCTTAATAATCCAACACCAAACTCAAACACATCTTAAAATAAAACAAGGAAATAAAGTGAAAACTTACCAAAGTTGATGAAACTTCTCAAATTTCCAACTTAATCACTTGTAATCTCCTTCAATTTTGAGCTTGGAATATCAAATCTCTCTCTTGCTCTCTTGCTTTAGTGATACACGGCTAAGAAGGAAAAGAAGAAGAAAAATGAGAAGCAAAGTCAAACACTCTTCTCTACTTAAACCTCCACCAAGAAATTGTAATATTAAAATAATATAAAATATCCTCTTCCACTCACTTAATTTTCCATTTTCCACTAATTAATTAATTCATTACATAATCATCTTTTGACCATTTACTTTGACTTGTATATGTTATATATATATATTACCATATATATAACATATACACTCTCTCTTTACTTCTATTCTCTTTCCATTAAACATATACTTTAAATCCAAATACAACAATAATACCAAAACTTTTAGGGTATACTTTGGGATATTACAATTCTCCCCCTCTAAAAAGAAATTTCATCCTCGAAATTACCTGATATCAAGTCTGAAACAACTGAGGATACTGATCTCGCATCGCTTGCTCACTCTCCCAAGTTGCCTCTTCCTTTGCATGATTTTTCCAAAGAAATTTCACAAGTGGCACTTTCTTATTTCTCAACTCTTTCACTTCATGTGCCAAAATAGCAACTGGTTCTTCTTCAAATGTCAGATCTGAACTCACCTCAATAAATTCAATGGATAGAACATGAGATGGGTCTGATCTATACCTCCGCAGCATAGAAACATGGAAGACATTATAGATTCTATCCAATTCAGGTGGCAAAGCGAGTCGATAAGCAACTGGTCCAACTCTTTCTAATATTTCATAAGGTCCAATAAAACGAGGACTTAGCTTCCCTCTTCTACAAAATCTCAAAATCTTTTTCCAGGGAGACACTTTCAGAAATACTTTATCTCCAACATCAAATTCTATATCCCTTCTCTTCAAATCTGAATAATATTTCTGCCGATCTGAAGCTGCTTTCAACCGATCCCGAATTATCTTCACTTTCTCTTCCGTTTCTTTAATCAAATCAGGACCAACCAATTCGCCTTCTCCAACTTCATTCCAACATAGAGGCGTTCTGCATCTTCTACCATACAATGCTTCAAATGGTGCCATTCCAATACTGGATTGATGACTGTTGTTGTAAGCAAATTCCACAAGTGGCAAAAATCTATTCCAACTTCCAGAAAAATCAATAACACAGCTTCTCAACATATCCTCAATAATCTGTATCACTCTCTCTGACTGTCCATCTGTCTGCGGATGAAAAGCAGTGCTAAAGTGTAATCGAGAACCCAAAACGCCATGTAAACTCTTCCAAAATCTCGAAGTAAACCGAGGATCTCGATTAGACACTAAAAAAATTGGGACTCCATGCAACTTCACTATCTCACTGATATACAACTCAGCTAACTTCTCAAGAGAATAGTCCATCCGAACTAGAAGAAAATGAGTTGTCTTCGTCAACCGATCAACAATCACCCAGATAGCATCATGCTTCTTCTGAGTCAATGGCAAACCAGACACAAAATCCATTGTCACACGTTCCCATTTCCATTCAGGCACTGATAATGGTTGAAGCAACCCTGTTGGAACTTGATGTTCAGCTTTCACCCTCTGACAAGTGAGACATTTAGATACAAACTCCGCTATGTCTCTTTTCATACATGACCACCAATAATTTTACTTCAAATCCTGATACATCTTTGTACTCCCTGGGTGCATAGCAAAAACTGACTGGTGTGCTTCTTTTAAAATAATCTTTCTCAATCTTGCATCATCAGGAACACACAATCTATCCTTAAACCAAAGACTACCATCGCTTCTCACATGGAAATCTCAGCTCTTACCCATTTTGGCAATCTGACACAATCTTCTGAATTTTCTCATCAACCAATTGAGCCTCTTTAATCTGATCCAACAACACCGGTCTCAACTGCAATTGAGCTAACAATGCACCATCATCACATGATTAAAAACTAGCATGCAACGCTCTCAACTCAACAAGCAACGAGAGCGAATAAGTAGTCAAACCTGCTAAAGACTTTCGACTCAAGGCATCTGCAACAACATTCGCCTTACCAGGATGATAATCAATCAAACAGTCGTAGTCTTTAATCAACTCCAACCACTGTCTCTGTCGAAGATTCAGCTCCCTCTGAACACCCAAATATTTCAAACTCTTATGATCTGTATAGATAAAACACTTCTCTCCATACAAATAATGTCGCCAAATCTTCAAAGCAAACACTATAGCTGCCAACTCCAAATCATGTTTCGGATAATTAAGCTCATGCGGCTTCAATTGTCGAGAAGCATAAGCTATGACTCTACCTTCTTGCATTAAAACACAACCTAAACCATTATGTGAAGCATCACTGTAAATCACGTATGGTTTATCTTCCACAGGCAAAGTAAGAACAGGAGCTTGAGTCAACATTTCCTTCAACTGCTCAAAACTAACTTGACACTGATCTGTCCACACAAATCTAACTCCCTTTCGAAGTAATCTGGTGAGTGGAGTAGCTGTCAAAGAAAAACCTTTCACAAAGCGTCGATAATAGCCTGCCAAACCCAGAAAACTTCTAACTTCAGTCACAAACTTCGGTGAACTCCAATTCAAAATAGCCTCAACTTTACTCGGATCAACTCTTATACCATCTGCTGAAACTATATGACCCAGAAAAGTCACTTGATCAAGCAAAAACTATATGACCCAAATAAAGAAAATGTACCCGCAATAACTGCTGAAGCATCAGGCTGCCTCTGCATCACATACACTCTCTGAGAAGACCCAGCCTCATCTGGCCTACTGCCTCCGGATGTAGAGCCTCCTCTCTGAATAATCCCAGATCGACCACCTCTACTAAAACCTCTGCCCCCTCGACCACCTCTGCTAAAACTAGGTCGAGAAGCGGCAGTATCAGTCTGTCTATCCTCCTGCATCTCAAGACAGTCTCTAATGAAATGGTCAAGCGATCCACATTTGAAACACACAGCTGATCCACTAATCTTCCAACAAACACCCCCATGTATCCTACCACAATGAACACATGTAGGTGGAGTAGACCTCTGAACCACTGGAGTCGGAGCACTAGCTATAGAAACTGCAGGTCTCGGTCTCTACCTATGATACTGAACTGACCTACCCGACTGCCTCTGACTCCTACTGACTCTCGGAACAAAACTTCCTCGGCCTCTCTTCATAGATGAAGACCCTGCCTCAAACTGGGGTCTCCTAACTGTGGTCTCCTCTTCAGTAGTAGCTGCTACAATACCCTGTGCTCTCTCAACACTTCTAGCTGATGCAACCAACTGAGAAAAGTCTTGGTACCGAGAACCAACAACAATGCACATAATAGAGGGCCTCAACCCTTCCTCAAATCTCCTACACCGGTCAATCTCATCAGAAATAATCCCACCGGCATAGTGACTCAACCGGATATACTCAATCTCATACTCTGTCACTGTCCGGTTCTCCTGCCTCAGATTCAAAAATTCCATCTTCTTGGCATCCTTATACTCCCTCAGAGTATATTTCTGCTCAAATTCCCTCAGAAAATCACTATAAAACAAAGTCGGTGGATCATCCATGGCATGAGGAACCGTCTTCCACCAATCATAAGCATCTTTCTGCAGAAGGGATCTAGCATAATCAAATTTCTCTTCAGAAGTAGCTTGCAACTGAATGAATACCCTCTGCACTCTATCCAACCACTGCTCAGCTACTGCAGGATCTGTAGTACCAAAGAAATCTTCAGCCCCATACTTTCTCAATTTATCATAATGCCTCACCGGTACATGTGGCTGTGGCGGCGGTAGCGGCTGTATTGGAGCTTGCCTCAACAATTCTACCACATGTCTTAGCCAAACTGGCGGAACCTCATCAGCAGCTAGTCTCTCTGGCACAGGAACAGGTGCCTCTCCAGCTCTATCAACCCTAGCTCCATCTCTACCCTCTTCAGAAGCTACACTCTCTGTACTACCTTCTAAAAACTGACGTGACTGAGACGCCATCACTACCTATATCTGCAGATACAACAGAAAATACCTCATCAAAGATCAGAGACTGCCAATACCAAAACATGTATCTTATTTAAAAAAAACCAACTTTTAGAATCAAAATGTTCTTTTTCTTGCAATTTACCTAGGTTGAGAATCTCAAACCTAGGCTCTGATACCAAAACAGTTGTAACACCCCTATACCCCGTATACGTACACTACATACTACACCTGTAATATACGTATACCGAATACAGGAGTGCTATGGTTTATAATAAGCAAGCCGATCTTTCAATTTAGCAATATTATAAGAAAACTTAAAACATTTAAATCATATTATATAGTATAATAAATAAAACATTTATTTGATATGCAGCGGAAAATATAGCAGTATTTACAAATACATATACATCAAAGTCCATGTTTTACAAAACATAAAATTTATACATGTTTGGGAGTTCGTCTTTGATCTTTAAGCCCCCTATCAACACTTCAGAATCTAGACTCAACTCGGTCTAGCTAAACTCTCTAGTTCTATCCTATCACCTGCACGATGAACCACAATCGTGCTAAGCCAACGGCTTAGTGGTACAAACCAATATAATAGTATGTTTCAATGCAATGCCAATGTCACACATTTCAACAATAAAGATAATATTCATAAATGATATATTAATATTTTTCATAGCACTACATTCTATTATTTTATTCAATTGTTTCACCATTCATGAATCACATTGAAACAAAGACAAGCATGGGCCCAAAAGACACTAATATGTTATTCAAAATTCAGAGTTACTGCTTTGGTCCATAATCACAATCATCAAGCCCGTAGGTGATACATATATATCTATCCATGGATAATCCAACTAGATTTGAGCTTATGACCCAGTCTTTTCACTCAATCTTGCTTCAAGGATTTGTTTTTGAGGCTTATGACCCGGTTTTTCACCCCAAAAACATCACATCTATTAGCTGGACTCGGCTTACGACTCGGTCTTTTCACCTATCCAGTGATTCATAGGCATGCCACCAAACTCAGAACTCTGAAAATTGAATAACATATTAAGCACACAATTATTTCATTTATCTCTTTATCATTCTCTTTCTCAATTCATTTCTCATTTCATATTCCATAATCAAATAGGCAATCATGCCCCAATTATTTTATTTGCATTATCATAGCCAACAACAATGGCTTCACATTTCATCATATCTCAATTCACATTAAAGCAATTCATCATTCAAGTATACATAACCAAATGCATTGAACATTCATTTTGAATGATCATCATATCTTCCACATTATGCAAATCATAGCATTAATCAAATGTATCAATAATGTAATAATTTACTTAACACATTTATAACTAAATGTGTTAAATCTCAAAATCATATGAATGTATGCAATCATGTAAGTTTGTACTTACCTTAAGAACAACTCACACCAATCTATACACTTCCTCTTCCAAGAATTCTCCACTACTAGGATTAGGGCAACTTAACCTCTTCACCACCTAATGCAAATAAATAATACACACTTATTTAAAGATACACAAGAATTCCAATACAATCATTCACCTATTAGTCTCATACTAGACCCAAAGATCACAAATTATAAGTCAACACAACTATCTAGGACCCACGGTCATGGCCTCACACCCCCACGGTCGTGGCCTCACAACCCCACGGTTGTGGCCTCAGAAACCCCCACAGTCGTGGGTTAGAAAACGAATATGTCCAATTGCTTAACACCCCCACGATCATGGCATCCAAGGGCCACGGGCGTGGCATCCAAATTGCTTCTGTTTCGGACCAAACTCATGTATTCTATGCTTTCAACTCCATTAAACACAAACACAATGAAAATCTAAGATAATAATTGCTCAAACTCACAACATACATCAATTACCAAGTCACAACTCTTACTCTTTCAACACCAACCTAATTCCTTTTCTTCAATTCAACCCCAAAATCAAAATCAATTTTACCCAACACTCTCAAACACACCATAATCAAACATAATCATGCTCTTAATAATCCAACACCAAACTCAAACACATCTTAAAATAAAAACAAGGAAATCAAGTGAAAACTTACCAAAGTTGATGAAACTTCTCAAATTTCTAACTTAATCACTTGTAATCTCCTTCAATTTTGAGCTTGGAATATCAAATCTCTCTCTTGCTCTCTTGCTTTAGTGATACACGGCTAAGAAGGAAAAGAAGAAGAAAAATGAGAAGCAAAGTCAAACACTCTTCTCTACTTAAACCTCCACCAAGAAATTGTAATATTAAAATAATATAAAATATCCTCTTCCACTCACTTAATTTTCCATTTTCCACTAATTAATTAATTCATTAAATAATCATCTTTTGACCATTTACTTTGACTTGTATATGTTATATATATTACCATATATATAACATATACACTCTCTCTTTACTTCTATTCTCTTTCCATTAAACATATACTTTAAATCCAAATACAACAATAATACCAAAACATTTAGGGTATACTTTGGGATATTACATTATCTACCTTTTAAAACATAAAATCTTAGTCTATTTTTATTTCTTAAAAAACTCACAGTAGCCATAATTTAGACTTTTATTTGCTTTATTCAATTTTATATTTGATCATGCTTTGATTTATTTCTTATGCTTTAATTTATTTAAATTCAATGCTTGGTTTATTTTATTTATCATGGATGGATGTTTAATTTTTATTGATATTTGGTACCTTTGATGGATGATTTATTTATGATGAATGGTTATTTACTTTTATCAATTTATTTAGACTTCCAAATGTTGTAAGAGGTATGTTTCCACTTGGTGGGTACCTCATTAGTTAAATATCATGTAATTTAATTTGCTTTTCTATTTTAGAACCAATGTAAAGGACATGTTTCTACCTTTTGTTGGGTGTTCTATTTATGCATAAGATTTAAGGACATGTTTCCATCCTTGGATGGGTGTCCATTTATTTGCGTTGTTTGGACATTGCTTTGATTTTAATATAATGATGCTTTCTTTTAATTATTGTGTGTAATATGGATAATATTGTTATACTTAAGAATTTTATAATATTAAGACCTGTAAAGGAGGCCAGTTCCAATGAACCGGGCGTTGTGGGGGGTGCTGGGCCATTTCTCACCTTCCCCACACGTATCCAACTTTTCAAACCCATTAGGGGGTTGGGGATTCCTTAGGAATCGAGTTGTCCACCCCTTTCTTTTTTCTCGGCCCATCCGGGTGGTTACTCCATTTCCTCCGGACTTAGGTCTGTGTTCTCTAAGGCCCCGAGACTAAACAGTGCCGAAGCCGCAAGAACCATTCCACTGGGAGTGGGGGCAAAAATCCCCGCTCACAGCGATTAAGACCTGAGTGGGCTGAATTGGTTAAAGAAGAGGTCATTAAGCAAATACAAGTGAAGTTCCTTGAAGTGATAGAATATCTAAATTGGCTAGCCAACATAGTACCTGTGCCAAAGAAAGATGGAAGGATAAGGGTCTGTGTGGATTATAGAGATTTAAACAAGGCTTCCCCTAAAGATGATTTCCCTTTACCTCATATAGATGTTCTCATTGATAGTGCAGCCTCTAGCATGCTACACTCATTTGTAGATGTATTTTCTGGATACAATCAAGTGTTAATGGCCCAAGAGGATAAAGCCAAAACTGCTTTCCTTACTACATGGGGTATATTTTGTTATAGGGTGATGCCATTCGGCTTAAAGAATGCTGGAGCAACCTATCAAAGGATGGCCACCACACTATTTCATGACATGACGCACAAAGAAGTTGAAGTATATGTTGATGATATGATGGTTAAATCGGATACAAGGGAACAACACTTCCAAAACTTAGAATTATTCTTCAATAGAGCTTTGAAATATAAACTAAGATTAAACCCGAAGAAGTGTGTGTTCGGTGTTACCTCAGGTAAATTATTGGGACATGTAATTAGTCTGAATGGCATTTAGATTAATCTTGACAAAGTTAAAGCAATTAGGGATATGCCACCCCCTATGACGGAGAGAGAAGCTCGGGGATTTATTGGTAAATTACAATACATTAGCAGATTCATAGCAAAACTCACAACAATTTGTGAGCCTATCTTCAAATTGCTTAAAAAGAATCAGCTGGTCATATGGAATGAAGAATGTCAAAAGGCCTTTGAGTGAATAAAAGAGTATTTGTTGAATCCACCTGTTTTAAAACCACCTAAGCCCGGCAAACCTCTATTACTATACTTAGCAGTAGAAGAAGAGTAGATAGGAGCCATGCTAGCCCAAGCAGGTGAGTCAGGGATTGAGCATGCAGTTTACTATTTGAGTAGAAAGCTCCTACCTTATGAAATTAAGTATAGTATCATTGAAAAGACTTGTATAGCCGTGGTTTAGTCTTCTATGAAATTGCTGCATTATTTTCAATCGTATAGTGTGCAAGCAATTTACAGGTTGGATCCAATGAAGTACTTAAGGGAGACACCCTCTTTGATTGGGAAATATGGTCGATGGTTGATAATATTAGAAGAATTTGAGATTGAGTATGTAACCAGGAAGACAATCAAAGGTAGAGCGGTGGCAGAATTCCTAGCCCAACAACCATTACCAGAAAGCGAAGAGGTAATCTTAGAATTTCCGGATGAACATTTAGAAGCAATTGAAGTACAAGGGTGGAAAATGTATTTTGATGGAGCAGTAAACAGGAAAGGAGCAAGTTTGGGAGTTATACTAGAATCTCCCGAAGGGGAACTCATCCCTTTAGCCAAAAAGTTGAAATTTAGGGTATCCAATAATATAGTGGAGTACGAAGCTTGTAATTTTGGTTTGGAAATCCTAATGATTATGAAAGTGGATAAGGTGGAAGTTTTTGGCGATTCATTGCTAGTAGTATCCCAAGTAAATGGAGAGTGGGAGTTGAAAGAGGAAAAATTAAAGCCATACCACCATTACCTGACCATGATGAAGAAGAACTTTAAGGAGTGTAGGTTTATACACCTATCAAGAGAAGAAAATCAGATGGCTGATGCCCTGGCCACATTGACTTTGGTATGGGAAAACCCTATCAGCTTATTCCTTAAGCCTCTAATTTTGACCAGTTCATCAACTCCTTGCTATGAATATGAGACAATCATGGGAGAAGAGCCATAAGGCGGTGGTCATTGCATACATCACATTCAATGGGGAGTTATTTCAAAGATGGCCAGATGGGGTGCATTTGAGATGTTTAAGGAAACCTGAAGTGGGCGTATCATGTCAGAAATACATGCGGGAAGTTGCGGTCCGCACATGAGTTGTTTGGCTCTAGTTAAGAAGATTATTCGGCAAGGTTACTATTGGTTGACCATGGAGAAGGATTGTATTGAGTTTGTAAAGAAGTGCCAACAATGTCAGATGTATGGTAACTTGCATCACATGCCTCCCGAAGAATTGCATTCTATGTCTTCACCGTGGCCATTTGCCACTTGGGGTATCGACATTATAGGAGAGATACATCCGACAGCTTCAAATGGTCACCGTTTCATTGTGGTAGCAGTAGATTATTTTTCAAAATGGGTCGAAGCTGAATCCTTCAACAAACTAGGTGCAAGTCAAATGGCTAGATTTATTGAAAATAACCTCATCTGCAGATACAGGGTCCCGCACAGTGTGATATCAGACATTGGAGTACAGTTTCAAGGAGCAGTTAAAGATTTGTTCTCAAAGTACCGAATCAATCATCATAAATTCTCTCCTTATAGACCAAAGGCTAATGGTGCAGTAGAAGCAACAAATAAGACAATTGAGCAAATTCTGTCCAAAATTACCAAGACTTATAGGGATTGGTCAGAAATGCTTCCCTTTGCTTTATGGGGATATAGGACGAGTTTGCGAACACTACTGGAATGACACCGTTCTCTTTGGTTTATGGGATGGAAGCAGTATTGCCAATTGAAATTGAGATCAAGTCACTGAGAGTAGTCTTGGAAGCCAAACTCCCTGAAGCAGAATGGGTAGCGAGCAGATACACACAGTTAGCTTTACTAGAAGAGAGAAGGTTAAAGGGACTGTATCATCATTAACTGTATCAAAAGAAGGTAGCTAGGGCCTACAATAGAAGGGTTAAAATCAGAAAACTCAAAGTCAGAGATTTGGTGTTGAAGCAATGTAAGCCTAATGTATCTGATCCAAGAGGGAAGTTCAGGCCTAGCTGGGAAGGGCCATATGTTGTGAAACAAACCATGAACAAAGGTGCGGTGAAGTTATCAGACATGGACGGGAATGAGTTTAGTGAGCCAGTAAATATTAACAGGTTTAAGAGGTTTTATATATGATATATATACATATATAAAAAAGCTTGCTAGGTTGAAAACTCAAAAAGGGTGGCCTAGGCAAAAGTTAGAGCAGTCCACTAGTTTCGAAACCCGAAAGGGCGGGCTAGGCAACAATTAGGACTAAATGAGAGAAAATCATCAATTAGAAAACCCGAAAGGGCTAGTTGACAACAGGAGTGATCTTGTGTATGCTGGCTTTATGTTTGGTTGTTCCCCAATTTAATAAAACAGAATTAATATTAAAATTGTTCTATGTGCACTATTATAAGTATTTGACCAGATATGGATGAAATAAATAAACACAATAGCAAAAGGTGATGACAAATTTTAAATGGAAAAGAAGCATCTTTTATTGCTTTAATTATTTTTCATCCTAACAATACACTTTCTGAATTGACAAATGTAAAATCTATGGAAGTTGATAAATATAACGTGCAGGCCAGCTTTGCCTCAGCCGATCCAAGTAGGCTTTAGTCAAGCAAGGCATGTCTAAATTGGGAGTAAAGTCAGAATCACGAGGCTCAGCTCCATACTGACGGCCAAGACATCAAGGATCATAGCAGGTACCTTGATGAAGAGCAGCAAGGGGAGCATACATCAAGTAAGTCCGTATGGTGATACGAGAAATCTTCCACTGAGGTGCCAACCAACGGATATTAACTTCAGCACGTGAGTGGATTCAGTCAACCCAGTCAGCATATGAAGAAGCAGGATGGAGTAGTTTCGTAGCAGAATGATGACATAGCAGATATCTAGCAAAATCCATAGATGGAGTATCAAGCAAACAAAGACGCCCCTGAAGCCAAATCTGTAAAGAAAGAATCAAATTAAAAAAAGAGAGAGAGTCCGTTAAGTTGAAAACCTGCAAGGGCAGCTTAGGCAAAAATTAGGACAGCTCGCTAGTTCCGAAAACCCACATGGGTAGACTAGGCAAAAATTAGAGCAATAAAAAATATATATAATAAAAAAGAGGTCCGCTAAGTTGAAAACCCGCAAGGGCGGCTTAGGCAAAAATTAACAGCTCGCTAGTTCCGAAAACCCACATGGGCGAACTAGGCAAAAATTAGAGAAATAAAAAGAAAAAAGAGAAAACCTAAATTAAAAACCCGAAAGGGCAATTTAGGTAATTACCTAAAGCAGCAATGGACTCTCGGTTAGTCTCTTTGACAATTCTGATTTAAGCTAGTCTAACCCAACTAAAGTCTCAGCTAAGATCACAGGTACCGGCGACAAGCCTCCATCCATTTGGTCCATAATATCCAATACTCGTGGATCAATATCGCCGTCAAAAGAAACAAGCAAGAATTGGCCAAGCAAGCAAAGACAGAGCATGCGTCCCCATGCCTTATTAGGAGCCAAATGAGAGAGACGAAAATCAATCAAAGGAGCAAGTAGAATTTTTTCACCTCTCATCAACCGAAGAACTTCGGGTTTTGGAATTTGAAATAACATCTGCATCTTTTGTTTGGTTTTGGAAATCAATGTGGGTAATGCCATTTGTTGATTATTTGGATATCCAAGAATTGCCTAAAATTCTTCTATCAAGGGACATATTTCAAAGCCATTAATTTTAAATGTCCTAGATCCACATTCCAAAAGGAAGCCATGGCATGTAAGAAGGAGTGGTCCAATTTAACATTTTGAAAACACTTTAAAACATTAAGTTTTGACCACGAAATTTGCTTCCAGTGAATGGCATCCATATTCTTAAATAGAATTTTTATCTTTTTTAAATGAAGTTCGGTCAAGGTTGATGAATGAAGAAAAATCAAAATTGTTAAAGGAGTTTTTACATTGAAATTGAAAGTATTTTGGCTTTTGTATGAAATATGGCATGAAAGGAGATTCATATAAAGGAAACAAACTTTCCCACAGTTGGTAAGGAAAAGGTGATGGGAAAACGATGAAACCATATTGTGTAAGGAAAAGAATTGGCGACAAAATCCTTTACCATGCTGCATTTGGTTTTAGCAAAGTGATGCGGCTATGAAAAGGAAATTGTGATGCAGTGTTTATGATGTGATAAAAAAGTATAATAATTGTGGCGCAGTAAAAAAAAAAGTTAGTTACAGTAAAGGCAGAAATTAAGTATTATTATTTTTATGCTTATTGTTCAATGTTCATACAATTGATACAATTTACACATCACTAAGAAGGTGGTGGTGGGTCATCAAATAAAGCCCTGAAAAAGTCGTCGCCTGTTGGAGGAGGGGGCCAATTACTCATCCCAGGATCACCCGAAGCAGGAACACTAAAATTCCTATTACCTTGGAGTTTTGATCTGTCACGGTCCTCATCAAAAGCAGATGAAAGGATCTCATGGTCATCATTCTGGGGGTCTTTTGATGAAGAAACGCCAGGATCCCTCATCCCCTGAAATCGGAAGTCTCAAAAATTTTTTTCGGATTGATGATATAAATTTTCAAAATGAGAAGCCTGTTGACGACTTGCAGCCAACTCTTCTTGAAGTTTCCTATTTTGTTCTTCAAGCATCCACTGTGAGCCAGAAAGGAAAAGGGTAAGAGCATACATAATCATGCATACATATAGCAAAATTACCATGAAATAAGGAAACTCACCAGGTAATTCATATTAATGCCCTACGGATGAGATGGCATATCTGGTGGGCTAGAATGAGCAAATGAAGGGGCAGTAAAAGAAGGTCCAGCCTCATGATCAAATGAGCCAACAGCCTGCAACAATCATTAAAGAATTAAAAAAGAAAGAGGCAGTAGTAAAGGAAGAATGGTAAAAGTTTTACCTGAGAAGTACTAGCCCCAAGATGTGGAGCGAATTCTCCTGCATCTCCATGATGTTCCTCTTCATCTCTACTCTCATTTTCTTCGGGAATCTCTCGTACGTCAACAGGAGATACATCAAAGTTCAAGAGTCTTCTTTGAATAAAATGGGCATAAGATGCACTCGGCGGATAGAGAAATGCTTCTACACCATAATCGTATCGAGCCGAACACCATGCATCCTCCGGCATTAACATAATATTTAAAGTATATTTCGGGCAAGGCATCAAAATCCTCTGCTGCTCTAGACCAAGAAACCATTCATAAACTCTCTCTCCGAGAAACCAGCCACTAAACACTGGGCCAGCGATGACTCGGTGAGAATGTTGGAAAGATTGCGCAGCCTTCATGAAGGGAGACCAGTTTGTCCACTCTTTTGGGTTCCACCAGGCCAAATTCACCTGCAAAATAACATAAGGTAAGTAAACTTTCACATAACATTTAAAACATACTAATGCTATTTTACCTAGTCCCATGTTAAGCGGCTCAACACAAAGCGATGAGTATGCACATGATGAGAGTCGGTAACGTCCACACGACTGGATAACCAGAAATTGAATCTCGGATACCCGATTCTCTCTAGGGAAATACCGGGAACCCTCACAAGGTTATGCTCATATGCCCATGCCTACAATAACAATAAAAATCAAATTCATACAAGAAAGGAATGGAATTGACATTGGTAGAAGAAGAATACCTCGACAACCACCATCAAGCCGATAAAAGACTTCTTATTTCGGCAAAGTTTATCAAGACCATGGTAAAGACAGGCGAGACCAGCTTCACCCCAGCCAGAAGATGGTACCATTCTGAAATAAGAAAGGGCCTTCAACACTGACAAATGGATGAAGGATTCAGTGCTGCCTAAGATGGTCGACCCAAGCAAATATAACAAAAATCCTCGAGCATACTGTTGGGCCGTGTCTCTGTGAACCCATCCTTCGTAGTTCATCCAATAGCTACAAATTGGTTCAATTTTTATCTTAAAAGGCCTTTTATATGATGGTTCCATACCAATTAATTGCTGAATTTCTTCAAATGTCAAAATATCATTGGTCAGAGGAACCGAAACACCATCATATCGATGGCTAGTTATAGCAGTAAAATCGACCGGACCAATTGTCATCTCTCCAATGGGCAAGTGAAAAGTATGAGTTGTGTCCAACCATCATTCTGCAAGTGCCTGGACTACGCTTTGGTCTATCTAATACTCCTCGGAAGGTAATTGTAAGATGAAGCTCTCAAAGCCGCAATCTTGGATAATTTGCCTTGCCCGAGATGGCACTATATCATACCATTGTCGGGCTTTGTAGATACACCCTCCGGCCTGAACAACGCAACGATCATGCTAACACAGAGCCAGGTAAGTCAATACTAGGTAAGTATATATTATCCTATCTCCTTAAATTAATATATTTTCCTAAATTTCCTAAAAAATTATTATAATATAAAAATAAAAATAAAGGCAAACACAATAATAATAAAAGAGCATAATATAAAAACATAAAATCAAAAATCAAAAAAATAATAATAAAAAAAAACAAAACAAAAAGACGAAAAAATCAAGAAAAGAAAAAAGAAAAAGAAAAATAATTACCGCGCTCTTTTAGTTGGAACTACGATGAAGCGGCATCCCGGCTAGTATATCTATATTTCTGTCTTCATGATGCCGAATAAACTCTAATAACTCGGCATTAGAATGAGTTCCTGACCTTGAAGCATGCATTTTTTTTTAAAACTATGTGTTAAATTTGAATGAATTTGAGAGAATTATAGAAATTGAGAATTTAGCTATGAATGAAATGAAGGAATTCGTTCATTCATATAGAGAAACGGCAAGGCAAAAAAAAAATTCAAAAGTAAGTTTTACTATTTATAAATAGTAAACTTTACTATTGATAAATACTAAATTTTACTATTTATAAATAGTAAATTACTATTTCCAATAGTAAATACTATTTACCACTATTTACAAATAGTAAGTTACTATTTATGAATAGTAAATAGTGCAGATCATAGCTCCAGAACCTAAAATCTCTTCTAAGTCCAGAACCTAGAATTTCTTCTAATTCCAGAACCTAGCTCGGGTCCAGAACCCAAATTTTTCTTCGGTCCAGAACCTAGAATCTCTTCTAAGTCCAGAACTTAGCTCGACTCCAAAACCCAAATTTTCCTTAGGTTCAGAACCTAGAATCTCTTCTAAGTCCAGAACTTAGCTTGGGTCCAGAACCAAAATTTTTCTTAGGTCCAGAACCTAGAATCTTTCCTAAGTCTAGAACTTAGCTCGGGTCCAGAACCCAAATTACCCTTAGGTCCATAACCTAAAATCTCTTCTAAGTCTAGATCATAGCTCGGGTCCAAAATCCAAATTACCCTTAGGTCCAGAACCTAGAATCTCTTCTAAGTCCAGAACATAGCTCGGGTCCAGAACCCAAATTACCCTTAGGTCCAGAGCCTAGAATATCTTATAAGTCCAAAACTTAGCTTGGGTCCAGAACCCAAATTTTTCTTAGGTCCAGAACCTAAAATTATCCTTGAGACCAGAACTCGAATCAGTCCAGAACCCAAAACCTCAACCATTTCAAAAATTAAGACTTATTGCTTTTCACTCTCTTTCACTAAAGTCTCAAATCATTCAAGCAGGGTGCAAACTGTAGACCCTTAATTTTTGACCCAGTCTGGTCCAATATATTTTAATTAGTCCAAAATAATTTTTGTTATCTTAATTAAGTAATATTTGCTTTAGTATCTAATTTTTATTAATAAAAAATAAACAAATAATTAAAATAAACAAATAAATAAAAATAAAAAAATAAAATTGGCGACAAAAAATTTCATCGCCGAAAAGGGGGGCGGCAAAATGGCCTTTAGGCAAATTTTCGCCCCGTAGCCTGCAGCCCCCTGCGGCAACTTTTTCGCCAGCAAAATTTTTCCGCAGCAGTTTTTTTTCGCTAGCGAAATTTTTTCGAAACCAAATACAATTCAATTTCGATTTCCTTTTCTGAATTAATGTTAGATTCCATGAATAACTAAGATTAATCATAAAAATCTTCTATAAATAAGGACTAAAACAACACAGAAAGGGATGGAAATTTAAGAGAAAAAAAAGAAGAAAACTTTGAATAAATCGGATTTTAAGAATTCCTTTTGGCAGTGAAATCTATCGGACTTTTTGAGAGAGCAAACAAGCAATTCAATCCATCAAAGGTAGCAAAGCTTGTCTTTGTTCTTGTTTATCCAAGAAGTAATTTTTGGTGGAACTAACAAACGGAGGTATGAATGTCTAATTTCTTCACAGTAGCTTGAATCATCCAATTATCTCTTTTGATTCAAAAAACTCTAGAACCTTTCTAAAGCTTAAAAACCTTAATTCGTTTCTTTTTTTCCAAAAATCTTAAAATTGTTGTTTTTGTTTCTTCAAAATCTTAAAACCCTAATCTACTTTTTAACTTTTCAAAACCTTAAATCGTTTCAAAATTTACCAAAACAATCTGTTTCTTTCCAAAAACCCTAAAAAATACCTTTTCTATTTCTATAAACTTTAAATCATTTTGTTTATTTTCATAAAGCTTCATAAAATCATAAATTATTTTTTCCAATATTCTAAAATCAAATCCATTCTCCAAAACACTAAAAACCTCAATTAGAATCAAGACAGTAACCTCAAACCAATTATTCTAAACCCTAGTTTTTTCTAAACCCTAATCCATTAAACCTTAAAACCTTATAAACCTAAGTATTAAAATTCAAACACAATAAGTAGCTAATAATCATAAATCTAATGTTTTAAAGTATTCAAACCCAAATTTCATGATTTTACTCCTCAAACACTAATTTTGTTAATTAAAGAACCTTATCAATCCCTTAAATCATAAAACCTTAATCCATTTTAATTCCCTTAATGTTTACAGTAGCTAAGAATTACAAACCCTAGATAATACTAAAATTCCAAAACCCTAACATATTAAATAAAAAATCTTAAATAGAAACAGTAGCCTTAATTTGAATCTTTACTTGCTTTATTTAATTTTATATTTGATTATATAGTCTATTATATGATTTAATTTATTTTCAATGCTTTGTTGGTTTATTTAAGTTCAATACTTGATTTATTTAGTTTATCATGGATGGATGTTTACATTCTATTGATGTTTCGTATCTTTGATGAATGATTCATTTATGATGAATGGTTATTTACTTTTATCGATTTATTTAGATTTTCAAATGTTGTAAGAGGTATGTTTCCACTTGGTGGGTACCTCATTAGTTAAATATCATGTAATTTAAATTGTTTTTCTATTTTAGAGCCAATGTAAAGGACATGTTTCTACCTTTCGGTGGGTGTCCTATTTTGGCATGGATTATGCAAGGGCATGTTTCCATCTTCGGATGGGTGTCCATTTATTTGTTTTGCTTGGACATTGTTTTGATTTTTAATATATCAATGCTTTATTTTAATTATTGTGTGTAATATGGATAATGTTTTTATATTTAAGAATTTTGTTTTCCTTTCTTTTTCCTGGACCATCCGGGTGGCGACTCCATTTTTCCCGGACATAGGTCTGTGTTCTCTAAGGCCCCGAGCCTAAACAGTGTCGAAGTCGCAAGAACCATTCCACTGGGAGTGGGGGCGAAAATCCCCGCTCACAATGTTGTTTAATGTCTATATGTTTAGATCTAAAATGTTGGATAGGATTTTTGGACAAGTTGATAGCACTAGTGTTATCACATTTAATGGAAATATTATTAAACACTTTATCATAGTCAAGCAATTGTTGCTTCATCCATAACACTTGTGTGCAACAAAAATATTCTGCAACTGATAAGTGCACAATTGATGATATTTTATTCCTATTTCTTAATATGATTATTATCCAATTAAGTTTAATTTGTTTGTTCAAAGTGTATTTTAGGGTTAATTTCAGGAATTCTATGTATTTTGAGGCTTGTGATCATTTCGGAGGAATTATGGATGAAAGTAGAAGAAAAGAGCAAAATTCATCAATGGACACGCCAATGGACATGGGCGTGTCAATGGACGTGCCCTTGATGCTGCATACAAAAGCATTGACATGCCCAGTGACATGGGCGTGTCACCAAGCGTGCCTTTTGCAATGTTTCACAGTAGCTGTGACACGCCCAATAACATGGGTGTGTCACTGGACGTGCCTTATGTTCAAAATCTCAGTGGAAATAACACGCCCAGTGACATGGGCGTGTCAATGGGCTTGTCAGGCGAAATTATCTACACTATAAAAGCTGCCTGAAGCACGAATTAAGGATCCGAATTTCATATTTTATAACCTAGAGCCGACTTCTAAAGCAAAGAGGAGAGTTTTGGAGTTGAGATTGAGGGTGAAGACATACTCTAAACAAGATCTAAATCAAGAATCAAGGATTGAAGTGAAGAAATACAAATTATTCACCATGGATTGTTTGGTTTCTTTTATTCATTCTTTTTGTTCTGTTTTTCTGGTTTTGAATATGAACTAATTCATTCTCCATCTAGATATTGATGAACCCTAGCTTATTTGTATGAATTGAATAATTATATTTAGTTGAATCATTTGATTGAGTTGTTTTATTCTTATGATACTTAATGATCTATTTCTAATTGATAATAGCATGCTTATTGATCGGTTGCAATTTTCATATTATTAACTTGAGAAAGCTTGATATGAATTGAATACTCATAAGGGTTGATGATTGATTGGAGTACTAGAGATAGACTTACAAGATCATTTGGTTTATAGTTCCTTGTTCTTAATGCAAGATCTAATTAATTGTGTTTGAAAAGAGATTTCGGCACTCTACTTAGTGATTAAGGATTAATTCACTCGAGAGAGGTTTTAGTCTAAGTTAGAGGAATGCCAACTCAACTATATTAAATGATTTAACTGAATTGATGTTCATAAATATCATTGAGGCTAGGGGGATTCAATATATGAATAGTTTTATTACCATCAATCCTTTTTTTCTCAACATTTAATTTCCCTTTACTTTCAGTCATTAAATTAATTGTTTTTAATTACACCACATCACAAACCTATTGATTTGCTAAACAACGGTTAAGATTTGCACTAGTACTTGACCTTGTCCCCAGTGGAACAATAACTCACTCACTACTTTATTACTTGGTTGACCCGTGCACTTGCGGTATTGCCATAGCGTAGCTCGCGCGCACCACCAACATATTCGGCTTCCGTTGTAGACAAGGCTACCAATACTTGTTTCTTACTATGCCAAGAAACAAGACAATTGCCAAGAAAGTGACATGCTCATGTTGTGTTTTTTCTTTCCAAGATACTACCAGCATAATCCGCATCTGAAAAGCCTAAGATATGAAATGATGTTTTTCTAGGATACCAAAGACCTAAATGCAATGTACCGTTTAAGTATTTCAAAATTCTCTTAGTAGCATTCAAGTGTGATTCTTTAGGACAAGTTTGAAATCTAGCACAAAGACATTCACTATAAATTATATCAGGTCTGGAAGTGGTTAAGTAAAGTAGTGATTCGATAATACCTCAATATTTCTTTTCATCTGCTGCTTTACCATTTTCATTTTTAACCAATTTCAAGGATGTGCTCATAGGAGTCTTGCATCCATCCATTCCAAATTTCTTGATGAGTTCCTTTGTATATTTGAATTGGTTAATGAAGATTCCATCTTTGCATTGCTTGATTTGTAGTCCAAAGAAGAACTTGAGTTCACCCATCATGCTCATTTCAAATTCCCTAGTCATACAATAAGTAAATTCTTTGCACAAGATTTCATTAGTAGCTCTAAATATTATGTCATCCACATAAATTTATACAATTAAATGTTATGTTTGTCCTTTTCAACAAAAAGAGTTGTGTCCACTTTTCCTTTTGAAAAACCATTTTCAAGTAAATATGCACTAAGTCTATCATACCACGCTCTTGGTGCTTGTTTCAATCCACATAAAGCTTTGGTGAGTTTGAAAACATGATTTGGAAAATTCTAGTTTTCAAAACCAGGAGGTTGTTCAACATAAACTTCATCGTTTATAAATCCATTTAGAAATGCACTTTTAACATCCATTTGAAAGAGTTTAAAATTCATGTGACATACAAAAGCAAGTAAAATTCTAATAGCTTCTAATCTAGCTACAGGGGAAAATGTTTCATCATAATCAATGCCTTCTTCTTGATTATATCCTTTGGCTGCCAATCTTGCTTTATTCCTAGTGATGTGACCATTTTCATCAAGCTTATTTCTATAGACCCATTTGTATCCTATGATTGAATGATCTTTAGGTCTAGGAGTGAGTTCCCATACATTATTTCTTTCAAATTGATTAAGTTCATCTTGCATTGCAATCATCCAACTTTCATCATTTAGAGCCTCCTCAATGGTCTTTGGCTCAATTTGAGAAACAAAAGCAAAATTAACATCTATATGATTAATTTTAGATCTAGTAATTACTCCATTAGATGTTTCACAGGATGATCTTTCTTGTATTGCCAATCCTTAGGTAGATCTTGAGTCTTTTCCTTATGTTCATTCTGATTGATCCTTGGAGCATCAATAGTTTCTTGTGGTTCAAGAGTGCCTGCAAGGTTATCAAAAGTACTATCTTTCCTTTGATCAAGTTTTGATGATTCAACAAAGGCAACATGCATTTATTCTTCTACTACTAGAGTTTTCTTATTATATACTCTATATACTTTGCTAGATAATGAGCATCCTAGGAATATGCCTTCATCCGATTTGGATGAAAATTTTCCAAGATTTTCCTTGGTGTTCAATATAAAGCATTTGCATCCAAATACTCTAAAATATGCAATTCTGGGAATTCTTCCATTCCATAGCTCATAAGAAGTTTTATTAATTAAAGGCCTTTTGTAAACACGATTTGCAATGTAACAAGCGGTATTAACGGCTTCTGCCAAAAAATAAGATGGTAATTCATATTCATTGAGCATTGTTCTAACCATTTCAACTAAGGTTCTATTTTTCCTTTCAACCACACCATTTTGTTGTGGAGTTCTAGGAGCTGAAAAATTATGTTAAATGCCAAGTTCATTACCAAAATTTTCAAAATTTTCATTCTCAAATTCTTTGTCATGATCACTTCTAATAGATGTGATTACATATCTTTTTTCATTTTGAACTTTTTTTGCAAACGTTTTGAAGTAATTGAAAGCTTCATTCTTTTGAGCTAAGAAATTAACCCATGTGAATCTAGAGTAATCGTCAACAAGAACAAATGCATATAACTTGCCACCTAGGCTTGTAACTCAATTTCGTCCAAACAAATCCAAATGAATGAGTTCTAAAGGTCTAGAGGTACTTACAACATTCTTTGATTTAAATGAGCTCTTATGTTGCTTACCATTTTGACAAGGTTCACAAATTTTATCTTTGTCATAATTTATTTTAGGGAGACCATCAACTAGGTTTTCATTACATATGTATTTTAATGATCCATACTTGCATAATAACCAAGCATCATTATTAGTAGAGATTAAACATTTAAATTCATTATTGGAATGAATGTCAATTTTATATGTGTTGTTTATCCTAGTTCCTTTAAATATAATAACACCATTTGAATTAGTGATCTTGCATCCTTTGGAATCAAAATTTACAATATGTTTTCTATCACATATTTGACTAACACTTAGCAAAATATGTTGCAAACCATCAACAAGCCATACATCTTCTATCAAGTCTTTACCAAGTATTCCAATGGAGCCAACACCAATAATTTTACCTTTAGCATTATTTCCAAAAGTTACATTACCTCCAAGTTTGTATGTAATACTTGTAAAGAGCTTTGCATTCCCAGTCATATGCCTTGAGCACCCACTATCCACAAGCCATGTGCTTTCGTTGATAGTAGATTTTAGGCATACCTACAAGGCAATAGTAGTTATCTTTTCTTACGTACCCAAATGAAGTTGGGTCCTTGTTGTTTAGCAATAGAGGTGTCTTCTAACTTAAGATGAGCCTTTCTAATATGACAAAAAATGCTTTTATGTCCAAATTTCATACAATATGTACATTGCCATAATTTTTTATATTTTTGCACTTTCCTATTCATATTCCATGTATTATGCATACAACTACAAGTATGCGATTGTTTTGTGCATGTTTAGTGTATATAAATTCATGATTACTCTTTCAGAACTTAGCTCTATTTCCTAGTGAGCCATGAGTGGCCTTTTTTGAATTCCTAGACTTGGTGTGAGCATCTTTGTTCTTTACAACATCAACATTAGAGATTCGAGTTGTAGTTACTTTTACAAATGTTGGTGTTTTAAGTGTAGTGTTGCTTGAGCCATTGAATCATAATCCATATTTTAAGGAAGGTGATCTTTGGTTATCAATTAATGTGTCTAAGGCTTCTTTTCCTTTATGAAATCTTGAAATTGATTTTTTTAGTTCTTTTAGTTCATGCTTCAGAATTTCATTCTCTTTAATAACTTTTTCTAAATCATATGAGTTTTTATTTAACTCTTTTATTGAATTCATCAAGTGTTCATTTGAGGTTTTAAATTCTAGGGTAGAATTCTTTAAGCATATAAAATCCTTTTCTAACTTAGAACTCTTTTTCTTATATAGCATCATCTTGGAAAAATATTTTTCTTTTTTCAAGTTCATGTGCTCAATTAAATCACTATCATCAAGGTCATCAATATCATCATGTGCTATTAGATTCAAGGATTGAGTACTTACCTCATTGGAGTCATCTTCAATAGCCATGAGACATAGGTTTGCAATTCCTTCTTCTTCTTCTTCTTATTCCTCTTCGCTTGAAGAAGTGTCATCCCATGTGGCTTTGAGAGACCTTTTCTTTTCTTTATCCCATTTCCTTTTGTTCTTTACTTTGAAGCAATCCGATTTGATGTGACCAGATTTACCACATTCATAGCACTTTACCTCATTTTTCTTTTCTTTATCTTTAAAGGAGGATTTAGGAAGTGTACCATTGTTAGCTTGTAATCTTTTCTTTCTTTTCTATTCACTTATTCTTTTTGAGAATATTGCCATTTCATCTTCATCATCAGTACCTTCATTGCTTGAGCTCTCAACTTCTTTGATTGCTTTGAGTGCAATTGGTTTTCTCTTTTCTTTCTCACCTTGATCTTCTTCTTTTTCACTAAGTAGCTCAAATGTGAGTAGTTTTCCCACAAGCTCATCGGTTCTCAATGTGCTAAGATCATGAACTTCTTTAATGGATGATATTTTTGTTTCAAAGTTCTTTCTAGCTCTTAGAGCTCTCAAGATTTTGCTATTTACATCACCTTGATTATATATCTTGCCATACTTCTTCAACTCATTAACAATAGCAAGTAAGCGATTCGTCATGTTGGTGTCATTTTCATTTGGTTTCATCTTGAATAGCTCATACTCATGAACATGCATTTGTTTCTTGGTGAATCTCACTTGAGTCGTACCTTCATAATAGTTTTCAAGTGTCTTCCAAATGCAATGTGCACAAGTTAAGTGTTGAACTCTTCCACCTTCTTCTCTTGAAATAGAGTTCATCAAGATGGAAGCGACTCTATTATTCTTGAATCGATCTTTAACATTGACAATTGGCCATTGTGCTTTGAGAAGAGGAACTTGAACACCATCAACTTCATGAGTATGAGGTTTCCACTCACTTTCCACAAAATTCCATAGCTCAATACCTTCATTATCTAGAAACAAATACATTTTGTGTTTCCAATAGGAATATTCCGTTCCATCAAAATAGTGTCTAACGATAGTGTTAAGATTTCCATGAGAGGTTGAGTTTGATGAAAAAGTAGTTGCCATAGTGGATCGAATTTCACAATTAAGTTTAAGAAATTTCAAGCTTTGATACCAATTGTTGTCCCAAGATGGCAACCAAGAGGGAGGGGGGATGAATTGGTTTTCTTTAAGAATGATGGCAAATTAAAAACTCAAAAAACAAGAAATGTAGAAGATATAAATGGTTGAGTAGTGAATAGAAGAAAGAACACACAAGATTTGTAGTGGTTCGGATTTTCTCCAATCCTACATCCACTTCCTCAACAACTTGTTAAGGTTCCACTAACTTTGAAGTTTTACAAGCTAACTTCCAAATTTGGTGTTTTTACAAGTTCACACCCAACTTGACAAGTGTTTTACTAAGGCTAACAATCAAACCAGCTACAAGAGTTTTTCCCAGGCTTACTCTCACAACCAAAGTGTTTCCAAGCTCACACTCAAACTTTTACAATGTTTTTTTTTAATGCTTACACCCAACACTTATTACAATTCAAATGTTAATTGAAGTAATAAAAGAAAATATGTTGCTTGGCTATATTATTTAGAATCTCTCTTTTTTCTTAACAGAATAATAATGTATTTATAGCCAATGTGGTCTAACTAGCCATTATAGATAGTGAGAAATAAGTCTTGGTAGTTTAGACCTATTTCAATAGACTATTCAAAGCAGTTAGCAATCGTCCTTGATACTAGGATGGTCGCGTCAATGTCTCATGCAGTTGCCCTTGGATAAGAGACGGTCGCTGCATTCAAAATTGCTTCAACGGTCGAATTTAAGTGCTCTGCTGCTGGAATCTTGCCCATGCTATGGTTGTCGAGACGGTCGGGTATAAGCCAGGTGTGGTCACCCTTTTTGAATGCTGAAGTGGGTTTATAACGGTTATCACACGTGGCATTCTTTAACTAGACAAAATAAAATTCTGCCTAAATATGAGTTTCACGGACGCCCTAGGTGCCAATTAGTGATCGAATTGAGAAACTCGCGTCGAACTTCTGGGCACACCTAAGGACGAGAACACTACTGTCAGTTTGAGTAGTTTTCTCTTGAATTAGCAGAGCGGTCGCAGAGTCTAATGGACGGTCCCTACAACAGTAAGCGAGATCGTATTCTTCACCATTTTTGTCACCGTGAACCTTACTAGAATTTGGATGTTTTGGGTTTCTCATATTGCGGTCGTCCTTGTTTGTTGGACGGCTGCTCATGTTGATGTATGGTCGCTACTGAGGTTGAGTTTGTGACCGTGAACCCTACTGTGATATGGTTTCATCCTTCAATTCAATAGGGCGGTCGTCTCCATGGTTTGTGTGATCACTAAATGTGCCCTGTGTTGACTTATTTGAAACACTCTAATCCTAAAACAGGTTCTTAAAACACATGTTAAATAAGTCATTCAATTTGAGTTGTCAAGGATTAAAATTGAGATCATTTGGCTAATAGAACTCTTATGTTGTTTTCCAAATTGACAAGGTTTAAAATTTTATCTTTATTGATTTTTGTCTTAGGGAGTCCATCTACAAGTTCTCCTTTGCTAATTCATTTAAATTAATCCATACTAGCAAGTGCTAGTCTTATTTTCCAAATCCAAGCATCATTACTAATGGTAATCAACATTCAAATGCATTATTAGAATGGAAGTCAATTTTATAAATATTGCCAATTCTAGCTCCTTTGAATGCAAGTTCACCATTGGATGAAGTAACTTTGAATCCTTTAGAGTCAAAATTTACATTATATCCTTTATCACACCATTGACTTACATTAAGCAAATTATGTTTTAAACCATCAATAATCCATACATTATCAATCATATTTTTGTCAAGCATGCCAATGGATCTAATGCATATGATTTTACCTTTAGCATTATTCAGAAATTTACATTACCTCCTTACTTATAGGTAAGGGTTCTAACAAGTTTTCCATTACCCGTCATGTGCCTTGAGCATCTACTATCCACAAGTGAAATACTTTCATTGATATTAAACTTTAGGCATACCTACAACACAATCATATTTATCTTCTTTTAGGTACACAAAATTACTTGGGTCCTAGGGGGTTAGTAGTAGAAGGGTCTTCTAATTTGAGATGAGCTTTCCTAATGTAGCAAAAGGTGTTTTTGTGACCAAACTTTATGCGATGGTGGCATTGACACAATGTTTTGTGTTTTTGCACTCTTTTATTGAAATGTAATGAAGCATGTACACAATTGCACGTATGAGTTAAGTGAAATTATTTTTGTACATTCTTGTGCCTATGTTCATGCCTTGTATACATGTATGCATGGTTTGCTCTTGGAACTTTAGTTCAAGAGCCTTGTGAACCCAATATAATATTTTTAGGATTTTTAGGCTTGGTATGTGCATTTTTATTCTTTACAGCTTCAACACTAGAGGCTTGAGTTGTAAAGGCTTTGACAAATGTTAGTGCATTAGATGAAGTGATAGATGAGCCATTAATCCCTAAACCATGTTTCAAATAGGGTGACCTTTGATTGGTAATCATAGTATCTAAGGCTTCTTTTCCTTTATGAAATTTTGATATAGAGTTCTTAAGTTCACTTATTTCTCTTTTCAAAACATCATTTTCTTTTCAAATGTTCTGTAGACTGATGAATTTTTTGACATCTCATCCAATGTCTTTAACAATTGTTCATTTGAATTCTTTAATTCTAAAGTAGAATTTTTTAGAGATACACAGTCCTTTTCTAGCTTAGAATATTTATATTTATAGCATTTCATTTTAGATAAATATTTTCCACTATAAGATTCATATGCTCAATTAGATCATTGTCATCTAAGGAATTATCAACATTATCATTGTAGACATTTAAGTTTAAGGATTGAGTACCTACCTCATTGGTTTGATCATCATCCATAATAGCCATCAGACGTAAATTTGTAATATCTTGCTCTTCTTCCTCTTCTTCTTCACTTGATGAATCATCATCCCATGTAGTTTGAGTGATTTCTTCTTTTCCTTATCCCACTTCTTATTTTTCAATTTGAAGCAAACAAATTTGATGTGACCCATTTTGCCTCATTCATAGCATTTTACTTCATTCTTTTTCTCTTTATCTTTGAAGGACGATTTAGGAAATGTACCTTTGCTGGCTTTAAGTCTTCTCTTTCTCTTACAATCACTTATTCTTTTGGATAGCATAGCCATTTCTTCATCATCATCAATCTCTTCATTGTTTAAGCTCTCAACTTCTTTGATAGCTTTGAGAGCAATTACTTTCCTCTTGTCCTTTTCACCTTGGTCAACTTCCTTTTCGATGTGCACTTCAAAGGTGATAGTTTTCCCACAAGCTCATTATGTTAGGAAATCAAAGAGATCACTGCAAACAAAAAACACGCAGAGGAAAAATTTTTGATCTCTGATTTCCCACCAGGATCCATGCTGTTCGTTTAATTCGACGAAAGTGTACAAAGAACTAACCTGTTGATGATTTGAAATCACAGTTTGGAAGAGATGCCTCGATCGCGAAACACCCTCTATCGCGTATCCACACGAATGCTACCGTCTGGAGTGCTAGCTCTTTGCAACGGCGAAGGCTGAAAAACGTTTTCTCTAAAACGTATTAGGGTTTCAAAGTTTTTCGTTCTCTTTTTATTTTCTAATGTTACCTATATAAAGACTTAACGTCTGGAGTGAATATAATCACTCCAGAATCCAATTCGAAATTGGATAAGCTAAGTGAAATTCAGAATCCAAATCTAATTAGGATTCTGAATATATTATCTAATAATATATATAATTGGATAAGGTAAGTCAAATTCAGAATCCAAATCTCATTAGGATTCTGAATATATTATCTAATAATATATATATATAAAAAACAATAATAATATTAATAATAATATTAATATCTAATATTAATATTATTAATATTATATCCAGCCCAAAGCACATTCTTGTGTGTGACCCGATAGGCCCATATTAATTGACAGTCAATTTAATCTTTATTAAATCAACAAGTCATAATTGGCCTCTAGCAAGGCGTTACAACTACCCAATTAATATAAGGAATGTCCAATTTGCCTAATAATAGTACATGCATTAATCCATTTGTCACACGATATCTAGCTTGAACATAAGTCATGGTCAACGTCATACTTATATTGTCCAAACTTATGATTACTCGATCTCCAAGTAGACTGATAAAAACAAATGAAATTGATCACACTATCAATTCATTTGAGCACGGCCATGCATTTCACAGTCTCACTTATCGAGGGGCCCAAAAGATATCTCTCTCAAAGAGAGGGACAAATTCTATCTTGATTGTTCATTATCCTCTACATAATTTCTATCATATATGATCATAACCTTTATTACAATTTTACCGCAAGTTTTGATTGCGGGCAAATTGGCCTGTGGCCAATTCGACGCAACTGTTCCTACGAAGAATAGGCCCAAGCCAATCTGTCGCCGATTTTACCGTCGCCGATATATATATATTTTTTTTTAGTTTTTATTTTCATTATTAAAAGTAAATATTATAAGTAATAATTATTAAAAAAAATAAATATTAAAATACCACAAAAATTATTTTGGACTTTTTAAAAATATCAAACTGGACTGTGTCAAAAATTAAGGATCTATAGTTTGCCCCTGCTTGAGCGATCTAAGACTACATCAAAAGAGAGTGAAAAGCAATGTCATTTTTTACTGGGTTTAGAGCCAAACTGGACTTTGTACCCAAGGTTGGTTTGAGTTCTGGACTCAAGAATAATTTGGGTTCTGAACCCGGGATAAGTTCTGGACTTAAAAAATAATTTGGGTTTTGGACCCGAGGTAAGCTCTGGACTCAAAAATAGTTTGAGTTCTGAACCCGGGATAAGTTCTGGACTTAAAAGATAATTTGGGTTTTGGACCCTAGATAAGTTCTGGACATAAAAAATAATTTGGGCTCTGGACCCGAGACTGACCTTTTATCAGTTGAGAATTCTAGCTTAATTGGTTGTTCCATTCTTTAATAAATTGTGAGTCTTTACCCTTGAAACATGGATCTTTATCCATTGGAGATTGGGTCTTTACCATTGAAACATGGATCTTTATCCATTGGAAAATTGAGTCTTTACCCTTCAAACATGGATCTTTATCCATTGGAGATCAGGTCTTTACCCTTGAAACATGGATCTTTATCCATTGGAGATTGTGTTTTTACCTTGAAACATGGATCTTTATCCATTGGAGATCGGGTCTTTACCCTTGAAACATGAATCATTATCCATTGGGGATCGGGTCTTTACCCTTAAAACATGGATCTTTATCCATTGGAGATCGGGTCTTTACCCTTGAAACATGGATCTTTATCCATTGGAGATCGGGTCTTTACCCTTGAAACATGGATCTTTATCCATTGGAGATCAATTTTTTACCCTTGAAATATGGATCTTTATCCATTGGAGATCGGGTCTTTACCCTGGCTTCAGCTCTTTTAGCTGGACTGATCTTTTGTTTTTTTGCATTTTCATTCTTTTGAGAGTTCCAATTTTCTTCCTTTTCCATTCTTTTTTGTTCTTCCTTTGCACTTTTGCAAAAAATTCAGCCTTTTTTTTAGCTAGCCTTCATATCTTCTCCTTGCCTCCTACGTGATAAAATGTTGGAAGTGAGTCTCAAAATATTTTATACATGCATAAAATAAAAAAAATGAAAAGGAGAAACTTTGCCTCCTGTGTAAGCTCAAATCCAAAATCTTTTTCTATGCGGCTTTGGTTGATGTTTGTAGATTATATAGCTCATCGAACAAGAATGCATTTCTTCTTTATTTTGCAAAATTACTGGAGCTTCCTAACGTAATTGGCTTTTTATGTCCCCTGATTCCATATTCGCTTTATGGTTGCTTCATAGAATATTGCTATTTATTTTTACAAAGAAAAATGGAGTGTGATATGCTCATGTATGCATGATATGCATGGATAATACTTATAATGGTTCCATTGACTCACAAACTGAGGTGATCAGTTGAAGTATTCTCATTGGCTCCTTTCAGATGCTCGTTCAGGTCTTGCACGTGAATGGCAGAAGGCTTCGCTTTTATGACTTTTATCTTAAAGATTTTGAAAACATGAATAATGGAGACCCTATGTGGCAGAGTTATAAATACATTCATTTCAAACTATGATCGAGCATGTTAACTGGTAGATTCTTTATAACCTTTCCATTAATCATTTCCTTTGCCCAATGTGTCCTTCAAGGTTCGATAGTTCAACACACTCCCCTTAACTTGAAGGATTTGTAATTTTTTTTTTGAATTTTCAATTTTGAATTTTTTTTATATTATGAAGAAATATAATATTCGATAAGGTGAGAAATGGCCTAGCACTCCCACAACACCCGGTTCATTAGAACCGGCCTCCTTTGCAGGTCTTAATATTATAAAATTCTTAAATATAATGATATTATCCATACTACATGGGATCATAAGAATAAATAAATACTTTATTAAAATCACAACAACATCGAAATAAAATAAATAAATGGACACTCATCTGAGGATGGATACATGTCCTTACATCGTCTAATATCTAAAACTAAATAGGGCACCCACCGAAAGGTAGAAATGTGTCCTTTACATTGATCCAAAAACTTTAAAATAAATTAAATTACATGATGCTCACAATATGAGGTATCCAAAACATGGAAACATACCTCTTACAATGTTTTGAAACCAAAGCAAATCAATAAAAGTTACCAACCACTAATCATTAGTAAAATATACATATAGGACATGAAACATCAATAAAAATGTATAATAAACATTCATCTTAATAAGGTAGCAAGTATATGAATTTATGGTTTATGCATCATTTAGGGTTTCTTGGATAAAATTAGGGTTTTGTAGGTTTTATGTTTAACAATTAGGGTTTTGTATTTACTGGATTAGCCAACTAAAAAATATTTAATGTAAAAGAAATGACATGGCTAATGGATGTTTGAATTAAAAGATTAGGTTTGAAATAAAGTAGGGTTTGAATCTAGAGAATGGATGTTTTGGATTTAGGGTTTCAAAAGTCGTGTGAAACAAATATTAAGGTTTAGGGTTTAAGCGAATAAAATTAAAGATCATGAAACTAGGGTTAAGAGTTAGGTGTTTGGAAAGAATATGCTACAGTGAATCTTAAAAAAATAGAATTGATTATGGTTTTGAGAAAACAGATTATTGTTTTGTGGTTTTAGAAAAGTGTAATTAGGGTTTTAGATTTCAAAAATTAATTTAACGAGTATTAAGATATTGGGGTTTTGGTTCATAAAACATATAATTCGGATTCAAAAATTTCATACTACTGGAAAACTAATATCAAAATACTTTAACAAAACATTAAAAAGGAAGCATGTTATGGCTACTGTAAATATAAATGAGTCAATAAAAACTCAAATCTCCATTGTTGATTCCACCCCAATTTGAATTCTGGTGAACAATAACAAAGACAGTGTGGGTTGCCCTTTATGAATTGTTTGTTGGTTGCTTGCTATTGCTCTTTCACAAATCAAAGGTTCTGAGTTATTACTAGGAAAAGAGTCCAAATAATTAATGAGTCAAAGTCCCAATAAAAAATCAAAAAAATCCCCAAAAATCCCCCTTCAGTGTGTTTTAATGTGGTATTTATAGGCAACTAAAATAAAAAACCTAGTATGTTATGGAAATTAAAAACTATTTTGGAAATAAAATAAAAAACCAAGTAAAATAGGATTTCTGCAAAAACTGCGCGCGGATGAGCTGGGGGCATGCAAAACTGAGCGCGGGGCCCAATTTTGCCGCATGTTTTGCTTGCAGGCAAATTGGCATGTGGCCAATTCGGCGCAAGTGTTCCTACGGAGAATTGGCCCAAGCCAATTCGTCACCGATTTTTTCGTCGCCGATATATATTTTTCTATTTTTTATTTTTTATTTTCATTATTAAAAATAAATATTATAAGTAATAATTATTAAAATAAATAATAAATATTAAAATACCACAAAATTTATTTTGGACTTTTTAAAATTATCAAACTGGACTGTGTCAAAAATTAATGGTCTACAGTCTGCCCCTTGCTTGAGCGATCTGAGACTACATTAAAAGAGAGCGAAAAGCAATGTCATTTTTTACCATGAGATCCTTTCGTCTACCTCTGATAAGGATAGATTGGAACTCCAAGATAATAGAGATTTTAGTGCTCCTGCTTCGGGTGATCCCGGGACGAGTAATTTGCCCCCTCCTCCAACAGGTGACGACTTTTTTAGGGCTTTATTTGATTACTTACCACCACCTTCTTAGTGATGTATAAATATTGTATCAATTGTATAAATATAATAATATTGACAATACATAATTTCTACCTTTACTGTAACTCTTTCTCTTTTTTTTTATCATCATCATTTCCTTACCCAATGCGTACTTCGAGGTTCAACATACTACCCTTAGCTTGAAAACTTTGTATGACAAAAATATATATTTTTTTTATTTTTTTGAATTTTTATTTTGAAATCAAATGTTGGCTTTGCCAAATCAATGTCAATGTAACCCAGGACTTGATTTTTCCAAATTAACATATCTATAACATGACAACCCTAGTTACCGTACTAAACTCGGTAATCATTTCTATTTAAGCAAGAATTGTTGCACTTCAGATAGGCACATACACATTACTTGGCCAAAGGTCTCATTGAGTTTAAATATTGTCTATCTCATATGCATGCTTATTCAAACTATCTCCACTAATAGACTCTACTTACCAAAAGAGATCAATAGGTCTTTGATAGGCTTGAAATGGGGTCTATAAGGGACACATGTTTAAGTGAAGGCCATTTTGAGATTGGAGCTGGTGTGACATAATAGACAAACCCTTACACTGCAAATTTCTTGTTGGAACTTTAGACAATTGGGAGCAATCTTGCTAGACTCTAAATTCCTTCTATCTTCTGGGCATTAATCTGGATCTTTATTGGAATAATCTTTGCCTTTGCATAATGTTTGGTACCCAAATTCATTTCTTTTCTTCTTTTGCCTTTTCCTTCTTTTTATTCTTCTTACTCTTCCCTTTCTTTGAGCATTTTATCATTTTGTCCTTCTTCCTTGTAGGACTGTTAAGTACAAAATTTTCAAGAACTGAATAGTCTTTCTCCCTTTTCCTTTGATTTTGATTGAATCTTTGGTTGGGTTGGACCAAGTCAAGTCAATCCGTCCTTATAAACCAAATGGAAGCCTTTTGTTGTCCTAGGTAGAAGGGAACTCGGTTGGCTTTCTGAATCACTTTTCTAGGTTTTATTTTTTTCTTCTTTTTTTCCTTTTCTTTTTTTCTTCTTCTTTTTTTCTTCTTCTTTTTTTTCTTCTTTTTCTTCTTTTTCTTCTTTTTTTTTGTTTGGTTCTAGCTCTAAAAGAGTTGTCTTGTTTGCACTAACTTGGGCTTCAAATAATAGATGAGTGGAGTAACATAAATCTTCTTTAACAGGGATAAATCATTTGTTACTTTGATGTTGTCTTGATATATTGGAGATATTACGTGAACTTCAACTACCCTTATGGTTTTGAGAACATCAACTACTCTTATGGTCTTGAGAGCTTCAACTATCTTCATGATCTTGACTAATCATTGCTTTCTTTTGAACTTCTTGCCTCTTCATCTTAGTGATCATAAGACTTGTCAAAAGTATCACAACAGCTTAGGGTAGGTTGTTGGGGGGTTATATGCCAATTAAAAGAAAGCTAAAATTTTATGAAGGCTCAAAGAGACAACTAGGGATTGATATTTAATAGGGTGGATACTAGTTGTTGGCTAACCAAACAATGCCTAGATCATCTCTCCCTTAAATAAGCAGAGTTCAATTTCGCCTCAAAAGTTTATCAAAGCATGTTCTAAGACTGACTAGGACCTAGACAAAGGTAATTATGCAGGAGCCCTCTCTAAATAAGCATACACAACTCAATCCTATAGAGTAATTCCCTCACCTAGTAAAGTCATTCAAGTCATGATGCATAAATATATTAATTCATGAATTATCAAGCTAGATTCCTCATTGGTTGAGCATCAAAATGAACAAAGACCAATAAAATTTATGATAAAAATAATTTATTCAAACACATTTAAATTTGAAAAACACGATTGTTCCAATTAAATATTTAAAGAAAGAAAAATTAAAAAGCAACAATCAAGCTAACGAAGGTCCGTTGAGCTGGCGTCGAAGATACTTCATTTATTTAGACATATCAAGGGCAAGGATTTTTTCCATTATTAAAGATCATTGCTTCATCATCCACACTTTATCCAAACTTGTTTAGTAGTACATCCTCTTTAGCAGCTTCTCTATCCATATAACGATGAGATGACAAGATAAAACTCTTCATGAAGGTTGCAAGAGGTGGTGCCCTTCCAATTTTAAGCAGAGGCTTATTCTTAGTGTTGGACTTATTAGGCTCAAGCAGCTTTCCACTGTCAATTAAATTCTGGATCTCATGTCTTAACTTCATACAGTTGTCCATTTCGTGTCCAAGCCTTTGATGGAATTGGAAAAATGCTTTAATATCAAAGTTAGGCAGAAAAGGATTAGGCAAAGGACAAGGAGTCAAAGGTTGTAACAATCCCTTGTTCATTAGATTCTCCAACATTTTTGACAAAGGTTCCCCCAAGTCTAAAAATTTATGCCTCTTTGTTGGTTCAGTTGCTGCATTTTTCTCAACACCTCTTCTTTTCTTTTGATTTTGCTCATTGAGGCGGTAGTCGCTCCTTTTGCTCCATTTAGACAGTATATGGTTCGGCTGATCTTGTAGAATAGGGATCGATCCTTCATTTTTCATTTGATCTCTATTAGTGAACATGTTCTCCGTTGATGCTGCCTTTTTGCTTTTTCTTATGTCAATGGGAGATGCCTTATTGTTGATGATCTCCAGAATTTCAATCAACTGGGTCTTCATAATTTCAACCAATCGGTCTTGTAGCTCGGCCATCCTAGCTTTGACAACTTCATCGATTATATCCCTTAGCTGGTTTGCATCCATCCTCCAAATGAAGACTTGAATCAAAAATCAATGCTGTAGATGATATCGTTGTAAGCTCTTGAATTGTCGTACTCCAAGGCTTTGAGCCAGAGAGGATCAATGATATGAGATGCAAATGTATACATGTATGCACAAACAATCAACAAAGAAAGATAATTAGGATGCTCCTTCCAACCTTATAACATCCACACACAAATGGCGAGTCTCTTTTCCTAGGTAGAAGGTTAACAAAATACCAACATGGGGTATCTTGTTTTCGAATATTTCCCTCAGACGTTTCAACCAATAGTTATATTTTCATAAATGGAAATCCATTCATAATAATTCTCATTAATTAGGTTTTAATCCATTCGACCAACTATAGTAGCTTTTATCCTACATTGGATTAAAACTATATTAAAAGGTTTATTATAGATAGATTTCTCACTTGAAAAGAGTAACTAATGGTTCATGCCAAAAACAAGCCCATGATTAATTATTCTTAGTATAAACTAGGCTCATAATTGATTTTTTGGTATTTTGTAATTGACCTAAATATTTTTGCAAGCTCTTTGTAAGAAAAGGTTGGGTCAAAATAATTTTGTTTCTAAGCCCATTGTAAAAAGATTTTAGAAAAAAACATATTTTGGGCTTAGTATTTGGGCCATGAGCAAAAGAATTTTTGATTCACTTTTAGAAAAGTCTTATGTCCAAAGGCCATCTTGAAAAATTTTAAAAATAGCTTTGGTCTTTTGGATTTTAAAGAAAAATTTAATTTGAGCTTACAATATACTTAGGTCATATTAGAACAAGAACAAACCAAATAAGCCATGATTTAAGCCAAGATAAATTAACCATAGTCAAACAACATGCATTTGGGGTAAAACCTAAGGAAAGTAACTAGGCCAATTACATTAGCTTTAGTCTTTGGATTAAAAGGCTTAGGTTCCCATAGCAAGTATATACCAAATGGTACAAGGCTATGAGTGGTTATTCCATGCTCGATCTCCAAATCTTGAGTGAAAGTATGGTATCCCTCACATAACACAACGCGGGTAACACGGGCGTCCTAACTCATGCACACGATGCAATCTAAATGATGCAATGGATAATATCATTATAAGAAAGAATAGAATAATATAAAGACCAACAGAATCAACTTCTCTTATCCCCAGTGGAGTCGCCACTATGAGCGGGGATTTTCGCCTCCACTCCCGCTGGAATGGTTCTTGCAACTTTGGCACTGTTTAGGCTCGGGGCCTTAGAGAACACAGACCTAAGTTCAGAGAAAATGGAGTCGCCACCCGGACGGGCCGGGAAAAAGAAAGGGGTGGATGACTCGATTCCTAAGGAATCCCCAACCCCCTAATGGGTTTGGAAAGTTGGGTACGTGTGGGGAAGGTGAGAAATGGCCCAGCACCCCCACAACGCCCGGTTCATTGGAACCGGCCTCCTTTACAAGTCTTAATATTATAAAATTTTTAAATATAACAATACTATCCATATTACACATAATAATTAAAATAAAACATCGATATATTGAAAATCAAAACAATGTCCAAGCAAAACAAATAAATGGACACCAATCTGAAGATGGAAACATGCCCTTACATAATTCATGCCTAAATAGGACACCCACCGAAAGGTAGAAACATGTCCTTTACATTGGCCTAAAATATAAAAGCAATTTAAATTGCATGATATTTAACTAATGAGGTACCCACCAGGTAGAAACATACCCCTTACAATATTTGAAAATCTAAATAAATCGATAAAAGTAAATAACCATTCATCGTAAATAAATCATTCATCAAAGATATCAATCAAAATATAAAATGAACATCCATCCATGATAAATTAAATAAATCAATCATTGAATTTAAATAAACCAACAAAGCATTGAAAATAAATTAAAGCATATAATAGACTACATAATCAAATATAAAATTAAATAAAGCAAATAAAGATTCAAATTAGGGCTGCTATTTCTGTTTAAGATTCTTTAATGTGTTTAGGGTTTTGGAATTTATGGGTTTAAGTTACAGTGATTTTTAAAGGAATTGAAATGGATTAAAGTTTTATAATTTAAGAGGTTGATAAAGTTCTTTGATTAACCAAATTAGTGTTTGAGGAGTGAAATCATGAAATTAGGGTTTGGACACTTTAAAACATTATATTTATGATTATTAGCTACTTACTGTGTTTGAATTTTAATATTTAGGTTTATAAGGTTTTAAGGTAAAGAATTAGGGTTTAGAAAAATTAGGGTTTAAGGTTTTAAGGGAGTTAGGGTTTAAGAAAACTTTAGGATTTAGATTAGCTAGTTTAGTTTGGGGTTACTGGGGTTACTGTCTTGGTTTTGAAAGTTGAATTAGGGTTTTTAGTGTTTCGGAGAATGTATTTGATTTTAGAATTTGGAAAAACAATTTATAGTTTTATGAAAATAAACAAAACAATTTAAAGTTTATAGAAACAGAAAAGATATTTTTTTGGGTTTTTGGAAAGAAAACAATTCAATTTAGGGTTTTGGAAAATTGGAAAGCAGATTAGGGTTTTGGTAAATTAATGAAATTATTTAAGGTTTTGAAAAGTTAGAAAGTAGATTAGGGTTTTAAGATTTTACAGAAATAACAATTTTTAATCTTGAGTGATGAAGCTACTGTAAAGAAAAATAAATAAAGGAATTCATACCTTCATTTGTTGGTTCCACCAAAAATTACTTCTTGGATGAACAAGAACAAAGGCAAGATGGTTGCCTTTGATGGATTGAATTTGCTTGTTTGCTTCTCTCAAAAGTCTGATCGATTTCACTACCAAAGGTTTCTCCTAATCCGATCAATTCAAAGTTTTTCAATTCACTCGATTGTCCTCTCAAATTTTCCCCTAAATTTTCCCTAAATTTTCCCCCCTTCTATGTTGTTTTTAGCCCTTATTTATAGAAGATTTTGATGATCAATCTCAATTTTTCACGGAGTCTAACATTAATTAAGAAAAGGAAACTGAAACCAAATTGAATTTGGTTTCGAAAAAATTTGTGTCGAAAAAATTTTGCTGGCAAAAAAAACTACTACTGAAAAATTTTGCTGGTGAAAAAGTTGCCGCAGGAGCCTGCGAGCTGAGGCAGGCAAAATTGCCTGCGGGCCATTTCGTCCAACTCCATTTCGGCAATGAAATTTTTTGTCTCCAATTTTCCGTCGCTGATTTTTATTTATATTTATTTGTTTATTATTATTATTTTATTTTTTATTAATTATAAAAACTAAATACTAAAGCAAATATTATTTAATTAAGATAACACAAATTATTTTTGATTAATTAAAATATATTGGACCGGACTGGGTAAAAAATTAAGGGTCTACACACCTACCATACTTTTTAAACAATGAGGGTGTCTCTATCAAATATTTAATTAGATCCATACTAAAAATTGCTTGCACACCATAAGATTAAAAGTAATGCTGCAAATTCTTTAATGACCAACCCACAACAATACTAGTCTTTTTAATGATACTACACTTAATCTCATAAGGCATAAGTTTCCTACTTGTGTAATAAATCACATGCTCAATTCCTGATTCATCTGCATGTGCTAGCATTGCCCATATTAATCCTTCTTCTACGGCTAAGTACAATATCAATGGTCTACCAAGTTTAGGTAGTTTTAGGACAAGTGGATTCAACAAATATTCTTTTATGTGCTCAAAAGCCTTATGACACTCATCATTCCACTCAACCGGTTCTTTTAAGCAACTTAAAAATATGTTCACAAATTATTGTGAGTTTTACAATGAACCTACCGATATAGTATAACCTTATGATAAACCGCTAAACTTCCTTCTCCATTTTAGGAGCTGGCATAACCCTGATTGCCTTAACCTTGTCAAGGTCAATCTTAATGCCATTTAGGCCAATAACATGCCCTAGCATCCTATCTGAGGTAACCCTTAATACACACTTCCTTGGTTTTAACCTAACTTTGTACTTTACTGCTCTTTCAAAGAAGTTCTCCAAGTTTTGGAAATATTGTTCTTTTGTTTTTTATTTTACCATCATATCATCAATATAGACTTTGACTTCCTTATGCATCATATAATGAAACAAGGTAGTGGCCATACTCTGATAGGTTACTCTGGTGTTTTTTAATTTAAATGGCATCACCTTGTAATAAAATATACTCCATGTAGTTATAAAGGCAATTTTAGCTTTGTCTTCTTCTGTCATTAACAATTGACTATATCCAGAAAATTCATCTATGAGTGAATGTAGCACGCTAGAGGCTACACTATCGATCCAGACATCTATATGGGGCAGAGGAAAATCATCAATAAGGGAAGCCTTATTCAGGTCTCTGTAATCCACACAAACTTTGTTCTCCCATATTTCTTTAGCACATGAGCAATATTGGCGAACTAGCCAAGAAAATCTATTACTTCCAAAAACATCACCTATATTTGTTTGGTGACCTCTTCTAGCCTTAAATGCCTCAGTATTTGTTTGATATACTTTATGTGAGTGTAGGAAGGAATCATGTGCTCAACTATATCTCAATAAATTCCTGAAATATATTCATAAGACCATGAAAAAATCTCTTCATACTTTTTGAATATTTTTTCAAATCTCTCTCTCTCTCTCTCTCTCTTTGGGAGTAAGGTCGAATGATGTACTAATATTTTTAGGATTTTTAGTTGTTCCCAAATATAATGATTGAGTATCAACAAAGTTAATATTATAAATGCTCATATAATCACCACAAGAATGTATACAATCATTAGGAAAAACATTACACAAGTAATCAAAATTAACTTTATTGCATTCATTTTAGAAAAAAAAATAACATCATCCTTATAAAGAGGAGACAAATCAAAATCAAAATCAATTTTCTCAAAATCATAAACTACAAGACTTTTAAATTGTTCTTCAATGAGAGCACCAATTTCCTATGGAGTCTTCTGAATCCTTGGGGTAGCTTCCTTTATCTTTCCTTGGCTAGATTCCTAGTTAGTTGGTAAGACACCCTTCTTTTTCACTTGTTTGACTAGCTCAACAACATCAATAAATATCTCAAAACCTAGAATAAGCTTTCCCATGAGCATGATTGTATCTAGCTTCCCTTGTGATATCCCAACTCTAGAGCTTTGATAAATGTCTCATTTAATGGAGGGAATTCCATCTTCTTATCTCCCTTTCGTAGAATACCTTCATCAACTTCCTTATAACCCAACTGTAGACCCTTAATTTTTGACCCAGTTTAGTCCGATTTTTTTATATAGTCCAAAATAATTTTTGTGGTATTTTAATTAAATAATATTTATTTTAGTATTTATTATTTATTATTTTTAATAAAAATAAAAAATGGTAAAGTTAATAAAATATAAAAATATAAAAAAATAAATAATAATAATAAAAAATAAAAATCCGAGACGAAAATTCGGCGATGAAAAAAATTCGTCGCCGAAAATTGGCTTGGCCAAGCCGATTCCCTGACAGGAATTTCCTGCGGGGCCATTTCGCCACAGGAAATTCCTGCGGTGAATTGGCCAGCCGCCCCAGCATCCGCTAGCAAATCCTCGCAGTTTTCGCTAGCAATTTTTTCGTCAGCGTAATTTTCCAACGCAATTTTTTCGAAACCAAAATCTATTTGGTTTTGGGTTCATTTCCTAATTGGTTTTAATTTTCTTAAACAATTAGAAGTAGGTTTATGATTTTTCCTATAAATAACACATTAAAACTCAGAATTATAGAGAGGGAAAATTAGACTTTTATTTGATCGGAAAGATTAATTTTTTCTAGAGCAAAAAAGAGACAGAAAAACCCTAGCAAGAGACATTAGCAACAAGAGGCAATCATCAATCCATCAAAGGCAACACCATTGCCTTTGTTATTGTTCATCCAGAAATCAAATTTTGGTGGAACCAACGAACGGAGGTTTGAATCTCCATTTTCTTTATTTATTTCTTTACAATATCTTCATCATTCAAATTGGATTAATTGTTTCATCATACAATTTGATCAAAAACTTGAAAATTTCAAAAACCTCAAAAACCCTAAATCATCCTTTTGTTTCTAAAACTTCAGAAACCCTAATTAATTATTCTTTCCAAAATCACACAGTAAGCATCATTCTTTTAAAAATAACATTAGTTTCTTCCAATTTCAAAACCCTATTTTCTAAATCTTAAACCTTAAAATCTTAATTTTCAACACCAAAACAAACAACCCTAAAAGCCAGTTTTCAAAATCTTTCGGGGTGAGGCCCCGGACCCAGTAAGGGGCGCTGCCCCCTTGAGCCCCGCCAGCTAATCGGCTAGGGTGACCGCTGTATGGGCTCGGGTCAATATTTATTTGTATATTATAAGTCTTTATGTTTAACTTCCTTTGTTATGATTATTCAAAATAGAGTAGCTTTATTCTAAATATAAACCTAAACCCTAATTTATTCAAACCATAAATCCTAATTCTATTTTCAAATCTTCATAGTAGCTTTTTATAATTTTATTCACCAAAACCTATAATTTTAGATTTGGTTATGTAGTTTATTCTTTGTTTTGATGGTTGATTTATTTAATTTTAATGCTTGATTTATTTAATTTATCATAGATGGATATTTTCTTTATTATTATGATTATTATTTGTTCATTTTAATTATTAAAATTGTAAGAGGTATGTTTCCACTTTGTGGGTACCTCATTAGTTAAGTATTATGTAATTTAAATTGCTTTTATATTTTGGACCAATGTAAAGGACATGTTTCCACCTTTCAGTAGGTGTCCTATTTAGTTTAGACATGGATGATTTAAAGACATGTTTCCATCTTCGGATGGGTGTCCATTTATTTGCTTTGTTTTGACATTGCTTTGATTTTAATATAATGATGCTTTATTTTAATTTTTGCATGTAATATGGATAATATTGTTGTACTTAAGAATTTTATAATATTAAGACCTGCAAAGGAGGCCGATTCCAATGAACCGGGCGTTGTGGGGGTGCTGAGCCATTTCTCACCTTCCTCGCACGTAACCAACTTTCCAAACCCATTAGGGGGTTGGAGATTCCTTAGGAATTGATTCATTCCACCCCTTTCTTTTTCTCGGCCCTTCCGGGTGGCGACTCCATTTTCTCCGGGCCTAGGCCTGTGTTCTCTAAGGCCCCGAGCCCAAACAGTGCCGAAGTTACAAGAACCATTCCACCGGGAGTGGGAGCCTTAGAGAACACGGACCAAAGTCCAGAGAAAATGGAATCGCCACCCGGACAGGCCGGGAAAAAGAAAGGGTTGGGTGACTCAATTCCTAACGAATCCCCAACCCCCTAATGGGTTCGGAAAGTTGGGTACGTGTGGGGAAGGTGACAAATGGCCCAACACCCCCACAATGCCCGGTTCATTGGAACCTGCCTCCTATACAAGACTTAATATTATAAAATTCTTAAATATAACAATATTATCCATATTACATGCAACAATTAAAATAAAGCATCGATATATTAGAAATCAAAGCAATGTCCAAGCAAAATAAATAAATGGACACCCATCCGAAGATGAAAACATGCCCTTACATCATCCATGTCTAAGCTAAATAGGACACCCACCATGAGGTAGAAACATGTCCTTTACATTGGTCTAAAATATAAAAGCAATATAAATTACATAGAAATTAATTAATGAGGTACCCACAAAGTGGAAACATACCTCTTACAACATTTGAAAATCAAAATAAATCGATAAAGGTAAATAACCATTCATTATAAATAAATCATTCATCAAAGATATTAAACATCAATCAAAATATAAACATTCGTCCATGATAATTTTAATAAACTAAGCATTGAACTTAAATAAATCAAAGCATATAATAAACTACATAATCAAATCTAAAATTAAATAAAGCAATAAATATATAATTTAGGGTTCTCATCTTAAAATAGGATTTTAGAATTTTAGTTACTAAATTAGGGCTTTAGAAAAAGGAAAGTTAAATACGCGGACTCATAATACACAAATGAATATTGACCCCTTCGACGAGCCCATACGGCGGTCCCGCTAACCGAGGGCAGCGCCCCAGAAAATTTTGGAAATTGGTTTTTAGGGTTGTATGTTTTGGTGTTGAAAATTAATATTTTAGGATTTAAATTAACTAGTTTGGGGTTTTAAATTCAATGAATTAGGGTTTAGGAAAATTTAGGGTTTACTGTTTTAAGGGAATTAGGGCTTAAGAAAACTTAGAGTTTAGATTAGCTAGTTTGGGGTTACTGTCTTGGTTTTGGAATTGAAGAAAATAGTTTAGAGTTTATAAAGTAATTGTGATTTTAGAAAATGTAAAGTAGATTAGGGCTAGGAGATTTAAGAAAATATTTGGGAATTTTGGAAAAGTGAGAGGAAAACAGTTTAGGGTTTATTAAAAGCTTTTTGAAATAGGAAAAATGTTTTAAGGTTTTTGGAAACAAAAGAGTATTTTTTAGGATTCTTAAGGTTTAGAAAAGATAGAATTAGGGTTCTTAAATTTTAGAAGAAACAAAATTAGGGTTCTTGAGTTTTTAAAAGAAACAGAAGGAAAGATTTAAGATTTTTGGAAAATAAAGAAACAAATTAGGGTTCTTGATTTTTAGGAGAAACAGAAGGAATGATTTAAGTTTTTAGAAACAAAGATCAAGTTATTACATATTCAAAGACCAAAGTTTTGTATGCATAATTTTATGAATCAAATAAAGAACGAAGCTACTGTAAGAAATAAAAAGAAATTAAAGATTCAAACCTTCGTTCGTTGGTTCCACCAAAAATTGCTTCTTGGATGAACAAGGACAAAGGCAAGGTTGCTACCTTTGATAGCTTGATTGCTTGCTTCCTTATTCTCTTCTAAAAAGTCCGATCAATTTGTAAAGTTCCAGTTCAAAATCCAAGTCCTAGTCCAAAGTCCAATTCCTTTTTTTCTTTTTTTTCTTTTGTGTTTTTTGGTCTTATTTATAGGAAATTTAGATGATTAATTTTAATTGTTTAAGGAAACTGTATTTAATTAGGAAAAGTAAACTGAAACCAAATAGAATTTGGTTTCAGAAAAAATTGCGTCGAAAAAATTTTGCCGGCTAAAACTGCGTCGGGCTGCGAGGTGCTACGAGTGAAAACTGGCCAGCGGGCACGCACTGGCGGGCTGCGGGCCATTTTGCCTGCAAGAAGTTCCTGCGGGCGAAATGTCCCAAAGCCATTTTGTCCACTAATTCGTCGCCAATTTTTTCGTCGTTGATTTATTTTATTTTTATTTATTTATTATTATTATTATAATTTTTAAAAATTATAGAAAATAAATACTAAAATAAATATTATATAATTAAGATAAAAAAAATTAATTTGAACTAATTAAAATATATTGGACTGGACCGGGTTAAAAATTAAGGGTCTACAAATGGTAAAACCTAAAAAGGCGGTTAAGAAAGCCAACTGAGTTCTCTTTTACCTCGAGCAGCAAAATGCTTTCATTTGGTTTATAAGGATAGTTTGGCTTGAATTGGTCCAACCCAACCATAGATTTGATCAAGATCAGAGAAAAAGGAGAAAGACCATCCAGTTCTTGAAAGTTCTGTACTTGACAGTCCTACAAGGAAGGATGATAAAATGCTCAAAAGAAAGGGAAGAGTAAGAAAAATAAAAAGAAAGAAAAGGGAGAAGAAGAAAAGAAATGAATTTGGGTACCAAACTATTTTGTAATGGCAAAGACTATCCCAATCAAGATCTACATTAATGACAAAAAGATGGGAGAACTCTCAAAGCTCTATCTTTTTATGTTTCCAACTGTCTAAAGTTTTAACAAGCAGTTTGTAGTGTGAAGGTTTGTCCATTATGTCACATCAGCTCCTATCTCAAAATGGCCTTTCATTTAACCCATGTCCCTTATAGACCCCATTTCAAGCCTATCAAATACCTGTTGATCTCTCTTGGTAGGTAGAGTCTATTAGTAGAGATAGTTTGGATAAGCATGCATATGAGATAGACAATATTTAAACTCAAATGAGACCTTTGGCCAAGTAATGTGTATGTGCCTATCTGAAATGTAACAATTCTTGCTTAAATAGAAATAATTCCCTAGTTTAGTATGGTAACTAGGGTTGTCATGTTATAGATATGTTAATTTAGAAAAATCAAGTCCTGAGGTACATTGACATTGATTTGGCAAAGCCAATATTTTATTTCAAACTCAAAATTCAAAAAATAAAAAATGTTTTTGTCACACGAAGCCTTTAAGTTAAGGGAAGTTTGTTGCATCATCAAAACTCAAAGGACACATTGGGAAAAGGAAATGATTACTGATAAGGTTATGAAGAAGCTACCAATTGATATACTGAATCATAATTTGAAATGGATGTATCTCTGCTGTTTGGGGCCTCCATTATTCATGTTTTCAACATCTTGAAAATAAAAGCCATAAATGCAAAGCTTTCTATCATTCTAATGCAAGACCTGAATGTGCATCTCAAAGGAGTCAATGAGAACACTTCTGCTGATCACCTCGGTCCGTGAGTCGATGGAACCACTGTAAGCATTATTCATGCATATCATGCATACATGAGCATATCACATTGCATTTTCTTATATTGTATTGTCTATTCTTTATCAAAGTGAACAACAAACACCTTGTGAAGTAAATAATCAAAAGAAGATATCAAATCAGGGGGGCATGGAAAGCCCATTACTTGAGAAAGTTCCAGTAATCTTGCAAAGAGAAGAAATGCGTGCTTGTGCGAAGAACTAGACAACAAAAACATCAATCAAAGCTTGCATGGAAAATATCTTTGGTTTAAGCCTACATAGGGGGCAAAGTTTCTCCTTTCCAATTTTTTGAGTTTATATACCAAACATTTTGAAACTCACTTGCAATTATTTCGCCATGTAGGGGGCAAGGAGAAGATATGAGGGCCAACTAAAAATAGCTGAATTTTTGCAAAAGGAAGAACAAAAGAATGGAACAACAAGTTAAGCCAGAATCCTCAACTAATAAAAGGTCAGTCAAATCCAATTCAATCTCGGGTCCAAGTACCTAGCCACTGGTCTAAGTACCCAAATTAAATCTAGTTAGGATCGAGTATCCAAGTCCACTTTAGAATCGAGTATCCAAATCTAGTTAGGATCGAGTATCCAAGTACACTTTAGGAACAACTATCCAAATCCAGTTAGGATCGAGTATCCAAATCTACTTTAGGATCGAGTATCCAAATCCAGTTAGGATCGAGTATCCAAATCCAAATTAGGATCTAGTATCCAAATCCAGTTTAGGATCGAGTATCCAAGTTCACTTTAGGATCAAGTATCCAAATCAAGTTAGGATTGAATATCCAAATCCAAATCCAGTTTAAGATCCAGTATCCAAATCCCGTTAGGATTGAGTATTCGAATCCAATTTAGGATAAAGTATCCAAATCCAGTTTAGGATCGAGTATGCAAATCCAGTTAGGATCGAGTATCAAAGTCCACTTTAGGATTTAGTATCCAAATCCAGTTTAGGATCGAGTATCCAAATCTAGATTAGGATCGAGTATCCAAATCTAGTTTAGGATCGAGTTTATGATCGAGTATCCAAATCTAGTTTAGGATCGAGTATCCAAATCTAGTTTAGGATTGAGTTTATGATCGAGTATCCAAATCTAGTTTATGATCGAGCATCCAAATCTAGTTTAGGATCGAGTATCCAAATCCAGTTAGGATCGAGTATCCAAATCCAATTTAGGATCGAGTATCCAAATCCAATTTAGGATCGAGTATCCAAATCCAATTTAGGATCGAGTATCCAAATCCAGTTTAGGATCGAGTATCCAAATTTAGTTAGGATCGAGTATCCAAATCCAATTTAGGATTGAGTATCCAAATCCAATTTAGGATCGAGTATCCAAATCCAATTTTGGATCGAGTATCCAATTCAAGTTAGGATTGAGTATCCAAATCAAATTTAGGATAGAGTATCCAAGTTTAGTTTAGGATCGAGTATCCAAATCCAGTTAGGATAGAGTATCCAAATCCAATTTAGGATTGAGTATCCAAGTTCAGTTTAGGATCCAGTATCCAAATTCAATTAGGATCGAGTATCCGAATTTAGTTTAGGATCGAGTATCCAAATCCAGTTTAGGATTGAGTATCCAAACCTAGTTCAGGATCAAGTATCCAAATTAAGTTTAGGATCGAGTATCCAAGTCCACTTTAGGATCGAGTATCCAAATCTAGTTAGGATCGAGTATCCAAATCTAGTTTAGGATCAAGAATCCAAATTACCTTTGAGTCCAGAACTCGAACTAGGTCCATAACCTAAAACTCAACCATCTTGGAAAAATTAAGTGTAATTGCTTTTCACTCTCTTTTACTGAAGTCTCAGATCGTTCAAGCAGGGGGCAAACTGTAGACCCTTAATTTTTGACCCAGTCTAGTCCGTTATTTTTTTTATATAATCCAAAATAATTTTTGTTATATTTTTATTAAATAATATTTATTTTAGTATTTATTATTTATAATTTTTAATAAAAATAAAAATGGTGAAGTTAATAATAATAATAATAATAAATAAATAAATAATAAATAAATAAAAATAAAAATCGGTGATGGAAAAATTAGCGACGAATTTTTCATCGCCGAAAATGGAATTGGCCAAGGCCAATTCGCCCGCAGGAATTTGCTGCAGCAGAAATGGCCTTGGCCAATTTTGCCACAAGAAATTCATGCGGCAAATTGGCTGGCCGCCCAGCCAATTTTGCACCAGCTCTCGCAATTCTTGGCCAACGCTCACACTTTTCGCCAGTGAAATTTTCCAACACAATTTTTTCTGAAACAAAATTCAATTAGGTTTTGGTTTCTTTTCCTAATTAATTTTAGTTTCCTAAAACAATTAGAATTAGGTTTATGATTTTTCCTATAAATAACACTTTAAAACTCAGAATTAAGGGACTTTGATTGATCGAAAAAAATTAGTGTGATCCAAAATTAGACTTTTGAACTTGGATTGGATCTGAGTAAAGAAAAGGCAGAAAACCCTAGCAAGAAAATTACCAACAAGGAAGCAATCAATAATTTATCAAAGGAAGCAACTGATAAGAGCATTTTTATACTTGTTTTTAGTATGATTTCTATGTGTTTTTAGTTAATGTTTCATTTGATTTTTGTTTAAAGTTTGTTTTAATTGTTTGTTTTAGGTTAAAGTGGAAAAACTCCCTTGGATGGTCAAAACAATGAAGAAAGAGCATGAATCAAGCAAGACATGGCTAAGCCAAAGCAAGCTTGGCCGTGTCACTTAAAAGAAGTGCAAGACAGTAGCTGACATGGGTAGGAGACATGGCCAAGCCACTGGCCATGTCTCACCTAAGGAGAAAACCCAAAGAAAGAAAGGAAAATTTGGCAGAAGCTGACACTGGCAGGTGACACGCCCAAGCCAGTGGCCATGTCACATGACACAACCACAAACTTGGCCATGTCCCATCCTAAGCCAAAGACCAAGCAAAGAGTGAAAGAAAAGAAGCAGGAGCTGACACCATCGTGTCACATGACACTGCCAGGAGCTTGGCCGTGTCACCCTTGGAAACAAAGAAAAGAATTGAACAAATGGCAAGCAGAAGATGACACACTCAAGAGACACGGTCAAGAGCTTGGCCATGTCACCCCATGAAACCAAAGAGAAAAGAAAGAAAGGAAGAGAGGCAATGATGGACACGGCCAGCTAGCTTGGCCGTGTCCCAAAGAAAGATGAGTGACACAGCCAAGCCACTAATGGCTTGGCCGTGTCACCTATGGAATATTGACTTCTCTTGTATGAGTTGGGAGACAAAGGGGGGAACAAGACATTGTGCTTGCCAAAAGAAATACTAAACAAAGGGAATGTGGGAGACAAGGGACAGTGGTGTGAGTTGGAAGGCATGGGTATGAGCTTGGAATGATTTAAAAAGAGAAGAGGAGGAAGCTTCAGGGGTAAGTTCTGGAGGAGGTTTTTGCAGGAGATAGAGACCAGAGACAGAGAAGAGAGGTTTGAGAGGAGGAGGCTTGGGCGTACATGGTTTGGGCAAGGAGGGAGTGATACTCTCCTTGACACTTCATCTTCATCCTCCATTTCCATCCTCTCCACCATCTCCATCCTCCATTGGCAAGCTTCTGGAGATTGAAGAAGCTACATTGAAAGGGGTTTTTCTATTTTCTCATTTAATTCATTTTAATGTTATTGTTGTTGTTGTTGTAGTATTAAGAGTATTGAATATGAACTAATTCATTCTCTATCTAGATATTTAAGAACCCTAGCTCATTTGTATGATTGAATAATTTTAATTGATGGAGTTGTTTTATTCTTATGATGCTTAATGATTTATTTCCAATTGATAATAGCATGCTTGTTGATTGGTTGCCATTTTCATATTATTGACTTGAGAAAGCTTGATATGAATTGAATACTCATAAGGGTTGAGGTTTGATTGGAGTACTAGAGATAGACTTATAAGATCCTTTGGTTTATAGTTCCTTGTTCTTAATGCAAGATCTATTTAATTGTGTTTGAGAAGAGATTCCGGCACTCTACTTAGTGATTAGGGATTAATTCACTCGAGAGAGGTTTTAGTCACCCGTGTTGGTATTTTGTTAACCATATAGCTAGGAAAAGAGACTCACCATTCGTGTGTGGATGTTATAAGGTTGGAAGGAATGTCCTATTTTTCTTTGTTTGTCTATTGTTTATGCATACATGCATACTGTAACACCCCATCTTAGCCTACGTTTATAGACCAAGATGGACTGTTATCTCATGGTGGTTGTGTCTTAATATTTTACTTAGCCAATTTAAGTGTAGATTTTAAAAAAATCTTGCCATAACCTCCCCTAAAAATGGAGGTCCCAAGTGTCGACAAAACTGATTTTTTCTTATTTTTGAAAAACATTTTGTTTCACAATTCAATACAAGCACACTCCCAATAATCCACCCTTATAACCTCAACTACAAATCCTGCAAGAAGAATTCACACTTCTATATTCACAACCCAACTCAATTTAAAACCATACAGTTATTATACATTACTAGATTTACAAGCTACATCAAGTTATCTCTTTGTATTGTTCAAATAAGTACATGCCAGTTTCTAATACCAAAATACAAAATAAGGAGCACAACTTAAGTTTGTTGATGACCGGCGGATCGCAGGACTCTTCTACTCGCTACTGGCTCCTTGCTAATAACCTATGAGTTTAGAAGAAACTAAACTCACTAAGCATTGCTTAGTGGATACTTTAACTAATTACGGAAAATAAATAATAAAAGCATAATGCACTTTTACAAGCAATGAGTCGTATTGAAAAATAATATCACAGTAATAGTAATCCATACATGTCATATATTCAGTTATTATCATTTTATCATTTCGCTCCACAAGGTAATTATGAATACACCGATCTCGGAATGAGGCCTCGTATAGAGTTATGCGTGGTCTTGACCTCACACGATAATTGCCATGGTCTTGGTCTCACACGATATGGAATATACAAGATAACTGCGTGGTCTTGGTCTCACACGACTAGTTGCCATGATCTTGACCTCACACGATATAACTGCATGGTCTTGGTCTCACACGACTAGTTGCCATGATCTTGACCTCACACGATATAACCCCCATTCCAGACCGGTTTTACTCATTTACCGAGTAGAGCATATATAACATTTCATATATACCCATTCACTTCATATATATAACACATATTCTCCATGTATATACAATATATACTTACACAAATACCATATATACTCACATATGTATCATATGTATTCACATATATACCATATACACGCATATATATACCATATGAACAAAAATTTGTAAGAAAATAAAATTTCTTTTATGTTAAAGTACCAAACCTTGCTTTTCCTTAGTCCTTATTCTATATCACTTCCTTTCCTTCCTTGTCTCCTTGATTTCCTTATAATCTTGTTTGTCACCAAACTCTTTAAATCAAAAGCCTTAAACTTAGGAAAAATACCTCCTTCTTCCTTCTCTTATGGTTTGGACGAATTCACCATGCAAGAGGGGGCTTTTATACTTTCTTTCCTTAGCTTATTTTGATCCAAATGGAAGCCATAAGTGGTGAATAGATGTTGACTTCCAATTGGTACACCTTATAGCAAAAATGGCCACTTTTAATTGGTCCATTTGCCTTCTTCCAATTGGTACACCTTATAGCAAAAATGGCTACTTATAATTGGTCCATTTCCCTTCTTCTAATTGGTACACCTTATAGCAAAAATGGCCACTTTTAATTGGTCCACTTACCTTCTTCTTTTAATAAATGCTATATGGCTAATTATGATCCACTTTTGGGGTGGATGAATGCCTTAGGGCCATTTGTCCATCTCTTTTTCTTTTCTTCTTTTAATAAATGCTAAATGGCTACTTATGATTGGCCAACTTGCCTCCTTCTTTTATCTTATTTATTTGGCAAGCCCTTAGGCTTCCTTTTATTCATATTTTGACCCCCTCAACTTTCTTGTGCTGTAATTTTATAGTCTAGGGTGTGAAAATATCAAAATACCCTCCAACGATTAATCGATTGTAACTTTTAAACCGTGCGTTTTCGGGAAAAATTGAAACCCACTGTTATGACCCTATTAATCTCAAGAATATTCTTCCGAGGTCAGATATGGGCACTATTAAGAACTTTCCGACACTTAATTTTTAAGTTTACATAGTTGCCCCTAACTTTTGAGAAATTTCCACTTAGGTCCTTTTGATATACCTTCCTGACCTTGCTGTCTTTCTTTATTAATATCTTTTTACTCACAACTCCAAATTAAGTAATTCTTATTCCCACTGAAACTAGACATCTGGGGATATATTGTATCAAAATTTCAGGTCAATCCAAGCTATATCTGATTTTTGACGGTTCTTTAAATTCAAGCCTACTATGCTGTCTTGAGGCAGCTTGCACATTGTCTACTAAATCCATCATATATTATTCTGTACAACTCCAAAATGAGTAATTTCAAGTTATACATCTAGTTAAGACACAAATAAACAATTAAGTCTTCTTTGAGACTCTATAATTCTATCATTAACTTGGATGAAATTCGAGTTTAAGTTATAGGTCATGTTCTAAACTCCTTTGTTCTAAGCCTAAATCATATCCTTTATGTCTGTTTCTTACCAATCTGGAATTCGGGATGTTACACATACATTTGCATCTCATATCATTGATCCTCTCTGGCTCACAACCCTAGATTACGATAATTCAAAAGCTTACGACAATCCAACCTATGCTGGAGATGAAGAATCTAGCAACGACTCAATCACTTGCTCACCAAAAATAATGGAGCCCGAACAAATTCAAAGAATGGTGGATGATGCCCTCAATGCCAAAATGGAAGAAATAAAAGAGGCCCTAGCTGAGACCATGAAGAACCAATTTACTGCAATTTTAGAAAATCATGTCGAAGCATCTGCTAGCACTAAGAAGCCAAGGGACAAAGGGAAGACTAAAGTTAGTGAAGTGGTTTTTGATGATGAAAAGGTGATTATTGATGATGATGATGATTGGGCTCAATACTACCAAGATCCTCAAGACAAGAAGAAAGAACCGAAGATTGTTGAAAGATCAACTATGGAGAAGGCCGAAGCTTCTGATGTTGAAAAGATGATTGCTTATTTAGAAAAGAAATTTGAGAAGAAACTAAAAACTGAGGAAAAGTCCGAAGTTGAAAATTTATTTGAGCTAGATGAAGAAGTCCCGTACAAGTTCAAGATGCCATCATTCGCGAAGTTTGATGGAACAAAAAATCCTCATCTCCATGGAACACAAAAGAGTTGGGATCTACTTTACAAAGCCTTCATCCAACAATATGGGTATAATGTCGAGATGGAAGTTACCTTAATGGAAGTGGAGTCCATTAGGCAAAGGCCAAATGAGAATTTTGTGGATTATGTGAAGAGATGGAGAAACAAGGCCGCTTTGCTCAAGAAGAGGCCCGATGAATCAGATCAAATAAGGATGATTGTGAGAGGGGTGTTGCCTAGTCTCCGTGAAAGGATGTCTCACACCCTTATAAGGGATTTCAAAGATCTTCTCCAAGCTGTTCTACAAATTGAAGAGTGGAAAAGGGAGAAAAATTGCTTTTCAATAAGAAGGAATGAGAAAGGGAATTACCAGTCTAGAAATCAAAGCACGGAAAAAGAAGTTGATGTCAATACAACTGGTCGAGCAAATAGAAGGCAGTTTTCAGATCTGGGGAAGCCTTTGTCTTGGGTCTTCAACAAGCTACAAAAGAAGGGACTATTACAGCCATTGGCCCCTCGACCTTTGCCGAATCCTTTACTGTCACGACCGGCTATAGCAGGTATGTACAGTAATTATGTGTACAATATTCACACGTGCTGACAAAGTAGGCATGCTAAAGAGATCTGGCTAACCCTAGACCGTTAAGCTATAATTCATTAAAGGACCAGGGTTAAACGTGCGTAACTAACGACGATGGGTGACCAGTCTAGGAAGTCTTAATAATGTATGTGATAGTGTAATAAAATGAAAACTAGAGAAAAACCGGGTAAAAACTGTGAACTGTGACTTTCTTCGGAAACGCCCCGTTATAGAGAAATGAAGACACGTAGACTAGGGGTATTTTGGTCATTATTAATTAAAATTTATACATGAATCCAAAGTAGGAAATAAACACACGAGTGTGTAGAGGACGTTGAGGGGTTGAATATGAAATGATCGTCAGTAGAAACGACGCCCCGGCAAACCCGAGCAAAGAAAGGACCTAAAGGGAATTTTGTAAAAAGTCGAGGGCTTATTGGTACTTTTTCAAAATGACTTGGAAACCTAAAATAGACCTTAAAAATGGAAAGTAGAGGTCGAGAGGGTCAAAACCATATGTGGTTCACTTCGTGGAACCACACGGTTTAAAAGTTACAGATAATCAATCGCCGGAGGGTATTTTGGTCTTTTCACATCCTAAATCATAAAATTACAGTAAAAGGAAGAAGAGGGGCCAAAATATGATTAAAAGATAGCCCAATGGCTTGGGCCTTAAATAAATAAAAGAGAGAGACAATTGTACCAATTAAAAATGGCCATTTTACCTTAAAGTGAACCAATTGGAATTAAGCATTTGTCTTAACACATTATTAGCCAAATTGGGCAGCCATTTGGACCAAAAACAAATGAAAGAAGAAAGCAAAAACTCCCTCTTGAGAAGGAGGGTCGTCCAAGCCATAGGAGAAGGAAGAAAGATGGTGATTTTCAAGTTTTACGGTTTATTATCAAAGGTTTTGGTGGAATCCAAGGTCCTAAACTAAGGTAAGTTCATTTCTAATCCTAATTTTAGGTTTTAATGAGTAATTTGAGAGATTAAAATTAGGGCTCTTATGGTGGATTTGGGGAAAACTTAAGTAGTGATGATATTGATTAATTAAATGGAAGAATTAAGGTTTCTAAGGTTTAATAAGGTTAGATTGGGACTTAATTTGAAAAGAAATGGAAGGGTAGTGCATGTTCTAAATTTCTAGGGTTTATGGTTGAGGTTGTGCTGTGAAATTTTTGTAGGCAAGGGTGGAAATAAGGAGAAGGAAGAGCTTGAAAGAGAAGGGAAAGCAAAAGGAAATTAAAATATAAGGTTTGGTACTTTACCTTGGAAGAATTAAATTTTCTTTCATTTTCTTGCCAAAAATTTATCTATGGAAATTTTGCTATGGATGCTTAAATGTGTTGTTTGAGTTTGAATTCAATTGTTGAGTGGTATTTTTGAATCCATGTGGTGATTGGGTTATTTAAATTCAAATGAAATCTAATGTTTTCAATGATTTTGGTAAAAGAGTTTATGAACTCCATTTAGTCCAAATTGATTTAAACAATCAAGTTATTTTAAAAGGGAAGTGTCTAAGTTTTCATTACATTATTAGGGAAGCTTTGAAATGGGTTTAGAACAAAAAAAAATAAACAATTTTGCACCAAATGCAAGTGGGGGCCGAATTAGTGCCCTTTGGGAGCCAATTCTGGACCCAACTTTGGGCAGCTGGTTGAGGCAGCAAACGAAGAAATATTTTGACAAAATTTTACATGCAATTAGTCAACATATGAGATAAGTTTCCTGTAAAATTTCAGCCAAAAATAAGATCATTTACCTGGTCAAATGCATGACTGAAATTGACTGAAATTTAGATGAAAACCAGATTTTACTATTCATATGGTCATGTCATTTGCGTTGCCGATTTTATGTGCTGTGTTACTAATTTTTTGGTCATTTTTGGGAATTGTTCTAATGTGATTATTTCCACTTGGAATGATGGTAAACACTTGGAAATGAAACGGCCTTTAGCCACAGAGTTAGTACACAGTGAAATGGCATGACTTGGTAAAAATGAAAAGGGATGTGCAAATCATTTGAAAATTTGTGGAAATCTTGGATTTGAATTTTAAACCCTTAAGCTCTACTTGGTGGTTGAACTTGGTAGATAAGGGTATAGTGCACTATACTAACTTGTAATACCCCAATGTATGTCCTAGAAGTTTTAAATATAATTGTTGTTTGATTTGGATCAATGTATATATGTTTTTTTGCAAAGGGAATGATGGTGTAAATGGAATGTATATGTTGTATATATGTTAATATAAATAACATATGCATAAGTCAAATGAGGGGTTAATGGAAGAGGATATTTTTATGTGATATGTGAAATTACTATAATGGGCATACAAGTGACAAAAGTTAAGTTAAAGGAAAAAGGGTATATAGGTAATTGCTTGGTTAAAATCTCTTGGTGGAGATTTAAAGTAGAAAAGAAGGATTGACTTGTGTTTATTTTTCTTTTCTCCTCAATTTTGTGCCGGCTATCCAAGAGAAGAGAGAGCAAGAGAGGTGTTCTTGATGCTAGAAGCAATTTGAAAGAGGAATCAAAGGAGTGAATTGAAGATTGGTGAAATTTCTTCATTTAAGGTTAGTACTCTTTTGTTTTCCTTTGTTAATTTTGAAGTTGTGTCTAAGGTGAATTGTGATTTGTTGATGTGATGATTTGATGTGTTTGAGTTGTGTTTATAAGTGCTAGAATTGATTGTAAGTTAAAAGATTGAATTGGTGATTGGTTTGGTTTTGAATATGATAAGTTATGTGGAGGTTGATAGTGGAAGATCAAGAGTGAATTTTGTTTTAGGGTTTGAAGTGATGAATGATTAAATGTATGGTTAATTGTGATTATTGTGTTAAACATGCAAAATAGGTGTTAATGACTTTGATTATATCCATTTGAATGAGTTTATGTTGTGTATAATGTGTTTAAATGCAATTAGAAGTGTTTTGGCCACAATTAGGGTTTTGTTCTTGAGTGACACGGCCAAAAGCAAGGAGAGACACGGCCAATTCATGAGAGACACGGCCAAGTCAAGGAAAATTGAGCCGTGTTGGATTGATTTTGGAGAGACACGGCCGTGTCTTATGCATGTGTTTGCTACTGCCAAAATTGTGTTGAGAGACACGGCCACAAGCTTGGCCGTGTCCCTCAAGTGTGCTGCCCGTGTCCCCCAAATGTGTTAGTTAATGTTTCTATTCTTTGTTCTTCTTGCATGGTTTTGATTCTCCAAAGGTATTTTTGGTATCTAAAGCTAAACATAAACACTTTAAACCCACTTAAAACAATAGTGATCCAAACAAATGTATGTGGAAGATTCTAAGTCCATGAATGATGTAAATTGTTATGTATATATATACATGATGATCATTGAAAAAGTATGTGCAATACCATTGATTATGTATACTTGAGTGATGAATGGATCAATGTGATTTGAGATATAGTGTGATGTAAAACCAATGTGTTTGGTGATAATGATGCAAATGTGATTGAAGCCATTGAGATTGGCTATGATGATGCAATTGAAAGAAATAAGGCATGTTGCCTAAATGATGATGAGAATTGAGAATGGAAATGATAATTAAATAATAATTGAATTGTGTGGCTAATGTGTTATTCCATTTTCAGAGTTTGTTGTTGGTGGCATGCCTAATAATGGTAACAATCTCTTGAAGTTAGGTTGGATTAAATCCTTGAAGCCTAATTGAGATGTTACATCCCTTGAAGCTAGGTTGGATTGGTTCTTGAAGCCAAGTTGGGTTGATGCTTAGCATGCTTTGCTCCCCTTGAAGCTTGGTTGAACCTAAATCCTTGAAGCCTAGTTGGGATTATGATAATGATAAATGTGATAACAAAACCAAAGCATTAACTCTGAAAATTGAATGGCATATTAGTGTGTTTTGGGCCCATGCTTGTCTTTGTTAAATGTGAGTCATGAATGGTAAAATGATTGATTAATAAAGTATATGGGAAAAATATTGAAATGTGATATGTTTATATATGTGTGGTTTGTGAAATATGAAGATATGTTGGTAACTCTCCATTTATAATGTTGTGTTGAAATGGGGTGTGCTTATATGATTATGATTTGTGAAATGCAAAGGTGTGATGTTAGCTTTTCACCTATGTCGTTGTCTTTATTAATAATATGTGTGGCATTGCATTGCATTAAGAATAATGTTAGCATATTTTGTACTACTAAGCCATTGGTTTAGCGCGATAGTGTTGATCACGCAGGTAACAGAGTTGAACCTGAGAGCTCCTCGAGACCGAGTGAGAGTAAAAATTGAAGAGTTTATTTTGGGACTTAAAGATCAGAGAAAGCTACCAATCATGTATAACTTCTTTATATTTTGTAAAGTATCGTTTATAATGTGAATATATGTATATTTGTAAATATGAATTTAAATGCTTTCATATATGTAATTATTTTATAGATTCCGCTGCGTATTAAGTAAATGTATCTATATCTACTTTGTTTTGTACTACAAGTTAATTACTTATTTTCTATAATATACAATTATAAAGGTTATAAAATCTTTTAAAATGATTTGAATGTTAAGGAAAGCCGTAGCATCCCTATGTTCAGTGCATGTATATTACTTTGTGGTGAATGTAGTGTGCATGTATTGGATGTTGGGGTGTTACATAACTTATGCAATACTGCTTAATATTGTGATTGAATTGTTATGATCTGAACTCAATGGTGAGGTCCATTGGGGCGAATGGTGAGGGCCATTGGTTATAACCAGGATGGTGAGGGCCATTCCTGTGATTTGATATCGGTGGTGAGGGCCACCTGTGTTACAGTGGTGAGGGCCACTGCCTTATCGCTGTGGTTCTGCTTTTACCAGTAGAGCAAAAATTTACAAACTATGACACGACTATTTTATGGCATAAGTTGAATTGTTAATATTTTACAATTTTAGTTGAAATCTTTTGAAAAACTTGAAATTCTTTTTCGGGAAGTATGTTTTTATTTCATTGAAGTGAGCTTCATATTTTATTGCTTATAGTATTTAACATTCATATATTTTATTACCTTGCTTGTATAAATACTCTTTACTTTTATTTCCATTGGTAAAGTACCCACTGAGCGACATTGCTCAGTGAGTTAAGTTTTCCTTGACTCGTAGGTTCGGAGTAGTAGCTAACTCCTGAGAAGCGACAACCAGACCCACAACATCTCCGGGTAGATCTCTTAGTTTCTATTTTGAGTTAACTAGTTGTGACATGTATATATATATATATAAGATTGAGAATTACTATGTTATATTGTACGTTAGTAGTATGTCATAATAATAAACCTCTACTTTATTTTGTACTAGAAGTGTGAATTCTTTTTGCAAGTTTATAGTTGAGGTTATAAGGGGGATTCATTGGGAGTGTTTTGAGACTGATTGTGTTCACATTGATTTGTGTAAAAATGTTTTCAAAAATCAGAAAAACCAGTTTTGTCGACACTTGGGACCCAAATTTCTAGGCGAACCTCTGGCCCAATTTCTGTAAAAACCGGAACAAAAATTTGACTAAGTAAAATTGGTAGCAACATTAGGTTAGTGTGGCGCCTCTACTCGGCTTACACACGTAGGCTGGGAAGGGGTGTTACATTTACCCCCAAAATTTAATACTAAAGCCTTTTGTGAGTTTCATCAAACACAAGGACATGAGACAGACAAATGCTTGTGATTAAAATATGAGATCCAAAATTTAATTGACAGTGGTAAGCTGCCTGAGCCTGATAAGACCAACACAAAAGACAATCCTTTGCCTAAATTTGAAAGAGTACCTCCACCGGCAACCTTCATGGTGGGAAAAGGATTGGAAGAAGATTTTCTTTTATCATCCTTTTAAGATGGGGATATTAAAGATGTGAAAGGAAAAGAAGCTTAACTCAACAAACTTTCCTTAGCTTGAATGTTGCTTTTCAAATTTTGCTTTAATATTTAATTAGAACAATCCTATTTTTCAAATTTGTTTGAATAAATTACTTTTATCAAAAATTTTGTTGGTCTTTATTCATTTTGGTGCTCAACCGATGAGGAATTTAGCTTGATGTTTATAAATTAATGTGTATAGGCATCATGACTTGAATGACTTTACAAGATGAGGGAATTTCTCTATAGCATTGAGTTGTGTATGCTTTCTTAGAGAGGTCTCCTGCATAATTTTCTTTGTCTAGGTCCTAGTCAGTCTTAGAACAAGCTTTGACAAACTTTCGAGGCAAAATTGAACTCTACTTATTTAAGAGAGAAATGATCTAGGCATTGTTTGGTTAGCCAACAACTAGTATCCACCCTATTAAATATCAATCCCTAGTCGTCCCTTTGAGCCTTCATAAAATTTTAGCTTTCTTTTCATTGGCTTACAAACCCCAATAACCTACCCTGAGTTGTTTTGATACTTTTGACTAGGCTTATGATCACTAAGATGAAGAGGCAAGAAGATCAAAGAAAGCAATGATTAGTCAAGATCATGAGGATAGTTGAAGTTCTCAAGACCATAAGGGTAGTTGATGTTTTCAAGACCATAAGGGTAGTTGAAGTTCTAAAGACCATAATGGTAGTTGAAGTTTTCCTAATATCTCCAATTTATCAAGACAACATCAGAGTAACAAATGATTTATCCCTGTTAAAGAAGATTTATGTCACTCCACTCATCCATTATTGGAGACCCATGTTGGTACAAACAAGATAACTCTGTTTGAGCTAGAACAAAAAAAAAGAAAAAGAAGAAAATAAAACAAAAGAAAAAAGAAGAAAACAAAAGAAAAAAAAAAGGGAGAAGAAGATAAAACCTAAAAAGGTGGTTCAAAAAGCCAACTGAGTTCTCTTTTACCTAAAGTAGCAAAAGGCTTCCATTTGGTTCATAAGGACATTTTTACTTGAATTGGTCCAACCCAACCAAAGATTCAATCCAAATTGAAAAAAAAGGACCATCCAGTTCTTGAAAGTTCTATACTTGATAGTCCTACAAGGAAGAATGATAAAATGCTCAAAGAAAGGGAAGAGTAAGAAAATAAAGAGAAAGAAAAGGGAAGAGTAAGAAAAATAAAGAAAAGGGAAAAGAAGAAAAGAAACAAATTATGGTCTCAAACTTTTTGCAAAGGCAAAAAAAAAAAACTGTCCTAATCAAGATCCAGATTAATGCCAAGAAGATAGAAGGAATTTGGAGTCTAGCAAGATTGCCTCCAAGCTACCTAAAGTTCAAATAAGAAGTTTGTAGTGTGAGGGTTTATCCATTGTGTCACATCAGCTCCTATCTCAAAATGGCCTTCACTTAAACCCGTGTCCCTTATAGACCCCATTTCAAGCCTATCAAAGACCTGTTAATCTCTCTTGGTAGGTAGAGTCTATTAGTGGAGATAGTTTGGATAAGTATGCATATGAGATAGACAGTATTTAAACTTAATGAGACCTTTGGCCAAGTAATGTGTATTTGTCTATCTGAAGTGTAACAGTTCTTGCTTAAATAGAAATAATTCCCTAGTTTTGTACGGTAACTAGGGTTGTCATGTTATAGATATGTTAATTTGGAAAATCAAGTCCTGAGGTACATTGACATTAATTTGGCAAAGCCAACATTTGATTTCAAAATTAAAATTTAGAAATTCAAAAAATAAAAAAAAATGTTTTGTCATACAAAGCCTTCAAGTTAAGGGAAGTATGATGAGCAAAGGAAATGATTATTAGCAAGGTCATGAAGAAGCTATCAACTGACATGCTGAAACATAGTTTAAAAAGGATGTATCCCTGACTCTGCAACTTGGGATCTCCACCACTCGTGTTTTCAACATCTTGAAGATAAAAGCCACAAATGCAAAGCTTTCGATCATTCCAATGCAAGACTTGAACGAGCATCAAAAAGGAACCAATGAGAAAACTTCTGCTGATCACCTCGATCTGTGAGTCGATGGAACGACTGTAAGAATTATTCATGCATATCATGCATACATGAGCATATCACATCGCACTTTCTTGTCTTGTATTGTCTATTCCTTTTCAAAGTGAACAGCAAATACCTTACGAACTAAAGAATCAAAAGAAGATATTGAATCAAGGGGGCATGGAAAGCCCATTTGCTTGTGGAAGCTCCAGTCATTTTGCAAAAGAAGAAATACGTGCTTATGCTAAGAATTAGACGACAAAAAACATCAATTAGAGCCCGCATAGAAAAATCATGGGTTTGAGCCTACACAGGGGGCAACGCTTCTCCTTTTCAATTTTTGAATTTATGCATAAACAAAATATTTTGAATATCTTGCCACGCAGGGGACAAGGAGAAGATATGAAGGCTAGCTAAAAAGGATGAATTTTTTTTATTCATGTTTAATTAATGAACAAGAAAAAGAATTATCAAAAGAATAAAAAAATCATCATCAATCAAAAGAAAAAATTAGAATGAAAATGCAAAAGACAAAAAGTCAATCTAGCTAAAAGAGCTGAAGCCAAAAGACCCGATTTCCAATGGATAAAGATCCATGTTTCAAGGGTAAAGATCCGATCTCTAATGGATAAAGATCCATGTTTCAAGGGTAAAGACCAGATTTCCAATGGATAAAGATCCATGTTTCAACGGTAAAGACCCGATTTTCAATGGATAAAGATCCATATTTTAAGGGTAAAGACCCGATTTCCAATGGATAAAGATCCATATTTCAAAAGGTAAAGAGCCAAAGTCCAAAGGATAAGGATCCTTGTTTCAAGGATAAAGACCCAATTTTAAATGTATAAATATGCATATTTCAAGGGTAAAGACCCGATTTCCAATGGATAAAGATCCAAGTTTCAAGGGTAAAGACCCGATTTCCAATGGACAAAGATCCATGTTTCAAGTGTAAAGACTCGATTTTCAATGGATAAAGATCCATATTTCAAGGGTAAAGGCCCGATTTCCAATGGATAAAGATTCATGTTTCAAGGGTAAAGACCCAATTTTCAATGGATAAAGATCCATATTTCAAGGGTAAAGACCCGATTTCCAATGGATAAAGATCCATATTTCAAAGGGTAAAGACCCAATTTCCGAAGGATTAAGATCCTTGTTTCAAGGGTAAAGACCCGATTTCAAATGGATAAAGATCCATATTTCAAGGGTAAAGATCCGATTTCCAATGGATAAAGATCCATGTTTCACGGGTAAAGACCCAATCTCCAATGGATAAAGATCCATGTTCCTAGGTTAAAGGCCCAATTTCCAATAGATAAAGATCTATTTTTGGTGGGTAAAGACCTATAATTCATAAAAATGGAACAACCAGTTACGCCAAAATTCTCAACTGATAAAAGGTTAGTCAAATCAAATTCAATCTCGGGTCCAAGTACCCAAAATAAATTCAAGTAACCATCTCATCAAAAATTAAGTCTTATTGCTTTTCATTCTCTAAAGTCTCAAATTGTTCAAGCAGGTGGCAAACTATAGACCCTTAACTTTTGACCTAGTTCGGTCTAATATATTTTAATAAGTCCAAAATAATTTTTGTGTTGTCCAATATAATTTAATTAGTCCAAAACAATTTTTGTGTTATCTTAATTAAATAATATTTGCTTTAGTATTTAATTTTTATTAATAAATAATAATAATAATAATAAACAAATAAATAAAAATAAAAATAAAAATCGACGACGAAAAATTTTGTCGACGAAAAGGGGGGAAATTTTAGGATCAAAATTTAGGAGGAAAACATTGAAAGGAAATCGAATTTTAAAAATTCCTTTTGGCAGTGAAATTAATCGAACTTTTTGAGAAAAAAATAAGCAACCAAACAATCAATCCATCAAAGGCAACCACTTTGACTTTGTTCTTGTTCATCCAAGAAGTAATTTTTAGTGGAACCAACAAACGAAGGTATGAATTTCTTTATTTATTTTTCTTTACAGTAGCTTCATCACTTAAGATTAAAAATTGTTGTTTCTGTAAAATCTTAAAACCCTAATCTACTTTCTAACTTTTCAAAACCTTAAATCGTTTCATTAATTTACCAAAACCCTAATCTGCTTTCCAATTTTCTAAAACCCTAAATTTAATCGTTTTCTTTCCAAAAACCCTAAAAAATATCTTTTCTGTTTCAATAAACTTTAAATCGTTTTGTTTATTTTCATAAAACTTCATAAAACTATAAATTATTTTTACAAATTCTAAAATCAAATGCATTCTTTGAAAAACTAAAAATCCTAATTCATCTTTCAAAACCAAGACAGTAACCCCAGTAACCCCAAATTAAACTAGCTAACCTAAACCCTAAAGTTTTCTTAAACCCTAACTCCCTTAAAACCTTAAACCCTAATTTTTCTAAACCCTAATTCTTTAAACCTTAAAACCTTATAAACCTAAATATTAAAATTCAAACACAGTAAGTAGCTAATAATCATAAACCCAATGTTTTAAAGTGTCCAAACCCTAATTTCATGATTTCACTCCTCAAACACTAATTTGGTTAATCAAACAACTTTATTAACCTCTTAAATTATAAAACTTTAATCCATTTCAATTCCTTTAAAACTTATAGTAGCTTAAACCTACAAATTCCAAAACCCTAAACATATTAAATAAAGAATCTTAAATAGAAACTGTAGCCCTAATTTGAATCTTTGCTTGCTTTATTTAATTTTATATTTAATTATGTAGTTTATTATATGCTTTAATTTATTTTCAATGCTTTGTTTATTTATTTAAGTTCAATGCTTGATTTATTTAGTTTATCATGCATGGATGTTTACATTCTATTGATGTTTAATATTTTTGATGAATGATTTATTTATGATGAATGGTTATTTACTTTTATCGATTTATTTAGACTTCCAAATGTTGTAAGAGGTATGTTTCACTTGGTGGGTACCTCATTAGTTAAATATCATGAAATTTAAATTGCTTTTCTATTTTAGAACCAATGTAAAGGACATGTTTCTACCTTTCGGTGGGTGTCCTATTTAGGCATGGATTATGTAAGGGCATGTTTCCATCTTCAGATGGGTGTCTATTTATTTATTTTGCTTGGACATTGTTTTGATTTTCAATATATCGTTGATTTATTTTAATTATTGTGTGTAATATGGATAATGTTGTTATATTTAAAAAGTTTATAATATTAAGACCTTTAAAGGAGGTCGGTTCCAATGAACCGGGTGTTGTGGGGGTGCTGGGCCATTTCTCACCTTCCCCACATGTACCCAACTTTCCGAACCCATTAGGGGGTTGGGGATTCCTTAGGAATCAAGTCATCCACCCCTTTCTTTTTTTCGGCCCATCCGGGTGGTGACTCCATTTTCTCCGGACTTAGGTTCGTGTTCTGTAAGGCCCCAAGCCTAAATAGTGTCGAAGTCACAAGAACCATTCCACCGGGAGTGGGGCAAAAATCCTCGCTCACACCCCAACCCCCTATTAGGTTCAAAAAGTTAGGTATGCATGGGGAATGTGAGAAATGGCCTAGCACCCCCACAGCGCCCAGTTCATTAGAACCAGCCTCCGTCTTAATGTTATAAAATTCTTAAATATAATGATATTATTCATATTACATACAACCATTAGAATAAACAAATACTTTATTAAAAATCATAGCAATGTTCAAATAAAATAAATAAATGGACACCCATCCGAGGATGGAAACATGTCCTTACATCATCCAATGTCTAAAAATAAATAGGATACCCACCAAAAAGGTGGAAACGTATCCTTTACATTAATTCCAAAATATGAAAACTATTTTAAATTACATGAAAATTAATTAATGAGGTACCCAATCATGGAAACATACCTCTTACAATTTTAGTAAATAAATAATAATAAAGAAAATATTCGTCCATGATAAATTAAATAAATAAAACATTGAAATCAAATAAATCAATCATCAAAACATATAATAAACTACATAATCAAATATAAAATTAAATAAAGTAATAAAAGTATAAATTTAGGGTTTTAGAATTTAAATAATCAAATTAGGTTTTTTAAATAAAGGGAGTTAAACACAGACTTATAATACACAAATAAATATTAACTCCTTCGAAGAGCCCATACGATGTTCCCGCTTAGCTTTGCATGAAATATAAATAATCACCAAAACTTAATATGATTTATTTGAATAAATTTAAATTTAGAGACGTACCTTCGTTTGTTGACTCCACCAATAATTAAACATTGATGGAAAGTATTTACTTGCACGAAATTTGTTCTTCTTGGTTAGAAGGAAATCAAGACAGTGAGAGTTTGCTACTACCTTGATTGCGTTTGATATCTTCCGTCCCTGTTTGTTAATAATTTAGAATTAATTCATTGCTCCGCTCTCTGCCTCAATCCAAAGTCTACTGCTCTCTTTTTCTTTTAATTGCCATCGTCCCAATCATCTCAGCCTAAAGAAAAAGAAGTCCCCTCTCTGTTTAATTCTCTCAAAAATCCTAATTCTCAGCTGAAGGCAAAAGTCATCCTCTCTTAATCGTTTAACCCTGCTATATATAAGAAAATAAAAACCTAATACTATTGGCTTCAGGAAATAATAGACTGTTAAGGAAAATAAATTAAAACTGATCTAAATAAGGATTTTGGCAAAATTAGCACTAAAGAAAGCAATATAAAAAGAGCAACACTCCAAGCTAAGGGATTTTGTTGAATAAAATTTCTCCTCATTCCACATGTTCAATACTCTCATTTTGAACGGATGATAAGACAGAATCTTCCTCCAATCCTCCTCCTACCATGAAGGTCACTGGTGGTGGCACCCTATTGAACCTAGGCAGAGGATTGTCCTTTATGTTGGACTTATCGGGCTCAGGCAGGTTACCACAGCCGATCAGGTCTTAGATTTCATACCTCAATCGGGTACATCTATCTGTCTCATGCCCTTGAGTCTGATGAAACTGACAAAAGGCTTCAGTAACAAATTTTTTGGATAAATGATTTGGCAAAGGTCGAGGGGCCAATGGTTGTAACATTCCCTTCTTTTGTAGCTTCTTGAAAACTCAAGACAGAGGTTTTTCCAAGTCTAAAAATTGACTTCTACTTCCTTGACCAGCTAAATTAACATCAACTTCCTTTTGGGTGCTTTGATTACCCGACTGGTAGTTCCCTTTCTCATTCCTTAACAGAGGTTCTTCTCCCTTTCCCACTCTTCGATTTGCAAACCAGCTTGCAAGAAGTCCTTGAAATCCCTTATAAGGGTGTAAGACACCCTCTCACGAAGGTTGGGCAGGATGCCTCTCACAATCATCCTGATTTGGTCCAACTCATCAGGCCTCCTCTTGAGCAATGCAGCTTTGTTTCTCTACCTTTTTACATAATCAACAAAGTTCTCATTTGGTTTTTGCCTAATGGTCTCCACCTCCATTAAGGTAACTTTCAGCTCGACATTGTACCCATACTATTGAATGAAAGCTTTGTACAACGTATCCCAATCTTTTTGGATACTTTCCTCTAAGGTGTTGAACCAGTTTTGGACAACAGGGACTAATGAGAGCATGAAATACCTTGGAGTTTGAGCCTTAGTAGCTCGGCCAGACTGCATAGCAGTGATGTACTGCTTCACATGGAGATGAAGGTTTCCAGTTCCATCAAATTTGGCAAAGGAAGGCATCTTGAACTTGTATGGGACCTCCTCGTCTAACTCAAACAACTTGTTGACCTTAGACATCTCATTGATTTTCAGCTTCTTTTCAAATTTCTTTTCTAAATTAGTAATCATCTTCTTAACATCATACATCTCGTTCTTTTCAACAGTTGTCTTCTCAACAACCTTTGGATCCTTCTTTTTATCCTGAGGATCTAAGAAGTATTGGGCCCAATATTCATCACCATCCATAACCATCTTGTCATCATCAAAGACTACTTCACCAACTTTAGCCTTTCCCTTGTCTTTCTTGGTGCTTGCGGATGCTTCAGCAGTGTTCCCAAACATTGCATCCATTTGACTTTTCATGATCTCAGCTAGGGTCCCCTTTAGTTCTTCCATCTTGACTTCAAGGGCATCATCCAACATCTTTTGAATCTGCTCAGGTTATATTACTTTTGCTGAGAAGCTAATTGAGTTGTTGATGGATTCTTCATCATCGGCGTAGGTCGGATTGTTGTAGACTTTTGAACTATTGTAATCCAGGGCTGTGAACCAGAAAGAATTAATGATATGAGATGAAAATATATGTATGCATGCATGTATGCACCAACAACAAATAAAGATTGTTAGGGCATCCCTTCCAACCTTATAACTTCCACACACGAATGGCGTGTCTCTTTTCCTAGGTGTAGGATTAATAAAATACCAAAATGGGGTATCTTATTTTTGAATAATTCCCTCGGACATTTCAACCAATAGTTATATTTTCAAACATGAAAATCAGTTCATGATAATTCCCATTAATTAGGCTTTAATCCATCCAATCAACCAAAGTAGCTTTTATGCTATATTGGATGAAAACTAAATTAAGAGGTTTATTATAAATAGATTTCTCACTTGAAAAAGCAACTAATGATTCATGCCAAAAACAGGCCCATGATTAATAATTCTTATAATAAACTAGGCTCATAATTGATTTTTGGTATTCCATAATTGACCTTAATAATTTGTGAGCTCTTTTAAAGAAAAGGTTGTAATTTGGATGAAACGCAAAAATAGTTTTGTTTGTAAAACCCATTATAAAACGATTTTAGAAAAAATGGATTTTTGGTTTTGTATTTGGGTCATGAGAATATAATTTTTGACTTAGTTTGGAAAGTTTTATGTCCAAAGACCATTTCAAAAATTTTGAAAATAGTTTTGATCTTTTGGATTTAGAGGGAAAAAAATATTTGAGCTCACAATGTAATTAGGTCATATTAGAAAAAGAACAAACCAAATAAGCCATGATTTAAACTAAGATTAATTAACCATAGTCAAACAGTAAGCATTTGAGGTAAAACCTAAGGAAAGTAACTAGGCCAACTACATGAGCTTAAGTCTTTGGATTGAAAGGCTTAGGTTCCCATAGCAAGTATAAACCAAAAGGTAAAAGGCTATGAGTGGTTATGCCTTGCTTGATCTCCATGCTTTGAGTGAAAGTATGGTATCCCTTACATAACACAACACAGGTAACATGGGCGTCCTAACTCATGCGCACGATGCAATCTAAATGATGCAATGGATAATATCATAATAAGAAAGAATAGAATAATATAAAGACCAACAAAATCAAATTCTCTTATCCCCTATTGAGTCACCACTGTGAGTGGGGATTTACGTCCCCACTCCCGATGGAATGGTTCTTGCGACTTCAGCACTGTTAGGCTCAGGGCCTTAGAGAACATGGGCCTAAACTCGGACAAAATGGAGTTGCCACCCGGACCGGCCGGGAAAAAAAAAGGGGTGGATGACTCAATTTCTAAGGAATCACCAACCCCCTATTGGGTTTAAAAAATTGGGTACGCATGGGGAAGGTGAGAAATGGCCCAGCACCCTCACAGTGCCTGGTTCATTGGAACCGACCTCTTTTTCAGGTCTTAATATTATAAAATTCTTAAATATAATGATATTATCCATATTACATGCAATCATAAGAATAAACAAATACTTTATTAAAAATCATAGCAATGTTCAAATAAAATAAATAAATGGACACCCATCCGAGGATGGAAATATGTCCTTACATCATCCAATGTCTAAAACTAAATAAGACACCCAATGAAAAGGTGAAAATGTATCCTTTACATTAATTCCAAAATATGAAAAATAATTTAAATTACATAAAAATTAATTAATGAGGTACCCAATTATTGAAACATACCTCTTATAATTTTAGTAAACAAATAATAATAAAAAATATTCATCCATGATAAATTAAACAAATCAAACATTGAAATCAAATAAATCAATCATCAAAAAAATATAATAAACTAGATAATCAAATCTAAAATTAAATAAAGTAATAAAAGTATAAATTTTGGGTTTTAGAATTTTAATAATCAAATTAGGGTTTTTAAATAAAGGGAGTTAAACACAAAGACTTATAATACACAAATAAATATTGACCCCTTCGTCGAGCCCATACAGCGGTCCCGCTTAGCTTTGCATGAAAGATATACATAATAAAAAAAATAATATGTTTTATTTGAATAAATTTAAATTTAGAGACGTACCTTCATTTGTTGACTCTATTAATAATTAAACGTTGATGCAAAGTATTTACTTGCACCAAATTTGTTCTTCTTGGTTGGAAGGAAATCAAGACAGTCAGAGTTTGCTACTTTCCTGATTTTGTTGGATATCTTCTGTCCCTGTTTGATAATAATTTAGAATTAATTGGTTGCTTCGCTCTCTACCTCAATCCAAAGTCTGCTGCTCTCTTTTTCTTTTAATTGCCGCTGTCCCAATAGTCTCAGCCCAAAGAAAAAGAAGTCCCCTCTGTGTTTAATTCTATCAAAAATCCTAATTCTTAGCCAAAAGCAAAATTCCTCCTCTCTTAATTGTTTAACCGTGCTATTTATAAGAAAATAAAAAACTAATACTATTGGCATCAGGAAATAATAGACTGTTAAGGAAAATAAATTAAAACCGAGCTAAATAAGGATTTTGGCAAAATTGACAGCGCGCACGGGCTGCTGGGCCAATTGCTGCAAGGCTGGGCATGCACTGCGCGAGGTTTGGGCTAGCTGGGCGTAGGATATTGGTCAATTACTACAGGCCTGTGAAGATTGGCAAGGCACTACACAATTCACCGCAGGCTGGGCCTAAGGCAAAATGGCTTGCTGCGTGCCGCTCGCCGATTGGTCCATCCGATTTTTTAATTTTTTTTTTATTTTTTATGTATGCATATTTTTTAAAAATAAATATTATATATTAATAAAAATAAATAAATTAAAATAAATAAATAAATTAAAATAAATAATAAATATTACAAAAATTATTTTGCACTAGTTTTAAAATATTGGACTGACTTAGTTAAAAATTAAGGGTCTACACACTAGTTCTAAAAACCCGTAAGGGACGGCTAGGCAAAAATTAGAACAATAAAAATAAAAGCCTAAATTAAAAACCTGAAAGGGTGGCTTAGGTAAATACCTAAAGCAGCAGAGGACTCCCAGCTAACCTCCTCGAAGATTCTATTTTGAATTGGTCAACCCAACAAGGGTTTCAACTATGATCACAGGTACTGGTGACAACCCTCCTTCCATTTGATCCGTGATATCTAGAACTCGCGGATCGATGTCGCTATCAAAAGAAACAAGCAAGAATTGACCAAGCAGACATAAACAAAACATGTGTCCCCATGCATTGGTCGGGGCCAAATGAGAAGTGCAAAAGTCAATCAAGGGACCGAGTAGGATTTTCTCACCTCTAGTTAATTGCAAAATTTCATGTTTTGAAAGTTGAAACAACATTTGCATCTTTTATTGGGTTTTGGAAGTCAGTATGGGCAACGCCATTGGTTAATTACTTGGATATCTAAGAATGGCTTCAAATTCTTCAATCATAGGACAAGTTTCAAAGTTGTTTATCTTAAAATTCCTACTTTTAATATCCTAAAAGGAGGCCATGGCATGTAAAAATGGTTGGTCTAATTTGACATTTTGAAAGCATTTCAAATATTGAGTTGAGACCATGACATTTGTTCCCAATGTATTGCCTTGATGTATTTAAATAAATTCTTCATCCTCTTCAAATTGGCCTCGATCAAGGTTGAAATAAATGCAATTAATTTGAATAGATTATGGCAGGAGTGGAATGAAGAAAATTGAAGTTGTTTGAATTGGTTTTGCAGAATATAATTGGGTTTAAAAAATTGAAGTTATTTTAATTGATTGTGCAAAATTTAATTATAAAGAGGACAATTGGAATAGGCAGATGATTGAATCTGCGTTGATTAAAGAATTGTAATTGATTTATATAAGTGTTGGATTGTAGACTGAAGCGGAGAGTTGAATCCAAGATGCGAGAGGAAAAGAATCAAAATTGGGTAGTGTGTAGACCCTTAATTTTTTATCAAGTCTAGTCCAAAGATTTTAAAATGGTCCGAAAATTTTTTTTGGTATTTATTATTTATTTTAATTGTTGTTATTTATTTATTTTAATATTTATTATTATTTTTATAGTTATTTTAATAATATAATATTTATTTTATTTATTATTTATTATTTATAATATTTATTTTTATTATTTGTAATATTTATTTTGATTTATTTTTTATTTTTTATAATATTTATTTTTATTATTTGTAATATTTATTTTGATTTATTATTTATTTTTAATAATATAATAATGTTTGTTTTTAATAAAAAATAAAATAAAAAATCGAACAGATCAGTGAACGACGCGCGGCAGCGTTGCCACGCTGCAAAGAACAATTGGCTGCTGGCAGCCAATTTGCCGAAGCCTGTGCCTGCGGAGAATTAGCTAGCAGCAGCCAAGACTGCGGCAAATTGCTGCCCGCCCCAGCGCAGCAAGCCTTTCCACCTAGCACCCCAGCCTACGACGTAGCAAATCCTCATCGTCTAATGCCCAGCAGCCTCGCCAGCCCAGGCCCGAGAGCAGTTTTCTCCAAAATCTTATCTTACTCGGTTTTTAATTTTATTTCCTAAACAATTTTATTTCCTTAACAAATTAGTATTAGGTTTTGATTTTTTTTTATAAATACACGGCTTAACAACAGAAGCAGGAGAGGAAAATTTTATTCAGCAAGAAGGAAAATTATTGAAGAATTAAAGGACTAGAATTTCCTTCGAACTTTTGGCAAATTTGACACAAAGAGACTTTTGGAGAATTTCCTGGACAAGAGAAAATTTTTTTAAAAGAGGCAGAGAGTCTTTTCTTTCTTCGTAGAGGAAGACTCTAAAACTTGGACAATTTTCAAAGAAAGATTTTTAGCAAAAACAATAATCAAGGCAGCAAACAAGAGGTGATTGTCTTTGTGATTAGCTACTCCAAAATTTTCATCTAACGATTTTGGTGGAGCCTTCAAACATAGATATGTTTATCTAGCTTTGTTCATCAAAAATCATCTTCATCCATTAGTTATTGATCCATTAAAATTAATAAATTGTAACTTTAAAAACTTGTGCAATAATCATGAAAACCAACGAACAATGTTTTTAATTTCTTTTGAAGACACAGTAGCCTCACATTTTTTTTATATAATCACAGTAGCTATTTTGTTAATTCTAAAACCTTAACACTACTTTCATAAAAATCCAAGCCATAATTCACTTAAAATCATAAAATCCTAATTAAATTAATTTTTCAAAATTCTCACAGTAGCTATTATCCTTTCAAAAAATATAATAGTATTAGTTCCTTAAAATCATAAAATTCTAATTTATTTAATTCTTTTTTAATTAATTTTCACAGTAGCAGTAGCTCCATCTAAGCTTTTAAAAATATTATCACATTGACCTAATTTATTTAAACCTTAAACTCCAAGCATTATTTTTTACAAATACCAAACCCTAATTTATTTCTCCCCAAAACCCTAAATTGAGACACAAACCTAAACTTTCATCTTTACTTGCTTCATTCAAAATTAAATGAATGTTTATTGTGTATTTTGATTAGTGATTTATTTATATCTTTGATTTATATCTTTAATGAATGATTTATTTATGATCAATGGTTAGTTGGTTATTTTTATTGATTTATTTTGGTTTCAAAACATTGTAAGAGGTATGTTTTCATGTTTTGGGTACCTCATGTATTGAGCATCATGTAATTTAATTGATTTCAAGTTTTGGATCAATGTAAAGGATGTGTTTCCACCGATTGGTGGGTATCCTATTTTCCTTATTTTCTTTTGGACGTTGGACGATTGTAAAGGCATGTTTCCATCCATGGATGGGTGCCTATTTATTTATTTTGTTTGAACATTGTTGTGATTTTAATAAAGTATTTGTTTATTCTTATCATTGCATGTATTATGAATAATGTCATTATATTTAAGAATTTTTTAATATTAAGACCTCAAAAGGAGACCGGTTCCAATGAACCGGGCGTTGTGGGGGTGTTGGGTCATTTTCACCTTCCCCATACGTACCCAACTTTTCGAACCCATTTGGGGGTTGAGGATTCCTTAGGAATCGAGTCATCCACCCCTTTCTTTTTTCCAGCCAGCCTGGTTGGCTACTCCATTTTCTCCGGGTTTAGGCATGTGTTCTCTAAAGCCCTGAGCCTAACAGTACCGAAGTCGCAAGAACCATTGCACAAGGGAGTGGGGGCAAAAATTCCAGCTCATACGATGACTGAATATATTAGGGTTTTGTAAGTTGGTTTTGTAAATTTCTATCTATGATAACCCCAAATTTGAGTTTGTCATATGCTATTGTGTACATATATATTTAAAAAGGGTACAGAAAAGCAAAAGTCAAAAACAAAAAAGAATGAAAAAGTAAAAATAACATAAAATTATTATTATTATTATTATTATTATTATTATAAGTTTTTATTTAATTTGATACAAGTTTTTACAAATTGGTCATTGCGATGAAGGAGGCTGCCCATAATCGAACAAAGCCTTAAGCAAGTCATCACCTATTGGCAGAGGGGGAATATCATTTGTCCAATGTCCACTTGAAGATGAAGCGCAGAGTCTTTACTGATCTAGAAGTTGGTTCTATCATCACTTGAAAGGGAGGAGGCATGCCATGAATATCAGTCTAGGACCCCCTTGATGAAGAAGCATTCAGATCCCTCATGTCCTGAAACCAAAAGTATTGGAAATCTCGTGCATCCTGTTCATACAATTCTTCAAAATGGGCAGCATGACGGCGACTAGCAGCTAACTCTTCTTGAAGCTTTTTGTTCTGCTCCTCGAGCATCCGCTATTAGCCAGACAAGGAAAGGATAAGTCCATACATTTTCATGCATACATCCAAGCATATATCATTGTAGAACTAGATGGCATACCAGGTAATTTGGATCGAAGACCTGCAGATAAGACCACATGTCAAAATAAGAGGGGCATATAGAGAAAACTGTCACTGTATCAGAGTATCATACAAAGGGATAGATCCATGACAAGGGGAACCAACAGCCTGCAATAACCATGCGAATAGTCAGAACAAATTAAGATGAAATAGCTACAATGACAAAATGATAGATACCTAAGAATATCCGACCCCGGAGTTGCTGTGAGAAGGGGAAAAAGGCTCACCCTCATCTTCTTCTTTATATTCCTCGTCCTCTCCTTCTTCCTTGAATATCAAAATTTAACAGCTGAAATCGAATAAATTGAACATATGGCACATCCGGTAAATATTGAGGCCGTTGTGGCAGCAGCTCAAATATGGTTTCAGCATGGATATAGTGTTCAGGACAAATAATGGAATATCAGCTGGTACTCTTCACCGGTCAAGCTCGAGGAACCAATTGTGTATTCTTTCACCAAGAAGCCAGCCGTAAGAGACCTAGCCAATAACTATCCGATAGGAGTTTTGCAAGGGCATTGTGTCAGTCATGCATCTAATCCAACCATTTCTCTCCTCAACTTTCCACCAGGCCACATCCACCTGCAGAAAAGAAAATATGTAATTTATTTTGATCATAAGTTTGATATTAATATTAACATTTTTCTTATCTAGTCCTAGGTCAGGCAACTCAAATGGAAGCGGCGAGTATGCACATGGTGGCTTTCAAGTACTTCCTTGCAGCTCAACAACCAGACACCTAATCTTGGATATCCAACACGTGCCCGTGCAATGTTTGGAACCCTTACCAAATTATGCTCGTATGCTTAAACCTGCACATAAAAGAGAGAATCAAGTCTACGCACATGCATTATTTGGATTAATAGTTTTAAAAGAAACTAGCACCTTGACAACAACTGCGAAACCAATAAAGGATCTTTTTATCCTACAGAATGCGTCAGAACTGTGATGCAGGCCAGAAAGACCAGCTTCTCTCCATGCATAAGAAGATACATGGTATAAGTTAGATAGAGCACACAAAACAAATAAGTGAATGGCAGACTCAGTGCTGCCCAAAATGGTCGCTCCTAGCAGATATAATAAGAACTCCTGGGTGTATTGTTTTGCCCTCTTGCCCTGCATGGGTCGAGTGTAGTTTACCCAATACTCTCGAATGGGTTCATATTTGATTTTATATGACCCTCTATACCGGGGCCTAACACCTATCAACTGTCAAATTTCTTTTTCCTCTAAGATATTTGTGAGCGGGGATTTTTGCTCCCGCTCCCATTTGGAATGGTTCTTACGAATTTAGCACTATTAGGCTCAGGGCCTTAGAGAACACGGGCCTAAACTAGGAGAAAATGGAGTCACCACCCAAATAGGCCGGGAAAAAAAAGGGGTGGATGACTTGATTCCTAAGGAATTCCCAACCCCCTATTAGGTTTAGAAAGTTGGGTATGTGGGGCAAGGAGAGAATGACCCAGCACCCCCCGCAGTGCCTGATTCATTGGAACTGGCCTCATTTTTAGGTTTCAATATTATAAAATTCTTAAATATAATGATATTATCCATACTACATGCAATCATAAGAATAAATAATCACTTTATTAAAAATCATAGCAAGTTCAAACAAAATAAATTAATAGGCATCCATCCATGGATGGAAACATGCCTTACAATTGTCCAATGTCCAAAAGAAAATGAATAAAATAGGATACCCACAAATTGGTGGAAACATATCCTTTACATTGATCCAAAACTTAAAATAAACCAAGTTACTTGAAACTTAATCAATTGAGGTACCCAATCATGGAAACATACCTATTAAAATTTTTTGAAACTAAAAGATAAATCACCAAATAAACATTTGAGCATTCATAATAAAATCAAATAGGAATAAATCATCCATCCAAGACATATAATAAGAATGCATCTAAACTTAAATAAAGCAATAAATATATAAATATAGATTTTATACTTCAATTAGGGTTTCTTGAATGAAATTTAGGGTTTAGGTTTAGAAAATAGGTTTTGATTTAGAAAACTAATATTATTATTATTATTATTATTATTATTATTATTATATAAAAAATTTTGGATACTATCTAGATTGAAATATAATTTTAGCTACTGGAAAAACTAAACAAAACATAAATTAGGATTTAGGGTTTGAGTACACTAGGGTTTGGAATTTTTATGAAAATAATATTAGGGTTTATGAAAATAGGATTGAAGTTTATGAAAATAAGATTAACATTTTGAAGTTGGAAGAAATAAGCTATTGTGGTAATAATTGTAAACTTAGGCTATTGGATTTATTTTACATGAATAACCAATAACATCATCAAGTGAAGATTTGCGTAAATTCAAACTAAAAGATGAATCTTACTGTGATTAATTTAAAATTAATCTAACCTACGAACAAAATTATCAAAGCATGTTATTCAATGTTTAAGACTATTAAAACATGTTATATTGAATAAGTTTAGAGTTTACCATCGTTTGCTGGCTGCACCACAATTGCTCGTTGGAATTCTGGTTGAGCAATACTAAGACAGTGTATCACTGCCTTTGTAAAGTTGTTCCAACTATTTGATGTTTCTCTCTCATTTATACTGCTTTGTTGCTTGCCATTTCAAAAATTGAAGTCTCAGCTGAAAGTCCAAAAAAAAGAAAAAGTCTAAAAGTCCTTTGTTTGTTATTTAATCCTGTTATTTATAGGTAATTAAAAAAACCTACTTGATTAAGGAAAGAATTAAAATTTCTGAATTAAATAAGGTTTCGGTGAAACTGGCAAATGCAATGGCACATAGGCCTTTCATCGAGGATGCTGGCACTCGATCGTTGGGTGAGGGCGAGCTGCTGCATTGGGCTAGCAATTCGCCGTTGGCCACGTGTGAGCAGCAATTTGCCACTGGTTAATGCTACTACAACACAGAAGCTGTGACACGCTCAGTGACATGGGTGTGTCACTGCTTGTGTCAACAACCCAGAAAACAGAACCAATGACACGCCAAAAGACATGGCTGTGTTAATGGGCGTGTCAGGCCAAAAACCCTAAAATCCACACCAAAGTGCCATAACCAACAATCATCTTTCTATACCCTTATCAACATCACTCAAACTCAACCAAGTCCATCAACATACCATATAATACTTGAGTAAACCTCAAAACAACTCAATCACAAACATCAAAACACAACCACAACCATATATCACAACTCAAACTTACACCATCCACCCACTTGACTCTTTCACCAAACTTAACCCTTTTTCTCTCTTCAATCCAACCCCAAAAATCAAAGTTAACAAAACAACACAACCCCAAAAATACCAAATCAACCATGAATACATCTACAACAATCAATCACCAAACTCATAAACACAACTCAAAAGAAAACAAAGAAAAAAGTTGGAAACTTACCAAAAATGAAGAAAATCCTTAAAACTCCAACTTGATCTCTTGAAACCCTTCAATATCTTGAGCTTGGAAGCAACAAAATCTCTCCCTCTTGAAGATGGTGGTGATGTCCAGCCAAGAAGAAAGAAGAAGATGAAAATGAAAGAAAAAGAAAGAAAGAAAGAAAGTCAACCTTAAACAACCACTCTCTCCTCAAATCACTCTCCACCAAGCAATTAAACAATATAATATTAAATCCACTAATATCATCTTTCACTAACATTAAAAAAATCCATTTAATTAATCAAAATATCTCTTTTGACTTATAAAACCCATTGACTTGTATATAATATATATCTCATCATATACAAAGCATATACACATCTTCTTATTATCTTATCTTTATCTCATATACACTTAAAATCATTTAATCCAATTTCAACAATCAACATTTCAAAATTTAGGGTATCATTTGGGATATTACACTAGTGGCCCAGAGGCCTGCTCCACCTACCTATGCTCAGTGTGGTAGGGCACATGGAGGTGTCTACTAGAGGACTAGTGCATCAGCAGTGTGTTATAGATGTGGATCACCAGACCATTTTATCCAAGACTGATCAGAGCCACTAGATGACAGACAGATAGATACAATAGTATCTAGACCAAGTGTCAGAAGGGGTTGTGGTGGCAGATGTTTTGGCAGAAGTGGCAGATCAGGGTCTGGTCAGAGAGGAGGTTCTGTGACAGGGAGTAGACTGGATGATGCACGGCCATCATAGCAGGTTTATGTGATGCAGAGGCAGCCAGATGATTTAGCTATCATAGCTGGTACTTTTACTTTATTTGATACTTCATTTCATGCATTGATAGATCCTGGGTCGATGCATTCATACATCAGTGCATCCATATTGCCTGTGAGTGATTTGCATTTGGAGTCCCTAGGATTTGATGTTTTGGTTACCAATACTTTAAGGTATAGTGTTGTAGTTAGCAGGGTGCAATGAGATAGTTTAGTTATTTTTCAGGATGAGGAGTTTCTTGGTGGCCTGATTTAGATGTCTTTTAGGGAGTACAATCTAATTTTTGGCATGGATTAGTTATTTAGGGATGGGGTTGTGGTAGATTGTAAGCGAAAGTGTTACTTTGAAAACACGTGATGGTAGAGATGTGGTGGTATCTAATGAGTAGAGACATCTTTCATCCATGTTCACTTTAGATGTATCAGCTAGGAGGATGATCGGGAAGGAATGTGAGGCATATCTAGCTCGTGTTGTAGATACTAGAGCAGTGAGATCCCAGCTTGACAGTATGCCTACAGTTGCCAAGTTCCCATATGCTTTTCCTGATGAGTTGCTAGGGGTACCTCCTAAGAGAGAGGTGGTGTTTGGTATCGATCTGATGCCCTGTACCACTCCTATCTCCATCACCCCTTATCGGATGGCACCTATGGAATTAAAAGAGTTTAAGGTGTAGTTACAGGAGTTACTTGATAAAGGGTTCATCCACCCAAATGTGTCACCATGGGGAGCACATATCTTGTTTCTGAAGAAGGAGGATGGTACCTTGAGATTATGTATTGATTATAGGCAGTTGAATAAGGTGACCATTAAGAACAAGTATCCATTACCTCAGATAGATTATCTCTTAGATAGATTGAAGGGAGCAGTAATATTCTCTAAGATTGATCTGAGATCAGGGTACCATCACTTGAGAGTTAAAGATGTGGATATACTCAAGATAGCATTTTGCATGAGGTATGGCCATTAGGAGTTTCTGGTGATGCCCTTTGGACTGATGAATGCATCAGCGGCATTCATAGATTTGATGAACATGGTGTTTAGAACATACTTAGATTAGTTTGTAATGGTCTTTATTGATGATATTCTGGTGTATTTGGGCAATGAGGAAGATCATGCTAGGCATCTACGGATTGTACTATAGACTTTGAGAGAGAAGCAATTATATGCTAAGCTATCTAGGTGTGAGTTATGGCTCGATCAAGTGACTTTCTCTATCATGTGGTATCATTAGAGGGTATTAGAGTTTATCTGAGTAAAGTTGAGGCTATCTTGAATTGGAGTCCATGAAAGAATATGATAGAGTTTAGAAGTTTTCTGCAATTTGCAGGTTATTATCTTTTGATTGTGAAAAGTTTTTTATGATAGCTACTTTACTCACTAGATTACTTCAAAAATGGGTGTGGATAGATCAATGTCAGGCGAGTTTTGAGCAGTTGAGGGATATGCTGACTCAAGCTCCTGTCCTTACTCTACCTATTGAAGGTAAACCTTATGTAATATATAGTGATGCTTCATATAGTGGTTTAGGTTGTGTTCTGATGCAGGAGGGTAGAGTCATTGCTTATGCATCTTGATAGTTGAAGCCTCATCAGCTGAATTTTTTGACTCATGATCTGGAGCTTACAACCATAGTTTTTACATTGATGATTTGGCGGCATTACTTGTATGGGGAAAAATATTTCATTTATGCAGATCATAAGAGTTTGAAGTACTTAGGTGTCCAAAAAGAGTTAAATTTGAGACAGAGATGGTGGTTAGAGTCAATTAAAGACTATGACTTTTTGATTAATTATCATTATGGCAAGGCAAATGTAGTTACGAATGCCTTGAGTCAAAAGTCCATGGCAGGTTTGATTACTTATTCGCTCTCATGCTTGTTGAGTTGGGAGCATTACATGCTACATTTGAGTTAATTGATGATGGTGCATTGATGGCTCATTTGCTACTGAGGGTAGTGTTGCTAGATCAGATTAAGGAAGCCCAGCTGACAGATGAGAAAATCAAGAAGATTGTGATGGATTGCCAAAAGGGGGAGAGTGGAGATTTTCATATGAGAGATGATGACAGTTTATGGTACATAGATAGATTATGCATTCCTAATGATGCATGATTGAAGAGGAAGCTTTTAGAGAAAGCACATCAGACATTTTATGCTAGGCACCCCGAAAGTACCAAGATGTATAAAGATTTGAAGCAGCATTACTGGTGGTCAGGTATGAAGAGGGACATAGCATAATTCGTATCCAAATGTCTCACTTGCTAGAGAGTGAAGGATGAGCACCAAGTTCCTTCATAGTTGCTGTAATATCCCAAATTTTTAAAAATTCTTAATTTTTGGAAACTTAATAAAATAAATTATAATTTAATTGGATAAATTAAATTAATAATTTTAAATGAAAAATGAGAGAATTTTAAGTCAAAAAGTAAAATGTATATGTGATATATATGTAAAATATACATAATATATAGAGTCAACAAAAAGTCAACACATTTTAAAAGAAAAAGTCAAAGTCAAAGGTATTTTGGTAAATAAACTTTGGATTTTAAAATTATTAAATTAATTCAAAAATAAACAATTTTGGATGGAAGATAATATTTTGGGGTTTCAATTTATTAAATAATTAATTAATTATTAAATTATTAAAATAATATATATGGATATTATTTAAAGTGGAAAGAAATAAAAAGAAATTAAAATTGATCTTCATCTTCTTCTTCGTCCATGAAGGGCTGAACCTCCCTAGCCAATCCACTCCAAGATTGTCTTCTTCCATACTCCATTAATTGAAGGATTTCAAGTGTTCAAGTTGGATTTTTGGAGATTTTCTCCATATTTGGTAAATTTCCAATTTGTTTCCCTTAATTTCCATGAAAGTTTGAATATGTGTGATTTGGATTTTTTATGTAGTATGATTCAATTATTGGAATTGGTGTGTATGAAGTTGTTTTGAGTATTTAACAATGACTTTAAGGGTTGATTGAATAAATGGTTTAGTTTGGGTAAAGTTTGAGTTGTTTTGATGCATAAAAAGTATTTTAAAGTCAATTATTGGATTTGGTAGAGTTTGATTGGAGTTAGAGAATGGAAGTGGTGAATTAGGTTTTTGGAAAAGTGATTTTTCAAAGTTGTTGAATTGTTTGATTTTATTGGTTTAAGCATGGTGATGAATATAAGCTTGAAATGATAAATGGATTGAGTTGGAATGGAAAACCTTCAATGGGGGAAGGTTATAATTGGTTTAAACATGTTAAAATATGTTTTAAATAATATAAATAAACTTAAATACCAAATTGAATGGCTTAGTGTGGTATTCTAAAGTTAAAGTGAAGTTAGCCTTAACTTTAGGATTTTTTTTGAATCATGTTTAATTATGATTTAAATTGGAAATGCCTTAGAATGCAGTACTAAATGATTATTTATGATCACATTTGGTATAGGCATTTAGGAGAGCTGATTTGCCCCATCCAAATGTTGAAGGACAAGTTGGAAGAGAAGGTTGGAGGTGGTGTTTGAGCTTGTTTTTGGTTGCTCTTAGAGGTAAGAACAAACTTTGGATGAATTGGTTATATTTGCATTACACTGGGCTTAACACAATTTGGATTGAAAAATGTGTTAAGCTACTTGATACATGGAACATGTATGAATAATGTGCTACGACATGTGTAATGTCATCTATGTGTTAAATGCATTGTAAAAAATTTGTTAAGCTACATGTGTAATGTCACATAGATTTTTATTTGTTATTTGAATATACATTTTAAAGTATTTAAAAATTTAAATTTGAAAAGTAAAATTTTTTTATTAAACCTGACTGTGATATTTTTGTACCGTTTGCGTATTATATATAATGGGTGTATGTATTGTACGTATATAGACTGGGTGTTACATTTGTTTCTACCACTATCAGTGCTAGAGTGGAAATAGGAGCGAGTATCGATGGATTTTGTGACTGGACTGCCTTTGACCCATAAGAAGCATGATGCAATATGGGTGATAGTTGATCGAATGACGAAGACAGCTCATTTTCTTACAGTTCGGTTAGATTACTCACTTGATAGGTTAGGTGAGCTATATATCAGTGATATTGTGAGATTCCATGGAGTCCTAGTGTCACATCTCAAAGTTTAGGTAGTCGAGTATTAGGCAAGAAAGACATAAATAAGTGGTCAAATAGAGGCTCGAGATAGCCAAAAACAAAATCGGTGTGCAAAGGAAGCCTGTGAAGTCAACGGGACCTAAAGGTAATTTTTTGAAAGGCCAAGGACCTAAGTGGAAATTTCTCAAAAGTTAGGGGCAACTATGTAAACTTAAAAATTAAGTGTCGGAAGTTCTTAATAGTGCCTATATCCGACCCCAGAAGAATATTCTCGAGATTAATCGGGTCATAACCGTGGGTTTCAATTTTTCCCGAAAACGCACGGTTTAAAAGTTATAATCGATTAATCACTGGAGGGTATTTTGATATTTTCACACCCTAGACTATAAAATTATAGCAAAAGAAAGTTGAGGGGGTCAAATTATGAATAAAAGGAAGCCCAATGGCTTGGGTTTTAAATAAATAAAAGAAAGAGACATTTAGACCAATGAAAATTAGTCATTTTCCCATTTAAGTGTACCAATGGGAAATCAACACTTACACCAACACATCTTAACCTCTCTTGGCTGCCATTTGGATCAAAATAAGCTAAGGAAAGAATATAAAAGCCCTCTCTTACATGGTGAACTCGTCCAAACCATAAGAGAAGGAAGAAGGAGGTGATTTTTCCAAAGTTTAAGGCTTTTGGTTGAAGATTTTGGTGACAAACAAGATTATAAGGTAAGAGAAACCTATCTCTAGTTTTAATTTCATGGATTAATGGTTAATTTAAGAGATTGAAATTAGGGTTCATGTAGCTAGATTTGGATAAAATTCAAGAAATAATTATTTGAAGGATTTGATGAAAGAAATAATGGTGTTTAATGGTGAAAATAAGCTAGCAACCATTAGAAAAATCATAAGATAAGACTATGTCTATACCTAGGGTTCTTACCTTTGTATATGTGACATGTTAAATTCATAGGAAATCAAGGAGATTAGAGAGGAAAGGAAGTGAAATAGACAAGAAGAGCAAGGAAAAGCAAGGTTTGGTACTTTAACTAATTGTTCATTTTCTTGAAATTTTCTGTTTTAGAATTAGTGAAATGCTGTGACTTGTATGATTTTTAATTAAATATATAAAAATGTTCTTGAAGTGAAATTTTGATATGTTGTGCCTAAATGCGTCTAGAATTACTGAAAAATATTTTTAGTTGAATTCGGAATGGTTATGATTATAGAAAAAGTATTTCTGTTAGACCTGCTCTAGGATGTACCTTGATTGAGACAGCCATGTTTCCGGATTTTTAATAAACTTTAGAAAAATAATCTTCAATTGAATTTTGGATATGTTGTTTTTTGTGAGTCTAGTATTTGAGAAAAATAATTTGGAACCACATTGATTGAATTTAATTTATGAAATTCACAAAGTTCAGAACTGCTGCCAGGATGCAGGGCAACTGGAGCAGTCTGGTTGGGTGAACTACTTGACCAAGCTTTTGTGTCCAGTTTGATCTGAAATTTTATAGGAATGATTTTAAGATGTAAACCTAAATTCTGTAAAAATTTTATAATTTTTAGTCAAGTATATTATTTTATACAATTTTTCAAAATAAGGATCAAGTTGAGTCCAAAACAAGAATTTACTATTCATATGGTCATTTTGCTAATATTCATTTGGTCATTTTTCAAAAGTAATCCAATTGATTCCTTATGCATATAAATGAGCATAATATGTTATTAAAATGACAAAAATATGATATTTCACATTGAAATAATATAAGAAACATAAGTCGATAATTGTATAATGCATATTCGATTCAGAAATGGCATGAAAATTTTAGCTCCACTTGGTATCTGGGATAGTACTGAGTAGGGTAAGGGTATGATATATCATACTATATGCAGTGCTGCTTTAATATAGGACTTCGGTCTGAGTTATATAGGGCAATCGCCCGAGTTATATAGGACTCCGGTCCGAGGGTTTCGGCCACATATTTCACAGGGCTTAGTCCGAAATTTTTTTAGGGCCACAGCCACAGAATATATATACAGTTGTTTCAGTTAGTTCCTTACCATACGTTAGTCTACCAAATTACCTTGTGGAGCGAAATGATAAAATGATAATAACTGAATATATGACGTGCATGGATTGTTTTTATTGTGATATTATTTTTCAATACGACTCATTGCTTTTAAAAGTGCATTATGCTTTTATTATTTATTTTTTGTAATTAGTTAAAGTACCCACTAAGTTATGCTTAGCGAGTTTAGTTTCTTCTAAACTCGTAGGCTATTAGCAAGGAGCCAATAGCGAGCAGAGGAGTCCTGCGATCTGTCGGTCATCAACAAACTTAGGTGGTGCTCTTCATTTTGTATTTTGGTATTAGAAACTGGCATGTACTTATTTGAACAATACAAAGAGATAACTTGATGTAGCATGTAAATCTAGTAATGTATAATAACTGTATGGTTTTAAATTGAGTTGGGTTGTGAATATAGTGTTAGTGTATATGCCCTAGGTCATTGATTTGGACCTTAATGTTATTCATTTTGTTATTAATAAAGAAGTTTTTATTATCATTGTTATGTTTGCATGTTATATATAATAATGATTATATCCCTAGTTTATTATTGTTATGGAGATAATAATAAATATAACTAGTGTAATATTGATTTGATAATCATAAGATGATTATAGGTAAGAAGATACAAATCAATATTATGGATACATGTTAGAGAACAGTGTATTGGATAGACCCACATAGATATCACTTCATGGTTTAATGTCATAAGTGTATCTCATAATAGTTTTCATTTAATCCTTTGACTTGAGATTGTCATAGTTTCCAACATAAGGAATATTATGTTTTGACATGATCAAACGTTATCTATAACTAGATAATTATAAAGGTTATGCTTGAACATGGTATAAATTATGTAGAGGAAAATGAACAATCAAGATGGAATTTGTCCCTCTCTATGAGAGAGATATCTTCTGGGCCCCTCGATAAGTTTAACTGAGAAATGCATGGCCGTGCTCAAATAAGTTGATATAAGATCAATCTTATTTGTTTATCAGTTAACTTGGAGATCGAGTAATCATAAGTTTGGACAATATAAGTATGACATTTACTATGACTTATGTTCAAACTAGATATCGTGTGACAAAGGGATTAATGCATGTACTATTTTAGGTTTTCATTTATAATGATTCTCATGATTAATTGGGTAGTCATAATGTCTTGCTAGAGGCCAATTATGATTTGTGCATTTCAATAGAGATTGAAATACACTACCAGTTAATATGAGCCTATCGGGTCACACACATAGAACGTAGGCTGTACTTAAACAATAATAATTATATTTTTATTATTGTTGTTAGTATTATTATTATTATTAGATATTAATAATAATATTGTTATAATAATTATTATTAGATAATAATTATTAAAAACGTGGGTCCATATAGGATATGGACAGTTAGGGTTTTGACAAGGAAAGGCCCTTTAAAACGGTTTTAAAAGGACTAGAGGCCTTGATGATATTGATTATTTATTTTCGTTTTGAATGAAAACGGAAGAAGAGGAAAAGAAATTGCCCACTTTATTTGGCTGAATTGAAGAAATCGAAGGGTAGTGCGACTACATCTTCAGGTATATATGTTATAGAAATTAACTTATCTGCTTCTACTTCATGGGTATTGGATACTGCATGTGGTTCTCACATTTGTACAAATGTGCAGGGACTCAAAAGGAGTAGATCACTGAAAAGGGGCGAAGTTGACCTACGAGTTGGGAATAAAGCAAGAGTTGCTGCACTAGCTGTAGGATCTTATGAACTTCATATGCCTAATGGCTTTTTGTTAAATTTGAACAATTGCTATTATGTTCCTACTCTGAGTAGGAATCTTATTTCAGTTTCAGTTTCGGATGATGAAGGTTTTTCATTTTTAATTAAAAATAAGACCTGTTCTATTTTTGATAAAGATGATTTGCTTTACGGTATTGCAAGATCTTTTAATGGCCTTTATGTCCTTGACTTAGATGATTCTAGGGAGAATCATATTTATAACATAAACTCTAAAAGAATTAAGCCAAATGACCTAAACCCTACATTTTTATGGCATTGTCGTCTTAGCCATATAAATGAGAAACGCATTTCTAAACTCCATCAAGATGGATTATTAGATTCATTTGATTTTGAATCATTTGATAAATGTGAATCTTGTTTACTTGGCAAAATGACAAGGAATCCTTTCATCGGACAAGGTGAAACGGCTAATGACTTGCTTGGACTAGTACATACAGATGTATGTGGCCCGTTAAGCATTAGTGCCAGAGGAGGATATAATTACTTCATTACTTTTACTGATGATTTCAGTAGGTATGGCTATGTCTACCTAATGAAACATAAGCATGAGGCTTTTGAAATGTTCAAAACTTTTCAAAATGAAGTACAAAATCAACTTGGTAAAACTATTAAGGCACTTCGATCTGATCGAGGTGGTGAATTTTTGAGCCAAGAGTTTGACGAACATCTAAGAAATTATGGAATTGTTTCACAATTAACTCCTCCAGGAACTCCACAGTGGAATGGTGTTTCTGAAAGAAGAAATCGAACTTTATTAGATATGGTTCGATCTATGATGAGTCAAGCAGATCTTCCATTATCGTTTTGGGGTTATGCCTTGGAGACAGCTACTTTTTTTTTAAACCGTGTACCATCTAAAGCGGTTGAAAAGACGCCATATGAGATATGGACTGGCAAAACACCTAGTTTGTCTTTTCTTAAGATTTGGGGTTGTGAAGCTTATGTGAAAAGACCAGTTTCAGATAAGTTAGCTCCAAAATCTGCTAAATGTATCTTTGTGGGATATCCTAAGGAAACTAAAGGATATTATTTCTATATTCCATCTGAGAACAAAGTGTTTGTTGCTCGAAATGGAACCTTTTTGGAAAAAGAATTCATTTCTAAAAGAACTAGTGGGAGTACAGTTCAATTAGATGAATTTATAGAACCACATGAAGATATTGAACCGCCTGTAGAAACAATTTCAGAACCACAAGCCATTGTGGAAACTGAAAATGTTACACAAGTTCTGCGCAGATCTGATAGACCACATCATCAGCCTGAGAGATATGGATTTCTCATGACTGAAAGTCGTGAAGTTTTGCTCATAGATCAAGATGAGCCAACTACCTATCTTGAAGCTGTGTCAGGTCCAGATTCAGAGAAATGGCTTGGAGCCATGAACTCTGAGATGCAGTCCATGTTTGACAACCAAGTTTGGGCCTTAATTGATCCTCCCGAAGGTATTAAGACTATTGGTTGCAAATGGGTTTTCAAGAAGAAAATTGACATGGATGGAAATGTGCAAACCTATAAAGCAAGGTTGGTTGCTAAAGATTTCAAACAAACTCATGGTATAGACTATGATGAAACCTTTTCTCCAGTTGCTATGATTAAATCTATTAGGATTCTCCTTGCCATTGCTGCATACTATGATTATGTGATATGGCAAATGGATGTCAAAACTACTTTCCTTAATGAAAATTTACTCGAGGATGTGTACATGACACAACCTGAGGGTTTTGTAAATCCTGAGAATTCTGGGAAGGTTTACAAGCTTCAAAGGTCCATTTATGGATTGAAGCAAGCATCTCGAAGCTGGAATCTTTGTTCTGATGAAATAGTTAAGAACTTTGGTTTCATTCAAAATGAAGATGAACCATGTGTTTACAAGATGGTTAGTGGGAGTGCTATCATGTTCTTAGTCCTATATGTAGATGACATATTGATCATTGGAAATGATGTCCCCACTTTACAAAAGGTTAAAGATTGGTTAGGGAATACTTTTTCAATGAAGGACTTGGGTGAGGCTACATATATCCTTGGTATAAGGATCTATAGAGATAGATCTAGAAGGATAATTGGCTTAAGTCAAAGTACATACATTGACAAAGTGTTGAAGAGATTCATCATGCAAGATTCCAAGAAGGGATTTTTGCCTATGTCACATGGTATTCATCTTAGTAAGAATCAATGTCCTAAGACATCTGATGAGCGAGATAGAATGAATAAGATCCCTTATGCTTCTGCTATTGGATCTATTATGTATGCCATGCTATGTACTAGACCTGATGTCTCATATTCTTTGAGCACAACAAGTAGATATCAAGCTGATCCTGGTGAGGGTCACTGGATAGCTGTTAAGAACATTCTTAAGTATCTAAGAAGAACTAAGGATGCTTTCTTGGTTTATGGAGGTTTGGAAGATGAGCTAGTTGTAAATGGTTACACAGATGCTAGTTTCCAAACTGATATAGATGATTACAAATCGCAGTCAGATTTTGTATTCACATTGAATGGTGGAGCCATTACTTGGAAAAGTTCCAAGCAGAGTACAGTAGCAGATTCTACAACAGAAGCTGAGTATATAGCAGCATCAGATGCAGCTAAGGAAGCAGTTTGGCTGAAGAAATTCATCACTGAGCTTGGAGTGGTGCCTAGCATTGCTAATCCTATGGCTATCTATTGTGACAACAATGGTGCCATAGCGCAAGCAAAAGAGCCAAGGTCCCATCAGAAATCTAAGCATATACTCAGGCGATTTCACCTCATTCGAGACATCATTGATAGAGGTGATATCAAGATATGCAAAGTTGACACAAATGACAACATAGCAGATCCATTGACAAAGCCTCTCTCGCGGGTCAAGCATGATCAGCACACTAGGTCTATGGGCATAAGATATTTGTTAGTCTAGGCCTAGTGCAAGTGGGAGACTGTTAGTGTATATGCCCTAGGCCATTGATTTGGACCTTAATGTTATTCATTTTGTTATTAATAAAGAAGTTTTTATTATCATTGTTATGTTTGCATGTTATATATAATAATGATTATATCCCTAGTTTATTATTGTTATGGAGATAATAATAAATATAACTAGTGTAATATTGATTTGATAATCATAAGATGATTATAGGTATGAAGATACAAATCAATATTATGGATACATGTTAGAGAACAGTGTATTGGATAGACCCACATAGATATCACTTCATGGTTTAATGTCATAAGTGTATCTCATAATAGTTTTCATTTAATCCTTTGACTTGAGATTGTCATAGTTTCCAACATAAGGAATATTATGTTTTGACATGATCAAACGTTATCTGTACCTAGATAATTATAAAGGTTATGCTTGAACATGGTATAAATTATGTAGAGGAAAATGAACAATCAAGATGGAATTTGTCCCTCTCTATGAGAGAGATATCTTCTGGGCCCCTCGATAAGTTTAACTGAGAAATGCATGGCCGTGCTCAAATAAGTTGATATAAGATCAATCTTATTTGTTTATCAGTTAACTTGGAGATCAAGTAATCATAAGTTTGGACAATATAAGTATGACATTTACTATGACTTATGTTCAAACTAGATATCGTGTGACAAAGGGATTAATGCATGTACTATTTTAGGTTTTCATTTATAATGATTCTCATGATTAATTGGGTAGTCATAATGTCTTGCTAGAGGCCAATTATGATTTGTGCATTTCAATAGAGATTGAAATACACTACCAGTTAATATGAGCCTATCGGGTCACACACATAGAACGTAGGCTGTACTTAAACAATAATAATTATATTTTTATTATTGTTGTTAGTATTATTATTATTATTAGATATTAATAATAATATTGTTATAATAATAATTATTATTAGATAATAATTATTAAAAACGTGGGTCCATATAGGATATGGACAGTTAGGGTTTTGACAAGGAAAGGTCTTTTAAAACGGTTTTAAAAGGACTAGAGGCCTTGATGATATTAATTATTTATTTTCGTTTTGAAAGAAAACGGAAGAAGAGGAAAAACCTAAAAAACCCTAGTTTCGTTTTTGCAAAAAATTCAGCCACTGCCATTGGTGAGCTAGCACTCAGACCGGCGTACGTTTGTGTGGACTTCGTTAGAGGGTGTTCGTCTTCAGAAGGCAGCATCTGTTAATCGTTTTGAAGCTATGCAAAAAAGGTTAGTTTCGAATCTCTTTTATCGAACTGAATGGATCACATGGATCCTGTGAGTAAATCGAAAGAAAATTTTTTTTTTGTTATCCGCTGCGGCAAGGGTTGCAGATCCTTTTTTGATTTACTAACATATAGAAGTGTGAATTCTTCTTGCAGGATTGTAGTTGAGGTTATAAGGGTGGATTATTGGGAGTGTGCTTGAGTTGAATTGTGAAACAAAATGTTTTTCAAAAATAAGAAAAATCAGTTTTATTGACACTTGGGACCTAGAATTTTAAGGGAGACTCCGTCAAAATTTTTGAAAAATTTTTATAAGGAACATTAAGTAAGCTGACATAACCAGAGCTCGTATCCCGATGTAGCATTCCTCCTCGGCTTATTCATAGGTCGGGAAGGGGTGTTACACCTAGTTTCTTTAACGTTGGTCCGAGATCCCCATTTTACATTGGGACTTTAGAGGAGTTTCCAGGATGAATAAGGTTCTCGGTTGCACTATAGTACTATTTTCCATCCTCAGACAGATGGGCAGTCAGAGAAAGTGATACAGGTTATAGAGGACATGTTGAGGAGCTGTATAATTGATTTCACTGGGAGCTAAGACAAGTACTTGCCATTGATTGAATTAGCCTACAACAACAATCCTTAGTCCAGTATTGGGATGGCACCTTATGAGGCATTGTGTGGAAGGAAGTGCAGGACACCATTATGTTGGGATGAGGTTAGAGAAGGTAAACTGGTCAGTCCTGATTTGATTAAGAAAATAGAAGAGAAAGTGAAGGTGATTTAGGATCGTCTAAAAGCATATTCATACCGACATAAATCTTATATATATTTGAAGAGGAAAGATATAGAGTTCAGTGTGGAAGATAAAGTCTTATTGAAGGTGTCTTCATGAAAGAAGATTATGAGGTTTGGTCAGAAAGGAAAGTTGAATCCTTGCTTCATAGAACCATATGAGGTACTGGAGAGAGTTGGTCCAATAGCTTACATATTGGCTCTGCCTTCTGAGTTAGACCAGATACACAATGTTTTCCATGTCTCTATGCTTTGGAGATACATGTCAAACCCATCTCCTGTCTTGTCAGTGAAGTCTATTGGGGTGAGTCTGGATCCAACTTAAGAAGAAGAACTAGTGGTGAGAGGTTAAGGAGTTGAGGAATAAGAAGGTGCCACTTGTTAAAGTTCTTTGGAGGAACCATACCACCGAGGAGGAGACATGGGAGAGTGAGCAAATGATGCGGAGCAAGTATCCTCAATTATTCTAGAGTTGATGTCAGGTAATTTCGCGGATGAAATTTTTTTAAGGGAGAGAATTGTAACATCCGTATTTTATAAAATAAATAAATAATAAATAATAATTAAATTAAATTATATATAATTAAATAAATAATTTAAAGCCAAAAGTAAAGGATTATAAGTGAAAAAGTAAAGTGTATATGTGAAATATATATGATATATATAACATATACAAAGGCCAACATTTAAAGTATATGTAGACCCTTAATTTTTGCCCTAAGCTAATTCGATCTCAATTAAAGAAGGCCAAGCTAAAATTGGTCAAATTTTAAAATCCTAAACCTAGTTTATATCTTTGAAATATGTTGGTCCAATTTTGAAAGGCCTAAATTAAGTTTGTTTAATTTTTAAAGCCCTAAACCTAGTCTGATTTATTTTTTTTGAAGGTCCAAATCAAATCTAATCCAATTTTAAAAGGCTGAATTGAATTTGATCCAACCCTAATGGTTCGACCAAGCCCGATTTACCCATAAAGTCAAAAAGTCTTATACCATAGCGAATTGGACTCCAATTGGCATGGATCTTAGTCCATGGCAAATTGGGAGTTTAATTCGCCATGGACTAGAAACCATGGCAAATTTGAGGTCATTTAATTTTCCATGGACCATTGTCCATGGCGAATTGAAGCCTTAAGCCATTTGACTTTATATTTAATTATGTTTTGGAGATGGATTAGGATTACTGATGAAGATCGGACTCAATTTAACTATTAGATTAGTGTATTAGGTTTTAGCTTTAACTATAAATACTTGATTTAAAGAGCAACAGGAGGATCAATAATCCAGCAACACAGACACAACACATGGCAGTCTCTGGCCAAAAACCAAATTGGTACAGACAATTTAAAAGCTTGGATCAAGACATTCAACCTTGGTGGAGCCTTCTAACGCAGGTTTAGATTTCTAATACAATCTATTTATTCAGTGTTTGCAAATTATATTTTAAGTTACTATTACAGTAGTTGTTTATTAAAATTATTTTATACAATAGCTTAAACACTAAAACCCCATACGTATTTCATGAAACTAAGATCCTAATATGTAAAAGTTTATACCTAAACCCAAATCCCAAAGCTTTGTTCCTTAATTCTTAAAATCCCTATCATAATTTATAAAACTAATTTCTAAAATTTAAAACCATAAAACCAATTTCCTAACCCCTAATCTATTTTGTAAACCCTAAACCAAAACCACAAACTTTAATCCAATAAGCTAGTTTCTAAACCTTAATCTGAAACCTAATACAGTAACCTAATTCCTTAAACCCTAAATCCAAATCCTTAATTCATTAAACCCTAATTCCAAAACCCTAATTTACATGTAAACACTAGGTTAGGAAAAACTGTAATTTTTATAAATATAAAACCCCAGCTTACATAGAAACCCTAATTTTCCAATAAAACTATATCATTTTAACAGTTTACCTTTCGGTGGCGCTGCCCCTGATCCCCCGTAAGGGGCATTGCTCCCTTGACCCTTGCCTGCTAACCGATTAGCAAGACCATCGTACGTGATCCCTCGTCAATGGGGTCAATATTTATTTGTGGATTATATTCTCTACTATTTATCTTATTTCCTTTTTAATTAAGTCATAATTTTATTGCTCTTTATATGGTGATTATATATGTTCTTATGAGTTTATATTTATTTTGTTTGGACTTCAAGGATGTAAAAGTTATGTTTCTACTTTATGGGCGCCTCGCTTTCATTATGTAATTTAATTTATCTTTTAAAGATTTTGGGATTGTTGTCAGAGACACATTTTCATCTATGATGGGTGTCTCATTTTTATTTACTTCATTTTCTTTTTGGGCATTGCATTGGACATTGTAAAGGTATATTTTCATCTATGGATGGGTGCCTATTTATTATTTTGTTTGGACATATTTTTATTTTAATACAATAATTCTTTATTTTAATGCCCACATATATAATAGATAATATCATAATATTTAAAAATTTTATAATATCCAGACCTAAAAAGGAGGTCGGTTCCAAAGGACCGGGCTTTATGGGGGTGTTGGGCCACTTCTCACATTCCCTATGTGTGCCCAACTTTTGAAACCCAATAGGGAGTTTGGGATTCTTTAGGAATCAAGTCATCTACCCCTTTTTTTTTTGCCTATCTAGGTGGCGACTCCATTTTCTCCGGGTTTAGGTCAGTGTTCTCTAAGACCCTGAGCCTAACAGTGCCAAAGTCGCAGGAACCATTCCATCGGGAGTGGGGCAAAAATTCTCACTCACCGAAGAAAAGTCAAAAAGTCAAATGGCAAAGTTGTAATTATACTTTATAAAATTAAAATTAATTAAATAATTTGAAAATAAATTAATTATGGATGGAAGAGGTAAATTATGATTTTTTAATTAATTAATTAAAAATATATTAAAATAATATATATATGGTCTTGGATTTAAGTGGAAAGAAAGAGAAAATCAAAATTAATTTTCATCATCTTATTCTTTAAGGGTGGCCGAACCACCATAGCCAAGAGAGCAAAGGTTTTTCTTCTTCCATAAATCAAAAGTTGAAGAGATTTCAAGGATTTAAGTGGAGATTTGGAAGTTTCTTCATCACATGGTAAGCTTCATTACCAATTTTTCAAGTTCTATGAAAAAGTATGAATGTGTTGATTTTGGGTTTTTTGTATTAGCATGATTTAATTGCTTGTTTGGATATGAAAGATGTTATTTTGATTAGTTATTAATGATTCTCCAGTTGGATAGGATAAAAGATTAAGTTTGGTTGAAGGAGATGAATTTAGGATTATGTGTGTTTTAGGCTTTTCAATCATGTGTTTTAATTGTGTAAATGGATTCCAAAGATGTAATATCCCAAAATTATTTTTTGAAAATTTTTAATTTTTAAAAATTAAATAAAATAATTGGAAAAGTTAAATAAATAATTTTAAATGAAAAATGGGAGGTTTTTAAATGAAAAAGTGGAATGTATATGTGATATATATACAAAATATATATAACATATAAAAGTCAACAAAAAAGTCAATTCTTTTTAAAAAAGAAAAGTCAAAAGTCAAAGTAAAAGGGTATTTTAGCAATTAAATCTTAGAAATTAAAAACTATAAAATTAATTCAAAAATAAATAAATTTTTAGTGGAAGATGAATTTTTGGACTTTTAATTTATTAAATAAATAAATAATTATTAATTATTAAATTAAATAATATATATATATGGTTGAAATTAAAAAATAAAAGGAAAAAGAAAATAAAAAAGTTTTTTTCATCTTCTTCTTCTCCATCAAGGGCCGAAATCTCTATGGATGCCAAAAGAGGATTTTTTATCTTCCAAGCTTCCAAAATTGAAGGATTCCAAAGGTTCAAAAATAATTTTTAGTGATTGTCACTTGAAAAAGTAAGTTTTTTAGCTTTTTCTTTGGATTTTCATTGAAATTATAATTATATGTGATTTTAGACTTTGAAGTAGTATGTTATAATTATTGAAATTGGTGTGAATGAAGTTATTTTAAGTAGTTAACAATGATTTTAAGGTTGGATTGAAGAAATGGTTGAGTTTGATTAAAGATTGGTGAAGAGAGAGAATTTAGGATTATGTAATTTTTGAAGTTTTGGAATCATGGTTTTTAATTGTGCAAATTGATTCCAAATGCGTTGTTTTGATGTATAAACAGGTATTTTAAAGCCAAATATTGAATTTGGTTGAGTTTTATTGAAGTTTGAGAATGGATGTGTGATTTAGGGTTTTGAAAAAGTGATTTTTCTAAAGTTGTAGAATTGATTTATTTTATTGGTTTAAGTGTGTTATTTAGTGTTAAAAGTGATGAATATAAGCTTGAAATGATAAATGGATTGAGTTGGAATGGAAAACCTTCAATGGGGGAAGGTTATGTCATTTTAGAATTTTCGTCCTAAGTGTGTGTTTTTATAATGTAATTGATTTAAATGTGTTAAAATATATTTTTAATAATATATATAAACTTAAAATATCAAATTGAATGGCCTAGTATGGTATTCCAAAGTTAAAGTGAGATTAGCCTTAACTTTGGGATTTTTGATTGGATGGTGTTTAATTTTTGATTTCAGATTGGAAATACCTTAGAATGTGGTACTAAATGATTATTTATGATCACATTTGGTTTAGGCATTGAAGAGAGTTGATTTGCCCCATCCAAGTGTTGAAGGGAAAGTTGGAAGAGAAGGATTGGAGAGTGTTTAAGCTTGCTTTTGGTTGTCATTTGAGGTATGTACAAACTTTGGATGAATTGGCTATATTTGCATTACATTAGGCTTAACACATTTTGGATTGAAAAATATGTTAAGCTACTTGATTCATGGAACATGTATGAATAATGTGCTATGACATGTGTAATGTCATCTGTGTGTTAAATGCATTGTGAAAAGCCATTGTTAATGGCTAAATTCTGTAACATGAGAAATATGTGTATTATGTGAAAATGAACCAAAGTGTTTGGATAATGCCATTTGTGGTGCATGCATTTAAGGCATTGTTAAAAAGCCATTGGTAATGGTTAATGTGCACAAAATATGAATCATATATGGATTATGTGAAATTACCCAAAATATTTGGGTGATAATTTTTAAAGTAAAATGTAATGCAATGTGATGATATGGTGAAAAGATGAGAAAAATATATGAAATGAGAAAATGAGAAAAATATGAGAAAAAGATATGAAATGAGAAAATAGAGAAAAGAGGCAACGTGCCTAGCTTGAATTTGAGAAAATGAGAAAGATATTAATAATGAGAAATGTGAATTAATTGTGTGCATAGTATGTTATTCAATTTTTAGAGTTCTGTGTATGGCGGCATGCCTATGAGGTTATCCTCATTATTTGCCTTCGGGCTAGATGTTGGGCATCACTATGATTTGCCTTCAGGCTAGATGTTGGATGTCACTTGCCCTTGGGCTAGATGCTGGGCATCACTATGATTTACCTTCAGGCGAGATGTTAGGAGTCACTTGCCTTTAGGCTAGACACTAGGTGTCAATATGGACAAATAGTAACTTTAAAATTTGAATAGCATATTAGATCCTTTGAGCCCATGCTTGTAATTGGTTGTATGTGTATTGTGAATTATAAAATAATCGAAAGCTATGTTATAATGAAATGATATGCGATATGATATCCATATGCATTGTGCATTTGCATTGCACTTGAATTTTATTTCTATCAAAGTTTGTATTGCTAGGCTTTTGGCTCAGCGTGATTGAAATTCATTGCGCAGGTAACAAGGTAGATCCAGCTGAGACGGAGAGTTCTTCTAGACTAGGTCGGGTCTGGATGTGAGGTTTTGCTTATAGAGTTGATATCAAGATCATAGACACTACCAACAGCATGTATATATTTTTATATTATCGTACATTTTGGAGATTATATATATTATATTATATTTCTAGTGTATATATATTATAAATTAAAAAGAATGTTTTGACATGCAAATATATGGAAGTGTATAAATGTTTTGAGAAAATGTGAAGATATTGAGGAGGATGGATGAAATGTATTTTTTGGTTATTGGGAGTGCTTTTGTGTACAGGTTGTGTTGTGTTGAATTTGGAAATGTCCAAATTACAGACAAAACTCTTGCGAATTTTTCTCAGAGATTTTTATGAAATTGCTTAAAAAGAACTAGCCAGTCAAGTAGAATGAGGAGTGTCAAAGGGCCTTGAGGGTATAAAAGTGTATTTACTGAATCCACCTGTAACCGCCTAAACCCGGTAGACATTTATTACTATACTTAACAGTAGAAGAAGAGTCGATAGGAGCAATGCTAGCACAAGCGGACGAATAAGGAGTTAAGTATGCAATTAATTATTTGAGTAGAAAGCTCCTGCTTATGAGATTAAGCATAGTATCATTAAAAAGACTTGTATAGATCCAATGAAGTCTTTAAGGGAGACACTCTAGTTGATTGGGAAGTATGGTCAATGGTTGATAATTTTAGAAGAATTTGAGATCAAATATATAACTAGGAAAAACCATTAAAGGAAAGAGCAGTAGAAGAATTCCTAGCTCAATAACCATTGCCTAACGATGAAAAGGTGATTTTAAAATTTTTCTAATGAACATTTACAGGCCATAGAAGTACAAGGGTAGAGGGATGAACTATCCTTTAGAAGATGTATCTTCTAAAGGATAGTTCATCCCTCTAGTTAAGAAGTTGAAGTTCAGGGAAACTAACAACATGGTAGAGTATGAAGCATGTATTTTTAGCTTGGAAACCCTGATGATTATGGAGATGGATAAAGTACAAGTCATCAGTGATTCCCTATTAGTGATATCCTAGGTGAAGAAGAATTTTAAGGAGTGCATGTTTATACACCCGCGAAGAGAAGAAAACCAGATGGCTGATGCCCTAGCCACCCTGGCTTTGGTATGGGAGGATCATGTTAAGCTATTTCTTAAACCTCTGGTTTTGACCAATTCATCTACTCCTTACTACAGATATGAGACAGTCATGTAAACCAATACGAACCATGATACTTGGTACGACAGCATAAGGTTATTCTTGGAGAAAAGGGAATACCCATTGGGAGCAACAAGGGAAGAGAGAAGAGCCACAAGGCGATGATCTTTACAATACATCACCTTTCATAGGGAGTTGTATCGAAGATTGCCTCATAGGGTGCATTTAAGGTGCTTGAGAAAGTCTAAAGTTGAGTAGATCATGTCAGAAATGCATGTGGGAAATTATGGACCCACATGAATGGCTTGGCTCTAGTTAAGAAGACAGTTAGACAGGGTTACTATTGGTTGACCATAAAAAAAGACTGTATTAATTTTGTGAAGAAGTGCCAGCAGTGCTAGGTGTATAAAAACTTGAATCACATACCTCCTAAAGAACTACATTATATGTCTTCACCCTGGCCTTTTGCAACTAGGGGATTTAATATTATTGGAGAGATATATCTGACGCCTTCGAATGGTCATTGTTTCATTGCAGTAGCAGTGGATTATTTTTTGAAATGGGTTGAGGCTGAGTCTTTCAACAAGTTGGGCCAAGGAAAATGGCCAGATTTATTGAAAAGAACCTCATCTGGAGATATGGGGTCCCTCACAGTGTGATATCCGATAATAGGGTGTAGTTTCAATAGGTCATTAAGGATTAGTTCTCCAAGTACCATATTCACCATCACCAATCATCCCCTTACAAACCAAAGGCTAATGGTGCAGTAGAAGCAACAAACAAGGCAATTAAGCAGATTCTGTCCAAGATGACTAAGACGTATAGGGATTGGTAAAAAATACTTCCTTTTGCTATATAGGGATATAGGACAAGTGTGCGAACCCTGACTGGAATGACTTCATTTTCTTTGGTTTAAGGAATGGAAGTAGTATTGCCAATTGAGATTAAGATCAAATCACAGAGGGTAATACTTGAAGTTGAATTGCTTGAGATGGAATGGGTAGTATATAGATATACACAGCTAGCCTTGTTAGAAAAAAGAAGGTTAAAGGCATTGTATCATCACTAGCTGTATCAAAGGAAAAATAGATTGGGCCTACAACAGAAGGGATAAGATCAGAAGGCTTAAAATCGGCGATTGAGTGTTAAAGCAGCACAAGCCAAATGTGTCCGATTCTGGGGGGAAGTTTAGGCCTAGTTAGGAAGGGTTATATGTTGTAAAACAAGTAATGAGAAAAGGTGTAGTCAAGTTGTCAAACATGGATGAGAATGAGTTTAGTGAGTCCGTGAACGTTGATAGGTTGAAGAAGTTCTATGTTTAAAATATATAAAAAAGCTCGCTATGTTGAAAATCTAAAAGGGCGGCCTAGGCAAAAGTTAGAGCAGTCCACTAGCTCCGAAAACCTGAAAGGGTAGACTAGGCAACAATTTGGGCTAAATGAGAAAAAAATTGTCATTTAGAAAACCCATAAGGGTTGGTTGGCGACAGGAGTGATTTTATGTATCTTGGCTTTATGTTTTTTTTTTGTTCCCCAATTTAATAAAAATAGAGTTAATGTTAAAATTGTTCTATCTGCACTATTTTGAATAACCTGACCATTAGGCTAAAATGAATCACATAGTAGCAAAGTGTGATGACAAATAATAAAAGGAAAGAAAACATCTTTTATTAGCATTATAGTTTATCCTAACATCATTTTTCTAAAAATTGACGAGTGTAAAATCTATGGCAGATGATAAGTATAACATTCAGGCCAGCTTTGCTTCTATCAATCCAAGAAAGCTTCAGTCAGACGAGGCATGTGCAAATTAGGAGTGAATTCAAAACATCGAGGCTCAACTCAATATTGGCGTTGAAGTTGATGAGGATCATAACAAGTACCTTGACGAAGAGCAGTAAGAGGGACATACATCAGATGCATCTAAATGGTGACATGGGTAATCTTCCACAAAGGTAACATCCAACGAATGTTAACCATAGCTCACAAGCAGATCCAATCAATCCAGTCAGCATAAGAAAAAGAGAGACAAAGTAGTTTCCTAGAAGAGTGATGATGTGATAAATAATTGGTGAAATCAACAGACAGGTGTTGAGCAAGTAGAGATGCTCCTATAGCTAGATCTGTGAATACAAATAGAAAGTTATAAAAAAAAAGAGCCCATTAGGTTGAAAATCCATAAGGGCAGCCTAAGCAAAAATTAGGACAGTTCGCTAGTTTGAAAAATCGCAAGAGCGATCTAGGCAAAAATTAGAACCAATAAAAAAAAGAGAAAAGTCCACGAGGTTGAGAACCCGTAAGGATGGTCTAGGATAAGTTAGGATAGCTTACTAGTTTTGAAAACATCCAAGGGCAGGCTAGGCAAAAATTATAGCAATAAAAAAATAAAAACTTAAATTAAAAATCTGAAAGGGTAGTTTAGATAAATTACCTGAAGCAACAGGGGACTCCCCGCCAATCTCCTCGAAGATTCTATTTTAAATTGGTCCAGTCCAACTAGAGTTTTAGCCAAGATCATGGGTACTGGTGACAAGCCTCCTTTCATTTGGTCAACGATATCCAGAACCCATGGATCAATGTCACCATCAGCAGAAATAAATAAGAATTTACCAAGCAAACATAGACAAAACATGCATCCCTATGCATTGGTTGGAGCCAAATGGAAAGTGCAAAAATCAATCAAGGGACTGAGCAGGATTTTCTTAACTCAAATCAATTGCAGGGCTTCGGGTTTTGAAAGTTGAAACAACATCTGCATCATTTATTGAGTTTCTGAAGTCAATATGGGTAATGAAATTGGTTGATTGCTTGGATATCTAAAGATGGCCTCAAATTCTTCAATCATAGGACATATTTCAAAGTTATTGATCTTAAAAGTCTTAGTTTTTATATCCCAAAAGGAAGCCATGGCTTGTAGGAATGGTTGGTCCAACTTGACATTTTGAAAACACTTTAAAACATTTATTTGAGACCAAAATATTTGTTCCCAATATATAGCCTTAATGGTTTAAATAAACCTTTGATCTTCTTCAAATTTAACTCAGACATTGATAGGGTTTGAAGAGAATAAAAGTTGTTTGAATCAATTGTACAAAATATGACTGGGTTTGAAGAAAAAAATTGAAGTTGTTTTGAATTAATTATGCGGGGTTTATTTCTATTATAGTAGCTTGGCAATTGGAATGAGCAGATAGTTTAACCTATCTTGAATGAAGAATTGTTGTCGATTTATATAAGCATTGACTTGTGGATCGAATTACACGAGGACTGGGATGTGATTTGAAACCAAGACGGGCGAGGAAAGGAGTTTAGATTTAGCGGTCGACTGGAATACCGAGTATATTAGGGTTTTGTAAACTTTCATCCATGTCGAATCCAAAATTGAGTTTGTCATCGACTTCTGTGTACATATACATGTATTATTATATAAAAAAAGATATAAATAAGTAAAAAAATAAAAAGTCAAAGTTACAAAAACTTGTTACTATTATTATTATTGTTATTTTCACAATTAATACAAGCTTTTTATTTTTGATACAAGTCCATCATTATGAAGAGGGAGGCAGTCCATAATCGAATAAAGCTTTAAGAATGTCATTGCCTATTGGAGGAGAGGGCATATAGTCCATCCAAAGTCCACTCGAGGAAGAAGCACTCGAACCTCTATTAACTTGGGAGTCGGTTCTGTAATAGCTATAAATTGAAAAGGGACGAGGCATATCATGGACATCAGTCTGTGGCCCCCTTGACGAAGAATCATTTGGATCCCTTATGCCCTTAAATAAAAAATCTCAAAAGTTATGTGCCTTCTGCTAGTATAATCCATCAAAATGGGTAGCGTGTTGACGACTGGCGGCTAACTCTTCCTACAGCTTTCTTTTCTGCTCCTCGAGCACCCGCTGTGAGCCATACATGGAAAGGGTGAGTCCATACATTTTCATGCATACATTCAAAATATATCATTATAAAACAGGATGACAGATAAGGCAATTCAGATAGAAGCCTTGCGGATAAGATGGAATATCTATATAAGAAGGGGGTAAACAAAGAAAACAACTTATTTATCGAAGTATCATGAGGGACAGCTCCATGGCTAGAGGAACCAGTAGCTTGCAATATTTATAAAGATAGTCAGAATGAATTAAGAAGAAATAATTACAATAGCAAAAGGTTAAGAGTTTACCTAAGAACGACCAGCCCCTAAATCACAGCAAGAATGGGAAAAAGGCTCACCCTCCTCATCCTCGTCTTTGTCTCCTTCTTCGTGTTCTTCTTCCTCTCATTCTTCCACTTCTATTTCTTCTTCTTCACATACGAAAAGCCCTTGAACACCAGCAGATGAAACTTCAAAATTTAACAGGTGGCCCCAGATGAATTGGACATATGGCACATTCGGTGGGAGCATAAAGTTCCCAATATTGAAGCCATTAAGGGAATGGCTCCAATAAGGTTTCGGCATAGATATGGTGTTCAACACAAATGATGGGATATCAGCTAGTACTCTCCTCTGATTGGGACTAAGAAACCAGTTATATACCCTTTCGTCAAGAAACCAGCCATAAAAAACTGGACCAACACTAATCAGACGAGAAGTTTATAAGGGTTATGCATCGATCATGCATCCAACCCAGCTGTTTCTCTCCTCAGCTCCCCACCAGGTCACATTCACCTATAGAAATGTAAAATATTAATTTTAACATTTTTTCTTACTTGGTCCCAAGTTAGGTGACTCATGTGGTAGCGGTGAGTGTGTACGTAGTGACTTTTGGGCACTTCTCTGTAGCCTGATAATCAAACACTTAGCCTTGGATACCTAACCTATGACACTGTAATGTTGAGAACTCTAACGGAATTGTTCTTATATGCCCAAACATGTACATGAAAAAGAAAATCATGTCTAAATCATGTACATGAAAAACAAAATCAAGTCTATATGCATGCATTATTTGGATCAATAGTCTTAAAGAAAGTGATACCTCGGCAGCGGTTATGAATCCAATGAAGGATCTTTTATTCCTACAAAGTGCATCAAAGTCATGATAAAGCAAAGTGAGGCCAGTTTCTTCCCATGCATAAGCCATGAATTAATTAAGAAAATACTGTAATTTGTTGGCTCCACCACAATTGCACCGTTGAAATTCTGGGGAAGCTTGATTCAAGACAACACAGCCTTATTGCCTTGTGAATTGGAGTGTTATTTTTTTTTTTTTTGCTTCAGGTTGCTTCAAAGTTCAAAATTCCAATGATAATTCTTGAAAAATTTTTTTGCCATCCTTGTTTCTGTGTTTAAAACTACTGTAAACCCTTTCGGCTTGCCGCATGCCACTCACCGATTGGTCAGTCCAATTGTTTTTATTTTTTTATTATATATATATTTTAAAAATAAATAAAATAAATAATAAATAATAAAATAAGTATTAAAATAATTAATAAATAATAAATACCACACAAATTATTTCAGTTTTTTTTAAAATATTGGACTAGACTTGGTAAAAAATTAAGGGTCTACTGTTTGCCCCCTGTTTGAACGATCTGAGACTTTCAGTAGAAGAAAGTAAAAAGCAACATGATTTTGAGCAAATTTTGGATGAGGATGGGTTCTCAACCCAGTGGTGAGTTCTGGACTCAAAAATAATTTGGGTTCTGGACCTGGTGGTGAGATTTGGACTAAAAAATGATTTGGGTTCTGGATCCGGTGGTGAGTTCTGGACTCAAAAATAATTTGGGTTCTGGACCTGGTGGTGAATTCTAAACTCAAAAATGACTTGGGTTCTGGACTCGGTGGTGAGTTCTGGACTCAAAATTGATTTGGTTTCTAGACTCGGGGGTGAGTTCTAAACTCAAAAATGATTTGGCTTCTGGACCTGGGGGTGAGTTATGGACTTAAAAATGATTTGGTTTCTGGACTCGAGATGGTTCTGCACTCAAAAAATGATTTGGATTCAGGACCTGGCATGAGTTTTGGACTCAAAAAATGATTTGGGTTCTGAACTCGGTGGTGAGTTATGGACTAAAAAATGATTTGAGTTCTAGACCCGGTGGTGAGTTCTAGACTAAAAATTAATTTGGATTCTGAACCCGGGGTGAGTTCTGGACTTAAAAAATGATTTGGGTTCTGGACCCGATGGTGTGTTATGGACTCAAAAATGATTTGGGTTCTAGACCCGGTGGCTACAAAAGATAATTGTAGTTAGTAGGGTATTAATAAAAATTCTGCAAAAATGCAAAAAATTTAGCTATTGTTTACCATACCTATATCATCTTGCCCCTATGTGGAAATTTTTTTTTTAAAGTACAAAAATATTTTTAGACATAAAAATAGCTGAATAATTGAATAGAATGATTTGAATTTACTTTTTAGACATTGTTCATTACTATTTGCTCACTATTTACTAATAGTAAATACACTTTTTTTTCACAAGCATTATTGTTTTCCTTTTCCTTTTTGTCTTTTCTGTTTCCATTTTCCTATATAAAGGCTCGGCTTACCAACATTTCTCATTCAATTTTCATTATTTACATTATAAACACAGATAGCTTAAGTTTGAGCAGAGAGGAAAGAGAGTTTAACCATCAAATCGAAGAAAGGCATGCTTCAAGATTCGGACCTCGATTTAATATTGAGTTGCTAGAATTTATTCGACAATATGAACATGGAACTGTCAATCCACTAGCTGGAATGCAACTTCATCATAGTTCTAGTCTAAAGACTGAGGTAACACTGCAACTTTAACAGCACAAATATTTATCATTTTATTATATTATTATTATTTTTTTATCACTTTTATTTATTATTAGTTAATATTATTTTTATTTTTATTATTATTTTAGTATATTAGTGAATAAATAGTAGAAAATATTCTAATGCTAAAAATAAAAAAATAAAAATAAATAAATACAGTAATGAGTAATTTCAGACTTTGAAACAATAATAGTTGTGAGATGATATACTTACCTCGTATTAGCTTACCTTGTTTGTTATTAGCATGATCGTTGCATTGTCCAAGGTAGAGGGTGTGTCTATAAAGCCCTGTAATGGTATGATGTAGCACCTTTTTGGGTAAAATGGATCATCCGAGAGTACGATTTTGAAAGCTTTATTCTGCAATTACCATCCGAGGAATGTCCAATAGACCATAGTGTAGTTCAAGCATTGTCAAAGTAGTGGATGGACACGACCCATACTTTCCACCTACTTGCGGGAGAAATAACTATTAGCCAGTCAATTTTTTTAGCCATAACTGGTATCCGGTACTATGGCCTTCCTGTTCCTCTTACCATCGATATCCTGACACATGAAGAAATTCAACAGTTAATCGGTATGGAACCGTCACTAAAAGACCCCCTTTAAGATAAAAATTGAGCCGATTTGGAGTTATTGGATGAGCTATGATGGATGAGTTCGTAGAGAAACAACCAAACAATATGTTCGGGGATTTTTTCTATATTTGCTTGGGTCGACCATTTTATGCAGTATTGAATCTGCCATCCATTTGTTGATGTTGAGGGCCCTTGATGAAATGGATATGGTACTGCTTTATGCTGGGGTTAAGCTGGCCTTGCCTATCTCTATCATGGCCTAGACAAGATTTGCAAAAATAAGAAGTCTTTCATTGGCTTCATGGTGATTGTCGAGGTACTATCTCCTGCCATTGTTAATTCAACTCATATATTCGCATGAATTTGATTTCCATTGTTATTATAGGTATGGGCTTATGAGCATAATCTCTTGAGGGTGCCTGATATTTTCCAAAAGATAGTCAAATATCCAAGGTTAGGTTTTTGGTTGTCCGATCGCACAGCAGTTCTCGGCTCTCATCATTCGCACTCAGCGTTATCACTTGAGTTGCCTAACCTGGGACCAGGTAAAATAGTATTAGTATGCTTTATAGTTTATGTAAAAAGTTTACTTACCTTTTTGTCATCTTGCAGGTTGACTTGGCTTGGTGGAAAGTTGAAGAGTGGGCGAATTGGACTCCTTTTATGAATGTTGCACTGCCTTACCAGCACAACTGCCGAATCATTGCTGGTCCTATGTCTAGTGGCTGGTTTCTTGCGGAAAGGGTGTTGTGAGCAGGGATTTTCACCCTCACTCCCAATGGAATTGTTCATGCAACTTTGGCACTGTTAGGCTCAGGGCCTTAGAGAACACGGGCCTAAACTCGGATAAAATGGGGTTGCCACCCGAATAAGCCGGGAAAAACAAAGGGGTGGATGGCTTTATTCCTAAGGATCCCCAACCCCCTAATGGATTCGAAAAGTTGGGTACGTGTGGAGAAGGTGAGAAACAGCCCAGCACCCCCACAATGCCCGGTTCTTTAGAACCGGCCTCCTTTTCAGGTCTTAATATTATAGAATTCTTAAATATAATGATATTATCCATACTACATATGATTAATAGAATAAATAAATACTTTATTAAAAATCATGGCAAGGTCCAAATAAAACAAACAAATGGACATCCCTCCAAGGATGGAAATATGTTCGTACATTGTCCAATATCTAAAACTAAATAGGACACCCACCAAAAAGGTAGAAATGTGTCCTTTACATTAATCCCAAAACTAGAACATAAATTAAATTACATGATGCTTAATACATGAGGTACCCAAAACATGAAAACATACCACTTACAATGTTTTAAAACCAAAGCAAATCAATAAAAATAACCAACTAACCATTCATCATAAATAAATTATTCATTGAAGACATAAATTGAAAAAATAAATAAATTATTAATCAAAATATATAATAAATACTTACTTAATAATGAAACAAATAAAGATGCAAATTTAGGTTTGTGTATCAACTTAGGGTTTCTTAGATAACATTTAGGATTTTGGAATTTATATCTAAAAGCTAGGGCTTTGGAATCTCAAAGAACTAGTATTATTGTTATGTTTAATTTTTAGAAGAATTATGCTACTATATAATTAATACTAGAATTTGAGATTTAAGTAAATAGGGTACAAAACTATAAAAATAAGATTAAAACATAAATATTCAAAAAAAAAAGCTATTGTGATAAAAAAAATAAAAAAATAATTGATTAAGGTTTGAATTGAAATAAGGTTTGGACTTCTAAGAAAACTAACACTATCATATTTATTTTTGAAAGAAGAGGCTACTTTGAAGATTTTGGAAAAATGATTTAATTAGGGTTTTACAATTATAAGTGATTTATGGTTTTATTGTTTATGAAAATAAAGTTAAGAATTTTTGGAATAAATAAAAATAATACCTACTGTGTCTTTTAGAAAATAATAGAAACTTTATTCATTGATGCTCATATTTATGGGATTGTTGTATGAGTTTTGAGAGTTATAATTCATCAATTTTAATTAATCAATGATTAATGGGATGAAGATGATTTTTTATTAAATAAAATTATATATAAATACCTGTGTTTGAAGGCTCCACCAAAATTGTTGAATAAAAATTTGGGATGAACCAAGGCAGCCACTGCTTGCTTGTTTGTTGCCTTAATCCTCTTGCCGAAAATTGATATGGTTTTCTCAGTTCTTTTGCTTCTGCCGAAAAAATTCAAAAGTCCATCTCTAAAAAATTCAAAAGTCCCAAGCTCCTAGATCCGTCTATAATTCTTTTAATGTAGTATTTATAAGAAAAAATAAAAAACCTAACACTAATTTGTTAAGGAAATAAAATTGTTTAGGAAATAAAACTTTAAAACTGAGTAAAAGAAGGTTTCGGCAAATTCGGCAGCGTGCGCAAATGGGCCTGCTAGGGGCGAGGAGCCTTGGCGAGCCCTACGCCAACGGTGAATTGGCCATTGGACCTACGGTGAATTGGGCTAGCATGCAGGCAAATTGGCCACAATAGTGTGGCACGCACCGATTCGACTGTCTGATTTTTTTATTTTCTATTATTTATCATTTTTATATGTATATATTTTTATTTTTTATTTTTACTATTAAAAATATTATTATTAAAATAATATAATATATAATATATAATAAAAGTTATTTTATTATAAAAATAAATATTATTAAATTTAAATAAATATGATATAATTAAAATAAATAATAAATACTATAAAAATTATTTAGGACTGTTTTAAAATGTTTGGATTGGACTTGGTCAAAAATTAAGAGTCTACAGTTTGTCCCCTGCTTGAACGATATAAGATTGCAGCAAAAGAGAGTGAAAATTAATATGATTTTGATCTGGTTTTAGAGTTAAACTGGACTTCATACTCGAGGTTAGTTTGAGTTTTAAAAAATTAATTGGGTTCTGAACCCGAAAATAATTTGGGCTCTGGACCTGAGGTGAGTTCTGGACTAAAAAATAATTTGGGTTCTGGACCCGAGGTTGGTTTGAGTTTTGAAAAAAATAATTTTAGTTTTGGACCCGAAAATAATTTGGGTCTGGACCCGAGGTGAGTTCTAGACTCGAAAATAATTTGAGTTTTAGACTCTAGAATAATTTGGGCTCTGGGCCTGAGGCGAGTTCTGGACTCAAAAATAATTTGAATTATCTGCAAAATATAACTATACTCGTACTCTCTTGCCCACTGGGTGGAAAATTATTATAAGAGTAGAAAAATAAATTTTTAGACATGCAAATAGCTGAATAATTGAATTGAATAATTAATTTTAATATTTAAATACTATTTGAACACTATTAATTCACTATTCATGAACTATTTACCAACAGTGATTTTGACTCTTTTTTTTCACGGGAATTACTGTTGATTTTTTGTTTTTTTCTTCATTCATTTTCTATATAAATCATTTATTTCTTCAATACTCATGCACACTTACATTAATTCACAAAATCATTTATATATTTTCATAGTTTAAAGTAAATAAAGAGTTGATAAGCAAATGGAGAGGATGCATGCTTCGAGATCAGAGCCTCAATCCCATGCTGAGTTGATAGAATTTATTTGACAATATAAAAATGGTACTATAAATCTACTAGCTGGGATGCCACTTCATTGCAGTTCAAGTCAAAGGACTGAGGTAATACTACAATTTTAATATTTTAATAGCACAAATATATATTCATTTATTATTTATAATCATTAATTTTTTTATTTTATTTTAGCTATAATTGAGTTATTAATAATATATCATTAATTAAGATGACAGAAATTAGTTTTTTTTTCTATATTCAAAAATAAATTAACTAATTGACTAAAAATAAATTTAAATAGAAAATAATGAGTAATATTAGGCTATGAAATAGTAATATTAGTGAGATGATATACTTACCTCATGTTGGCCTACCTATTTCAGTGCTAGCATGATCGTTGTGTTGTCCGGAGCAGAGGGTGTGTCTATACAGCCCGGCAGTGTTATGACGTAGCACTTTCTGGGGTATAATGTACAGTCCGAGAGTACGATTTTGAAAACTTCATTCTGCAATTTCCATCTGAGGAGCGTCCAATAGATATGAGTGTAGTTCAAGCATTGTTAGAGCGGTGGATGGACACGACCCATTCTTTTTACCCACCTGTGGGAGAGATGACTATTGGCCTAGTCGATTTTACAACGATAACTAGTATCCGGTACTATGGCCTTCTGGTTCCTCTTACCAATTATATCCTGACACACGAAGAAATTCGACAATTAATTGGTATGGAACCATCACTAAAAGGGCCCTTTAAAATAAAAATTAAGCCGATTCAAAGTTATTGGATGAGTTATGATGGACGAGTTTGTAGAGAAATAGCCGAGCAATATGCTCAGGGATTTTTAATGTATCTACTTGGGTCGACTATTTTCCGTAGCATTGAATTCGCCATTCATTTATTAGTATTGAGGGCCCTTGCCAATATGGTCTTGGTACCGCTTTACGGCTGGGGTGAAGCTAGCCTTGCCTGTCTCTATCATGGCCTAGACAAGATTTGCAGGAATAAGAAATCTTTTATTGGCTTTATGGTGATCATCGAGGTACTCTCTCCCATCATTGTCAATTCCATTCATATATGTGTATGAATTCGATTCTCATTGCTATTGCAGGTATGGGCATATGAGAATTGCAATACCCTTATACCCTATATACATACAATACATATTTTCAGCATATGTAAAATACGCATATATGGTATAAAAATGTCACAGACCGGTTTACTAATTTTTTTTTCACATTCCAATTTAAAATTTAAAATTTCAAATTCTAAATATATAAAAATTAAATAGAATATAAATATTCTTTACTTTTTATAAGAACCCAAAATAAATAATGTATATAAAAATCTCTGAGAAAAATTTGCCAGAGTTTTGTTTGTAATTTGGAAATCCCAAAATTTAGCAATTACTCAACCTGCAAAAACAAAACACTCCCAAATAATTTCCAAACACCATCTCAACCATACTTCTCAATTTCACCAAGTTTCTCAAACATTTATATATATATATATAATTTAAAACACACTTACTCTCCCATTTCAAATACATTGACCCAAACATTCTTTATAATATACAATACGTAAAATTTAAAACATAATATATTATGCATAATACTCAAAATGTACAATAATATAAAAATATATACATTATGCTGGTAGTGTTTCTAATCTCGATAGCAACTCAATAAGCTCAACTACAAGTCTAGACCCGACCTGGTCTAGAAGAACTCTCTAGCTCAGCTGGGTCTACCCTGTCACCTACACTATAGAAATAATCGCGCTAAGCCGAAGCCTAGTGGTACAAACTTTGATAATAACAATATAACTCAATGCATTACCAATGCAAAATGCATTTAGAAGTCACATCATTCCACTTTCTTATATTTTTCAAATATTTCATAATTCACATTAAAACAAAGACAAGCATGGGCCAAAAAAGGATCTAATATGCTATTCAAATTTCAGAGTTGCTACTTTGGTCCATAATGACACCATGTGTCTAGTCAAGTAGGCAATATATCCATGGATAATGTAACAGCCCCAGTCTCTTGGACCTCAACCTGGCTGGACCCTTAGACCCCAGTATCTTGGTCCTCAACCAGGCTAGACTGCTACAGTTTTTGAGGCTTACAACCCAGTCTTTTCACCCCAAAAACATCATAATTATCAGCTGGCCTGGCTTAGGACCTAGTCTTTTCACCATTCCGGCATTTAGCCCGTAGGCAATCATAGGCATGACGCCAAACCCAGAACTCTAAAAATTGAATAATATACTAGGCACACAATTTATTCATATTTCTCATTATTAATCTCTTTCTCATTTTTACATATTCAATCTAGGCACATTGCCTTATTTTCACTTTTTTTTTCTCACTTTTCTCATTTTTCACATCTTTCTCATTTTTCTCACTTTTCTCACTTTTCTCATTTTTATCAATATCAATTCATTTCATTATTACACATATCTCATTTTTTGCATTCACAACACATTACCCAATTACTTTGGGTATTTTCACATAATGTGCATATTTCACATGTTACACAAATTAGCCATTATCAATGGCTTTTCACAATGCATTTAACACATATATGACATTACAAATGTCATAGCATATTATTCATACACAATCAATGAACCAAGTAGCTTAACACATTTTTCAACCAAAATGTGTTAAGTCCAAATGTTATGCAAATATAGACATTATATTCAAAGTTTGTACATACCTCCACTAGTAACCCAAAGCAAGCTAAAAACAACCTTCAATCCAATCTTTCTAACTTGCCTTTCACCACTTGGATGAAGCAAATCAACCTCCCTCAATGCCTAAACCAAATGTGATAGCAAATAATCATTTAGTATCACATTTAATGGCATTTCCAACATTAAATCATAATTAAACCAAATGTGATAGCAAATAATCATTTAGTATCACATTTAATGGCATTTCCAACATTAAATCATAATTACACATCACTCCTACAAATTTCCAAAAATTTAGCCTTTCCTTACTTCAGCATTGGAATTCCATTCTACTACAATTAAATTAGTGTTTTAAGTTTATTTAAATTATTAAAAACATATTTTAATACATTTAAATCATTTACATTATAAAAATACACTCTTATACACAAAATCTCAAAAATGGCAAAACCTTCCCCCATTGAAGGTTTTCCATTCCAACACAATCCATTACTCATTCGAAGCTTATATTCATCACTTTTAATACTAAACAATATGCTTAAACAAATAAAATCACACAATTCAACCACTTTGGAAAATCACTTTTACAAAACCCTAAATCTCCTCTTCCATTCTCAAACTCCAACCCAACACCACCAAATCCAATATTTGACCTTAAAATACTTGTTTATGAATCAAAACAACTCATTTGGAATCAATTTGCACAATTAAAGTTCATGTTTTCAAAACCCCAAAAATCCATAACCCTAAATTCTCTCTCTTCACCATTCTTTAACCAAACTCCATCATCTCTTCAATCTTACCTTAGAATCATTGTTAACTACTCAAAATAACATCATACACACCAATTCCAATAATTATAACATGCTACATCAAAATTCAAATTTTCACAAAATCAAAATTTCCAAGGAATTTAAAGAAAAGAGATGGAAACTTACTAATTTTTGTGGAAATCACCAAAAATCCAAAAACTTGTTAATTCCTTCAATTTATGGAGTATGGAAGAAGCAAAATCCTTGGTCTTCAAGCTCCCATAGAAGACACATCCTTGAAGAAGAAGAAGAAGAAGAAGAAGAAGAAGATGAAGACTTTTAATATTCTTTTTCCTTTCATCTATTTTTTAACCACATATATATATTAAAATAATTTAATATTTGATTATTTAATTATTTTTTAATAAATTAAAAGTCCTAATTTCCCTCTTCCATTCAAAAATAATTTGTTTTTGAATTATTTTATTAATTTTAAATTTATAAGATTTAATTACCAAAATACCCTTTTCTTTTTAAAAAGTGTTGACTTTTATATATGTTATGTATATTTTGCATATATATCACATATATATTCCACTTTTTCATTTAAAATCCCTTCATTTTTCATTTAAAACCATTAATTTAATTTATCCTTTTAAATTATAATTTATTTTATCCAATTTTTCTAAAAAATAGAAATTTTCAAAAATTTTAGGATGTTACAATTCTCTCCCCCTAAAATAAATTTCGTCCTTAAAATTACCTGTCCTAAAGTCTGGAACAAATGGGGAAACTGACTCTGCATCACCTGCTCACTTTCCCAGGACGTCTCCTCAGTGGCATGATTCTTCCAAAGGACTTTAACAAGTGGCACCATCTTATTCCTCAATTCTTTAACCTCTCGTGCCAAATCACCACTGGTTCTTCCTCGTAAGTCAGATTTGGACTCACCTCAATGGACTACACTAACAAGATATGAGATGGATCAGACCTATATCTCTGAAGCATCGAGACATGGAAAACATTATGTATTCAATCGAATTCAGGCGGCAAAGCTAGTCTATAAGCCACTGTACCAACTCTCTCCAACACCTTATATGGTCCTATGAAATGAGGACTCAACTTCCTTTTGCGGCCAAATCTCAAAATCTTCTTCCATGGAGACACCTTCAGAAACACTTTATCTCCCACACTAAACTCTATGTCTCTTATTTTTAAATCTGAATAAGATTTCTGTCGGTCTGAAGCTGCTTTCAAATGACCCCGAATCACCTTCACTTTTTCCTCTATTTCCTTAATCAAATCGGGACCAACCAGTTTACCTTCTCCAACTTCATCCCACTACAATGGTGTCCTGCATCTCCTGCCATATAAACCCTTATAAGGAGTCATCACAATACTTGACTGATGACTGTTGTTATAAGCAAACTCAATTAATGGCAAAAATTTTTCCCAATTCCTGGTAAAATCAATGATACAGCTCCTCAACATATCCCCCAGAATCTGTATCACTCTCTCTGACTGTCCATCTATCTAAGGATGGAAAGCAGTACTAAAATGCAATCGAGAACCCAAAGCATCATGTAAACTCTTCTAAAACCTTGAAGTAAACTGGGGATCTCGATCCGACACCAAAGAAACTGGGACTCCATGCAACTTGACTATCTCATTGATATACAGCTCAGCCAACTCTCAAGAGAATAATCCATCCGAACTGGATGAAAATGAGCTATCTTTATCATTTGATCAACTATCACTCAGATTGCATCATTCTTCTTCTGGGTCAAATGTAGTCCAGTCACAAAATCCATTGTCACTCATTCCCATTTCCACTCTGGCACTGATAAAGGTTGGAGCAACCCTGAAGGAACTTGGTGCTCAGCCTTCACTTTTTGGCAAGTGAGACATCTGGATACATACTCTGCTATGTCCTTCTTCATACCTGACCACCAATAATGTCCCTTCAAGTCCTGATACATCTCGGTACTCCCAGGATGCATAGCAAAAAGTGACTAATGTGCTTCCTCTAATATCATTCTTTTCAATTCTGCGTCATCAGGAATACACAATCTATCTCTTTACCATAGACTGCCATCGTCCCTCATATAAAAATCTCGACTCTCCCCCTTCTGAAAAACCAACAAAATTTTCTGAATTCTCTCAACTGTTAATTGAGCTTTCCTAAAATGATCCAACAAGACTGGCCTCAACTGCAACTGAGCCATCAGAGCACCATCATCAGAAGATTCAAATCTAGCATGCAGTGCTCTCAACTCAACAAGCAACGAGAGTGAATAAGCAGTCAAACCAGCCAAAGACTTTAGACTCAAGGCATCAGCAACAACATTTGCCTTACCAGGATGATAATCAATCAAACAGTCATAGTCTTTAATCAACTCTAACCATCATCTCTGCCGAAGATTTAGCTCTCTCAACACCCAGGTATTTCAAACTCTTGTGATCCATATAAATGAAACACATTTCCCCATACAAGTAATGCTGCCAAATCTTCAAGGCAAAAACTATTGCTTCTAATTCCAAATCATGTGTTGGATAATTCAGCTCATGCAGTTTCAATTGTCGAGATGCATAAGCAATGACTCTACCCTCTTGCATCAGAACACAACCAAAACCACTATGTGTAGCATCACTGTATATCACATATGGTTTACCTTCCACAGGCAGGGTAAGGACAGGAGCTTGAGTCAACATCTCCCTCAGCTGCTCAAAACTCGCCTGACACTGATCAGTCCACACAAATTTTAACTCCTTTTCAAAGTAATCTGGTGAGTGGTGTAGCTATTATAGAAAAACCCTTCACAAATTGACGATAATAGCCTGCCAATCCCAGAAAACTTCTAACCTCTGTCACAGTCTTAGGTGGACTCCAATTCAAGATAGCCTTAACTTTACTCGGATCTACTCTAATACCCTCTGCTGAAACCACATGACCAAGAAACGCTACCTGATGGAGCTAGAACTCACACTTAGACAGCTTAGCACACAACTGCTTCTCTCTCAGAGTCTGCAATACGATCCGCAAATGTCTATCATGATCCTTCTCATTACGCGAATACACCAAGATGTCATCAATGAAGACCACCACAAACTGATCTAAATATGGTCTAAATATCCTGTTCATCAAATCCATAAAAGCTGCTGGTGCATTTGTTAATCCAAAGGGCATCACCAGAAACTCATAATGCCCATACCTTATACAAAAAGCTGTCTTGGGTACATCCACATCTCTGACTCTCAACTGATGGTACCCTGAAATCTCAGATCAATCTTAGAGAATACCGTTGCTCCCTTCAACTGATCAAAGAGATAATCTATCTAAGGCAAAGGATACTTGTTCTTGATGGTAACCTTATTCAACTGCATATAATCAATACACAATCTCATGGTGCCATCCTTCTTCTTCACAAACAACACAGGCGCTACCCACGGGGACACACTAGGGCGGACGAACCCTTTATCCAATAACTCCTGCAACTGCACCTTCAACTCTCTCAACTCAGCAGGTGCCATCCGATAAGGGGTAATAAAGGTAGGAGCGGTACCAGGCAACAAATCGATACCAAACTCTACTTCTCTCTCAGGAGGTACCCCTGGCAACTCATTAGGGAAAACATCTGAAAACTCGGCAACTGTAGGTATACTTTCAAGCAGGGATCCCACTACTCTAGTATCTACAACATGAGCAAGATAAGCCTCACATCCCTTCCGAATCATTCTCCCAGTTGAAAACAGCTGAAACAAACATAGATGAAAGATACCTTTGCTCACCAGATACCATCACATCCCTACCATCATGGGTTCTCAAAGTAACACATTTCTTCTGACAGTCTACCACAGCCCCTTGCTTGGATAACCAATCCATGCCTAAAATCAGATCATATTCCCTAAAACGCATCTCAATCAAGTCACCGAGAAACTCCTCATCTTGAACAACAACTGGACTATCTCGGTGCACCCTTGTAATATCCCAAAATGTACCCTAGAAGTATTGGAGTAATTATTGTTATTATTGGATTAAGTGTATTTATTTTATTGGAAAGAGAGTTGAGGTTAGAGTAATGTGTATATGTTGTATATATTGTGATATACTTAACATATACAAATATTTGTTTGAAGGGTATAAAGGTAATTATTTTGAAATTGAGTTAGTGGATTAAGATGGGTGGATGGTGATGTTTGAGATTATTTTATTTTTTATTTGTGTGGAGGAGAATGTTTTGAGGAGAGAGAGGGTTAATGTTTGACTTTTCTTTCTTTTCCTTTTCTTCCTTCTTCCTCTCTTCTCGTGTCTCTCATTTCCTTTTCTTCTCCTTTCTTTGCTTTGGACGGCAGCAGCAAGAGAACAAGAGAGAGGGAGAGATTTGACCTTCCAAGCTCAAGATTGAAGAAGTTTTCAAGAGATCATGGAGGAATTTAAGAGTTTTCTTCATTCTTGGTAAGTTTCCTCTTGATTCCCTTGTTTTCTTTGAGTTTGTGTTGTGGGTTTGGTGATTTATGGTTGTTGATATGGATATGTTTGAGTGTGTTGTGTTTAAGAGTGTTGGGTTTACTTGATCTTTGATTCTTGGGTTGGATTGAAGAAAAGAGTAAGATTGAAAGGAAGAATAAGTTTGTTGGTTAAGATTGAGTTGTGGTTGTGTTTAGAGTTTTTGATGATGTTGTGATTTGGTGTTGGATGTGTATTTTGAGTTGTGTTGGTGTTTTTGCAAGGTTGTTATGGTTTTGGGTGTGTCTAGTTGAGTTTTGTTGAAGTGGAAGATGGTGGAAGATTGTTGTTTGTTGGTTGGATTGTTGTTTTGGCCGGAATATGGGTTTTTGGCCTGACACGCCCAGGAGCACGTCCAGGTCTTTAGGCGTGTCAATTGTGTTGGATGGCAGTAGGTGTGACACGGCCATTAACACGCCCGTGTTAGTGAGCGTGTCATAGCTACTGTGACTTTGGGGAATTGACACGGCCAGGAACACGTTCATGATGTTGGACGTGTCGATACTTCTGAGAGACGGTAGGTATTACACGCCCAGTGACACGCCCGTGGTCCTGAACGTGTAAATGCTTCTGTGTTGTGGAGTTAGGGCACGGTCAGGGACACGCCCGTGTGGGTGAGTGTGTCCAGTTTAGAGTTTGCCCTAATTGATTCTTAGTCTTATGATCTTATGTGAGTTTCCTCATTGTTCTGAATTAGGTTGTGAAGAAGGTGAATTGCCTTAATTATTTGGTGAAGGACTTGTTAAGAGGAAGTGTTTAGAATTGTGTGGATTTCTTTTGAGGTAAGTACAAACCTTGCATTATAACATACATTCATGTGATTTTGGAACTTATACATTTGAGTGTGAATGTACTAAGTAATTTCATTGTATTGTTGATATGTTTGAATAATGTTATGTTTTATACAATATGAACCTCATGAAATGTAATATGGTATATGTATGTGTTATGAAAATGAAAGATGTGATGATAAGATGATGTGTAAAGCCATTGTGATTGGCTATATTGATTCAAATGAGGCATGTTTGCCTAGTTGATTGTGGAATGAGAAATGAATTGAGAAAAAGATTTATAAAGAGATATATGAAATGGTTGTGTGCCTAATATGTTTATTCAAATTTCAGAGTACTGGTTTTGGTGGCATGCCTATATAAAGGTAACAGTCTAGCCGGGTTGAGGATCTCTTCAATTGAATTGAATTGATGATCCAAGAGACTGGGTCTGTTACACTAAATGAAATGTGAAAATGAAATTTATGAAAAGTAACAGTCTAGCCGGGTTGAGGATCTCCTCGATTAGTCGGGTTGATGGTCCAAGAGACTGGGTCTGTTACTAGTAACAGTCTAGCCGGGTTGAGGATCTCCTCATGTTAATGGGTTGATGGTCCAAGAGACTGGGTCTGTTACACTATCCATGGATAGAGATATGATATATATTGCCTACGGGCTTGATCATTGTGATTATAAACCAAAGCAGTAACTCTGAACTTTGAATATCATATTAAATGCTTGTTGGGCCCATGTGTGTCTATGTTAAATGTGTGAGTAATGGATGATGATACAATTATTGAAATAATGAAATGTAACATCCATAAAATAAAGTGTATTGAGTATGATCTATACTGTTTGAATGTATGACATAGCATAATATCATGTTGGCTCAGCGCGATTGTGGTTCATCGCGCAGGTGACAGGATTGAACCTGAGAGTTCCTCTAGACCTAGTGAGTCTAGGCGTTGAAGAGTTGATTTTTGGACTTAAAGATCAGAGAAGAGCTGCCACTCATGTATATATTTTATATTTGTAACTTTTGATTTTGATGCAAATGTATTGGGAAACATTTGTTATATTTTCCGCTTCGTTTTAAATAAACTTTCTATCTATTTCGTTTTATAAACTCATTTAAAGGTTTTGAATTTGTTCATAGTATATAAGAGTCATGTCATGTGTGTTTTGTAACCGTGACATTTCTATATTTAGTATACGTATATTACGATCGTATGAGCATGCTGTGTACGTATACGGGGTATAGGGGTGTTACAACCTTGCTCACCACAACACTATGCCCTAAAGGATTTGTCACCAAGACATCAAATCCTAGGGACTCTGAATGCAATTCAGTCACAAGCAAGATGAATGCACTTATGTATGAATGCGTAGATCCAGGATCTAATAGAGGAAGGACTGAAATACCTGTAGACCCTTAATTTTTTACCCAATCCGGTCCAATATATTTTATTTAGTCCAAAATGATTTTTGTTGTCTAATTGGTCCAAAATAATTTTTGTTAAATAATTTTTGCTTTAGTATCTAATTTTTATTAATAAAAAATAAAAATAAACAAATCAAAATCAAAAAATAAAAATAAAAATAAAAATAAAAATCAGAGTCGAAAAAATTGGCGATGAAAAAACAGTCGCACGGGCCCGTGGGCTATTTCGCCCGTAGGAAATTCCTGCGGGTGAAATAACTGTTCTATTTCGCCCGCAGGAAAATCCTGCGGGCGACACCCTAGCCCGCCACTGCGGTAGTTTTTTTTGGCCAGCGCATTTTTTCCTGCTGCAATATTTTTTCGGCAGGGCAAATTTTCTGACGCAAATTTTTCGAAACCTAATTCAATTAGGTTTCGGTTTCTTTTTTTTTTATTATTAATATTACTTACCTTAACTAATTAGGAATATACATAGAAAGACCTCTATAAATAAGGACCAAAGGAGTCCAAAAAGGAGGAGGAAAAATTTCACAGTGAGCTTTGAGAATTTGAATCCGAAGGTGAAGTGGAAAAGCAATAATTGAATTCAATTGATTTTTAAAGGAGCAGCATCATGATTTAAGCAATTCAAAGGCAAAAAAGGTTTGTCTTTGGAGCTAGTTCATCCAAGAAGAATTGTTTTTGGAGGAATCATCAAAAGAAGGTATGTGTTAATTGATTTTCTTTAATTGTTTTTACACAGTAGCTAAAATTAAGAAATTGTGTTATTCAAAATTAAAAAACCTTTGAACTTTAATTTAGTTTTTCCAATGTTAAAAACATTAATCCATTGCTTTATTTCCCAAACAATTTAAAGTTATTAGTTTTATTTCTTCAAAACCCCAAAACCAAAATTTGTTTTCTAAATATATAAAATCTTAAAACATGTTCTATTTCTTACAAAAAAAACCCTAAAAACAATTTTTCCAATTATATAAATCTTTTCTATTTATAAAAACATTAATTTGTTCGGTTTATTTTCATAAAATCACATAAAAGTATCAAATTGATTTTTAATCCTAAAAGTTCCATGCATTACCCGTAACCATAAATTCCAAAAATACTAAACCCAAATTCAACTTCCAAAATTCAAAATAATGAACCCTAATCCTTTTAAAACTTTAAACCCTAATTTTTATGGACCCTAATCCTTTTAAAACATTAAAAACCATAAAACCATAAATAGATTAAATTTACACAGTAGCTTAGAAATCCAATAACCGAAAATCATAAATCAAAGTATTTTAAAATGTCTAAAACCCTAGTTTCATGATTTCGCCATTCAAACCTTAATTTGTTTAATCAAAGTGTCTTACCAACCTTTTAAAAACATAAAATCTTTAATCTATTTTAATTCCATAAAAGTCACAGTAGCTTAAATTCATGAAATTTCCAAAACCTTCACACATGAGATAAAGAACCCTAAATAGAAGTAGTAGCTATAATTTGGACTTTTTTATTTGCATTATTCAATTCTATATTTGATTATGCTTTTATTTATTTTATATGCTTTTATTTATTTAAGTTCAATACTTAGTTTATTTTATTTATCATGGTTGGATGTTTACTTTTTATTGATATTTAAATACCTTTGATGAATGATTTATTTATGATTACCTTGGATGTTTACTTTTTATTCCACCAATCATATGCATCTCTCTGCAGAAGAGATCTGGCATAATTAAACATCTCTTATGGACTAGCCTATAACTGAATAAATATCCTCTGAACCCGATTTAGCCACTGCTTTACTACAACAGGGTCTGTAGTACCAACAAAGTCCTCAGCTCCAAACTTTCTCAGTTTATCATACTGCCTAACCGGCAACTACGGCTATGGCTATGGCGGCTGCGGAACTGGAGCCTGCCTCAACAACTCTACCATATGCCATACCCAGCCAGGCAAAATCTCATCAGCTGCTGGTCTTACAGGCACAGAAACAGACGCCTCACCAGCAGATACAACTCTAGCTCCATCTCTACCCTCATTTGGAGCCACACTCTCTGAATTACCCTCAACAACCTGATACGGCCGAGACGCCATAACTACCTATATCTGCAAACAAAGCAGAAAATATTATATCAGAGATCAAAAACTGCCAGTGCCAATGCATGTTTTACAATTACAAACTATTTTTCAAATCTACCATTTTCTCTCTCTATCATCCCACCTAGGTCGAGAACCTCAAACCTAGGCTCTGATACCAAAATAAATGTAACACCCTTATACCCTATATACGTACAATACATATTTCCAGCATATGTAAAATATGCATATACGGTACAAAAATGTCACAGGCCGGTTTACTAATTTTTTTTTCACATTCTAATTTAAAATTTCAAATTCTAAATATATAAAAATTAAAAAGAATATAAATATTTTTTACTTGTTATAAGAATCCAAAATAAATAATGCATATAAAAATCTCTGAAAAAAATTCGCCAGAGTTTTGTCAGTAATTTGGATATCCCAAAATTTAGCAATTACTCAACCTACAAAAAGAAAACACTCCCAAATAATTTCCAAACACCTTCTTAACCATACTTCTCAATTTCACCAAGTTTCTCAAAAATTTATATATATAGATATATATATAATTTAAAACACAATTACTCTCCCATTTCAAATACATTGACCCAAACATTCTTTATAATATACAATATGAAAAATTCAAAATATAATATATTATGCATAATACTCAAAATGTACAATAATATAAAAATATATACATGTTGCTGGTAGTGTTTCTGATCTCGTTAGCAACTCAATAAGCTCAACTACAAGTCTAGACTCGACCTGGTCTAGAAGAACTCTCTGGTTCAACTAGGACTACCCTATCACCTGCGCCATGGAAATAATCGCGCTAAGCCGAAGCCTAGTAGTACAAACTTTGATAATAATAATATAACTCAATACAATACCAATGCACAATGCATTTAGATATCACATCATTCCACTTTCTTATATTTTTTCAAATATTTCATAATTCACATTAAAACAAAGACAAGCATGGGCCCAAAAAGGATCTAATATGCTATTTAAATTTTAGAGTTGCTGCTTTGGTCCATAAAAACACCATGTGTCTAGCCTCGTAGGCAATATATCCATGGATAATGTAATAGCCCCAGTCTCTTGGACCTCAACCCGACTAGACCCTTAGGCCCCAGTATCTTGGTCCTCAAACCGGCTAGACTGCTAAAGTTTTTGAGGCTTACGATCCAGTCTTTTCACCCCAAAAACATCATATTTATCAGCTAGCCTGGCTTACGACCCAGTCTTTTCACCATTCCAGCGTTTAGCCCGTAGGTAATCATAGGCATGCCGCCAAACCCAGAACTTTGAAAATTGAATAATATACTAGGCACACAATTTATTCATATTTCTCATTATTAACCTCTTTCTCATTTTTACATATTCAATCTAGGTACATTGCCTTATATTCTCATTTTTTTTATCACTTTTCTATTTTTCACATCTTTCTCATTTTTCTCACTTTTCTCATTTTTATCAATATCAATTCATTTCATTATTACACATATCTCATTTTTTGCATTCACAACACATTACCCAATTACTTTGGGTATTTTCACATAATATCCATATTTCACATGTTACACAAATTAGCCATTATCAATGGCTTTTCATAAATGCATTTAACACATATATGACATTACAAATGTCATAGCATATTATTCATATACAATCAATGAACCAAGTATCTTAACACATTTTTCAACCAAAATGTGTTAGGTCCAAATGTTATGCAAATATAGACATCCAAAGGTTATGCAAATATAGACATTATATTCAAAGTTTGTACATAGCTCCACTAGCAACACAAAGCAAGCTAAAAACAACCTTCAATCCAATCTTTCTAACTTTCCCTTCACCACTTGGATGAAGCAAATCAACCTCCCTCAATGCCTAAACCAAATGTGATAGCAAATAATCATACAGTATCACATTTAATGGCATTTCCAACATTAAATCATGATTACACATCACTCCTACAAATTTCCAAAAATTTAGCATTTCCTTACTTCAACATTGGAATTCCATTCTACTACAATTAAATTAGTGTTTTAAGTTTATTTATATTATTAAAAACAAATTTTAATATATTTAAATCATTTACATTATAAAAATACACTCTTATACACAAAATCTCAAAAATGGCATAACCTTCCCCCATTGAAGGTTTTCCATTCCAACACAATCTATTACTCATTCCAAGCTTATATTCATCACTTTTAACACTAAAAAACATGCTTAAACAAATAAAATCACACAATTCAACCACTTTGGAAAATCACTTTTCCAAAACCCTAAATCTCCACTTCCATTCTCAAAATCCAACCCAACACCACTAAACCCAATATTTGACTTTAAAATACTTGTTTATGAATCAAAACAACTCATTTGTAATCAATTTGCACAATTAAATTTCATGTTTTCAAAACCCCAAAAATCCATAACCCTAAATTCTCTCTCTTCACCATTCTTTAACCAAACTCCATCATCTCTTCAATCTAACCTTAGAATCATTGTTAACTACTCAAAATAACATCATACACACCAATTCCAATAATTGAAACATGATACATCATAATTGTATTTTCACATAATCCAAATTTCCAAGGAATTTAAAGAAAAGAGATGGGAACTTACTAATTTTAGTGGAAATTACTAAAAATCCACTTGAAACTTGTTAATTCCTTTAATTTATGGAGGATGGAAGAAGTAAAATCCTTGGTCTTCAATCTCCCATGGAAGACACGTCCTTGAAGAAGAAGAAGAAGATGATGAAGACTTTTAATATTCTTTTCCTTTCATTTTTCTTTTAACCACATATATATATTAAAATAATTTAATATTTAATATTTAATTATTTTTTTAATAAATTAAAAGTCCTAAATTTCCTCTTCCATTAAAAAATAATTTATTTTTGAATTATTTATTAATTTTGAATTTATAAGATTTAATTACTAAAATACCATTTTCTTTTTAAAAAGTGTTGACTTTTATATATGTTATGTATATTTTGCATATATATCACATATATATTCCACTTTTTCATTTAAAATCCCTTCATTTTTCATTTAAAAAAATTAATTTAATTTATCCTTTTAAATTATAATTTATTTTATCCAATTTTCTAAAAATTATAAATTTTCAAAATTTTTAAGATGTTACAAGCATAATCTTGTGAGGGTGCCTGATATTTCCCGAGAGAGAATCGGGTATCCTTGGTTAAATCTTTGGTTATCTTATTGCGTAGCAGTTCCCGGCTCTCACCATGTGTATACCCAGTGCTATCACTTGAGTTGCCTAACCTGGTGTGAGCGGGGATTTTCGCCCGCACTCCCGGTGGAATGGTTCTTGCGACTTCGGCACTGTTTAGGCTCGGGGCCTTAGAGAACATGGACCTAGGTCTGGAGAAAATGGAGTCGCCACCCGGACGGGCCGGGAAAAAGAAAGGGGTGGATGACTCGATTCCTAAGGAATCCCCAACCCCCTAATGGGTTCGGAAAGTTGGGTACGTGTGAGGAAGGTGAGAAATAGCCAAGCACCCCCACAATGCCCGGTTCGTTGGAACCGGCCTCCTTTACAGGTCTTAATATTATAAAATTCTTAAATATAACAACATTTTCCATATTACACACAATAATTAAAATAAACATCGATATATTGAAAACCAAAACAATGTCCAAACAAAAAAAATAAATGGACACCCATCTGAGGATGGAAACATGTCCTTACATCCCATGCCTAAATAGGACACCCACAGAAAGGTAGAAACATGTCCTTTACATTAGTTATAAAATAGAAAAACAATTTAAATTACATGATATCTAACTAATGAGGTACCCACCAAGTGGAAACATACCTCTTACAACATTTGGAAATCTAAATAAATTGATAAAAGTTAATAACCATTCATCATAAATAAATCATTAATCAAAGGTATTAAACATCAATAGAAAGTAAACATCCATCCATGATAAATTAAAATAAACCAAGCATTGAACTTAAATAAATTAAAGCATATAAAATAAATCAAAGCATAATCAAATATAAAATTGAATAAAGTAAGTAAAGATTCAAATTAGGGCTACTGTTTCTATTTAAGATACTTTATTCCATGTGTTTAGAGTTTTGGAAGCTACTGTGATTTTAAGGGAATTAAAATGGTTTAAAGTTTTATGATTTAAAAAGTTGGTAAAGTTCTTTGATTAACCAAATTAGGGTTTGAGATGTATATGTTAGTGTATGTGCCCTAGGCCATTTATTTGGATCTTTATGTTTTATATACATTATTAATAAATGAGGTTTTATTATCATTATTGTTTGTTTGCATGTTACACAATTTTGATATTTGTCCTTGGTTTATTATTGTTATAGAGATAAAAAATAATTCTTAACCAGTATGAACATTGATTTGATAATCATCAGATGGTTATGTGTATAGTGATACAAATCAATTTCATAGATACTTGTTAGAGAACAATGTATTGGATAGACCCATAATGAGATTACTACATGGGTTAGTGTCATAAGTAAATCTCATGATAGTTATGTATTAATTCTTTGACTTGAGATTGTCATAGTTTCCAATATAAGGACTATTATATTTTGACATGATCAAACATTATCCGTAACTGGATAGTAATAAAGGTTATGATCATATATGATAGAAATTATGTAGAGGATAATGAATAATCAAGATAGAATTTGTCCCTCTCTTTGAGAGAGATATCTTTTGGGCCCCTCGATAAGTGAGACTGTGAAATGCATGGCCGTGCTCAAATGAATTGATAGTGTGATCAATTTCATATGTATTTATCAGTCTACTTGGAGATCGAGTAATCATAAGTTTGGACAATATAAGTATGACATTGACCATGACTTATGTTCAAGCTAGATATCATGTGACAAAGGGATTAATGCATGTACTATTATTAGGCAAATTGGACATTCCTTATATTAATTGGGTAGTTGTAATGCCTTGCTAGAGGCCAATTATGACTTGTTGGTTTAATAGAGATTAAATTGACTGCCAATTAATATGGGCCTATCGGGTCACACACAAGAATGCGCTTTGGGCTGGATATAATATTAATAATATTAATATTAGATATTAATATTTATTATTATTATTATTTTCGTTTATATATATATATTATTAGATAATATATTCAGAATCCTAATTAGATTTTGATTCTAAATTTGACTTACCTTATCCAATTATATATATTATTAGATAATATATTCAGAATCCTAATTAGATTTGGATTCTGAATTTGGCTTACATTATCCAATTTCGAATTGGATTCTGGAGTGATTATATTCACTCCAGACGTTAAGTCTTGATATAGGTAACTTTAGAAGATAAAAATAGAATGAAAAAGAAACCCTAATACGTTTTAGAGAAAACGTTTTTCAGCCTTCGCCGTTGCAGAGAGCTAGCACTCCAGACGGTAGCATTCGTGTGGATACGCGATAGAGGGTGTTTCACGATCGAGGCATCTCTTCCAAACTGTGATTTCGAATCATCAACAGGTTAGTTTTTGAACACTTTTGTCGAATTAAACGAACAGCATGGATCCTGATGGGAAATCAAAGATCAAAATTTTTTCCGCTGCGTGTTTTGTTTGCAGTGATCTTATTGATTTCCTAACAGTATAATCATGAAATTAGGTTTTGGACACTTTAAAACACTTAGATTTATGATTTTCGGTTATTGAATTATTATTTTGAGCTTACTGTGTTTGAATATTTTTATATGGTTTTTAAAGTTTTAAAAAATTAGGGTTTAGAAAAAAATTAGGGTTTAAGGTTTTAAAAGGGTTAGGGTTCACTGTTTTGGGTTTTGAAATTGAATTAGGGTTTTAGGATTTTTGAATTAGGGTTTCGGAGAATGAATTATTTTTTAGAGTTTGGAAAAACAATTGATAATTTTATGATGTTTTATGAAAATAAACAAAATGATTTAAAGTTTATAGAAGCAAAAAAGATGTTTTTAGGGCTCTTGGAAAGAAACAGAACTTAATTTAGGATTTTGAAAACTTGGAAAGCAAATTAGAGTTTTGGGGTTTTGAAGAAACAAAGCTAACAACTTTAAACTTTTTGGAAAATAAAGCAACGGATTAAGGTTTTTAAACTTTAGAAAAAATGAATTGAGGTTCTTAGGTTTTTGAATTAAAAGAAACAATTAGATGATTAAGCTACTGTGAAGAATAGAATTTAGACAATTGATGCATACCTCCGTTTGTTGGTTCCACCAAAAATTTCTTCTTGGATCAACAAAAACAAAGGCAAGCTTTGCTGCCTTTGAATTGCTTGAATTGTTTTTTCTACTCTCTCAAAAAAATCAGATTGATTCAAAACTTTTCCTCCTTAGTTTCGGTCTCAATCTTTCCTCCAAGTTTTTGTCCAATTTTTCTCCTCCCGATTTCTTCATTGTTTAGTCCTTATTTATAGAAGTTTTATATCATTAATTCTAGTTATTCAAGGCATCTAATATTGATTAAGAAAAGGAAACCAAAACCCAATTGTATTAGATTTCAGAAAAAACTGCTGCTGAAAAATTTTGCTGGCAGAAAAAACTGCTGCTGAAAAATTGCGCTGGCAAAAAAAACTACTGCGGAAAAAATGCGCTGGCAAAAAAGATGTCGCAGCTTGCTGCGACAGAGCAGGCAAAATGGGCCTGAGGGCCATTTCGCCAGCAGGAATTCCTGCAGGCGAAATGACCACGGGGCCATGCTGACTTTCAGCGACAATTTTTTCATCGCCGATTTTTCCGTCTCGAATTTTTTTTTGTTATTTTTTTATTCACTTCACCATTTTTTACTAAAATAAATATTAAAATTAATCAAGATACCATAAAAGTTATTTTGGACTAACTAAAATATTTTGGACCGGCCCGAGGCTAGATTGAATTTGGGCACTTAGACCGAGGGTTGGGTACTTGGGCCCGAGATTGGGTACTTGGACCCGAGATTGAATTGATTTGGGTACTTAGACATGAGATTGGGTACTTGGGCCCGAGATTGGGTACTTGGATGCGATATTGGGTACTTGGACCTGAGATTGAATTGATTTGGGTACTTGGACCCGAGATTGGCTACTTGGACCCGAGAATTTGGGTACTTGGACCCGAGATTGATTTGATTTGGATACTTGGACCCGAGATTGAATTTGATTTGGGTACTTGGATCCGAGATTGGGTACTTGGACCCGAGATTGGATTGAATTTGAGTACTTGGACCCGGGATTGGGTACTTGGACCTGAGATTGATTTGATTTGGGCGTTTGGACCCGAGATTGGGTACTTGGACCCAAGATTGGGTACTTGGACCCGAGATTGAATTTGATTTGGGTACTTGGACTCGAGAATGAATTTGATTTAACTGACCTTTTATCAGTTGAGAATTCTGGCATAACTGGTTGTTCCATTTTTATGAATTGTAGGTCTTTACCCACCAAAAATAGATCTTTATCTATTGGAAATTAGGTCTTTAACCTAGGAACATGGATCTTTATCCATTGGAGATTGGGTCTTTACCCATGAAACATGGATTTTTTATCCATTGGAAATCGGGTCTTTACCCTTGAAATATGGATCTTTATCCATTTAAAATCGGGTCTTTACTCCTGAAACAAGGATCTTTATCCTTCTGACTTTGGGTCTTTACCCTTTGAAATATGGATCTTTATCCATTTGAAATCAGGTCTTTACCCTTGAAACAAGGATCTTTATCCATTAGAGATCGGGTCTTTACCCTTGAAACATGGATCTTTACCCATTGGAAATCGGGTCTTTACCCTTGAAACATGGATCTTTATCCATTGGAAATCGGGTCTTTACCCTTGAAACATGGATCTTTATCCATTGGTAATCGGGTCTTTACCCTTGGAACATGGATCTTTATCCATTAGAGATCGGGTCTTTACCCTTGAAACATGGATCTTTATCCATTGGAAATCGGGTTTTTACCCTTGAAACATGGATCTTTATCCATTAGAGATCGGGTCTTTACCCTTGAAACATGGATCTTTATCCATTGGAAATCGGGTCTTTACCCTTGAAACATGGATCTTTATCCATTGGAAATCGGGTCTTTACCCTTGAAACATGGATCTTTATCCATTGGAAATTGGGTCTTTACCTTGGCTTTAGCTCTTTTAGTTGGACTGACCTTTTGTTTTTTGCATTTTCATTCTAATTTTTTCTTTTGATTGATGATGATTTTTTTTTATTATTTTGAGAATTATTTTTCTTGTTCATTAATTAAACATGAACAAAAAAATCAGTCTTTTTAGCTAGCCTTCATATCTTCTCCTTGCCCCCTGCGTGGCAAGATATTCAAAATATTTTGTTTATGCATAAACTCAAAATTTGAAAAGGAGAAGTGTTGCCCCCTGTGTAGGCTCAAACCCATAATTTTTCTGTGTGAGCTCCATCTAGTTCTTCGTACAAGCACGCATTTCTTCTTTTGCCAAATGACTGGAACATTCTCAAGCAATTGGCTTTCCATGCCCCCCTGATTTGATATCTTCTTTTGATTCTTTAATTCACAGAGTGTTTGCTGTTCACTTTGATAAAGAATAGACAATACAAGACAAGAAAGTGTGATGTGATATGCATGATATCACATGATATGCATGATATGCATATCATGCATGCATGATATGCATGATAATACTCACAGCAGTTTCATTGACTCATAGACCTAGGTGATTAGCAGAAGTATTCTCATTGACTCCTTTTCGACGCTCATTCAAGTCTTGCATTGGAATGATAGAAAGCTTTGCACTTATGGCTTTTATCTTCAAGATGTTGAAAACATGAACAATGGAGACCCCAAGCAGCAGAGTCGAGGATTCATCTATTTAAAACTATGTCTCAGCATGTCAGTTGATAACTTCTTCATGACCTTGCCAAGAATCATTTCCTTTGCCCAATGTGTCCTTTGGAGGTTCGACAGTTCAACATACTCCCCTTAGCTTGAAGGCTTCGTATGATAAATATATATATATATATATTTTTGATTTTCTGAATTTTTGAATTTTAATTTTGAAACCAAATGTTGGCTTTGCCAAATTAATGTCAATGCACCAAAGGACTTGATTTTCCAAATTAACATATCTATAACATGACAACCCTAGTTACCATACTAAACTCGGGAATCATTTCTATTTAAGCAAGAATTGTTGCACTTCAGATAGGCACATACACATTACTTGGCCAAAAGTCTCATTTGAGTTTAAATATTGTCTATCTCATATGCATGCTTATTCAAACTATCTCCACTAATAGACTCTACCTACCAAGAGAGATCAACAGGTCTTTGATAGGCTTGAAATGGGGTCTATAAGGGACATGGGTTTAAATGAAGGCCATTTTGAGATAGGAGCTGGTGTGACACAATGGACAAACCCTCACACTATAAATTTCTTGTTAAAACTTTAGACAGTTGGGAGCAATCTTTCTAGACTCCAAATTCCTTCTATCTTCTTGGCATTAATCTGGATCTTGATTAAGACAGTCTTTGCCCTTGTAAAAAGTTTAAGACCCAAATTCATTTCTTTCTTCTTTTCCCTTTTCTTTCCTTTTTATTTTTCTTACTCTTCCCTTTTCTTTCTCTTTATTTTCCTTACTCTGAGCATTTTATTATTTTGTCCTTCTTCCTTGTAGGATTATCAAGTACAGAACTTTCAAGCACTGGATGGTCTTTCTCCTTGATTAAATCTTTGGTTGGGTTGGACCAATTCAAGTAAAAATGTCTTTATGAATCAAATGGAAGCCTTTTGCTGCTTTAGGTAAAAGAGAACTCGGTTGGCTTTCTGAACCACCTTTTTAGGTTTTATTTTTTTCCTTTTTTCTTCCTTTTTTTTCTTTTGTTTTCTTCTCTTTTTTTCTTTTCTTTTTCTTTTCTTTTGTCTTTTCTTTTTCTGTTTTCTTTTCTTCTTTTTTTTTGTTTGGCTTGTTTGTTTGTTTTTTTTTTGTTCTAGCTCTAAAAGAGTTGTCTTGTTTGTACTAACTTGGGCTTCCAATAATGGATGAGTGGAGTGACCTAAATCTTCTTTAACAAGGATAAATCATTTGTTATTCTGATGTTGTCTTGATATATTGGAGATATTAGGAAAACTTCAACTACCCTTATGGTCTTGAGAACTTCAACTATCCTCATGATCTTGACTAATCATTGCTTTCTTTGATCTTCTTGCCTCTTCATCTTAGTGATCATAAGACTTGTCAAATGTATCACAACAGCTCAGGGTAGGTTATTGGGCTTTGTAAGCCAATGAAAAGAAAGCAAAAATTTTATGAAGGCTCAAAGGGACAACTAAGGATTGATATTTAATTGGGTGGATACTAGTTGTTGGTTAACCAAACAATGCCTAGATCATCTCTCCCTTAAATAAGCAGAGTTCATTTTCACCTCGAAAGTTTGTCTAAGCATGTTATAAGATTGACTAGGACCTAGAAAAAGGTAATTATGCAGGAGCCCTCTCTAAGTAAGCATACACAACTCAATGCTATAGAGCAATTTCCTCACCTAGTAAAGTTATTCGAGTCATGATGCATAGACACGTTAATTTATGAACATCAAGCTAGATTCCTCATCGGTTGAGCACCAAAATAAACAAAGACCAACAAAATTTTGATGAAAGTAATTTATTCAAACAAACATAATTTGAAAAATAAGATTGTTCCAATTAAATATTAAAGAAAGTAAAATAAATAGAGCAACACTCCATGCTAAGGGAAGTTCGTTGAGCTGGAGTCGAAGATACTTCATTTATTTAGACATCTCAAGGGAAAGGATTTTTTCCATCATCAAGGATCATTGCTTCATCATCCACAGTTAGTCCAAGCCTGCTTAGTAGCATATCATCTTTAGCATCTTCTCTATCCATATCATGACAAGGTGACAAGATAAAACTCTTCATGAAGGTTGTAAGCAATGATGCCCTTCCAAATTTAGGCAGAGGATTATTCTTAGTGTTGGGCTTATCAGGCTCAGGCAGCTTTCCACTGTCAATCAAATCCTGAATTTCATGCCTTAATCGAACGCATTTATCTGTCTCGTTCCCTTGTATTTGATGGAATTGACAGAAGACCTTGGCATCAAAATTTGGCAGTAGAGGCTTATGTAATGGTCGAGGAGCTAACGGTTGTAACAACCCTTTCTTTTGCACCTTGCTAAAAACCCAAGATAGAGGTTTCCCCAATTCTAAGAATTGTCTTTTATTTCCTTGACCAGTCGCATTAACATCAACTTTTTTTTGCTTGCTTTGATTGATAGGTTGATAATTCCCTTTCTCATTCCTTCTCATTGAAAAGCGATTTTTCTCCCTTTCCGACTCTTCAATTTTTAGACCAGCTTGGAGAAGATCCTTGAAGTCCCTTATAAGGGTGTGAGATATCCTTTCACGTAGATTGGGCAGGATGCCTCTCACAATCATCCTTATTTGATCAGATTCATCAGGCTTTTTCTTGAGCAAAGCGGGCTTGTTTCTCCATCTCTTCAAATAATCTACAAAATTATCATTTAGCCTTTGCCTAATGGACTCCACTTCCATTAAGGTAACTTCCATCTCGACATTATACCCATATTGCTAAATGAAAGCCTTGTACAACATGTCCTAATCTTTTTGTGTACTTTCCTCTAAGGTGTTGAACCAATTTTGGGCAACATGGTCCAATGAGAGCATGAAGTACCTTAGAGTTTGAGCCTTAGTAGCTTGAGCAGACTGCATAGCAGTGGTATACTGCTTCACATGGAGATGAGGATTTTCGGTTCCATCAAACTTCGCAAAAGACGACATCTTGAATTTGTATGGAACTTCTTCATCTAGCTCAAATAATTTGTCAACTTCGGACATTTCTTTGATTTTCAGTTTCTTCTCAAATTTCTTTTCTAAATCAGCAATCATTTTCTCCACATCAGATGTCTCGGTCTTTTCAATAGTTGATCTTTCAACAATCTTCGGTTCTTTCTTCTTGTCTTGAGGATCTTGGTAGTATTGAGCCCAATCATCATCATCAATGATCACCTTATCATCATCAAAAGCTACTTCATCAACTTTAGCCTTTCCCTTTGTCCCTTGGCTTCTTAGTGCTAGCAGATGCTTCGGCATGATTTTCTAAAATTGCAGTCAATTGGTTCTTCATAATCTAAGCTAGGGCCTCTTTTATTTCTTCCATTTTGGCATTGAGGGCATCATCCACCATTCTTTGAATTTGTTCGGGATCCATTATTTTTGGTGAGCAAGTGATTGAGTCATTGCTAGATCCTTTGCTTGCGGCGTAGGTCAGATTGTTGTAAGCTTTTGAACTGTCGTAATCCAGGGCTGTGAGCCAGAAAAGATCAAATGATATGAGATGGAAATGTATACATGTATGCATAAACAATAGACAAACAAGGATGAATAGGACGTTCCTTCCAACCTTATAACATCCACACACGAATGGCGAGTCTCTTTTCCTAGGTATATGGTTAACAAAATACCAACATGGGGCATCTTGTTTTCGAATAATTCCCTCGGATGTTTCAACCAATAGTTATTTTTTCAAAAATGGAAATCAGTTCATAATAATTCCCGTTAATTAGGTTTTAATCCCTTCAACCAACTAAAGTAGCTTTTATGCTATATTGGATTAAAATAAAATTAAGAGGTTTATTATAAATAGATTTCTCACTTGAAAAAGGTAACTAATGATTCATGCTAAAAACAAGCCCATGATTAATTTATTCTTAGTATAAACTAAGCTCACAATTGATTTTTGGTATTTCATAATTGACCTAAATATTTTTGCAAGCTCTTTGTAAGAAAAGGTTGGGTGAAAATAGTTTTGTTTCTAAGCCCATTGTAAAAGATTTTAGAAAAATGGATTTTGGGCTTAGTATTTGGGCCATGAACAAAAGAATTTTAGATTTGTTTTTAGAGAAGTTTTATGTCGAAAAACCGCCTTGAAAAATTTTTAAAATAGCTTTGGTCTTTTGGACTTTAGAGAAAAGTTTATTTTGAGCTTACAATGTACTTAGGCCATATTAGAAACAAAATAAATCAAATAAGCCATGATTTAAGCCAAGATAAATTAACCATAGTCAAACAACATGCATTTGGGGTAAAAACCTAAGGAATGTAACTAGGCCAAATACATGAGCTTTAGTCTTTAGGTTAAAAGGCTTAGGTTCCCATAGCAAGTATATACCAAATGGTACGAGGCTATAAGTGGTTATGCCATGCTCGATCTCCATACCTTGAGTGAAAGTATGGTATCCCTTACATAGCACAACACGGGTAACACAGGCGTCCTAACTCACGCACACAATGCAATCTAATATGATGCAATGGATAATATCAATTAAAAGAAAGAATAGAATAATATAAAGACCAATGGAATCAACTTCTCTTATCCCTAGTGGAGTCGCCACTGTGAGCGGGGATTTTGGCCCTACTCCCGGTGGAATGGTTCTTGCGACTTCGGCACTGTTTAGTCTCTGGGACTTAGAGAACACGGACCTAGGTCCAGAGAAAATGGAGTCACCACCTGGACGGGCTGGGAAAAAGAATGGGGTTGATGACTTGATTCCTAAGGAATCCCCAACCCCCTAATGGGTTCAAAAAGTTGGTACGTGTGAGAAAGGTGAGAAATGGCCCAGCACCCCCACAACGCCCGGTTCGTTGGAACTGACCTCCTTTACAGGTCTTAATATTATAAAATTCTTAAATATAACAACATTATCCATATTACATACAATAATTAAAATAAAGCATCGATATATTAAAAACTAAAACAATGTATAAACAAAACAAATAAATGGACACCCATCCGAGGATGAAAACATGTCCTTACATCCCATGCCTAAATAGGGCACCGACCGAAAGGTAGAAACATGTCCTTTACATTGGTTCTAAAATAGAAAAATAATTTAAATTACATGATATCTAACTAATGAGGTACCCACCAAGTGGAAACATACCTCTTACAACATTTGGAAATCTAAATAAATTGATAAAATTAATAACCATTCATCATAAATAAATCATTCATCAAAGGTATTAAACATCAATAGAAAGTAAACATCCATCCATGATAAATTAAATAAACCAAGCATTGAACTTAAATAAATTAAAGCATATAAAATAAATCAAAGCATAATCAAATATAAAATTGAATAAAGCAAGTAAAGATTCAAATTAGGGCTACTGTTTCTATTTAAGATTCTTTATTCCATGTGTTTAGAGTATTGGAAGCTACTGTGATTTTAAGGGAATTAAAATGGTTTAAAGTTTTATCATTTAAAAAGTTGGTAAAGTTCTTTGATTAATCAAATTAGGGTTTGAGATGTATAATCATGAAATTAGGTTTTGGACACTTTAAAACACTTAGATTTATGATTTTCGGTTACTGAATTATTATTTTGAGCTTACTGTGTTTGAATATGTTTATATGGTTTTTAAAGTTTTAAAAGATTAGGGTTTAGAAAAAAAATTAGGGTTTAAGGTTTTAAAGGGATTAGGGTTCACTGTTTTGGGTTTTGGAATTGAATTAGGGTTTTAAGATTTTTAAATTAGGGTTTCAGAGAATGAATTATTTTTTAGAGTTTGGAAAAACAATTGATAATTTTATTAAGTTTTATGAAAATAAGCAAAACGATTTAAAGTTTATAGAAGCAAAAAAGATGTTTTTAGGGCTCTTGGAAAGAAACAGAACTTAATTTAGGATTTTGAAAACTTGGAAAGCAAATTAGAGTTTTGGGGTTTTGAAGAAACAAAACTAACAACTTTAAACTTTTAGAAAAATAAAGCAACGAATTATGGTTTTTAAACTTTAGAAAAAGTGAATTGAGGTTCTTAGGTTTTTGAATTAAAAGAAACAATTAGATGATTAAGCTACTGTGAAGAATAGAATTTAGACAATTGATGCATACCTCCGTTTGTTGGTTCCACCAAAAATTTCTTCTTGGATGAACAAAAACAAAGGCAAGCTTTGCTGCCTTTGAATTGCTTGAATTGTTTTCTGCTCTCTCAAAAAAATCAGATTGATTCAAAACTTTTACTCCTCAGTTTCGGTCTCAATCTTTCCTCCAAGTTTTTGTCCAATTTTTCTCCTCCCGATTTCTTCATTATTTAGTCCTTATTTATAGAAGTTTTATATCATTAATTCTAGTTATTCATGGCATCTAATATTGATTAAGAAAAGGAAACCAAAACCTAATTGTATTAGGTTTCAGAAAAATTTGCGTCGGAAAATTTTGCTGGTGCAGAAAAATTGCGCTGGCAAAAAAAAAACTGCTGCTGAAAAAATGCGCTGCCAAAAAAGCTGCCATAGCTGGCTATGGCAGCGAGGGAAAAATGGCCCTGTTTTTTCCACAGGAAATTCCTGCAGGCGAAATGCGCAAAGGAAACTCTTGCTTGCGAAATGCCCATGGGCCCGCGCTAACTTTCGACGACGATTTTTCCGTCGCCGATTTTTTTTTGTTATTTTTAATTATTTTTGATTTTTATTCATTTCACCATTTTTTACTAAAATAAATATTAAAATTAATCAAGATACCATAAAAATTATTTTGGACTAACTAAAATATATTGGACCGGACTAGGTCGAAAATTAAGGGTCTACACCTAGGACCAGGTAAAATAATGTTAGCATTTTTAAATTTTATGTAAAAATTTATTTATCTTTTTGTCATCTTATAGGTCAATTTGGCTTGGTGGTATGCTGCAGAGTGGGGGAACTGGACTCCTTCCATGAATGATGCACTGCCTTGCTAGCATACCCACCGAATTATTGTTGATCTTGTGTCCAGTGGCTGATTCCTTAGGGAGAGGGTGTATGAGTGACTCCTTGGTCTCGAGAGATGGAGGATCCCCATGGACTGCCCGATGTATACTTTAAATATTACCTCAATGCCGGAGAATGTGTGGCTGTTAGCTCGAAATGGTTATGATGTTGAGACCTATCTCCATCCACCGGGTGCATCATATGTTCAATTTATTCAAACACAGCTCTTGAACTTTGATGAGGGAATTGCTGATGATAGTGATGAAGAGGAGTATGATGAAGGAGGAAGAGGATCCATCCCTCATCTCGGGGCTGGCACCTCTCAAGTAAACTTTTATCATTTGGTCATTGCAATTGCTTCTTTTTCAACTTGTTTTGACTATTTTTATTATTTTTGCAGGTTATCGACTCATTTTGTCATGAGGCTAGACCTTCCTCTGCCACCCCTCCATTTACTCCTTCTTACCAACCAGAAATGCCATCTCATTCGCAAGGCACTGATTTGAGTTATCTAGTAGGTCATCCTATTCCATGATGATTTATGCTATATGTATGCATGATTATGTATGTTCTTACCCTTTCCTTTTTTGACTCACAGTAGATGCTTAAGGAGCAAAATAAAAAATTGCAAGAAGAATTAGCTGCTAACCACCAACAGGTGGCCTTTCTCAAAAGATTTTGTCATCATTCTGAGCAAAACTTTTGAGACTACCGGTTTCAGGGAATGAGAGATCCTGGTGCTTAATCTTCTAGGAGACCCAAACTGATGATCATGAGATCCTTACATCTGATTCTGATGATGACTATTGAAAGCTTAAATTTTAAGAGAACAGGGACTAAGTATCTTCCATCAGATGAATTTCAAATGAGTGATATGCTTCCTCCTCAGTTATCCATCATTGTATCAAAGTATTATATTATTAATAATAACAATAAGGAATCAATAAATTACTATATTATTATTAATAATAAATAAATCAAAAATAATGATAATAGTGACTTTTACTTTTACTGCAACTTTTGACTTTCAAATTTTTTTTATTATCACTATTACTACAGTCAACGCAAAACATTCAAATCAAAGTCCAAATTTGCCACGGTTTTGTAAGAACCAAAAGCAAATGGGAGTGCAACAATTCCTCAACCATTTCAACGTAAATATTTTCCTTGCGTGTCTTGGTTTTGCGCATTCCTTGTCCACTTTTGTTTTAGCAAATCTTTATATAAGTCTTCTTTCATGTCCTAATTCCAACAAAAGCCAACATAAAATCCTCCATGAATTTATTTTCAACAATTTTCAATTTTCTTTTTAACTTCATCAATGACAGAACTCAACTTGAAAAGAATTAAGAATCTATTTAAAGCTATGAATGCTATTCATTGGAAGCAAATATCTTGGTCTCAAATTAATACTTTAAAGTGCTTTCAAAATATTAAATTGGACTATTCTTTTCTACATGCCATGGTTTCCTTTTGGGTTGTGAATTCTAGGACATTCAAGATAAATAAATTTGAGATATGTCCCATGATTGAAGAATTTGAGGCCATCCTTGGATATCCAAGCAATCAACCAATGGCATTGCCTATATTGACTTCCAAAACTCAACAAAAGATGCAAATGTTGCTTCAACTTTCAAAGCCCAAAGTTCTACAGTTGACGAGAGGTGAGAAAATTTTGCTTGGTCCTTTGATTAACTTTTTTATTTCTCACTTGGCTCCTACCAAAGCATGGGTACGTATGCTTTCTCTATGCTTTCTTGGCCAATTCTTACTTGTTTCTTTTGATGGCAATATCAATCCACGAGTATTGGATGTTATAGACCAAATGGAAGGAGGCTTGTCGCCGATACCTGTGATTTTAGCCGAGACTTTAGTTGGATTGGACCAATTTAAATCAAAATCTTCAAGGAGATTAGCTAGGAGTCCCTTGCTGCTTCAGGTAACTACCTAAACTGGCCTTTTGTGTTTACAATTTAGGCTTTATTTATTGCTATTATTTTAATGCTCTAATTTTTGCCTAGTCCACCCTTACAGGTTTTCGGAACTAGCGAGCTGTCCTAATTTTTGCCTAAGCCGCCCTTGCAGGTTTTCAACTTAGCAGACCTCTCTTTTTTTTTATGTTGGTTCTAATTTTTGCCTAGACCCCCTTGCGGGTTTTCAAAACTAGCGAACCTCCATAATTTTTGCTCAAGTTATCATTATAGATTTTTGACCTAACGGGCTCTTTTTTTTATAGATTTGGCTTTAGGAGTGCCTCTGCTTTCTCGACACTCTATCCATGGATTTTACCAAATACCTGCCATGACATCATTCTACTAGGAAACTACTTCATTCTGCTTCTTCATATAATGATTGGGTTGATTGGATCCGCTCTCGTGCTGCACTCAACATCCGTTGGTTAGTACCTTAGTGGAAGATTTCTCATATCACCATTCAGACATATTTGATGTATGTTCCTCTTGCTGCTCTTCATTGAGGTACTTCCTATGATCCTCACCGGCTTGACTGTTAGTATGGAGACAAGCCTCAAGGTTCTGAGTTTACTCCTAACTTGGACATGCCTTGTCTGACTGAAGTCTTCTTGGATCAGTTGAAGCAAAGCTGGCCTGCATGCTACACTTATTGTCTGCCATAGATTTTACATTTGTCAATTTCTTTAGAAAGAATATTGTTAGGATATAAAAAAAATGAAAACAATAATAAGAGGTGTATCTTTTCCTTTTATAATTTGTCATCACCTTTCACTATTGTGTTTATTTGTTTTATCCATATTTGGTCAAATACTAAAAACAGTGCACATAGAACAATTTTAATATTAACTCTGTTTTATTAAATTGAGGAACAACCAAACATGAAGCTAGCATACACAAGATCAATCCTATCCCCAACTGGCCCTCTTGGGTTTTCTAATTGACAATTTTCTCTCACTTAGCCCTAATTATTGTCGAGCCTGCCCTTTTGGGTTTTTAGAACTAGTAGACTGTTCTGACTTTTGCCTAGGCTGCCTTTTTGGGTTTTCAACCTACAAGCTCTTTTTTTATACATAAAACCTTTTCAACCTGTCAATTTTTACCGTTTCACTAAATTCGTTCCCGTCCATGTCTGATAACTTGACTGCACCCTTTTTCATGATTTGCTTTACAATATATGGTCCCTCCCAACTAGACCTAAATTTTCCTCTTGGATTAAAGACATTAGGCTTACATTGCTTCAACACTAAGTCACCGACTCTGAACTTTCTGACCCTAACCCTTCTATTATAGGCCCGAGCTATCTTTCTTTGATATAGCTAATGATGATATAGTGCTTTTAACATCCTCTCTTCTAATAAAGATAACTGTGTGTATCTGCTCACTATCCACTTTGTCTCAGGTAGTTTAGCTTCCAGTAATGACTTGATCTCTATCTTAATTGGCAATGCTACTTCTATTCCATAAACCAAAGAGAACGGTGTAATTCCGCTCGGTGTTCGCACACTTATTTTGTATCCCCACAAAGCAAAAGGAAGCATCTCTGACCAATCCCTGTATGTCTTGGTCATCTTGGACAAAATCTGCTTAATTGAGTTGTTTGTTGCTTCTACTGCACCTCAAGCCTTTGGTCTATAAGGGGAGGATTGATGATGATGGATTTGGTACTTGTGATTGGGATTTTCACCCCCACTCCCGGTGGAATGGTTCTTGTGACTTCGGCACTATTTAAGCTCGGGGCCTTAGAGAACATGAACCTAAGCTCGGAGAAAATAGAGCCACCGCCCGAACAGGTTGAAAAAAAGAAAGGGGTGGATGACTCGATTCCTAAGGAATTTTCAACCCCCTAATGGATTCGGAAAGTTGGTACGTGTGAGGAAGGTGAGAAATGGCCCAGCACCCCCACAACGCCCAGTTCATTGAAACCGGCCACCTTTGCAGGTCTTAATATTATAAAATTCTTAAATATAACAATATTATCCATACTACATGCAACAATTAAAATAAAGCATCATTATATTAAAATCAAAGCATTGTCCAAACAAAGTAAATAAATGGACACCCATCCAAGGATGGAAATATGTCCTTACATCGTCCATGTCTAAAACTAAATAGGACACCCACCAAAAGGTGGAAACGTGTCCTTTACATTAATTCCAAAATATAAAAATAATTTAAATTACATGAAAAATAATTAATGAGGTATCCAATAATGAAAACATACCTCTTAAAATTTTAATACCAAAATAAATAAATAATAATCATAATAATAAAGAAAATATCCATCCATGATAAATTAAATAAATCAAGCATTGAAATTAAATAAATCAACCATCAAAACATATAATAAACTACGCAATCAAATATAAAATTAAATAAAGTAATAAATATATAAATTTAGGGTTTGCATCTTACAATAGGGTTCTAGAATTTTAATTACTAAGTTAGGGCTTTGGAAAAAGGAAAGTTAAATACATGGGCTCATAAAACACAAATAGATATTGACCCCTTCAACGAGCCCATACGGCGGTCCCGCTAGCTTGTTAGCGGGCGAGGGTCAAGGGGGCAGCGCCCCAGAAAATTTTAGAAATTGACTTTTAGGGTGTTGATGACCTTGTCATAAGGTTTTGATGTTTTAAGAATTAGGGTTTAGGAAAACTAGGGGTTACTGGATTGGGTTTTAAGAAAATTAGGGTTTAATAAAATTAAGGAATTAAGACACTTGGGTTAGGGTTTTGAGAATTAATAAGATAGTTTAGGGTTTTTGATATTTTGGAAAACATATTCAATCTTAGGATTTAAGAAACCAGTTTAGAGTTTTATAGAAACAATTAAGATTAAAGTTTTTAGAAACTGTAAAGAAGATTAGGGTTTGAAGAATTAAGAAGACATTTTGAAGCTTCAAAAAAATAAGTTAGGGTTTAAATGATTAAGAAATTTAGGGTTTAAGAGAGAAAGATTTATGGTTTTAAAATTTTGGAAACAAAAGAACTATTTAAGGTTTTGATAATTTAATCAATGACTTAGGCTACTAGATGGTTTTAAATTTTTAGTTATTATAAAACATGCAAGTGGAGTTTTGAAAACCAACTGATTAATGTATTAACTAAAGTAAACAATTAAAGTTATTAAAACAAAGATCAAGTTACTACATATTCTTATTAATCAAAGAAAATGAAGCTACTGTGAACATATAATTTATGATTAAAGATCAAACATGGGGTAGTCGGTTCCACCAAAAAATTGATTTCTGGATGAACAATAACAAAGGCAATGTTGCTGCCTCTGATGGATTGATGATTGATGAATACTTACTTGCTGCAAATTTCTTTTTGTCGTCTCTTGCTTTGCTGTTTAATCCTCTTAATGTTAATGGCCGCTCTCTGCTATGCTTTTTTCTTTAGGGTTTTACGTGTTCTATCCTTTTTTTTTCCTTCTCTAGGGTTTTCTCTTTTTTTCTATCCCCTTTTTCTCGTATTTTAATGTGGTATTTATAGGAAAAATAAAGTCCTAATCCTATTTTAATAAGGAAACAATATCTATTTAGGAAAAACTACAAAACCAGGTAAAATAAGGTTTGATCAAAAAATCGGTAGCGCATGGGCTACAGAGCAAAAATTGCGCTGGCAAAAATTGCTGTGGGCTACGGGCGCGACGGGCTAGCTAGGCAAGCCAGTTCATCATAGAACTGGGAAAGCCCACTACCCAATTCACCACAAACTGCCGCACGTTGCTCACCTATCCTCCGATTTTTTTTTCATTAATTTTTTATATATTTTATATATTTTATTTTTATTAAAAATAACTATTAAATATTATTAGTAATTAAAATATTATTAAAGTAAATAAAATACTATAAAAATTATTTTGAACTATCGAATTTGAATGGGTCAAAAATTAAGGGTTTATAGTTTGCCCCCTGCTTGAGCGATCTGAGACTACAACAAAAGAGAGCGAAAAGCAACGAGACATTCATTTTTAGCAAAAATAAACTTAATTTTATTGAGATGGTTTGGGTTTTGGGTTCTGGACCCGGTTCGAGTTATGGAGTCGAAAAAAGACTTAAGTTTTGGACTCGAGACGATTTGGGTTCTGGACTCGGAAAAGACTTGGGTTGTTCAATTCTTTAATGGATTGTGGGTCTTTACCCACCAAAAATAGATCTTTATCTATTGAAAATTGGGTCTTTACCCTAGAAACATAGATCTTTTTCCATTAGGGATTGGGTCTTTACCCTTGAAACATGGATCTTTATCCATTGGAGATTAGGACTTTACCCTTGAAACATGGATCTTTATCCATTAAAGATTGGGTTTTTACCCTTGAAACATGGATTTTTATCCATTTGAGATTGGGTCTTTACCCTTGAAATATGGATCTTTATCCATTTGAGATTGGGCCTTTACCCTTGAAACATGGATCTTTATCCATTAGAGATCGGGTCCTTGACCCTTGAAACATGGATCTATATCCATTGGAGACTGGGTTTTTACCCTTGAAATATGGATCTTTATCCATTGAAGATCAGGTCTTTACCCTTGAAACATGGATCTTTATCCATTGGAGATCGGATCTTTACTCTTGAAACATGGATCTTTATCCATTGGAGATTGGGTCTTTACCTTGGCTTCAGCTCTTTTAGCTGGACTGATCTTTTGTCTTTTACATTTTCATTCTTTTGAGAATTCTAATTTTCTTCTTTTTTTCATTCTCTTTTGTTCTTCCTTTGCACTTTTGCAAAAAATTCAGCCTTTTTTTTATCTAGCCTTCATATCTTCTCCTTGCCTGCCTCTGTGTGGTAAAATATTGGAAGTGAGTCTCAAAATGTTTTGTACATGCATAACTAAAAAATTTAAAAGGGAGAAACTTTGCCCCCTGTGTAGGCTAAAACCCATGATTTTTTTATGCGGGCTTTGGTTGAAGTTTGTAGATTGTCTAGTTCTTTGGATAAGCATGTATTTCTTCTTTTGCAACATGACTGGAGCTTCCTCAAGCAATAGGCTTTCCATGCCCCCTTGATTCAATATCTTCTTTTAATTATTTACTTCATAGGGTGTTTGCTGTTCACTTTGATAAAGAATAGACAATACAAGACAAGAAAGTACGATGTGATATGCTCATGTATACATGATATCCATGAATAATACTTACAATGGTTCCATCGACTCACAGACTGATGTGATCAGCAGAAATGTTCTCACGGATTTCTTTCGGATGCCCTTTCTGGTCTTTCATTGGAATGACAGGATGCTTCACATTTATGGCTTTTATCTTAAAGATGTTGAAAACATGAATAACGAAGACACCAAGTGGGGGAGATACATCCATTTCAAATTATGATTCAGTATGTCAATTGGTAGCCTCTTCATAACCTTGCCATTAATCATTTTCTTTGTCCAATGTGTCCTTCGAGGTTCGATAGTTCAACATACTCCCCTTAACTTGAATTTCTTTTTTCTTTGAATTTTCAATTTTCAATTTTGATTTTTAAATCAAATGTTGGCTTTCCCAAATTAATCTCAATTTACCTCAGGACTTGATTTTTCAAATTAACATATCTATAGCATAACAACCTTAGTTACCGTACTAAACTCGAGAATCATTTCTGTTTAAGCAAGAATTGTTGCACTTCAGATAGGTACATGCACATTACTTGGCCAAAAGTCTCATTTGAGTTTGAATATTGTCTATCTCATATGCATACTTATCCAAACTATCTCCACTAATAGACTATATCCACCAAGAGAGATCAACAGGTCTTTGATAGGCTTGAAATGGGGTCTATAAGAGACATGGGTTTAAATGAAGGCCATTTGTATGCTGGAGCTATTGTGACACAATGGACAAACCCTCAAACTACAAATTTTTTGTTTGAACTTTAGGCAGCTGGGAGCAATCTTGCTAGACTAGAAATTCCTTCTATCTTCTTGGTATTAATTTGGATCTTGATTAGGATAGTCTTTGCCCTTGCAAAAAGTTTGGTACCCAAATTTTTTTCTTTTCTTCTTCTCCCCTTTCTTTCTTTTTATTTTTCTTACTCTTCCTTTCTTTGAGCATTTTATCATTTTGACCTTCTTCCTTATAGGACTGTGAAGTACAAAATTTTCAAAAACTAGGCGACCTTTCTCCTTTTTCTTTGATTTTGATCGAATCTTTGCTTGGATTGGACCAATTCAAGTCAAACTGACCTTATAAACCAAATGGTAGCCTTTTGCTGCTTTAGGTAAAAGAGAACTCAGTTGGCTTTCTGAACCGCCTTTTTGGATTTTATTTTTCTTCTTTTTTTGTTTTCTCTTTTTTTTTTGTTTTTTTTTGTTTTTGTTTTGTTTTTGTTTTTTTTTCTTTTTTTTTCTAGTTCTAAAAGAGTTGTCTTGTTTGTACCAACATGGATTTCTAATAATGGATGAGTGGAGTGACATAAATCTTCTTTAACAGGGATAAATCATTTGTTACTCTGATGTTATCTTGATAGATTGGAGATATTAGGTGAACTTCAACTACCCTTATGGTCTTGAAAACATCAACTATTCTTATGATCTTGACTATTCATTATTTTCTTTGATCTTCTTGCCTCTTCACCTTAGTGATCATAAGACTTGTCAAAAGTATCATAACAGCTCAGGATAGGTTGTTGGGGTTTGCAAGTCAATGAAAAGAAAGCTAAAATTTCATGAAGGCTTAAAGGGACAACTAGGGATTGATATTTAATAGGGTGGATACTAGTTATTGGCTAACCAAACAATGCCTAGATCATCTCTCCCTTAAATAAGCAAAGTTCAATTTAGCCTCGAAAGTTTGTCAAAGCATGTTCTAAGACTGACTAGGACCTAGGCAAAGGTAATTATGCAGGAGCCGTCTCTAAGTAAGCATACACAACTCAATGCTATAGAATAATTCCCTCATCTAGTAAAGTCATTCGAATCATGATGCCTAGATATATTAATTTATGAACATCAAGCTAGATTCCTCATTAGTTGAGCACTAAAATGAACAAAGACCAAGAAAAATTTTGGTAAAAGTAATTTATTCAAACAACTTTTAATTTTGAAAAAACATAATTGTTCCAATTAAATATTAAAGAAAGCAAAATTGAAAAGCAACATTCAAGCTAAGGAAAGTTTATTGAGTTAAGCTCCTTCTCCTTTTACATCTTCAACATTCCCATCTTGAAAAGAGGATAAGACAAAATCTTCTTTGAATCCTTTTCCTACCATGAAGGTTGCTGGTGGTGGCACCCTATTGAACCTTGGAAAAGGATTACTTTTGGTATTGGGCTTATCCGGCTCAGGCAACTTGCCATTATCAATTAAATTCTGAATCTCATGCCTTAACTTCATATAGTTGTCAGTTTCGTTTCCAGGCCTTTGATGGAATTGGCAAAATGCATTAGTATCAAAGTTAGGTGGAAGAGGATTAGGCAAAGGACGAGCAGTCAAGGGTTGTAACAATCCTTTCTTTTATAGCTTATTGAGAACCCAAGATAGCGGCTTCCCTAATTCTAAAAACTGCCTCATTCCTTCTTGACTAGTGGCATTAACATCAGCTTCCTTTTGCGTGCTTAGATTTCTAGACTGGTAGTTCCCTTTCTCATTCCTTCTTGATGAAAAGTGGTCCTTCTCCCTTTCCCATTCTTCAATTTGTAGACCAGCTTGGAGAAGATCTTTGAAATCCCTTATAAGGGCGTGAGACATCCTTTCACAGAGATTGGCAAGATGCCTCTCACGATCATCCTCATTTGATCAGACTCATCAGGCCTCTTCTTGAGTAGTACAACCTTATTTCTCCATCTTTTCACATAGTCCACAAAATTCTCATTTTGTTTTTTCCTAATGGTTTCCACCTCTATCAAGGTTACTTCCATCTCGACATTATACCCATATTGCTTAATGAAAGCCTTATACAACATGTTTCAATCTTTTAGAGTACTTTCCTCTAACGTGTTGAGCCAATTTTGGACAACAGGGTCCAATGAGAGCATGAAATATCTTAGAGTTTGAGACTTAGTAGCTCGTGCAGACTGCATAGCAGTGATGTACTGCTTCACATGGAGATGATGATTTCTAGTACCATTGTACCTAGCGAAGGAAGGCATCTTGAACTTATAAGGGACCTCCTCATCTTGTTCAAATAGTTTGTTGATCTCGGACATCTCTTCAATTTTTAGCTTCTTCTCAAATTTCTTTTCTAAATCAGCAATCATCTTCTTAACATCAGATGACTCGGTCTTTTCAATAGTTATCTTCTCAATAACCTTTGGCTCCTTTTTGTTTTGAGGATCTTGGAAGTATTGAGCCTAGTCGTCATCATCATCAATGATCACCTTATCATCATCAAAAACTACTTCACCAACTTTAGCCTTCCCTTTATCCTTTGGCTTCTTGGTGCTAGCAGATACTTTGGTATTGTTCCCTAAAATTGCAGCCAATTGGTTCTTCATGGTCTCAGCTAGTACCTCTTTTATTTCTTCCATCTTGGCATTGAGGGCGTCATCCACCATTCTTTGAATTTGTTTGGGCTCCATTGCTTTTGGTGAGCAAGTGATTGAATCATTTCTAGATTCTTCATTTCCGGCATAGGTCGGATTGTCGTAAGCTTTTGAACTATCATAATCTAGGGCTGTGAGCCAGAGAGGATCAATGATATGAGATGAAAATGTATGCATGTATGCATGTATGCACAAACAATAGTCAAAGAAAGATAATTAGGATGTTCCTTCCAACCTTATAACTTCCACACACGAATGGCAAGTGTAGACACTTAATTTTTGACCCAGTCTGGTCCAATATTTTTTATATAGTCCAAAATAATTTTTGTAGTATTTTAATTAAATAATATATATTTTAGTATTTATTATTTATTATTCATAGTTTTTAATAAAAATGAAAAGTAATATTAGTAAAGTTAAATATATATATATAATAAATAAATAAAAATCAGCGACGGAAAAATCATCGCCGAAAGCGAATTGGCTTAGGCCAATTCGCTGCAGGAATTTCTAGCTGGCGAATTGGCCATAAGCCAATTCGCCATAGGAATTTTCTGCAATGAATTGGCTGGCCCGCCTACTGATTCGCTGGTAATTCTCGTAGCCCGCAACAGTTTTTTTGCCAAAGCATTTTTCCAGCACAGTTTTTTTCGAAATCAAATTCTATTTGGTTTTGGTTTATTTTCCTAAATGGTTTGAATTTTCCTAGACAATTAGAAATAAGTTTATTATTTTTCTTATAAATATCATATTAAAACACAGAATTATGAAGGGAAAAAATTGTTTTACTGGGGAGACCTGGGACTTCTAACTTGGGAGGAAAAAGAAGATAGAAACCCTAGGAGCAAGAAACGGCAAAAGTTAGCAACAAGAAGCATTCATCAATCCATCAAAGGCAGCAACATTGCCTTTGTCATTGTTCATCCAGAGGCAAATTGTCGAGGAACCAACAAATGGAGGTTTGATTATAAATCTTTGATTTTATCATATTTACAACATTCTTAAGTTTTGATTCATGAATTGTTTAAGCATACGGTGTTATTGCCATCTTTTCTTTTAAATGTTTCTATAATTTATTTTGATATTGAATCAGTAACATAAATTATTAAACTTAGTAGTTTGTTTTACATATTAAATTGTCCATTCGTCCAGCAGCCTTAAATCATTCTTTTGTTTCCAAAACTTCAAAAACCCTAAATCATCCTTCTGTTTCTAAAACTTTAAAAACCCTAAATCATCCTTCTGTTTCCAAAACTTTAAAGACCCTAAATTACTCTTCTGCTTCCAAAACTTTAACTAAACTGTCCTTCTATTTCTAAAAACTTTTAAACCCTAAATTATTTTCCCCTGAACTATTTCTTAATCATCTAAACACTAACTTTTTTGTCTGAAATTTTCAAATGTCTTCTTAATTATCCAAAACCCTAATCTTCTTTACAGTTTCTAAAAACTTTAATCATAATTATTTCTATAAAACTCTAAACTGTTTTCTTAAATCCTAAGAACAAATATGTTTTCCAAAATATCAAAAAACCCTAATTTTCTCAATACAGTAAACCTTAGTTTTCCTAAACCCTAATTCTTAAAACATTAAAACTTTATGACAAGTTCATCAACACCTAAAAATCATAATCCAATTAACCTAAAACCCAATCTTTTAAAATTATAAAACCTAACGTCTTAAAAAAAACTCTAATTTCATAATGTTTGCTTAAAACTCTAGCTAAACCTACTTTTTTAAATCACAGTAACTTCATCAAAACTTCCAAAACCTTAAATCTTTTTAACATCCAGTAGCTATGTTATTGCTTTAAAATATTTCTCAAAAAATTAAACTACTATATGAAGAACCCTAGTTATTGAACATAAAACCTTAGAAACCTTACTTAATGCATGAACCCCTCAAGTTAATATATTTACTATTTTATTTAAATTAGATGAATGTTTATTATATATTTTGATTGATGTTTGATATCTTTGATGAATGATTTATTTATTATGAATGGTTATTTACTTTTATTGATTTATTTTGATTTCCAAATATTGTAAGAGGTATGTTTCCACTTTGTAGGTACCTCATTAATTAATTTCTATGTAATTTAAATTGCTTTTACATTTTGGACCAATGTAAAGGACATGTTCCCACCTTTCGGTGGGTGTTCTATTTAGTTTTAGACATGGACAATGCAAAGACATGTTTCCATCCTTGGATGGGTGTCCATTTATTTGCTTTGTTTGGACATTGTTTTGATTTTAATACAATGATGCTTTATTTTAATTGTTGTATGTAGTATGTATAACACCCTTATATCCTGTATACGTACCAAGCATGCTTAAACGATCGTAATATACGTATACTGAATATAGAAAATGTCACAGTTTAAAAAGACACAACAAATATCTTTGTAAATAAGTGAAACCAATCTCAAACAAATAAAAGAAATCCAAAAGACACCATATATAAAATGTTTAATAATTCACAGCGGAAGTTATTACAAATATGATATAAATCAAAGTTTACAAAACGTAGAATATATACATGATAGGCAGCTCTTCTCTGATCTTTAAGTCCCAAAAGAGAAATCCTCAATGTCTAGTCTCACTTGGTCTCGAAGAGCTCTCAGGTTCAACTCTGTCACCTGCGCGATCAAACACTATCGCGCTAAGCCAACGGCTTAGTAGTACAAAGTATGCTAGCATTATGCTTTAGTGCAATGTAATGTCACACATTTTATTAATAAATCAACATCATAGATGGAAGGCTAACAACATACCTATATATTTCATAAAGTACACATATATAAACATATCACATTTCAACATCCTTCCATATAACTCATTAGTCAATCATTTTACCATTCATAAATCACATTAAACAAAGACAAGCATGGGCCCAAAACACACTAATATACCATTCAATTTTCAGAGTAGATGTTTTGGTTCAATCATCACATTTATCATTATCATAAACCCAACTAGGCTTCAAGGATTAGGTTCAACCAAGCTTCAAGGGGAACAAAGCATGCTAAGTCTCAACCCAACTTGGCTTCAAGAACCAACCCAACCTAGCTTCAAGGGTTGTAACATCTCAATTAGGCTTCAAGGACTAGATCCAACCAAGCTTCAAGGGGAGTAAAACATGTTAAACTTCTACCCAACTTGGCTTCAAGGATCAAGCCCAACCTAACTTCAAGAGAGTGTTACTATCATTAGGCATGCCACCAACAACAAACTCTGAAAATTAAATAACACATTAGTCACACAATTCATTTATTATTTCATTCTCAATTCTCATCATCAAATAGGCAAACATGCCTTATATCTTTCAATTGAATCATCATAGCCAATCACAATGGCTTCACATCACATTTGAGTTATCATATCTCAATTCATATTATACATATAGCATCATTGATATAACATTTCAAAATACATAATTCATATAACACATTACCATTCACAAGATTCACAATGCATATAACATAACATTGTTCATATAGTATCATATGTATCATCATTATCTTCAAATGTATATTCATTCTCAACAATGCAAGAAGAGCAAAGAAACAATCACAGTAGCCAACACACTCAAGGGACACGGCCAAGCTTGTGGCCGTGTCTCTCAACACAAAATCAAGCCGAGGCAGACACGGGCAAGGGACACGGCCGTGTCTCTCAACAAAAATCAGGCAGTGGCAAACATGGGCAAGGGACATGGCCAATCCAGTGGCCGTGTCTCTCCAAAAATCATCCAACACGGCCAAATTTCCTTAGACTTGGCCGTGTCTCCCAAAAATTCTTTGGTTTGGCCGTGTCTCTCATGATTAAAAACCCTAAACATGGCCAAATCTCTTTTGATTGAATTTAAACACATTGTGCACAACATAACCTCATTCAAATGAATATAAACAATGTCATTAACACATATCTTGCATGCTCATCACAATATTCACATTAAAAATACATCAACAATATATTTAATCACTCACCACTTTAAAACCCTAAAACCAACATCACTCTTATTCTTTCAATATCAACATCCACTTAACTTGCCATCTTCAAACCAAAACCAACACCAATTTAACTTTGTAACTTACAATCAATTTCAACACTTATAAACACATCTCAAACACACCAAATCATTATAACAACAAATCATAACTCACCTCAAACACAACTTCAAAGATAACAAAGGAAAACAAGAGAGTACTTACCACAATTGAAGAAATTTCACAAATCTCCAACTTAATCACTTGATTCTTCCTTCAATTTGAGCTTAGAACTTCAAGATCCTCTCTTGCTTTCTTGCTCTCTTTTGTCTTTGGATGAGCCGGCCACCATAAGGGAAAAGAAGAAAAGATGATGAAGAAAAGTCAAATTATCATCTCTTTAAATCTCCACCAAGCAATTCTAACAAGACAATTACCAACATACCCTCTTCTCACTTGTTCTAACTACCCTTCATCCACATGCCCTTTTTAGTAATTTCACTCATCCCAAATTAAAATATCTTCTTCCCTTGACTCTCCATTTGACCAACATATATGTTATATATATTAACATATATACAACATATACATTCCATTAACACAATCATTTCCTTTGCAAAAACATATATATATTAAATTCAAATCAAACAACAATTGAATTAAAAATTCTAGGGCACACTTAGGGATATTACAATTCTCCCCCTCTAAAAAGAAATTTTGTCCTCGAAATTACCTGTCATTAAGTCTGAAAAAGTTGAGGATATTGATCTCGCATTGATTGCTCACTCTCCCAAGTTGCCTCTTCTCTTCCATGATTCTTCCATAGAACCTTTACCAAAGGCACTTTCTTATTTCTTAATTCTTTCACTTCACGTGCCAAAATAGCAATTGGTTCTTCTTCAAATGTCAAATCTGGACTCACTTCGATAGATTCAATTGGCAACACATGAGAAGGATCCGACCTGTATCTCCTCAACATAGAAACATGAAATACATTATGGATCCTATCCAACTCAGGTGGCAAGGCAAGCCGATAAGCAACTGGTCCAATTCTTTCTAAAACTTCATATGGTCCAATGAAACGAGGACTCAATTTCCCTTTCCGACCAAACCTCAAGATCTTCTTCCAAGGAGACACTTTCAAAAATACCTTATCTCCTATATTATACTCAATGTATCTTCTCTTCAAATCTGAATAAGACTTCTGTCGATCTGAAGCTGTTTTCAACCTATCTCGAATCATTATCACTTTCTCTTCAGTTTCTTTAACCAGATCAGGACCAATTATCTTACTTTCTCCAAGCTCATTCCAACATAAAGGTGTCCTACACCGTCTACCATACAGTGCTTTGAATGGTGCCATACCAATGCTGGATTGATGACTGTTATTGTAAGCAAATTCCACAAGTGGTAAGAATCCATCCCAACTTCCAGAGAAATCAATAACACAGCTTCTCAACATATCCTCGATAATCTGTATCACTCTCTCTGACTGTCCATCTGTCTGTGGATGGAAAGCAGTACTGAAGTGTAATCGAGAACCCAAAGCACCATTTAAACTCTTCCAAAATCTGAAAGTAAACCGGGGATCTCGATCAGACACTATAGAAATTGGGACACCATGCAACTTCACAATCTCATGGATATACAGCTCAACTAACCTCTCCAAAGAGTAATCCATCCGAACCGGAAGAAAATGAGCTGTCTTTGTCAACCTGTCAACAATTACCCAAATAGCATCATGCTTCCTTTGTGTCAATGGTAAACCAGACACAAAATCCATGGTCACTCTATCCCATTTCCATTCAGGCACTGACAAAGGTTGAAGCAACCCGGTTGGAACTTGATGCTCAGCTTTTACCCTCTGACATGTGAGACATTTGGACACAAACTCCGCTATGTCTCTCTTCATACCGGACCACTAGTAATAGTGCTTCAAATCATGATACATCTTTGTATTGCCCGGATGCATAGCAAATACTGACTGATGGGCTTCTTCTAAAATGATCTTTCTCAAATTAGCATCATCAGGTACACATAATTTGTTCTTAAACCAAAGACTCCCATCACTTCTCACAATAAAATCTCGACTCTTTCCATTCTGACAATCTAAAACAATCTTTTGAATCTTCTCATCAGCCAATTGAGCCTCTTTAATCTGATCCAACAAAACTGGTTTCAATTGCAATTGTGCCAACAATGCACCATCATCACAAGATACAAAACTAGCATGCAATGCTCTCAACTCAACAAGCAACGAGAGCGAATAAATAGTCAAACCTGCTAAAGACTTCCGACTCAAGGCATCAGCAACAACATTTTCTTTACCAGGATGATAATCAATCAAACAATCATAGTCTTTAATCAACTCCAACCATCTCCTCTATCGAAGATTGAGCTCTCTTTGGACACCCAAATATTTCAAAATTATGATCAGTATAGATAAAACACTTCTCCCCATACAAATAATGTCGCCAAATCTTCAATGCAAACACAATGGCTGCTAACTCTAAATCATGGGTCGGATAATTGAGCTCATGCGGTTTCAACTGTCGAGAAGCATAAGCTATAACTTTACCTTCTTGCATCAGAACACAACCCAAACCATTATGTGAAGCATCACTATAAATCACATATGGTTTATCTTCCACAGGTAAAGTAAGAACAAGCGCTTGAGTCAACATTTCTCTTAACTGATCAAAGCTAGCCTAACACTGATCTGTCCACACAAATCTAACTCCCTTTCGAAGCAATCTGGTAAGTGGAGTAGCTATCAAAGAAAATCCTTTCACAAACCGTCGGTAATAGCCTGCCAAACCCAGAAAACTTCTAACTTCAGTCACAGACTTTGGTGGACTCCAATTCAAAATAGCTTCAACTTTACTCGGATCAACTCTAATACCTTCCGCTGAAACTATATGACCGAGAAAAGTTACTTTATTCAGCCAAAACTCACACTTCGACAGTTTAGCAAACAATTGCTTCTCTCTTAAAATTTGCAACACAATCCGCAGATGCATGTCATGCTCTTCTTCATTACGCGAATACACCAAAATGTCATCAATAAAGACCACTACAAACTGATCCAGATAGGGCCTAAACACCCTATTCATCAAGTCCATAAAAACTACAGGTGCATTCGTCAAACCAAAAGGCATAACTAAAAACTCATAATGCCCATACCTGGTCCGAAAGGCGGTCTTAGGAACATCTTCAGCTCTGACCCTCAACTGATGGTACCCTGATCTCAAATCAATTTTAGAAAACACTGCTGCACCCTTCAATTGATCAAAGAGATCATCAATTCTAGGAAAAGGATATTTATTTTTAATAGTCACCTTGTTCAATTGCCTATAATCGATACACAATCTCATAGTACCATCCTTCTTTTTCACAAATAAGACAGGAGCTCCCCACGGTGAAACACTAGAGCGAACAAACCCTTTATCCAACAACTCCTGCAATTGCACCTTCAATTCTCTCAGTTTAGCAGGTGCCATTCTATAAGGAGTAATAGAAATAGGAGTGGTACCAGGCAATAATTCAATACCAAACTCCACCTCTCTCTCAGGAGGCAACCCTGGCAACTCCTCTGGAAACACATCTGGAAACTCTGCAACTGTAGGTATACTATCAATTTGAGAACCCTTTACTCTAGTATCCACCACATGAGCAAGATAAGCGTCACACCCCTTTCTAATTAATCTCCTAGCTGCAACAGCTGAAACAAACAAGGATGCTAGCTGTCCCTGCTCACTAGATACTATCACCTCACTTCCATCACCAGTTCTCAAAGTAACAATTTTCTTTTTACAATCTACCATGGCTCCATGTCTAGATAACCAGTCCATGCCTAGGATCACATCATATTCCTTAAAAGGCATCTCACTCTTCACCTTGAACCACTACCGCACTATCTCGGTGCACTTTGCTAATAATCACACTATGCCCTAAAGGATTTGTCACCAATACATCAAATCCTAGGGATTCAGCATGCATATCAGACATAGGCAAAACAGATGCACTAATATATGAATGCGTGGATCCGGGATCAATCAAAGCAAGTACTAAAATACCAAATAAAGAAAAAGTACCAGCTATGACTACCGAAGCATCTGGTTGCCTCTGCATCACATAAATCCTCTGAGAAGATCCAGCCCCCTCTGATCTACTCTCCTTGGATGTAGAACCTCCTCTAGAACTGAACCCAAATCTGCCTCCTCTGCCGAAACCTCTGCCTCCTCGACCTCCCCTCACTCTAGGTCGAGAAGCTACAGAATCTACTAACATCTGCTCTTGCCTCTCCGGACAATCTCTAACAAAATGATCAGGTGATCCACATCTAAAGCATACCCCTGCTACACCAGTCTTCCAACAAGTACCACCATGTGGCCTACCACAATGAATGCATACGGGTAGAGTGGCTCTCTGAGTCACTGGGGTCGGAGCACTCGCCACTGAAACTGTAGGTCTAGATCTCTGCCTCTGAAACTGTACTGACCTACCCGCTGGCCTCTGACTCCTACTGACCCGAGGAATAAAACTTCCTTTTCCTCTCTTTGCAGATGAAGACCCTGCCTCAAACTGGGGTCTTCTAACCCTGATCTCTTCCTCAGAAGCAGCTGCTGCAATATTCTGAGCTCTTTCCACACTCCTAGCTGCTGCCACAAGCTGGGAAAAATCATGATATCTAGATCCAGCCACAAGACACAGAATAGAGGGCCTCAATCCCTCCTCAAATCTCCTGCATCTATCTATCTCATCAGATATAATACCCCCAGCATAATGGCTCAACCGTATAAACTCAACCTCATATTCCGTTACGGTCCGGTAATCTTGCTCCAAGCTTAGAAACTCCATTTTCTTCACATCTTTGTACTCCCTTGGAGTGTACTTCAATTCAAACTCTCTTAGAAAATCAGCATAGGACAATGTAGGTGGATCATCCATAGCATGAGGCACTGTCTTCCACCAATCATATGCATCCTTCTGCAACAATGATCTTGCATAATCAAATCTTTCCTCTGGAGTGGCTTGCAACTAAACAAATATTCTCTATACTTTATCTAGCCACTGCTCAGCTACAGCTGGATCAATAGTACCCAAGAAATCTTCTGCTCCATACTTCCGTAATTTGTCATAATGCCTCACTGATACCAAAGGCTGTGGGGGTGGTGGCGGTGGTTGCACAGGTGCTTGCCTCAAAGCCTCAACCACATGCCTAAGACAAACTGGTGGAACCTCCTCACCAGCTGGTCTCCCCGAGAAAGAAGCAGGTACCTCTCCAGCACTATCCACTCTAGCTCCCTCTCTAACCTCATCAGGAGCTACGCTCTCCGCACTACCCTCCAGTGACTGTCGCAAGTGAGAATCCATCACAACCTATGTCTGCAAACACAGCAGAATACCTCTCATTAAAGATCAGAGATAGCCAATCCCAAACATGTATATTATTCAAAAACCAATTTTTTTTTAAGTCAAAATACTCTTTTTCTTACACTTTACCTAGGTTGAGAATCTGAAACCTAGGCTCTACTGAATATAGAAAATGTCACAGTTTAAAAAGACACAACAAATATCTTTGTAAATAAGTGAAACCAATCTCAAACAAATAAAAGAAATCCAAAAGACACCATATATAAAATGTTTAATAATTCAAAGCGGAAGTTATTACAAATATGTTATAAATCAAAGTTTACAAAACATAGAATATATACATGATTGGCAGCTCTTCTCTGATCTTTAAGTCCCAAAAGAGAAATCCTCAATGTCTAGTCTCACTTGGTCTCGAAGAGCTCTCAGGTTCAACTCTGTCACCTACGCAATCAAACACTATCACGCTAAGCCAACGGCTTAGTAGTACAAAGTATGCTAGCATTATGCTTTAGTGCAATGTAATGTCACACATTTTATTAATAAATCAACATCGTAGATGGAAGGCTAACAACATACCTATATATTTCATAAAGTACACATATATAAACATATCACATTTCAACATCCTTCCATATAACTCATTAGTCAATCATTTTACCATTTATAAATCACATTAAACAAAGACAAGCATGGGCCCAAAACACACTAATATACCATTCAATTTTCAGAGTAGATGTTTTGGTTCAATCATCACATTTATCATTATCATAAACCCAACTAGGCTTCAAGGATTAGGTTTAACCAAGCTTCAAGGGGAACAAAGCATGCTAAGTCTCAACCCAACTTGGCTTCAAGAACCAACCCAACCTAGCTTCAAGGGTTGTAACATCTCAATTAGGCTTCAAGGACTAGATCCAACAAAGCTTCAAGGGGAGTAAAACATGTTAAACTTCTACCCAACTTGCCCTCAAGGATCAAGCCCAACCTAACTTCAAGAGAGTGTTACTATCATTAGGCATGCCACCAACAACAAACTCTGAAAATTGAATAACACATTAGTCACACAATTCATTTATTATTTCATTCTCAATTCTCATCATCAACTAGGCAAACATGCCTTATATCTTTCAATTGAATCATCATAGCCAATCACAATGGCTTCACATCACATTTGAGTTATCATATCTCAATTCATATTATACATATAGCATCATTGATATAACATTTCAAAATACATAATTCATATAACACATTACCATTCACAAGATTCACAATGCATATAACATAACATTGTTCATATAGTATCATATGCATCATCATTATCTTCAAATGTATATTCATTCTCAACAATGCAAGAAGAGCAAAGAAACAATCACAGTAGCCAACACACTCAAGGGACACGGCCAAGCTTGTGGCCGTGTCTCTCAACACAAAATCAAGCCGAGGCAGACACAGGCAAGGGACACGGCCGTTTCTCTCAATAAAAATCAGGCAGTGGCAAACATGGGCAAGGGACACGGCCAAGCCAGTGGCCGTGTCTCTCCAAAAATCATCCAACACGGCCAAATTTCCTTAGACTTGGCCGTGTCTCTCAAAAATTCTTTGGTTTGGCCGTGTCTCTTCCTTAGTTTGGCCGTGTCTCTCATGATTAAAAACCCTAAACATGGCCAAATCTCTTTTGATTGAATTTAAACACATTGTGCACAACATAACCTCATTCAAATGAATATAAACAATGTCATTAACACATATCTTGCATGCTCATCACAATATTCACATTAACAATACATCAACAATACATTTTATCACTCACCACTTTAAAACCCTAAAACCAACATCACTCTTATTCTTTCAATATCAGCATCCACTTAACTTGCCATCTTCAAACCAAAACCAACACCAATTTAACTTTGTAACTTACAATCAATTTCAACACTTATAAACACATCTCAAACACACCAAATCATTATAACAACAAATCATAACTCACCTCAAACACAACTTCAAAGATAACAAAGGAAAACAAGAGAGTACTTACCACAATTGAAGAAATTTCACAAATCTCCAACTTAATCACTTGATTCATCCTTCAATTTGAGCTTAGAACTTCAAGATCCTCTCTTGCTCTCTTGCTCTCTTTTGTCTTTGGATGAGCCGGCCACCATAAGGGAAAAGAAGAAAAGTTGATGAAGAAAAGTCAAATTATCATCTCTTTAAATCTCCACCAAGCAATTCTAACAAGACAATTACCAACATACCCTCTTCTCACTTGTTCTAACTACCCTTCATCCACATGCCCTTTTTAGTAATTTCACTCATCCCAAATTAAAATATCTTCTTCCCTTAACTCTCCATTTGACCAACATATATGTTATATATATTAACATATATACAACATATACATTCCATTAACACAATCATTTCCTTTGCAAAAACATATATACATTAAATTCAAATCAAACAACAATTGAATTAAAACTTCTAGGGCACACTTAGGGATATTACAGTATGGATAATATCATTATACTTAAGAATTTTATAATATTAAGACCTACAAAGGAGGCCAGTTCCAATGAATCGGGCATTGTGGGGGTGCTGGGCCATTTCTCACCTTCCCCACACATACCCAACTTTCCAAACCCATTAGGGGGTTAGGGATTCCTTAGGAATTGAGTCATCCACCCCTTTCTTTTTTCTTGCCTGTTCAGGTGGTGACTTCATTTTCTCCGTCCTGAGGCTCGTGTTCTCTAAGGCCCCGAGCCTAAACAGTGCTGAAAGTCGCAAGAACCATTCCACCTGGAGTGGGGGCAAAAATTCCCGCTCACAGTGGCAACTCCACTGGGGATAAGAGAAGTTAATTCCATTGGTCTTTATATTATTCTATTCTTTCTTATCATGATATTATCCATTGCATCATTTAGATTGCATCGTGTGCGTGAGTTAGGATGCCCGTGTTACCCGTGTTATGTTATGTAAAGGATACCATACTTTCACTCAAGGTGTGGAGATCGAACATGGCATAACCACTCATAGCCTTGTACCATTTGGTATATATTTGTTATGGGAACCTAAGCCTTTCAACCCAAAGACTAAAGCTCATGTAATTGGCCTAATTACTTTCATTATGATTTTACCCCAAATGCTTGTTGTTTGACTATGTTTAATTTATCTTAGCTTAAATCATGGCTTATTTGGTTTGTTCTTTTTCTAATATGACCTACATATATTGTAAGTTCAAATAAATTTTTCTTTAAAGTCCAAAATACCAAAGCTATTTTCAAAACTTTTCAAGATGGTCTTTGGACATAAAACTTTTTCTAAAAATAAATCAAAAAATTATTTTCTCAAGACTAAATACAAAGCCCAAAATCCATTTTTTTCTAAAATCTTTTTAAAATGGTCTTAGAAACAAAATTGTTTTTATCCAACCTTTTCTTACAAAAAGCTTGCAAATTATTTAGACCAATTATGAAATACTAAAAATCAATTATGAGCCTAGTTTATACTAAGAATAATTAATCATGGGCTTGTTTTTGGCATAAATCATTAGTTAATTTTTCAAGTGAGAAATCTATTTATAACAAACCTCTTAATTTAGTTTTAATCCAATATAGCATAAAAGCTACTTTTGTTGGTTAAATGGATTAAAACCTAATTAATGGGAATTATCATGAACTGATTTCCGTTTTTGAAAATATAACTATTAGTTGAAACGTCCGAGGGAATTATTCAAAAAATAAGATACCCCATGTTGGTATTTTGTTAAACATATTACTTAGGAAAAGAGACTCACCATTCGTGTGTGGATGTTATAAGGTCAGAAGGAACGTCCTAATTATCTTTTTTTGTTGATTGTTTGTACATACATGCATACATGCATACATTTGCATCTCATATCATTGATCCTCTCTGGCTCACAGCCCTAGATTATGACAGTTTAAAAGCTTACGACAATTTGACCTATGCCAGAGATGAAGAATCTAGTAGCAACTCAATCACTTGCTCACCAAAAGCAATGGAGCCCGAACAAATTCAAAGAATGGTGGACGACACCTTTAATGCCAAGATGGAAGAAATAAAAAAGGCGTGGCTGAGACCATGAAGAACCAATTGGCTACAATTTTAGGAAACAATGCCGAAGCATCTACTAGCACTAAAAAGCAAAAGGACAAGGGGAAGGCTAAAATTGGTGAAGTATTTTTTGATGATGATAAGGTGATCATTGATGATGATGATGATTGGGCTCAATACTTCCAAGATCCTCAAGACAAGAAGAAATAATCGAAGATTGTTAAAAGATCAGCTATGGAGAAAACTGAAACTTTTGATGTTGAAAAGATGATTGTGGATTTGGAAAAGAAATTTGAGAAGAAGCTGAAAACCGAAGAAATGTCCGAGGTTGACAAATTATTTGAGCTAGACGAAGAAGTTCTGTACAAATTCAAGATTCCATCTTTTGCAAAGTTTGATGGAACTGGAAACCCTCGCCTCCTTGTGAAGCAGAACATCACTGCTATTCAGTCTGGCCGAGCTATTAAAGCTCAAACTCTAAGAAATTTTATGCTCTCATTGGACCCTATTCTCCAAAATTGATTCAACACCTTAGAGGAAAGTACTCAAAAAGATTGGGACATGTTGTACAAGGCTTTCATTCAGCAATATGGGTACAATGTCGAGCTGAAAGTTACCTTAAGGGAAGTTGAGTCCATTAGACAAAGGCCAAATGAGAATTTTGTGGACTATGTGAAAAGGTGGAGAAATAAGGCTGCTTTGCTCAAGAAGAGGCTCAATGATTATGATCAAATAAGGATGATTATGAGAGGGGTGTTGCCTAGTCTTCGTGAAAGGATGTCTCATACACTCATCTGTGATTTCAAAGATCTTCTCCAAGCTGTTCAACAAATTAAACAGTGGGAAAGGGAGAAGAACTGCTTTTCGACAAGAAGAAATGAGAAAGGAAATTATCAGCCTAGCAATCAAAGCACGCAAAAAAAAAAGTTGATGTTAATGCGATTGGTTAAGGAAATAAAAGACAATTCTCAGAATTGGGGAAACCTCTATCTTGGGTTTTTAGCAAGCTGCAAAAGAAAGGGTTATTACAACCGTTGGCTCCTCGACCGCTACATAATCCTCTACCACTAAACTTCAATGCCGAGGCCTTCTGTCAATTTCATCAAATGCAAAGGTATGAGATAGATAAATGTGCTCATTTAAGACATGAGATCCAAGATTTGATTGACAGTGGTAAGCTACCTGAGCCGGATAAGCCCAATACCAAAAGCAATCCTCTACATAAGTTCAACAGAGTGCCACCACCAGCAACTTTTATGGTAGGAGGAGGATTGGAGGAAGATCTTGTCTTATCCTCCTTTCAATATGGGAATATTGAAGATTTGAAAGGAGAAGAAGCTTAACTAAACAAACTTCCCTTAGCTTGTTTGTTTTCCATGTTTTATTTTCTTTCTTTAATATTTAATTGGAACAATCGTGTTTTTCAAATTTAAATTTATTTGAATAAATTACTTTCATCAAAATTTTTGTTGGTCTTTGATCATTTTGGTGCTCAACCGATGAGGAATCTAGCTTGATGTTCATAAATTAATGTGTCTAGGCATCATGACTTGAATGACTTTACTAGATGAGGGAATTGCTCAGCATTGAGTTATGTATACTTACTTAGAGAGGACTCCTGCATAATTACCTTTGTCTAGGTCTTAGTTAGTCTTAGAACATACTTTGTCAAACTTTCGAGGCGAAATTGAATTCTTATTTAAGGGAAAAATGATCTAGGCATTGTTTGGTTAGCCAACAATTAGTATCCACCCAATTAAATATCAATCCCTAGTTTTCCCTTTGAGCCTTCATGAAATTTTAGCTTTCTTTTCATTGACTTACAAACCCCAACAACCTACCCTGAGCTGTTGTGATACTTTTGACAAGTATTATGATCACTAAGGTGAAGAGGCAAGAAGATCAAAGAAAGGAATGAATAGTCAAGATCATGAGGATAGTTGAAGTTTTCAAGACCATAAGGGTAGTTGAAGTTCACCTAATATCTACAATCTATTAAGATAACATCAGAGTAACAAATGATTTATCCCTGTTAAAGGAAATTTATGTCTCTCCACTCATCCATTATTAGAAACCCAAGTTGGTACAAACAAGAGCTAGAACCAAAACAAAAAAATAAAAATAAAAAAAAGAGAAAAAAAAAGAAAAGAAAGAAAAAAGAAGATAAAACCTAAAATGGCGATTCAGAAAGCCAACTGAGTTCTCTTTTACCTAAAGCAGCAAAAGGCTTCCATTTAGTTTATAATGACAATTTGACTTGAATTGGTCCAACCCAACCAAAGATTTGATCAAAATAAGAGAAAAAGGAGAAAGACCATCTTATTCTTGAAAGTTCTGTACTTGACAGTCCTACAAGGAAGAAGGACAAGATGATAAAATGCTCAAAGAAAGGGAAGAGTAAGAAAAATAAAGAGAAAGAAATGGGAAGAGTAAGAAAAATAAAGAGAAAGAAAAGGGAAAAGAAGAAAAGAAATGAAGACTGTCCCAAATCAAGATCCAGATTAATGCCAAGAAGAAAAGAAATGAAGACTGTCCCAATACTCAAAGCTCTATCTTTTCATGCTCCCAACTGTCTAAAGTTCCAACAAGCTGTTTGTAGTGTGAGGGTTTGCCCATAATGTCACAACGGCTCCAACTTACAAATGGCCTTTATTTAACCCATGTCCTTTATAGACCCCATTTCAAGCCTATCAAAGACCTGTTGATCTCTCTTGGTAGGTAGAGTTTATTAGTGGAGATAGTTTGGATAAGCATGCATATAAGATATACCATATTCAAACTCAATGAGACCTTTGGCCAAGTAATGTGTATGTGCCTATCTGAAGTGTAATAGTTCTTGCTTAAATAGAAATGATTTCCTAGTTCAATACGGTAACTAGGGTTGTCATGTTATAGATATGTTAATTTGAAAAATCAAGTCCTGAGGTAAATTGATATTAATTTGGCAAAGCCAACATTTGATTTCAAAATCAAAATTCAAAATTCAAAATTAAAAAAAATATCAAGTTAAGGAGAGTATATTAAACTATCAAACCTTGAAGGACACATTGAACAAAGGAAATGATTATTGGTAAGGTTATGAAGAAGCTACTTAATCATAATTTGAAATGGATGTATTTCTGCTGCTTGGGGCCTCTGTTATTCATGTTTTCAACATCTCGAAGATAAAAGCCATAAATGGGAAGTATTCTATCATTCTAATGCAAGATCTGAACGAGCATCTGAAAGGAGCCAATGAGAACACTTCTACTGATCACCTCAGTCTATGAGTCAATGAAATCACTGTGAGTATTATTCATGCATATCATGCATACATGAGTATATCACATTGCATTTTTTTTGTAATATATTTTCTATTCTTTGTCAAAGTAAATAACAAACACCCTGTGAAGTTAAGAATCAAAAGAAGATATGAAATCAGGGGGCATGGAAGGCCCCTTGTTATAAGAAGCTCCAGTCACTTTATAAAAATAAGAGATCCATGCTTGTGCGAAGAACTAGACAACACAAACATCAATCAAAGCCTGCATGAGAAAAATCATTGGGGGCAAGGAGAAGATATGAAGGCTAGAAAAAAAAAGGAAAAAAAAAGAGTTGGACTAAAAATAAAAATTATATATCATCATTATTATTTTTATTATTATACTTATTATATAATATTTCCTCAATTGATACAATACTCATACATAACTAAGAATGAGGTGGTGGATCATGATCAAACAAAGCCTTAAAACAGTCATCGCCTATTGAAGAAGGAGGCATATCACCCATCCCGAGTCCGCCAGAAGTAGGAGCACCTGAATCTCTATTACCTTGAAATTCATATCTATAACGGTCCTCATCCGAAGTAGATAAAAGGATATCATGGTCAACAGCTTGGGGGCCTCTAGATGACGAAGCGCCAGGATCTCTCATCCCCTGAAACTGGAAGTCTCTAAAATCTTGCTCTGACTGCTGATACAATTTCTCAAAATGGGAAACCTGTTGATGACTAGCGGCCAACTCTTCTTGAAGTTTCTTATTTTGTTCTTCAAGCATCTGCTGTAAGCTAGAAAGGAAAAGAGTAAGAGCATACATAATCATGCATACATATAGCATAAATTATCATGGAACAAGAAAACCTACTAGGTAATTCATATCAATGCCCTGTGGATGAGAGGGCATCTCCGGTTGATTAGAATGAGCAAATGGAGGAGCAGTAAAAGAAGGTCTAGCCTTATGACCTAAGGAGCCAGCAGTCTATAACAATCATTAAAAAAGTCAAAACAAGTTAATAAAGAAGCAATTACAATGGGAAAATTGGTAAAGGTTTACCTGAGAAGTGCTAGCCCCGAGATGTGAGACAGACTCTCTTCCCTCTCCGTGATACTCCTCTTCATCTCGATTCTCATTTTCCTCAGGAATCTCCCATACACCAACAGGGGATACATCAAACTTCAAGAGCCCTATTTGAATAAACTGGATATAAGATGCGCCCGGTGGATAGAGAAAGGTTTCAACATCATAACAGTGCCGAACCAACCACCATGCATCCTCTGGCATTGATGTAATATTTAAAGTATACTTCGGACAACGCATCAGGATCCTCCCCTGCTCAGGACTAAGAAACCACTATATACTCTCTCTCCGAGAAACCAACCACTAGACACAGGGACGACAATGACGCGACGAGTATGCTGAAAAGGCAGTGCGGCATTCATAGAGGAAGTTCAGTTCGTCCGCTCTTCTGTGTTCCACCAGGCCAAATTGACCTACAAAATGACATAAGGTAAGTGAAATTTATATAAATTTTAAAGTATACTAATGCTATTTTACTTGGCCCCAGGTTAAGCAGCTCAAGAGATAGTGTTGGGTGTGCACATGGTGAGAGCCGGGAACTTCTACATGACCTGACAACTAAAAATTTAATCTCGGATACCCAACTCTCTCTTGGGAAATACCAGACACCCTCACAAGATTGTGCTCATATGCCCATGCCTACAACAATAATAAAAATCAAATTCATGCAAGAATAAGAATTGAATTGACATTGGTGAAAGAAGAGTACCTCGACAACCACCATAAAGCCAACAAAAGATTCTTATTTCTACAAATTTTGTCAAGTCCATGGTAAAGACAGGCAAGGCCAGCTTCACCCCAGTCGTAAAGCAGTACCATACTCATATCAGTAAGGGCCCTCAACACCGACAAATGGATGGCGAATTCGATGCTACTTAAAATGGTAGACCCTAGCAAATACAGTAAAAATCCGCAAACATATTGCTTGGTTGTTTCCCTACGAACCCCTCCTTCGTGGTTTATCCAATAACTCCGAATTGGCTCAATTTTTATCTTGAAAGGCCCTTTAAATGATGGTTCCATACCGATTAACTGTTGGACTTCTTCAGATGTAAAAATATCATTGGTAAGAGGAATCAGAAGGCCATAGTACCGGATGCCAGTTATGGCTGTATAATCAACTGGGCCAATGGTCATTTCTCATATAGGTAGGTGAAAAGTATGGGTCGTGTCCATCCACCGTTTTGACAGTGCTTGAACTACACTCTGGTCTATCATACACTCCTCAGATGGTAATTGCAAGATAAAGCTTTCAAAACCACAATCTCGAATAATCCATCTTACTCAAGAAGGCACTACATCATACGATTGTCGGGCTCTATAGACATACCCTCTGCCTAGGATAATGCAATGATCATACTAACACATAATGCAATGATCATACTAACACGGAGCCAAGTAAGTTAACACAAGGTAAGTATATAATTATATCAATATCACTGATTTTTAGAACTAAATTTATTTATGTTCTATTTTTAGTCTATCTATTTACTTATATATATTCATCTAATTAATTTTTTTTTCTAAATCCTAAAAAAACAAACAACAAAAAAAAGAAAAAGAAAACAAAAAAAGAAACAGAAAAGCAAAAAAAATAAAAAGAAAAAAACAAAGAAAAAATAAAAAAATAAGAAAAAGCACAAAAAACACAAAAAAAAAATAAAAACGAAAAATAATTTGCTGTTAAAATAAATAATTACCTTACTCTTTTGATTTGAATTGCGATGAAGCGGCATCCCGGATAATAGACTTATATTTTCATTTTCATGCTGCAAAATAAACTCCAATAACTCAGCATTTGATCGAATTCCTGATCTTGAAGCATGCATTTTCTAATCAACTCTATGCTAAACTCTCTGATATATAAAATGTATAACTATGAATGAAATGAAGAAATAAGCTGCAAGGTTTATATAGAGAAATGGCAAAGGAAAAAGACAAAAATCAAAAAGAGAAAAACAGTATTCTCATGGAAAAAAGAAAAAGTAAATGTTACTATTTATAAATAGTAAATTACTATTTTGCAAATAGTAAATGAATAGTGCATAAATAGTAACTACACAGTGAATAAATAGGAAATTCAATAATTTACTTCAATCATTCATATACTTGTGTGTATATAAATATTTTTGCACTTTTAAAATATTTTTACACGCAGGGGGCAACAAGATACGGTCATAGTAAAAATTAGCTAAATTTTTTGCAAATTTCTTTAGTATCATACTGACTATAATTATTTTTTGCAGACAATTAAATCTCTCTTAGCTCGAGTCCAGAACCCTAATTACCCTTAAGTCCAGAACTTAGCTTAGGTCCAGAACCTAAATTTCCTCTTAAGTCCAGAACTTAGCTCGGGACCAGAACCCTAATTACCCTTAAGTCCAAAACTTAGCTCAGGTCCAGAACCCAAATCTCCCTTAAGTCCAGAACTTAGCTCGGGTCCAAAACTCAAATTATCCTTAAGTCTAAAACTTAGCATGGGTCTAGAATCCAAATTATCCTTAAATCCAGAACTTAGCTCGGGTCCAGAAACCAAATTACCCTTAGGTTCAGAACTTAAAATCTCTCTTAACTCCAGAACTTAGCTCGGGTCCAGAACCCAAATTACCCTTGAGTCCAGAACTTAGCTCGGGTCTAAAACCCAAATTATCCTTAAGTTTAGAGCTTAGCTCGGGTCCAGAACCCAAATCACCCTTAAGTCCAAAACTTAGCTCGGGTCCAGAATCCAAATTACCCTTAAGTCCAGAACTTAGCTTGGGCCCAGAACCCAAATTACCCTTAAGTCCAGAACTTAGCTTGGGTCCGGAATCCAAATTACCCTTAAGTCTAGAACTTAGCTCGGGTCCATAACCCAAATTATTTTTTGAGTCAAAAGAGTCCAGTATGGCTCCAAATCCAGTCAAAAATTACATTTCTTTTCACTCTCTTTTGTTGTAGTCTCAGATCGCTCAAGCAGGGGGTAAACTGTAGACACTTAATTTTTGACCCAGTTTGGTATAATATTTTTTATATAGTCCAAAATAATTTTTATGGTATTTTGATTAAACAATATCTATTTTAGTATTTATTATTTATTATTCATAGTTTTTAATAAAAATAAAAAAAAAGTAATATTAGTAAAGTTAAATATATATAATAAATAAATAAATAAATAAATAAAAATCGGTAACAAAAAAATTCATCACCGAAAGTAATTGGCTAGCCCGCCCAGCGATTCGTTTTCAATTCTCGTATCCCACAACAGTTTTTTTGCCAGCTCAATTTTCCAGCGCAATTTTTTTCGAAACCAAATTCTATTTGGTTTTGATTTCTTTTCCTAAATGGTTTGAATTTCCTTAGACAATTAGAAGTGAGTTTATTATTTTTCCTATAAATACCACATTAAAACACAGAATTATGAAGGGAAAAATTATTTTACTGGGGAGACTTAGGACTTCTGACTTGGGAGGAAAAAGAAGACAGAAACCCTAGGAGCAAGAAAAGGCAAAAGTTAGCAACAAGAAGCATTCATCAATCCATCAATGGCAGCAACATTGCCTTTGTCATTGTTCATCCAGAGGCAAATTGTGGAGGAACCAACGAATGGAGGTTTGATTATAAATTTTTGATTTTATCATATTTACACCATTCTTAAGTTTAGATTCATGAATTGTTTAAGCATACGATGTTATTGCCATATTTTCTTTTAAATGTTTCTATCATTTGTTTTGATATTGAATCAGTAACCTAAATTATTAAACTTAGTAGTTTGTTTTACAGATCAAATTGTCCATTTGTCCAGCAACCCTAAATCATTCTTCTGTTTCCAAAACTTCAAAAACCCTAAATCATCCTTCTGTTTCTAAAACTTTAAAAACCCTAAATCATCCTTCTATTTTCAAAACTTTAAAAACCCTAAATTACTCTTCTGCTTCCAAAACTTTAAAACCCTAAACTGTCCTTCTGTTTCCAAAAACTTTAAAACCCTAAATTGTTTTTCCTTGAACTATTTTCTTAATCATCTAAACTCTAACTTTTTTGTCTGAAATTTCCAAATGTCTTCTTAATTCTCCAAAACTCTATTCTTCTTTACAGTTTCTAAAAACTTTAATCATAATTATTTCTATAAAACTCTAAATTTTTTTCTTAAATCCTAAGAAAAAATATGTTTTCCAAAATATCAAAAAACCCTAATTTTCTCAATACAATAAACCCTAGTTTTCCTAAACCCATATTCTTAAAACATCAAAACTTTATGACAAGTTCATCAACACCTAAAAACCATAATCCAGTGAACCTAAAACCCAATCTTCTAAAATTACAAACCCTAATGTCTTAAAAAACTCTAATTTCATAATGTTTGCTTAAAACCCTAACTAAACCTACTTTTTTAAATTACAGTAACTTCATAAAAACATCCAAAACCTTAAATCTTTTTAACATACAGTAGCTATGTTATTACTTTAAAATATTTCTCAACAAATTAAACTAGTATATGCAAAACCCTAGTTATTGAACATAAAACCCTAGAAACCCTACTTAATTCATGAACCCCTAAAGTTAATATATTACTGTTTTATTTAAATTGGATGAATGTTTTTTATATATTTTGATTGATGTTTGATATCTTTGATGAATGATTTATTTATTATGAATGATTATTTACTTTTATTGATTTATTTAGATTTTCAAATATTGTAAGAGGTATGTTTCCACAATGTGGGTACCTCATTAATTAATTTCTATGTAATTTAAATTGCTTTTATATTTTGGTCCAATGTAAAGGACATGTTTCCATGGTATGTTTTCGTGGAATGGTTCTTGCCACTTCGACACTGTTTAGGCTCGGGGCCTTAGAGACCACGGGCCTAAGCCTAGAGAAAATGGAGTCGCCATCCGGACGGGCTGGGAAAAAGAAAGGGGTGGATGAATCGATTCCAAAGGAATCCCCAACCCCTTAATGGGTTTGGAAAGTTGGGTACGAGTGGGGAAGGTGAGAAATGGCCCAGCACCCCCATAACGTCGTGTTCATTAGAACTGGCCTCCTTTGTAGGTCTTAATATTATAAAATTCTTAAATATAATAATATTATCCATACTACTTATAACAATTAAAATAAAGCATCATTGTATTAAAATCAAAGCAATGTCCAAACAAAGCAAATAAATAGACACCCATCCAAGGATAGAAACATGTCCTTACATTGTCCATGTCTAAAACTAAATAGGACACCCACCAAAAAGTGGAAACATGTCCTTTACATTAATTCCAAAATATAAAAATAATTTAAATTACATCAAAAAAAATTAATGAGGTACCCAATAATGGAAACATACCTCTTACAATTTTAATACCAAAATAAACAAATAATAATCATAATAATAAAGAAAATATCCATCCATGATAAATTAAATAAATCAAGCATTGAAATTAAATAAATCAACCATCAAAACATATAATAAACTATGTAATAAAATTTAAAATTAAATAAAGCAGTAAATATATAAATTTAGGGTTTGCATCTTAAAATAGGGTTTTAGAATTTTAATTACTAAGTTAGGGCTTTGGAAAAAGGAAAGTTAAATACATGGACTCATAATACACAAATGAATATTGACCCCTTCAAAGAGCCTATACGGCGGTCCCGCTAGCTTGTTAGAGAACATGGGTCAAGGGGGCAGCACCCCAGAAAATTTTAGAAATTGGCTTTTAGGGTGTTGATGAACTTGTCATAAGGTTTTGATGTTTTAAGAATTAGGGTTTAGGAAAACTAGGGTTTACTGGATTGGGTTTTAAGAAAATTAGGGTTTAGGAAAATGAAGGAATTAAGACACTGGGGTTAAGAACCAATTGATGAGGTGATTTTCACAATGCCCAGATGCTTGAAACCCAAACAACACCTAAGGTGAAGTAAACAGATTCTCAAAGCTTAAAAAACCACAGAAACTTTAACAGACAGGTTATTTTCTGATTACCCAAAACTTGTTTAGACAAAAGCACCAATAACCATTGATATTTTCACAAAACTAAGCATATTTGTGCAATACAGAGAGAGGCGATGCCAGAGATCCAAACCGGTGAAATTTCCTACACCGGATGCTCCCCCCTAGCCAGAGTGTGAGAACTCCAGCAAAGGCTTCTGACGGCAAGTGAAGCTTATACGCGTTGATTTTGGTCACCGTCTTTGGGGAAAATGCCAAACTAATGGTGGCGCCTCTTCCTCGGGTGGCAGTGACGTGAATTGAATGATCTAACGTAGCTACCCAATGACATAGTAGCTACCACTACGAAGATAAATAGCAATCTAGAAAAAAGTGTGTTTTATTTTCCTTCAAGCTTTCAAAGGTAGATAACTAAACACTAACCTAACATCCCACTCTAACTTAACATCTCACTCTTACCTAACATTCCACTCTCATCTAACAATTATACTTCTATTTCTATAACAAAGACATTTTGCAGAATTTGGAACAATCATTGGTGATAGTGGCAGTCTATTCAGTCTTTTATGATTCAATTCTGTTCATTTCTAATCAATAGTTTCTGACTCTAAAACCATTTTTGAAATCGTTATTTAGATCCCTACTTATAAGAACCATTAAAATAGTTTGCTTGGAATACTAAGGGAAGGCATAATGTACATTTAATCCTCTCTCTTTTGCAAAGCCCGTAATTCAAGAAGTCTTAAGCACTGTGACACGCTTTTATGGTCTTTGTTGGGTAATAAAATTTTATCATGCTCTCACATGGGCTAAATTGCATTAATTTGTTATTTTCCATATGAGTATATTTTGTTTTCATTTTTACATGTTCTATGTTTGTTATTAAATTCTTCTAGCTTGCCTATGGTCTTTATTAAACATATGGAGCCTAAAGATTTTGAACTCTTGTAGGAGATATTGCACAACCACAAAGGAAATGACAAAGAATGTGAGGAATTGAATGATGAACCAGATATCATCGCCAATATGTTTAACTAAAATGAAAGGGTACAGAAGAAGGAAGGAGAAAACCCAACTACAGGAAAAAACCTTCTCAAAAATTGGCCCTTAATGTCATCCATCATTGTGTATTGTGTGTTCCAGCTTCATGACATGGCTTATGCAAAGGTAATTCTTTTGAATTTATACATATCCTATATAGCAACAACTTTTAATTTGTAATGCATATTCATATTGAGATAATTTTTGAAGTGTAGTGTTTACTTTATAGATGCAAAAGTTTTAGAAATACTTCCCTTCTCACCTTCATCCAGTTATGCATTGTTACAATATACCCTCATTCAATGTCGCTATACTTGTCAATAGTCTTGACATAATTAAACAAGGTTAGGTTATTTACATCCTAATTGAATCATTTACATAATTTAGCCTTTTATTTGTCTGATATTCTTGCTAGAACTTTCTCATTAGTTGTGATTAAAATTGCTCAAATGGTTTACCTAACAGGCAGGTCTTATGCAAAACCAAATGGATCTGACTTCATCTTTATTTCTTCTTTTTGCCAATATACTTCTCTTTTTTCATTGCACCTTGTTCTCATTAATATCAATTTAGAGTTTTTATAATTGCCTTTTATCATTGAATATACTCATCACCAGTTCTATCGCATTTCAATGATTACCATATATGTACTTTCTAGTTTTTTTTTGCATAATGAATTATAATTTGTCCCATTATGTGGTGGTTTGGTAATCTATTAATGAACAGAGGAAGTACAACAAAATATTTGAGGAATAAGGCCATTTGATGTCATAAAAGATGGGTAGAAGTGAGCAAGAATGTACGTGGGGGGGGGGGGGGGTTTGTAGTCTAATATTAGTGAAGGGAGTCTATTAATCATACAGGTAGTGCTTCTTGCCAAAAGGATTTGGGGACATTCCTTAGATATAACAATGCCCAAATAGAGTTAAGTAAATTCTCTTTTCTCCTCTCAGCAACTCCACTTTGTTGTGGGAAATTAACAAATATGAAGACTCATGAATAATCACTTCCTTTTGGAAATAAGATAACAAATTTGGTTCAACTAATCTCTTATATCATTTGATTTAAATTTTTTATTTTTTACTCCAAATTGAGTATGAACCACAAAATGAAAAGTGAAGACAACATTGCACAACATTGCACCATACTTTTGCTTACAATAGTCAATTTTTTGTGAGGAATTTATTCTACTTGTATTATTCAATCAAGAGAATAGAGTATACATCACTGTAGACTTGGCTATCAAGACGATAGCTCCTAAGGAACAACAAGATGTGTACAATTCTATAATCTATACAATTATTTCTTCTAACACTCTCCTTCAAGCTGGAGCATAGATGTTAATCTTGCCCAGCTTGTTGCAAAGATATTCAACTCAAGTCCTATGGAGTGCTTTTGTGAAAATATCCCCCAATTGTTCTCATGTTTCACATAGCTTGTGGAGAGAAATTTTTCTTGAATTTTCTTTAAAATGAACTGACAATAAACCTCAATATGTTTAATCCTTTCATTATATATTGGATTTGGGGCAATATGGATAGCAACTTGATTATTAAAGTAAATTTTTACAGATAATGAATGTTTTATTCCTACTTCTATCAAGAGTTGATATATGCATAAGATTTCACAAGCAGATTATGTGCCATGGCCCTATGCTTTGATTCTGCACTGGATTGTACCATATTTTTCTACTTACTCTTCCGCAATATAAGATTTCCACCAACAAAGACTGAATATTCCGAAGTAGATCTTCTATCTACGTTAGAGCCAGCCCAATTAGCATCAGTAAGGCACTCAATACTAATGCGTCCATGATTCCTACTGAGTATCCCAAAACTAGAAGCTCCCTTCAAGTAACACAAGATTTGCTCTAGAGCTACCCAATGAGTGATGGTTGGAGAAGGCATAAGCTGTGATGGACTTACAATACTAAGAAAATAGGCAATATCTGGGTGTGTTATTGTAAGTTCAGTTCCTTAACCAATCTTTTTTGTTTTTCTAGATCTTCAAATATTTTACCATCCATTGTCAGTTGCAAATTCAGAGTCATTGGAGTATTACAAGATTTTGCTCTTAATTTTTCATCTTTGTTAGTAAATCAATACATATTTCCTTTGAGATAGAAAAATACTTTTCGTACTACTTGCTACCTCAACTCCCAGAAAGTACATCAACATTCCCAAATCTTTTGTTTGGAATTGAGTATAAGGGAAGGATTTAAGAGATGGTACCTGCAATATCACCTTCAGTGATGGTAATATCATCCGCATATACAACCAGGAGGATGATGCCAGCTTCAGACTGTCTATCAAAAACCAAATGATTAGACTTATTTATCCTTATTCTGAATTTTCAATTGCTTGACTAAAATTTTCCAAACATAGGCATGAGGACTCTGCTTCAATTCATACAAGGATTTTTTGAGACAACAAACTTTCCCATACTCTCCCCAAGCAACAAACTCAGGAGGTTACTCTATATAGACTTATTCTTGAAGGTCACCATGAAGAAAAGTATTCTTGATATCTAATTATGCGAGGGCCAGTCATAGGTAGCGGCTAGAGAAATGAATAGCCTAACAGAAGTTAAATTAGCCATAAGAGAGAAAGTATCAGAATAATCGATACCATATGCTTAAGCATATCCTTTAGCAATCAAACAAACTTTTAACCGAGCTATGGAACCATCATGGTTCATTTTAACAAAAACTCATTTGCATCCAATAGGCTTCTTCCCCGAAGGTAAATTTACCAAGTTCCAAGTACCATTATCATCTAAAGCATTCATTTCCTCTATAATAGCTTCATTCCTTCCATAATGAGAGAAGGCTTCCTGAATGGTTTTAGGAATAGTATTAGAATCAAGGTATGCAATAAAAGAACAATAAGTAGAGGACAAATGACTATAATAAACAACAAAGGAGATAGTGTAAGTACATGTTTACCTTTGCGAACATTAATGAAAAGATCAGAGTCAAATTTTGGATATGATGATGAAGGTGGTGGTTGAGGACATGGATCATCTGAGTTGGGTGGTGGAGGAGCATCACTTGAGACTGGATCTAAGGAGGCCATTGGTGTAGAACATGGGATAGGTGGATCATGTCATCTAGAGTAGACATGAATAATATAAGGCTTAGGCTTAAAGGTAGGAACATAAGGATTGCCAGCAGTCGAAACCGAGGATGTGATAGGGTTGATTAAGAGATAATTATCCTCCCTCTGACTTATACGATCAGAAGAGGAAAAGAAGGGTGCTTCTTAAAGAAAGGAAACATTAGTTGACACTAATACTTACGAAGCACAAGGCAATAACATTAATATCCTTTTTGAGAATAAGAATACCAAGGAAAATAAACTTGGATCCAATTTTGTGATATGAGGGTGTACATCCCTAACATACCAAGTGCTATCAAATATTCAAAGTTTAATGGGAAACAATGGCTTATTTGGGAAAATGGTATTGTAAGGTGTCTCACTATAGAGGGCATCCAATTAATGAGAAAGCAAGTCGTGGACACAACATCGGCCCAAAAGGTTTTAGGGACGTGCATTTGAGATAATAAAGCCTTTGTTGTTTCAAGAAGATGTCAATTTTTTCTTTTTGCTATGCCCTTTTGAGAGGGTCTATCAACACTAGTGGTTTGGTTAATGATACAACTTTGAGTTAGGTAAGATTGGAAAGATTTTGACAAATATTATTTTGCATTATTACTTTGCATGGTGTGTACATCAATATTAAATTGATTTGTAATCTCAACACAAAAGGCACTAAAATGAGAAAATACATCAGAAAAATTTTTCATTAAATACAACCAGGTTACACGAGAGTAGTTAAAAAAAATAAAAAGTAACAATTTTTAAATATGGTTTTAGACACCACTGGACAAGGGCCCCACACATCCGAATGTACCAATTCAAAAGGAGAGCTTGTTCTCTTATTAGCCCTAGGAGAGACTAACACGATGATGTTTGGAAAACTGATATGATTCACAATCTAATGACGAAAGGCTATAAAATTGAGGGCATATCTTCTTAAGGAAAGAAGGAGATAGATGACCTAGTGGACAATGAGACTCAAAAGGGGTTATAGTTCTAGTAGATGCAATAGATTTTGGTACTTGTGTATCAAGGATGTAGAGACCTCCTAACCCGTGTCCTCTACAAATAGTATTCTTCTTCCCAAGATCCTGAAACACACAATGATCAGGGAAGAATAAAATACAACAATTAAGAGCACGAGTAAGCTTACTAACATAAATTAAGTTAAATGTAAGTTGAGGTAAATTTAATACCGATGATAAAGAAATTTGTGGAGTTGGATTGATGGTGCCAGATCCTAAAATAAATGATGTTGACCCATATGCTAAAGTGACATTTGGAGTGGATTTATGTTGCTGAAATGTAGAGAGTTGATTAGAATTACCTGTCACATGATCTGTGGCACTAGAATCAATGACCCATTTGGAGGAGGAGAAAATAAGACATGTATTTGGTTTTCCTGACCCTACAATGGTTGTGATAGGAGTAGATGAAGACTTTAATGATTCCTGGTACTGAGAAAACTCGACAAATTCGTGTGCAAAGATTAGGATGGAGTTTTCAGATGTCTTAGAGGTAGATGCAATATGGGCCGACTAAGGTTTCTGATTCTTGTTTTGTAATTTCCTACAATCCCATTTCATATGCCCTGGCTTCTGACAATAATGGCATGCAATCCCTCCTCAGTCTTGTCCTTGGCTATTGGAATAATTTGATTCACTCCCTTTGTTACCACTCCTATAGTATCAGCATTTGGGTCTTGCCTCACTACTTTAACTAACAAGAGCACTATTGAGCTGAATAGATGTGGTATTTTTATTATGAAGTATTCTACTAAACACTTCTTATAACTAGGAGATTTAAGAACTAAATAGTATTCGAGATTTAGCAATCTCAAACTTGGGAGGAAGTACAGCCAAGAGACGCATGACAACTGTTTTCTCTCTTTGAGCTGCTTGTACTTTTGCATCAGGGCTAAAAGACAATAACATATTAAGATCCTCACAAGTCTTTTTAAAGTCCATGAAGTAATGAGTGAGTGACTTATAATGCTTTTCTGCCCTATAGAATGTCTTGCAAACTTCATAACCTTTCCCAAAATACAAGAAGTCTAAATACTCCATTAGTTCTTTATAAATTCAGAAAGATTAATCGACACAATCACCTCACTTTCAATAGAATTTTGTATTTGTAAAAATAAATGGGCAAACTGTAGACCCTTAATTTTTGACCCAATTCGGTCCATTGTGTTTTATTTAGTCTAAAATGATTTTTGTTGTCTAATTGGTAAATAATTTTTGCTTTAGTATCTAATTTTTTTTAATAAAAAATAGAAATAAACAAATAAAAATCAAAAAATAAAAATAAAAATAAAAATCAGAGTCGAAAAATTCGGCAATAAAAAATCGTCGCGCGGGCCCGTGGGCATTTCGCCCGCAGGAAATTCCTGCCAGCGAAATCACTGTGCTATTTCGCAAGCAGAAATTTTCTGCCTGCGAAATAGCTTACGGACCAAAGGCAATTAATTTGGGGGAGGCAAAAATCCAAGCAAGGAATTTTTTCGGCAGTACAAATTTTTCGACACAAATTTTTCGAAACCTAATTCAATTAGGTTTTGGTTTCTTTTTTTTTTATTAATATTACTTACCTTAACTAATTAGGAATAAACAACCTCAAACCACTATAAATAAGGACCAAAGGAAATTAATTTGGGGGAGGCAAAAATCCAAGAGTAGTTTGGAAAATTTGAAACCAAATTAGGAAGAAAAAGAAAAAATTCAATTCAACCTTTTTCTGGAACAGCAGCACCATGATTTAAGCAATTCAAAGGCAAAAAAAGGCTTGTCTTTGGAGCTAGTTCATCCAAGAAGAATTGTTTTTGGAGAAATCATCAAAAGAAGGTATGTGTTAATTAATTTTCTTTAATTGTTTTTTTACACAGTAGCAAATTTATGAAATCAAAATTAAAAACCTTTGAACTTTAATTTAGTTTTTCTAAAGCCAAAAAAACCTTATTTCATTAGTTTGGCTTCAAAAAGGCTTAAAATTGTTATTTTTTCTTCTTAAAAATCTTAAAACTCTAATTGAACATATTTTTCAACAAAACTATGATATAAATTCTGCTTCTTTTAAAATTTTAAAGTAGGTTCTATTTCATTCAAAAAGCCTTAAAAAACAACTTTTCTACTTATAAAAATTTTAATTTATTTGTTTAAATTCATAAAACTTCGTAAAATTATCAAATTGATTTCTAAAACCCTAATTCAAATCTTTTACCCGTGACCCTACTTCTAAACCCCTAAATCAAAAATTCAACTTTTAAACCTAAAATAATGAACCCTAATCATTTTAAAACCTTAAACCCTAATTTTTATGAACCCTAATCCTTTTAAAACATTAAAAAACATAAAAACATAAATTTTATACAGTAGCTTAGAAACCCAATAACCAAAAATCACAAATCAAAGTATTTTAAAGTGTCTAAAACCCTAGTTTCATGATTTCACCATTCAAATATTAATTTAGTTAATCAAAGAGTCTTACCAACCTTTTAAAACTTAAAACCCTAATTTATTTTAATTCCACAAAAAGTCACAGTAGCTATAATTGAACTTTTTATTTGTTTTATTCAATTCCATACTTGATTATGCTTTGATTTATTTCTTATGCTTTAATTTATTTAATTTTAATACTTGATTTATTTAATTTATCATGGATGGATGTTTATTTTATATTTTGATTAATAGCTTTGATGAATGATTTATTTATGATGAATGATTATTTACTTTTATCAATTAATTTAGATTTCCAAGAGTTGTAAGAGGTATGTTTCCACTTGGTGGGTACCTCATTAGTTAAACATCATGTAATTTAACTTGCTTTTCTATTTTAGAACTTATGTAAAGGGCATGTTTCTACCTTTTGGTGGGTGTCCTATTTAGGCATGTGATGTAAGGACATGTTTCCATCCTTGGATGGGTGTCCATTTATTTGCTTTGTTTGGACATTGCTTTGATTTTAATATATTGATGCTTTCTTTTAATTATTGTGTGTAATATGGATAATGTTATTATATTTAATAATTTTATAATATTAAGACCTGTAAAGGAGGCCGGTTCCAATGAACTGGGCGTTGTGGGGGTGCTGGGCCATTTCTCACCTTCCCCACATGTACCCAACTTTCCGAACCCATTAAGGGGTTGGGGATTCCTTAGGAATCGAGTTATCCACCCCTTTCTTTTTCCCGACCAGTTCGGGTGGCGACTCCATTTTCTCCGGACTTAGGTCCGTGTTCTCTAAGGCCCCGAGCCTAAATAGTGCCGAAGTAGCAAGAACCATTCCACCGGGGTGGGGGCAAAAATCCCCACTCACAGCATCGTCACTCATCTATGTTTGTTTTATTTCACTCTTTAGAGAGTCGTTAGTCAAATGATAATCTTTATTAATTTTTCATAACTATAACCCAATTGTTTTGCTCCAATCTAAATAATTAGTCCTATTAAGCTTGTACTCAATAATTTTTTAACATTATAGGAACATCGGGTATGCTACTAAATTTGTCTCCTCAATAATTCCAGGCATTAGGGATGAAAGAAATCAATTCACAACAAATTTTAACCAGAAAATGAGAGAGTTTGACCTATGAAAGTAAAAACCAAAATCACTGGCTAGAAGATGTGATTTTCACAATGTCCAGATGTTAAAATTCCAAAGGCCCACTCCTTGTAAAGCAATCATGATATCCCAAGCACACATCATAGAGATTTCACAAAACAAGGTAAAATTTTTAATGTCTTAAACCTGGTTAGGCAAAAATACCGACAACCAGCAATTGTTTAATGAAACCAAGCACATATTCATGCTATATAAATCCAGGAAAAGTAGATTCAGGTGAGCAGATAAATTTTTGGCAACAATGCGCCACCAAACGTCGACACATAACTCTCCAGTGAGTGTTTGTGATGACGTGTGCGACTCGCTTGGATTCAAGTCACTGGATTCAAGGGAATGTCGATCGTCAGGTGGCACTCCTTTCTAGACAGGCGGTGTCGGTAATAAAGTACTCTAAAGTAGTGACCTAGGATTTGGTCCTTTGGCCCAAAAACAACCGAACAACACATACCTAAGTGCTATGATACTATGTAATCTGAATGACTTGTGTCTTTATTAATAGAAAGAGCTAAATTTTATGCAATCACAAACTTGTGATCAAAGAAATTAGCAAATAACTAATCTAGAGATAGGATATATAAATCTATATAAACAATCATACTCGAGATCATATGCCTAAGTTTTAATAATGAAGTTCTCCAAAATAGCAGCATCTTCTGAGCATCTCATCTCAAAGACCCAATAGTGTTCAAGTTAAAATTTTGCAGCAAATTAGCATATTTTGTTATAGTAGCTGCACTTATTTTGATCTTAATCTCATATATACATGGGAAGCATTGTAATATCCTAAAGTATACCCTAAAAGTGTTGGGGTTATTGTTGTATTTGGATTCAATGTGTGTATTGAAGGGAAAGAGAAAAGAAGTGAAGAGAAAATATGGGAATTATAAATACAATATATATATGACATATACTTATATCTATATATATCACATATACATGAGGTATAAAATGGTGTAGGAAAAGTGAGTTGTATATATATATATATATTTGTATGATTAGTTAATAATAATGATGATAAGGACAAAAAGAAAAATAAAGAGAAAAGCAAAAAGAAATTTGTGTGGAGGAGATTTAATTGTATTATTATTGTTATTATTATTATTGTTATTATTATTATTATATATATATATATGATAAGAACGAAAGAAAGAACGAGATCTTTCTTTCTTCTTCTCCTTCGTCTTCTTCTTCATAGTAAACGAGAGAGAGAGAGAGAGAGAGAGAAGCTAGAGAGAGAAAGGTGAATTTTGCTTCTAATTAAACCAAACATTAAGGATATCAAGAGGCTTGCAAGTGGATATTGAAGATTTGGCAAGCTATTCAAGTAAGTACTCCTCTCTTGAATTGATTTTATTGATTATGTATATATAGGTTTTTATCTTCTTGTTTTGGGTTTCTTTGGATTGAAGTTATGGTTGGTGTATAAGATGATGGAAATGAAGGATTGAAGTATGTAATTGTGTTGAATTGATATTTAAGCATTGATAAGTTGGGGTAATTGTGAGGATGTTGATGAATTGTTGAATTAGGATTTAATAAGAATGAATTGGTATTTTGAGTAATTGGTTATAGTGATGTATATATATATTGATTATTATGATGATTTAATGAAGTTATATAAATGTTAAAGTGATATGGAATTGATAAATATGAACAAAGATGATGATTAAAATGGTGTGGTATGAATTTTGGAAAGGCTTGGTTTTTGAATCCTTGAAGGACACGGCCAAGTTATGTGAGACACGGCCATGTTAGGGCAAACATGGCCGTGTTGGATGGATTTTGGAGAGACACGGCCACAAGCTTGGCCGTGTCCCTTGGGTGTGTTTGTTACTGCCTGACTTTTGTTGAGAGACACGACCACAAGCTTGGCCGTGTCCCATGCCCGTGTTTGCTACTGCCAAAATTGTGTTGAGAGACACGGCCACAAGCTTGGCCGTGTCCCTCAAATGTGCTGCTCGTGTCCTGTGAGGGTGTTAATTATTGTGATTGTTATATGTTATTCTTATATTGTTGGATCTTCAAAAGGATCTTTTGGTACTTAAATACACTTAAAACAATAATGATCCAATTAAAGATGTATAGAAGATTATAAATCCATGAATGATGTAAATTGTTATGTATCTAACAATGATGATATAGGAAATGTGGAAGATACAATGATCATGGAAAAAGGTATGTACCATGTTATTGATTATGTGTATTTGAGTGATGAATTGATCAATATGATTTGATGATAATGATGATACTATATGAACAATGTTATGTTCTATGCTTTGTAAATTGTAATGTGTTATATGAATGATGTGAGATTATGATGAAATATGAAATATAAAAGATGTGATGTTGTGTTAAAAGATGAAATGTGAGTTGAAATTTAAGAAGATGTGAAGCCATTGTTATTGGCAATGATAATTCAAATGATATGATGATTCAAATGAGATGTGGGCCATTGTGATTGGCTATGATGATTTAAATGTGATGTGATGAAGCCATTGTGATTGGCTATGATGATCCAAATAAAACGAGAGCCATTGTTATTGGTTATGATAATTCAATTGAGAATCAAATGAATTGTGTGACTAATGTGTTATTCCATTTTCAGAGTTTGTTGTTGGTGGCATGCCTAATAAGTGTAACAATCTCTTGAAGTTAGGTTGGATTGAATCCTTGAAGCCTAATTGAGATGTTACCACCCTTGAAGCTAGGTTGGGTTGGTTCTTGAAGCCAAGTTGGGTTGAAGCTTAGCATGCTTTGCTCCCTTTGAAGCTTGGTTGAATCTAATCCATGAAGCCTAGTTGGGTCTATGATATTGATAAATATGATAATAAAACCAAAGCATTTACTCTGAAAATTGAATGGCATATTAGTGGGTTGTTTGGGCCCGAGTCTGTCTTTGTTGTTAATGTGATTCATGCTTGATGAATTGTGAACAAAATGATGTTATGAAGTATGATTTTGTAATATGTGCATTGATGTATTAAAAAGGAATATGTTTGAGGGATTTTGTTGAGATATGGGTTTATGAAAATGTTGTATGATGTGTAAAATGTATATGAATGTGGAATTTGTGAGAATTGCTTTCATGAAGGTTTGCATAGATCATAGAATGGTGTTTTGTGGAAATGATGTATGTTACATGTATGTGAAATAAATTGTATGTTACATGTATGTGAAATAAATAGGGCAAGTATTGGGTTATGAATGTTCCATGTAATTCTATATCAAATTTACAAGGATAGTAGGAACTTTTGAAGAGTGCATTGAGAAAGGAAAAAGTGGTAAGGAAACAATAAAACTTAATGCTAAAAGTTTGAGGTATGATTCTTTTGGTAAAGTGTATTTATTATTGTTTTCTTTTGTACTACTAAGCTCTCGGGCTTAGCGCGGATGTTTAATCACGCAGGTATTATGCGGTTGATCTGGAAGTTTAGCTGTTATGCCACGAGAAGGGTAAGAGTGTCTCGAGACCAACTAGAAGGTGATGCATACATATGTTATATTAATTATGTTTTATTTTTATAAGAATAATGTTTCTTGGATTTGGTCTTTATAATTAATGCAATAGTACTTGAACTTGGATAAAGGTTTTGAAATTAAAACGAAAAGTGACATTCTTATACTTTATCTACGCATCGTATATATATATACCAGGTATATGTATGGTGCTTATATAAAGTATGGGGGTGTTACAAGCATCATGTGCTTTTGAATATATTCCATGAGTTAAGAGTCCCAAATCTCTTATACACATCTTAGAAACATACATATATCTCTAATTGTTGGATCCATTGAATCTAGAAGCCAAGACATTATCATGCAGCCAGCTACATCCCATGCTTAAAATTTTGGACCTCTCCCAAGCGAATGGTTAAGTCTGCCTTTTCCCTTCAAATATGTTTTTCAAAATGAGACCACTTAAGATAGTTTTATAGTTTTTACCATTAAGTTTATATGTATCCCTGACATTTCATAAATCCCTAGTCATATGATTACACTGAACTTCTTTTGTTTGGCTAGAGTTGTTTGAGGAGATGATTTCGGATATGCAGTTGTGAAAACCAAAAGGGATAGTCAATTCCACAACAATGAAGGCTGAAGAAAAATGTCTTTGGTTGAAAAGGAATAGAAAAAAGGTTGCGATGAAAATCTTGTGATTAAAAAAGTTTGTAGCAACAAAGGCAGTGATTATGCGTCTAGAAATGAAGGCTAACATTGTTACTTTTACGACAAGGAGAAACCCTAAGAGTTTAGGGCTCAGATACCATGATGTAAAATTGAGAGGAAACAAATTTTTGTCTTAGCTTCAATTATGAATATATTGCTCTGTAGGGAGGGAAACTAGGAAAAATGGGAATCTGTCCATAAAATTAGAAAATAATCCCTCAGGAAACTTCCTAATTATATTTATTTATTTTCCTAATGTTTCAGATACAATAGCAGTAGATGTTAATATTTCATATCTGATACATTTTAATAGGATGAATGCACTAGAGTTACCATTAGCATGATAATATATATTCCTACTTGGAATCAAGGTTTGAATATCATTTCCAGTTTTGTTATGATGAAAGTTTTTCCAATGTTTATGAAGTTGTCATACTGGAATCTGTAATTTAAAGAATAGGGTTATGTAACATATAACAATCAGGATGAATAAATGTTAGCAGTAATAATGAGGGATTAGAGAGAATAGGTAGAAGTAGAAGGAGAGCGTAGGAATGAGAGGGTTGAGAAGGAGGAGAACCAGAGTAAGGAAGAAAGAATTAGAGAAGGGAATGTTGATAACTTTTCATTATATTAATATTCAATACTACATCCCCAACATTATAAGATAATACTAGATACATTACAAATTAGGTAAACCAATCATAGTCACACTTAGGAATATTTCAGCTAAGGTGCTTAGTGCCTCTTGTCACTATGTATAGCTCATAAATTCCCTATCCTGTTCAGCATATTCCCCTCTACAATTCTTTCATCATAGTCCTTTCTCTTCTTGGTTATGCCATTTCCATTCTTTCTCCTCTTGTATGTGATAGGTTGGTGCACGCGAGCCTAATGCTATAGCAATACTGCAAGTGCACGGGTCGCCCAAGTAATAAAGTAGTGAGTGAGTTATCGTTCCACTGAGGACAAGGTCAAGTACTAATGCAAATCTTAACTGTTGTTTAGCAAATTAATAGTTTGGTGATGTTCTATAATTAAAGATAATTAAATTAAATAGCTGAAAGTAAAGGGAAATTGAGTGTTGTGCAAAAAGGATTGATGGTAATAATACTATCCAGATATTGAATCCCCCTAGCCACAATTATATTTATGAACATCAATTTAATTAAATCACATAATAGAGTTGAATTGTCATTCCTCTAACTTAGACTAAAACCTCTCTCGAGTGAATTAATCCCTATTCACTAAGTAGAGTGCCAGAATCTCTTCTCAAACACAATTAAATAGATCTTGCATTAAGAACAGGGAACTATAAACCAAAGGATCTTGTAAGTCTATCTCTAGCACTCCAATCAATCCTCAACCCTTATGAGTATTCAATTCATATCAAGCTTTCTCAAGTCAATAATATGAAAATTGCAACCAATCAATAAGTATGCTATTATCAATTGGAAATAAATCATTAAGCATCATAAGAATAAAACAACTCAATCAAATGATTCAATTAAATGAGATTATTCAATCCATACAAATAAGCTAGGGTTCATCAATATCTAGATAGAAAATGAATTAGTTCATGTTCAAAACCAGAAAAACAGAACAAGAGAAATGAGTAAAAGAAACCAAACAATCCATGGCGAATAATTTGTATTTCTTCACTTAAATCCTTGATTCTTGGTTTAGGTCTTGTATAGGATGTATCTCCTTCTTCAAACTCAGCTCAAGACTCTTCTCTTTGCTATAGCAGTTGGCTCCTTCTCCCTTGTTCCAACCTTCATGTCCCTGTCTTCTTCCTTTTCTTCTCCTTTTAACTCCCTTCAAAGCTCACAGCTCATACCTTCCAGCTCACAACCCATACCTTCCAACTCACACCACTCTCCCTTGTTTCCCACATTTCCTTTGTTTTATCTTTCTTTTCCTCAAATTAGGTAAGCTTTTCTTTTGTTTAATATTACTTTTGGTAAATGCTAGTCTTTGTTCCCCCACTTGTCTGCAAAAGAATTTAATTATTCAAGGTTGCCCTAGGTGACACGGCCAAGCTTGCTGGCCGTGTCTCTCACTTTGCTTGGGACACGGCCAAGCTTGCTGGCCGTGTCTCCTTCTGCCATTTCTTTCCTTCTTTTCTTCTAGGTGACAAGGCCAGTGGCTTGGCCGTGTCATGTGGGTGTGTCACCTTCTGGTTCGAGCTTTGTCAATTTGCTTTCTTTGTTTCCAAGGGTGACATGGCCAAGCTCCTGGCCGTGTCATGTGACACAACCAGTGGTTTGGCCGTGTCATGTGATGGTGTCAGCTTCTGCCTTCATTTCTTTGGTTTCTTGGTTTTGCTCTTTAGGTGAGACACGGTCAGTGGCTTGGCCGTGTCTCTTGGGCATGTCAGCTACTGTCTTGGAATTCTTTTGAGGGACACAGCCAAGCTTGCTTTGGCTTGGCCATGTCTTGCTTGATTCTTGCTCTTCCTTCATTGTTTTGATCATCCAAGGGAGTTTTTGCACTTTAACCTAAAACAAACACTTAAAACAAACTTTAAACAAAAATCAAATGAAACATTAATTAAAAACACATAAAAATCATACTAAAAACAAGTACAAAAATGCTCTTATCAAATACCCCACACTTAATTCCTTGCTTGTCCCCAAGCAAGGTTAAAATCAAAACAAACTATACAAGATAAATTTTGTTAAGTTCAAGAGTTATAAAAATGTTTCAAGACTTCCCTATCCCTAAATCCGCAATCAATATCAAATCGACCAAAATCGATACCCAAGCAATTAAGTGGCTTTCCAAGCATAACCTATGCTTGTCACTCCCTTACCAACTCTTAGAAAGTGTTTGATCAAGGTGATGTTTACACTCATAACAATCAATGAAAGATTATTGCCATATGCTTGCTTATTGATTAAATCTCCACTACCTAATTACAATCAAGCATCAATCAAAAGGTCTTTTATTAGGTTGTAATGGGGTTAAGGTAGAGGCATGACATTTAGGAAATGTGAGCTTAATCACTAAGTTCAAGAGCACTTCAAGAATGAAGTAACTGATCATATGTATAACCCAACGATCCCAAAACACCTTCCTCTTATCTACCCCTTGACATTAAAGAACTTTTCAAGGGAACTTACTTATTACATCTTGCAATGATTATTCCAAACATATTCCAACCCTTTCAAAAAGAACAACAATTATTCTCATTATTTTTCTTCTTTTTACTTGATATTTTTTTTTCATTGTTTATATATATTTATATTTCTTTTTCTATTTTGCTTTGCAATCTTAAACTTACTAAATTTAACCCCACACTTAATTCAACACAACACTCGATCATAAACGCTCTAAAAATGCTCTTGACCTAATGAAAGGGTAAGAGACAAAATAGCATGATTCAAAGTTAGTAGTGTTGCGAAAAAGAAAGAAAATGATAAACGGAATAGGCTCAAAATTGGCTAACTAAGGTTAAAAATCGGGTTGGTCTTTTTAAGCCAAAGTGGGTTCAGCTAATTGCCTTAATCATCTTGATGCCAAATTGAAATTTTTATGTAATCTTAAAATGCATGTCAAAGCAAGTTCTAGCAAGTCTTTAATCAAAGATGTTCAACCACATCAAGAATGATAAGTTGATGGCTCAATTTCTCACTAGGTTAAAGGCAATGCAAGGAAAAACCAACAAAATTGACAATAAGTATCAATTCTACTCAATTCTCAAATTCATGATTAAAAAATTCAAAAGTCATCAATCAGCAATTTTATAACAATTGAACTTTTCAAAATTCATTTATTCAAAGAAAAATAAGAAAAAACATTAACTAAATTTAAACTAAAACAAGTAAAAATGAAAACACAAAATGCACCCCACACTTAAAAATTCACATTGTCCTCAATGTGAGCATGCATAAACTAAGAGAGAGTTTAGATGAAACAATTTTTTTTTCACAAACCAAAAATACAGGAATTAAAGACATAAATATCAAAGAACGAATAAAATGGTGGGTTGTATCCCACACAGCACTTCTTTAACGTCGTATTAGTTGGACGTTCAGGGAAAATTTCCCTAGTCTTGGAGGTGTAAAACCTCCTTTAAGTCCTGTATTTCCCCTCTAAAGTAAAATTTGAGCCTGTGCCCATTGACTTTAAAATCTCCTTTTTTCGGGTGAGTTATTTCAACCACTCCTTAGGGAAAAACTTTCTTAACAATAAAAGGACCGGACCATTGAGATTTCAACTTACCTGGAAAGAGTCGAAGCCTTGAATTATACAATAATACCTGATCTCCTGCTTGAAAGCATCATGCCATCTCTTGCTATGATCCTTATACATTCTCGCATTGTCATAAGCTTGCAATCTCCACTCGTCCAACTCATTTACTTGTAATTTTTGCCTTTCACCTGCACAAGCTAGATCAAGGTTAATCTCTTTTATAGCCCAATATGCATTATGTTCAATTTCAACAGGTAAATGGCAAGCTTTTCCATATACCAGCCTAAATGGTGTAGTGCCCAAGGGAGTTTTGAATGCAGTCCTAAAAGCCTATAGAGCATTGTCCAATTTCTCGGACCAATCCTTTCGGGATCGCTCTACAGTTTTTTCTAGAATTCTTTTAATTTCCCTATTTGTGTTCTCAACTTGGCCACTAGTTTGGGGATGATAAGTAGTAGTAAACCTATGTGTAACTCCTAATCTTTTGAAAACTTTCGCAAGCTGAAAGTTAAAAAAGTGAGTACCCCTATCACTTATAATTGCTTTTGGTGTACCAAATCGAGAAAACAACTTCTTCAAAAATTTTACCACAACCCTAGCATCATTGGTTTTCAAGGCTTGGGCTTCAGGCCATTTAGATACATAGTCTATAGCTATAGGAATATATTTGTTACCAAGGGAATTTGGAAAGGGTCCTAGAAAATCAATCCCCCATACATCAAAGTTAATGTGTCAGGACATGTAGAACCATTCTTCATACTCAGTTCCAGTCAATGTAATTGAATTGGAACCTTGCTGATTACTTTTATATACAACTTAAGAGTTCTGCCATTTAAACAAAATTAAAATAGAGAAGCTACCCTGAGAGAAAAAAAAGGAAAAAACACTGAGAATTTACTAGGCACCTGGGTGTGCCCAAAATAATGCCGAGAATCTGTTATGCAAAATACAACCACCAAGGTTAAGCTATTGTGAACCAAAGGGTGACAACTAGAGATGCCAAAAAATCAAAATAATATCACCAAGGGATTCTGGATGAAGAGCTGGCCCTTCTAGGTGAAGAGTAGGTGCTAGTCAGGTTATGTTGAAAACATCCGCTGGAAAAAGGCTCACTCGCCGTCACATGTATCATTCGGACAGATCACTTCATAAGCATGTGTGGCCACACACATGATGCTTCGGCTGCAAAATTTCTAGGGAAGGGCGATTGGCAGCTGATGCTTTCAGAAAGAGGGGCGGTGAGAAAAAATGGCTGTAAGAAAAGGTCTAGGTTGGTCACCAAGAATCGGCCAGAATAAAAAAGGAGGAGGAGAAGGATTAAAGAGAATATAGCTCTAATATCATGTTAAAATTAGAGAGGAGAGAAAAGAATGAACTGATTCTTGTGAATGATCAACTTGGTTCCCTCAAGATAGATGAAATTTTATATTAAGTGAGAATTACAAAGTAGGAAATAAATCTAATAGATATTGTACAATTTTCACTGCCAAGCTTAAGCCTATAATCAAGTATATCATAGCTAAACTTAAGCCTAGAATCAAGTATAGTGTAATAGAAAGCATGCCCAACCAGCATCAGAGTATCCAATAATATGATAGTGACCCTTATATTCTTAAAATAATCCTTATGAAGGAGCTTTGAGGATATCTAAGAACTTGAATAACTGCATCCCAGTATTCTCTACAAGGAGCTTAGAGAAATTAACTTATTACACTTACCATGAATTGAGCATGTGTTGTGTGAGTGTTAGATAGTTTAATCTCTTAATCAGCCATCGATATTTTCTAGGGTCCTCCAATTGCTCCCTTTATCCCAAAGTAAGCTTAACATTAAAATCCATAGAAGTATCTACAGGTTTACTTTGTCTCTACCAAATGATCTAGGACATACTTTCTCTGTGAGGTAACAATTCCTGCATTTAGATTATGCTTCTTCAATGCCAAGAAAGTGCTTCAATTTTCATAGATCTTAAGTATGGAAGTGATTGTATAGATGGTTCTCCAATTGCGATATTCCATTTTGATAATTGCTAGTTATAACAATGTCATCTACATAGACAACCAAGTGGATACATTTTCTCTCTTATTTTAGCCAATTTATATATGGCCTTTTCCCCTCCCTTTGTCCTTAATTTCTCATACATTTTCTCCAAAGATTATATTGTTGCTTGGTTAACCGCCTTTTTGGCCTCTTTTTTTGCTTGCTTGTAATGTTCAAAAGCTTCATTATAAACACAATTTGGCAATCTCTTATATTATTTTCTTTTTCTTTTTATTGCCTTATGCATTTTCTTATTTGACCACCAAGACTCGTTGGACGGATGACCATATCCTTCAGATTCACTATCTTTCTAGCTACTATAATTATTATAGACATGCCACCCACATATCATTTGCAGACATATTCATATCTACATCCCAAACTCTAATTTTGACCAACTCATCTTTAAACATTGTTTGTTTTACCCCCTTTTAAGTCTACTACCTAGTCTTTGTAATTTGGTTTCTCTTAGGCTTGCTTACCAATGTCATAGTCTTTACATCCAAAACTACTAACCTATGTTGAGTTGTGAAAGCCTCATATGGGATAGATTTTCTTCCTTCCTCACTTAAAAAAAAAATAGATTTTTCATGTTTTTGGTCCAAATGAAGTAAGTCTCCATCAAGTTTATGTGTCTAAAAATTCCACCCACTTGCAAGGGTGAGAAGCATGTTTTCTGGTCTGTGAAAGCAAAAAATATTTGCCATGGAACTAACATGTCCATAAACTGGAAAGTTTGTTAAAGGACTAGCATGTCCATAAACCAAAAACATTATTGAAGGACCATTACATCAATAAACTAAAAAATAAGTTAAAAGGATTATAACAATAATTTAAGACTGCTAGCAGAATTCCTTGATCAACAGTAAATAATAAATTAATAGAATGCACAAGATGCTAGTTGAATAATAACCTAATGGAATAATTATAATGTATTAAGAAAAAAGTGGGGAAGCTAATTATAGTGCTGATTGTCTTGCCTATCTTGGCGCTAAGACTACAGCTGGAACTGATTTCATAGAGGAGCCACCATAAGGCCTTTATAGATTACTACTTCATGAGATATGTGGGGTTTCTTATCTAAGGATGTGTCTGCTGTAAATTTTTTTTTCTTTCATCTTGTCCCCAAAAGGGGAAAGAAAAAAGAAAAAACACTCATGAGTGAATAAATTGAATAACAAATACCACCACCAATAAAACTCCTTATCCAATTGTTGTTTACCTTATTTATAAAACTTAAAATGAAAAACCTAAGCACCATGTTGTTCTGTCGCTTCCAACTTCAAAAACATAACAAAAATAAAAATAATAAAAATAATTGCAGTTTAATATAGCGGTCCATATGGAGGACTTAATCACCTATTCCATATCCATAAATAATGGATCAGCTACCAAAAATTATGTTTGGAATGGTTGTTTAGCAGCATAGCAGCCGCTTTTAAAAACCCTATTTAAAGAGGCTGATGAATCCTATCTACAAGTTACACACAATCACATAGTTTGTGATCCATTCCTTGTGAGTGAGGACTAGTTAATATTTGAGGGGGAGAGAGGTGTTAGGAAGTTAGGCTCATTAGTTGTAGGTTTATTTTTGGTTATTTTTATTTAGGGCTTACATTTCACCAGCAGTTAATATTTAATGGTGAGGAATGATTGTAAAGTGTTTGGCAATTCAATAGTTGTAATTAAAATTAGATTATAAAACTAGAAGAAATTAAAATTAGATTAGAAAACTAGAAAACGTGATGCTGTAGTTATTATTATGTTTTCATATCCTATAATTTTAAGTAAATAATTATTTACCTACAACTATAAATAACAAAAACAAAATTAGTACATTTATTGATAAATCTAAGCAAATAATTTATAATTATCAAATTACAAAATATAAAGAGATTTGCAACTCTATGATATTAACATAATAGTTCATATAAATAGAAATTATTTGTTAAGGAAAATGATCTAATACCATCAATAACAAATAAAAAATAATAAAAAATATTATAAGTACATTATTCTATACATTATAATAAATTTTAATATATACCATTAATAATTTTAATGGAACACAAAATATTTAATAAAAATAATTGGACATTTTAATTTAATTTATATCTAATTATGTGAAAGTACATGGTTGTCGATATTGAACTATCCTATAATAATAAAGTGTGTGTAATTTCACATATAACAGATATAAGAATATGACCTAGTTAATATATAAATGGGCTCTCCAACATTAAATTTAGAAATGGGATCTATATTAAAAGAATTGAACATAAACCAATATTAAAAGGAAAATTTAACATGGTATTGGAATGAATATCATTATTTGGTGGTTTGGACATCGATCATTGAAATGTAGGATTGTGTTTTTAGATGGCTCTGAATGGTGGCTACTGTATACTTATCAAGTGTCAATACTACGGTAGTTGACACTTGAGGGGGAGTATTGAACTATCCTATAACGATAAAGTGTGAGTGATCTCATATCTAAGAAATATAAGTTTATGACCTAGTTAATATAGAAATTGCCTCTTCAACCTTAACATCTAGCTTTTTGTGTTGACTCTCTCATATATATATATATTAAAAAGAATTGAACCCAAACCAATATTAAAACGAAAATTTGACAATTGAAATGTTTTAAAAATCAAAATAATTGTATATATTTTTCTAATTAGTTATAAGCATTTTCGTAATTGTTTTAAAATTTGACAGCATTCTAAAAGCCAAACCAACGGGACATAGCTAAGAGTGTGGAAATCAATTTTGTCATTAGTTGATGATTACAACAAGTTTTTATTATAGTGATTGCAGTAGGTAATTTCTTAATCAATGGAAAGTTAAGCAAGTTTATTATAGTGATTGTAGTAGGTAGTTATTTGGTACATGTTTGATTTGGCTTTGAAAACCAGCATTCAGTTGTTGAATATCCAACTGTTGGCACATTGTGTTTGGGGGAAAAAAAGCCAGTGATTGATATTCCAATCGCTAGCTTTTTGAAATTGTAACTAAAAGCTAGTTTTGGGATCAAAAACTAGAATTTGTAGCTCGTGAATTCAAAAGCTAGCTTTTGTCAATGAATGTCATTAAAATTTTAAATAATTATGACAATATTTACTACTAAATGACTAAGACATATATCATTTTCTGATTTTTAAATATTTTAATTTACATGCGTTCACATAATTGAATACAAATTATTTAAAATGTGCATTTATTTTTGTTAATATGTTTTATGTGCAATATTAACAGCATATACTTATGATTCATGCAATGTATAAAATAATATTGTCACTGGGCACTAACTGCTTATAGCTGATCACTCAAGCTACTCACGCTGGTGGCTAGCTACTCATACTTGATTACCGGCTCTTCTGAGAGTTGATTGACACTGCTAAACCAAACTGGTCGTTAATCTCAGAGGTTTAAATTCCTAAAACTATCATAGATTTCACTCTCATGTACTCTAATTCCCATTTTGAATATTCAGTTAAATAGACCTATGACTAGATAAAAAAAACTTGGGTCTATGAGGTTGAGGATGGTCATATTTGAAACTTATCAAATATCATGCATCTGTGTCGGTAGTGCACTTAGTCAGAAGCATTATCAGGAAAGTGAATTACCACACTTTTGTTTATTTATTCAACTATTTATTTTTTCTTTCTTACACTTTTATTTTATTTATTTATTTCTAACATATAAATACTCAGGCTTTGGACTGCTACTCTTCTAGCTATGTTTATATCCATTGTTTGAGTGAGAGTTAGGTCCAGTCATGATATCACGCATGGGAGCAGTATGTACTTAATGCTCATTCTTTTGCATATTTATATTTGTATTTATTTCCAGTTCGTTTTTCACCTGATCTTTTCTTGCCCTTAAATGTGAATGTTATGACCATACCATTTTTATCTTTTTACTCCCTTATAGCTTTGCTGAAGGGCCTTAGCCTCACACTATTGGTTGACTGTGCATCTTTATTGAAGAATGTGCTTTGTGTAAGTGATGATTCAAATGAAAATTTCTTCTTGTAATTGTACTATTATTATTATTATTTAATTTTTCTTTTATTGTTACCATTGGGATTTGAAACTGGTTTCATGCTAGCTTTCACTATTTCCTCCATTTAGACATAAAATTTCTCTTAATTAATGTTGTAATGATCTTCTGATTGACCTATTAACTGTTTAGATGTTTATTTTTATTGTAGATGTTCCCACTGTTTTAAGTGTTTTTTTTCCTCTTCATACATGCAACTGAATGAATTTAATTGATTCAAATCTCACTTGTATATTGAGTGAAGAAAAGTCTATATTTAATTGATTCAAATCACCCCTGTATTGCCATAAGAAAGCTATATGTGTGTGCCAATAAAGGAGAAGAATTTCCTTAACTCATCTGAAGCATCATAGTTTGGTTGGGAGCTTCTCAATCAGCAAAACTCAGTTGTATTTTGGTTGGAGCTTCTCAATCAACAAAACTTAGTTGGACAATTTTTTTGGTTATGTGAACTGCCCTTCAATTTTGACAAGTTATTCACCATCCAAAGAGCTGAATAAAATAAAATTATTAATCTTATTTTGCTCATCACATCTACAGAAAATTCAGATTTGTTTTTTCTTCATTGAATCCTATACTTTTGAAACTAAACTGCCTCGAAATTTACTCTTCACACTAATATGTTCATTGTTACAAAATCTACATTGTTCTTGGATCCTCAATCTTACTCTTATAGTCTTCTGTAAATGTTGAGTGCTTATGTAGTTTCTGCTCTTTTATATACCAAATAATCTCTAGTGATAAATTCTATTAGATTCTTAATCTCGGGCCTATAGTCCTATGTCAATGTTGAGTGCATGTATAATTTCTGCTCTTTTATATGTCAAATAATGATAAATTCTACTTGCTCACACGTATGAGAATGATCTATCCAATGATACTGTTTACAAATAGGGTTGTCAATTTGTTTATGCATGCATGAACTTGTTTATAGATATATGTATATATTCAAAAAATCTGTTTACCCATCTTTTTACTTGTCATGATTTACCTTGCTCTCCTTTATTCTTTGAATAATGTAGGTATCAATCACAACAGGATTGTTCCTTTAGCAAAATAGAGTTGTAGTACCTCCTCGCTTTCTGGATCTGTCTATATATTACGAAAAACCTCAAATTTGATAAATTTTTTTTCAAATAAATTTTATCCTCCTCAATTTTTTTATGAAATACCTTTCTGAGTTTCTCTGAGATTGAATTTGGAGTTGTTTTTGAAAATAGTTTTGACATTTTCTTTAATTTTTAAAATTTTTTTAACAGTTTCTTGTTGGCCATGATTTGAGAAATGATGAAGGATATGACTTTTCCAAATCATGGTTTTTCTGATATCTATATTAAGTAAAATCAGTCTTGCAAAACAATTTAACTGCAATGGCAAACACATATTTAGTCATTAAACTTCTAAGAACGAACTTCTGATCCATAGGGAAGCTACTTCATTTAGTATCCTAAAGGACCATGTGATTTAGTGTGGACCAAAAAGAGAGGTTTAAGTGTATAATTTGGCAAATATATTTTTGTAATCTACCATGTCATTTATGCTCTTTTCCTTCTTCTTTTGTCTTGATTATTGAGTGGCAGTCATGAAGTATGCTTCATCCAGTAACATGCTTTTACCTGAACTTGATGTCAGACACAAAAGCAAAGAGGAGCTGCAAATGGAATTTCAATGTCTGCCATGTCCTTATTCAAAGCAATTGGTCCAGCTGCAGGTGGCTCTATGTAAGTCTAATGTGGATTGATTTCATTGTTGGTTCCATTTTTGCAAGAGTTCTTATGGTAGACACATATTTGATCTATGGTAGAGCTAAAATTTAATTTTTTCAGACTTAATATTGACTCGTAGGCTATTGTATTTGAAATTATTAGGAAAATAAATATGCTTATAATTAGGAAGTTTCCCCTGGGATTACCTAGTTTAAATAGGAGATTCCTATTTTTCCTATTTTCTCTCTTAGAATAGTCTATATGGCGGCAATATACTCATAATTGAAAAATAAAACAAAATTCTTTCCTTTTTGTTTTACATCGTAGGTCTCACTACCATTAAAGCAATAACATTGGCCTTTGTCGCCAAACACCTAATTTCAGCTTTTATTGCCACAAACTTTCTGGCTTCCATCATTGCCATTTTTCTATTCCTTTGCAATCAAAGATGTTTTTCCATGTCGATTTTGAAAGGGAAAAGAAAATGTAATTTTATTCATGCTCAATAGGTTAATTACAAAGGGTATTTATGCCATAATAATAACTTAGATATTTAATTATTAGTCACCCTATTAGTGCCCTTTCTATTTCACTTTTGTATTGAAGAAGCTTCTACCTTTGTATTAAGAGTTTGAAGTATTTGGGGGTTCAGAAGGAGCTCAATCTTCGACAGAGGAGATGGTTGGAATTGATTAAAGACTACGACTGCTTGATTGATTATCATCCAGGTAAAGCAAATGTTGTTGCTGATGCCTTGAGTCGGAAGTCGTTGGCAGGTTTGACTGTTTATTCGCTCTCGTTGCTTGTTGAGTTGAGAGCATTGCGTGCCAATTTTGTACCTTGTGATGATGGTGCATTGTTGGCACAGTTGCATTTAAAACCAGTTTTGTTGGATCAGATTAAAGAGGCTCAGTTGGCGGATGAGAAAATTCGAAAGATTATTTCATATTGCAAGAATGGAAAGACTAGAGATTTTGTTGTGAAAGGTGATGGGAGTCTCTGGTTTAAAAACAAATTATGTGTACCCGATGATGCTAATTTGAAAAGGATCATTTTAGAAGAAGCACATCAGTCAGTGTTTGCTATGCATCCGGGCAATACTAAGATGTATCATGATTTGAGACAACATTACTAGTGGATTGGGTTAAAGAGAGACATTGCTGAGTTTGTATCGAAATGTCTCACTTGTCAGAAGGTAAAAGCAGAGCATCAAGTTCCAACCGGGTTACTTCAGTCGTTGTCAGTGCCTGAATGGAAGTGGGAAAGAGTGACAATGGATTTTGTGTCTAGTTTGCCATTGACACAAAGGAAACATGATGCCATATGGGTGATTGTGGATAGATTGACTAAGACAGCTCATTTCCTTCCGGTTCGGATGGATTATTCTTTGGAAAGGTTAGCTGAGCTGTATATTCATGAGATTGTAAAGTTGCATGGTGTTCCAACTTCTATAGTGTCGGATCGAGATCCCCGGTTTACTTCAAGGTTTTGGAAGAGTTTGCATAGTGCTTTGGGTTCTTGACTGCACTTCAGCACTGCTTTTCATCCACAGACGGATGGACAGTCTGAGAGGGTGATACAGATTGTCGAAGATATGTTGAGAAGCTGTGTCATTGATTTCTCTGGAAGTTGGGATAGATTTCTACCGCTTGTAGAGTTTGCTTACAATAACAGTCATCAATCTAGCATTGGTATGGCACCGTTTGAAGCATTGTATGGCAGACGGTGTAGGACACCTCTTTGCTGGAGTGAACTTGGGGAAGGTAAGTTAATTGGGCCCGATTTGATTAAAGAAACTGAAGAGAAAGTGAAGTTGATTCGAGGCAGGTTGAAAGCAGCTTCAGACCGACAGAAGTCTTATGCAGATCTGAAGAGGAGAGACATAGAGTTTGATGTTGGAAATAAGGTATTTTTGAAAGTATCTCCTTGGAAAAAGATTTTGAGGTTCGGTCGGAAAGGGAAGTTGAGTCCTCGATTCATTGGACCGTATGAAGTTTTAGAGAGAGTTGGGCCAGTTGCTTATCGGCTTGCTCTGCCACCTGAGTTGGATCGTATCCATAATGTATTCCATGTTTCTATGTTGAGGAGATACAGATCGGATCCATCTCATGTGTTGCCAATTGAATCTATCGAAGTGAGTCCAGATTTGACATTTGAAGAGGAACCAGTTGCTATCTTGGCACGTGATGTGAAAGAGTTGAGAAATAAGAGAGTGCCATTAGTGAAGATTTTGTGGAAGAATCATGGAAAGGAAGAGGCAACTTGGGAAAGTGAGCAAATCATGCGAGATCAGTACCCTCAATTATTTCAGAGTTAATTTCAGGTAATTTCGAGGGCGAAATTTTCTTTTTAGAGGGGGAGAATTGTAATATCCTCATATATGGCCTAAAAGTTTTGATTAAGTTGTTGATGTTGTTGTTATTGTTGTTGTAGTGATATATTGGATTGAATATATGTGTTAAATTGCAAGAGAAAAGATATTGGAAAGTGAATGTTTGTGTATATGTGTTTTGGGGAAAAGAATTAGGGTTTAGAGAGAATGGTATATGTTGTGTATATGATGATATATATAACATATAAATTGGTCAAATATAGAGTCAATATAAGAGGATATTTTATGTGGAATGTGCAATTACATATAAGGGCTTATATGAGACAAAAAGTTAGTTATATGATTGAGGGCATTTTGGTAATTGCTTGGATAAGATCACTTGGTGGAGATTAAAAGAAAAATTTGACTTTGTGTCTTCATCATTTCCTTCTTTCTTTCAAGAAGTGGCCGGCTCTCCAAAAACCAAAAGGAAAGAGAGGTGTTCTTGATGCTTGAAGCAAATTGAAGAAGCAATTAAAGGACTTGGTTAAAGATTTATGAAATTTCTTCATTTGAGGTAAGATCTTTTCCTTGATTTCTTCTTTTCTTTTGAAGGGGTGTTTGAAGTGAATTAGGGTTGGTAGGATTTGATGATGAGATGTGTTTGTGTTGTGTTTTCAAGTGTAAAATTGGTTTTAAGTTAATAGGTGTTGTTGTTGGAAGTAGTATATGTTGATTTTGAAAGGTGGAGAAGGATGGTGATTTTAGGGTTTTGAGATGGTTTGTGTTTAAATGTAATATTAATGTATTGTGAAGTGGTTTTGTGATGAATGTGTATTTAAAACATTGATTATATTCATTTGAAACATGTTGTATGGTGTATATTGTATTTGAGTGCAATTGAAAGAGTGTTGGATTTTGGTTAGGGTTTGTTTATGGGTGACACGGCCAAAAGCAAAGGAGAGACACGGCCAAGTCATGGAACTTTTGGGCGTGTTGGATTAGTTTTGAGAGACACGGCCGTGTCCCCAAGCCGTGTTAGCTACTTTGATTTTTGGTTGAGAGACACGGCCACAAGCTTGGCCGTGTCCCTTGCCCGTGTTGCCTACTGTCAATTAAGGTTGAGTGACACGGCCACAAGCTTGGCCGTGTCCCTCAAGTGGGCTGCCCGTGTCCCTCAAATGTGTTGGTTAGGTTTTTTATTCTTTGTTCTAATTGCATTGTAATGATTCTTCAAAGGTATTTTGGTACCTAAACCTAAACATAAACACTTTAAACATACTTCAAACAAAGAATGCCCTAATCAAATGGATGTGGAAGATCTTAAAAATATGAATGATGTAGATTGTTCTTTGCCCTAATTGCATTGTTGAGATTGAACAATGGTATGTTATATGTAATGTGAATCTTGTAAATGATAATGTGTGTTATGGATAATGTATGTTGAGATGCTATATGCAAAATATGAATTGAGATGTGAAATGTGATGTAAAGCCATTGTGATTGGCTATGATGATATAATTGAATGATGTATGGCATGTTTGCCTAATTGATGAGGAAGATTGAGAAAGAGTTTGATAAAGAGAATAATGAAATAAGTGTATGCTTAATATGATATTCAGTTTCAGAGTTCTGGTTTTTGGAGGCATGCCTATTTAATGAAAGGTAACAGTCTTGCCGGGTTGAGGATCTCTTCAAATTAAGTTGAATTGAGGTCCAAGAGACTGGGTCTGTTACACTATGATAATTGATATTATGAGATATTTGATTTGTAACAGTCTTGCCGGGTTGAGGATATCCTCGAGTTAGATGAGTTGATGATCCAAGAGACCGGGTCTGTTACGCTATCCATGGATAGAAATATATATGTATATGTTGCCTACGGGCTTGATAATGGTGTTATGAACCAAAGCAGTAACTCTGAATTCTGAATATCGTATTAAGTACTTGATGGGCCCATAGGTGTCTAGGTTTTATGTATATCATAAATGATGTTCTAATGTAATGAAATGTTAATATTACTTAAATGATAAAATGGACTATTCACGGAATATTGTCTGTTGAATATGATCTTTATTGATTGAGTGTGTATCATTGATGTTGATTTGTTAATACATATATGAAACATTGCATTGCACTAAAGCATAACATTAGCATGAATTGTCTTACTAAGCCCTTGGCTTAGCGCGATAGTGTTTAATCGCGCAGGTAATAGAGTTGAACCCGAGAGTTCTTCGAGACCCAGTGAGAGTAGACATTGAAGAGTGGATATTGGGACTTAAAGATCAGAGGAGATTTGCCAATCATGTACTACTTCTTTATATTTTGAAAAGTTTTTGTTTATAATGTAAATATATGTATAATTGTAAATATGTATTCAAATGTTTTCATATATGTACCTATTTTATATCTTCCGCTGTGTAATATTTAAATGTATGTATATATATCTAATATGTTTTGTTTATAAGTAAATGATTTACTTTTCTATAATATATAACGATAAGGGTATTGTATCAAGTTTAAAATGTTTTGAATGTTAAGAAAATCCGTAGCATTCCTATGTTCAGTGCACGTATACTACATTGGGGTGTTTTTAGTGTGTGTGTATTGGATGTGGGGGTGTTACATAACCACACTAATTGCACATGCTATATCTGATCTAGTGTGTGAGAAATAAATTAATCTCCCTACCAATCTATGATATTTTCCTCATGTCAACGGTAGTCCTTGTTCCTACTTGTAGCTTATGATTACTCTCTATAGGAGAATATATCAACTACAACTTAATATACCAAACACAGTAGTAGTTGCATCACCTATTGCCATTTGTAAAGGTAATCATTCCACTTGAAACCCATTTCTAATTTATAATTTTTTTATTCTCATTGATTGTCACCTTTATATAATATTTTTATCTCTATCCCACTAATATAACTATACCCACAACTGTTAGTGAAGGATTAAGAGATCTAGTGTGGCGAGATGCAAGGATAGAGGAAATGATTGCATTACATAGCAATGGAACTTGGGAATTAGTTTCGCTACCAGAGGGAAAAAATACAATTGGATGCAAGTGGATGTTTATTGTGAATGTCAGATGTAATGGACAAATCGATTTCTTAAAAGCAAGCCTTATGGCCAAATGATATTGTATACCCTTAATTTTTGACCCAGTCTAGTCCAATATATTTTATTTAGTCCAAAATAATTTTTGTGTTATTTTAATTAAATAATATTTATTTTAGTAAAAATAAAAATAAAAATGGTGAAGTTAATAAAATAAAAATAATAATAAATAATAATAATAATAAATAAACAAAAATAATAAATAAAAATAAAAATCGATAACGGAAAAATCGAAGACGAAAAATTCGTCGCCAAAAGTAGAATTGGCCAAGGCCAATTCTCCCGTAGGAATTTCCTGCGGGCGAATTGGCCTTGGGCCAACTAGCCACAGGAATTTCCTGCAGCGAATTGGCTGGCTGCCCAACTAGTGCCCGTAGTCGTTCGCAATTTTTGCCAGCTCTCGCAGTAACGCCCAGCCAGTCCTCGTAAATCCTTGCAGTCTTGGCTAACGTTCGCAGTTTAGCTTTTTTTAAAACTAAATTCTATTTGGTTTTGATTTCTTTTTCTAATTAATTTTAGTTTTCTTAAACAATTAGAAGTAGGCTTATGGTTTTTCTTATAAATAAGACTTTAAAACTCAGAATATAGGGAGGAAAAAATTTGTGTGATCGAAAATTGGACTTTTTGAACTTGGATTGGATCGGAGTAAAAAACAGTAAACCCCAATTTGTATCTTTACTTGCTTTATTTAATTTTAGATGATTATGTAGTTTATTATATGCTTTGATGGTTAATTTATTTAATTTCAATGCTTGATTTATTTAATTTATCATGAATGGATGTTTTCTTTATTGTTATTATTTATTTGTTTTAGTATTAAAATTGTAAAAGGTATGTTTCCACTTTGTGGGTACCTCATTAGTTGAATATCATGTAATTTAAATTGCTTTTATATTTTGGACCAATGTAAAGGACATGTTTCTACCTTTCGGTGGGTGTCCTATTTAGTTTAGACATGGATGATGTAAGGACATGTTTCCATCTTCGGATGGGTGTCCATTTATTTACTTTGTTTGGACATTGCTTTGATTTTAATATAATGATGCTTTATTTTAATTGTTGCATGTAATATGGATAATATTGTCATATTTAAGAATTTTATAATATTAAGACCAGCAAAGGAGGCCAGTTCCAATGAACCAGGCGTTGTGGGGGTGTTGGGCCATTTCTCACCTTCCCCACACGTACCCAACTTTTCGAACCCATTATGGGGGTTGGAAATTCCTTAGGAATCGAGTCATCCATTCCTTTCTTTTTCCCGGCCCGTCTGGGTGGTGACTCCATTTTCTTCGGGCTTAGGCCCGTGTTCTCTAAGGCCAGAGCCTAAATAGTGCAGAAGTCGCAAGAACCATTCCACTGAGAGTGAGGGCGAAAATCCCCGCTCACAGATATACTCATATTTATGGTCTTGGCTACAACGATAACTTTTCACCAATGGACAAAATTCATTTTATCCGCCTCCTTATCTACTTGGCAGTCGTGTATCGATGGACTCTCCATCAAATTGACGTTAAAATGCCTTTCTTCATGGAGACCCAAACGAAGAAGTTTATATGAAGCAACTTCCTAGATTTGTTGCTCATGGGGAGTCTGGATTGGTTTGTCTATTGTGACGATCATTATGTGGCTTGAAACAATCTATCAAAGCATGGTTCGGATGCTTTAGCTTGTAACCCAAGAATTTTGAATTATTTAATATGGTCATTCAATATTCTTTCGGCATAATGATCATGAAAAATGTATCTACCTAGTTGTTTATATGGATGACATTGTTATAACAGGCAGTGATAAAGATGAAATCTCTCAGTTAAAAACTCATATGTGCAATCACTTCCAAATAATAGATCTAAGATAATTGGAATACTTTCTTGGTATTAAAGTGGCTTAATCAAAGGCAGAAATTGTGATATTATAAAGAAAGTATGTGTTGGATCTATTAGAGGATGCATACATGTTAGATTGTAAACCCATATATACTCCCATAAATTCCAATGTTAAATTTGCTCTAAGACATGGGAAGCCATTGAAAAACCTAGAAAAATATTAAAGGTTAGTTGGGAGGTTAAATTATATGACACTCACAAGACCGAATATTTCTTTTGTTGTTAATGTGACAAGTCAAATTCTCCAAAGGAGCCAACACAGTAATTTGAATTCTCATATGTCGTAAAGGAGCCCCTGCACAAGGATTATTACATAAGAATAAGAGTCATTATCATATTACTAGGTACTGTGATGTTGATTGGGTATTTCTCCTTCAGATAGGCAATTTCCTTCAGGATACTGTGTTTTGATCGGAGGTAATCTAATTTCCTTGAGAAGTAAGAAACAACATGTGATCGTTAGGCCAAGTGTTGAAGAAGAATACTGAGTTATGGCATTGGCAACCTGTGAACTTATCTGGTTAAAACAACTCGTTTCAAGAATTAAAATGGAAAGTAGTTGAAAGTTTGAAGTTGATATGTGATAATCAGATTACACTTCACATTCTAATCTAGTATGTCATGAAAGAACTAAGTATATAGAAGTTGATTGTCATTTTGTTAGGTGGAAGATCGAGTCAAGATGCATTATCATAAAGTTTATCAATTTAAATAATCAATTGGCAGATATATTTACTAAGTCTTTGAGATGACCAAGTATCAAATATATTTGTAACAAGCTAGAAGCATACAATTTGCACACTTCAGCTTGAGGGCCGTGTAAAAATATAGGAAGATTTGGGGAGAAATATACTGCTAAAATTTAGGGATTTTTTTTTAAAAAAAAATCTAATTTCCACTTTAGATGTAGAAGCTTGTGTATGTATATGTATCTGTGTATATTGATGGGATTTGGAAAATTAGGGATTCCAAAATTCCCTTTCTTCTTCTCAATTGCTATAGAAGCAAACAATGGGCAGCCAATAGGTGGAACAAAAACTAGAAAAGGTCTAGTCAGGGTCGAAAATGGTTGGAAAAAGGATTGAAAGAAAAGCAGCGAGGAAAGCTTGCCAGAAAGTAAGCCACGCTCTTCACACTGCAGCACGTGAATAGGGACGCTGGAAGCTTTTTCTAGAGACTGTGTTCATCGGCAGTGGCTTCTAGTGACTTACTTCTGGGGACCAGCTGACCTTGACATAGCCGATCTTCCTATGGGTGCGGCGGCTGCAAATGGATGATGAATTATGCTTCACTAAAAAAAATAACCCTATTGCCTCTTTTTGAAAACAATAGTGTCGGGAGGGGAAAAAAATTCTAAGTCTAGAAAATGGCTCCTGCTTTGATACCGTTAAAATTTTTTGAAGGAATTTTATTTCATATTGCAATTCAAGCCATATATAATGTGTTTTATATACAAACTTTATAGCTTAATTATGATGATGGTCTAATCTAAGGAGAAAGTACAAAGTAGTAGCTCAACCTAGGATATGTACAATAATTAGGTTTTTTCACCTAAACTGAGAAGCTATAATCTTGTCAACAGATGCCCAAATTATACAATATGGTTAATTATCTCAGACCCTTTTGATTGGTAGAAATATTTTAAAGTTTTTGGGCACATTCATATGTAGACTTATAAGTAGGCTAGTATTGGAACCCACATACATAAAGGCCAATGCTTTATGCTAGTCTAACATCCACTTATATTAAAGTTGTTTTATTATTATTCAATGTGGGATTACTTTCCAAAACATTTCTTAAGTCAAATGGGCTGGCCCTTGGTCCAATATTAAGAAGCTAGTTGAGACTTACTCATAAATAGATCAATTGGCATCTCTCTTCAACTTCGGTCTGGACTAGTATAATGGCCCAACTTGAAACTGGCTCCAAATGACTTGCTTGTTTTTAAGGCCCAACTTTTGGCTTTAAAACATTTAACTTAGATTATTTAGTTAGTATTAAGTTGGCCTATATAAACCACTTTCCATCTCCCTGCATAACCAACGTGGGATTCTTTTTCCTACTCTTGACATGCTAACGTAAGAACCTCGAGATAACACCTCGCCTGACTAACTCCTCAAGATACTAGGTTATTACCTGACTGAAGTTTTAGATTCTCCCCTTCTTTGAGATGCGTTTCCTCATCCCAACTAAGCTAGTTCATATTTACAATTAGGTTCAAGCCAAGATCCATGTAGACTATGCGATGTAGAACTAAAGGTGTTTCTTACAGGTTCTAGAAGTAACTCCCATGATGTAGCAGTTAGCCCAATAGGTTCTAGATGTGACTCTCACCGTGTAACACTTAGCCCTATATGGCACTTAGCTTTGCATTTGTTGTATGGCTCTAATACCATTTGTAATGGCCGGACCCAAAACTGACTACAAATAACTTGCTTGTTCTAAAACCCAACTTTTAGCTGTAAAATGGTTAACCAAGTTATTTAGATAGTATGAAATTGGCCTATATAAACCACTTACCATCTCCCTATGCAACCGATTTGGGATTTTTTTTACTCTTGACATGCCAGTTTAAGCACCTTAAGCTTGCACCTCCCCTAACTAGCTCCTCAAGCTAGCAGGTCATATGACTGGAGTGTTACAACTAGCATGATCACAAGTCCAACAATAGGAGCTTAAACATGGGTCTCGAGCAGTGGCGGAACCAGAAATTCATCGAAGGGGGGGGGGGGCAAAATGTACACAGAAAAAATTATCAATCAGAAATTCATTGAAGGAGGGCAAAATTTACAAAGAAAAAATTATCGATGAGTAATTATAAATTTATAGTTCAAATGTTATTAACCTAATCATAATTTATAGTTTAAATTTCATTAAGTTATTTACAATTTATATTAAATTTTTGTTTTATATTCAATAATTTAATTTATTATATAATTTATATGTATATATATACACACATGTGGGGGAGGGGAGGGGGGGTCCATTGCCCCCCCCAGCCCTCCCTCTCCCTCTGCCCTTGGTCTTGAGATCAAGCCCTTTTGGGCATGCTCCACTATCATATTAAAGTTCATAAGCCCATTCATACATGGACTTATAAGTCGGCAAGTGCTGGAATCAACCTATATAAAAGTAATAAGCTTGTGCTAGCATCAACATCCACTCGCTTACAAGTCTTTTAGGTTATTTTATTAATCAATATGGGATCATTTCCCAACAAAATAGATGTGTTGTAGCATAAGAGATGTTCCTTAATTATCTCCTAAATCTTTAAAGTGTGACTTATGAACTTACTTCTCTATAATATTTAACTACTTTGATTGTCTCCCTTATTTTTTAAATTGATAAATATCATAATTAACATGAGGGCTTAAAAGTAAGAAATTCTCTTCATCAATAAATTAGATGATAAAATGATCTCTAATTATGAGATTGTCCCTTCATCAAATGTATTTTATTTCATGATTGTGTTATATAACCTATAACCGAATGAAACAATGATATGCTTGAGAACTTGTTTAAATACTTAAAATTGTCATACTTTTCCTATTTGCAGCTTTTCTTGGGCACAAAAGCGTCAAGATGCTTCATTTTTACCAGGTAATAACTCTAAAACATAATTGTTTTTTTGGTCCTTGGGGTACACGTTTTTTTTTTTTTGCACATACAATTCTTCTACAATTCAAACTTTCACGTTGGACTTTCCTTCTGAACATGATATACTTATTACATGGTGAAGTAAATTTGAGCAGATAACTGTTTCAATTAAGGTGGTGTTTTGCAAAATTGAGAACTAAGTTGTTGAAAATCTAAATGATGAATTCTAAATGTTGAATGATACAAGTGATATAAATTTTAAATTGTAAAGATGTTTAAAAATCTAATCACTTATATATTGTACTTAGTATAAATTTTCTGTTAAAAATTTTGACTTATCATATTAATTGATTTTTGGTTTAATTGAAACCTTTAATACAAGTATTACTATACAATTTGAAAGAAATAAGTGCTGAAAATTTTAATTTTTAAGTGTTTTTGTTATTCAGAGGTGTGACAACCCTAGGTGATAGGCGATCATAATAGTACCGGTGACATGTAGAACCTTGAGCCGAACCATATCTTCTTACAATGTATCAAATAATCATAATCCATAATACAAATCATAAGGCTCCCCTTAAAATAATTCATTAAGAAGAATGGTTTTGAGTTAAGAATGCAGTCTTCCTTCCGCCATAATTCTTAAATGTAGGGAGTGAAATTGACCCTTGAAGCTGGGTGGGAGAAAGAGGATTAGCTTGTATACCAATTATACCCATACCGGTTTCAATGTGCTTCACATGCTTTTTCTTAAATGAATTTTTTTTGCTTGTTGCTAGGGTACTCATGGTTAGTTAACCAAAGAGCACATATCATAAATGGAATTTTTCCTTTGTTTGGCAATGTCCAAAATGGATATATGTATATATAAACCATTTCTACCAGTTAATTGGTTCAATAAGATTGGCTTCTTTGCTCAATTGGTTCAACAAATGTTTGGCTTGAATTTTGAAGTCTAATCAGTTCTAAATTTTACACTTTAAATCATTTATCATCAAAGAAAGATCTTAGACCCAATTCATTGTAATTTGTTCAAAATTTCACAGGCATAATGCAGCAGTGTTAAACTTAAACAATGTTTCAGCAATACACAAATTATTATGATATACATTATGTTAAAAATTAGAATATTAAACTTGGATAATATTTAGGTGAACCTTCATTTTCTTAGAAGATCTATAGTTTTATGCATGAAACCTGGAACCATTTTTTTTTCTTTTAAAGCGAAAAATCTAAAAAGGAAAACTGAAATTATTGGACTAGTTAACCAAATTTTTTTATTCATTTTCTTCAATTTTTGAAGGTGTTTTTTTTCTTTGGCATAGTTGTTGACTGGATATAAAATGGAATAGAGAATTTTATGCATAAGATAAATGGTTAGGGACAAATTTCAAGAACATATGATGACAGTAAAATTTGTTAATTGTGCAGATACTTTTATTCTATATGCAACTTTTCATCCAACTTACATTTCTTGTCAGACATAATTTGATGACGTTATCTTTTCGAGATACAAGTGATCAAATTATTTTCTTCATTCTAAACATAATTGAAGTGATTGGACTGTAATTGACCTTCACACCCTTTCTAGCTCTCCCTGATGGCAATCTTTTTTAGCACAAATTATAGAGGTGGTTCCAAAAATTTACCAAAAGGGAAATTGACAAGAGCATATGAATATATGCATTATATATTGTAATATCTCCTTGAATAGTGAAATAACCCATGTGTAAATAGCCATGGAAGACCACAAAAGGACCTTCTTTTATTATTAGGTGCAATGAGGATAGACAGAATTAGTTACAAATATGATATATTGTTCTCTCATTTTTTTTTGAATTATCAATTGTTGATTCTCAATAAATTGTCTTGATAACTGCTAGAATTATCAATTGTTGATTATCAATAAATTCTCAATTTATATTGGTCCTTCTTTCTTCTTATTTTTTATAGATATATTTGGACAAAATCTTAACTAGGCTTTTAAACAATGTTGAAATATTCAATTTAGCCATTTATTAACTATTGCATGCCATCATTATGAGTGGGGATTTTTGCCCCCACTCCCGGTGTAATGTTTAGGCTCAGGGCCTTAGAGAACATGAACCTAAGTCCGGAAAAAAATGGAGTCACCACCCGGACGAGCCAAGAAAAAGAAAGAGGTGGATGACTCGATTCCTAAGGAATTCCCAACCCCCTAATGGGTTCAGAAAGTTGGGTACGTGTGGGGAAGGTGAGAAATGGCCCAGCACCCCCACAACGCCCGGTTCATTGGAACCGGCCTCCTTTACAGGTCTTAATATTATAAAATTCTTAAATATAACAACATTATCCATATTACATACAATAATTAAAAGAAAGCATCAATATATTAAAAATCAAAATAATGTCCAAGAAAAACGAATAAATGGACACACATCCAAAGATGGAAATATGTCCTTACATCACATGCCTAAATAGGACACCCACCGAAAGGTAGAAACATGTCCTTTACATTGGTTCAAAATATAAAAGCAATTTAAATTACATGATATTTAACTAATGAGGTATCCACAAAGTGGAAACATACCTCTTACAATTTTAACACTAAAACAAACAAATAATTACCATAACAATAAAGAAAATATCCATCCATGATAAATTAATTAAATTAAGCATTGAAATTAAATAAATCAACCATCAACGCATATAATAAACTACATAATCAAATCTAAAATTAAATAAAGCAAATAAAGATACAAATTTAGGTTTATGTCTCAATTTAGAGTTCTTTAATTAACATTTAGGGTTTTGGGATTTTAGAATTATTATTGTTATTATTATTTTGGCTACTGTAAAGATTTTGGAAAATTATAATGAATTAGGGTTTTATACATTTAAGAAGTAATAAAGTTTCTTTGGATAATCAAATTAGGGTTTAAGGGTGACATCATAAAATTAGGGTTTTGGATTCTTAAGACATTAGAGTTTATAATTCATGGTTACTGGATTGTGATTTCAGGTTTATTGGATTATGGCTTTAAGGTTTATATTTATTAGATTGGATTTTCAAATTCACTGAATTAAGGTTTAGGAAAACTTAGGGTTTTCTATTTTGGTTTTTCGAAAAAGTTAGGATGTTTGGTATTTTAGAAAACATATTTGGTTTTAGGATTTAAGAAAACACTTTAGAGTTTTATAAAATAATTATGATTTTTAGAAAATGTAAAGAGAACTAGGGTTTGGAGATTTAAGAAAACATTTGGAGATTTTGGACAAAAAGTTATGGTGTAGATGAAAATAGCTGGGAAAAACAATTTAGGGTTTTAAAGTTTTTGGAAACAGAAGAGTAGTTTAGGGTTTTGAAGTTTTTGGAAACAGAAGAGTAGTTTAGGGTTTTTGGAGTTTTGGAAATGGGAGAGAAATACTTTAGGGTTTTAGGGTTTCTGAAAAGAGAAGAATAGTTTTAGGGTTTTAAAGCTTTGATAATTGCTTAAGGTTAATGGATGAACATATTACCAAGTTTAATGATTTAAGTTACTTAGAAAATCAAACGATAGAAACATTGTAAATAATCATCAAATCAAAGATTTATAATCAAACCTCAGTTCGTTGGTTCCTCCACAATTTGATTTCTGGATGAACAAAGACAAAGGCAAGGTTGCTACCTTTGATGGATTGATTGCTTCTTGTTGCTAGCTTCTTCTTTTTTTTTTTTTGCCGTTTCTTGCTTCTCTCAAATCTAAAGTCCCAATTCTAGCTTAGTAACACAAATTTTCAATCCCCCAATTCTAAGTTTTAATGTGTTATTTATAAGAAAAATCATAAACCTACTTTTAATTGTTTAAGGAAATTAAAACCAATTAGAAAAAGAAACCAAAACCAAATAGAATTTAGTTTCGAAAAAAAACTGCATTGGAAAATTTCACTGGCAAAAAACTTGCTGCGGGCCGAAAATTGCGAGTTGCGAGGAAATTCCTGCTGGCGAATTGGCCTACAGCCAATTCACCTTCGTCGCCGATTTTTTTATTATTTTTTTATTTATTATTATAATTATTATTATTGTTTTTTTATTTTATTTTTATTTTACTTTTTTAACTTTACTAATATTATCCTTTTTTATTTTTATTAAAAATTATAAATATATTTAATTAAAATACCACAAAAATTATTTTGGACTATATAAAAAATATCGGACCAGACTGGGTAAAAAATTAAGAGTCTACAGTTTGCCCCATGCTTGAACGATCTGAGACTGCAGTAAAAGAGAGTGAAAAGCAGTAAGACTTAATTTTTCTGAGATGGTTGAGGTTTTGGGTTCTGGACCCGGTTCGAGTTATGGACTCAAGGATAATTTTAGGTTCTGGACCGAAGGGTAATTTTGGTTCTGGACCCGAGCTAAGTTCTGGACTAAAAAGAAATTTAAGGTTTTGGACCTAAGGATAATTTGGGTTCTAGACCCGAGCTAAGTTCTGGACTTAAGAGAGATTTTAGGTTCTGGACCTAAGCGTAATTTGGGTTTTGGACCCGTGCTAAGTTCTGGACTTAAGGAAGATTTTTAGGTTCTGGACCTAAGGGTAGTTTGGGTTCTAGACCCGAGCTAAGTTCTGGACTTAAAAGAGATTTTAGGTTCTGGAAACGCACACACACATATCTTCTCCTTGCCCCCTGCATGTAAAAATATTTTAAGTCCAAACATATTTATATACACGCAAGTATTTAAATGATTAAATTGAATAATTGAGTTTCTTATTTATTTATTGTGTGGTCACTGTTCATACATTATTTACTATTTATAAATAGTAACCTACTATTTATGAATAGTAAAGTTTATTTTTTGAATTTTGTTTTTTTCTTTGTCGTTCCTCTATATAAACGACCGATTTCTTCATTTTATTCACAGCAAACTTCTTCATTTCATCTATAAGCCTTTCAAGTTTAGCATATATTTTTAAAAAAAATGCATGCTTTATGATTAGGAACTCATTCTAATGCTGAGTTATTAAAATTTATTCGGCAGCATGAAGATGGAAATATAGGTTTACTAGCCGGAATGCCACTTCATCATAGTTCAAATCAAAAGAGCAAGGTAATTATTTATTTTAACAGTAAATTATTTTGTTTTTGTTGTTCCTTTTTTATATATATTTGTTATTTTTTTTCCGTTTTTGTATTTTTATATATTTATTTTTTATTTATTAGTTTTTTAAGAAAATTTAGGAAAAATAAATTAGATGAATGTACTAAGTAAATGGATAGACTAAAAATAGAATATAAAAATTAATTTAGCCTAAAAATCGGTAGTATTGATATAATGATATACTTACCTCGTGTTAACTTACTTGGCTCCATGTTAGCGTGATCGTTGCGTTATTCGGGGCGGAGGGTGTATCTACAAAGCCCAACAATGGTATGATGTAGCCCTTTCTCTAGTAAGGTAGATTATTCGAGATTGCAGTTTTGAGAGCTTCATCTTACAATTACCATCCGAGGAGTATCCGATAGACCAGAGTGTGATCCAGGCGCTTGCAGAATGATGATTGGATACAACTCATACTTTTCACTTGCCCATAGGAGAAATGACCGTTGGCTCGATTGATTTTGCTGCTATAACCGGTATTCAGTATGATGGCCTTCCGGTTACTTTTACTAATGATATTCTGACATTTGAAGAAATCAAACAATTAATTGGTATGAAACCATCATTTAAAGGGCCTTTCAAGATAAAAATTGAGCCAATTCGTAGTTATTGGATGAACTACGAAGGACGGGTTCACAGAGACACAACCTAACAGTATGCTCAAGGATTTTTGTTATATTTGCTCGGGTCAACCATTTTAGCCGAATTCGCCATCCATTTGTCAGTGTTGAGGGCCCTTACTTATATGAGGATGGTACCACTTTACGGCTGGGGTGAAGCTGGTCTTGCCTGTCTTTACCATGGACTTGACAAATTTTGCTGAAATAAGAAGTCTTTTGTTGGCTTTATGGCGGTTGTCGAGGTACTCTTCTTCCACCAATGTCAATTCCATTCTTATTCTTGCATGAATTTGATTTTTATTATTGTTGTAGGCATGGGCATATGAGCACAATCTTGTGAGGGTGCCTGGTATTTCCCGAGAGATAGTCGAGTATCCGAGATTAAATTTTTTGTTGTCAGATTGTGTAGAAGTTTTCGACTCTCACCATGTGTACAGCCAACGCTATTTCATGAGTTACCTAACCTGGGACCAGGTAAAATATCATTAGCATACTTTAAAATTTATATAAAAGTTTACTTACCTTATATCTTTCTGTAGGTGAATTTGTCTTGGTGGAACCCAGAAGAGCGGACAAAATGGACTTCCTCCATGAATGCTGCACTGCCTTTTCAACATACTCGCCGAGTCATCGCCGACCCTGTGTCTAGTGGCTGGTTTCTCGGAGAGAGAGTATATGAGTGGTTTCTTGGTCCCGAGCAGCGGAAGATCCCGATGCGTTGCTCAAAATATACTACAAATATCATATCAATGTCGGAGAATGCATGGTGGTTTGTCACATCCCAAAGGCTAGATAGTCGAGTAATAGGCAAGGAGGACATGAACGAGTGGTCAAATATGAAATTGGTGTACACAGTGGAGCTGACGGGACCTAAGTGGAAATTTCTCAAAAGTTAGGGGCAACTGTGTAAATTTAAAAATTAAGTGTCGGAAGTTCTTAATAGTGCCCATATCCGACCCCGAAAGAATATTCTCGAGATTAATCGGGTCATAACCGTGGGTTTCAATTTTTTCCAAAAACGCACGGTTTAAAATTTACAATCGATTAATCACTGGAGGGTATTTTGATATTTTTCACACCCTAGACTATAAAATTACATCATAAGAAAGTTGAGGGGGTCAAAATATGAATAAAAGGAAGCCTAATGGCTTGCCAAATAAATAGATAAAAGAAGAAGGCAAGTGGGCCAATTAAAAGTGGCCATTTTTGCTATAAGGTGTACCAATTGGAAGTCAACATCTATACCAACATATTTTCACCACTTATGGCTGCCATTTGGATCAAAATAAGCTAAGGAAAGAAAATAAAAGTCCTCTCTTACATGGTGAACTCGTCCAAACCATAAGAGAAGGAAGAAGGAGGTGATTTTTCCAAAGTTTAAGGCTTTTGGTTGAAGATTTTGGTGACAAACAAGATTATAAGGTAAGAGAAACCTATCTCTAGTTTTAATTTCATGGATTAATGGTTAATTTAAGAGATTGAAATTAGGGTTCATGTAGCTAGATTTGGAGAAAATTCAAGAAATAATTATTTGAAGGTTTTGATGAAAGAAATATTGGTGTTTAATGGTGAAAATAAGCTAGCAACCATTAGAAAAATCATAAGATAAGACTATGTCTATACCTAGGGTTCTTACCTTTGTATATGTGATGTTAAATTTCATAGAAAATCAAGGAGACAAGGAAGGAAAGGAAGTGATATAGAATAAGGACTAAGAAATAGTAAGGTTTGGTACTTTAACCATTGAACTCCTTTTTAAATTGTTCTGTTTACAATTAGTGAAATGTTGTGACTTGTATGATTTTTTATTAAATATAGAAAAATTATCTTGAGTTGAATTTTTGATATGTTGTGTCTCAATGAGTCTAAAATGACATAAAAATATTTTGAGTTGAATTTGGAATGGTTATGATTTTGGAAAAATTATTTTTATTAGATCTGCTCCAGCAGGTACCTTGACTGAGACAGCCATATCTCTGGATTTTTAATAAAATGTAGAAAAATAATATTCAATTGAATTTTGGATATGTTGTTTTTTAGTGAGTCTAGTATTTGAGAAAAAGAATTTTGAACTACATTGATTGAATTTAGTTTACAAAATTCACAAAATTCAGAACTGCTGCCAGGATGCAGGGCAACTGGAGCAATCTGGTTGGGTGAACAAGTTGACCAAGATTTTGTGTCTAGTTTGATATAAAATTTTAAAGGAATGATTTTAAGATGAAAAAATAAATTCTGTAAAAAAATTTTAGAGTTTTTTAGCCAAGTGGATTATTTTATACAAATTTTCTAAAACAAGGATCAAGTTTGGTCAAGAACCAGAGTTTATTGCTCATATGGTAATTTTTCATTATTAACTTGGTCAAAAACATGGTGTGGGTGTTTTATCATTTTATTTTTGGTATTGAGTTTAAGTATGAATATGAAGAATAAATTAGATGGAAAAGAGGAGAAAATCAATCTAAATTTTATAACCGTGATAAAAGTCACGTGATGGAATACATGTTCGTTATCATGTGAATATATAGATAAGGTATATACGTGGGGAAATACGTGTATATATGGTATATATATGCGTGTATATGGTATATATGTGAATACATATGATACATATGTGAGTATATGTGGTATTTGTGTAAGTATATATTGTATATACATGGAGAATATGTGGTATATATACGAAATGAATGGGATATATGAAATGTTATATATGCTCTACTCGGTAAATGGGTAAAACCGGTCTGGAATGGGGGTTTGGCATGCCATCCTACCGGCAGTACTGTCTTAACGGCTTTGGTCTGGATATTACTTAAGCGTGCACGGTTATATCGTGTGAGGTCAAGATCATGACAACTAGTCGTGTGAGACCAAGACCACGCAGTTATGTTGTATATTCCATATCGTGTGAGACCAAGACCATGGCAATTAGTCGTGTGAGGTCAAGACCAAACATAACTCTATACGAGGCCTCATTTCGAGATCGGTGTATTCATAATTACCTAGTGGAGCATATTAACTCATAATTATAATGAAGTTATATTACATGTTGTTTACATACAGAATGTGAATCTTAACTTAATTAGAAAATATAAATATGATGATTGTATGAAAATAGTTTAATTATGCAGTATTCTACTTTTATATGTGTTTCAACAACCTTCCTTGCACTATTTATATTCGGCAATGGTAAAGTACCCACTGGGCAATAGTTGCTCAGTGAGTTATATGTCTAACTCGCAGGTAGTGGATAGAAGATCAGCATTTCTGCAGCGGCCCACACTAGCTCGACGGCGAATAGGGTAGGACTTTTGACATAAAATAGTAGTATGGCATGTACGTTATATCTATTGTAAAGGTTTGCTAAACATATTAAGTATTATGGTTTATGTAACAAGAGAATAAACAGTAGTATGGTAATGAAACTTAGCAAATGATATGCGATCTTAAGAAACGATATAGAAGTGTGAAATTTTCTTGCAGGGTGTAGTTGAGGATATAAGGGAGATTATTATTGGGAGTGTTCTTGAGTAGGATTGTGAACAAAAGTGTTTTTTTTTTTAAAAATCAGTTTTGGCGACACTTGGGAACCCTCTTTTTAGGGGAAACTCCGCCCAATTTTTCAAAAAAATTTTCATAAGAATTCTTAATTAAGACATTGTAACCAAAGCTCGCATCCCGATGTGACATTCCTCCCCAGCTTATTCGTAGGTCGGGAAGGGGTGTTACAATTTGTGGTATCAGAGCATTGGTTTAGCCGTTCCTGGGCGGTTAGACATAGGAAAGTGTATGATAATTAGGATATCGAGAGATAGTAAATGAAGTGAGTTAGAAAGACTTTAGATAGGAAGAGGAAAATATAGGAGGATATACGTTTTATGTTGGGAGTGGCCATTACCAACGTAAAATGGGATACCCTGTAGTAGTTATGGTATTTGTGAAACAGTTATATATGAAATTATGTTTGTGAAAAAAAAAAGAGTCGAGAATAATTAAGGATGAGTTATTGAGTCTAATGTACATGCCATATAGGAAAAAGGTTATATGTCGAGCTGTGCAGACTGCTGATTACTTTTATATTATATGAGGGCAGAGGAGAATAAAATAAAAGAAGAAAAGGAAAATATGTAAATTTAAAATTTGTGTTTTAAGTATATATATATATGTATGACTGTTATTAGTTATATGAACAATGTATTTACATGTATGAACAAGCAAGTTTCGGGGCGAAACTTAAATTAAGGAGGGTAGAACTGTCACATCCCAAAGGCTAGATAGTCGAGTAATAGGCAAGGAGGACATGAACGAGTGGTCAAATAGAGGCTCGGGATAGTCAAATATGAAATTGGTGTACACAGTGGAGCTGACGGGACCTAAGGGGAAATTTCTCAAAAGTTAGGGGAACCTTTGTAAATTTAAAAATTAAGTGTCGGAAGTTCTTAATAGTGCCCATATCCGACCCCGAAAGAATAATCTCGATATTAATCAGGTCATAACCGTGGGTTTCAATTTTTCCCGAAAACGCACGGTTTAAAAGTTATAATCGATTAATCGCTGGAGGGTATTTTGATATTTTCACACCCTAGACTATAAAATTACAGCACAAAAAAGTTGAGGGGGTCAAAATATGAATAAAAGGAAGCCTAATGGCTTGCCAAATAAATAGATAAAAGAAGAAGGCAAGTGGACCAATTAAAAGTGGCCATTTTTGCTATAAGGTGTACCAATTGGAAGTCAACATCTATACCAACATATTTTCACCACTTATGGCTGCCATTTAGATCAAAATAAGCTATGGCTGCCATTTAGATCAAAATAAGCTAAGGAAAGAAAATAAAATCCCTCTCTTACATGGTGAACTCGTCCAAACCATAAGAGAAGGAAGAAGGAGGTGATTTTTCCAAAGTTTAAGGCTTTTGGTTGAAGATTTTGGTGACAAACAAGATTATAAGGTAAGAGAAACCTATCTCTAGTTTTAATTTCATGGATTAATGGTTAATTTAAAAGATTGAAATTAGGGTTCATGTAGCTAGATTTGGAGAAAATTCAAGAAATAATTATTTGAAGGATTTGATGAAAGAAATGATGGTGTTTAATGGTGAAAATAATCTAGCAACCATTAGTAAAATCATAAGATAAGACTATGTTTATACCTAGGGTTCTTACCTTTGTATATGTGATGTTAAATTTCATATGAAATCAAGAAGACAAGGAAGGAAAGGAATTGATATAGAATAAGGACTCTGAGAAATAGTAAGGTTTGGTACTTTAACCATTGAACTCTTTTTTAAATTTTTCTGTTTACAATTAGTAAAATGCTATGATTTGTATGATTTTTTATTAAATATAAAAAAATTATCTTAAGTTGAAGTTTTGATATGTTGTGTCTCAATGAGTTTAGAATGACTGAAAAATATGTTGAGTTAAATTTGGAATGGTTATGATTTTGGAAAAATTATTTTTATTAGATCTGCTCCAGCAGGTACCTTGACTGAGACAGCCATCTTTCTAGATTTTTAATAAAATGTAGAAAAATAATATTCAATTGAATTTTGGATATGTTGTTTTTTAGTGAGTCTAGTGTTTGAGAAAAATAATTTAGAACCACATTGATTGAATTTAGTTTACGGAATTCACAAAATTAAAGAACTGCTGCCAGGATGCAGGGCAACTGGAGCAGTCTGGTTGGGTGAACTAGTTGACCAAGATTTTGTGTCCAGTTTGATATAAAATTTTAAAGGAATGATTTTAAGATGCAAAACTAAATTTTGTAAACAAATTTTAGAGTTTTTTAGCCAAGTGGATTATTTTATACAAATTTTCTAAAACAAGGATCAAGTTGGGTCAAGAACCAAAGTTTATTGTTCATATGGTAATTTTTCATTATTTACTTGGTCAAAAACTTGTCGTGGGTGTTTTATCATTTTATTTTTGGTATTTGAGTTTAAGTATGAATATGAAGAATAAATTAGATGGAAAAGAGGAGAAAATCAATTTGAATTTTATAGCCGTGATAAAAGTCACGTGATGGAATACATGTTCATTATCATGTAAATATATAGATAAGGTATATACGTGGGGAAATATGTGTATATATGGTATATATATGCGTGTATATGGTATATATGTGAATACATATGATACATATGTGAGTATATGTGGTATTTGTGTAAGTATATATTGTATATACATGGAGAATATGTGGTGTATATACGAAATGAATGGGTATATATGAAATGTTATATATGCTCTACTCGGTAAATGGGTAAAACTGATCTGGAATGGGGGTTTGGCATGCCATCCTACCGGCAGTACTGTCTTAACGGCTTCGGTCTGGATATTACTTAATCGCGCGCGATTATATCGTGTGAGGTCAAGATCATGACAACTAGTCGTGTGAGACCAAGACCACACAGTTATGTTGTATATTCCATATCGTGTGAGACCAAGACCATAGCAATTAGTTGTGTGAGGTCAAGACCATGGGTAACTCTATACGAGGCCTCATTTCGTGATCGGTATATTCATAATTACCTAGTGGAGCAGATTAACTCGTAATTATAATGAAGTTATATTACATGTTGTTTACATACAGAATGTGAATCTTAACTTAATTAGAAAATATAAATATGATGATTGTATGAAAATAGTTTAATTATGCAGTATTCTACTTTTATATGTGTTTCAACAACCTTCCTTGCACTATTTATATTCGGCAATGGTAAAGTACCCACTGGGCAATAAGTTGCTCGGTGAGTTATATGTCTAACTCGCAGGTAGTGGATAGAAGATCAGCATTTCTGCAGCGGCCCGCACCAGCTCGACGGCGAATAGGGTAGGACTTTTGACATAAAATAGTAGTATGGCAAGTACGTTATATCTATTGTAAAGGTTTGTTAAACATATTAAATATTATGGTGTATGTAACAAGAGAATAAACAGTAGTATGGTAATGAAACTTAGCAAATGATATGCGATCTTGAGAAAGGATATAGAAGTGTGAAATTTTCTTGCAGGGTGTAGTTGAGGATATAAGGGAGATTATTATTGGGAGTGTTCTTGAGTAGGATTGTGAAAAAAAGTGTTTTTTTAAAAAAAATCAGTTTTGGTGACACTTGGGAACCCGCTTTTTAGGGGAAACTCCGCCCAATTTTTCGAAAAATTTTTCATAAGAATTCTTAATTAAGACATTGTAACCAGAGCTCGCATCCCGATGTGACATTCCTCCCCGGCTTATTCGTAGGTCGGGAAGGGGTGTTACATGGTTGGCCTGGCTCGGTTATGATGTTGAAACTTTATCTATCCACCGGGTGCATCTTATACCCATTTTCTTCAAATAGGGTTTTTAAACCTTGATGTATCTCCTGTTGGTGTATGGGAAATTCCCGAAGAAAATGAGGATAGAGATGAAGAGGAACATCATGGAGAGGGAGGAGAGTTCATTCCATATCTCGGGGCTAGCACTTCTCATGTAAACTTTTACCATTTTTCCATTGCAATCTCTTTTTTCTTAACTTATTTTTACTTTTTAATAATTGTTGTAGGCTGCTGGCTCAGTTGATCATGAGGCTGGACCTTCTTTTACTGCTCCTTCATTTGCACATTCTAGTCCACCAGATATGCCATCTCATCCATAGGGTATTGATATCAATTACCTAGTAAGTTTTCTTGTTTCATGGTAATTTATGCTATATGTATGCATGTATGCATGATTATGTATGCTCTTACTCTTTTCCTTTCTGGCTCACAGCAGATGCTTGAAGAACAAAATAAGAAACTTCAAGAAGAGCTGGCCGCTAGTCGTCAACATGTTTCCCATTTTGAAAATTTGTACCGTCAATCAAAGCAAAATTTTTGAGACTTCCGGTTTCAGGGGATGAGAGATCCTGGTGCTTCTTCATCTAGAGCCCCCCAAACTGATGACCATGAGATCCTTTTCTCTACTTCTGATGAGGACCGTTTTAGATCAAAACTCCAAGGTAATAGAGATTTTGGTGCTCCTACTTCGGGCGGACTTGGGACGGGTGATTTGCCTCCTCCTCCAACAGGCGATGAATTTTTCAGAGCTTTATTTGATGATGTACCACCTCCTTCTTAGTGATGTATAAATATTGTATCAATTGAGGAAATATTGTATAATAAGTATAAAAATACTAATGACAATATATAATTTGTATTTTTACTGCAACTCTCTTTTTTATCTAGCCTTCATATCTTCTCCTCGCCCCCGATGATTTTTCTCATGCATGCTTTGATTGATGTTTGTGTTGTCTAGTTCTTCGCACAAGCATGGATCTCTTATTTTTATAAAGTGACTGGAGCTTCTTGGAGCAATGGGCTTTCCATGTCCCCTGATTCAATATAGTGGCTTCTTCGACTCACTGACCGAGGTGATCAACTGAAGTGTTTTCATTGACTCCTTCTAGATGCCCATTCAAGTCTTGCTTTAGAATGACAGGATGCTTCACTTTTATGGCTTTTATCTTTGAGATATTGAAAACATGAATAATGGAGGCCCCAAACAATTGAGATACATACATTTCAAACTATGTTTCAGCATGTCAGTTGGTAGCTTCTTCATAACCTTGCCAATAATCATTTACTTTGCCTAATGTGTCTTTTGAGGTTTGATAGTTCAAAATACTCCCCTTAACTTGAAGGCTTTGTATGACAAAAATATTTTTTATTTTTTGAATTTTTATTTTGAAATCAAACGTTGGCTTTGCCAAATTAATGTCAATTTACCTCAGGACTTGATTTTTTAAATTAACATATCTATAACATGACAATCCTAGTTACCATAATAAACTCGTGAATCATTTCTATTTAAGCAAGAATTATTGTACTTCAAATAGGCACTGACAGCAGGAATCTATGCTATTGCAATACTGCAAGTGCACAGGTCGCTCAAGTAATAAAGTAGTGAGTGAGTTATCATTTCACTGAGGATAAGGCCAAGTACTAGTGCAAATTTTAACCGTTATTTAGCGACTCAATAGCTTTATGAAGTTTTGTAATTAAAGATAACTGACTTAATAAATGAAAATAGAGAGAATTGAGAGTTGAATAAATTGATTGATGATGATGATACTTCCAGATATTGAATCCCCCTAGCCACAATTATATTTATGAAAATCAATTCAATTAAACCAAATGATAGAGTTGAATTGGTATTCCTCTAAATTAGACTAAAACCTTTCTCAAGCGAATTAATCCCTAATTAATCCCTAATCACTAAGTAGAATGCCGGAATCTCTTCTCAAACATAATTAAATAGATCTTGTATTAAGAATAAGGAATTATAAACTAAAGGATCTTATAAGTCTATCTCTAGTAACCCAATCAATCCTCAATTCTTATGAATATCCAATTCATATCAGGCTTTCTCAAGTCAATAATATGAAAATTGCAACCAATCAATAAGCATGCTATTATTAATTAGAAATAAATCATTAAGCATCATAAGAATAAAACAACTCAATTAAATGATTAAATTTAATAAAATTATTCAATCCATATAATAAAGCTAGGGTTCATCAATATCTAGATAGAGAATAAATTAGTTCATGTTCAAAATCAGAAAACTAGAACAAAAGAAATAAGAAAAAGAATCTAAACAATCCATTGCGAATAATTCGTATATCTTCTCTTGAATCCTTGAATCTAGGTTTAGATCTTGTTTAAAATATGTCTTCACCCTCAATCTCAGCTCCAAAACTCTCCTTTTTGCTTTAGAAGTCGGCTCTAGGTTATTAAATATGAAATTTAAGTCCTTAATTCGTGCTTCAACGCAGCTTTTAAAGTACAGATAATTTCGCCTGACACGCCCATTGACACACCCATGTCACTGGGCATGTCATTGCCACTGAGATTTTGAACATAAGGCACGTCCAGTGACACGCCCATGTCACTGGGCATGTCACACCTACTGTGAAACGTTGCAAAAGGCATGCTTGGTGACACGCCCATGTCACTGGGTGTGTCAATGCTTCTGTATGCAGCATCAAGGGCACGTCCATTGACACACCCATGTCCATGGGCATGTCCATTGATGAATTTTGCTCTTTTCTTCTACTTTCATCCGTAATTCCTCCAAAATGACCATAAGCTTCAAAATACAGAGAATTCCTAAAATTAACCCTAAAATACACTTGAATAAACAAATTAAACTCAATTGGATAATAATCATATTAAGAAATAGGAATAAAATGTCATCAATTGTGCACTTATCAAATTCCCCCACACTTGAGTTGTTGCTTGTCCTCAAGCAAACTAAATCACTGTAATAAGCAGAAGTGACGGACCCCCTCTATATTCAAAAAGAAAAGAAAAGTTTTGACAATACTCGAATCAGAAAACCCCACTTTCTCAACCAAAAAACTAATTCACAATCATAACAGCTGAATCAAGAAGTTTCAAAACAAAATTATCACAGACCTAAAACCTAAAAATCCAGAGTTAAAAGATTGAGCATAAAATTCCAGAAAATCTGAAAGCCATGAACAAAGTACGAAAAATGTAAATTTTCTCTTAAGCTCTCTAAGCCTCAATTTTTTTTATTTTATATGTATATACACATATATATACATTTTAAGGAGCCCGACTTGTTTGAACTGATACTAACCTTTTGACGCGAATGTAAACATTTGTGATGCCGACCCCCGGTTACTCAGCCAGAATCACTGTTCAAATGGCTACAAGCACTATTCATGATTCCAACTTATTTGTTTTAGTTCAAGTGTAATATCCTCATTTATGCCCTAGAAGTTTTGCATATTGTTGTTGTTGTTATTGTTATAAATTGGATTGAATGTATATGATGGGATAAGAAAAGAAATTGGGAGGAGAATGCTTGTGTATATGTGTATTGGGAAAGAATTAGGGTTTAGAGAGAATGGTATATGTTGTGTATATGATGATATATATAACATATAAATGGGTCAAAGGAAGAGTCAAAGGAAGAGAGATATTTTTGTGTTAAGTGTGTAATTACATATAAGGGCTTATATGAGACAAAAAGTTAGTTATATGATTGAGGGCATTTTGGTAATTGCTTGGATAAGATCACTTGGTGGAGATTAAAAGCAAAATTTGACTTTGTGTCTTCATCATTTTCCTTCTTTCTTTCAAGAAGTGGCCGGCTCTCCAAAAACCAAAAAGGAAAGAGAGGTGTTCTTGATGCTAGAATCAAATTGAAGAAACAATCAAAGGATTTGACAAGGGATTTGTGGAATTTCTTCTTTTAATGTAAGTATTCTCTTGTTTTCTTTACTTATTTGGAAGTTGTGTTGGAAGTGAATTAGGGTTTGGTGATTTTGTGATTTGGTGGATTTGAGATGTGTTGTGTTGTGTTTTCAAGTGTTAAATTGATTTTAAGTTATGAGTTTAATTAGAGGTTGTTGTTGGAAATGGTGGATGTTGATTTGGAAGGATGGAGAAGGATGTTGGTTTTAGGGTTTTGAGATGATATGTGTTTAATTGTTATGTTATGCATTGTGAATGGTAATGTGTTTCATGAGTAATGTGGAATGAAATGTTGATATTTATGAATGATGCTATGTGAGATATAATGTGATCATGGATGAGATAAATATACACTTGAATAATGAAGTGTTATATTGTGAAATGAAATGTGAAGCCATTGTTATTGGCTATGATGATGTGATTGAAAGAAATAAGGCATGTTTGCCTAAATGTTGTTAAGAATTGAGAATGAAAATGATAATTGAATAATAAATGAATTGTGTGGCTAATGTGTTATTCCATTTTCAGAGTTGGTTGTTGGTGGCATGCCTAATAAGTGTAACAATCTCTTGAAGTTAGGTTGGATTGAATCCTTGAAGCCTAATTGAGATGTTACCACCCTTGAAGCTAGGTTGGGTTAGTTCTTGAAGCCAAGTTGGGTAGAAGCTTAGCATGCTTTGCTCCCCTTGAAGCTTGGTTGAACTTAATCCTTGAAGCCTAGTTGGGTATATGATATTGATAAATGTGATAACAAACCAAAGCATTAACTCTGAAAATTGAATTGCATATTAGTGTGTCTTGGGCCCATGCTTGTCTTTGTTTAGTGTTGTTTATGGATTGTTTAATGATTAGCTAATGAAGTATAAGAAAAGATGTTGAAATGTGATATGCATATATATATATGTTGAATTATGAAATGTAAAGGTATGATGTTAGCTTTGCATCTAAGTGGTTACATGTATAATATGGATTGAGAATTGACATTGTATTGTATTAAAGCATATCAATAGCATGTTTTATCTTACTAAGCCCTTGGCTTAGCGCGATAGTGTTTAATCGCGCAGGTAATAGAGTTGATAGAGTTGAACCCGAGAGTTCATCAAGACCAAGTGAGAGTAGACCTTGAAGAATCCATTTTGGGAGCTTAAAGATCAGAGCAAACTTGCCAATCATGTATACTTCTTTATATTTTGTAAAGAAATGTTTAATATGTAAATATGCACATATTTTATAACTTCCGCTGTGTAATATATAAATGTATATATATATAACTAATATGTTTTGTTTTATAAGTAAATGATCTACTTTTCTATAATGTATAATGATAAGGGTATTGTATCAAGTTTAAAAGGGTTTGAATGTTAAGAAAACCGTAGCATCCCTATGTTTGGTGCACTTATGCTACATTGTTGTGGTTGTAGTGTGTGTGCATTGGATATGGGGGTGTTACATCAAGAGTAAAAATCAGCGGAACAGGGATAAATTTTCAAAGCTCCTTTAATTAGAATTATTTTTTTATTTTTATTTTCATTTATTTATATATATATATATTTTTTTTTATTTTTAAACAACTTAAGGGTCAGAAACTTAAGGATCATACTAAGTCCGACTCAAGAATCTAAGGAATTATAACATGCTGAAAAATGTAACTAAGGTTTTAAACTTTAGATGAGTCCAATTTCCATCAATCCACAACCCAGCTATAGCGATTACAATCGATCCTCAGCAATTGATCAAGATCACTAAGTTAACCTCAACAAGAAATTGTCATTTAGGAAATCTCAAATTAGTTCAACATATAAAGGGAAACCACATCAATTCACACTTATTACAACAATCTAGCTTACTTAAATCCAAAATAAAAAACAATTTGCAAAAATTAATTGAGACAAATGAATCAAATAGAAAGAATGAAATAGTAAAAATTCAATCAAGAAAGTACACCTCTCCCCCACACTTAAGACGCACATTATCCCCAATGTGTATGCAAAATAAGAAATAATGAAGAGAGAGAAAATTTGCCCTTTCATGTCCATGAATGGATAAATATGAGTACGGTACCAAGAGTATGGTGAAGGCAAATTTGCTTCAAAACAAAAATCTAAAATGCAAAAACAAGTTTAAGACATAAATAAATGAAATAAACAAACAAAAGAAACAGTTCGTAAAGAAAATAACAATTGTCCAAAAGCAATGAAAAAGAAAGAAATAGAAAAAAAAATATTAAATAAGCAAAGAAATGAAAATAAAATAAATTAAAATAAAAATGTGGGCTAGTAAAAAATCGGCACATCGCCGGAATCGTCACTGCTGGTATCATCATCGGAGACATCAACTTGAGGTGCAGGTGCAGGAGCAGGGGCAGGTGTTGGTAATTTCTTCTCCTCCACCAAAAATCCATACTCAAGGTGATCTGTAAGGGGCTTTAGTTCCAAGTTGGGTGGATCAATCACCAATGGTTTTGGCTTCTCTTCCCTTGGCGTCTCAATAGTCTCATATTCCCTGCATTTGAACGATTTGCTTGCTTCAAGAAAAGCAAGCTGCTCCATTGCTTCTTGATCCTCAACATTTTCCTGCAATAAACACAACTCAAGGGGATCCTTGGAAACAATGTTAGTAACACAATTTACGGTCTCATGCTCAATAACATCATTGCATAATTCCACCTCATCAAGTGAAAGTGAATGTTTCATAGCATCATATATCCTAAAAATAACCTTATCACCACCCACTCTCAAAGTTAGGGTGCCATTAAGAACATCGATAAGGGCACGGGCTATATTTAAAAATGGCCTACCAAGACTAAGTGAAACATCCACATCCTCATCAATATCAATGACAACAAAATCATTGGGGAAAATGAAATCCCCACCTTTTACCAACACATCTTCTATAATGCCATGAGGGTGGACTACTGACTTATCAGCAAGTTGGATGGTCATTAGTGTTGGTTTAGGGTTACCAATGCCTAACTCTTTAAACATTTTATAGGGCATAACACTTATGCTAGCCCCCAAATCAGCTAATGCACTTTTAATCTCAAGGTTACCTATCAAACATGGAATGGTGAAACTACCTGGATCATTTAACTTCTTAGGTAACCTCCTTTGCAAAATTGCCGAACTCTTTTCAGACAAATGCACTAAAGACACTTCCTCAAGTTTCCTTTTATTAAAAAGGATATCTTTTGTAACACCCCCATACTCTATATAAGTACTATACATATAGCTAGTATATATACAATACGTATATAAAGTATAAGAATGTCACTTATAGTTTCAATTTAAAAACCTTTATCTGAGTTCAAGAAGTATTGCATTAATTTAAAGAAACATTTATGAAAAACATTATTCTTATAATTATACAACATAATTAAAATCACAAAATGTATGCATCACCTTCTAGTTGGTCTCGAGACACTCTTACCCATCTCGTGGCATAACCGATGGACTTCCAGATCAACCGCATAACCACCTGCGCGATTATAAATCCGCGCTAAGCCCGAGAGCTTAGTAGTACAAATAAATATTAAAATATACTTTACAAAAGAATCATACCTCATATTTTTAGCATCATGTTTTATTGATCCCTTACCACGTTTTCCTTTCTCCATACATTCTTCATATATTCACACTAATCTCATAAATTAGATACATAATTACATAACATATTCACAACACAATACATACCCTTTTTATCTCATATATATATATATACATATATATCACATCAACAAAACACCATTCAATGACCTATCCAAACCTTCATGAACACAATTCTCATAAATTCCACATTCATATACATTTACACATCATATTATATATCATACCAATCATGAATCACATTTGCAATAAAGGCAACCATAGATCTCATTTCTCATTTATTTCAACATTTAAATATCACACTGACAACAAAGACAGACTCGGGCCCAACAGACACTAATATGTTATTCAAAGTTCAGAGTTACTGCATTGGTCCATAATCACAATGATCAAGCCCGTAGGCAATATATCTCATATCTCTATCCATGGATAGCGTAACAGACCCAGTCTCTTGGATCATCAACTCGGCTAAACTCGAGGAGATCCTCAACCCGACTAGACTGTTACTACAATTCACAATTCACATTTTATCAAGTAACAGACCCAGTCTCTTGGATCTCAATTCATCTAAATTCAAATAGATCCTCAACCCGGCAAGACTGTTACTTTTCATAAATTTCGTATCAATAATTCACATTGTGTAACAGACCCAATCTCTTAGATCTCAATTCACTCAAATTGAAGAGATCCTCAACCCGGCAAGACTGTTACATTTTCACATTTTCTAGGCATGCCACCAAATCCAGAACTCTGAAGATTGAATCAACATATTAGACAAAACACAATTGAATCAACATTTTCATTTCATACTCAATTGAATTATCATAGCCAATAACAATGGCTTCACATCTCATTTGAAACACTATAGCCAATCACAATGGCCTCATATCATATCATGTCTCTACTCATATTATAATATTTCATTATTCAATTGTACATAATTAATTACTTCATCATATCCTTCACAATATATATATATATATCATCATCATTGCAATTCACAAGATTCATAATGCATAAGGCATATCATTGCTCATATAGTATCATATGCATCATCAAATCATATTGATCAATTCATCATTCAAGTATACATAATCAATGGCATTACACATACTTTTTCAATGATCATTATATCTTCCACATTTTCTATATCATCATTAATATACGCATAACAATTTACATTATTCATGGATTTAGAATCTTCCATATACATTTGATTGAATCATTATTGTTTTAAATGTGTTTAGGTACAAAAGACCTTTGAAGATCCAACCATGTAAGAATAATCAAGAATAAATATCATTAGCCAACACACTCAAGGGACACGGCCAAGCTTGTGGCCGTGTCTCACAACACCAATTCAAACAGTAGCAAACACGGGCAATGGACACGGCCAAGCCAGTGGCCGTGTCTCTCAACACCAAAAATCCAGTAGCAGACACGGGCAAGGGACACGGCCGTGTCTCTCAACACAACATAGGCAGTAACAAACACGGTCAAGGGACACGGCCAAGCCAGTGGCCGTGTCTCTCCAAAATCATCCAACACGGCCAAATTTGCCCTAACTTGGCCTTGTCTCTCACAACTTGGCCGTGTCCTTCAATGATTTAAAGACCAAATATTTCAAAACTCATCCAAACCCTTTAAAATTCATACCACAACCCTCTTAATCATCATCTTTGTTAATATTTAACAATTTCCTATCACTTTAACATTTATATAACTTCATTATATCATCATAATAACCAATATATATACATCACTATAATCAATTACTCAAAGTACCAAATTCATTTATACTAAACTCTAACTCCACAATTCATCACCATCTTCACAATTACCCCAATATTATCACTTAACTATCAATTCAACACAATTACATACTTCAATCTTTCATTTCCATCATCTTATACACCAATCATAACCTCAATCCAAAAGAAATCCAAAACAAGGAGAGAAAGATTTATATATACATAATTAATAAAATCAACTAAAAAGATAAGTACTTACATGAATAGCTTGCCAAATCTTCAACTCCACTTGCAAATCTATTGATATCCTCAATCTTTGGTGTAATTAGAAGCAAAATCATCTTTCTCTCTCTAGCTTCTCTCTCTCTCTCTCTCTCTCTCTCTCGTTCACTAAGAAAAAGAAGACGAAGGAGAAGAAGAAGAAAGAAAGATCTCGTTCTTTCTTTCGTTCTTATCATATATAATAATAATAATAATAATAATAATAATAATAATAATAATAATAATAATAATAATAATAATAATAATAATACAATTAAATCTCCTCCACACAAATTTCTTTTTGCTTTCTTCTTCTTTTTCTTTTTGTCCTTATTATCATTATTATTAATCACATATATATATATAACTCACTTTTCCTACACCACTATATATATCATGTATATGTGATGTATATGTAAGTATATGTATATGTCATATATATTGCATTTATATTTCCCAAATCTTCTCTTCACTTCTTTTCTCTTTCCCTTCAATACACACATTGAATTCAAATACAACAATAACCCCAACACTTTTAGGGTATACTTTAGGATATTACATCTTTCAAAAATTTAGCATATTTAGGCATTTGTGACAAAGCCTTAGCAAATGGAATGTTAATGTGCAATTGTTTGAAAAGTTCAAGAAACTTACCGTACTGAGCATCAATCTTGTCCTTGTTCAACCTCGCCTGATATGGTACTCTAGGTCGTATTCCTTCATTATGGAGCTGCTATCTTGTGGCTGCTTCTCTTTCTCACTTTCTTGTGCAGCTTGCTTTTCCGAAGTGACAGGAGGATTGTCTTCTTTATCATTTTCTTGTACTTCAGCCCTTTTCTCTGCCACTTGTCCTTTTTTCTCATTCACATTACCCTTGATCTCTTTTCCACTCCTTAGTGTCATTGCCTTAAGCTGCTCTTTAGGATTTTCCTCAGTGTTGCTAGGCAAACTTCCTTGTCGTCTCTCACTAAGCAACTTGGCAATTTGCCCCACCTGATTCTCCAAATTATGAATAGAGGCTTGCTGATTTCTTAAGGAGGTTTTAGTTGATTGGAACCTGGTTTCAAAAGCTGTTATAAATTTCTCCTTCATGTCCTCCAAATTACTCTTTCTTGGAGGGGCAACTTGTTGATGTTGGGGCTGCTAGAATCCAGGGGGAGGTCGTGGATTATTTTGATTATACCATGAGAAATTAGGATGATTTCTCCACCCCCGGATTGTACATGTTGCTGTAGGGATTATTCTACTATTGCCTTGGCATGTTTCCAACATAATCTACTTGCTCTTGCCTAGCAAACATGTTGCCACTTAGGCAATCTTGATTTTGATGTCCACCCCCACACCATTCACAGGACATCACCTGCATCACTTTCCCTGAAGAAGAAGAAGAAGAAGAAGAAGAAGCTAAAGAATCGATCTTTTTTTTCATTGCTTTCAACTGTGCTGAAAGAGCAACTATGGAATCCAATTGATGTGAACCAGCAGCCCTTAATCTTCCTTGTTCCCTTGGGGTTTGCCACTAATAATTTTTAAGGGCCATGTCTTCAATCAAATCCCTTGCTTCTTCAGGTGTTTTATTGTTTATGGTACCTCCTCCAGCTGCATTGATGTATTGCTTACTTGAGTAACTCAATCCATTGTAGAAAGTTTGGATCTGAAGCCACAGCGGAAGCCCATGCTGAGGACATCTTCTCAATAAATCCTTAAATCTCTCCCAAGCATCATATAGGGTTTCACCATCTAGCTGAAGAAAAGAAGAAATATCATTCCTAATCTTAGCAGTCTTGGATGGTGGAAAATACTTCTCTAAAAAATTTTCTGCTAGTTGGTCCCATGTAGTGAAAGTGTTAGGAGGAAAAGACTTCAGCCACTTCTTTGGTCGGTCTTTAAGTGTGAATGGAAACAACCTCATCCTGATTGCATCTTTAGAGACATTCTGTATCTTAAATGTGTCACATATTTCCAGAAAAGTTTCAATGTGTGCATTAGGATCTTCATCCAAAATCCATCAAACTAACAGGTCTGCTACACCATTTGAATGACATTTGTTTTTATTTCGAATTTATTGGCAGCAATCACTGGTCTTTGTATACTTGATTCAGCCCCATTAAGAGTAGGCCTAGTAAACTCTTGTATCGTCCTTGGCTCATTTTCTACCATTTCTTCTTCTAGGATGGGATCTTCAATATTCGATTCCGTCTCTGCCAGAACTATTTCCTCTTCTTCCTTTCGCCTTCTTCTCAATGTTCTCTCTAACTCTTGATCTAATTCAAAAAGTTGGGAAGAGCTAGCTCGGGTCATAAATAGGAAGAAGTACCTAGAATGACAGTCAAAAAGTAAGAACTTATGTTAAAAAAATAAAATAAAAACTAAATCAATAGTCTTAATTATATTACTAATACTGAAAATCGCTGTCCCCGGCAACAGTGCTAAAAACATGATAGCAGGAACCTATGCTATTGCAATACCGCAAGTGCACGGGTCGCTCAAGTAATAAAGTAGTGAGTGAGTTATCGTTCCACTGAGGACAAGGCCAAGTACTAGTGCAAATTTTAACCGTTGTTTAGCGACTCAATAGTTTTGTGAAGTTTTGTAATTAAAGATAATTGACTTAATAAATGAAAATAGATAGAAATTGAGAGTTGAATAAATTGATTGATGATGATGATATTATCCAGTTATTGAATCCCCCTAGCCACAATTATATTTATAAAAATCAATTCAATTAAACCAAATGATAGAGTTGAATTGGTATTCCTCTAAATTAGACTAAAACCTTTCTCAAGCGAATTAATCCCTAATCACTAAGTAGAATGCCGGAGTCTCTTCTCAAACATAATTAAATAGATCTTGAATTAAGAATAAGGAATTATAAACCAAAGGATCTTTTAAGTCTTTCTCTAGTACCCCAATCATTCCTCAATTCTTATGAATATTCAATTCATATCAAGCTTTCTCAAGTCAATAATATGAAAGTTGCAACCAATCAATAAGCATGCTATTATTAATTGGAAATAAATCATTAAGCATCATAAGAATAAAACAACTCAATCAAATGATTCAATTTAATAAAATTATTCAATCCATATAATAAAGCTAGGGTTCATCAATATCTAGATAGAGAATAAATTAGTTCATGTTTAAAATCAGAAAACTAGAACAAGAGAAATAAGAAAAAGAATCCAAACAATCCATTGCGAATAATTCGTATATCTTCTCTTGAATCCTTGAATCTTGGTTTAGATCTTGTTTAAAATATGTCTTCACCCTCAATCTCAGCACCAAAACTCACCTTTTTCTTTAGAAGTCGGCTCTAGGTTATAAAATATGAAATTCGGATCCTTAATCCGTGCTTCAGCGCAGCTTTTATAGTGCAGATAATTTTGCCTGACACGCCCATGTCACTGGGCGTGTCATTGCCACTGAGATTTTGAACATAAGGCACATCCAGTGACACGCCCATGTCACTGGGCGTGTCACAGCTATCGTGAAACATTGCAAAAGGCACGCTTGGTGACATGCCCATGTCACTGGGCGTGTCAATGCTTCTGTATGCAGCATCAAGGGCACGTCGATTGACACGCCCATGTCCATGGGCGTGTCCATTGTAATTCCTCCGAAATGACCATAAGCCTCAAAATACAGAGATTTCCTGAAATTAACCCTAAAATACATTTGAATAAACAAATTAAACTCAATTGGATAATAATCATATTAAGAAATAGGAATAAAATATCATCAATTGTGCACTTATCAGGCACATACACATTATTTGGTTAAAAGTCTCATTTGAGTTTGAATATTGTCTATCTCATATGCATGCTTATCCAAACTATCTCTACTAATAGACTCTATCTACTAAGAGAGATCAACAGGTCTTTGATAGGCTTGAAATGGGGTCTATAAGGGACACAGGTTAAATGAAAGTCATTTTGAGATTGGAGCTTATGTGACACAATGGACAAATCCTCACACTATAAATTTCTTGTTGGAACTTTAGACAGTTGGGAGTAATCTTGCTAGACTCCAAATTCCTTCTATCTTCTTGGCATTAATCTGGATCTTGATTGGGACAATCTTTATTTCTTTGTATAAAGTTTGGTACCCAAATTCATTTCTTTTCTTCTTCTCCCTTTTCTTTCTTTTATTTTTCTTACTCCTCCCTTTCTTTTAGCATTTTATCATTTTGTCCTTCTTCCTTGTAGGACTATCAAGTACAAAACTTTTAAGAACTGGATGGTCTTTCTCCCTTTTCTTTGATTTTGATCGAATCTTTGGTTCGGTTGGACCAATTCAAGTCAAACTTTTCTTATAAACCAAATGGAAGCCTTTTGTTGCTTTAGGTAAAAGACAACTCAGTTGGCTTTCTAAACTGCCTTTTTAGGTTTTATCTTTCTTTTTTTTCTTTTTTCTTTTTTTTTCTTTTTCCTTTTTTCTTTTGTCTTTTCTTTTCTTTTCTTTTTTTTTTGGTTCTAGCTCGAAAAGAGTTGTCTTGTTTGTACCAACTTGGGTTAATAATAGATGAGTGGAATGACATAAATCTCCTTTAGTAGGGATAAATCATTTGTTACTCTGATGTTATCTTGATATTTTAGAGATATTAGAAGAACTTCAACTACCCTTATGGTCTTGAAAACATCCACTACTCTTATGGTCTTGAGAACTTCAACTATCTTCATGGCCTTGACTATTCATTTCTTTCTTTGATCTTCTTGCCTCTTCATCTTAGTGATCATAAGACTTGCCAAAAGTATCACAACAGCTCAGGGTAGGTTGTTGGGGTTATATGCCAATGAAAAGAAAGCTAAAATTTTTATAAAGGCTCAAAGGGACAACTAGGGATTAATATTTAATAGGGTGGATACTAGTTGTTGGCTAACCAAACAATGCCTAGATCATTTCTCTCTTAAAATAAGCAGAGTTCAATTTTTCCTCAAAAGTTTGTCAAAGCATGTTCTAAGACTGACTAGGACCTAGACAAAGTTAATTATGCAGGAGCCCTCTCTAAGTAAGTATACACAACTCAATGTTATAGTACAATTCCCTTATCTAGTAAAGTCATTTGAATCATGATGCCTAGACACATTAATTTATGAAAATCAAGCTATATTCCTCATTGGTTGTATACCAAAATGAACAAAGACCAACAAAAATTTTATGAAAGTAATTTATTCAAACAACTTTAAATTTGAAAAACACGATTGTTGTAATTAAATATTAGAGAAAGTAAAATTGAAAAGCAACATTCAAGCTAAGGAAAGTTTGTTGAGTTGGAGTCAAAGATACTCCATCTATTTAGACATATCAATGGCAAGGATTTTTTCCATCATTAATGATCATTGCTTCATCATCCACAGTTAATCCAAACTTATTTAGTAGTACACCCTTTTTAGCAGTTTCTCTATCATGATGAGATGACAAGATAAAACTCTTCATGAAAGTTGCAAGCGGTGGCGCCCTTCCAAATTTAGGTAGAGGATTATTCTTAGTGTTATGCTTATCAGGCTCAAAAAGCCTACCATTATCGATTAGATCTTGGATCTCATGCTTCAATCGAGTACATCTATCAATCTCATGTCCTTACATTTGATGGAATTGACAGAAGACCTTGGCATCAAAATTTGGTGGCAGAGGCTTATGTAGAGACTGAGGTGCCAATGGTTGTAGCAAATCCATCTTTATTAGATTTTCTAACATCTCTGACAAAGGTTCCCCCAAGTTTGAAAATTTACGCTTCTTTGCTGGTTCAGTTGTTACATTTTTCTCAACACCTCTTCTTTTCCTTTGATTTTGCTCATTGGGGTGGAAGTTTCCCTTATTGCCCCACTTATATGGCACATGATTCAGTTGGTCTTGTAGAATAGGTATTGATCCTTCATTTGCCATTCGATCTCTATTAGTGAACAAGTTCCCCGTGGATGCTGCCTTTCCCTTCTTTCTTATGTCAATGTGAGATGCCTCATTAGCATTGTCGATGAGCTCCAGAATTTAAATCAACTGGGTCTTCATAATTTCAACTAATTAATCTTGTAGCTCGACCATCCTAGCTTTAACAACTTCATCGATTATATCCCTTAGTTGGTTTGTATCCATCCTCCCAATGAAGCACTTGAATCAAAATCAATGTCGTAGGTGGTACTGTTGTATGCTCTTGAATTGTCGTACTCCAAGTCTATGAGCCAGAAAGGATTAATGATATGCCATATGATGCATGTATGCATGTATGCACAAACAATAGTCAAAGATAAGAAGAACGTCCTTTCCAACCTTATAACATCTACACACAAATGGCGAGTCTCTTTTCCTAGGTATATGGTTAACAAAATACCAATAAGGGGTATCTTATTTTCGAATAATTTCCTCGAACGATTTTAACCAATAGTTATATTTTCAAAAATGAAAATCAATTCATGATAATTCCCATTAATTAGATTTTAATCCATTCAACCAACTAAAGTAGCTTTTATGCTATATTGGATTAAAACTAAATTAAGAGGTTTATTTTATAAATAGATTTCTCATTTGAAAAAGTAACTAATGATTCATGCAAAAAATAAGCCCATGATTAATTATTTCTTAGTTTAAACTAGGCTCACAATTGATTTTTGGTATTTTCATAATTGACCTAAATAATTTGCAAGCTTTTTGTAAGAAAAGGTTGGATGAACATAATTTTGTTTCTAAGCCCATTGTAAAAAGATTTTAGAAAAAATAGATTTTGGGCTTAGTATTTTGGGTTATGAGTAAAAGAATTTTTTATTTGTTTTTTAGAAAAGTTTTATGTCCAAAGACCATCTTGAAAAAGTTTTGAAAATAGCTTTGGTCTTTTGGACTTTAAAGGAAAATTTTATTTTGAACTTACAATGTACTTAGGTCATATTAGAAAAAGAACAAACCAAATAAGCCATGATTTAAGCCAAGATAAATTAACCATAGTCAAATAATAAGCATTTGGGGTAAAACCTAAGGAAAGTAACTAGGCCAATTACATGAGCTTTAGTCTTTGGGTTAAAAGGCTTAGGTTCCCATAGTAAGTATATACCAAATGGTACGAGGCTATGAGTGGTTATGCCATGCTTGATCTCCATACCTTGAGTGAAAGTATGGTATCCCTTACATAACACAACACGGGTAACACGGGCATCCTAACTCACTCACACGATGCAATCTAATATGATGCAATGGATAATATCATTATAAGAAAGAATAGAATACAAGACCAACGGAATCAACTTCTCTTATCCCCAGTGGAGTCACCACTGTGAGCGGGGATTTTTGCCCCCACTCCCGATGGAATGGTTTTTGTGATTTCGGCACTGTTAGGCTTGGGGCCTTAGAGAACGCGAACCTAAGCCCAGAAAAAAATGGAGTTGCCACCCGGATGAGCCAAGAAAAAGAAAGAGGTGGATGACTCGATTCCTAAGGAATCCCCAACCCCCTAATCGGTTCGAAAAGTTGGATACGTGTGGGGAAGGTGAGAAATGGCCCAGCACCCCCCACAACGCCTGGTTCATTGGAACTGGCCTCCTTTGCAGGTCTTAATATTATAAAATTCTTAAGTATAACATCATTATCCATATTACACTCAATAATTGAAATAAAGCATCATTATATTAAAATCAAAGCAATGTCCAAACATAGCAAATAAATGGACACCCATCCGAAGATAGAAACATGTCCTTACATCCTCCATGTCTAAGCTAAATAGGACACCCACCGAAAGGTAGAAACATGTCATTTACATTGGTTTAAAATATAAAAGCAATTTAAATTACATGATATTTAACCAATAAGGTACCCACAAAGTGGAAACATACCTCTTACAATTTTAATACTAAAACAAACAAATAATAACCATAATAATAAAGAAAATATCCATCCATGATAAATTAAATAAATCAAGCATTGAAATTAAATAAATCAACCATCAAAGCATATTATAAACTACATAATCAAATCTAAAATTAAATAAAGCAAATAAAGATACAAATTTAGGTTTATGTCTCAATTTAGAGTTATTTAATTAACATTTAGGGTTTTGGGATTTTAGAATTATTATTGTTTTTATTATTTAGGATACTGTAAAGATTTTTGAAAATTGGAATGAATCAGGATTTTATACATTTAAGAAGTAATAAAGTTTCTTTGGTTAATCAAATTAGGGTTTAAGGGTGACATCATAAAATTAGGGTTTTGGATTCTTAAGACATTAGAGTTTATAATTCATGGTTACTGGATTGTGATTTCAGGTTTATTGGATTATGGCTTTAAGGTTTAAATTTATTAGATTGGATTTTCAAATTCACTGAATTAAGGTTTAGGAAAACTTAGGGTTTTCTATTTTGGTTTTTAAAGAGAACTAGGGTTTGGAGATTTAAGAAAACATTTGGAGATTTTGGACAAAAAGTTATGGTGTAGATGAAAATAGCTGGGAAAAACAATTTAGGGTTTTAAAGTTTTTGGAAACAGAAGAGAAATAATTTTAGGGTTTTAAGGTTTTTGGAAACAGAAGAGTAGTTTAGGGTTTTGAAGTTTTTGGAAACAGAAGAGTAGTTTAGGGTTTTTGGAGTTTTGGAAATGGGAGAGAAATACTTTAGGCTTTTAGGGTTTCTGAAAAGAGAAGAATAATTTTAGGGTTTTAAAGCTTTGATAACTGATTAAGGTTACTGGATGAACATATTACCAAGTTTAATGATTTAAGTTACTTAGAAAAACAAATGATGGAAACATTATAATAATCATCAAATCAAAGATTTATAATTTCGTTGGTTCCTTCACAATTTGATTTCTGGAAGAACAAAGACAAAGGCAAGGTTGCTGCCTTTGATGGATTGATTGCTTCTTGTTGCTAGCTTTTTTTTTTTTTTTCGTTTCTTGCTTCTCTCAAATCTGAAGTCCCAAGTCTAGCTTAATAACACAAAATTTTTATCCGCCAATTCTGAGTTTTAATGTGTTATTTATAGAAAAAAATCATAAACCTACTTCTAATTGTTTAAGGAAATTAAAACCAATTAGGAAAAGAAACCAAAACCAATAGAATTTGGTTTCGAAAAAAACTGCGTTGGAAAATTTTGCTGGCGAAAAACTTGCTGAGGGCCAAAAATTACGAGCTGCGAGGAAATTCTAGTGGGCGGGCGCCAATTCACTGCAGGTATTTCCTGCGACAAAATGGCCAATAGCCAATTCACCTTCGGCGATGAATTTTTTGTCGCTGATTTTTATTTAATTTTTTATTTATTTTTACTTTTATTATTATTATTATTATTAAGTTATTTTTATTTTTATTTTACTTTTTTAACTTTAATAATATTACCCTTTTTTATTTTTATTAAAAAATTATAAATATATTTAATTAAAATACCACAAAAAATATTTTGGACTATATAAAAAATATCGGACCAGACTGGGTAAAAAATTAAGGACCTATAATCATGCCATAACTATATGCAATATATAGAGTCCAAGCTCATAGCTATTGTTGAAATAAATGGCTTGCAATAGGTGGATCTACTTCTGTTTAAAATCATTGTGAAAAATGCAGCTACTTTTTTATTTCTTTAAAGTCTTTCTTAAATTATGACTTTTATCTTCTTTACTTAAATTCTTCCTTAATTTCCTCCTTAATTTAGGCAATAATTTCCTTCTTAAATTAGATATTTTATTATATAAATAGAAGTTATATATTGCTGTAAATTCAATTCATTAAAGAATTCATTCTCTCAAAGTATCAAAGTCACTTGTTAGACACTAATTATTGGTGTATTTTTTTTATCTGTTATATTTTCTTTTGTTGTTACTCAGATCAATACTTCATTATTTTTTTTGGGTCTATCATTTTACCCATTTGAAAAATGAATGGCACCAATAAAATAGAATTAATTTCTGGACCTCCTATAATGGATAATGTCGTTCAAAATTCAGCGAGTGAGTTGCAAAATATCTAGACAACCTATTGGTTGAATGAAAAAAACTACTTGAAATGGTCTCAATTGGTTTGGACCTTTTCAAAGGAAAATGGAAGTTAAGCCACTTATTAGGCACAGGTCCAAAAACAAGAGATATCAAATTTGATGCATGGGATGAGGAAGACTCTATGGTGATGTCTTGGCTATGGAATTCTATGCTATGCTACCTGAAATAAGTGATATTGTAACACCCCGATACTCCATATAAATACTATACATATACCTTGTATACATACAGTAAGCATATAAAGTATAAGGATGTCACTTTTTGTTACACTTTAAAAATCTTTAACTGAGTTCAAATCATATCTTTAATAAAGTATTTCTTTTAATGATCTTATAATTAAATATAATAATAATCTTGTCTTTAACAAAACTTCATTTATACATATGAATACATTTTTGTAGTAAAATACAGCATAATTAAATTATACATGTATGCAACACACTCTAGTTGGTCTCAGAACACACTTACCTTACTCGTGGCATACCGATTGACTTTTAGTTCAACCACCTATTCACCTGCGCGATTTACATAACCACGCTAAGCTAAAAAGCTTAGTAGTACAAAGAAATAATTTAAAATATACATTTCAAATAAATCATATTTCATATATTAACATCATGTATTACCATTTTCTTATCATATTTACCCTTTTTAATGCACTCTCTATATATTTCCACCATTCTCATAATATATATATATATATACTCCTATACATCATTCCAACAAATCACAATTCAATGACTTAACAAAACCTTCATGAAATAATGCTCACAATTTCCACATCCATAAACATTTTACACATCATATTATGTTTTCATAAACTCATCATTCAACATAGCTTCTCAAGCCATTTTCACTTTCAATCATTTACTTATGTATTGTATATATCTCATTCCATGATTATCATTATATATCACATAATGTTATATTTCATTCCATAATTCACATTAAAACAAAGACATGCATGGGCCCACAAGACACTAATATGCCATTCAACTTTCAGAGTTAATGTTTTGGTTTAATTTTCTCATTTATCATTATCCCAACTAGGCTTCAAGGATTAGGTTCAACCAAGCTTCAAGGGGAATAAAGCATGCTAAGTATCAACCCAACTTGGCTTCAAGAACCAATCTAACCTAGCTTCAAGGGTTGTAACATCTCAATTAGGCTTCAAGGACTAGACCCAACCAAGCTTCAAGGGGGGTAAAACATGTTAAACTTCTACCCAACTTGGCTTCAAGGATCAAGCCCAACCTAACTTTAAGAGATTGTTACTATAGGCATGCCACCAACAACAAACTCTGAAAATGGAATAACACATTAGCCATACAATTCATTTATTATTTCATTATCAATTCCATTCTCAATTCTCATCATTATCTAGGCAAACATGCCCCACTTGTTTCAATTGAATCATCATAGCCAATCACAATGGCTTCACATGTCATTTGAATTATCATAGCCAATCACAATGGCTTCACATGTCATTTGAATTATATCTCAATTCACATTACAACACTTCATCATTCAAGTATACATAATCAATTTCATTGAACATATAGACAATATGTCCATTTATTTCATTGCAATCACTATTACCAACCATAATGACATCACATTTCATCACTTCTCAAGGCACATTAATATAATTCATCATTAAAATATTTATCATAACCAATTGCATTGCACGTACCTTTTTGAATGATCACCATAGCTTTCACACTATACAATTAATAACATTAGTCACATTGTATTAACCATATAATAAATTACTTAACATTGTTGTAGGTCACAAAATCATATAAAAGAATGCATCTATGTAAGTTGTACTTACCTCAAGAACTACTCCCATTAATCTATACACTTCCTCTTCCAAGAGTTCTCACATTAGGTTTGTGCAACATAATCTCTTCCAAACCTAATCCAAAGATAATTACACCCATAAGAAGTAAGAATGATGACTGACTAGGGCAAACACAACACATGACACGCTCACCAACACGGGCGTGTTCTTGATCGTGCCCTAAACCAACAATACAGAAGCTTTGACACGCTCAGTAACACGGGCGTGTTAATGGACGTGTCACTCATTCTGCCTCACAGAAACATTGACACGCCCAACAACACGGGCGTGTTCATGACCGTGTCAATTACTTTTTCTCACAGTAGCTATGACATGCTCAGTAACATGGCCGTGTTAATGGTCGTGTCGCAAAAATCCAACTCAGTACCATTGACACGCCCAACATTGTGGCCGTGTCAGCCAAAAATCATGAATTCGAACTCTCATCCATGAAAACACAAACACTTCAAAACTCATACTTCATCACCCTTAATCAACATCTTGGTTATATTCATCAATTACCTATCAATTTAACACTTATATCACTTCAATATATCATAATAATAATCATTATATACACCACCATATATCAACTACTCAATTTCCCCAATTCATTCATATGAAGCCCTTACTCAATAATTTCAACAATTCATCATCATCCTCACAATTAACCATATTATCTCACAATTAACCATATTATCATCATCTAAATACCAATTCCACACATATATATATTTCAATCTTTCATTATCATCATCATCACACATCAATCATATCAAATCCAAACTCAAACAATAGAAATCAATACAAGGAAATGAATACTTACTTGACTATTATGTCAAATCTTCAATAACCATCTTCAATTCTCTCAAAACCCATAAGAATTTGGTGTATATGTAGATAAAATCACCTCTCTTTCTCCTATCCCTCTTTCTCTTTCTCTTTCTCTCTCTCTCGTCCAAGAAGAAGAAGAAGATGAAAAGAAGATCTTTTCTTCTTTTTCTCATGCTTATCATATATATATATATATTAATAATTAAATACCTTCAACTCTTCACCATACACTTGTCACTCTTTGACTTTCTTTCTTCTTTTTCTTTTAATTATTATTATTATTAATTAATTAAGCTTACTTTCCCACACCACTTTACACCTCATGTATATGTGATGTATATGTTGGTATATGTATATTTCTTATATATCACTTTTATATTCCCTTATATTTTCCCAAATACCATATATACATATTATCCTTACATATATTACCAACATATCTTCTCACAGCTACTACTCCAATGTACACCAAAATCGGGGTATTAAATTAATTCGTTACTCTTCTTTTGATTTTTCATAGACATTCACATTAAATCCATATACAACAATAATTACTCCAAACTTTTAGGGTATATTTTGGGATATTACAGATACTTGCATGTTTCTTGGTATAGCCAAACACATATGGGATGCTGTTAAACACACTTATTTGAAAGTTCATGATGTTGCTCAAATTTATAAAATTAAAACAAAGATCTCAAATGCCAAGCAAGGAGTTGCTCTATCACAGAATATTCCAACTTTTTGAAGGGCCTATGGCAAGGAATAGACCATTACCAATGCATTCAGATGAAGTGTAGTGAGATGCTATTATCCTTAAAAGGTTTGTTGAAAAGTATAGAGTATATGAATTCCTATCTGGTTTAAACGTGGAATTTGATGTAGTACTAATACAGATCCTTGAAAAAGAGGAATTACCTTTATTAAATAAAGTAATTGCAATTGTTCTATCCAAAGAAGATAGGAGAGACGTGTGAGTGGGGATTTTCGCCCCCACTCCCGGTGGAATGGTTCTTACGACTTCGGCACTGTTTAGGCTCAGGGCCTTAGAGAACACAGACCTAAGTCCGGAGAAAATAGAGTCACCACCCGGACGGGCCGGAAAAAAAAAGGGGTGGATGACTCGATTCCTAAGGAATCCCCAACCCTTTAATGGGTTCGAAAAGTTGGGTACGTGTGTGGAAGGTGAGAAATGGCCCAGCATTATCCCCGGCCTCCTTTACAGGTCTTAATATTATAAAATTGTTAAGTATAACAACATTATCCATATTACACACAATAAAAAGAAAGCATCATTATATTAAAATCAAAGCAATGTCCAAACAAAACAAAACAAATAAATGGACACCCATCCGAAGATGGAAACATGCCCTTACATCACAAGCCTAAATAGGACACCCACCGAAAGGTAGAAACATGTCCTTTACATAGGTTCTAAAATAGAAAAGCAAATTAAATTACATGATATTTAATTAATGAGGTGCCCACCAAGTGGAAACATACCTCTTACAACATTTAGAAACCTAAATAAATTGATAAAAGTAAATAATCATTCATCATAAATAAATCATTCATTAAAAGTATTAAATATCAATGGAAAATAAACATCCATCTATGATAAATTAAATAAACCAAGTATTAAACTTAAATAAATTAAAGCATGTAAAATAAATCAAAGCATAATCAAATATGGAATTGAATAAGGCAAATAAAAATCCAAATTATAGCTACTATTTCCATTTAGGATCCTTTATTTCATGTGTTTAGAGTTTTGGATTTTCATGGGTTTAAGCTACTGTGACTTTTTAAAGAATTAAAATAGATTAAGGATTTTATGTTTTAAAAGGTTGGTAAGACTGTAGACCCTCAATTTCGACCCAATCTGGTCCAATATGTTTTATTTAGTCTAAAATAATTTTTGTTGTCTAATTGGTCCAAAATAATTTTTATTAAATAATTTTTGATTTAGTATCTAATTTTTATTAATAAAAATAGAAATAAAAAAATAAAAGTCAAAAAATAAAAATAAAAATAAAAATCAAAGTCGAAAAAATTGGCGATGAAAAAATTATCGCGTGGGCCCTTGGGCACGGGCCTGTAGGCACGGGACCCTGCGCATTTCGCCCGCAGGAAATTCCTGTGGGCGAAATCACTGTGCTATTTCGCACGCAGAAGTTTTCTGCCTGCGAAATAGCTTACAGCCCCGCTCCGCGCGCGCTGCCGCAACCAGCTACAGCAGATTTTTTTGCCAACGCAGTTTTTCCGCAGCAGTTTTTTTTCGGCAGTGCAAAATTTTCGACGCAAATTTTTTGAAACCTAATCCAATTAGGTTTTGGTTTCTTTTTCTTTTATTAATATTACTTACCTTAACTAATTAGGAATAAACAACCTCAAACCACTATAAATAAGGACCAAAGGCAACTAATTTAGGGGGAGGCAAAAAATCCAAGAGTAGTTTGGAAATTTGAAACCAAATCAAGGAAGGAAAAGAAGAAATTCAATTCAACTCTTTTCTGGAACAGCAGCAGCACGATTTAGAGGATTTAAAGGCAAAAAAGGCTTGTCTTTGGAGCTAGTTCATCCAAGTAGAATTGTTTTTGGAGAAATCATCAAAAGAAGGTATGTGTTAATTAATTTTCTTTAATTATTTTTTTTACACAGTAGCAAATTTATAAAATCAAAATTAAAAACCTTTGAACTTTAATTTAGTTTTTCTAAAGCCAAAAAAACATTATTTCATTAGTTTATCTTCCAAAAGGCTTAAAATTGTTATTTTTTCTTCTTAAAATTCTTAAAACTCTTATTGAACATATTGTTCAACAAAACTAAGAAGTAAATTCTGCTTCTTTTAAAATTTTAAAGTATGTTCTATTTCCTTCAAAAAGTCTTCTAAAACATCTTTTCTAGTTATAAAAACTTTAATTCACTTGTTTAATTTCATAAAATATTAAATTGTCTTCCAAACCCTAAGATTAAGATTACCATCCGAAACCCTAAATTCCAAAATATCAAATCCAAATTCAACTTCCAAATCCTAAGATAATGAACCCTAATCCTTTTAAAACTTTAAACCCTAATTTTTATGAACCCTAATCCTTTTAAAACATTAAAAAAACATAAAAATATAAAAACCTAAATTTTACACAGTAGCTTAGGAACCTAATAACCAAAAATCACAAATTAAAGTATTTTAAAGTGTTTAAAACCCTAGTTTCATGATTTCACCATTCAAATATTAATTTAGTTAATCAAAGTGTCTTACCAACCTTTTAAAAACACAAAATCTTTAATCTATTTTAATTCCATAAAAGTCACAGTAGCTTAAATTTATGAAATTTCCAAAATCTTAACACATGAGATAAAGAAATCTAAATGGAAATAGTAGCTATAATTTGGACTTTTTTTATTTGCTTTATTCAATTCTATATTTGATTATGCTTTGATTTATTTTACATGCCTTAATTTATTTAATTTCAATACTTGATTTATTTAATTTATTATGGATGAATGTTTATTTTATATTTTGATGAATAATTTATTTATGATGAATGATTTCTTTATGATGAATAATTATTTACTTTTATCAATTAAATTAGACTTCCAAATGTTGTAAGAGGTATGTTTCCACTTGGTGGGTACCTCATTAGTTAAACATTATGTAATTTAATTTGCTTTTCTATTTTAGAACCTATGTAAAAGGCATGTTTCTACCATTTGGTGGGTGTCCTATTTAGGCATGTGATGTAAGGACATGTTTCCATCCTTGGATGGGTGTCCATTTATTTGCTTTGTTTGGACATTGCTTTGATTTTAATATATTGATGCTTTCTTTTAATTATTGTGTATAATATGGATAATGTTATTATATTTAAGAATTTTATAATATTAAGACCCGTAAAGGAGGCTGGTTCTAATGAACCGGGCGTTGTGGGGGTGCTGGGCCATTTCTCACATTCCTTAGGGGTTGGGGATTCCTTAGGAATCGAGTCATCCACCCCTTTCTTTTTCCTGGCCCGTCCGGGTGGCGACTCTATTTTCTCCGGACTTAGGTCCGTGTTCTCTAAGGCCTCGAGCCTAAATAGTGCTGAAGTCGCAAGAACCATTCCACCGGAAGTGGGGGCAAAAATCCCCGCTTACAGTGGCAACTCCACTGGGGATAAGAGAAGTTGATTTTGTTGGTCTTTATATTATTTTATTATTTCTTATAATGATATTATCCATTGCATCATCTTAGATTGCATCGTGTGCGTGAGTTAGGACGCCCGTGTTACCCATTTTATGTTATGTAAGGGATACCATACTTTCACTCAAGGTATGGAGATCGAGCATGGCATAACCACTCATAGCCTCATACCATTTGGTTTATACTTGCTATGGGAACCTAAGCCTTTTAACCCAAAGACTAAAGTTCATGTAATTTGCTTAGTTACTTTCCTTAGGTTTTACCCCATATGTATGTTGTTTGACTATGGTTGATTTATCTTGGCTTAAATCATGGCTTATTTGGTTTGTTCTTTTTCTAATATGACCTAAGTACATTATAAGCTCAAAATAAATTTTTCTTTAAAATCCAAAAGACCAAAACTATTTTTAAAATTTTTTAAGATGGTCTTTGGACATAATACTTTTCTAAAAAATAAATAAATTCTTTGGCCCATGGCCCAAATACTAAGCCCAACATCTATTTTTCTAAAATCTTTTATAATGGGCTTATAAACAAATTTATTTTCACCCAACCATTTTTTACAAAGAGCTTGCAAAAATATTTAGATCAATTGTGAAATACCAAAAATCAATTGTGGGCCTAGTTTACACTAAGAATAAATTAACCATGGGCTTATTTTTGGCATGACCCATTAGTTACTCTTTCCGAGTGTGAAATCTATTTATAATAAACTTCTTAATTTCGTTTTAATCCAACATAGCATAAAAGCTACTTTAGTTGGTTGAATGGATTAAAACCTAATTAATGGGAATTATCATGGATTGATTTCCATTTTTGAAAATATAACTACTGGTTGAAACTTCCGAGGGAATTATTCGAAAGCAAGATACCCCATGTTGGTATTTTGTTAACCATATACCTAGGAAAAGAGACTCGCCATTCATGTATGGATGTTATAAGGTTGGAAGGAATGTCCTATTTGTCCTTATTTGTTGATTGTTTGTGCATAAATGCATACATGCATACATTTGCATCTCATATCATTGATCCTTTCTGGCTCACAGCCCTGGATTACTATAGTTCAAAAGCTTACAACAATGCGACCTATGCCGAAGACGAAGTATCTAGCAACGACTCAATCACTTGCTCACCTAAAATAATGGAGCCCGAACAAATTCAAAGGATAGTGGATGAGGCCCTCAATGCTAAGATGGAAGAAATCAAAGAGGCCCTAGCTGAGACCATGAAGAACCAATTGACTGCAATCTTAGAAAACCATGCCGAGGCATCTGCTAGCACTAAGAAACCAAAGGACAAAGGGAAGACCAAAGTTAGTGAAGTGGTTTTTGATGATGAAAAGGTGATCATTGATGATGATGATGCTTGGGCTCAATACTACTAAGAGGTTCAAGAAAAGAAGAAAGAACTGAAGGTTCAAGAAAAGAAGAAAGAACCGAAGGCTGTTGAGAAGGCAACTATTGAAAAGACCGAGACATCCGACGTTGAAAAGTTGATTGCGGATTTAGAAAAGAAATTTGAGAAAAAGCTAAAAACCGAAGAGATGTCTGAGATCGACAAACTATTTGAACAAGATGATGAGGTCCCATATAAATTCAAGATGCCTTCCTTTGCTAAGTACAATGGCAGCGGAAATCCCCATCTTCATGTGAAGCAGTATATCACTGCCATGCAATCTGCCGAGCTACTAAGGCTCAAACCCTAAGGTACTTTATGCTCTCATTGGACCCTATTGTCCAAAATTGGTTCAATACCTTAGATGATGGAACACAAAAGAGTTGGGATCTACTTTACAAAGCCTTCATCCAATCATATGGATATAATGTTGAGTTAGAAGTTACTTTAATGGAAGTGGAGTCCATAAGGCAAAGGCCAAATGAGATTTTTATGGACTATGTGAAGAGATGGAGAAACAAGGCTGCTTTACTGAAGAAGAGGCCCGATGAATCCGATCAAATAAGGATGATTGTGAGAGGGGTGTTGCCTAGTCTTCGTGAGAGGATGTCTCATACACTCATCCGTGATTTCAAAGACCTTCTTCAAGCTGGTTTGCAAATTGAAGAATGGGAAAGCGAGAAGAGCCGCTTTGCAACAAAAAGGAACGAGAAAGGGAGCTATCAACCTGGTAGCCAAAGCATGCAAAAGGTCGTCGGTGTTAATGCTACTAACCAAGGGACAAGGAGACAATTTTTGAAATTGGGAAAGCCGATGTCTTGGGTTCTCAACAAGCTTCAAAGAAAAGGATTACTACAACCCTTAAATCCTCGTCCTTTGCCTAACCCTCTCCCACCTAATTTTGACACCAAAGCATTTTATCAATTTCATCAAATGCAAGGACATGACACGAATAGATGTGTGAGGTTGAGACATGAGATTCAAAATCTAATTGATAATAGGAAGCTACCCGAGCCCAACAAGCCAAACACCAAAGACAACCCATTACCAAAATTCAATAGGATACCACCACCGGCGACCTTCATGATTGGAGGAGGTTTACATGAGGACTTTGTCATGTCTTCTTTTCAAGATGTGGATGAGAAAGCAACCAAAGAAGAAGAGGCATTTGTCAAAATTGAACAAGCTATGATGGGTGGAGAAGTAGAAATTTGTGTTGTCAATGGGTTTTGGGATTCAAGTGACAGTGATGATGATATTATATCCAAGAAGGAGTGGACTTGGTCCGAGCCCGAAGAAGATGAGGTGATGAATACTAGATCCTGTAAGCCTTACGCAAGGCCACCACCAAAGGAGATAAAAACTAATAAGGGGAAGGAAGTTGAAATAGAAGAAGATGATGCTGTGCTCAAGCAATTGAAAAGAACCCAAGTAAAGTGTTAGCATTTGGGACTTATTAGCTACTTTTAAAAGGCACCAAGAAACTATGGCCAAAGCCTTAGCTAGCATGCCAATTTCTACCTCCACAACACCGGAGGAGTTGATCAACTTCATAAAAATTGGGGAAGTAATGAAATGTGAAGAGGTCCAAGAAAAGAATGAAGTTAATATGGGAGAAGTTTCTTTTTCTGATGCAGACTTACCGGAGGAGAGAAGAGACCACATCCGCCCTCTCTTTATCAAAATAGAAGTCAAGGGGAATAGGACTCCATGCGTAATGGTCGATGATGGGTCCGCCATAAATGTTTGTCCACTTAAGATATTGCCAAAGCTAGCCATGTCAACAAGAGATCTAAACCCAACCGAGGTGACAATTCGTGCTTATGACAACACTAAGAGGCATGCTGAAGGGACTTTCAAAGCGGCCATCAAGGTTGGTCCAATTGAATCTATTGTTGAGTTTGTTGTTTTAGATATACCAGTTACCTTCGCCTTGCTCTTGGGGTGACCATGGTTTCACCCTCTTGGTTGAGTTCCTTCCACCCTTCATCAAATGATCAAATTCCCCAATGGAAATGAAACAGTTGTCATTGAAGCTGAAGATAATGAGATTGTTAACGCTCTAATGGTTGAGAGGCCTCTCAATGGTTTTCAAGTAGTTGTAATTTCTGATGATGAAGTGGACTCCAAAGTCTTGAATATGATAAAGAATATGAACTACCTTCCCGGAGCTGGTCATGGAAAGGGTAAGGCCGGTTTAACAAAGTTGCCAGATTTTAGAACTCAAGCTTCCAAGAAGGGGTTGGGATATGATGAAGCCAATGATGTTCAACCAAAGTAGAATGAGAAGATGAGCTTCCCACCACTTGAAGAGATCTTTATCAAAGCTCCAGATATGGGACCACTCCAAGGAAAGCCCGAGCCGATCATGTTCATGGGTAAGTTAATTCCCGGTTTTGAAATTTTTGCAGATGTTTCTGAGCTAGTGGAGCAAGTGAAGAAAGAGCTCACCCTGTCAATTAACAAAGAGAAGTGTAGACCCTTAAATTTTTACCCAATCCGATCCAATATGCTTTATTTAGTCCAAAATGATTTTTGTTGTCTAATTGGTCCAAAATAATTTTAATTAAATAGTTTTTAATTATTATCTAATTTTTATTAATAAAAAATAAAAATAAAAATAAAAATCGGGGTCGGAAAAAAAATCGGCAGCAAAAAGTGGTCGTGCGGGCCCGTCGGCCCACCAGCATTTCACCCGCAGGTGCCCTGCAGGAATTTCCTGCGGGATGGCACGCCCACTGGCGGCCGGCACGCCTACTGGCCCCAGCCACGGGCCCGCTGCCACAGTTTTTGCCAGCGCAAAATTTTTCAACGTAATTTTTTGAAACCTAATCCAATTAGGTTTTAATTTCTTTTTTTTTATTAATATTACTTACCTTAATTAATTAGGAATAAATAACTTTAAACCACTATAAAAAGGACAAAAGGCAATTAAAATTAGGGGGTGGCCGAGAGAGGGGAAATCCAAAGGGAGTTTGGAAAGTTTGAAACCAAATCAAGGAAGGAAAAGATGAAATTCAATTTCAATCTTTTCTGGACAGCAGCATCACGAAAAAAGGGATTCCAAAGGCAAAAAAGGCTTGTCTTTGGAGCTAGTTCATCCAAGAAGAATTATTTTTGGAAGAATCAACAAAAGAAGATAAGTGATTTTCCTTAATTGATTTATGTTACACAGTAGCTAAATTATGGAATTAGGGTTTCTTTAAATCAAAAACTTTAGAACTTTAATTTAGTTTTCCAAAGTTAAAACACTAAAATGTGACCTTATTTTCTAAAAAGACTTAAAATTGTTATTTTTTCTTCTTAAAGACCTTAAAACACTAATTGAACATATTTTTCAACAAAACCAAAATCAAATTCTGTTTCTTTTAAGATTTTAAAATAGGTTTTATTTCATTCAAAAAGCCTTAAAAAAACATCTTTTCTACTTATAAAAACTTCAATCCTTTTGTTTAAATTCATAAAATTTCATAAAATATCAAATTGATTTTTAAAACCCTAAAAATTCTTCATTACCTGAGACCAAAATTTCAAAACCCTAAAATCCAAAATTCAACTTTTAAACATAAAATAATGAACCCTAGTCCTTTTAAAACCTTAAACCATAATTTTTATGAACCCTAATCCTTTAAAACATAAAAAAAAAACATGAAAACCCAAAAATTGCACAGTAGCTTAAAATTCAATAATCAAAAATCACAAATTTAAGTATTTTAAGGTATTCAAAAAACTAGTTTCATGATTTCACCATTCAAAACTTAATTTGGTTAATCAAAGAGTCTTACCAACCTTTTAAAACATAAAACCCTAATCTATTTTAATTCAATAAAAAGTCACAGTAGCCATAATTGGACTTTTATTTGCTTTATTCAATTCCATACTTGATATGCTTTGATTTATTTCTTATACTTTAATCTATTTAATTTCAATACTTGATTTATTTAATATATCATGGATGGATGTTTATTTTATTGATATTTAAATACTTTAAATGAACGATTTATTTATTATGGATGATTATTTACTTTTATCAATCAATTTAGACTTCCAAAAGTTGTCAGAGGTATGTTTCCACTTGGTGGGTACCTCATTAGTTAAATATCATGTAATTTAATTTTCTTTTCTATTTTATAACTTTTGTAAAGGGCATGTTTCTACCTTTTGGTGGGTGTCCTATCTAGGCATGTGATGTAAGGACATGTTTCCATCCTTGGATGGATGTCCATTTATTTTGTTTTGTTTTGTTTGGACATTGCTTTGATTTTAATATAATGATGCTTTCTTTTTATTGTGTGTAATATGGATAATGTTATTATACTTAAGAATTTTATAATATTAAGACCTGTAAAGGAGGCGGGTTCTAATGAACCGGGCGTTGTAGGGGTGCTGGGCCATTTCTCACCTTCCCCACACGTACCCAACTTTCCGAACCCATTAGGGGGTTGGGGATTCCTTAGGAATCGAGTCATCCACCCCTTTCTTTTTTCCCAGCCCGTCCGGGTGGCGACTCTATTTTCTCCGGACTTAGGTCCGTGTTCTCTAAGGCCCAGAGCCTAAACAGTGCCGAAGTCGCAAGAACCATTCCACCGGAAGTGGGGGCGAAAATCCCCGCTCACAGTGGCTACTCCACTGGGGAAAAGAGAAGTTGATTCCGTTGGTCTCTATATTATTCTATTCTTTCTTATAATGATTTTATCCATTGCATCATATTAGTTTGCATCGTGTGCGTGAGTTAGGATGCCCGTGTTACCCATGTTGTGTTATGTAAGGGATACCACACTTTCACTCAAGGTATGGAGATCGAGCATGGCATAACCACTCATAGCCTCGTACCATTTGGTATATACTTGCTATGGGAACCTAAGCCTTTTAACCCAAAGACTAAAGCTCATGTAATTGGCCTAGTTACTTTCCTTAGGTTCTACCCCAAATGCATGTTGTTTGACTTTGGTTAGTTTATCTTAGTCTAAATCATGGCTTATTTGGTTTGTTCTTTTTTCTAATATGAGCTAAGTATATTATAAGCTCAAAATGAATTTTTTCTTTAAAATCCAAAAGACCAAAACTATTTTTAAAATTTTTCAAGATGGTCTTTGGACATAATACTTTTCTAAAAAATAAATAAATTCTTTGGCCCATGGCCGAAATACTAAGCCCAAAATCTATTTTTCTAAAATATTTTACAATGGGCTTAGAAACAAAATTATTTTTCACCCAATCATTTTTACAAAGAGCTTGCAAAAATATTTAGATCAATTATGAAATACCAAAAATCAATTGTTGGCCTAGTTTACACTAAGAATAAATTAACTATGGGCTTGTTTTTGGCATGAATCATTTGTTACCTTTTTCAAGTGAGAAATCTATTTATAATAAGCCTCTTAATTTCATTTTAATCCAATATAGCATAAAAGCAATTTTAGTTGGTTGAATGGATTAAAACCTAATTAATGGGAATTATCATGGATTGATTTCCATTTTCAAGGATATAACTATTGGTTGAAACGTCCGAGGGAATTATTCGAAAGCAAGGTACCCTATGTTGGTATTTTTGTTAACCATATAGCTAGGAAAAGAGACTCGCTATTCGTGTGTGGATGTTATAAGGTTGGAAGGAACTTCCTAATTTGTCCTTGTTTGTCTATTGTTTGTGCATACATGCATACATGCATACATTTGCATCTCATATCATTGATCCTCTCTAGCTCACAGCCCTGGATTATGAAAGTTCAAAAGCTTACGACAATCTGACTTACGCTGGAGATGAAGTGTCTAGCAATGACTCAATCACTTGCTCACCAAAAATAATGGAACCCGAACAAATCCAAAGAATGGTGGATGAGGCCCTCAACGCCAAGATGGAAGAAATAAAAGAGGCCATGGCTGAGACCATAAAGAATCAACTAGCTACAATTTTAGGAAATAATGCCAAAGCATCTGCTAGCACCAAGAAAGTCAAGGGGAAGGCTAAACTTGATGAAGTAGCTTTTAATGATGAAAAGGTGATCATTGATGATGATGATGATTGGGCTCAATACTACCAAGAGGTTGAAGAAAAGAAGAAAGAACCGAAGGTTATTGAGAAGGCAACTATTGAAAAGACCGAGACAACCAATGTTGAAAAGATGATTGCTGATTTAGAAAAGAAATTTGAGAAGAAGTTGAAAACCGAAGAGATGTCTGAGATCGACAAACTATTTGAACAAGATAAAGAGGTCCCTTATAAATTCAAGATGCCTTCCTTTGCTAAGTACAATGGCACCGGCAATCCTCATCTCCATGTAAAGCAGTATATCACTACCATGCAGTTTGCTCGAGCTACTAAGGCTCAAACCCTAAGGTACTTCATGCTCTCATTGGACCCTATTGTCCAAAATTGGTTCAATACCCTAGATGATGGAACAGAAAAGAGTTGGGATCTACTTTACATAGCTTTCATCCAACAATATGGATATAATGTTGAGTTAGAAGTTACTTTATTGGAAGTGGAGTCCATTAGACAAAGGCCAAATGAGACTTTTGTGGACTATGTGAAGCGATGGAGAAACAAGGTCGCCTTAGTCAAGAAGAGGCCCGATGAATCCGATCAAATAAGGATGATTGTGAGAGGGGTGTTACCTAATCTTCGTGAGAGGATGTCTCATACACTCATCCATGATTTCAAAGATCTTCTCCAAGTTGGTCTACAAATTGAAGAATGGGAAAGGGAGAAGAATCGCTTTTCAATAAGAAGGAATGATAAAGGGAATAACCAGCCTAACAATCAAAGCACACAAAAAGAAGTTGATGTTAATGTAACCGGTCAAGGGAATAAAAGACAATTCTCAGAATTTATCTTGGGTTTTTAGCAAGCTGCAAAAGAAAGGGTTGTTACAACCATTGGCCCCTCGACCTCTACATAATCCACTGCCACCAAACTTCAATGCCGAGGCCTTCTGTCAATTTCATCAAATGCGAGGGCATGAAACAGATAAATGTGCTCGTCTAAGGCATGAGATTCAAGTCCTAATCGATAGTGGCAAACTACCCGAGCCGGATAAGCCCAACACCAAAGACAATCCATTACCAAGGTTTAATAGAGTACCTCCACCGGCAACCTTCATGGTGGGAAAAGGATTGGAAGAAGATTTTGTTTTATCATCCTTTCAAGATGGAAATACTGAAGATGTGAAGGGAAAAGAAGCCTAACTCAATGGACTTTCCTTAGCTTGAATGTTGCTTTTCAATCTTACTTTCTTTAATATTTTGGAACTATTGTGTTTTTCAAATTTAAATTTGTTTGAATAAATTATTTTTATCATAAATTTTTATTGGTCTTTGTTCATTTTGGTGCTCAACCAATGAGGAATCTAGCTTGATAATTCATGAATTAATATATTTATGTATCATGACTTGAGACTTTACTAGGTGAGGGAATTGTTCTATAGCATTGAGTTGTGTATGCTTACTTAGAGAGGGCTCCTGCATAATTACCTTTGTCAAGGTCCTAGTCAGTCTTAGAACATGCTTTGACAAGCTTTCGAGGCAAAATTGAACTCACTTATTTAAGAGAGAAATGATCTAGGCATTGTTTGGTTAGCCAACAACTATTATCCACCCAATTAAATATCAATCCCTAGTTGTCCCTTTGAGCCTTCATAAAATTTTAGCTTTCTTTTCATTGGCTTACAAACCCCAATAACCTACCTGAGCTATTCTGATACTTTTGACAAGTTTTATGATCACTAAGATGAATAGGCAAGAAGATCAAAGAAAGCAATGATTAGTCAAGATCATGAAGATAAGTTGAAGTTCTAAAGACCATAAAGATAGTTGATGTTTTCAAGACCATAAGGATAGTTGATGTTCTCAAAAACCATAAGGGTAGTTGAAGTTCACTTAATATCTCCAAGACAACATCAACATTGGAGTAACAAATGATTTATCCCTGTTAAAGAAGATTTATGTTACTCCACTTATCCATTATTGGATGCCCAAGCTAGTATAAATGAGACAACTCTTTTAGAGCTAGAACAAAAACACAAAAAAACACAAAAAAAAAAAGAGAAGAGAGAAGAAAAGAAAACAAAAAAGGCAAAAGAAAAGAAAAAGAAAAGAAAAAAGAAACAAAAAAAAGAAAAGAAAACCCAAAATGGTTCAAAAAGCCAACTGAGTTCTCTTTTACTTAAGCAGCAAAAGGCTTCCATTTGGACAGTTTGACTTGAATTAGTCCAACCCAACCAAGGATTCAATCAAAATCAGAGGAAAAGGAGAAAGACCATCCAATTCTTGAAAGTTTTGTACTTGACAGTCCAACAAGAAAGAAGGACAAAATGATAAAATGCTCAAAGAAAGGGAAGATTAAGGAAAACAAAGAGAAAGAAAAGGGAAGAGTAAGAGAAATAAGGAAAAGGGAAAAGAAGAAAAGAAACAGATTTGGGTCTTAAACTTTTTTCAAGGGCAAAAACTGTCCCAATCAAGATCCAAATTAATGCCAAGAAGATAGAAGGAATTTGGAGTCTAGAAAGATTGCTCCCAACTATCTAAAGTTCCAACAAGAAATTTGTAGTGTGAGGGTTTGTCCATTGTATCACATCAGCCCCAACTTACAAATGGCCTTCACTTTAACCCATGTCCCTTATAGACCCCATTTCAAGCTTATCAAAGACCTGTTGATCTCTCTTGGTAGGTAGAATCTATTAGTGGAGATAGTTTGGATAAGCATGCATATGAGATAGACAATATGTAAACTCAAATGAGACCTTTGGCCAAGCAATGTGTACGTGCCTATCTGAAGTGCAACAGTTCTTTCATAAATAGAAATGATTCCCGAGTTTAGTACGGCAACTAGGGTTGTCATGTTATAGATATGTTAATTTGGAAAATCAAGTCCTGAGGTACATTGACATCCATTTGGCAAAGCCAACATTTGATTTCAAAATTAAAATTCACATATCTATAAGGTGATCATTGATGATGATAAGGTGATCATTGATGATGATGATTGGGCTCAATACTACCAAGATCTTCAAGACAAAAAGGAGCCAAAGGTCATTGGGAAGGCAACTATTGAAAAGACTGAGACATCCGATGTTGAAAAGATGATTGCTGATTTAGAAAAGAAATTTGAGAAGAAGCTGAAAACCGAAGAGATGTCCGAGATCGATAAACTATTTGAGCTAGATGAAGAAGTCCCGTACAAGTTCAAGATGCCATCTTTTGCAAAGTACAATGGTACTAGAAATCCTCATCTCCATGTGAAGCAATATATCACTGCTATGCAGTCTGCCCGAGCTACTAAGGCTCAAACCCTAAGGTACTTTATGCTCTCATTAGACCCTGTTATTCAAAATTGGTTCAATACCTTAGATGATGGAACATAAAAGAGTTGGGATCTGCTTTATAAAGCCTTCATCCAACAATATGGATATAATTTCGAGATGGAAGTTACCTTAATGGAAGTGGAGTCCATTAGGCAACGGCCAAATGAGAATTTTGTGGACTATGTGAAACGATGGAGAAATAAGGACGCTTTGCTCAAGAAAAGGCCCTACGAATCCGATCAAATAAGGATGATCGTGAGAGGCGTTCTACCCAATCTCCGTGAAAGGCTGTCTCACACACTTATAAGGGACTTCAAAGAACTTCTCCAAGCTGGTCTACAAATTGAAGAGTGGGAAAGGGAGAAGAATCGCTTTTCAATAAAAAGGAATGAGAAAGGGAACTACTAGTCGGGCAATCAAAGAACACAAAAAGAAGTTGATGTTAATGCCACTAGTCAAGGAGGAATGAGGCAGTTTTTAGAATTAGGGAAGCCACTGCCTTGGGTTCTCAATAAGCTACAAAAGAAGGGATTGTTACAACCCTTGACTCCTCGTCCTTTGCCTATCCTCTTCCACCTAACTTTGATACTAGTGCATTTTGCCAATTCCATCAAAGGCCTGGACACAAAACTGACAATTATATGAAGTTGAGGCATGAGATCTAGAATTTAATTGATAATGGCAAGTTGCATGAGCCAAATAAGCCCAATACCAAAGGTAATCCATTTCCAAGGTTCAACAGAGTACCTCCACTGGCAACCTTCATGGTGAGAAAAGGATTGGAAGAAGATTTTGTTTTAACATCCTTTCAAGATAGGGATATTGAAGATATGAAAGGAAAAGAAGCTTAAACTTTACAAACTTTCCTTAGCTTGAATGTTGCTTTTCAATCTTACTTTCTTTAATTTTTTGGAACTATTTTTTCAAATTTAAAGTTTCTTGAATAAATTACTTTCATCAAAATTTTTATTGGTCTTTGTTCATTTTGGTGCTCAACCGATGAGGAATCTAGCTTGATAATTCATGAATTAATATATTTATGCATCGTGACTCAAATGACTTTACTAGGTGAGGAAATTGCTCTATAGTATTGAGTTGTGTATGCTTACTAAGAGAGGGCTCCTGCATAATTAACTTTGTCTAGGTCCTAGTCAGTCTTAGAACATGCTTTGACAAGCTTTCGAGGCGAAATTGAACTCTACTTATTTAAGAGAGAAATTATCTAGGCATTGTTTGGTTAGCCAACAACTAGTATCCACCTATTAAATATCAATCCCTAGTTGTCCCTTTGAGCCTTCATAAAATTTTAGCTTTCTTTTCATTGGCTTACAAACCCTAATAACCTACCCTGAACTGTTTTGATACTTTTGACAAGTCTTATGATCACTAAGATGAAGAGGCAAGAAGATCAAAGAAGGCAATGATTAGTCAAGATCATAAAGATAGTTGAAGTTCTCAAGACTATGAAGATAGTTGAAGTTCTCAAGACCATAAGGGTAGTTGATGTTTTCAAGACCATAAGGATAGTTGATGTTCTCAAAACCATAAGGGTAGTTGAAGTTCCCTTAATATCTCCAATATATCAAGACAACATCAACATCAGAGTAACAAATAATTTATCCCTGTTAAAGAAGATTTATGTTACTCGACTCATCCATTATTGGAAGCCCAAGTTAGTACAAACAAGACAACCATTTTAGAGCTAAAACAAAACAAAAAAAAGAAGAGTAAGAAGAATAAAAAGAGAAAGAAAAGAGAGAAGAAAAAAAGAAAAGAAAACTCAAAATGGTTCAAAAAGCCAACTGAGTTCTCTTTGACCTAAGACAACAAAAGGCTTCCATTTGGTTCATAAAGACATTTTAACTTGAATTGGTCCAACCCAACCAAAGATTTAATCAAAGTTGGAGAAAAAAGGAGGATGACCATCCAGTTCTTGAAAATTCTATACTTGACAGTCCTACAAGGAAGAAGGACAAAATGATAAAATGCTCAAAGAAAGGGAAAAGTAAGAGAAAGAAAGAAAAGGGAAAAGAAGAAAAGAATTGAAATTGGATCTTAAACTTTTTGCAAGGGCAAAGACTGTCCTGATCAAGATCCAGATTAATGCCAAGAAGACAGAAAGAATTTAGAGACTAGCAAGATTACTCCCAGCTGCCTAAAGTTCAAACAAGAAATTTGTAGAGTAAATGTTTGTCCTTGTGTCACACCAGCTCCAATCTCAAAATGGCCTTCACTTTAACCCATGTCCCTCATAGACCCCATTTCAAGCCTATCAAAGACCTGTTGATCTCTCTTGGTAGGTAGAGTCTATTAGTGGAGATAGTTTGGATAAGCATGCATATGACATAGACAATATATAAACTCAAATGAGACCTTTGGCCAAGTAATGAGTATGTGCCTATCTGAAGTGCAAAAATTCTTGCTTAAATAGAAATGATCCCTGAGTTTAGTACGGTAACTAGGGTTGTCATGTTATAGATATGTTAATTTGGAAAAATCAAGTCCTGAGGTACATTGACATTGATTGGGTAAAGCCAACATTTCATTTCAAAATTAAAATTCAAAATTCAAAATCAAAAATGTTTTTGCCATACAAAGCCTTCAAGTTAAGGGAAGTATGTTGAACCTCCAAAGGAAACATTGGGCAAAGTAATAGTTATTGGCAAGGTTATAAAGAAGCTACCAACTGACAGGCTGAAACATAGCTTAAAATGGATGTATCCTTGACTCTGCAACTTAGGGTTTCCACCACTCATATTTTCAACATCTCGGAGATAGAAAGCCATAAATGCAAAGCTTTCGATCATTCCTGTAATATCCTCATGTTTGCCTTAGAAGTTTTGGTTATGTTGTTATTGTAAATTGGATTGAATGTATATGTTATGTGATAAGAAAAGAAATTGGAAAGAGAATGCTTGTGTATATGTGTTTTGGGAAAGAAAAGAGGGTTTAGAGAGAAGTGTATATGTTGTTTATATGCTTGTATAATTAACATATAAATTGGTCAAATGAAGAGTCAAGGGGGAAGAGATATTTATCTTATTGAGTATGAAATTACTTAAATGGGCATATATGAGACAAGAGTTAAGTTAAATGGTTAAGGGCATTGAGGTAATTTTCTTTTTGAAATCTCTTGGTGGAGATTTAAAGAAGAAGAGGAAGTTGATTTGATTTATTTTTCTTTTCTTCTCTTTTCCTTAGTGGTGGCCGGCTCCCCAAAACCAAAGAACAAGAGTTGATTTTTGTTGTTCCAAAATCAAGATTAAAGAGAGAATCAAGGAATCAAGTTAGAGATTTGTGGAATTCAACAACTTTGGTAAGTTCTTTTCTTTGATTTCTTTATTCTTTTGAAGTGGTATTTGAAGTGAATTAGGGTTTGTTGATTAGTTGATGATAGGTGTTTGTGATGTGTTTTCAAGTGTTAAAATTGGTGTTAAGTTAAGAGTTTAAAAAGGTATTGATGTTGGAAGTGGTGGATGTTGATTTTGAAGGATGGAGAAGGATGTTGGTTTTAGGGTTTTGAATGGTTTGTATTTAAATGTGATGTTAATGTGTTGTTAAAGTGATTATTGTGATGTTTATGTAAGATATGTGTTTATGTCATTGATTGTGTTCATTTGAATGAGATGATTGTTGTGCAAAAAGTATGGAAATGCAATTGAAAGAGTGTTGGTTTTTGGTTAGGGTTTTGTTCATGAGTGACACGGCCAAAAGCAAAGAGAGACACGGCCAAGTCATGGAAATTTTGGCCGTGTTGGGTTGATTTTTAAGAGACACGACCATGTCCCATGCCAGTGTCTGTCATTACCAAAATTAATTTGAGAGACACGGCCACAAGCTTGGCCGTGTCCCTCAAATGTGTTGGCTACTGTTTTTATTTTTGTATGGTTTTGATTCTTCAAAGATATTTGTGATACTTAAACCTAAACATAAATACTTTAAATATACTTCAAAGATAAGAATGACCTAATCAAATATATGTGGAACATACATTCATTGATGTTGAGATTGTAGCACACATTTGTTGATATTGATGAAACATATGAACAATGTTAGGCTATATGCATTGTGAATGGTAATGTGGTATGTACTTTGAAATGTTGTATCAATGATGTTATATGATTAATATGAATTGAGATATTGTTTGATTTGAGGCCATTGTGATTGGCTATGATGATTCAATTGAAAGATATATGGCATGTTTGCCTAATTGATGAGAATTGAGAATGAAATGTAAATGAATTGTGTGGCTAATGTGTTATTCCATTTTCAGAGTTTGTTATTGGTGGCATGCCTAATGATAGTAACAATCTCTTGAAGTTAGGTTGGATTGAATCCTTGAAGCCTAATTGAGATGTTACAACCCTTGAAGCTAGGTTGGGTTGGTTCTTAAAGCCAAGTTGGGTTGAAGCTTAGCATGCTTTGCTCCCCTTGAAGCTTGGTTGAACCTAATCCTTGAAGCCTAGTTGGGTATATGTGATAATGATAAATGTGATAAAACCAAAGCATTAACTCTGAAAATTGAATGGCATATTAGTATGTTTTGGGCCCATGCGTGTCTTTGTTTAATGTGAGTCATGAATGGTAAAATAATTGATTAATAAGGTATATGGAAAAATGTTGAAACATGATATGTTTTTTTATATGTGTGTGGTTTATGAATTATAAAAATATGTTGATAGCTTTGCATCTATAATGTTGTATTGGAAATGTGGTATGGTTATATGATTTGTGAAATGCAAAAGGTAGAATGTTAGATTTCCATCTACGGTGATGTTTTGCATTAATAAAAGGGTATGACATTGCATTGCATGGAAGTATAATATGAACATGATTTGTCTTACTAAGCCATTGGCTTAGCGCGATAGTGTTTAATCGCGCAGGTGATAGAGTTGATAGAGTTGAACCCGAGAGCTCTTCGAGACCGAGTGAGAGTAGACGTTGAAGAGTTGATTTGGGAACTTAAAGATCAGAGAAGATTTGCCAATCATGTATAACTCTTTTATATTTTGTAAAGTTTTGTTTATAATGTAAATATATGTATAATTGTAAATATGTATTCAAGTGTTTTCATATAGGTAAATATTTTCTAGATTCCGCTGCGTATTAACTAAATGTATTAATATATCTATTTTGTTTTGTATTACAAATTGATTACTTATTATCTATAATGTATATTGAGAAAGATGATGGTATTATATAAAAATGTTTTTGAATATTAAGAAAATTCGTAGCATCCCTATGTTCAGTGCACGTATACTACATTGTGGTGTTTGTAGTGTGTGTGTATTGGATGTGGGGGTGTTACAATTGTTTTGGTATCAGAGCCTAGGTTTGAGATTCTCAACCTAGGTAAAATGTAAGAAAAAGAATATTTTTACTTAAAAAGTGAATTTTTGGATAACATACATGTTTGGGATTGGCAGTCTCTGATCTTTAATAGGATGTATTCTATTGTGTTTTCAGAAATAGGTTGTGATGGATCCTCATTTGCGTCAGTCAGTTGAGGGTAGTGAGGAGAGTGTAGCTTCGGAGGATAGAGCTAGAGTTGATAGTGCTGAGGAGGCACCTGCTTCGGTGTCGGGGAGACCAGTTGGTGAGGAGGTTCCACCAGCTTGGCTTAGACATGTGGTAGAGGCTTTGAGGCAAGCACCAGTGCAACCACCACCACCCCCTCAGCCTGTGGTATCAGTGAGGCACTATGATAAACTAAGGAAGTATGGAGCAGAGGATTTCTTAGGCACTGTTGATCCAGCTGTAGCAGAGCAGTGGCTTGATAAAGTACAGAGAATCTTTATTCAGTTGCAAGCCACCCTAGAGGAAAAATTTGACTATGTCAGATCATTACTACAGAAGGATGCATATGACTGGTGGAGGACAATGCCCCATTCTATGGATGATCCACCAACCTTGTCCTATGCTGATTTCTTGAGAGAATTTGAGTTGAAGTATACTCCAAGGGAGTATAAGGACATGAAAAAGATGGAGTTCTTGAGCTTGAAGCAAGACAGCAGGACTGTAACTGAATATGAGGTTGAGTTTATTAGATTGAGCCATTATGCTAGGGGCATTATAGCTGATGAGATAGATAGATGCAGGAGATTTGAGGAAGGATTGAGGCCTTCTATCATGTACTTAGTGGCTGGATCTCGATATCACGATTTCTCCCAGCTAGTGGCAGCAGCTCGAAGTGTAGAGCGAGCTCAAGTTATTGCAGCTGCTTCAGAGGAAGAGGTTAGGGTTAGGAGGCCCCAGTTTGAGGCAGGGTCTTCTTCTGCTAAGAGAGGTAAAGGAAGCTTTGTTCCTCGGAGTAGTAGGAGTCAGAGACCAGCTGGTAGGTCAGTGCAGTTTTAGAGGCAGAGATTTAGACCTGCAGCTTCAGTGGCGAGTGCTCCGACCCCAATGATTCAGAGATCCACTCTTCCCATCTGCATTCATTGTGGTAGGCCACATGGTGGTCCTTGCTGGAAGACTGGTGTATTAGAGGTTTGTTTCAGATGTGGATCACCAGATCACTTTGTGAGAGATTGTCCTGAGAGGCAAGAGCAGATATCAGTTGATACTGCAGCTTCTCGACCTAGTGTGAGGGGAGGTCGAGGAGGCAGAGGTGTCAGCAGGGGAGGCAGATCTGGGTTCAGTGCTAGAGGAGGTTCTACATCCAGAGAGAGTAGACCAGAGGAGGTTGGATCTTCCCAGAGGATATATGTTATGCAAAGGCAGCCAGATGTTTCGGCAGTCATAGCTGGTACTTTTTCTTTATTTGATACTTCAGTACTTGCTTTGATTGATCCGGGTTCCACTCATTCTTATATTAGTGCATCCGTTTTGCCTGTGTCTGATATGCATGCTGAGTCCCTAGGATTTGATGTATTGGTGACAAATCCTTTAGGGCATAGTGTGATTGTTAGCAAGGTGCACCGAGATAGTGTAGTAGTGGTGCAGGGTGAGGAGTTCCTTGGAGATTTGATTGAAATGCCTTTTAAGGAATATGATGTGATCCTAGGCATGGATTGGTTAGCTAGACATGGAGCTGTGGTAGATTGTAAAAAGAAAGTTGTTTCTTTGAGAACTGCTGATGGTAGAGAGGTGATAGTATCTAATGAGCAGGAACAGTTAGCCTCCTTATTTGTTTCAGCTGTTGCAACTAGGAGATTGATTAGAAAGGGGTGTGAAGCTTATCTTGCTCATGTGGTAGATACTAGAGTGAAGGGTTCCCCTATTGATAGTATTGCCACAGTTGCAGAGTTCCTAGATGTGTTTCCAGAGGAGTTGCCAGGGTTACCTCCTGAGAGAGAGGTGGAGTTCGGTATTGAATTGTTGCCTGGTACCACTCCTATCTCTATTACTCCTTATAGAATGGCACCAGCAGAATTGAGGGAGTTGAAAGTGCAATTGCAGGAGTTGTTGGACAAAGGATTTATTCGCCCTAGTGTCTCACCTTGGGAGCTCCTGTGCTATTTGTGAAGAAGAAAGATGGTACTATGAGGTTGTGTATCGATTATAGGCAATTGAACAAGGTGACTATTAAAAATAAATATCCTTTGCCTAGAATCGATGATCTCTTTGATCAGTTGAAGGGTGCAGCTGTGTTTTCTAAAATTGATTTGAGATCAGGGTACCATCAGTTGAGGGTAAGAGCTGAAGATGTTCCTAAGACCACCTTTCGGACCAGGTATGGGCATTATGAGTTTTTAGTTATGCCTTTTGGTTTGACGAATGCACCTGCAGCTTTTATGGACTTGATGAATAGGGTGTTTAGGCCCTATTTGGATCAGTTTGTGGTAGTGTTTATTGATGATATTCTGGTGTATTCACGGAATAAAGAGGAACATGACAAGCATCTGCGGATTGTGTTGCAGATTTTGAGAGAGAAGCAGTTGTTTGTTAAACTGTCGAAGTGTGAGTTTTGGTTGGACCAAGTAGCTTTTCTCGGTCATATAGTTTCAGCAGAAGGTATTAGAGTTGATCCGAGTAAAGTTGAAGCTATTCTGAATTGGAGTCCACCCAAGTCTGTGACTGAAGTTAGAAGTTTTCTGGGTTTGGCAGGCTATTACCGACGGTTTGTGAAAGGATTTTCTTTGATAGCTACTCCACTCACCAGATTTCTTCGTAAGGGAGTTAGATTTGTGTGGACAGATCAGTGTCAGGCTAGCTTTGAGCAGTTGAGAGAAATGTTGACTCAAGCACCTGTTCTTACTTTACCTATGGAAGCCAAACCATATGTGATCTACAGTGATGCTTCACATAGTGGTTTGGGTTGTGTTCTAATGCAAGAAGGTAAAGTTATAGCTTATGCATCTCGACAGTTGAAACCGCATGAGCTTAATTATCCGACCCATGATTTAGAGCTAGCAGCAATTGTGTTTGCATTGGAGATTTGGCGACACTATTTGTTTGGGGAAAAATGTTTCATCTACACTGATCATAAAAGCTTGAAATATTTGGGGGTCCAGAAAGAGCTTAATCTTCGACAGAGGAGATGGTTGGAATTGATTAAAGACTATGACTGCTTGATTGATTATCGTCCAGGTAAAGCAAATGTTGTTGCTGATGCCTTGAGTCGGAAGTCTTTGGCAGGTTTGACTGTTTATTCGCTCTCGTTGCTTGTTGAGTTGAGAGCATTGCATGCCAGTTTTGTATCTTGTGAGGATGGTGCATTGTTGGCACAGTTGCATTTGAAACCAGTTTTGTTGGATCAGATTAAAGAGGCTCAGTTGGAGGATGAGAAGATTCGAAAAATTGTGTCAGATTGCCAGAACGGGAAAAGTAGAGATTTTATTGTGAGAAATGATGGGAGTCTCTGGTTTAAGAATAGATTGTGTGTACCTGATGATGCTAATTTAAAAAGGATCATTTTGGAAGAAGCACATCAGTCAGTGTTTTCTATGCATCCGGGCAATACCAAGATGTATCATGATTTGAGACAGCATTACTGGTGGTCTGGTATGAAGAGAGACATTGCAGATTTTGTATCCAAATGCCTCACATGTCAGAAGGTTAAAGCAGAGCATCAAGTTCCAACTGGGTTACTTCAGCCTTTGTCAGTGCCTGAATGGAAATGGGAGAGAGTGACAATGGATTTTGTGTCTGGTCTTCCATTGACACAAAAGAAACATGATGCCATATGAGTGATTGTTGATAGGTTGACTAAGACAGCTCATTTCCTTCCAGTTCGGATGGATTATTCTTTGGAAAGGTTAGCTGAGCTGTATATCCATGAGATTATAAAGTTGCATGGTGTCCCAATTTCTTTAGTGTCTAATCGAGATCCCCGGTTTACTTCAAGATTTTGGAAGAGTTTTCAGGGTGCTTTGGGTTCTCGACTGCACTTCAGCACTGCTTTTCATCCGCAGACAGATGGGCAGTCAGAGAGAGTGATACAGATTATTGAGGACATGTTGAGAAGTTGTGTCATTGATTTCTCTGGAAGTTAGGACAGATTTCTACCGCTTGTGGAGTTTGCTTACAACAACAGTCACCAATCTAGCATTGGTATGGCACCATTCGAAGCATTGTATGGCAGACGGTGTAGGACACCTCTTTGTTGGAGTGAACTTGGGGAAAGTAAGTTAATTGGGCCTGATTTGATTAAAGAAACTGAAGAAAAAGTGAAATTGATTCGAGGCAGGTTGAAAGCAGCTTCAGACCGACAGAAGTCTTATGTAGATCTGAAGAGGAGAGACATAGAGTTTGATGTTGGGGATAAGGTATTTTTGAAAGTGTCTCCTTGGAAGAAGATATTGAGGTTCGGTCGGAAAGGGAAATTGAGTCCTCATTTCATTGGACCGTATGAAGTTTTAGAGAGAGTTGGGCCAGCTGCTTATCGGCTTGCTTTACCACCTGAGTTGGATCGTATCCATAATGTATTCCATGTTTCTATGTTGAGGAGATATAGATCGGATCCATCTCATGTGTTGCCGATTGAATCTATCGAGGTGAATCAAGATCTGACATTTGAAGAGGAACCAGTTGCTATCTTGGCACGTGATGTGAAAAAGTTGAGAAACAAGAGTGTGCCATTGGTGAAAGTTCTATGGAGGAATCATGCAAAGGAAGAGGAAGCAACTTGGGAAAGTGAACAAACCATGCGAGAGCAGTATCCTCAATTATTTCGGACTTGATATCAGGTAATTTCGAGGACGAAATTTCTTTTTAGAGGGGGAGAATTGTAATATCCGTGAGAGTTCTTCTGCTAAACACCTCGATCTGTGGGTCAATGGAACGACTGTAAGTATCATTTATGCATATCATGCATACATGAGCATATCACATCGCACTTTATTGTCTTGTATTGTCTATTCATTATTAAGGTGAACAACAAACACTCCGTGAAGTAAAAAATCAAAAGAAGATATCAAATCAGGGGGGCATAGAAAGCCCATTGCTTGAGAAAGCTCCAGTAATCTTGCAAAGAGACGAAATACGTGCTTGTGCGAAGAACTAGACAACAAAAACATCAATCAAAGCTTGCATGGAAAAAACCTTTGGTTTGAGCCTACACAGGGAACAAAGTTTCTCCTTTTCAATTTTTTAAGTTTATATACCAAACATTTTCAAACTCACTTGCAAATATTTCGCCACACAGGGGGCAGGAGAAGATATGAGAGCCAACTAAAAATAGCTGAATTTTTCAAAAAGGAAGAAGAAAAGAATGGAACATTAGAACTATCAAAAGAATGAAGATGCAAACGACAAAAGATCAGTTCAGCTAAAAGAGTTAAAGCCAGGGTAAAGACCCAACCTCCAATGGATAAAGATCCATGTTCCAAGGGTGAAGACCCGATCTCAAAGGATGAAGATCCATGTTTCAATGGTAAAGACCCGATCTCAAAGAATGAAGATCCTTTTTCAAGAGTGAAGACCCAATCTCAAAGGATGAAGCAAGAGTGAAGAACCAATCTCAAAGGATGAAGATCCATTTTCAAGGGTGAAGACCCGATCTCAAAGGATGAAGATCCATTCTAAGGGTGAAGAACCACCATGTATAGAACAGCTGGAGCTCAAAGGATGAAGATCCATTCTAAGGGTGAAGAACCACCATGCATAGAACAGCTGGAGCAGTCAGACTTCTCAACTGATAAAAGGTTAGTCAAACTTAGTCTCGGGTCCAAGTACCCTAAAATCAAGTTCAATCTCGGGTCCAAGTACCCAAATCCAATCCAATCTCGGGTCCAAGTATCCAAATAAAATTTAATCCCTGGTCCAAGTACCCAAATCAAATTTATTCTTGGTCCAAGTACCCAAATCAAATTCAATCTTAGGTCCAAGTACCTATTCTCGGGTCTAAGTACCAAAATCAAATCAATCTCGGGTCCAAGTACCTAATCTCGGATCCAAGTACCCAAATCAAACCAATCTCAGGTCCAAGTACCAAATCCCGGGTCCAAGTACCCAAATTCAATCCAATCTCAGGTCCAAGTACCCAAATCAAATCAATCTCGGGTCCAAGTACCCAATCCTGGGTCCAAGTACCCAAATTCAATCCAATCTCTAGTCCAAGTACCCAAATCAAATTCAATCTCGGGTCCAAGTACCTAAATCAAATTCAATCTCAGGTCCAAGTACCCATTCTCGTGTCCAAGTACCCAATCTCGAGTCCAAGTACCCAAATCAAATCAATCTCGAGTTCAAGTACCCAAATTCAATCCAATCTCTGGTCTAAGTACCCAATAATCTCGAGTCTAAGTACCCAATCTCGGGTCCAAGTACCCAAATCAAATCAATCTCGGGTCCAAGTACCCAATCCTGGGTCCAAGTACCCAAATTCAATCCAATCTCGGGTCCAAGTACCCAAATCAAGTTCAGTCTCGGGTCCAAGTACCCAAAACAAATTCAAATAACCATCTCATCAAAAATTAAGTCTTATTGCTTTTTCACTCTCTTTTCCTAAAGTCTCATATCGTTCAAGCAGGGGGCAAACTGTAGACCCTTAATTTTTGACCCAGTCCGGTATAATATATTTTAATAAGTCCAAAATAATTTTTGTGTTGTCCAATATATTTTAATTAGTCCAAAACAATTTTGTGTTATCTTAATTAAATAATATTTGCTTTATTATTTAATTTTTATTAATAAAAAATAAAAAATAATAATAATAAATAAATATAAATAAAAATCGGTGAAGAAAAATTTCATCTCCAAAAAGGGGGGCGGCAAAATGGCCCGCAGGCAATTTCGCCCACCCTAGCTCGCAGGCTCTTGCAATAACTTTTTTGCCTGCATAATTTTTCTACATCAGTTTTTTTTTGCCAGCGAAATTTTTCCGCAGCAGTTTTTTTCGCCAGCGAAATTTTTCCAACGCAAATTTTTTCGAAACCAAATTCAATTCGGTTTCGGTTTCCTTTCTTAATTAATGTTAGATTCCGTGAGCAACTAAGATTAATCACAAAAATCTTCTATAAATAAGGACTAAAAACAACACAAAAAGGGAGATCAAAATTTAGGAGGATAACAATGAAAGGAAATCGGATTTTAAAAATTCCTTCTGGCGGTGAAATCAATTGGACTTTTTGAGAGAAGAATAAGCAACCAAACAATCAATCCATCAAAGGCAGCAAAGCTTATCTTTGTTCTTGTTCATCCAACAAAAAATTTTTGGTGGAACCAACAAACAAAGGTATGAATTTCCTTATTTATTTTTCTTTACAGTAGCTTCATCACATAAGATTGAAAATTTCTGTTTCTGTAAAATCTTAAAACCCTAATCTACTTTCTAACTTCTCAAAACCTTAAATCGTTTCATTAATTTACCAAAACCCTAATATGCTTTCCAATTTTCTAAAACCCTAAATTGAATCGTTTTCTTTCCAAAAACATTAAAAATATCTTTTCTGTTTCTATAAACTTTAAATCGTTTTGTTTATTTTCATAAAACTTCATAAAACTATAAATTATTTTTCCAAATTCTAAAATCAAATATATTCTCTGAAACACTAAAAACCCTAATTCAACTTTCAAAACCAAGACAGTAAGCCCAGTAACCCCAAACTAAACTAGCTAACCTAAACCCTAAAGTTTTCTTAAACCCTAACTCCCTTAAAGCCTTAAACCCTAATTTTTCTAAACCCTAATTCTTTAAACCTTAAAACATTATAAACCTAAATATTAAAATTCAAACACAGTAAGTAGCTAATAATCATAAATATAATGTTTTAAAGTGTCCAAATCCTAATTTCATGATTTCACTCCTCAAACACTAATTTGGTCAATCCAAGAACTTCATCAACCTCTTAAATCATAAAACTTTAATCCATTTCAATTCCTTTAAAACTCACAGTAGCTTAAACCCATAAATTCCAAAACCCTAAACACATTAAAGAATCTTAAATAAAAATAGTAGCCTTAATTTGTATTTTTTACTTTCTTTATTCTTAGATTTGATTGTATAGTTCATTATATGCTTTGATTTATTTTATATCCTTTAATTTATTTAAGTTCAATGCTTGGTTTATTTAGTTTATCATGGATGGATGTTTATGTTCTATTGATGTTTAATATTTTTGATGAATGATTTATTTATGATGAATGGTTATTTACTTTAGAGATTTATTTTGATTTCCAAATGTTGTAAGCGGTATGTTTCCACTTGGTGGGTACCTCATTAGCTAAATATCATGTAATTTAAATTGCTTTTCTATTTTAGAACCAATGTAAAGGATATGTTTCTACCTTTTAGTGGGTGTCCTATTTAGGCTTGGATTATGTAAGGGCATGTTTCCATCTTCGGATGGGTGTCCATTTATTTGTTTTGCTTGGACATTGTTTTGATTTTCAATATATCAATGCTTTATTTTAATTATTGTGTGTAATATGGATAATATTGTTATATTTAAGAATTTTATAATATTAAGACCTGTAAAGGAGGCCGGTTCCAATGAACTGGGCATTGTGGGGGTGCTGAGCCATTTCTCATTTTCCCCACACGTACCCAACTTTCCGAACCCATTAGAGGGTTGGGGATTCCTTAGGAATCGAGTCATCCACCCCTTTCTTTTTTTCGGCCCGTCCAGGTGGTGACTCCATTTTCTTTGGACTTAGGTCAGTGTTCTCTAAGGCCCCGAGCCTAAACAGTGCCGAAGTTGCAAGAACCATTCCATCGGGAGTGGGGGTGAAAATCCCCGCTCACACACCCCCATAACGCCTAGTTGATTGGGACTGATCTCCTTTTCAGGTCTAAATGTTATAAAACTCTTAATTATTATGATATTATCCATACTACATGCAACAATTAAAATAAAAATATTATTGTATTAAAATCAAAGTAATGTTCAAAAATAAAACAACAAATAGGCGCCCATACGAGATGGAAACATGCCCTTGCAACCATGTCCAATGTCTAAAATAAATAGGATACCCATTAAAAGATGGAAACATACCCTTACAATGATCCCAAAATCTTTAAATGATGAATTAAATTACAAATAAAAAATTGAGGCACCACAAAGTGAAAATATATCTTTTACAATCTTAAAATCTAACAAATAATTAATTAAGCAACTTAAATTATATAAACATCCTCATTAATAAGTAATCCATTTGTAAATCAAATAAAATGAATCATAAGCATATAATAATAAATTAAATAATCAAAACTAGGGCTCAATCATAAATTAATTATTTAAATGTTCAAAATTAGGTCTTAAACCTGGAATTAGGGTTTATAAGATATAAATTCAAAATTAGTTTTTGGGATGGAAATTAGGTTTTCGGATGGAATTAGGGTTTTAGTTTTGAAATTAGGGTTTTGAGGGTAGTGTTTGGGAATTTAGGGTTTTAGTATTTGGATTAAGGATTTTGGATGGATTAGGGTTTTTGAGGTGAAACTAGGTATGAAATAGAGTTTTCAAGGTTTTAGGGTTTAAGAAGAAAGGTTTAGGGTTACAGTTTGGATTAAATATGAAAGGTTTTAGAGTTACTGGATTAAATATGAAAATCAAGTTACTGGATTAGGGTTTTGGAGTTTTGGTTTTGGGAATTGAGGGTTTTGGAAACTAAAGTTTAGGTTTTTGGTTTTATAGATTCAGAATTAGGCTACTGTAAAGTTGGATCAAATAGACTTAAAATAAACAAGTTGCTAGTTGGAACAAATGGTTTAAGTTTTTTTGGTTTCATAAACATACAAATGTGATCATAGTTTAAAAAGTGATTGCAACAACTGGATAAATCAATTGAATTAGAAAACTAAATATGCAAATCATTTTATTGTAATAGATGAATGAATCTACTGAGTATTTTAAATGAATTAGGTTTAAGGAAACTAAACTTGAGTGTTCGTTCCTCCAATATAAATATGTTGAATCAAACCCGTGCTAAAGTCTGGATCAACCAATTTATTAGCTGGTGCCTTTTATCATCCAAGAATTGAGCTGCTGCCTGTTTTTTAAATCCCCTCTTTAATTCTTGCTACTAGGTCTTTTTTTAATTATTACCATCCCTAGTCTTGTGATTTTCATTCTCTATTTATAGGCAAAACTATTTCATTAAAAACCCTAATCTTTGCATATCCAAACATTATTTGAAGTTTGCCATTAATTAGGAAGCTTAAAACCACTTAATAACCCATTTTTAACTCGGATCAAAGGACCATGGAGAATTTGGGCTTGCAAATTCTCCATGACCAAGTCTCCATCGTGAATTTAGCATGCCAATTCGCCATGGTCAAGTGCTCATGACGAATTTGGAATGTCAAATTCGTCATGACCTTGGCTCATGGCTAATTTGGCAAGCCAAATTTCTTATGGGCTTGGCTCATGGCTTATTTGGCTCATATTTGGCTTATATTAAGCTTGGTTAACCCAATCAAACCAAATCAGACTGTATTTCAATTGGTTCAACTTCAACTAGACCTAATTCAATCAAATTTAATTTAATTTGGGCCTTTAAAATAAAATTAGACTAGGTTAGGGTTTTAAAAATTGAACCAACTATGTTTAAGCTTTAAAATCGAACCAAATTTAACTTGGCCTTCTTTAATTGAGATCGAATTAGCTTAGGGCCAAAATTAAGGGTCTATAATTCCTCTACTCAAAAGGGTTATAAGTGTTATCATCCTCCTACTAAAAAGGTATATGTATCTGTTAATGTTACATTTATTGAGCAAGAATCTTATTTTCCAAAAACCCTTCTACAATAGAGAAAAAAAAACTTTAAGTACTGATAAGGATGGAGTTTTCTTTCTTCCTGAGTTTTCATATCCCAGCCCTATGTTTAAAAAAATGTAGATTCTCCTACAATCTTTATATCTATAGATGAGTCTAAAAATTCACCAATTTTTGTAAAATGAATTATATGGGAACCAAACCCAAAAATATGTTCGTCCATTATAGATATATTTAAGAAGGATGAAACCATTGCCTAAACCTGAGAACATTCCATCAACTGAATCTGCTCATGATCCTACCACTGTAAGTAATTCCACCATTAATGATTTAGATATTCATATTACTATTAGAAAAGGTAAACAGACTTGCACTAAATATCCAATCAACTTGTATGTGTCCTATAACTCTTTTTCTATTCCTTATAGAACATTTCTAGCTAACCTCCAATCCATTCCTATTCCAAAGATATTATCTGAATCATTATGAAATAAAAATTGGAAAAGTGCTATGCAGGTTGAGATGGATGCACTTGAGAAGAACAACACTTGGGATATAGTACAACTACCTAGTGGAAAGAAGCTAGTTGGATGCATATAGGTGTTTACTGTGAAGTATAACTCCGATGGTTCCTTAAAACAATATAAGGCGAGGCTAGTTGCTAAAGGATACACTCAAACCTATGGTGTTGATTATTTGGAGACATTTGCTCCAGTGGCTAAAATGAATACAGTCATAATTTTATTGACTCTAGCAGCTCATTACTCTTGGCCACTCTGAGCGGGGATTTTTGCCCCCAATTCCGGTGGAATGGTTCTTGCTACCTCAGCACTGTTTAGGCTCGGGGCCTTAGAGAACACGGACCTAAGTCCGAAGCAAATGGAGTCGCCATCCGGACAGGCCGGAAAAAAAGAAAGGGGTGGATGACTCGATTCCTAAGGAATCCCCAACCCCCTAATGGGTTCGGAAACTTGGGTACGTGTGCGGAAGGTCAGAAATGGCCCAGCCCCCAAAACCCCCTGTTCATTGGAACCGACCTCCTTTACAGGTCTCAATATTATAAAATTCTTAAATATAAAAACTTTATCTATATTACACACAAATAATTAAAAGAAAGCATCAATATATTAAAATCAAAGCAAGGTCCAAGCAAAACAAATAAATGGACACCCATCCGAAGATGGAAACATGTCCTTAAATCACATGCCTAAATAGGACACCCACCGAAAGGTAGAAACATGTCCTTTACATAAGTTCTAAAATAGAAAAGCAAATTAAATTACATGATATTTAACTAATGAGGTACCCACCAAGTGGAAACATACCTCTTACAACATTTGGAAATCTAAATAAATTGATAAAAGTAAATAATCATTCATCATAAATAAATCATTCATCAAAGATATTAAATATCAATAGAAAGTAAACATCCATCCATGATAAATTAAATAAACCAAGCATTGAACTTAAATAAATTAAAGCATATAAAATAAATCAAAGCATAATCAAATATGGAATTGAATAAGGCAAATAAAAATCTAAATTATAGCTACTGTTTCCATTTTGGATCCTTTATTTCTTGTGTTTAGGGTTTTAAAATTTAAGGAATTAGGCTACTGTGACTTTAAGAGAATTAAAATAGATGAAGGATTTTATGTTTTAAAAGGTTGGTAAGGCTCTTTGATTAACCAAACTAGGGTTTGAATGGTGAAATAATGAAACTAGGGTTTGAAAATCAATTTGATACTTTTATGAAGTTTTATGAAAATAAACAAACGATTTAAAGTTTATAAAAGCAAAAAAAAAGTTTTTAAACACCACAAAAATATTCGGCATTTGCGATGGAAATCTGCGACGGACATGTTTTCGTCTCAAATTTGCTACGGATCTGCGACGGATTTGCGACGGAAGGACAAGTCAGAGAAATTTTGAGAAATTGGTCGCAAATCCGTTGCAAATCCGTCGCAGATCTACGACGAAAATCATTCCGTCGCAAATAATCGTCGCAAAAGTTGGTGCGGAAACTTGGCACGAGAGAGAAAACACTAAAAAAACCAATTTGCAACGGAGATCTGCTACCGTCTATTGCCGTCGCAAATTTCACTATAAAAATATTCGGAATTTGCGACGGAAATCTGCGACGAACATGTTTCCGTCGCAAATTTGCTACGGATCTGCGACGGAAGGACGAGTCAGAGGAATTTTGAGAAAATGGTCGCAAAACCGTTGCAAATCCGTCGCAGATCTGCGACGAAAATCAGTCTGTCGCAAATAATCCCCGCAAAAGTTGGAGCGGAAACTTGGCGCGAGAGAGACCCGGGTATATTTTTTCGCAAAATTTTTTTTCGTCGCAGATTGGTTGTAGAAAACACTAAAAAAAATAATTTGCAATGGAGATCTGCTACCGTCTATTGCCGTCGCAAATTTGACTATAAAAATATTTGGCATTTGCGACGGAAATCTGTAATGAAAAATTTCCGTCGCAAATGTGCGACGGATCTGCAACGCATTTGCGACAGAATAATAAGTTGTAGGAATTTTGAGAAAGCCGTCGCAAATCGGTTGCAAATCCGTAATAAATCTGCGACGGATTTTTGTTCGTCACAAATTTCGTCGCTAAAGTTGGCGGGATTACTCCCGCCGAGAATTTTTGTGGAAAATTTTTACCGTCGCAGATTGGTCGCAGATTCGTTTCAAATTTGCTACCCATTTGCTACGGATTTGCGATGAAAATAAAATTTGGCTATATATATATCCGTTGCAAATCGGTGGCAAATCTGTAGCAAATTTGCGACAGAAAATATACGTCAAAAATTTTCGTCGTAAAACTAAAAGGAAATTTTTAGTGGGAGCCCAAAAAAGAAATTATAATTACTTACTTAATAAGTTAGAAGACTTATTTATAAAAAAAATACTAATTTTTATTTTTTACATAATTTCGTTATAGGCATTTTATTTTATCTCATTTCTCTGCATTTATCGTATAGCATGAATGATATATTTGAGTATCTGTTTAATTATTTTAAAGCATATTTTGATTTCAACAAATCGATTTATTTGTATAGCTTCATTTAAATATTTTATATATTACACTGATATTAATTTAATAATTTATAATCACAAATTAAATTTTAGTTATTATCACTAATATAAAATTTTAAATTAGTATTTAAATTTTTTTTTGTGCAATTCATTATCTTAAAGTGGAGTATGATAGAATCATATTCATAATTCAAATTTACGAATATTTTATTAAATTAAAATGGTATTTTTATTAAGTGATCTACGTATTTAGTGGTTATAATAAATACTTATTAGTTATTAAGCAATAAACTGTACTAATAGTACTAATAATATAATGAATTGTGTTTTGTAAATTAAAATAGTAAAATTAATAGTATAGCATATTAATAGTATAAAATTATATTTTATTATACTAATTTACTGTCTAATATTTATCATCATATAAATAATTAAAATATTTTTTAATTTAACTTCAAAATAAAATAAATATAAATATAGATAATTCTGATTTTTTTAAGAAACTATATTGTATAACACAATTTTTATTTTTTTAAAAAAAATATTATTTTTTTATATGCACTTAATATACTAAATATATAATCTATGTCTATTTAAAAATAAAGTATATTATTAATATATTAAATATATATTTGAAAAAATAATATTTTTAAAACTAACAAAGAAAATTGAATTTTTGAGGTATTTTTGAAGGTTACATGTATCAAATATTTTACTGCCTAACCCAATCTCAGAATCCTCGCTGTCTCTTATTTGCGCCGCTCCCTCTCTTCTCCTCTCTGCAGTGACCAACCACACAGTAAGTCTCAGAAACTGTACCAGTAGCCAGAGGAAGCCGTGAATTCGCCGAGAAGAAATTTTAAAAAAGGTTTTAGGGTTTCGACGAAGTTGGAGAAGGAGCAAAGAGTAAACTAATAGCGCCTTCGCGAGCGCCTCTGCAATCACAGACCAGAGACAAAAGATCGAACAGTACAAGCACATTCTCGCTTCAATCGTCTCATCAAACGACATCGTCCAAGCCAAGAAGTTTATCGATCATAGTACCTTTCTTTCGTGCACATTTGTTATTCATCTAGATTTCTTTTTCAATTGTGCTTTTTTTTTAGCTGATAATGTGATAAAATGACATGCAGTGTTATCGGACGATGTACCTTTGGTGGTTTCGAGACAGCTATTGCAAACTTTTGCTCATGAACTGGGGAGATTGGAACCGGAGACGCAAAAGGAGATTGCTCATTATATCCTTGCTCAGATTCAGCCTCGGGTTGTTTCTTTCGAGGAACAGGTTTGCTTTTGATTATAGACATCATCCACCAGTAGCTTCTTTAGCTGTTTTATCTTTTGAATTGGTTCTATATGAGATGTTGTCTGCCATAATGGTTTTTTCATAATTTATATTTTGAATTTCCGTTGGTGTTTTGCTTTAGTTATGGGTTTGACGGGTTATATGAGTTTGGCAGTTCTTTAGTTGATAACCATTTTATTGGCTTAATTTATCTGACTTCTTACTGATAAGGAATTGTTTATTTTTACCAATTGAAGGTTTTAATACTTAGAGAGAAACTAGCTGAGCTTTATGAGTCCGAGCAACAATGGTCAAAAGCAGCTCAGATGCTCAGTGGCATTGATCTAGACTCTGGAATGAGGTCTGGGAGTAAGATTCTTTCATACTTTGTTATGGAATGGAAGTGGTACAATTTCTGCTATTTTTATGAATGATGCTTATTTGACAAAACATATTTTTGTCCTCATCAGGGTTATTGATGATAGATTTAGGTTAACAAAGTGTGTCCAAATTGCTCGCTTATATCTCGAGGTATTGACTTTATTTTTCATCCAATCTAACTTATATTTGTAAAAGCATTCCTTTTTGTTTTTGGTTTGATTCCGAATGGATATTGTTTTAATATATATCTTGATGAACTAGGAATGCTGAAGCACTATAGTAATCTCTAAAGCTTTGATAGCTGCAATAAAGTGAAGCTATATTCCAATCCAAATTATTGGTGACTTCATGTGGAAAATCTTCTGTTGGCTGCATGATAAGATGGATCATTTTGCCTAGACATTATTCTTAATCTGGGCTGAGATGTTTTACGTGTTATCCTGGTTGTTAGGACTGAAGCTATTTTAAATTGTTATAGAAAACTGGCTACTTGTAACCAAAATCTAATTGATCTTCTATTATACTAAAATTAGAACAGGAGCATTGATTTTGCATTTTAGGATTCATTCAGAGCTAGAACTGGTTCTTTAGGTTCCAATACTCTAGCAATGCAAGGGTGAGGGAATTAATCTCTCTCTTGCAACATATGCTGACTGGTTGGCTTCTAATTCTCTTGTAATTTGTAAATGGTGCTGCCTCTGAAATGCATCTTCTATTGCTTATGTTGCTTTCAAAATTAAACAGGCACATGCTATGTACATAAATGTGTGCATAGTTACATTGTTACTGATTCCACCCCCCACATCTAAAATTGTTAATTTTGATTTTTAATGTACTTGGTCTACTGCAGGCTGACATATTGCGAGAAGAAAAAAATATTATAGATCTGTATATTATGCTGTTAAGGTTTTCAAGGTGAGAACAGGAGCTTTGAATTTTTAATGTAAAATTTGAGGGGGATGGGGAATTGATTCTGATGGAAATTCAGATTTTGCTTCAATTTTTTCTCAATGAAAATGATTTAGCTGTTAGCATTTTACTTCTACCACTACTTCTGTTGCTTTAGCTTGGTGTCAGAAACAGTACCGCGCCATCGTGATTATGGGGCATCTGACCAAAGCAAAAAAGTTCATTTGAAAAAGGTAATATTGTCTTTTCCTTTGTCCTCTTGTTTTCTTTTTATAGAATGCATTTCATGTTCAAGTTTGGGGCTTAAATTTATTTTAATTTTTTGCTGCAGAGATTATGGAATGCTGTGAGTGAGTTGGAGAAGTTGAAACCAGAAGTGCAGCAAAAGATCAATGAATTTAATAGAAAACATACACATCAAGTAAATGGGCAGGGCTATGTCCATCAAAATGATTTACTTGAGTGGCCACCTTTTAGAAAGCAAACCTCAACTAACTATAATGTGACAAAGGTATGGTTAAAATTTGATATTAGTCGCTAGTTACTTGCTATTTTCAACAATTTGGTTAAATATTCTTATGAATAAATTCCTTAAGATTTCATGCACTTCATTAATGCTTTGTTTTAAGATTTTATGCACTTCATTAATGCTTTGTTCCCATCTTTATTGAACCTGTAAAGTGTTATCCATGTCTTTCATTTTTTTGTTCCTTAACCCAAAACTTGTGATGACTTATTTGATGTAAATGTAGATCCAGTATCCAAGCAACCTATACCTTACTCCTGTTGAAATCCCCAGGTTTGAACCTTCTCTAGCTTTTGGAAGTATTTTATTTAACTACTATTTTTATTTCAATAAATGTTAAATGGCAATTACAAGAGATTATTCAAAAGATATTTTTGAACTTGTTTTATTATTAGGGCTGGCCTGTTGCCAAGATAATTCAATATGCTTTGTTGGAAGAATAAGCAATGTTGCATCGACTGGCATTTAAAAAAGGAGCCTTAGTAGCTTACAGTGATATTACCACAAAAGCTTTTGGTTTTAATGTTACTGTGATTAGTTACATTTTAAATTAATTACCCTACAGGCTAAACATTTCCAAATGATCTATTTGATGAGAAATAGATCCAACTTTTTGCTAGCTATAACGTCCATACTATGTTTTCTGCTTATTTATTATCCTTGCCTTGCTCTTGCAACATTGCATGGTTAGGCTGGCTTGCTTCAGGACTAAGGAAATTAATCTTGTGGGTTAAGAATTTTGGGGAAGATGACGGGGAACGATCTGTGTTATTCTGATTAATTGAGGTGAGAGGTGAAGTATTTTAGTAACTAAGACATTGATAGGTGTGATGATAGTTTTTATTTTAAGTTAATTATTTGACATTGTCGTGGACTTAAATTAGGTCATTCATTTGAATTTTTTGCGAGTCTATGATGCTGCTAATATCTATTGTTGGTTGCTTAGCTGAATAATGTAGCTTTTGCTCTAATAGTGATGATGCATATCTTCACTAGATACTGGGTGGTACAAGATTGGGCAATTTCATACATTTCCTCTTATTTTATGTCTTTCTATCATCTATTTACCTTAACACCGACCTTTTTGTCATATAAAATTGCAATTTTTTTTCCATTATGTGACTTTGTGGGGGCCTCTGATGATTTTTTATAATTATTTATGCAGTTTGTTTGCTGGACAAAAACTTGGCTTGGAGATTCTTATTCTTTGAACCATTTTTACACTATTTATCATGGAATGTGTAAAAAACGTGAATTATATAAATGTGATTAATGATTATGTCTTGGTTACAGGTGAAGGAGGGTGGTTATGATTATAAGGTGAACGAAACTGTTAATGTTGTTGCTGCAAAAACAACTGAGATTGGAAACAGGACATGGGGGATGATGAAGGGGGTCATGGCTATAGCTTCTCAGAAGGTTGAGGAGCTCTCTAAAGATGGCTGGAAAGCTGATAATTGGCCACGAAATGAAAGTGAAAGTAATGGATATTATCAGGAATTCAATAAGCATGAAAATAAAGGGTGGAATTCATCTGCTGGAGGTCAGTCATCTAGTGGAAATTATAATTCTTATAGTTCAAGTTCTTGGGATGATTGGGATAAAAAATATACAAGGAAGGAAGATAGTTCGAGGGGCACTGTACCACATAATAATGATGGATGGGCAGGTTGGGATGATCCCAAGGATGATGGGTTTGATGATAATTTTAACCAAAGTGCACCTGATAAGAAAGTTGTTGGTCCCAATGGAAAATCAGATGCCACATGGACAGGAGGAGGCTTTCTTTAAGGTATTGTTTAAGTTACTCATTATTTGTCGATTTATTTCTACTTTTATTTGCAGTATTTGATGGGAAGTGCTTCTTTCTTGGAAGGTTTGGTTAGTCTTCTCATTGGCTTTTCCGCTTCTGTTCTTTATGCTGCTGATATATATATATTTTCCAGTTATAAAGATGTCTGTTGATATGCCATCATCCGTTGTATCAGGTAGACACCTTCATTGCATTCTCAGCAACACCCTTGTTGATGCATATATGGTGTGTAATACCAAAAAAGATTGCTAGTTGGTGGCAGTGGTGTTCTATCAATTGATTAAAAATTAAGCTGAGAGCAGCTAATGTAAGTGTTGTTGCAGATCAGATTTGTTGTGAATGGGGAAAACATTAATGGAGGTTGGTATATTTTCTGCAGATCCTTTTTCTTTCTTTTTTTTTCTTCCCCACCTTTCTTTTTCTAAAAAAATTTTATGTACCTTTTTGGGAAGTTCTGCTATGTTTGGAATTAGTTCATATATGTATAACTTTGAACAGGGAGAGCTAATTGCCCAATCAAAGAGGACTGCCCTATCTGTTTGAGGAAACATTATTTGTGACTTGAAAAGTCAAATTTGCTTAATATTTGTAATGACTTAGTCAATTGATTTTTCACTATTGTTCTTTTTAACTTTTGTTGTGTTGCAAACTCTTCATATAGAAAGTTTTATAGATAATTTATAAGAACTTAAAACTAAGGTTTCTATTATAAAATTGATTTAAATTTATGCTACTATCAAAAGTTTATTTGACCATTATGTAACCGAGGAACGATCTGTGCCTGCACTCATATTTGGACAATATAATTGTAAGTTCATATATAGAAATATATTGGTTCAAGGTCAATAATGCCCCTATTTTTTCTTTTTATGTTCATGACTGGTATGTCATTGAATTATCGTAATTCCATTTTTAGAATTACTATTGATGCTGGTGAAGTTTTGATATCAAGCTTTATGTTACATTTATTAGGAAAAGGATCAGATTCAAATTCAATATGTGTTGTGTGCTGTTTATGTTCTTTGATATAGAATTCTTGAGTCATCTTAAGATTTGCCTTCTGTTTTGCTACAAATTACATGATATTGCTCATATTGCAGCTTATTAATGCAAATGTTTGTTTAGGTTCTTTTAAGAGGTCCAAAGAATGCCCGTGAAGCTGTGAAACACTTTGACCCAGCTCCTGGTGTGCCACACAACCATACTAAACCCTATGTGCGATCAAAGGGAAGGAAGTTTGAGAGAGCTAGAGGAAGGAGGAACAGCAGAGGATTTAGAGTTTGATTTGTTTTGAGTTCTATATTGTGAGACACTTGTGTTACTTTTTTCCAAATATTGTTATTTTCAAGATAGATTATTTGTAGTAGTGTTCTTAACACATGCATAATTAAATTGTAAAATACTTTATTATATTGAAGATTAATAAAAGAATTATTTTTATCAATGTAATTAGTGTTTTTTTTAGATTGTGTTTAAATGTTCCAAATGTATTTATAAAGTTCTCATAAAATTAATTGATAATACAAATAGTTCCAATAAAAATCAATATTAAATTGTTACGGATTTGCCACGAATCTGTGACGGATATCTAAAATCTATGACGGAATCTGCGACGGAATCCGCGACGACAATCTGTGACAGAATCTGCAACGAATTTACGACGAAATCTGTGACGGCATTCTGCGACGGAATCTGCGACGGCAGATTTGCAACCGCCGAGTGGTTGCAAATCCGTCGCAATCTGCGACGGCCTGTCGCAAATTGAAAATTGCGACGCCTTTTTTATTAACGGATCGTATCCGTCGCAGATCGGTCGCAGATCGGTCGCAAAACTTGATTTGCGACGGATCTGCGACGGATCTGCGACGGATTCTGTCCGTCGCAGATAGCGTGTTTTTTTGTAGTGAAAGCTTTTGGAAAGAAACAGAATATAATTTAAGGGTTTTGATAATTTGGAAAGTAAATTAGGGTTTTGGGGTTTTGAAGGAACAAAATTAATAACTTTAAATTCCTTGGAAAATAAAACAACGAATTAGTGTTTTTAACTTTAGAAAAGATAAATTAAAGTGCTAGGGTTTTTGATTTTGAAAGACACAATTTCCTAATTTTAACTACTGTGAAAAATATAACAAAAAGAATTTAATACATGCCTCCTTTTGATGGTTCCTCCAAAAAAAATTCTTCTTGGTTGAACAAAAACAAAGGCAGTTTTTGCCTTTGATGATTTGTTAATGCTTTGCTTCTTTGTCTCTCAAAAAGTCATATTTGATTAAAGTTTTCCTTCACAGATTCGGTTTCCAAATTCTCTCAATTTTCGTCCCAATTTCTCCTCCTTTTTCTCTCTTGTTTAGTCCTTATTTATAGAAGTTTTATATCCTTCATTCCTAATTGTTCACGGCATCTTTATTCATGAAGAAAAGAAAACCGAAACCTAATTGTATTAGGTTTCAAAAAATTTGTGTCGGAAAAATTTTGCTGGCGAAAAAAAACTGCTGTAGAAAAATCGCGCTGACGAAAAAAATTGCTGCAAGAAAAATTGCGTTGGCAAAAAAGCTGAGGGCGAAATGGGCCTGCGGGCCATTTCTTGCCCATCTTTTCCTCAGGAAACTCCTGCAGACGAAATGCCCACGGGCCCGTTGACTTTCGGCGACAATTTTTTTGTCGCCGATTTTTCCATCATCGATTTTTATTTTTATTTTTTGATTTTTGTTTGTTTATTTTTACTTTTTATTAATAAAAATTAGATACTAAAGCAAAATTTATTTAATTAAGATAAAAAAATTTATTTTGGACTAAATAAAATATATTGGACCGGACTTGGTCAAAAATTAAGGGTCTACGGTTTGCCCCCTGCTTGAACGATCTAAAACTTTAGTGAAAGAGAGTGAAAAGCAATAAGACTTAATTTTTGAGATGGTTATTTGAATTTATTTTGGGTACTTGGACCCGAGACTAGATTGAATTTTGGGCAATTGGACCCGAGATTGGGTACTTGGACCCGAGATTGGGTACTCGAGCCCAAGATTGGGTACTTGGACCCAAGATTGAATTGATTTGGGTACTTGGACCCGAGATTGGGTACTTGGACCCAAGATCGGATTAAATTTGGGTACTTGGACCCGAGATTGATTTAATTTGGGTACTTGGACCCGAGAATGGATACTTGGACCCAAGATTGGGTACTTGGGCCCGAGATTGGATTGAATTTGGGTACTTGGACCCAGGATTGGGTACTTGGACCCAGGATTTATTACTTGGACCCAAAATTGGGTACTTAGACCCGAGATTGGGTAATTGGACCCAAGATTGGATTGAATTTGGGTACTTGGACCCGGGATTGGGTACTTAGACCCGAGATTGATTTGATTTGGGTACTTGGACCCGAGCTTGGGTACTTGGACCCAAGATTGGGTACTTGGACTCAAGATTGAGTACTTGGACTCGAGATTGAATTGATTTGGGTACTTGGACCCGAGATTGGGTATTTGGACCCGAGATTGGGTATTTGGACCCGAGATTGGGTACTTGGACCCGAGATTGGGTACTTAGACCCGAGATTGGATTGAATTTGGGTACTTGGACTTGAGAATGAATTTGATTTGACTAACCTTTTATCAGTTGAGAATTCTGGCATAACTGGTTGTTCCATTTTTATGAATTGTAGGTCTTTACCCACCAAAAATATATCTTTATCTATTGGAAATTAGGTCTTTAACCTAAGAACATGGATCTTTATCCATTGGAGATTCGGTCTTTTATCCATTGGAAATTGGGTCTTTACCCTTGAAATATGGATATTTATCCATATGAAATCGGGTGTTTACCCTTGAAATAAGGATCTTTATCCATTAGAGATCGGGTATTTACCCTTGAAACATGGATCTTTATCCATTGGAAATCTGGTCTTTACCCTTGAAACATGGATCTTTATCTATTGGAAATCGAGTCTTTACCCTTGAAACATTGATCTTTATCCATTAGAAATTGGGTCTTTACCCTTGAAACATGGATCTTTATCCATTGGAAATTGGGTCTTTATGCTGGCTTCAGTTCTTTTAGTTGGACTGACCTATTTTCATTCTAATTTTTTTTTTGATTGATGATGATTTTTTATTATTTTGAGAATTCTTTTTCTTGTTCATCAGTCTTTTTAGCTAGCCTTCATATCTTCTCCTTGCCCCCTGCATGGCAAGATATTCAAAATATTTTGTTTATGCATAAACTCAAAATTTGAAAAGGAGAAGCATTGCCCCCTGTGTAGGCTCAAACCCATGATTTTCTATGTGGGCTTCGTCTAGTTCTTCGCACAAGCACGTATTTCTTCTTTTGCAAAACGACTGGAGCTTCCACAAGCAAATAAGCTTTCCATGCCCCCTTGATTCAATATCTCCTTTTGATTCTTTAGTTTGCAAGGTATTTGTTGTTCACTTTGAAAAGGAATAGACAATACAAGACAAGAAAGTGCGATGTGATATGCTCATGTATGCATGATATGCATGAATAATACTTACAGTCGTTCCTTTTTGACGCTCGTTCAAGTCTTGCATTGGAATGATCGAAAGCTTTGCATTTGTGGCTTTTATCTTCAAGATGTTGAAAACACGAGTGGCTGAGACCCTAAGCAGCAGAGTCAGGGATTCATCTATTTCAAACTATGTCTTAGCATGTCAGTTGATAGCTTCTTCATGACCTTTCCAATAATCAATTCCTTTTCCCAATGTGTCCTTTGAAGATTCAACATACTTCCCTTAACTTGAAGGCTTTGTATGACAAAACACTTTTTTTCTTTTCCTTTTTTTTGAATTTTTTTTGAATTTTTGAATTTTAGTTTTGAAATCAAATGTTGGCTTTGCCAAATTAATGTCAATGTACCTCAGGACTTGATTTTTCCAAATTAACATATCTAAAGCATGACAACCCTAGTTATCGTACTAAACTCGGGAATCATTTCTATTTAAGCAAGAACTGTTGCACTTCAGATAGGCACATACACATTACTTAGTCAAAGGTCTCATTTGAGTTTAAATATTGTCTATCTCATATGCATGCTTATCCAAACTATCTCCACTAATATACTCTACCTACCAAGAGAGACCAATAGGTCTTTGATAGGCTTGAATTGGGGTCTATGAGGGACATGGGTTAAATGAAGGCCATTTTGAGATAGGAGATGATGTGACACAATGGACAAACCCTCACACTATAAATTTCTTGTTTGAATTTTAGGCAGCTTGGAGGCAATATTGCTAGACTCCAAAGACCCAAATTCATTTCTTTTCTTCTTCTCCCTTTTCTTTCTTTTTATTTTTCTTACTCCTCCCTTTCTTTGAGCATTTTATAATTTTGTCCTTCTTCCTTGTAGGATAGAACTTTCAAAAACTAAATGGTCTTTCTCCTTTTCCTTTGATTTTGATCGAATCTTTGGTTGGGTTGGACCAATTCAAGTCAATCCGTCCTTATAAACCAAATGAAAGCCTTTTGCTGTCTTAGGTAAAAGAGAACTCAGTTGGCTTTTTGAACTACATTTTTGGGTTTTATTTTTCTTTTTGTTTTTTTTCTTGTTGTTGTTTTTTCTTTTTCTCTTTTCTTTTTTTTTCTTTCTTTTTTTGTTTGTTTATTTTTTATTATTTTTTTGTTTGGTTATAGCTCTAAAAGAGTTGTCTTGTTTGTACCAACTTGGGCTTCCAATAATGGATGAGTGGAGTAACATAAATCTTCTTTAGCAAGGATAAATCATTTGTTACTCTGATGTTGATGTTGTCTTGATATATTGGAGATATTAGAGAAACTCCAACCCTTATGGTTTTGAGAACATCAACTATCCTTATGGTCTTGAAAACATCAACTACCCTTACGGTCTTGAGAACTTCAACTACCCTTATGGTCTTGAGAACTTCAACTGTCTTCATGATCTTGACTAATCATTACTTTCTTGGATCTTCTTGCCTCTTCATCTTAGTGATCATAAGACTTGTCAAATGTATCACAACAGCTCAGGGTAGGTTGTTGGGGTTATATGCCAATGAAAAGAAAGCTAAAACTTTATGAAGGCTCAAAGGGACAACTAGGGATTGGTATTTAATAGGTGGATACTAGTTGTTGGCTAACAATGCCTAGATCATCTCTCCCTTAAATAAGCAGAGTTCAATTTCGCCTCAAAAGTTTGTCAAAGCATGTTTTAAGACTGACTAGGACCTAGACAAAGGTAATTATGCAGGAGCCCTCTCTAAGTAAGCATACACAACTCAATGCTATAGAGCAATTCCCTCATCTAGTAAAGCCATTCAAGTCATGATGCATAAATATATTAATTCATGAATTATTAAGCTAGATTCCTCATTGGTTGAGCACCAAAATGAACAAAGACCAACAAGATTTTGATGAAAGTAATTTATTCAAACAAACTTGAAAAACATAATTGTTCAAATTAAATATTAAAGAAAGTAAAATTAAAAAGCAACATTCAAGCTAAGGAAAGTTTGTTGAGTTTAAGCTTCTTTTCCCTTCACATCTTCAATATTTCCATCTTGAAAGGATGATAAAACAAAATCCTCTTCTAATCCTTTTCCTACCATGAAGGTTGCTGGTGGTGGCACCCTGTTAAACCTTGGAAATGGATTACCTTTGGTATTGGGCTTATCCGGCTCAGGCAACTTGCCATTATCAATTAAATTTTGGATCTTATGCCTCAACTTCATACAATTATCCATTTCATGTCCAGACCTTTGATAGAATTGGCAAAATGCATTAGTATCAAAGTTAGGTGGTAGAGGATTAGGCAAAGGACGAGGAGTCAAGGGTTGTAACAATCCCTTCTTTTGTAGCTTATTGAGAACCCAAGACAGTGGCTTCCCTAATTCTAAAAACTGCCTCATTCCTCCTTGACTAGTGACATTAACATCAACTTCTTTTTGTGTGCTTGTGCTTTGATTGCCCGATTGGTAGTTCCCTTTCTCCTTCCTTTTTATTGAAAAGTGATTATTCTCCCTTTCCCACTCTTCAATTTGTATACCAGCTTGGAGAAGATCTTTGAAATCTCTTATAAGGGTGTGAGACATCCTTTCATGGAGATTAGGCAGGACGCCTCTGACGATCATCCTTATTTGATCAGATTCATTGGACCTCTTCTTGAGCAAAGTAGCCTTATTTCTCCATCTTTTGACATAGTCCACAAAATTCTCATTTGGCCTTTGCCTAATGGACTCAACTTACATTAAGGTAACTTCCAACTCGACACTGTACCCATATTGTTGAATTAAAGCCTTGTACAACATGTCCCAATTTTTTTGTGTACCTTCCTCTAAGGTGTTGAACCAAATTTGGACAACAGGACCCAATGAGAGCATAAAGTACCTTAGAGTTTGAGCGTTAGTAGCTCGAGCAAACTGCATAGCAGTGATATACTGCTTCACATGGAGATGAGGATTTTTAGTTCCATCATACTTCGCAAAAGATGGCATCTTGAACTTGTACGGAACTTCTTCATCTAGCTCAAACAATTTGTCGATCTCAAAAACCTCTTCAGTTTTCAATTTCTTCTCAAATTTCTCTTCTAAATCAGCAATCATCTTTTCAACATCAGAAGTCTCAGTCTTTTCAATAGTTGCCTTCTCAACAACCTTTGGCTCCTTTTTGTCTTGAGGATCTTGGTAGTATTGAGCCCAATCATCATCATCAATGACCACCTTATCATCATCAAAAGCTACTTCACCAATTTTAGCCTTCCCATTGTCCTTTGGCTTCTTGGTGCTAGCAGATGCTTCGGCATGATTTTCTAAAATTGCAGCCAATTGGTTCTTCACGGTCTCAGCTAGGGCCTATTTTATTTCTTCCATTTTGGCATTGAGGGCTTCATCCACCATTCTTTGAATTTGTTCGAGATCCATTGCTTTTGGTGAAAAAGAGATTGAGTCGTTGCTAGATTCTTCATCTCCGGCGTAGGTCGAATTATTGTAAGCTTTTGAACTGTCGTAATCCAGGGCTGTGAGCCAGAGAGGATCAATGATATGAGATGCAAATGTATGTATGCACAAACAATCAACAAAGAAAGATAATTAGGATTTTCCTTCCAACCTTATAACATCCACACATTAATGGCGAGTCTCTTTTCCTAGGTATATGGTTAACAAAATACCAACATGGGGTACCTTGCTTTCAAATAATTCCCTCGGATGTTTCAACCAATAGTTATATTTTCAAAAATTGAAATCAGTTCATAATAATTCCCATTAATAAGGTTTTAATTCATTTATCCAACTATAGTAGCTTTTATGCTATATTGAATTCAAATGAAATTAAGAGGTTTATTATAAATAGATTTCTCACTTGAAAAAGGTAACTAATGATTCATGCCAAAAACAAGCCCATGGTTAATTTATTCTTAGTGTAAACTAGGCCCATAATTGATTTTTGGTATTTCATAATTGACCTAAATATTTTTGCAAGCTCTTTGTAAGAAAAGGTTGGGTGAAAATAGTTTTGTTTCTAAGCCCATTGTAAAAGATTTTAGAAAAACAAATTTTGGGCTTAGTATTTGGGCCATGTGCAAAAGAATTTTTGATTTATTTTTAGCAAAGTCTTATGTCCAAAGACCATCTTGAAAAATTTTGAAGATAGCTTTGGTCTTTTGGAATTTATAGAAAAATTTATTTTGAGCTTACAATATACTTAGGTCATATTAGAAAAAGAACAAACCAAATAAGCCATGATTCAAGCTAAGTTAAATTAACCATAGTCAAACAACATGCATTTGGGGTAAAACCTAAGGAAAGTTACTAGGCCAATTACATGAGCTTTAGTATTTGGGTTAAACGGCTTAGGTTCCCATAGCAAGTATATACCAAATGGTATGAGGCTATGAGTGGTTATGCCATGCTCGATGTCCATACCTTGAGTGAAAGTATGGTATCCCTTACGTAACATAACATGGTAACACGGGCATCTTAACTCACGCACACAATGCAATATAAGATGATGCAATGGATAATATCATTATAAGAAAGAATAGAATAATATAAAGACCAACGGAATCAACTTCTCTTATCCCCAGTGGAGTCGCCCCTGTGAGCGGGGATTTTTGCCTCCACTCCCGATGGAATGGTTCTTGCGACTTCAGCACTGTTTAGGCTCGGGGCCTTAGAGAACACGAACCTAAGTCCGGAGAAAACGGAGTCACCACCCGGACAGGCCGGGAAAAGAGAAAGGGGTGGATGACTCGATTCCTAAGGAATCCCTAACCCCCTAATGGGTTCGGAAAGTTGGGTACGTGTGGGGAAGGTGAGAAATGGCCCAGCACCCCCACAACGCCCGGTTCATTGAAATTGGCCTCCTTTACAGGTCTTAATATTATAAAATTCTTAAATATAACAACATTATCCATATTACACACAAATAATTAAAAGAAAGCATCAATATATTAAAATCAAAGCAAGGTCCAAGCAAAACAAATAAATGGACACCCATCCGAAGATGGAAACATATCCTTACATTACATGCCTAAATAGGACACCCACCGAAAGGTAGAAACATGTCCTTTACATAAGTTCTAAAATAGAAAAGCAAATTAAATTACATGATATTTAACTAATGAGGTACCCACCAAGAGGAAAAATACCTCTTACAACATTTGGAAATCTAAATAAATTGATAAAAGTAAATAATCATTCATCATAAATAAATCATTCATCAAAGATATTAAATATCAATAGAAAGTAAACATCTATCCATGATAAATTAAATAAACCAAGCACTGAACTTAAATAAATTAAAGCATATAAAATAAATCAAAGCATAATCAAATATGGAATTGAATAAGGCAAATAAAAATCTAAATTATAGCTACTGTTTCCATTTTGGATCCTTTATTTCATGTGTTTAGGGTTTTAGAATTTAAGAAATTAGGCTACTGCGACTTTAAGAGAATTAAAATAGATTAAGGATTTTATGTTTTAAAAGGTTGGTAAGGCTCTTTGATTAACCAAACTAGGGTTTGAATGGTGAAATCATGAAACTAGGGTTTGAAAATCAATTTGATACTTTTATGAAGTTTTATGAAAATAAACAAACGATTTAAAGTTAATAAAAGCAAAAAAGAAGTTTTTAAATCTTTTGGAAAGAAACATAATATAATTTAAGGGTTTTGATAATTTGGAAAGTAAATTAGGGTTTTGGGGTTTTGAAGGAACAAAATTAATAACTTTAAATTCTTTGGAAAATAAAGCAACGAATTAGTGTTTTTAACTTTAGAAAAGCTAAATTAAAGTGCTAGGGTTTTTTATTTTGAAAGACACAATTTCCTAATTTTAGCTACTGTGAAAAATATAATAAAAAGAATTTAATACATGCCTCCTTTTGATGGTTCCTCCAAAAATAATTCTTCTTGGTTGAACAAAAACAAAGGCAGTTGCTGCCTTTGATGATTTTTTAATGCTTTGCTTCTTCATCTCTCAAAAAGTTAGATTTGATTAAAGTTTTCCTTCACAGATTCGGTTTCCTAATTCTCCCAATTTTCATCCCAATTTCTCCTCCTTTTTCTCTCTTGTTTAGTCCTTATTTATAAAAGTTTTATATTCTTCATTCCTAATTGTTCACGGCATCTTTATTCATTAAGAAAAGGAAATCGAAACCTAATTGTATTAGGTTTCAGAAAATTTGCGTCGAAAAAATTTCGCTGGCGAAAAAAAACTACTGCGGAAAAATTGCACTGGTTAACCAGCTGCGGCAGTTGCGGGCGAAATGGCCTGGGCCATTTTGCCAACAGGAAACTCCTACGGGCGAAATGCCCTCGGGCCCGCTGACTTGGCGATGATTTTTTCGTCGCCGATTTTTATTTTTATTTTTTATTAATAAAAGTTATATACTAAAGCAAAACTTATTTAATTAAGATAAATAAATTAATTTGGACTAAATAAAATATATTGGACCGGACTGGGTCAAAAATTAAGGGTCCACAGCCACTACAATTGTTCGATGTCAAAAATATCTTTCTTCATGGTGATCTTAAAGAAGAAATATACATGGAGATTCCTTTGTTTGTTTGTTCACTTTGTTTGTTCAATAACCAACAACATCGTTTACAAATTGAAGAATGCATTATATGGACTCAAATAATCTCCACTAGCTTGGTTTGGTAAGTTTACTGATAAGAGTATTTTTATATTTATTTTTAGTATGATTTCTATGTGTTTTTAGCTAATGTTTCATTTGATTTTGGTTTAAAGTTTATTTTAAGTGTTTATTTTAGGTCAAAGTGCAAAACTCCCTTGGATGATCAAAATAATGAAGAAAAAGCATGAAGCAAGCAAGACATGGCCAAGCCAAAGCAAGCCTGGCCGTGTCCCTCAAATGTATCTCAAGACAGTAGCTGACACAGCCAGGTGACACGCCCAAGTCACTAGCCGTGTACCTCCCAAAGAGCAAAAACCAAAGAACCAAGCAAAGAATGAAAAATGAAGAACAGAAGCTGACACTGGCAAGTGACACTGCCAAGCCAGTGGCCGTGTCACATGACACAGCCATAAGCTTGGCCGTGTCCCATGCCCAGCCAAAGAACAAAAGAAGAAAAGAAACAGGCAAAAGGTGACATGGCCAAGTGGCTTGGTCGTGTCCCAAAGAAAAGCATGAGACACGGCCAAGCCACTCATGGCTTGGCCGTGTCACTCCATGAAGCCAAAGAGAAAAGAAAGAAAGGAAGGAAGGCAGTGATGGACACGACCAAGTGGCTTGGCTGTGTCCCAAAGAAAAAAAAATGAGAGACACGGCCAAGCCATTCATAGCTTGGCCGTGTCACCTAGAAGAAAACAAGGAAAGAAAGGACAGAAGGTGACACGGCCAGCAAGCTTGGCCGTGTCACCTAGGGCAACTTTGAAACGTTCAAATTCTTTTATAGACAAGTGGGAAACAAAGACTAGTTTTGGTCAAAAGTAACATTAGACAAAAGAAAAGATTGCCTAATTTGAGGAAAAGAGAGATGGAACAAAGGGAATGTGGGAGACAAGGTGAGTTGGAAGTGAGTTGGAAGATTGACTTAAGCTTTGGAGGAAAATAAAAAGAGAAGAAGAGAGAGTTTTTGAGGACTTTTTCTGGAGCTGGAAACGTGAAGACTAGAACAAGGGAGAAGGAGCCAACAACTGAAGCAAAGAGGAGGGTTTTGAGCTGAGTTTGAAGAAGGTGACACATCTTGTACCAGCCCTAAACCAAGAATCAAGGATTGAAGTGAAGAAATACAAATTATTCATCATGGATTGTTTGGTTTCTTTTACTCATTTATCTTGCTCTGTTTTTCTGGTTTTGAACATGAATTAATTCCTTCTCTATCTAGATATTGATGAACCCTAGCTTATTTGTATGGATTGAATAATTATATTTAGTTGAATCATTTGATTGAGTTGTTTTATTCTTATGATGCTTAATGATTTATTTCCAATTGATAATAGCATGCTTATTAATTGGTTGCAATTTTCATATTATTGACATGAGAAAGCTTGATATGAATTGATTGCTCATAAGGGTTGAGGATTGATTGGGGTGCTAGAGATAGACTTACAAAGATCCTTTGGTTTATAATTCCTTGTTCTTAATGCATGATCTATTTAATTGTGTTTTGAGAAGAGATTCCGACACTCTACTTAGTGATTAGGGATTAATTCACTCGAGAGAGGTTTTAGTCTAAGTTAGAGGAATGCCAACTCAACTGTATTGAATGATTTAACTGAATTGATTGTTCATAAATATCATTGAGGCTAGGGGGATTCAATATCTGGATAGTATTATTATCATCAATCCTATTTGCATAACATTTAATTTTCCCTTACTTCCAGTTATTAATTTAGTTGTTTTTAATTACAAAGCATCACACAACTATTAATTTGCTAAACAATGGTTAAGGTTTAAACTAGTACTTGGCCTTGTCCCCAGTGGAATGATAACTCACTCACTACTATATTACTTGGGCGACCCGTGCACTTGCAGTAATTTCCATAGCATAGCGGCACGCATCAAGTTTTTGGCGCCGTTGCCGGGGACAACGGTTTCAATATTAGTAATATAATCAAAGCTGTTGATTTAGTTTTTATTTTCATTTGTTTTTGACATTGGTTCTTGCTTGTCGATTATCATTTTAGGTATTCCTCCCTGTTTATAACTAGAGGTAACTCATCCCAATTGTTTGAGTTAGACCCAGAGCTAAAAAGAACATTAAGGAGAAAGCAAAAGGAAGAAAGCGAGGCAGTTTTGGAAGACGCAGAACCAGAATAAATTTGAAAATAGACGAAGAAGAAGAGTTTGAAGCGATGGAAGGAGCTGGACCAAGAACAATGTAGGAGTTTGCTAAGCCTAATCTCAATGGAGCTGAATCTAGTATCCGAAGGCCGACAGTTGCTGCAAACAACTTCGAAATAAAAGCAAATGTAATTCAAATGGTTCAGCAGACTTGCCAATTTGATGGGTTTCCTGATGAAGATCCAATCAACTGAAACCACCCTAAGAAATCAGCAAGCCTCTATTCATAATTTGGAGAATCAGGTGGGACAAATTGCTAAGATGCTCAGTGAGAGACCACAAGGGAGTTTACCTAGCAACACTGAGGCAAATCCTAAAGAGCAACTTAAGGCAATTACACTAAGGAGTGAAAAAGAGATCAAGGGTAATGTGGAAGAGAAAAGGGCTGAAGTACAAGAAAAAGAAAAAGAAGACGATCATCCTGTCACTTCGAGAGAGAAAGCTGCACTAGAAAGTAAGAAAGATAAGCAGCCGCAAGAAAGCAGCCCCAATTTGAAGGAATACCGACCTAGAGTACCCTATCCGGCAAGGTTGAACAAGGATAAGATTGATGCTCAGTTCGGTAAGTTTCTTGAACTTTTTAAACAATTGCACATTAATATTCCATTTGCTGAAGCTTTGTCACAAATGCCTAAGTATGCTAAATTTTTGAAAGATATCCTTTCTAACAAAAGGAAACTTGAGGATGTGTCTTTAGTGCATTTATTTTAAAAGAGTTCGGCAATTTTGCAAAGAAGGTTACCTAAGAAGTTAAAAGATCCAGGTAATTTTACCATTCCATGTTTGATAGGTAATCTTGAGGTTAAAAGTGCATTAGCTAATTTGGGGGCTAGCATAAGTGTTATGCCTTATAAAATGTTTAAAGAGTTTGTACTGGTAAACCTAAACCAATACTCATGACCATCCAACTTGCTGATAAATTGGTAGTTCACCCTCGTGGCATTATAGAGGATGTGTTGGTAAAAGTCGGGGATTTCATTTTCCCCAATGATTTTGTTGTCATTGATATTGATGAGGATGCGGATGTTTCACTTATTCTTGGTAGGCCATTTTTAAATACAGCCCGTGCCCTTATTGATGTTCATGATGGCACTTTAACTTTGAGAGTGGGTGATGAGAAAGTTATTTTTAGGATACATGATGCCATGAAACATTCACTTTCATTTGATGAGGCGTGTAACACCCCCACACCCAATACATACACACTGCACACACCACAATGTAGTGTACATGTATTGAATATAGGAATGCTACGGATTTTTATTAACATTCAAAACATTTTAAATGATACTATAAGCTTTCTCATTATACATTAGAGAAAAATAAGTAATTAACTTGTAAAATAAAACAAATAGATATATATATATATACATTTAGTTAATACGCAGCGGAATTTATAAAATCGTTACATATATGAAAGCATTTAAATCCATATTTACAAATATACATATATTCACATTATAAACAATATTTACAAAATATGAAAGAGTTATACATGATTGGCAAGTCTTCCCTGATCTTTAAGTTCCCAAAATCAACTCTTCAACGTCTACTCTCACTCGGTCTCGAAGAGCTCTCGGGTTCAACTCTATCAACTCTATCACCTGCGCGATTAAACACTATCGCGCTAAGCCAAGGGCTTAGTAAGACAATTCATGCTAATGTTATGCTTTAGTGCAATGCAATGTTAATTATCAATCCATATTATACATGTAACATCATATATGCAAAGCAAACAACATACCATTACATTTCATAATCCAATATAAGTAGACATATCACATTTCAACATCTTTTCATATACCTCATTAGTTACTCATTAAACCATTCATGAACAACACTAAACAAAGACAAGCATTGGGCCCAAGACACACTAATATGCCATTCAATTTTCAGAGTTAATGTTTTGGTTTTGTTATCACATTTATCAATATCATATACCCAACTAGGCTTCAAGGATTAGGTTCAACCAAGCTTCAAGGGGAGCAAAGCATGCTAAGCTTCAACCCAACTTGGCTTCAAGAACCAACCCAACCTAGCTTCAAGGGTTGTAACATCTCAATTAGGCTTCAAGGATTCAATCCAACCTAACTTCAAGAGATTGTTACTCATATTAGGCATGCCACCAACAACAAACTCTGAAAGTGGAATAACACATTAGCCACACAATTCATTTATTATTTAGTCATCATTTCCATTCTCAATTCTCATCAACATTTAGGCAAACATGCCTTATTTCTTTCAATTACATCATCATAGCCAATCACAATGGCTTTGCACCACATTTCACATCTCAATTCATGTTATGCATATAGCATCATTGATATAGCATTTCAAAATACATTATCCATATCACACATTATCATTTACAAAATTCACATTGCATAGTACAAACCCTAGTTCATGTAGTATCATATGCATTATCAATTGAAAGTTCAAACTCAATCATATATGAAGAACAAAAACCAAACACAGTAACCAACACACCCAAGGGACACGGCCAAGCTTGTGGCCGTGTCTCCCAAAACAAATTGGCAGTGGCAGACACTGGCATGAGACACGGCCGTGTCCTCTCCAAAAAATCACACACACGGCCAAATTTCCATGGACTTGGCCGTGTCTCTCCAAAACATTAAGTCTTGGCCGTGTCTCTTTTGGTTTTGGCCGTGTCACTCATGAACAAACCCTAACCAAAGCCAACACTCTTCTAAATGCATTCTAACACCTTATAACATGTTTCAAATGAATATAATCAATGTTCTAAACACATATTCTTCACAAAAACCACTTCACAATACATTAATATTACATTTAAACAAATACCATCTCAAAACCCTAAAATCCAACATCATTCCTAATATTTCAAAATCAACATCCACCACTTTCCACAACAACACCTATGTAACCTCTTAACTTAAAATCACTTTAACACTTGAAAACACATCATAAACACATCTCATCATCAAATCCTACCAACCCTACTTCACTTCAAACACCCCTTCAAAAGAAAAGAAGAAATCAAGGAAAAGATCTTACCTCAAATGAAGAAATTTCATAAATCTTTAACCAAGTCCTTTGGTTGCTTCTTCAATTTGCTTCAAGCATCAAGAACACCTCTCTTGCTCTTTCTCTTCTTGGATGGCCGGCACACACATGAGAAGAAATGAAATTCAACACAAATCAAATAGCTTTTCTTCTTTAAATTTCCACCATGCAATCCAATTCAAGCAATTACCAAAACACCCCTCAATCATTTAACTAACCTCTTGTCTCTTATAAACCCAATTATGTAATTTCACAATTCTCAAATAAATATCTTCTAGCATTGACTCTCTATTTGACTTATGTATATGTTAATTATATCATCATATAAACAACATATACACTTTACTCTAAACACTCTTTTCTTTCCCAAAACACAAATACACAAGCATTCTCTTTCCAATTTCTTTTCTTATCACATAACATATATATATTCAATCCAATTTTACAACAACAACAACAACAACAACAACATTCAAAACTTCTAGGGCATATATGGGGATATTACAATTCTCCCCCTCTAAAAAGAAATTTCATCCTCGAAATTACCTGATATTAAGTCCGGAATAACTGAGGATATTGCTCTCGTATGATTTGTTCACTTTCCCAAGTTGCTTCTTCTTTTCCATGATTCTTCCACAAAATCTTCACAAGTGGCACTCTCTTGTTTCTCAACTCTTTCACATCACGTGCCAAGATAGCAACTGGTTCCTCTTCAAACGTCAGATCTTGATTCACCTCAATAGATTCCATCGGCAACACTTGAGATGGATCCGATCTGTATCTCCTCAACATAGAAACATGGAATACATTATGGATACGATCCAACTCAGGTGGCAAAGCAAGCCGATAAGCAACTGGCCCAACTCTCTCTAAAACTTCATACGCTCCAATAAAACGAGGACTTAATTTCCCTTTCCGACAGAACCTCAAAATTTTCTTCCAAGGAGATACTTTCAAAAATACCTTATCTCCAACATCAAACTCTATGTCTCTCCTTTTCAGATCTGCATAAGACTTCTGTCGGTCTGAAGCTGCTTTTAACCTACCGCGAATCAATTTCACTTTCTCTTCAGTTTCTTGAATCAAATCAGGCCCAATTAATTTACTTTCCCCAAGTTCACTCCAGCAAAGAGGTGTTCTACACCGCCTGTCATACAATGATTCGAATGGTGCCATACCAATGCTGGATTGGTAACTGTTGTTATAAGCAAACTCCACAAGCGGTAGAAATCTGTCCCAACTTCCAGAGAAATCAATGACACAGCTCCTCAACATATCCTCAACAATCTGTATCACCCTCTCTGACTGTCCATCCGTCTGTGGATGAAAAGTAGTGCTGAAATGCAGTCGAGAACCCAAAGCACCTTGCAAACTCTTCCAAAATCTTGAAGTAAACCGGGGATCTCGATCAGACACTAAAGAAGTTGGAACACCATGCAACTTTACAATCTCATGAATATACAGCTCAGCTAACCTCTCCAAAGAGTAATCCATCCGAACCGGAAGGAAATGAGCTGTCTTAGTCAACCTATCAACAATCACCCATATGGCATCATGCTTCCTTTGTGTCAATGGCAACCCAGACACAAAATCCATTGCCACTCTTTCCCATTTCCATTCAGGCACTGACAACGGCTGAAGCAAGCCGGTTGGAACTTGATGCTCTGCTTTTACCTTCTGACAAGTGAGACATTTGGATACAAATTCCGCTATGTCTCTCTTCATACCAGACCACCAGTAATATTGTCTCAAATCATGATACATCTTGGTATTGCCCGGATGCATAGCAAACACTGACTGATGTGCTTCTTCCAAAATGATTCTTTTCAAATTAGCATCATCAGGTACACACAATCTGTTCTTAAACCAGAGACTCCCATCATCCCTCACAATAAAATCTCTACTCTTCCCATTCTGGCAACCTGAAACAATCTTTCGAATCTTCTCATCAGTCAACTGAGCCTCTTTAATCTGATCCAACAAAACTGGTTTCAAATGCAACTGTGCCAACAATGCACCATCATCACAAGATACAAAACTGGCATGCAAAGCTCTCAACTCAACAAGCAACGAGAGCGAATAAACAGTTAAACCTGCTAAAGACTTCCGACTCAAGGCATCAGCAACAACATTTGCTTTACCTGGATGATAATCAATCAAACAGTCGTAGTCTTTAATCAATTCCAACCATCTCCTCTGTCGAAGATTAAGCTCTTTCTGGACCCCCAAATACTTCAAACTCTTGTGATCAGTGTAGATGAAACATTTCTCCCCAAACAGATAGTGTCGCCAAATCTTCAATGCAAACACAATTGCTGCTAACTCTAAATCATGGGTCGGATAATTGAGCTCATGCGGTTTCAACTGTCGAGATGCATAAGCTATAACTTTACCTTCTTGCATTAGCACACACCCCAAACCCCTATGTGAAGCATCACTGAAAATCACATAAGGTTTGCCTTCTACAGGTAAAGTAAGAACAGGCGCTTGAGTCAACATTTCTTTCAACTGTTCAAAGCTAGCCTGACACTGATCCGTCCACACAAATCTAACTCCCTTACGAAGCAATCTGGTGAGTGGAGTAGCTATCAAAGAAAATCCTTTCACAAACCGTCGGTAATAGCCTGCCAAACCCAGAAAACTTCTAACTTCAGTTACTGACTTTGGTGGACTCCAATTCAAAATAGCTTCAACTTTACTCGGATCAACTCTAATACCTTCTGCTGAAACTATATGACCGAGAAAAGTTACTTGGTCCAACCAAAACTCACACTTCGACAGTTTAGCAAACAACTGCTTCTCTCTCAAAATCTGCAACACAATCCGCAGATGTTTGTCATGTTCCTCCTCATTCCGCGAATACACCAGAATATCATCAATAAACACTACCACAAACTGATCCAGATAGGGCCTAAACACCCTATTCATCAAATCCATAAAAGCTGCAGGTGCATTCGTCAGACCAAAAGGCATAACTAGAAACTTATAATGTCCATACCTGGTCCGAAAAGCGGTCTTAGGAACATCTTCAGCTCTGACTTTCAGCTGATGGTACCCTGATCTCAAATCAATTTTAGAAAACACAGCTGCACCCTTCAATTGATCAAAGAGATCATCGATTCTAGGCAAAGGATATTTATTTTTAATAGTCACCTTATTCAATTGCCTATAATCGATACACAACCTCATAGTACCATCTTTCTTCTTCACAAATAGCACAGGAGCTCCCCAAGGAGAAACACTGGGGCGAATAAATCCTTTGTCCAACAACTCCTGTAATTGCACTTTCAACTCCCTCAATTCTGCTGGTGCCATTCTATAAGGAGTAATAGAGATAGGAGTGGTACCAGGCAACAATTCAATACCGAACTCCACCTCTCTCTTAGGAGGTAACCCTGGCAACTCCTCTGGAAATACATCTGGGAACTCTGCAACTGTGGCAATACTATCAATGGGAGAACCCTTCACTCTAATATCTATCACATGAGCAAGATAGGCTTCACACCCCTTTCTAATCAATCTCCTAGCTGCAACAGCTGAAACAAACAAAGATGCTAGCTGTTCCTGCTCATTAGATACTATCACCTCTCTACCATTAGCAGTTCTCAAAGAAACAATTTTCCTTTTACAGTCTACCACAGCTCCATGTCTAGATAGCCAATCCATGCCTAGAATCACATCATATTCCTTAAATGGCATCTCAATCAAATCTCCAAGGAACTCCTCACCTTGCACCCTTACTGCACTATCTCGGTGCACCCTGCTCACAATCACACTATGCCCTAAAGGATTTGTCACCAACACATCAAATCCTAGGGAATCAGCATGCATATCAGACACAGGCAAAACAGATGCACTAATATATGAATGTGTGGATCCGGGATCAATCAAAGCAAGTACTGAAGTATCAAATAAAGAAAAAGTACCAGCTATGACTGCCGAAGCATCTGGCTGCCTCTGCATAACATATATCCTCTGGGAAGACCCAACCTCCTCTGGTCTACTCTCTCTGGATGTAGAACCTCCTCTAGCACTGAACCCAGATCTGCCTCCCCGACTGCTACCTCTGCCTGCTCGACCTCCCCTCACACTAGGTCGAGAAGCTGCAGTATCAACTGACATCCGCTCCTGCCTCTCAGGGCAATCTCTCACAAAGTGATCAGGCGATCCACATCTGAAGCATACCCCTGCTACACCAGTCTTCCAGCAAGGACCACCATGTGGCCTACCAAAATGAATGCAGATGGAAAGAGTGGATCTCTGAGTCACCGGGGTCGGAGCACTCGCCACTGAAGCTGTAGGTCTAAATCTCTGCCTCTGAAATTGCACTGACCTACCAGCTGGCCTCTGACTCCTACTGACCCTTGGAACAAAGCTTCCTTTACCTCTCTTCGCAGAAGAAGACCCTGCCTCAGACTGGGGCCTCCTAACCCTAACCTCTTCCTCTGAAGCAGCTACAATAACTTGAGCTCGCTCCACACTCCGAGCTGCTGCCACAAGCTGGGAAAAATCGTGATATCTAGATCCAGCCACTAAGCACATGATAGAGGGCCTCAATCCCTCCTCAAATCTCCTGCATCTATCTATCTCATCAGATATAATGCCCCCAGCATAATGACTCAATCTAATAAACTCAACCTCATATTCAGTTACAGTCCTGCTGTCTTGCTTCAAGCTCAAAAACTCCATCTTCTTCATGTCCTTATACTCCCTCGGAGTATACTTCAATTCAAACTCTCTCAGAAAGTCAGCATAGGACAAGGTTGGTGGATCATCCATAGAATGGGGCACTGTCCTCCACCAGTCGTATGCATCCTTCTGTAGCAAAGATCTTGCATAATCAAATTTTTCCTCTGAAGTGGCTTGCAACTGAACAAATACTCTCTGTACTCTGTCAAGCCACTGTTCCGCTACAGCTGGATCAACCATACCAAAGAAATCCTCTGCTCCATATTTCCTTAGATTATCATAGTGCCTCACTGATATTACAGGCTGAGGGGGTGGTGGTGGTTGCACTGGTGTTTGCCTCAAAGCCTCTACCACATGCCTAAGCCAAACTGGTGGAACCTCCTCACCAGCTAGTCTCCCCGACACCGAAGCAGGTGCCTCCTCAGCACTATCAACTCTAGCTCTATCCTCCGGAGCTACACTCTCCTCACTACCCTCAATAGACTGACGTAAGTGAGAGTCCATCACAACCTATGTCTGCAAACACAGCAGAATACATCTTATTAAAGATCAGAGACTGCCAATCCCAAACATGTATGTTATTCAAAAATTCACTTTTTAAGTAAAAGTATTCTTTTTATTACATTTTACCTAGGTTGAGAATCTCAAACCTAGGCTCTGATACCAAAACAACTGTAACACCCCCACACCCAATACATACACACTGCACACACCACAATGTAGTGTACATGTATTGAATATAGGAATGCTACGGATTTTTATTAACATTCAAAACATTTTAAATGATACTATAAGCTTTCTCATTATACATTAGAGAAAAATAAGTAATTAACTTGTAAAATAAAACAAATAGATATATATATACATTTAGTTAATACGCAGCGGAATTTATAAAATCGTTACATATATGAAAGCATTTAAATCCATATTTACAAATATACATATATTCACATTATAAACAATATTTACAAAATATGAAAGAGTTATACATGATTGGCAAGTCTTCCCTGATCTTTAAGTTCCCAAAATCAACTCTTCAACGTCTACTCTCACTCGGTCTCGAAGAGCTCTCGGGTTCAACTCTATCAACTCTATCACCTGCGCGATTAAACACTATCGCGCTAAGCCAAGGGCTTAGTAAGACAATTCATGCTAATGTTATGCTTTAGTGCAATGCAATGTTAATTATCAATCCATATTATACATGTAACATCATATATGCAAAGCAAACAACATACCATTACATTTCATAATCCAATATAAGTAGACATATCACATTTCAACATCTTTTCATATACCTCATTAGTTACTCATTAAACCATTCATGAACAACACTACACAAAGACAAGCATTGGGCCCAAGACACACTAATATGCCATTCAATTTTCAGAGTTAATGTTTTGGTTTTGTTATCACATTTATCAATATCATATACCTAACTAGGCTTCAAGGATTAGGTTCAACCAAGCTTCAAGGGGAGCAAAGCATGCTAAGCTTCAACCCAACTTTGCTTCAAGAACCAACCCAACCTAGCTTCAAGGGTTGTAACATCTCAATTAGGCTTCAAGGATTCAATCCAACCTAACTTCAAGAGATTGTTACTCATATTAGGCATGCCACCAACAACAAACTCTGAAAGTGGAATAACACATTAGCCACACAATTCATTTATTATTTAGTCATCATTTCCATTCTCAATTCTCATCAACATTTAGGCAAACATGCCTTATTTCTTTCAATTGCATCATCATAGCCAATCACAATGGCTTTGCACCACATTTCACATCTCAATTCATGTTATGCATATAGCATCATTGATATAGCATTTCAAAATACATTATCCATATCACACATTATCATTTACAAAATTCACATTGCATAGTACAAACCCTAGTTCATGTAGTATCATATGCATTATCAATTGAAAGTTCAAACTCAATCATATATGAAGAACAAAAACCAAACACAGTAACCAACACACCCAAGGGACACGGCCAAGCTTGTGGCCGTGTCTCCCAAAACAAATTGGCAGTGGCAGACACTGGCATGAGACACGGCCGTGTCCTCTCCAAAAAATCACACACACGGCCAAATTTCCATGGACTTGGCCGTGTCTCTCCAAAACATTAAGTCTTGGCCGTGTCTCTTCTTTGGTTTTGGCCGTGTCACTCATGAACAAACCCTAACCAAAGCCAACACTCTTCTAAATGCATTCTAACACCTTATAACATGTTTCAAATGAATATAATCAATGTTCTAAACACATATTCATCACAAAAACCACTTCACAATACATTAATATTACATTTAAACAAATACCATCTCAAAACCCTAAAATCCAACATCATTCCTAATATTTCAAAATCAACATCCACCACTTTCCACAACAACACCTATGTAACCTCTTAACTTAAAATCACTTTAACACTTGAAAACACATCATAAACACATCTCATCATCAAATCCTACCAACCCTACTTCACTTCAAACACCCCTTCAAAAGAAAAGAAGAAATCAAGGAAAAGATCTTACCTCAAATGAAGAAATTTCATAAATCTTTAACCAAGTCCTTTGGTTGCTTCTTCAATTTGCTTCAAGCATCAAGAACACCTCTCTTGCTCTTTCTCTTCTTGGATGGCCGGCACACACATGAGAAGAAATGAAATTCAACACAAATCAAATAGCTTTTCTTCTTTAAATTTCCACCATGCAATCCAATTCAAGCAATTACCAAAACACCCCTCAATCATTTAACTAACCTCTTGTCTCTTATAAACCCAATTATCTAATTTCATAATTCTCAAATAAATATCTTCTAGCATTGACTCTCTATTTGACTTATGTATATGTTAATTATATCATCATATAAACAACATATACACTTTACTCTAAACCCTCTTTTCTTTCCCAAAACACAAATACACAAGCATTCTCTTTCCAACTTCTTTTCTTATCACATAACATATATATATTCAATCCAATTTTACAACAACAACAACAACAACAACATTCAAAACTTCTAGGGCATATATGGGGATATTACAAGGCGGAATCATGCAATGATGTTATTGAGCATGAGACTGTAAATTATGTTACTAACATTGTTTCCAAGGATCCCCTTGAGTTGTGTTTATTGCAGGAAAATGTTGAGGGTCAAGAAGCAATGGAGCAGCTTGCTTTTCTTGAAGCAAGCAAATCGTTTAAATGCAGGGCATATGAGACCATTGAGATGCCAAAGGAAGAAAAGCCAAAATCATCGGTGATTGATCCACCCAATTTGGAACTGAAACCTCTTCCAGATCACCTTGAGTATGGATTTTTGGCAGAAAAAAAGAAACTGCCAATAATTCTGAGTTCCCATCTATCTTTTGAACAGAAGGATAAGCTTATTCAGTTGTTGCAGAAACATAAGCAAGTGATAGCTTGGAAGATAGCAGACATAAAAGTGTATCAGTCCATCCTATTGCACTCACAAGATATTGATGGAAGATGAATTCAAACCAGTAGTGCAACCGCAACGGAGACTAAACCCAAAGATGAAAGATGTAGTGAAGACTGAAGTGATAAAACTACTTGATGCAGGGATTATCTATCCGATCTCGGATAGCTCTTGGGTGAGCCCAGTTCAGGTAGTACCAAAGAAAGGAGGGATGACAGTGGTCCCTAATGAAAATGATGAGCTGATTCCAACAAGAATAGTTACCAGTTGGAGGGTTTGCATTGACTACAGAAAATTGAATGATGCAACTAGAAAGGATCACTTTCCTTTACCCTTCATTGATCAGATGTTGGAGAGGTTATCCGGCCATGAGTACTACTGCTTTTTAGATGGCCTTTCAGGCTATTTCCAAATTTCTATTGCCCAGGAAGACCAAGAGAAAATTACATTCACCTGCCCATATGGGACATTCGCATATCGAAGAATGCTATTCGGGTTGTGCAATGCACCTGCAACTTTCCAAAGGTGCATGGTAGCAATCTTTGATGAGCTTATAGAGGATATTATGGAGGTGTTTATGGATGACTTCTCGGTCTATGGCAGGTCATTTGAAAGATGTTTGGAAAACCTTGAATGAGTCTTGATGAGATGTGAGGAAACCAATTTAGTGCTTAATTGGGAAAAGTGTCATTTCATGGTTCAAGAGGGAATCGTGTTGGGACACAAAATTTCAAGCAAGGGCATTGAGGTGGATCGGGCATGTCACGACCGGCCATAACATGTATGTACAGTAATTACGTGTACAGTATTCACACATGCTGACAAAGTAGGCATGTTAAAGAAATATGGCTAACCCTAGACCGTTAAGCTATAATTCATTAAAGGACCGGGGTTAAACGTGTGTAAATAACGGCGATGGGTGACCAGTCCGGGAAGTCTTAATAATGTATGTGATAGTGTAATGAAATGGAAACTAGAGAAAAACCGGGTAAAAACTGTGAACTGTGACTTTTTTCGGAAACGCCCCGTTAGAGAGAAACGAAGACATGTAGACTAGGGGTATTTTGGTCATTATTAATTAAAATTTATACATGAATCCAAAGTTGGAAACAAAAACAAGAGTGCGTAGAGGACGTCGAGGGGTTGAATATGAAATGATCGTCAGTAGAAACGGAGCCCGGGCAAACCCGAGCAAAGAAAGGACCTAAAGGGAATTTTGTAAAAAGTCGAGGGCTTATTAGTAATTTTTTAAAACGACTTGGAAACCTAAAGTAGACCTTAAAAATGGAAAGTAGAGGTCGAGATGGTCAAAACCATATGTGGTTCACTTCGTGGAACCTCACGGTTTAAAAGTTACAGACAATCAATCGCCGGAGGGTATTTTGGTCTTTTCACATCCTAAATCATTAGAGATTTTTCTAAGATAGCCCGTCCATTAACAAGACTCCTTGAGAAAGATGTGAACTTTGTTTTTGATGAGGAATGTTTGAGAGCATTCACAACTCTTAAGGAGAAATTGACCCATGCTCCAATCATGGTAGCTCCCAATTGGAGTCTACCGTTTGAACTAATGTGCGATGCAAGTGACTTTGCAGTGGGAGCGGTCTTGGGTCAACGCAAAGAGAAATACTTCCAGCCTATCTACTATGAAAGCAAGACCTTGAACACAGCTCAAGCTAATTACACAACTATAGAGAAAGAGCTGCTGGCTGTGGTTTTTGCTTTTGACAAGTTTAGATCATATCTAATCTTGTCAAAAGTGATTGTTTATACAAATCATTCGGCTTTGAGGTATTTATTTGTGAAAATTGATGCAAAGCCGAGGCTAATCCGTTGGGTCTTATTATTGCAGGAATTTGACTTGACAATTCAAGACAAGAAGGGAGCTGAAAATCTTGCAGCAGATCACCTTTCTCGCTTGGAGAATCCAACCTTGGAGAGGTTTGAAGAAGGAGACATTGATGATCATTTCCCCGATGAGCAGCTATACGCCATGGTAAGTGAGGTAAGTAACTTAAATTTTGAAACACCTTGGTTTGCAGATTTTGCTAACTATTTAGCTGTTAGGGAACTTCCGAAGGACTTAACTTATCAAGCGAAGAAGAAATTCTTTTCTGATTTAAAATATTATTTTAGGAGGATCCCTTTTTGTTTAGATTATGTAAGGATCACATGATCCGATGATGTGTGGGATGGCCCGAAACAATGAACATTCTTAGTCAATGCCATGCTGGACCAGCTGGTGGTCATATGGGAGCCAATAGAACTGCTCAAAAGGTACTAGAATCAGGATTTTATTGGCCCACTTTGTTTAGGGATAGCTACGAATTTGTAAACTACTGTGATCGATGCCAAAGAACTGGAAACATTTCATCTCGTGATGAGATGCCCCAAAATGGGATTTTAGTTTGTGAAATCTTTGATGTATGGGGGATCGACTTTATGGGACCCTTTCCCAATTCCTTTGGTAACAAATGCATCCTTGTAGCTATAGACTATGTATCTAAATGGCCTGAAGTCCAAGCCTTGGCAACCAATGATGCTAGGGTTGTGGTGAAATTTTTGAAGAAATTATTTTCTCGATTTGGTACACCAAAAGCAATTATAAGTGATAGGGGTACTCACTTTTGTAACTTTCAGCTTGCAAAAGTTTTCAAAAGATTAGGAGTTACCATAGGTTTGCTACTCCCTATCATCCCCAAACTAGTGGCCAAGTTGAGAACACGAATAAGGAGATTAAAAGAATTTTGGAAAAAACTTTAGAGCGATCCCGAAAGGATTGGTCCGAGAAATTAGACAATGCTCTATGGGCTTTTAGGACTGCATTCAAAACTCCCTTGGGCACTACACCATTTAGGTTGGTATATGGAAAAGCTTGCCACTTACCTGTTGAAATAGAACATAATGCATATTGGGCCATAAAACAGATTAACCTTGATCTAGCTTGTGCAGGTGAAAGGCGACAGGTAAACGAGTTAGACGAGTGGAGATTGCAAGCTTATGACAATGCGAAGATGTATAAGGAACGTACCAAAAGATGGCATGATGCTCACATTAAGGAACGGAAAGAGTTTCAAACGGGAGATCAGGTATTACTGTACAATTCAAGGCTTCGACTCTTTCCAGGTAAGTTGAAATCTCGATGGTCTGGTCCTTTTACTAGCAAGGAAGTTTTCCCCTACGTAGTGATTGAAATAACCCACCCGGAAAATGGTGATTTTAAGGTCAATGGGCATAGGCTCAAACTTTATTTTGGAGGGGAAATACAGGACTTAAAGGAGGTTTTGCACCTCCAAGACTAGGAACAATTGCCCTGAACGTCCAACTAATACGACGTTAAAGAAGTGCTGGGTGGGAGGCAACCCACCATTTTATTCGTTCTTTAATTTTTCTGTCTTTAATTCTTGTATTTTTTGAGTTGATTAAAAATATATATATATATATATTGGGGTTTTCATCTAAATTCTCTTTTAGTGTATGCATGCTCACATTGAGGACAATGTGAATTTTTAAGTGTGGGGTGCATTTTGTGTTTTAAGTTATCCTTGTTTAGGTTTAGTTAATGTTTTTCTTGTTTTTCTTTGAATAAATCAATTTTGGAAAGTTCAATTGTTATAAATTGTTGATTGATGACCTTTGAATTTTTGAAGCATGAATTTGATAATTGAGTAGAATTGATGCTTATTGTCAATTTTGTTGGTTTTTCCTTGCATTGCCTTTAAACTAGTGAAGAATTGAACCATCAACTTATTATTCTTTGTGTGGGAAAACATCTTTGATTGATGATTTGCTAGAACTTTCTTTGATATACATTTTAAGACTATATAAAAAAAATTTCAATTTGGCATCAAGATGATTAAGGCAAATTAGGTGAACCCACTTTGGCTTAAAAAGACTAACCCTATCTTTAACCTTAGTTAGCCAATTTTGAGCCTATTTCGTTTTTCCTTTTCTTTCTTTTTCACAACATCATTAGCTTGAACCTTGTTGTTTTAACTCTTACCCTTTCATTAGGTCAAGAGCATTTTAAGAACGTTTATGACCAAGTGTTGTGTTAAATTAATTGTGGGGTTAAATTTAGTAGGTTTAAGATTGCAAAAAAAAAATATCAAAATCGAATAAAAAGAAGAAAAATAAGAATAATTGTTAAAAGGGTTGGAATATGTTACAAGATGTAATAAGTGAGTTCCCTTTAAAAGTTTTGTAAATGTCAAGGGGTAGATTAGAGGAAGGTGTTTTGGAATCGTTGGGTTATATATATACAATCGGTTACTTCATTCTTGAGGTGCTCTTGAACTTAATGATTAAGCTCACATTTTCTAAATGCCATGCCTCTACCTTAGCCCCATTACAACCCAATAAAAGACCTTTTGATTGATGCTTGATTGTAATTAAGTAGTGGATGTTTGATAGATAAGCAAGCCTACGGCAATAATCTTTCATTGATTGTTATGAGTGTAAACACCACCTTGATCAAACACTTTCTAAGAGTTGGTAAGGGAGTGGCAATGTAGGTTATGCATGGAAAGCCACTTAATTGCATTGGTATCGATTTTGTTCGATTTGATATCGATTGCAGATTTAAGGATAGGGAAGTCTTGATGCATTTTTATAACTCTTGAACTTATCAAAATTTTTGTGTTTAGTTTGTTTTGATTTTAGCCTTGCTTGGGGACAAGCAAGGATTTAAGTGTGGGGTATTTGATAAGAGTATTTTTATACTTATTTTTAGTATGATTTCTATGTGTTTTTAGCTAATGTTTCATTTGATTTTGGTTTAAAGTTTGTTTTAAGTGTTTATTTTAGGTCAAAGTGCAAAAACTCCCTTGGATGATCTAAATAATGAAGAAAAAGCATGAAGCAAGCAAGACATGGCCAAGCCAAAGCAAGCCTAGCTGTGTCCCTCAAATTTATCTCAAGACAGTAGTTGACACGGCCAGGTGACATGCCCAAGTCACTGGCCGTGTCCCTCCCAAAGAGCAAAAACCAAAGAACCAAGCAAAGAAGGAAAAATGAAGAACAAAAGCTGACACTGGCAAGTGACACGGCCAAGCCAGTGGCCGTGTCACATGACACGACCACAAGCTTGGTCGTGTCCCATGCACAGCCAAAGAACAAAAGAAGAAAAGAAACAGGCAGAAGGTGACACGGCCAAGTCACTTGGCCGTGTCCTAAAGAAAAGCATGAGACACTGCCAAGCTACTCATGGCTTGGCCGTGTCACCCCATGAAGCTAAAGAGAAAAGAAAGAAAGGAAGGAAGGCAGTGATAAACGAATAGAATATTATTTAGTATTCTCTCACATTCTCTTCAAATTCTCCTAATTTTATTATTATCCTTATAATATTTGATATATATATATATATTTTATAACATAAACGAATTTTTTAATATATTAGTGTAATGAGAATAAATTAGTACTAAATTCCCAAAGATGCTGAGGAAATAAAACATACCATTTAACTGAAAAATTAATTAATTCATAACAAAAAGTCAACTAATAATGAATGAAAAATTAACTCATAAAAGTTTATGTTCAGAAAAGATTTCCAAATTTTTCAAAATTAAGGATACAACAAATAGTACAAATTTTTTTAGTCTTTAAAACGAAAATGATTAATTTTAAGTTATTAGAATTAAATTAAGTATTGACCTTAATTTGATTAAATAAAAATGATATAACTAGAACAAAACAAATTTGTATTCTTCTTAAGCATTTAAAACATTAAAGTTGCAGAAAATGATTGTTGGACCAAAACATTGAAATTTATACGAGGATGGGCTTAGGATTTAAAGTGAATGGAGGCTTACTCCCATTAAACCTATCTTTCAATAATTTTTATTAATAATAACTTCCACAAATATTTTTACATTCTCAAATAATAAATTTAAAACAAATTAATCATTCTTAATTTTTCATAGTAATCTTATAAATTAATAAAAGAACATAAAAAATTTGAGATTTTAAAAATTTTCATAATCAACAATCACCATAGAGCGAATGAAGATGGACATTTCGTGGATAATGCAATTGTATTTCATGCACGAATTCTCGGATATAATTGCATATTTGATATATATATATATATATATAGAAAATTAATAAATTTAATGATATCAAAATTTATAAATCTTGAAATAAAAAATAAAATAAAATTATGCCACTAGGAAATCACGCAAAGAATAGAGATATAGGGTGAAGGATTTGGCTGAAGAAAAAGTTTTGAAAATGTATATATATTATGTAAAAAATAGACTAAAAAAAGCAGAATAATAGAAGAATAATTTTTAAGATATAATGATTTCAAACAATATATTTTTATTGATAATAATTATATTAATTTAGTTGAATTATCTAAAAAAGTTAAAAAGACGTATATATATATATATATATATATCAATTGAGTTGAAATTTCAGTGGAGGGTTTGAGGCTCCACGGACTCTCATGGGTTCGCCAATGCATATATATATATAATAAATTAAAAAAAAAAGTATATGAAAAGAGGGAAATAAAAGTAAAATAGTGGAGGTAATTTCAAATCTTAAAAAAATAATATTAAAACAAAATTGAGCTCATTTGTGTTAAATTCAGTTCAATGTGCGAAAAATTCGGTGAAATATTGAAAATGGTTGGAAACTGGACAACGAATTTGTTAGGGAATAGTGAGAAAGAGAAGTTGGTAATAGGGGAATGGGGGAGTTGGTGATTTTATCTTGAAATTTCTATTCCTTTTGGGAGCTTCAAAGGAATAGAAGAAAGAGGACGTCGTAAGAGGGATGTGAAAAATGATAACACCCACTACCTTTGATATCATTTCAAAACATTAATTTTCATATGTTGTTTTGATTTGATTTCATGTGGGTGTTTCTTCCTCTTTTTAAAATTATTTTCAACACAAAAAAAGGAAAAATTACCGGAGCTAGGGTTCTTCTTCTTCGTCTTGATAATGGACCCTCCTAAATCCACCTCCATCAGGCTTTATCGACTTTGGAAGGGTAACAATGTAATTCTCTCTTTTTCATTAAACAAATCTCTACTGCTTCTTGTAACTTTCATTATTTTCTTTCTATAAATTCAATTAAGAGATTATTTGTTGTTTTTAGTTCATTTTTCATTTATGAATTCATTCGTATACTTCATATATTCTTCATTTCTTCGTGTGATTTCTATCATAGAATTTAGAAATTAGAGAATCAGAATAATTAAATGTCTGTTTTGACATTATATATTTTTTCTACTATTTTCATTAGAAAAAATATTGGATATAATTTGTTAATTGCAAGCTATATCCCATTTTCCTTTATTAAATAAGAGACATTTTCATAATTTCAGTAGTAAATGGGTTTTTTTTTTTGTTTCACGATAGAAATAACTGTTCCTTACATTTCACTATATATATTTATGAACTGAACATGTTATATGTTTTGTTCCAAATGATAAAAGAATAAATAAATTTATAAGACCAGCAGAAAAAAAAAATTTTAAGATGTCAAATAATGTTTTACTAAAAAGGTTTCTCACTCAAATAACTTTTCACAAGAATTATGTTATCACAATTATATTTAGTTAAGCCGTTAGATTGCCATTTGTAGATAACTATTATATACTTCTGTAAAATCTTTGAAGTTATAACTAAGTACTGATTTCAATTACTTTTGATCAAAGCATAGGCTATTAGATTTAGTGATCAAATACATGCCAGCTAATACAAAAGTCCAATTGATTAAATATTGACAACTTCCACCTCTTCAACAAAATAGAAGCATCTTTTTGAATGACTTGGTAAATGAAAAATTGTCAAAAATGCTAACTTGGGTTCATTGCAAAAGAAATTCAAAGTGAATTATTATTATTATTATTATTATTATTTTTATTATTATTATTATTATTATTATTATTATTATTTTGTTTTCTCTTCGTTTTGTTTAAAGTATAATTTAAATTAAACACTTCTTGAAAAAAAAATATCTCTAACAATATTTTTACTTACTTAAAATATGAAGAGGTGCAAAAAAATTGGTTTATTTAATAGTTAAAAGGGGTATATATTGGTTGTTTTTTTGATATACTAAGAGAAACCATAAAAATTATTACTGTTTGTATTGAATTTAATGCGGAATTAAAGTTAAGTTATTGACTGACGAGATATATTTTTTTGTAATGGTAGAAATTTCTTTGTGGGGGGAGATTGGTGTTTGGTCCGGATGCAGGATCGTTATTCTTGACCTCGTTTCTTATTGGAGGTCCTGCAATAGCTTTCTGCATAAAAATGATGTTAAGCCTTGGAAAAGATAAAGATGATCTACATTATAACTCTCCAGTGCTAATTGGGGCTATGGTCCTTATTGTTATGGTTGGTAAAAAAATGAAAATTTTTATGCATTTTTATGTATAACAAATTATCACATTCAATATTATACATATATTTATGTAATTAACCTCTTGAAATGATCAAATATATATGCAGGACTTTATGTTTTTATTCATAACATCAGGTAGAGATCCAGGAATAATTCCTAGAAATTCACAACCGCCTGAATCAGATGACATAATTGATGTTACTACCTCGTCAATGGAATGGGTCAATAGTAAAATGTCAAACTTGAAATTACCTCGAACAAAAGATATAATAATCAATGGTCAAACCATTAAAGTGAAGTTTTGTGACACTTGTCTATTATATCGTCCGCCAAGAGCTTCTCATTGCTCCATTTGCAATAATTGCGTGCAAAAATTTGATCACCATTGTCCATGGGTGGGGCAATGTATTGGATTAGTAAGTTTAATCATCGTTATTCTCTCTTTAGCTTTTTTTTTTTTATGATTTATTGAATAATATATTATCATATGCAAAATAAATAAGTTTTCTTTTATTAATTTGGTTGCAGCGGAACTACCCATATTTCATATGTTTCATATCATCATCAACGTCATTGTGCATATATGTTTTTGTATTTTCATGTGTAAACATTCTTCGACAAGAGGGTAGCATATGGAGTGTTATGTCACGTGATATTCCTTCAGTTACTCTCATTGTCTATTGCTTCATAGCTATTTGGTTTGTTGGCGGGCTTACCGTCTTCCATTTTTACTTGATTTGCACTAATCAGGTAAATAATTTCTTACCTTTGGATTAGCTTTTATATATATGATGAAATAAATAAAATTCCAAAATAACCACCAATACGTAGTTTGATGGAACCTATGTTGCTCCCACCTAGGTTTTGGATTCGAATCCTCTGAGTGTTTCCTCTTCATAAATGTATAATTTATCAAAAAAATAAATAAAATTTCAAAATTTTTATTTTAATTACGTATATAAATGGCAAGACAATTAATTATTTCATGCATATTTCATGAACAATTTCAATTTGCATGACAGACAACTTATGAAAATTTTCGATATCGATATGATAAGAAGGAAAATCCGTTCAGAAAAGGAATAGTAAATAACTTTAAAGAAGTATTCTTTAAAAAGGTCCCTCCTTCGGCGATCAATTTCAGGGAATGGGTAGCAAATGATGAAGAAGAAAACCCTCATCTAAATGGAAGCTTCATTAGCTCTAAAGACAGATTTGATTTAGAAATGGGTACTGCTCATAAGCATCCTAATAATCCAGATAAAGCTGTCGAAGTTAAAAGGAAACATTAGCTTTGTTAATTTATAACAAGTAAAGGTACTTCTTCCACTTATTTCTTTATTTTATATTTCGTATTTGATTTATTTATTTATTTATTTTTTGCAGTTTTAGAATCATTATATAATTTAAGTAACTTCAAAATAATTAAGAATAAATGCTAGGTAATTTAATAGAGTATTTCATATCAAAATTTATGAGTTCTTTTTTACTTTTTATACGATAATCTTATTTTATCAAATTAAATTAAAAAAACCAAAAGTAATAAAATAAGATTATGATCAATATAATTTTTTTAATACGCTATATAGGACATAACTGCTGTTATTATATCTTCTATATGTTTTTTTTTTTCATTTAGTATATTGTGATTGATAAATTAAATTTTTTACATTAGTATAGAAGAATAAAAATATTGATAAGAGAGACCAACTTAAAAATATAATAATTTATTACAGTAATAAAAAATTATATATATTAGACAATCATTTTATGGTATATATATTATAATATTTATGTATTTTTTATTTTTAATCCTTGAAAACAAAATTAAAAATATATTTTAATAAAAGAGAATGTCAGAATTCACAAGTAATGATAAATCAAAGCAATTTGGGTTTTCAAAGTGATATCTTATTAGTTCATCTGATAGGCTTTTATATAGCCTTTACATAAACAGAATTAACGAGAATAATGCTAAAGAATCAAGAATAATATTTCCTAACTTCTAGCAACTGCAAATATCTCCTGTAGAATAGGCCTTTTATTTGACTAATTCAAAAACTATTAACAATCCCTCCCTTAAACATATTTCTTCTGTAAGGAAAAAAATTAGTTCAAAGATGAAAATGTACTCATGCCCAACCCTTGTCGCAATTTTTGGAATGCATCTAACTTGAGAGGTTTGGTCATTATGTCTACTAACTGATCTTTGGTGCCACAGAATTGCATATCGACAATGCCTTCTTTCACTAAATCTCTAAGAAAGTGAAACCTCACTCTTATATGCTTAGACCGTCCATGTAGAACAGGATTCTTTGATAATTTGATTGTCGAAACATTATCGCACTTTAGAACTATAGCTTTGTCTTGTGGCTGGCTTATGTCTTCCATCACTCTTCTCATCCATATTGCCTGACAAGCACAAGCTGTAGCTGCTACACATTCAGCCTCTGTGGTTGATAAGGTTACAATAGGTTGTTTGCGTGATGACCATGCCACGGCACCTCCGTTTAACAAGAACACATAACTAGATGTGCTTTTGCTGTCAGCCATATCACCTGCATAATCACTGTCTGTAAATCCAATAAAACAATTTTCCCCACCCCTTTTGTAAAAAACTCCGTAATCTGTAGTACCCTTGAGATACCTCATCACTCTTTTAATTGCTGCAAAATGGTTTTTTGTAGGATTGCTCATAAACCGACTTATAAGACTCACTGCAAACATAAGATCAGGTCGAGTAGCTGTAAGATACATCAGACTACCCACCATCTGTTTGAATTGTGTTGCATCAGTTTTTTCTCCTCCTTCATCTCTGCTAATCTGTTGTCCGGGAACAATCGGATTACTTACTGGATTATAATTTTCCATTCCAAACCGTTGTAACACTTCACCAGCATATTTCCTTTGACAAATAAATATCCCATCAGATTTTTGGATAATTTCGATGCCAAGGAAAAACTTCATTAGTCCCAAATCTGTCATGTCGAACTCCTTTTCCATAGAGTACTTGAATTCTGTAAGTAGCTTTTCATCATCACCTGTGTATAGTAAGTCATCCACATAAATACTTACGATCAAGATTTTTCCTTTTCTCCTTTTTACAAACAAAGTTTGTTCGTTGGAATTGTTTGTGAAGCCTTCCTTCAAGAAATAGGTTTCTATGCGGCTAAACCAGGCTCTGGGTGCCTGTTTTAACCTATAGAGCGCCTTCTTCAATTTGTAAACCATTTGTTCACATCCCTTTTTTTCGTATCCCTTCGGTTGCTCAACATAAATGTCTTCTTCCAACTCTCCATGTAAGAAAGCCGATTTTACATCTAATTGATGTAATTTCCAGCCTTTTTGTGCTGCCAGAGCTATAATCATTCGTACTGTGTCCATTCTGGCTACCGGTGCGAATACTTCAGTGTAATCTATTCCATATTGCTGTGTGTATCCTCTAACGACAAGTCTTGCTTTATATTTGTCGATCTCACCCTGCTCATTCAATTTTGTTTTAAAAATCCACTTCACACCGACTGTTTTCGCTCCTGTTGGTAACTACATCAAACACCAAGTGTGATTTTTTTCGATGGATCTCATTTCATCATCCATGGCCAATCGCCATTTTTCCTCTTTCACTGCTTCCTCATAGCTTGTTGGATCTGAACTACAAGATGGGCCATTAAATTTGCTTCGTCTTCATCAGATAGACCTTCACCTGAAACATAATCAGTTAGGTGCATGGGAGGACGTCGAGCTCTGCCCTCCCTTGCTGCAAGATCTCTTCCCTCCCTTGCTGCAAAGCCTCTTTCAACATCTGGACTGAATTCTAGTGGTGTTTGTTCATCAGGTTCAGCAATAGTTTCCTCCTCTTCACTTTCATTTTCATTGATGTTGTCACCCCATTCCAATTCAATTTGATGTTCTTCTTGTTGGCTTTTGCTCCAATCCCATGACTGATTTTCGTCGAATATCACATCTCGACTAAGAACAATTTTCTTGTTTATAGGATCAAACATTCGATATCCTTTGGATTTATTGCTGAATCCAAAAAATACGCAGCTCAAACTCTTGTCCTCCAATTTCGTTCGCCTTGAGTCTGGTACGTGAACATGTCCTGCGCACCCAAAAACTCGAAAATAATCCACAGTAGGTTTTTCTCCGCTCCATGCTTCTTCTGGAGTCATATCTTTGACAGCCACTGTAGGTGATCTGTTTAAGACATGAAATTTCCACTGTACTGCTTCTGGCCAATAAACCTTTGGTATGTTCTTTTCTGTCAACATAGCTCTCACTAGGTTCATTACTGTGCGATTCTTGTGCTCGGCTACCCCGTTTTGTTGTGGAGTATATGCCGTGGTCAATTGTCTCTTCACCCCGTTCTGCTTACAGTAGTCTTTGAATTCTGCTGAGTTGAATTCCCCACCTCTGTCTGTTCTCAAACATTTGATTGGCAAACCAGTTTCTTTTTCCACAAGAACTTTAAAGCATTTAAAATGATAGAAAGTTTCTAATTTTTCAACAAGAAAATAACACCATGCTTTTCTTGAAAAATCATCTATGAAGCATAAGATGTACCTCTTGTGACTGCTTGAGGCTGGTGTGATGGGTCCACAAAGATCGGCATGTATCAGTTCTAACTGTTCAGCAGCTCTCCATTTGCTTTTCTTTGGAAATTGAATTCGTTGCTGCTTGCCCTTTATACATGCCTCACATGTTGAGTTTGGCTCTGTAATTTGGGGCAAACCAATTACCATATCTTTGTTGTTCAATGTTTGTAGCCCTTTGTAACTCAGATGTCCATAGCGGTGATGCCATAGATTTGAATCATCTGGATAACCTACTTGAAGACACTTCTCAATTTCAGTAGCAACAGGTGTTTCTCCAAGCAATATGAACATCCGGTTTGCACTCATTACTGACTCGGCCATCTTTCCCTTCAAAGGATGATAGAGGTTGCACACTCCTTCTTTAAATAAGATTGCTACACCCTTCTCTTGTAGCTGCCCTACACTCAGTAAATTATTTCTTAGCTCTGGAACATAATAAATGTCACTTACAGTGTAGCAGACCCCTTTTAAACACACTTTCACTTCTCCTTTTCCGGTAACCTTCATTCTAGAATTGTTTCCAAGCTTGACAGAATGAATAAAGCTTGTGTCTAAGCTCGAAAACATCTCCTGATTACCACACATGTGGTTCGAACACCCAGAATCCACAAACCAAGCATTACTTCTATGAGTCTCATGTAGCTCCACATACGCCATTAGCAGTAACTCATCCTCTTCATCAAGTTTGGCATAATTTGCTTCTTTGTTTAATTTAGGACATTCATATTGAAAATGTCCTAAATCATGACATCTGTAGCATTCAACAGTGGCTTTGTTGAATACTGCTCTTCCTCGGCCACGCCCCCTTCCTCTGTTGGAGCCTCTTCCTTTACTAGTTGATGATCGTCCTTCAATCTTGAGTACATGGTCTTCATCCTCCTTGCGAATTCGCCTAAACTTCTGTTCATGAACAACTAAAGTACTCTGCAGCTCATCAACTATCATAGTTTCAGTGTCCTTAGACTCCTCAATGGACAAGCAAACATATGTAAATTTCTCTGTGAGGGTACGCAAAATCTTCTCTACGATTTTAGTATCCGTCATTTCCTCACCATTGCTCCTCATCTTATTTGCTACTGTCATTACTCTAGCAAAATACTCATCAATGGTCTCATCCCTCTTCATCTCAAGAACTTCAAACTCTCTTCGCAAAGCATTAAGAAGAGATTTCTTCACTTTTGTATTTCCTCCAAACTTCTTCTTCATGGAATCCCAGACTATTTTCGCTGTTCTGCGGTCTAGGATCTGCTCAAAAATAGTTCTGTCAATAGCTTGAAATAGATAGTGTTTCACTTGATGATCCTTGATTCTAGCATCATCAAGTTGGGCCTGCTGTGCTTCTGTCAATCTGGTTTCTATCTTTGGTTCCTCAAAACCATTTTCGATTAAGCTCCATAGACCTTTAGCCCGAAGAAGGTTTTTCATTAGCTCACTCCAGTGGTCATAGTGACCATCAAAGTGAGGGATCTTTGTTAATGTCTTATCGTCACTCATCTTGTTGTGTTTGATCACTCAAATCTTCTATTTCTCAGGGCCAGTGGGGCTCTGATACCAATTGTCAGAATTCACAAGTAATGATAAATCAAAGCAATTTGGGTTTTCAAAGTGATATCTTATTAGTTCATCTGATAGGCTTTTATATAGCCTTTACATAAACAGAATTAACGAGAATAATGCTAAAGAATCAAGAATAATATTTCCTAACTTCTAGCAACTGCAAATATCTCCTGTAGAATAGACCTTTTATTTGACTAATTCAAAAACTATTAACAGAGAAGAACAAAAAGCTAGCGATCGGCGCGGGTTTACATAGTAGTGATTCGTAATAATATATTATACTAGTTTAACTTGAACTTTTCATATGTTTTCTCTATCCTAAATTAAATCGAATAAAATTACTCATAAATTCAAATTCAAAGTATTAACTCTATAAACTTCAACGATTCCTAGCTAATTTTGTATATTAGATAAAGAAGTCTGTCCATTGGGAAATATATTTTTGGGAATTTTTTTTTTTACAATTCTTGAAAATCTTGAATTTTCTGAATTTAGAAATGACATGATGATGGGGATAATGAGAAATTGTGGTTGAAAACTTTTTATGTACGTAGCAGAAATCATAATACAAGCGGATAATTTGTCTCAAAGTAACAAGAATAATGTTCTCGCTAGATGATGATAGTGTGTTGGAAATTCTAGTTTGATTGGTGTTTGGCGATAGTGATATGGTGGTATTTGTTTCTAGATATTGAATTAGTGGTTAAAATACAAAATGAAACTAATAACAAAAAAGTATTTGACTTCCTGTTTATAATAAAACTTGGTTAAGGGTGGTTGGCATTGATCTAGTCATAAATACAAAATGCATTGTAAAATTTATTAAATAATTCAATGTTTGGCGTTAAGATCATTTTGATGTATTTTATTTTTATAATATTAAAATTTTTTTGGGCTAATTATATAATAAATTCAATAAAGTTTTCGAATATATAATATTCAATTATGCTTCTAGCTTGCAAAACATTTAGTGAACTTAAAATATTTGAAAATTATAAGTGAATTGAATATGTGTTTATGTGTTTCCACGCAGGTTGGAAGCAAAACAAATAATATAGAAGAAAGGTTGTGTTAATTTAAGGCTTATGGGTCATGAGAGTTGCTGATATACAGTGAGTTAAATTTGTTAATTTATTGAAGGCAGGAGGTCAAGTCGTCAAGATCAAAAGGGCTCTCTACATTTTGCTGAAACTATGTAATTGACATCACAGGTGAATTTAGAAAGGAATGGACAAAACAGAAGAAAAAAGGTTTTAGTTTTACGAGTTAGATAGCTTAGAACATAGAAGAAAGAGACTTGGATTATATGATTTGTTTAATGCACCAATATTCTATGTATTTTTTTCTTTTTTTTATTGTCCATTTGTTCTCATAACTCTATTTTTCAACTGTTATTTTCATAATGCAATTCTGTTAGAACATATCCGTAAATAGTTAAGTGGGTAGATATTAACTTATAATAAGCAGAGGAAGCTTTTGACCATCTCTTGTATTATCAATCGAGAAGAATAAGTCACCAGAATGAGAAAATTCTCATTTGTAATAGTCTAAAAGCTCAAACTCTCTCACGTAGAATAGTTGAGAGGGAGAACTTTGAAAAAAAAAATAATAAAACAAAACAAAACAACTTACGTACTTTTTTCTAAAAATCTTCATTAATTAACCTTAAGATAATTATCATATTTTAATAATGAATTAAAATAGAATTTGAAAAGGAAATCCAAATCTCATTAATTCAAACTCTCCCTAATCCTATCTAAATATTATTATCTAATATAATAATATATTGTATTAATAATATTTAGAAAACATTGAGTTTGTAGATCTACCCAATCGTCATGAGCCAACTCAACCCAAAAACTAATATCTTCAAGAGAAATTTACAATGTATATTCTTTTTAGTCAATGGCTTTTTAATTTTATTGCAGCGCAAACTTTTTCTTTCAAACATGTAGCTTTCGCTTTTTTTTTTTTTTCAAAAGTACGTATTTGATGGTAATTTTTCTTTCTTTTTTTTTTTAATTTGTTTATTATATTTTATTTCAATTTAATTTTATTTATATTTTTTATTTAAAAATAATTATGCAATATTTTTAATATACACAAAAAATAAACATATACATAATAGATACATAATATATATACAATATATATAAAATATATACTTAATAATATAAAATACATCTACAATATCTACGACACATCAACAATAAATCTACAATAAATCTACAACACATCTACATAATATTTTTAATATTTATTTAATTTTATTTAATTAATTTTTTATTTTCAAAATATCTGCACAATATTTATACAATATTCACACAATATTTAATTATTTTTACATAAAATACACAACTTAAATAACAAAAGCATAATATACACACAACATATATAACACATCTACAATATTTACAATACATCTACATAACGAAATTATTTTTTTATGTGTATAATATATAAAATTTATTTAAAAATAAATTTAATAATTTTTATTGATATATTTTAATTTATTTTTTATTTTTTTTATTATTTATTTTTTATAATTGAAATTAATTTTTTCTTTTTATAAAAATTATATTTTTAAATGATGAAAATTATTTTAAAATATTAATTTTTATTATTTTATTATAATTTTTTTTATCTAATAGTGAAATTTTTTAAAAAATAAAAATTTAAAGTAAAATATTGATTGTATTGAGGGAAGTGGTATTTAAAAAAATTATTTTATTGAAGAATTATACTAATATTTTATAAAAATGTAAAAATTTTAAATTTTTATAATATTTTTATAATAAAAATTATTTTTTAATGTAGTTATATAAATATTTCTATCTTCAACTCACACATAACGTGTCATGTGCTAACAGAGGAAATTGTATTGCATAGATCGTACTAAGCTAATATATTATTAAAAGAACTCTAAGCTACACATTTATTAGGACATAAAACGTCTCGTCAAAACGATTTTAAGTAAATAAAGTATGCATTATCACATTCCCATTGTTTCTTTCTTACCTGTAGATACTTTTTGCATGCATAATTCACGAAAAATAAATCATATTTTTAGTAGCTACTCAATAGATGCGGTTTTGCGAACCGCCTATAAGCAAGAAATAATATATATACATACAAGAGGCGTTTAAAAAATTGGCTGCTATGTTAGGGCGCATGATTGTGGCAAATATCTTAAGGCGATTTTCCAAACACCCCAATTCCTCCAAAAGTTTGGAGGGATTTCCAGACTCATGCAAAGGAGAGGAAGAATATAGTGAGGGTTTTTAATTTTCAATCCCTAAAGCCCTGCAATCGGGTTTTTTATGCGAAATAAACCCAATTGCAAAAGGTATGATTTTATTTTCGTTGCATTTTTAGGTGAAAAGAAACCCAGTTGCATTCTACGCTGTACCTGGGAAATAATTAGAGAAAATAATCAAAAACAAAATCCAGCAACGGTTTGTATAGAAAATAAAAAACAAAGTACACTTTTTACGAATCGACAGGCTAAATAAAAAAAAACAAAACAAAACAAAGCAACGACTTAGAATGCAATTGGGTTTCTTTATTTACAATCAAACACAAGGTTATTTTGTGTTTAATTCATTATAATGTTAGTTTCATCGGTGGGTAATGTTTGAATTTTTTTTTTTTGGTTTCACCTAAGCCAATTTGGTATTGATTTCATTATAGCAAGGAGATAATCATTGTAAAAGTTCAACAATAATAGTGGATGGTGATCAATTTACAGGTATTATTTTGGTTTTTGCTTATCCCTCATAATTTTACTTTTCTTGATTTGAAATGAAATAACAATTTTATTTTATTGAATTCATTGTTCTTAATTATTCATTTGTTTCTTTGTTTTTTGGTTATCATCCAACCTTCCAAAAATCTTGAAATATTCTCAATACTTGATGCATAAATTGAGGAGGAAGAGGCAAAGGACTATAGCTCAACCTATTTTGAACCATTTGGGCTTAATGCCATGCTTCTTGATAGTGAATGAGCTATGATTTGTTGTTATTGATGTTGTCACTATTGGGTCTATAGATAATTGGAAATATTAAATTGGATTTCTTTAATATATATATACAATACATAATATGTAATATATTATACTCATTGCAAGAATTGAGAAATAGGAACTTGTTATATATCCTTGCTTTTGTTGTTCCTTCAATCACTCAATATATTATTTGTGGTTTATAGCTTTACTATTTTATGACTTGTTGATATCAGTTTTGTTCTTTATTATATTGAAATTATAATATTTTTATATTAAAATTGTAACATTCTTACACTCTATATATATAATACATGTATCCAATATATAAAAAATACGTATAGAAAATATAAAAATATTATAATACAATATAAAAAATAATAATAACTTGTATGTTAATAATAATTATAAGACATTTATACATATAAAGTTAATATTATATAAATTATGTCAGAAAAACTCTAAATTAAATTCGCCAGAGTTTTATCTGTGATTTTAATAAATTCCAAATTACTAATAACACAAAATGCAGTAGAAAAATACACTCCTATATGAGCTTTAGTCTTTGGGTTGAAAGACTTAGGTTTTCATAGCAAGTATATACCAAATGGTACAAGGCTATGAGTGGTTATGCCATGCTCAATCTCCATACCTTGAGTGAAAGTATAGTATCCCTCACATAACACAACACGGGTAACACGGACGTCCTAACTCACGCACACGATGCAATCTAAATGATGCAATGGATAATATCATGATAAGAAAGAATAGAATAATATGAAGACTAACGGAATCAACTTCTCTTATCCCCAATGGAGTCGCCACTATAGCGGGGATTTTTGCCCCCACTCCCGGTGGAATAGTTCTTGTGACTTTGACACTGTTTAGGCTTGGAGCCTTAGAGAACACGGGCCTAAGCCCGGAGAAAGTGGAGTCGCCACCCGGATGGGCCTGGAAAAAGAAAGGGGTGGATGACTCGATTCCGAAGGAATCCCCAACCCCCTAATGGGTTCAAAAAGTTGGGTACGTGTGGAGAAGGTGAGAAATGGCCCAGAACCCCCATAATGGCCGGTTCATTGGAATCGGCCTCCTTTGCAGGTCTTAATATTATAAAATTTTATGTATAACAATATTATCCATATTACATGCAACAATTAAAATAAAGTAATGTCCAAACAAATAAAATAAATGGACACCCATCCGAGGATGGAAACATGTCCTTACATCATTTATGTCTAAACTAAATAGGACACCCACCGAAAGGTGGAAACATGTCCTTTACATTGGTCTAAAATATAAAAGCAATTTAAATTACATAATATTTAACTAATGAGGTACCCACAAAGTGAAAAACGTACCTCTTACAATTTTAATACTAAAATAAACAAATAATAATCATAACAATAAAGAAAACAATCATCCATGGTAAATTAAATAAATCAAGCATTGAAATTAAATAAATCAACTATCAAAATCATATAGCAAACTACATAGTTAAATCTAAAATTAAATAAAGCAAATAAAGATACAAATTTAGGTTTATATCTCAATTTAGAGTTCTTTAATTAACATTTAGGGTTTTGGGATTTTAGAATTATTATTGTTATTATTTAGGCTACTGTAAAGATTTTGGAAAATTGAAAGGCATTAAGGTTTTATAAATTTAAGAAAGTAGTAAGGCTTTTTGGTTAATCAAATTAGGGTTTAGGAGTAATATCATGAAATTAGGGTTTTGAAATTTTAAGACATTAGGGTTTATAATTCATGTTTACTGGATTGTAATTTTAGGTTCACTGGATTACAGCTTTAGGGTTTAGATTTATTTGTCATAAGTTTTGATGCTTTAAGAATTTAGGATTTATGAAAACTAGGGTTTACTATATTTGGTTTTGAGAGAATTAAGGTTTTTTGATATTTTGGAAAACATATTTGATTTTAGGATTTAAGAAAATAGTTTAGAGTTTTATAAAAATAATTATGATTTTTAGAAAATGTAAAGAAGATTAGGGTTTGGAGATTTAAGAAAACATTTGGAATTTTTGGACAAAAAGTTATGGTTTAGATGAAAATAGTTCGGGGAAAACAATTTATGGTTTTAAAGCTTTTTGGAAACAGAAGAAATAATTTAGGGTCTTTAAGGTTTTTGGAAAAAGAAAAATAGTTTTAGGGTTTTGAAGTTTTTGGAAACAGAAGAGAAACAATTTTAGGGTTTTAAAGTTTCTGGCAAGAGAAGAATAGTTATAGGGTTTTGAAGTTTTGATTCCTGACTAAGGCTACTGGATGAATGTATGATTTAATGTAAAATATATTACTAAGTTTAATAATTTAGGTTACTTAAAAAACAAATGATGGAAAAATTGTAAATAACATCAAATCAAAGATTTATAATCAAACATCCATTCATTGGTTCCTCTACAATTTGCTTCTAGATGAACAAAGACAAAGACAGTGTCATTGCCTTTGATAGATTGATTGCTTCTTGTTTCTTGCTTGCTTGAGCTTTTCTTTTGGCTGATCGAATGGTTGAGTCTCCAATCCAGTCAAATAATTTTTTTCCTCCCAATCAAAGTGCAAAGTTTTGTCTAGCAAAACAAATTTTCAGACCCCTTAATTATGTGTTTTAATGTGGTATTTATAGGAAAAATAATAAACCTACTTCTAATAACTTAAGAAAATTAAAACCAATTAGAAAAAAAACCAAAACCAAATAGAATTTGGTTTTGGAAAAACTGCGTTGAAAAATTGTGCAGGCGAAAAAACTGCTGCAGGCTGAAAACTGCGAGAGTTACTGCAGGCGGGCGCCAATTCGCCTCAGGAAATTCCTGCGGACGAATTGGCCTGGCCGATTCAACCTTCGGCGATGAATTTTTTCATCACCGATTTTTCAGTCGTCGATTTTTATTTTTATTTTTTATTTATTTAACTTTACCTTTTTTATTTTTATTTTTATTAAAAATTATAAATAATAAATACTAAAATAATTATTATTTAATTAAAATACCACAAAAATTATTTTGGACTATATAAAAAATATCGGACCAGATTGAGTCAAAACTTAAGAGTCTACACCTATATATAATAATTTATCAATGTATTTATATTTAAACATCATTTTGTAATTATTTGTTTGTTTTGTTACATTATATTTAATCGTTAGTGCTTTGTATTTGCATATAAATAAATTATTAATAAAACTTGGTTAAGGGTGGCATTGATCTAGTCATAAATACAAATTGCATTGTAAAATTTACTAAACAATTCAATGTTTGGCCTTAAGATCATTCTGATGTATTGTATTTTTATAATATTGACATTTTTTTTGATAATTATATAATAAATTCAATAAAGTTTTTGAACATAAAATATTCAATTATACAAATTAAAGTATTTGAAAATTAGAAGTGAATTGAATATGTGTTCATGTGTTTCCACACATGTTAGAAGTAAAACACATAACATAGAAGAAAGAATATGTTAATTTCAGGCTTATGTGTCATGGAAGCTGCTGATATACAATGAGTTAAAATTGTTAATTTATTGAAGGCAGTCTGTAGAAGGTCGAGTCATCAAGTTCAAAAGGGCTCTATACATTTTGCTGAGGCTATGTAATTGACATCACAAATGAATTTAGAAAAGAAAGGGTAAAACAGAAGAAAAAGGTTTTAATTTGATGAGTTAGATAGCTTAGAAAATAGAAGAAAGAGACTTGGATTATATGATTTGTTTAATGCACAAAATTCCATGTATTGTTTTTTATTATCCATTTGATTTCATAACTGTAACACCCCCACATCCGGTACATGCACACTACAAACACCACAATGTAATATACGTGCACTGGACATAGGGATGCTACGGTTTTCTTTAACCATCAAATCATTTTAAAAGATACCATAAACTTTATCATTATACATTATAGAAAATAAGTAATTAACTTGTAATATAAAACAAAATAGATATAATTACATTTACTTAATACGCAGCGGAATTTATACAATAGTTACATATATGAAAACATTTAAATCCATATTTACAAATATACATATTTTCACATGATAAACAATACTTTACAAAATATAAAGAAGTTATACATGATTGGCAGCTTTTCTCTGATCTTTAAGTCCCAAAATAAACTCTTCAATGTCTACTCTCACTCGGTCTCGAGGAACTCTCGGGTTCAACTCTGTTACCTGCGCGATCAACACTATCGCGCTAAGCCAACGGCTTAGTAGTAAAAAGTATGCCAACATTATATTTTAATGCAATGCAATATCATACACATTAATAAATAAACAACAATATAGTTGTAAAGATAATAAATACCACACCTTTATATTTCATAACTCATACTCATATAAGCATAATACATTTCAAAGTCCTTTCAAGGATCTCATTATTCAATTATTTTAACATCAATAAATCACATTGAAACAAAGACAAGCATGGGCCCAAATGACACTAATATGCTATTCAATTTTCAGAGTTAATGTTTTGGTTCAATCATCACATTTATCATTATCATAAACCCAACTAGGCTTCAAGGATTAGGTTCAACCAAGCTTCAAGGGAAACAAAGCATGCTAAGTATCAACCTAACTTGGCTTCAAGAACCAACCCAACCTAGCTTCAAGGGTTGTAACATCTCAATTAGGCTTCAAGGATCAAATCCAACCTAACTTCAAGAGATAGTTACTAATATTAGGCATGCCACCAACAAAAAACTCTGAAAATGGAATAACACATTAGCCACACAATTCATTTATTATTTAATTATCATTTCCATTCTTAATTCCCATCATCATCTAGGCAAACATGCCTTATTTCTTTCAATTGAATCATCATAGCCAATCACAATGGCTTCACATCACATTTGAGTTATCATAGCCAATCACAATGGCCTCATATCATATCATGTCTCAATTCATATTATAATATTTCCATTCTTATCAAAGCAATTCATCATAAAAGCATTCATATACATCATCAATACTCACATTGTGTTTCACATTATACACAATATAACATTATTCATAGATTTAGAATCTTCCACATATATTTGTTTAGGTCATTCTTTGTATTAAATGTGTTTAGAGTGTTTATTTTTATGTTTAGGTGCAAGAAGACCTTTGAAGAATCAAAACAATGCAAGAAGAGCAAAGAACAATCACAGTAGCTAACACACTCAAGGGACACGGCCAAGCTTGTGGCCGTGTCTCTCAACCAAAAGCTCCAACACGGCCAAGACTCCCCTAGCTTGGCCGTGTCTCTCAACCAAAATAGGCAGTGGCAGACACAATCAAGGGACACGGCCGTGTCTCTCCAAAATTAATCCAACACGGCCAAATTTCCTTAAACTTGGCCGTGTCTCCCAAAAATCTTTAGTTTGGCCGTGTCTCTTCCTTAGTTTGGCCGTGTCTCTCATGAATGAAAACCCTAAACATAACCAAGTCTCTTTTTATTGAATTAAAACACATTATGGACAACATAACCTCATTCAAATGGATATAATCAATGTCATTAACACTTATTTTACATATTCATCACAATATTCACATTAACAATACATTTAATCACTTACCATTTCAAAACCCTAAAATCAACATCACTCTTATTCTTTCAATATCAACATCCACTTAACTTACCATCTTCAAACCAAAACCAACACCAATTCAATCTTTTTAACTTACACTCAATTTCAACACTTATAAACACATCTCAAACACACCAAATCATAATATCAACAAATCATAACTCACCTCAAACACAACTTCAAAATAACCAAGGAAAACAAGAGAGTACTTACCAAAATTGAGGAAATTCCACAAATCTCCAACTTGATCCTTTAATTCTTCCTTCAATTTGATTATAGAATTTAGAACACCTCTCTTGCTCTCTCTTTCCTTTGGTAGCCGGCCACACACATGAGAAGAAAAGAAAATGAAAACAAGTCAAACTTCTTTTCTTCTTTAAATCTCCACCAAGCAATTCTAACCAAGCAATTACCTAAATGCCCTCATCCATTTAACTAAGCTTCTTTCACTAATAAGCCCATTTAAGTAATTTCACATATCACAAATAAAATATCTTCTTCCCTTGACTCCTCATTTTGACCAACATATATGTTATATATATTACCATATACCCAACATATACACTTTCTCTCTACACATTACTTCCCTTTTTAAACAATGCCTAAACATTATCTTTTCAATTTCTTTTCTTATCAACATAACATATACACATAATTCAAACAAACAACAATTATATCCAAACTTCAAGGGCACACATTGGGATATTACAATAACTCTATTTGTCTACTGTTATTTTCATAATGTGATTCTATTAGAACATATCCATAAGTAGTTAAGTGGGTAGATATTACATTAAAATAAGTATATTAAGCTTTTAACCATCACTTGTGTTACCAATAAAGAAGAGTGAATAGTTAGAATGAGAAAATTCTTACTTGTAATAGTCTAAAATCTTAAACTCTCTCATAGAGAACTTAGAAAAAAAAAACTTGTGCACTTTTTCAACTAAAAATCTTAATTAATTATCATTAAGAAAATTATCAGATTTAATATTGAATTAAAATAAAATTTGAATAGGAAATCCAAATTCCATTTATTCAAACTATCCCTAATCATATCTAAATATGATTATCTAATATTTATAAAAAATTTTATTTTAATAATATTTAGATAATATTGGATTTATGGGTCTACCCACACCTCATAGGCAAACCCGACCCAAAAATCAATATTTTTCATTCGCACATGACGAGCTACATGCTAATAGAGGAAACTATATTTGACAGCTTGTACTAAGCTAATATACCATGCGACTAGTATACTACAAGAGCACTAATTTATACACATGTTAGGGACATATACATCTCATCAAAATGATTTCAAGTAGATAAAAGATGTATTACCCCGTACTACTTATCACATTCCCATTATCTCTTTTTGACCTTTAGATATTTTTTGCATCCATAATCATGTTAACTAACAAACATAATTGGTCAACCTGTGGACACAAAGAGAAAATGATTGTCAAGTAATCTTATTTTTAGTTTCGTTCCCTTAATCATAACTAGACTCACTTTTCTATAAATGTCTCATTAGATCGAATCATTCATAACCTTTTGGTAATATCATAAGATAATAAGCACCTAATTATATCTTGAGAACCAACGAAAAGGTCATAAGTATAGTAACATTAAAAACCATAATTTTCAATCTCACAATGACAAAAGCAGAGATCATCAGCTCATGTCTCCCTTTGTGGTCATGGAAATGCACATGTTTTATGAGTCATATGTCTCAGTGTTTACTTCTTCCCTTAGAGCCCATGTTTATCATAAACTTATTCTAGCTTTGAAATATTATGTAAGAGATAGATCAAACATACTCAATGCATAATCTTGATTTTATTTATCGACTCAGTGTTAGATATGTATTCCCTAGAAACAATTATTTTAAATTTTAATTGTGGGTACCTAGTCTGACCATGCTCGGGTATATTTAGATCTCAACATTGCCAAGTTATTGATCACAGGGATTCAATAGGTAAGACCTATGCGAAAATGGAGTCGCCACCTGGTAGGATCAGAAAATGACAGGGGTAACATACTTTTGATTCCTTTTTTGAGAAATTGCTAACCCCCTTATGAATTTGGGTTTAGGAAGTTAGGTATATATGGGAATAACATGGATGAGAATCCTTATCATTCACATATGTTTGATTCATTGAATCAACCTCCTCTATGATTCATGTATTAGTAAGCGTTATTCAAGATATCAGGCGAGTTTCAACACATATAAAGCTTAAGGCAATCAACAAAACATATATACATATGCATATTGTCATGCACGTGATGCATGATTATACAAAAATTCTTACAAGCACCCACCAAAGTAGAAAACATGCTCTTTACAATAAATCTAAAAAGAAACATACATCGCTTTGCAAATCCTATACATTGTTCTAAAAGAAATTTACATAATTGTTCTAAAAGCAAAACATAAGTATTAGTAATACTGTCAAACTCAATAATTAAGGGATTATCGAATTCGAGGATAACCTGCAAAATTAGCTAGCTAAAAAAAATGAATATATGCAGAACTAAATAAGAATACCGAATTTGATATTTATGGGATTATCAAATTTGAGAGTCTCCTTGTACAGAAACACCAGTAAGATTAGTTAGCTGGATGAAATGGATATATATAATGAAATGGAAATATTGAATTTAATGTTCATGTGATTATCAAATTCGAGAATCTCCTTATACAGAAACAACCTGTAATATCAGTTAGCTAAACATGACACATATGTATGTAGTTTAAGTGAGAATATCAATTTTGATATTCATGTAAACATCAAATTTGAGAACTTTTCAAATGATAGAAATATATCAAAGTTGGAAATAATAGTGGTGTTAAAGGTATAATCATTTCAAGGACCATGAAATATCAGGTTCAAGGGATACGTATACGATAGAATCATAAATAAATCAATAATGGGCAAACATTTGTGTGTGGGAGTATTGTAACACCCTTATACCCAATATACGTAAACTACATACTCTCCACATATGTAATATACGTATAGAGGATACAAGAATGTCACAACCCATTTTAAACAAAACAAATCTTCACTTATAAAATTTGTATAAATATAAAACATTCAATTGATATCATATAAATAATTGATATAAATAATAGTTGAAACATTACTTGTTAAAACATATATATATTACTTCATTACCAAAGATTAATCCAAAATATTTTTGATAGTTTACGGAATATACATAAATACATGAAATCAATATGTACAAAAATATGAAATATATACATGCTGGTAGTTTGTCTATGATCTTGATGTCCACAATCAACTCTGCTCTCACAATCTCAAGCCTAGACTTGACTCAGTCTAGATGAACTCTCCGACTAAACCGGATCTACCCTGTCACCTGTGCGATAAATCACAATTGCGCTAAGCCAGAAGCTTAGTGGTACAAACTTTGATAACAATATAGTCCAAATGCAATGCTAATACACAATACATAAGGATATCATATCTCATATCATTATATCTCATTATATTGCTGAATTGTTCGACAATTCATAAGGAAATTATATCTCATAGCATTATATAATTATATCTTAATAAATTGTTCAATTGTTCCACAATTCATAATTCACATTAAAGCAAAGACAAGCATGGGCCCAAAAAGGATCTAATATGCTATTCAAATTCCAAAGTTACTGCTTTGGTCTATAATGACACCTTGTGTCTAGCCCCGTAGGTAATATATCCATGGATTAATCCAACTAGGTCTGAGTTTATAACCTGGTCATTTCACCCATCCTAGCTTTAAGGATTTGTTTTAGAGGCTTACGACCCGGTCATTTCACCTCAAAAATATTTTCACAATGACGCCCAGTGTCTAGTCTGTAGGTAATTCATAGGCATGCCGCCAAACCCAGAACTCTGAAAATTGAATAACATACTAGGCACACAATTTAATTTTATTTCTCATTTATATCGATATTAATTCATTGTATTATATTTCTACATATCTCATTTCATTATCAAATCCTTTCTCATTTTCTCATGATCACATTAGGCACAATGCCTCAAATATTTCACTTATATCAATATAGTCATTATCAATGACTTTACATACCATCTTTAATGTACACAAAACAATTTTCATTATCCATACATTTTGAATCATTATCATATTTTGCACCAAGCTCACATTATACATAATGCATTTGTGACATTATACAAATCATAACATATTATTCAATTACCAATCATGTAGTAACTTAACACATTTTTCCAACCAAATGCATTAAGTCCCAATGTCATGTAAATATAAACAATTATTCAAAGTTTGTACTTACCTCTAAAAGCAACAAACACCACTTCAACCTCCTCTTCCAATATATCCCTCTACACTTGGATTGGGGTAACTCAAGTCTCTTCAAAGCCTAAACCAAATGTGATTATACATAATCACTAAATGATACACAAAGGAAAATATGAAAAAGAACCATCTAGGGCAAACTCTACACATGACATGCTCAACAACACGGGCATGTCAATGACCGTGCCCTAAACCCACAACACAGACTTTGACATGCTCAGTAATATGGGCGTGTCACTGCAAGTGTAAATACTCCAACAACACAGTAGCTATGACATGCTCAGTGACATGGGCGTGTCACTGCACGTGTCAATTCTCTAACATCACAGTAGCTATGACACGCTCAATGACATGGGCGTGTCACTGTACGTGTTAATTCTACAACAACACAATAGCTATGACACGCTCAGTGACATGGGCATGTCACTGCTTGTGTCACCGATACTAAAAATAGAACCATCAACACGCCCAAAGGAATGACCGTGCCACCGGGCTTGTCAGGCTAAAATCCTGATATTCACATATAATTGCCACATCAAACTATTATCTTTCATTACCCCTTTCAACTCCATACCAACTCAACCAAAACCATCATTATACCACATGATACTTGTGTAAACATTAACACAACTCAATTAAAAGCTAATATACACAATCAAAACCAAGACTTTTCAACTCAAAAGTTACACAATTCAAAAACTCTTATTCTCTTCACCAAACTGAACCCTTATCTTCAATCCAACCCCAAACTTCATAGTTAACTAGACAAAAGAACTTCAAACATACCAAAATCAACCATTAACACAAACCATACCAAACATCCAATTCACACATACAAACTATCATGGAAATTCAAGGAAACAAGTTGGAAACTTACCAAATATGAAGAAAATCCTTAAAACTCCAACTTGAACACTTGAAATCCTTTAATTTCTTGAGTTAGCAAGAAGCAACTTCTCTCTTTTCTTTGATGGTGATGATCAGCTTCAATGGAGGAAGAAGAAGATGAAAATAGTGATCATTAACTCCACTACCAACCACTTCTCTTTTAACCACATGAATTTTCTCTTTTAATCTCCACCTAGTATATTTATTATTATAATATAATTAACATCAAATATCATCTTCCACTATCCATTAATTAATATTTATTTAAATAATTAAAATATCATTTGACCTTATTAAAATATTGACTTATATATATTGTATGTATCTACATATATATATATATATCATATACACATCATTCCTTTCTCTTTTCTTTTCACTTAATTATATATGTATACTTTTAAATCATTTAATTAATTTTCAAAAATTAATATTTTTAAAATTTTGAGATATTACAAGTATAATAATTAAAGTCAATAATTACTGAACAATAACCTATAGGAAAAGGTTAGTGGATAACAACATAGAATATGTAGTGAGCTTTGAATTAAATATCGAATTTGATATTAATGTGAATAACACATTCCATAATCATTCACCATTTTTGGCAGAAACGACTTGTAACTGTAGATATTTCATGTAAAATATTTTAAAAGCAATTTTTTAGTTTAAGAATCTTGATCCTTGACTGGGGAAAGTCGGATATAGTCCTTTTGAATCACTTTCATCATTTATAGGTCATACATTCAAATATTTGACCTGGAGTTGGTAGATCTTAATTCTTGAATGAGTTTTTTTTATTCTTTTAAAGATTACTGATATTGCTTTTGAATGAGTCGCATAAATAGGATGAAATGATGCAATATAAACAAAAATCATGACATTAAATGTTGTAGATTTGAGGATAGACACCAAAAGCTTAAGGAATTTATTGCCAATGGATGAAAATGAAAGCTAACTTCATAAAGTTATAGAGTGTTCTTAATTTTTATTATGAATGATTGAACTTTTATGGAATAACACTCTCTTTAGAGATGGAATACAAGATAAGAGGATGGGATAATGATACAGAATGTCTCTTAATTCTATATCTTTTATCTCCCTCAAAATAAAAATAGTGCATCTGGCAAAAAATGTGAAGAAAAGGTCCCAAAAAAAAGCCCTCTTTAAAAGAGCTAGAAGCTCCATTTTTATAGGTGAGAGGTGATGTATGTGTAGCGAAAGTATCGAGTTTGGAGGTATAAAATAGACAAACTTGATACCTTTAAGAATTAATGAATCTATTCTTCAGCTATCTGCTTAACATTCCTGAATAATTTTCAATCTTGATAATAAAATTGTCGAATATGACAATAATTCTGAGAGTGAAAATTTTCATTGTCTTTAGTTTACCCCCACTTGAGCTATGCAAAATCCTTGGGAATATTGCATATGAAAAAAGCATCAAGTGTTGCTTGATAAGTGACTTGTGTTCAACGTAGCTTCCTTCAGACATGCTCATCCTTCGACTGATTGATGTTATCAATGCAAGCTCTCCCTCCTTCGAACATGCTCATTCTCTAAATGATTGATGTTGTTGAGGTATGCCTGCCTCTCCTTGAGATATGCTCATCCTCTGGCTGATTGATGTTGATAGGGCATGCTTAGCCTTTGGATATGCTCATCCTCTAGTTGATTGGTGTTGTCGAGGCATGCTCGCCCCTTCTTGAGATATGCTCATCCTCTGGCTGATTGATGTTGATAGGGCATGCTTGCCCCTCCTTCAAACATGCTTATCCTGTGGCTGATTGATGTTGTCAAGGCATGCTTGCCTCTCTTTTAGCTTGGTTTTCCCTCATTCGGACATGCTCATCCTTTGACTGATTAATGTTGTCAGAGCTTACTTACCCCTCCTTTGGACATGCTCATCCTCCAGCTAATTAATGTTGTTAGGGCATGCTTCCCTCTCATTAGGACATGCTCGTCCTCTAGCTTATTGATGTTGATCGATGCCTGATATGTTTGCAAAACATTTAGGTATTTTTTATGCTCTAGGTATTTGTTCTCTGATGTATATCCTTTTGCCCCCTGCATACGAAGATGTTGAAGATTAGATTTAAAACATCTTTGTTACGCATGTCTCTTTATCCAAATCATTAGCATGCTAGTTTTGGGTAAGCCGTGATTTGTTATTCAAGAATCATTTCTCTTAAAGAGGTCAATGACAATTGATTTCATTTGAATCCGTCATCATGCACTTTCTTGTACTTTTGATAGGCACACATTTTGTGTGTAATCTAAGATTTCCCTATGGATGTCTCCTTTCATATGCAAACCCGCTTGTTATTATCTCCGCTAATATTATCTCAGTCTCTTAAAGAGTTCACCAGGTCTTTATTAGGCTTATAATGAGGTTAGTTAAGGTTTATGCTTATGATTTGGTGGCTTATAAATAATTTAGGGAATAAGTGATACAAAGTTTATTCTTTGTAATTCCTTGTATACCACTTTTGACTGAAAACTATGGTCTTCTTATTTTTCTCATTGTGGACGTTATTCAGGCCTTTTCTCTCTCTATATTTAATACTCTCATTTACTTCGAAGTTTTATGGAATGCCTTTGGTCCTTTAAAATGCAACTTAGTATTACTTAGTCCTCCATGATAGGGTAAGGTGATGGGTTCTATATTTGGAAAAAAAAAAGATCAAGCTAAAAATTATACTTGGTTGCAATAAGGAAACTAGCGATGATAAATCAAAAAAGGATGGATGTCAAGATCTGGCTAATCAAGAATGCATGGATCATATACTCTAAAATTGAGTAAGAGAAAATTTTGCCTCGACATCCATTACAAGTATGTTCTAGAAGAAGTGAGACCCCTTGGTTTACATAATTGCTAGAAGAGACTTTTCTAAGTTAACATCTATTGAAATAAAGGATCCTTTTAATTGTCATGCACAAGTAATAACATAAGATTTGTTTGCCCTTATTTTACTGGGATTCTTTCTTTATTTATTTATTTATTTATTATTTTATTGAATACGACATTAATAATGTTAAATGCAACAATAATTTAAAGCAAAAATGATAAACACACTTCCCTGTAATTTGCTATCAAGTTTCCCCTTCAAAACTGTCAAATTTGATACTTTTCCAACTTGTTCGATAGTGTTCACAAAGTATTTAAAATCCACCAAAGGCGCTTCCTCTTTTTCTTCTTACATTTTTGTAAACCCTTAATTTTGGCCCTAATTTGATACAGTCCTGATTAAAGGATGCCAAAATAAATTCGATCCGATTTACAACTTCTAATAAGTCGGTCCGATTTTAAAAGTCACAAACTCAACTACAAAACCCTAAACCAAGTCTTTTTTAGAAGGTCCGGTCCAAAAAATTAAAAAATACGAAATTAGTTCAAGTTCAAAGGGCCCAAGTGACATGACCTTGGCTCATGTCGACATGGAGGCCCTAGGTCAACTTGAGCATTGGCTCATGTCGACTTGGATGTCCTAGGTCGACATGGCTTTGGTCCATGTCAATCTGGATGCCCTAGGTCAACATGGCTTTGGTCCATGTCGATCTGGTTGGCCCAGGTCGACATGGTTTCAATTGTTTTTTTGAAATTAGTTTCCGAATTGAATTAAAATTTTTTTAAGGACGGATTAATATTAGGGTTAGGGATTCTGAATGAGGTTTACCTATAAATAATAATGTTTCAAAATTTAGAAAGGGGGGAATGAACATTAACAAGGGTCGAAAATTAACATTAAAAAGGGTCGGCAATTAACATTAAGAGGGTCGGCAATTAATATGAAGAAAGATTAAACAGCAAAGCAGAAGACAGCAAAAAGAAATCAACAACCAGTAGCACTGATCAGTCATCAATCCATCAAAGACAACAACGCTGTCTTTGTTTATTGTTCATCCAGAAGTCAATTATGGAGGAACTAACGAATGGAGGTTTGATTATAAATCTTTGATTTTATTATATTTACAACATTCTTACATTTAGATTCATGAATTGTTTAAGCATACAATGTTATTGCCATATTTTCTTTTAAATGTTTCTATCATTTGTTTTGATATTGAGTCAGTAACCTAAATTATTAAACTTAATAGTATGTTTTATAGATCAAATTGTCCATTTATCTAGTAGCCTAAATTGTTGATTAAATTATCAAAACCCTAAACTGTTATTTTATTTCCAAAACTTTTAAACCCTAAATTATTCCGTTAAAGTCTCACAAATCCTGTAACGACCCCACCTGCACGGTCTTGCGACAGCTGGTCTATTGGGCCTTATCTCCCGTAGGTGGACCGTAGTCCCAGCCCTCAACTCGGCAGGCCGCCACAGTACTGGACTGCCCTCATGGGCCCTCCAGCAGGATTTGTTTATTTGGCTCCCAAAGGAGTCACCTCCCCGGATCGAACAGTTGACCTCTCCCTTAAGAGAGCCAGCGAGCACAATCCAATACCATTTCTACCAATTTAATTATTTTTTTAATAAATTAAAAGTCCTAATTTCCCTCTTCAATTCAAAAATAATTTGTTTTTGAATTATTTTATTAATTTTGAATTTATAAGATTTAATAACCAAAATACCCTTTTCTTTTAAAAAATGTTGACCTTTTATATATGTTATGTATATTTTGCATATATATCACATATATATTCCACTTTTTTTTATTTAAAATCCCTTCATTTTTCATTTAAAACCATTAATTTAATTTATTCTTTTAAATTATAATTTATTTTATCCAATTTTTCAAAAATTAGAAATTTTCAAAAATTTTAGGATGTTACAATTCTCTCCCCCTAAAATAAATTTCGTCCTCGAAATTACCTATCCTCAAGTATGGAACAAATGGGGAAACTGACTCTGCATCGCCTGCTCACTTTCCCAGGTCCCCTTTTTAGTGGCATGATTCCTCCAAAGGACTTTCACAAGTGGCACCTTCTTATTCCTCAATTCTTTAACCTCTCGTGCCAAAATCGCCACTGGTTCTTCCTCGTAAGTCAGATATGGACTCACCTCAATGGACTCCACTGACAAGATATGAGATGGGTCAGACCTATATCTCCAAAGCATCGAGACATGGAAAATATTATGTATTCGATCCAACTCAAGCGGCAAAGCTAGTCTATAAGCCACTGAACCAACTCTCTCCAACACCTCATATGGTCCTATGAAACGAGGACTCAACTTCCCTTTGTGGCCAAATCTCAAAATCTTCTTCCATGAAGACATCTTCAGAAACACTTTATCTCCCACACTGAACTCTATGTCTCTTCTCTTCAAATTAGAATAAGATTTCTGTCGGTCTGAAGCTGCTTTTAAATGACCCCGAATCACCTTCACTTTCTCCTCTATTTCCTTAATCAAATCGGGACCAACCGGTTTACCTTCTCCAACTTCATCCCAACACAAAGGTGTCCTGCATCTCCTGCCATATAAAGCCTCATAAGGAGTCATCCCAATACTCAACTGATGATTATTGTTATAAGCAAATTCAATTAATGGCAAAAATCTATCCCAATTCCCGGCAAAATCAATGATACAGCTCCTCAACATATCTTCCAGAATCTGTATCACTCTCTCTGACTATCCATCTGTCTGAGGATGGAAAGCAGTACTAAAATGCAATTGAGAACCCAGAGCATTTTGCAAACTCTTCCAAAACCTCAAAGTAAACCGGGGATCTCGATCCGACACCAAAGAAACTGGGACTCCATGCAACCTGACTATCTCATTGATACACAGCTTAGTCAATCTCTCAAGAGAATAATCCATCTGAATTGGAAGAAAATGAGTTGTCTTCATCATCCGATCAACTATCACCCAGATTGCATCATGCTTCTTCTGAGTCAAAGGTAGTCCAGTCACAAAATCCATTGTCACTCGCTCCCATTTCCACTCTGGCACTGATAAAGGTTGGAGCAATCCTGAAAGAACTTGGTGCTCAGCCTTCACTTTCTGGCAAGTGAGACATCTGGATACAAACTCTGCTATGTCCCTCTTCATACCTGACCACCAATAATGTCACTTCAAGTTCTGATACATCTTGGTACTCCCAGGGTACATAGCAAAAAGTGACTGATGTGCTTCCTCTAATATAATTCTTTTCAATTCTGCATTATCAGGAATACACTATCTATCTCTGTACCATAGACTGCCATCATCCCTCACATAAAAGTCTCGACTTTCCCCTTTCTGACAAACCAACACAATTTTTTGAATTCTCTCATCTGCCAACTGAGCCTCTCTAATATGATCCAATATGACTAGCCTCAACTGCAACTGAGCCATCAAAGCACCATCATCAGAAGACTCAAATCTAGCATGCAATGCTCTCAACTCAACAAGCAATGAGAGCGAATAAGCAGTCAAACCTGCCAAAGATTTTCGACTCAAGGCATCAGCAACAACATTTGCCTTACTAGGATGATAATCAATCAAACAGTCATAGTCTTTAATAAACTCTAACCACCATCTTTGCCGAAGATTCAGCTCTCTCTGAACACCCAAGTATTTCAAACTCTTGTGATCTGTATAAATGAAACACTTTTCCCCATACAAATAATGCCGCCAAATCTTCAAGCCAAAGACTATTGTTGAAAATTCTAAATCATGTGTTGGATAATTCAGCTCATGTGGTTTCAACTGTCGAGAGGCGTAAGCAATGACTCTACCCTCCTGCATCAAAACACAACCTAAACCATTGTGTGAAGCATCACTAAATATCACATATGGTTTACCTTCCACAGGCAGGGTAAGGACAGGAGCTTGAGTCAACATCTCTCTCAGCTGCTCAAAACACGCCTGACATCGATCTGTCCACACAAATTTAACTCCTTTCTGAAGTAATCTGGTGAGTGGTGTAGCTATTATAGAAAAACCCTTCACAAATCGACGATAATAGCCTATCAATCCCAGAAAACTTCTAACCTCTGTCACAATCTTCGGTGGACTCCAATTCAAGATAGCCTCAATTTTATTCGGATCAACTCTAATACCCTCTGCTGAAACCACATGACCAAGAAAAGCTACCTGATCGAGCTAGAACTCACACTTAGACAATTTAGCATACAACTGCTTCTCTCTCAGAGTCTGCAATACGATCCGCAAATGCCTATCATGATCGTCCTCATTATGTGAATACACCAAGATGTCATCAATGAAGACCACCACAAACTGATCTAAATATGGTATGAATACCCTGTTCATCAAATCCATAAAAGCTGCTGGTGCATTCGTCAATCCAAAGGGCAACACCAGAAACTCATAATGCCTATACCTCGTACGAAAAGCTGTCTTGGGTACATTCACATCTTTGACTCTCAATTGATGGTACCCTGATCTTAGATCAATCTTAGAGAATACTACTGCTCCCTTCAACTGATCAAAGAAATCATCTATCCGAGGCAAAGGATACTTGTTCTTGATGGTCACCTTATTCAACTGCCTATAATCAATACACAATCTCATGGTGCCATCCTTCTTCTTCACAAACAACACAGGTGCTCCCCACGGGGACACACTAGGGCTGATAAACCCTTTATCCAATAACTCCTGCAACTGCACCTTCAACTATCTCAACTCAGCTGGTGCCATCCGATAAGGGTTAATAGAGATAGGAGTGGTACCAGGCAACAAATCAATACCAAACTCCACTTCTCTCTCAGGAGGTACCCCTGCAACTCATCAGGGAAAATATTTGGAAACTCGGCAACTGTGGGTATACTTTCAATCATGGATCCCATTACTCTAGTATCTACAACATGAGCAAGATAAGCGTCACATCCCTTCCAAATCATTCTCCCAGCTGAAATAGTTGAAACAAACATAGATGAAAGATACCTTTGCTCACTAGATACCATAACATCCCTACCATCCCGTGTTCTCAAAGTAACACATTTTTTCTGACAGTCTACCATAGCCCCATGCTTGGATAACCAATCCATGCCCAAAATCAGATCATATTCCTTGAAAGGCATCTCAATCAGGCCACCAACAAACTCCTCATCCTGAACAACAACTGGACTATCTTGGTGTGCCCTGCTCACCACAATACTATGCCCTAAAGGATTTGTCACCAAGATATCAAATCCTAGGGACTCAGACTGTAATTCAAACACAGGCAAGATGGATGCACTTATGTATGAATGCCTAGATCCAGGATCTAATAGAGTAAGGACTGAAATACAAAATAAAGAAAATGTACCCGCAATGACGGCTGAAGCATCCGGCTGCCTCTGCATCACATAAAGCCACTGAGATGGCCCAACCTCATCTGGTCTACTGCCTCCGAATGTAGAGCCTCCACTCTGACTAAAACCAGGTTGACCACTTCTACTAAAACCTCTGCCACCACGACCACCTCTTGTCACATCCGCCTACCTCAATTATGCAGTGTAGTCACGTGCATAGCGAGAGTAGGGGAAAGGAGAAGATAATTTTTGATAACAGCCCTAGATAAGGTTGTATGACCAAAGGGACCTAGTTGTAATTTTTAAAAGTTTTGGGGACGTAGATTTAATTTTAAAAAAAGTTGCACCGGATGTTCTTAATTGTGCATATAACAGATTCCAAAAATGGAATGTAGAGAAAAATCGGATCGCAACGACGTGTAACGGTTTTTCCAGGAAATGTCCCGTTAAAGAAAAATGAAGAAATGTTGACTAAGGGCATTTTTGTCATTATCAATTAAAGTTATACATGAATTTAGGGTAGGAAATAAAGACGTGAGTACGTAGAGAATGGCGAGAGGTTAAATATGAAACGATCGCCAGTAGAAACGAAGCCGGAGAAAACCCAAGCAAAAATAGGACCTAAAGGAAATTTTGTAAAAAGTTGAGGGCTTATCGGTAATTTTTCAAAATGACTTGGAAACCTAAAATAGACCTTATAAATAGAAAGTAGAGGTCGAGAGGATCAAAACTATATATAGTTTGACTCGTGGAACTATACGGTTTAAAAGATATGATTGATTAATCGCTGGAACGTAAAGTGGGCCCGGTTTCGTGTCGGGACCGGATGAGTAACCCGGGACAACTTTATGAGATCCAATGGGAAGAGGGACAAGTGGAAAGAAGTAAAGGAAAAGAAAACTAATAAAAATATAATGTTGGCCAATCAAAAGAAAGCATTTAGCATGTGTAATAAATGTGTAATAAATGAAGAAAGAGAAAAAGTGGACAAGTGGTCTTAAGAGGTTAACCAACACCTAAGGTGATCATCATTTCCTTTGTATATAAATATATGTGAAATGAAGAGCAAATTCTCTCTTTTTCCACTTACAAAATTCGGCCAACAAAGGGAAACACCAAAGGACTTCCAAGTTTCTCCAAATTTAATTTTTAAGGTAAGTTTTTAAGGTTTTCTAGTTAGTAGACTTTAATTTTAATATTAATTTTAGGTAGTTATATATTTATTGGAAGATTGGAAATTAGAGTCTTTATGTGGAATTGGAAAAATATTAAGTAAGTGATGAGATAAATTGATTAAATGGAAGAATCAAGATGTATAAAGATTAATAAGGTTGGATTAGGGTTTCGGTTGGAAAAGAAATGGGGGATAACTTATTATTTTGAATTTCTAAGGTTTATGTTGTATCTTGAATTGATTGAAGGAGAAATAAAGAATTAAAGAAGAAGAATAAGGAAAAGCTAAGAGGAATTAAAGAAATAAGGTTTGGTACTTTACCTTTGAATAATTACTTTTGATTTGGTGCTTTACCATAAAAGAAACTCTATTTGCTTACAAACTTTGGTTTATGGAAGTTTTGAAGTTGATGTTTAAATATATTGATTGAGTTTAAATTAAATATTTGAGTTATGTTCTTGTTTTGTTATGGCAATTTGGGTTGTAAAATTTAATTGAAACCAAATGTTTTGAGATAATTTGGAAAGTTGATTTGGTAAGTTGTTTGGACTTTAATTAGTTTGATTTGAGTTAAACATGCAAAAGTTGTTAAAAGGAAGTGTTTGAATCTTCACTTTACTATTAAAGAAGCTTTAATATTGATTTTCAAAAGAAAAATAAACTATCCTATGCATTTCAAATGTTTGGGCCGAAATGGTCCCAAAGTGACAGCTTCTGGACTATTTTTGGGGAAATTGTTTGGGGCAGCAAACGAATGAATTTTTCAACGAAATTTTACATGAAATTAGTCAACATATGAAATAAGTTTTCTGTAAAATTTCAACCAAAAATAAGATCATTTACTTGGTCAAATGCATGACTGAAGTGGACCGAAATTTTGATGAAAACCCAGATTTTACTATTTATTCGGTCATGCCATTTTGCGTTGCCGATTTTTCTCGCCGCAACACTATTCATTTGGTCAATTTGTGATTTTTTTGAGGAATACTTTGAAATGTTGGATTTGTTTATTGTGGATGTTAAATATATGAAAAAGAGTAACGGTTTGACCAAAGAAAGTGGTGCGCGGCATAAATGACAAAGTACAGTGAGAATTTAAATTGATTTCTTGAATCATTCTAAAATGAAGTTGAGACTTAAATTGAATCATTTTAACCTTTTTGCTCTACTGGATAGTGGGAGTGGTAGATAAGGGTATGGTGCACTATACTAACGCATGCAGTACTGCTCATTATTGTGATATGATATTTTATTCAGTGGTGAGGCCACCGAAGCCAATGGGGAGGCCCATTGGTTAACCAGGATGGGGTGGCCCATTCCTGTGATATGATATTGGTGGTGAGGGCCACCTATGTTACAGTGGGAAGGCCCACTGCCTTATCACTATGGTTCCCTATATACCAGTAGAGCCTGAATCAAAGACATATTTTCTTTCGTAAAACTATATAATGCAAATAAGTTTGAATTATGATTTTACATTATTGAAAGCATATCACACTGAATGTATCACGATTTCTATTGGTAAAATGTTGGTTGATTGTTGAGTTAATTATTTCCTTACTTTCATGTACCACTTTCATTTTTATTAGTAAAGTACCCACTGAGCGACAACGCTCAGCGAGTTAAGTTTTCCTTGACTCGTAGGTTCGGAACAGTAGATAAATCTTGGGGAAGCAACGACCAGACCACAGCAAATCTCAGGGGTAGATCTTTTAGTTCCATTATGAGTTAGTTAGTTGTGGCATGTATATGAATAAATATAAAAGAGAATTTCTATGTTATAATTGTATGTTAGTAGTGTGTAATAATCATAAACCTTTACTTTATGTTGTATTAGAAGTGTGAACTCTTCTTGCAGATTTGTAGTTGAGGGTATAAGGTGAATTCATTGGGAGTGTATTAAATTTGATAGTATTCACATTGGTCTGTGTAAAGTGTTTTCAAAAATCAGAAAAACAAGTTTTGTCGACACTTGGGATCCAAATTTCTAGGCAAAACTATGGCAAAATTTCTGTAAAAATCAGAACTAAAATTTTACTAAGTAAATTGGTAGCAACATTAGGATAGTGTGGCGCCTCTACTCAAATTACACATGTAGGTTGGGAAGGGGTGTTACACCTCTGACACTGGGTCGAGAAGATGCAGTATCTGCCTGCCTAACCTCTGGTGGCTCAGGAAAATCTCTGGTAAAATGGTCTGACGACCCATGCCTAAAACACACTCCTGAAGCACCTCTCCACCAGCAGACACCTCCGTGTACTCTACCATAATGAACGCAAGTAGGTGGAGTAGGTCTCTGAGCCACTGGAGTCGGAGCACTAGCCACTGAAACTGCAGGTCTTTGCCTCTGTCTCTCCTACTATACTGACCTACCAAACTGGCCCTAACTCCTACTAAACCTCTAAAAATGTCCCCCTTGGCCTCTCTTCACTGATGAAGACCCTGCCTCACTCTGGGGTCTCCTAACTCTGGTCTCCTCAACCCTGGCAGCTGCTGCAAGACTCTGCACCCTCTCAACACTCCTGGCAGCTGCAACTAACTGGGAGAAATCCTGATACCGAGAGCTTGTGATGATGCACATGATAAGGGTCTCAGTCCCTCCTCAAACCTCCTACACCTGTCAAACTTGTCAGAATTGATCCCACCAGCATAGTGACTCAATCAGATAAACTCAATCTCATACTCGGTCACTATCCTGGTATCCTATCTCAGACTCAAGAATTCCATCTTCTTTGCATCTTTATACTCTCTCGGAGTATACTTCTGCTCAAATTCCTGCAGAAAATCATCATAGGTCAGGACTGATGGATCATCCAAAGCATGTGGAACCATCTTCAACCAATCATATGCATCTCTCTACAGAAGAGATCTGGCATAATTAAACTTCTCTTCTGGACTAGCCTGTAACTGAATAAAGATCCTCTGAACCCGGTCTAGCCACTGCTTTGCTACAGTAGGATCTGTAGTACCAACAAAGTCCTCAGCCCCATACTTTCTCAATTTATCATACTGCCTCACCGGCAACTGTGGCTGCGGTTGTGGCTGTGGCGGCTGCGGAACTGGAGCCTGCCTCAACAACTCTACCATATGCCATTCCCAGCCAGGCGAAATGGTGCACGCGAGCCTAATGCTATAGCAATACCGCAAGTGCACGGGTCGCCCAAGTAATAAAATAGTGAGTGAGTTATAATTCCACTAAGGACAACGTCAAGTACTAGTGCAAATCTTAACCATTGTTTAGCAAATCAATAGTTTTGTGATGTTTTGTAAGTAAAAACAACTAATTTAATAATTGAAAGTAAAGGGAAATTAAATGTTGTGCAAAAAGGATTGATGATAATAATACTATCCAGATATTGAATCCCCCTAGCCACAATTATATTTATGAAAATCAATTCAATTAAATCACATAATAGAGTTGAATCGGCATTCATCTAACTTCGACTAAAACCTCTCTCGAGTGAATTAATCCCTAATCACTAAGTAGAGTGCCGGAATCTCTTCTCAAACACAATTAAATAGATATTGCATTAAGAACAAGGAACTATAAACCAAAGGATCTTGTAAGACTATCTCTAGCACTCCAATCAATTCTCAACCCTTATGAGTATTCAATTCATATCAAGCTTTCTCAAGTCAATAATATGAAAATTGCAACCAATCAATGAGCATGCTATTATCAATTGGAAATAAATCATTAAGCATCATAAGAATAAAACAACTCAATCAAATGATTCAATTAAATGAGATTATTCAATCCATACAAATAAGCTAGGGTTCATCAATATCTAGATAGAAAATGAATTAGTTCATGTTCAAAACCAGAAAAAGAACAAGAGAAATGAATAAAAGAAACCAAACAATCCATGGTGAATAATTTGTATTTCTTCACTTCAATCCTTGATTCTTGGTTTAGGTCTTGTATAGGATGTATCTCCTTCTTCAAACTCAGCTCAAGACTCTCCTCTTTGTTTCAGCAGTTGGCTCCTTCTCCCTTGTTCCAGCCTTCACATCCCTCCTCCTCCTCTTCATTTTCTTCTCCTTTTAACTCCCTTCAAAGCTCACAACCCATACCTTCCAGCTCACAACCCATATCTTCCAACTCACACCACTCTCCCTTGTCTCCCACATTCCCTTTGTTTTATCTTTCTTTTCCTCAAATTAGGCAAGCTTTTCTTTTATTTAATATTACTTTTGGCAAAAGCTAGTCTTTGTTCCCCACTTGTCTGCAAAAGAATTCAATTATTCAAGGTTGCCCTAGGTGACACAGCCAAGCTTGCTGGCCGTGTCTCTCACTTTGCTTGGGACACGGCTAAGCTTGCTGGCCATGTCTCCTTCTACCATTTCTTTCGTTCTTTTCTTCTAGGTGACATGACCAAGCTCCTGGCCATGTCATGTGACACGGCTTGTGGCTTGGCCGTGTCATGTGGGTGTGTCACCTTCTGCTTCTAGCTTTGTCAATTTGTTTTCTTTTTTTTCCAAGGGTGACACGGCCAAGCTCCTGGCCGTGTCATGTGACACGACCAGTGGCTTGGCCGTGTCATGTGGGTGTGTCATCTTCTGCTTCTAGCTTTGTCAATTTGTTTTCTTTGTTTCCAAGGGTGACACAACCAAGCTCCTGGCCGTGCCATGTGACACGACCAGTGGCTTGGCCATGTCATGTGATGGTGTCAGCTTCTGCCTTCATTTCTTTGGTTTCTTAGTTTTGCTCTTTAGGTGAGACACGACCAGTGGCTTGGCTGGGCATGTCAGCTACTGTCTTGGAGTTCTTTTCAGGGACACAGCCAAGCTTGCTTTGGCTTGGCCATGTCTTGCTTGATTCATGCTCTTCCTTCATTATTTTGATCATCCAAGGGAGGTTTTGAACTTTAACATAAAACAAACACTTAAAACAAACTTTAAACAAAAATCAAACGAAACATTAATTAAAACCACATAAAAATCATACTAAAAACAAGTACAAAAATGCTCTTATCAAATACCCCACACTTAATTCCTTGCTTGTCCCCAAGCAAGGTTAAAATCAAAACAAACTAAACAAGATAAATTTTGTTAAGTTCAAGAGTTATAAAAATGTTTCAAGACTTCCCTATCCCTAAATCCGCAATCAATATCAAATCGAACAAAATCAATACCAAAGCAATTAAGTGGCTTTCCAAGCATATCCTATGCTTGTCACTCCCTCACCAACTCTTAGAAAGTGTTTGATCAAGGTGGTGTTTACACTCATAACAATCAATGAAAGATTATTGCCATAGGCTTGCTTATCGATCAAATCTCCACTACCTAATTACAATCAAGCATCAATCAAAAGGTCTTTTATTGGGTTGTAATGGGGTTAAGGTAGAGGCATGACATTTAGGAAATGTGAGCTTAATCATTAAGTTCAAGAGCACTTCAAGAATGAAGTAACCGATCATATGTATAACCCAACGATCCCAAAACACCTTCCTCTTTTCTACCCCTTGACATTAAAGAATTTTTTAAGGGAACTCACTTATTACATCTTGCAGTGATTATTCCAAACATATTCCAACCCTTTCAACAAGAACAACAATTATTCTCATTATTTTTCTTCTTTTTACTTGATATTTTTTTCCATTGTTATATATATATATATATTATTTCTTTTTCTATTTTTCTTTGCAATCTTAAACTTACTAAATTTAACCCCACACTTGATTCAACACAACACTAGGTCATAAATGCTCTTAAAATGCTTTTGACCTAATGAAAGGGTAAGAGACAAAAATAGCATGATTCAAAGTTAGTAGTGTTGCAAAAAAGAAAGAAAAGGATAAACGGAATAGGCTCAAAATTGTCTAACTAAGGTTAAAAATAGGGTTGGTCTTTTTAAGCAAAAGTGGGTTCACCTAATTGCCTTAATCATCTTGATGCCAAATTGAAATTTTTATGTAATCTTAAAATGCATGTCAAAGCAAGTTCTAGCAAGTCATCAATCAAAGATGTTCACCCACAGCAAGAATGATAAGTTGATGGCTCAATTTCTCACTAGGTTAAAGGTAATGCAAGGAAAAACCAACAAAATTGACAATAAGTATCAATTCTACTCAATTCTCAAATTCATGCTTCAAAAATTCAAAAGTCATCAATCAGCAATTTTATAATAATTGAACTTTTCAAAATTCATTTATTCAAAGAAAAACAAGAAAAACATTAACTAAATTTAAAGTAAAACAAGTAAAAATGAAAACACAAAATGCACCCCACACTTAAAGATTCACATTTTCCTCAATGTGAGCATGCATAAACTAAGAGAGAGTTTATATGAAACATTTTTTTTTCACAAACCAAAAATACAGGAATTAAAGACAAAAATCAAAGAATGAAAAAATGGTGGGTTGTCTCCCACCCGACACTTCTTTAACGTCGTATCAGTTAGACGTTCAGGGCAAATTTCCCTAGTCTTAGAGGTGTAAAACCTCCTTTAAGTCCTGTATTTTCCCTCCAAAGTAAAATTTGAGCCTGTGCCCATTGACTTTAAAATCTCCTTTTTCTGGGTGAGTTGTTTCAACCACTCCATAGGGGAAAACTTCCTTAACAGTAAAAGGACCGGACCATCGAGATTTCAACTTACCTGGAAAGAGTCGAAGCCTTGCATTGTACAATAATACCTGATCTCTTGCTTGAAACTCTTTCCATTCCTTAATGTGAGCATCATGCCATCTCTTGGTACGTTCCTTATACATTCTTGCATTTTCATAAGCTTGTAATCTCCACTTGTCCAACTCGTTTACCTGTAATTTTTGCCTTTCACCTGCACAAGCTAGATCAAGGTTAATCTATTTTATAGCCCAATATGCATTATGTTCAATTTCAATAGGTAAATGGTAAGCTTTTCCATATACCAACCTAAATGGCGTAGTGCCCAAGGGAGTTTTGAATGTAGTCCTAAAAGCCCATAGAGCATTGTCCAATTTCTCGGACCAATCCTTTCGAGATCGTTCTACATTTTTTTCCAGAATTCTTTTAATTTCCCTATTCGCATTCTCAACTTGGCCACTAGTTTGGGGATGATAAGGAGTAGCAAACCTATGTGTAACTCCTAATCTTTTGAAAACTTTCGCAAGCTGAAAGTTACAAAAGTGAGTACCCCTATCACTTATAATTGCTTTTGGTGTACCGAATCGAGAAAACAACTTCTTCAAAAACTTCACCACAACCCTAGCATCATTGGTTGCCAAGGCTTGGGCTTCAGGTCATTTAGATACATAGTCTATAGCTGCAAGAATATATTTGTTACCAAGGGAATTTGGAAAGGGTCCCATAAAATCGATCCCCCGTACATCAAAGATTTCACAAACTAAAATCCCATTTTGGGGCATCTCATCACGAGAGGAAATGTTTCCAGTCCTTTGGCATCGATCACAGTGATTCACAAATTCGTAGCTATCCCTAATCAAAGTGGGCCAATAAAATCCTAATTCTAGTACCTTTTGAGCAGTCCTATTGGCTCCCATATGACCACCAGCTGGTCCAGCATGGCATTGACTAAGAATGTTCATTGTTTCGGGCCATGCCACACATCGTCGGATCATGTGATCCTTACATAACCTAAACAAAAAGGCATTGACTAAGAATGTTCTTCTTTGCTTGATAAGTTAAGTCCTTAGGAAGTTTCCTAACAGCTAAATAGTTAGCAAAGTCTGCAAACCAAGGTGTTTCAAAATTTAAATTACTTACCTCACTTACCATGGCGTACAGCTGCTCATCGGGAAAGTGGTCATCAATGTCCCCTTCTTCAAACCTCTCCAAGGTTGGATTCTCCAGGCGAGAGAGGTGATCTGCTGTAAGATTTTCAGCTCCCTTCTTATCTTGAATCGTCAAGTCAAATTCCTGCAACAACAAAACCCAACGGATTAGCCTAGGCTTAGCATCAATTTTTGCAAATAAGTACCTTAAAGCCGAATGGTCTTTATTAACAATCATTTTTGACAAGATTAGATATGATCTAAACTTGTCAAAAGCAAAAACCACAGCTAGCAGCTCTTTCTCTATAGTTGTGTAATTAGCTTAAGCTGTGTTCAAGATTTTGCTTGCATAGTAGATAGGCTGGAAGTATTTCTCCTTGCGTTGACCTAAGACTGCTCCCACTACAAAGTCACTTGCATCGCACATTAGTTCAAATGGTAGATTCCAATTAGGAGCTACCATGATTGGAGCATGGGTCAATTTCTCCTTAAAAGTTGTGAATGCTCTCAAACATTCTTCATAAAAAAAAAAAAATCCACATCCTTCTCAAGGAGTCTTGTTAATGGATGGGCTATCTTAGAAAAATCTCGAATGAACCTCCGATAAAAACCCGCATGTCCTAGAAAACTTCTGATGGCCTTCACAGATGTGGGTGGTGGTAACTTCTTAATGGTGTCTACCTTAACCCAATCCACCTCAATTCCCTTGCTTGAAATTTTGTGTCCCAACACAATTCCCTCTTGAACCATGAAATGACACTTTTCCCAATTAAGCACTAAGTTGGTTTCCTCACATCTCATCAAGACTCTTTCAAGATTTTCCAAACATCTATCAAATGAGTTGCCATAGATCGAGAAATCATCCATAAATACCTCCATAATATCCTTAACAAGTTCATCAAAGATTGCCACCATGCACCTCTGAAAAGTCGTAGGTGCATTGCACAACCTGAATGGCATTCTTCGATATGCAAATGTCCCATATGGGCAGGTGAATGTAGTTTTCTCTTGGTCTTTCGGGGCGATAGGAATTTGGAAATAGCCTGAAAGACCATCCAAAAAATAGTAATAATCATGCCCGAATAACCTCTCCAACATCTGATCAATGAAGGGTAAAGGAAAATGGTCTTTCCTAGTTGCATCATTCAATTTCCTATAGTCTATGCAAACCCTCCAACTGGTAACTGTTCTTGTTCGAATCAGCTCATCATTTTCATTAGGGACCACCGTCACCCCTCCTTTCTTTGATACTACCTGGATCGGGCTCACCCAAGAACTATCCAAAATCGGATATATAATCCCTACATCAAGTAGTTTTATCACTTCAGCCTTCACTACATCTTTCATCTTTGGGTTTAGTCGCCGTTGTGGTTGCACTAACGGCTTTAATTCGTCCTCCATCAGTATCTTGTGAGTGCAATAGGATGGACTGATACCCTTGATGTTTGCTATCTTCCAAGCTATCACTTTCTTATGTTTCTGCAACAACTGGATAAGTTTTTCTTTCTGCTCAGAAGATAGGTGGGAACTCAGAATTATTGGTAATTTCTTCTTCTCTGCCAGAAATCCATACTCAAGGTGATCTGGAAGGGGCTTTATTCCAAGTTGGGTGGATCAATCACCAATGGTTTTGGCTTCTCTTCCTTTGGCATCTCAATAGTCTCATATGCCCTGCATTTGAACGAATTACTTGCTTCAAGAAAAGCAAGCAGCTCCGTTGCTTCTTGATCCTCAACATTTTCTTACAATAAACACAACTCAAGGGGATCCTTGGAAAACATATTAGTAACACAATTTATGTAACACCCCTTCCCAACCTACATGTGTAAGCCGAGTAGAGGCGCCACACTATCCTAATGTTGCTACCAATTTACTTAGTCAAATTTTAGTTCCGATTTTTATAGAAATTTTGCCATAGTTTCGCCTAGAAATTTGGATCCCAAGTGTCGACAAAACTTGTTTTTCTGATTTTTGAATACATTTTACACAGACCAATATGAATACCATCAAATTTAATACACTCCCAATGAATTCACCTTATACCCTCAACTACAAATCTGCAAGAAGAGTTCACACTTCTAATACAACATAAAGTAAAGGTTTATGATTATTACACACTACTAACATACCATTGTAACATAGAAATTCTCTTTTATATTTATTCATATACATGCCACAACTAGCTAACTCATAATGGATCTAAAAGATCTACCCCTGAGATTTGCTGTGGTCTGGTCGTTGCTTCCCCAAGATTTATCTACTGCTCCGAACCTACGAGTCAAGGAAAACTTAACTCGCTGAACGTTGTCGCTCAGTGGGTACTTTACCAATAAAAATGAAAGTGGTACATGAAAGTAAGGAAATAATTAACTCAACAATCAACCAACATTTTACCAATAGAAATCGTGATACATTCAGTGTGATATGCTTTCAATAATGTAAAATCATAATTCAAACTTATTTGCATTATATAGTTTTACGAAAGAAAATATGTCTTTGATTCAGGCTCTACTGGCATATAGGGAACCATAGCGATAAGACAGTGGGCCTCCCCACTGTAACCTAGGTGGCCCTCACCACCGATATCAGATCACAGGAATGGGCCTCCCCATCCTGGTTAACCAATGGGCCTCCCCATTGGCTTCAGTGGCCTCACCACTGAATAAAATATCATATCACAATAATGAGCAGTACTGCATGTGTTAGTATAATGCACCATACCCTTATCTACCACTCCCACTATCCAGTAGAGCAAAAAGATTTAAATGATTCAATTTAAGTCTCAACTTCATTTTAGAATGATTCAAGAAATCAATTTAATTCCCATCGCACTTTGCCATTTATGCCGCGCAACACATTCTTTAGTCAAACCATTCCCCTTTTTCACATATTTAATATCCACAATAAACATATTAAACATTTCAAAGCATTCCTCAAAAGATCACAAATTGACCAAATGAATAGTGTTGCGGCGAGAAAAATCGGCAACGCAAAATGGCATGACCAAATGAATAGTAAAATCTGGGTTTTCGTCAAAATTTCACTCCACTTCAGTTATGCATTTGACCAAGTAAATGATCTTATTTTTGGCTGAAATTTTACAGAAAACTTATTTCTTATGTTGACTAATTGCATGTAAAAGTTTGTTGAAAAATTCATTCGTTTGCTGCCCCAAACAATTGCCACAAAAATAGTCCAGAAGCTGTCACTTTGGGACTATTTCGGCCCAAACATTTGAAATGCATAGGATAGTTTATTTTTCTTTTGCAAATCAATATTAAGGCTTCTTTAATAGTAAAGTGAAGATTCAAACACTTCCTTTTAACAATTTTTGCATGTTTAACTCAAATCAATAAATTTAAACATCAACTTCAAAACTTCCATAAACCAAAATTTGTAAGCAAATAGAATTTCTTTTATGGTAAAGCACCAAATCAAAATTAATTATTCAAAGGTAAAATACCAAACCTTATTTTTTTAACTCCTCTTAGCTTTTCCTTCTTCTCCTTCTTTAATTCTTTATTTCTCCTTCAATCAATTCAAGATACAACATCAACCTTAGAAATTTAAAATAATAAGTTATCCTCCATTTCTTTTCCAACCGAAACCCTAATTCAACCTTATTAATCTTTACACATCTTGATTCTTCCATTTAATCAATTAATCTCATCACTTACTTAATATTTTTCCAATTCCACATAAAGACTCTAATTTCCAATCTTCCAATAAATATATAACTACCTAAAATTAATATTAAAATTAAAGTCTACTTACTAGAAAACCTTAAAAACTTACCTTAAAAATCAAATTTGGAGAAACTTGGAAGTCCTTTGGTGTTTCCCTTTGTTGGCCGAAATTTGCAAGTGGAAAAGAGAGAAATTGGTTCTTCATATCACATATATTTATATACAAAAGAAATGATGATCACCTTATGTGTTGGTTAAACCCTTTATGACCACTTGTCACCTTTCTCTTTCTTCATTTATTACACATGCTAAATGGTTACTTTTGATTGGCCAACATTAGATTTTTATAGTTTTCTTTTCCTTTACTTCTTTCCACTTGTCCCTCTTCCCATATGATATCCTAAAGTTGTCCCGGGTTATCCATTCGGTCCCGACATGAAACCGGGCCCACTTTACGTTCCGGCAATTAATCGATCATATCTTTTAAACCGTATAGTTCCACGAGTCAAACTACATATAGTTTTGATCCTCTCGACCTCTACTTTCTATTTATAAGGTCCATTTTAGGTTTCCAAGTCATTTTGAAAAATTACCAATAAGCCCTCAACCTTTTACAAAATTCCCTTTAGGTCCTTTCTTTGCTCGGGTTTTCTCTGGCTCTGTTTCTACTGACGATCGTTTCAAATTTAACCCCTTGTCATCCTCTACATACTCATGTTTTTATTTCCTACTTTAAATTCATGTATAACTTTAATTGATAATGACAAAAATGCCCCTAGTCAAAATGTCTTCGTTTTTCTTTAACGGGACATTTCCTGGAAAAACCGTTATACGTCGTTGCGACCCGATTAATCTCTAGAATATTCTTCGGGGGTCGGATATGGGCACTATTAAGAACTTTCGACTTTTAATTTTTAAGTTTACATAGTTGCCCCTAACTTTTGAGAAATTTTCACTTAGGTCCTTTTGATATCCCTTCCTGACCTTGCTGTTTTTCTTTATTAATATCTTTTTACTCACAACTCCAAATTAAGTAATTATTATTCCCACTAAAACTAGACATCCGGGGCTACATTGTGTCAAACTTTCAGGTCGATCCGAGCTATATCTTATTTTTGACGGTTGTTTGACGTCAAGCCTACTATGCTGTCCTGAGGCAGCTTGCACATTGTCTACTAAATCCATCATATCTTATTCTGTACAACTCCAAATTGAGTAATTTCAAGTTATAAATCTAGCTCAGACACAAATAAATAATTAAGACTCATTTGAGACTCTCTAATTCTGTCATTAACTTGGATGAAATTCGAGCTCAAGTTATAGGTCATGTTCTGAACTCCTTTGTTCTAAGCCTAAATCATATCCTCTATGTCTGTTTCTTACCAATCTGGGATTTGGGATGTTACAATTCTATCCCCCTTAATTTAAGCTTCGCCCCGAAGCTTACTCATTCTATATACTTGATGTTCTTTAACTACTATCTATTGCTTTTGCCACTCTTTCACCTTATTCAGTTGATTGCTCTCTGTCATCTCTCTATATTGTTTACGCATTGCCTTATTTTGACACTTATTCATTTACTGGGATTAACTATTTTAAGATTCAACATGTTTTACCTTTTGTATTCTGTTTTCTTCCCATATCTGTTCACTTGCTGTTTATTATTCTACAAGATTATCCAATAGACTATTATGTGGTTCAACATGCTTTGACTTTTGTCACGATTTCTCATTTGAAACATCACTATTACTCTCTTGTATTTCCTTCAACTTTGATTCAGGTTTGTTCTTTCTCATCCCTTCTTGTACGTTTTTCACTTTCTAATGTATTCATTTCTAAGCTTCCTTCTCTTTGCATTGTGGTTATTCTTTATTTACTTCTTACTGAATTTGTATGTCCTATGTATATTCGTGCAGTGTGGTGGCATTCCTTAAGTATCGACTCATCTGACTTTCCTTGTGTTGTCATATATACATCTCGAATAATAGCTCATGGGTGATCAGTCCATGATACCATTATTCTCGAAGTACTATTTATTTCATTACGTGTCTCGCTCTATGTTGGTTACGGCCGATCCCAACATAAGGTGAGAACATCTTTCTTTTTTTTTATTACATTTAAAACTCTTTCTTTCCTTTCTTTTTCGAATATGTTTTAATTCACTTTCTGTTTATTTTCATATATATATATATATTTTTTTTCATCTGTATATTATCACATATTTTTCTTACTTAGCTCCTCAAGGTAATGACAGTAGAATCAAAGTGGGATGAGACAATACCATATAGAACCAGCATGGCATGGGTGGCCCTCACCACCATTTCATTTTCATGGCACAGGTGGCCCTCACCACCCTTTCCATCAAACCAATGGCCCTCACCATTAGCCCCCAGTGGCCCTCACCACTGAGTATATATATCGGTGCTCGATAAATATCAAACTAGTGGCCCTCACCACTGGCCCCAATGGCCCTCACCATTGAGTATAAATGTTAATGCCATATAAATACACTCATCCCAACTCTGATTCAATCTGAATTACCAAGGTAAGCATATCTTTCTAATATTTTATTCTCTTTCCTTCATTCATATCAATGCACACATAGGCACAAAAATTCTCAAGTTGTCAGAACACATTACCAAACATTTACAACATAAGTTTAAATAGTTCATTATATAAGGAACACATGATTTCAACCAGGTAAAGCATTAATCCTGGAGAATCTAACTAGTTTCGCTTCCTTTTCTTAGTTCTCAATTTTATTTTCTATGATTTGTTTTTTTCTTGCCGTACTATTATTCTTCACTCTTTCAATTTTAGACTCTGTATTATGGTCGGTATTCTATTCGATATTATTCTTTCGGTGCTTTTACTACTTACCTCTCATAATTGCCTTAACCTTTATTGCATATATTTCTCAATTTTTTTTCCGTGCATATATATGAGTGTGAAGAACCCGGATCTATTAAAACGTAAAGCAGAACTCCAAACATAGACAACTGACCTGCAATCACGTCTAGCGCTTCTTGCGACATCTAAAGAACAGAGCAAAACGTATACAATCCCATCATACGTAACGACCCAGACCAACAGCATTATCTTATCCTAGGTGGCATGTATATAATTATAAAATTCTTAAATAACACATATACAACACAACTTTTATTTATTTCCAAACACAAAGTTTTACAATACTAGGAAGTCCTTATGTACATTCCAAAATTTAGGACTCCTCACTATTATATCACCATATTATACTACCATACAATATTTACATGATACCTCTATATCACATAGGTATATAACTAAAAGAACCGCCAAACAGCAATACATCTCAAGACTCAGTGAGTAGGTGCCCTAGGTGAAGTGGCACTGTCTGAAAAATACTCTTCTATCTCAGGATCAAAATCTGGGTCATGTGATGCTTCACTAGGTAAGTACTGGCCTAGCTCTTGAACCCTCTCCTATAAAGCTAAAATCTCTTGATGTGCTACCCCGAGGCTTCTACCGACACTATCCAACTCCGCTCTATAACTAAGCCTGTCTTCTTTTAACATCTGCACGTCATCTATCAAGGCGGTAATCATCTCATCTTTTATTCTCAAGTCTTCACGATCTTGTATACTTCAATCGGCCAAAATTTCTATAGTCTCATCTTGCTCCCGCACTAGCTGTTTTAACCTCTCTACTTCTATCCTCAGCTCCCTCACCTTGTTTAGATTACCCATTATTACTCTTGTATAATTTGAATAACATAACTAACAATAACACACATATGTATAGTTATATAATTAAAACCCCTATTCTAACCCTATGTGTCCTACATTTAAGGTTTAGTTCAACTAACTACCAAGAACCGGCTAAACCTCGCTCTGATACCACTAATTGTAACACCCCTTCCCAACCTACATGTGTAAGCCGAGTAGAGGCGCCACACTATCCTAATGTTGCTACCAATTTACCTAGTCAAATTTTAGTTCCGATTTTTATAGAAATTTTGCCATAGTTTCGCCTAGAAATTTGGATCCCAAGTGTCGACAAAACTTGTTTTTTTGATTTTTGAAAACATTTTACACAGACCAATATGAATACCATCAAATTTAATGCACTCCCAATGAATTCACCTTATACCCTCAACTACAAATCTGCAAGAAGAGTTCACACTTCTAATACAACATAAAGTAAAGGTTTATGATTATAACACACTACTAACATACCATTGTAACATAGAAATTCTCTTTTATATTTATTCATATACATGCCACAACTAGCTAACTCATAATGGATCTAAAAGATCTACCCCTGAGATTTGCTGTGGTCTGGTCGTTGCTTCCCCAAGATTTATCTACTGCTCCGAACCTACGAGTCAAGGAAAACTTAACTCGCTGAGCGTTGTCGCTCAGTGGGTACTTTACCAATAAAAATGAAAGTGGTACATGAAAGTAAGGAAATAATTAACTCAAAAATCAACCAACATTTTACCAATAGAAATCGTGATACATTCAGTGTGATATGCTTTCAATAATGTAAAATCATAATTCAAACTTATTTGCATTATATAGTTTTACGAAAGAAAATATGTCTTTGATTCAGGCTCTACTGGTATATAGGGAACCATAGCGATAAGGCAGTGGGCCTCCCCACTTTAACCTAGGTGGCCCTCACCACCGATATCAGATCACAGGAATGGGCCTCCCCATCCTGGTTAACCAATGGGCCTCCCCATTGGCTTCAGTGGCCTCACCACTGAATAAAATATCATATCACAATAATGAGCAGTACTACATGCGTTAGTATAGTGCACCATACCCTTATCTACCACTCCCACTATCTAGTAGAGCAAAAAGATTTAAATTGTAACACCCCCACATCCAATACACACACACTACAAACACCCCAATGTAGTATACGTGCACTGAACATAGGAATGCTATGGATTTTCTTAACATTCAAAACATTTTAAACTTGATACAATACCCTTATCGTTATATATTATAGAAAAGTAAGTCATTTACTTATAGACAAAACATATTAGATATATATACATATATTTAAATATTACACAGCGGAAGATATAAAATAGGTACATATATGAAAACATTTGAAAACATATTTACAATTATACATATATTTACATTATAAACAAAAACTTTTCAAAATATAAAGAAGTAGTACATGATTGGCAAATCTCCTCTGATCTTTAAGTCCCAATATCCACTCTTCAATGTCTACTCTCACTGGGTCTCGAAGAACTCTCGGGTTCAACTCTATTACCTGCGCGATTAAACACTATTGCGCTAAGCCAAGGGCTTAGTAAGACAATTCATGCTAATGTTATGCTTTAGTGCAATGCAATGTTTCATATATGTATTAACAAATCAACATCAATGATACACACTCAATCAATAAAGATCATATTCAACAGACAAAATTCCGTGAATAGTCCGTTTCATCATTTAAGTAATATTAACATTTCATTACATTAGAACATCATTTATGATATACATAAAACCTAGACACCTATGGGCCCATCAAGTACTTAATACGATATTCAGAATTCAGAGTTACTGCTTTGGTTCATAAACACCATTATCAAGCCCGTAGGCAACATATACATATATATCTCTATCCATGGATAGCGTAACAGACCCGGTCTCTTGGATCATCAACTCAACTAATTCGAGAAGATCCTCAACCCGGCAAGACTGTTACAAATCAAATATCTCATAATATCAATTATCATAGTGTAACAGACCCAGTCTCTTGGACCTCAATTCAACTCAATTTGAAGAGATCCTCAACCCGGCAAGACTGTTACCTTTCATTAAATAGGCATGCCTCCAAAAACCAGAACTCTGAAACTGAATATCATATTAAGCATACACTTATTTCATTATTCTCTTTATCAAACTCTTTCTCAATCTTCCTCATCAATTAGGCAAACATGCCATACATTATTCAATTATATCATCATAGCCAATCACAATGGCTTTACATCACATTTCACATATCAATTCATATTTTGCATATAGCATCTCAACATACATTATCCTTTACAAGATTCACATTACATATAACATACCATTGTTCAATCTCAACAATGCAATTAGGGCAAAGAACAATCTACATCATTCATATTTTTAAGATCTTCCACATCCATTTGATTAGGGCATTCTTTGTTTGAAGTATGTTTAAAGTGTTTATGTTTAGGTTTAGGTACCAAAATACCTTTGAAGAATCATTACAATGCAATTAGAACAAAGAATAAAAAACCTAACCAACACATTTGAGGGACACGGGCAGCTCACTTGAGGGACACGACCAAGCTTGTGTCCGTGTCACTCAACCTCAATTTGACAGTAGGCAACACGGGCAAGGGACACGGCCAAACTTGTGGCCGTGTCTCCCAACACCAACATCCAGTAGTGAACACAGGCAATAGACACGGCCGTGTCTCTCAAAAATCCTTCCAACACGCCCAAGTTTTCTTGACTTGGCCGTGTTGCTCCTTACTTTTGGCCGTGTCATTTGAAAACCAAGCCCTAAATGTGTCCAACAATCTTCTAAATGCATTTTAACACATCATGCACAACACAAATTCATTCAAATGGGTATACTCAACAACATAAACACATATCTTACACAATCATCACAATAATCACTTTAATAACACATTAACATCACAATTAAACACAACCACTTCAAAACCCTAAAACCAACATCCTTCTCCATCTTCCAAAATCAACATCCTTCACTTCCAACACAACACCTATTTAAATTCTTAACTTAAAACCAAATTTACACTTGAATACACAACACAACTACATCCCATCATCAATTCAACAAACCCTAATGAATTTCAAATACTACTTCAAAAGAATAAAAGAAATCAAAGGAAAAATCTTACCTTAGTTAAAAACTTCTTGAATCAACACTTGATCACTTAATCTTCCTTCAATTTGAGCTCAACACATCAAGATCCTCTCTTCACCTCTTACTTTCCTTTTGGTTTTTGGAGAGCCGGCCACTTCTTGAAAGAAAGAAGGAAATGATGAAGACACAAAGTCAAATTTTGCTTTTAATCTCCACCAAGTGATCTTATCCAAGCAATTACCAAAATGCCCTCAATCATATAACTAACTTTTTGTCTCATATAAGCCCTTATATGTAATTGCACCTTCCACATAAAATATCCTCTTATATTGACTCTATATTTAACCAATTTATATGTTATATATATCATCATATACACAACATATACCATTCTCTCTAAACCCTAATTCTTTTCCCCAAAACACATATACACAAGCATTCACTTTCCAATATCTTTTCTCTTGCAATTTAACACATATATTCAATCCAATATATCACTACAACAACAACAACATCAACAACATCAACATCAACAACATAAACAAAACTTCTAGGGCATACATGAGGATATTACAATTCTCCCCCTCTAAAAAGAAATTTCGTCCTTGAAATTACCTGATATCAAGTCCGAAATAATTGAGGGTACTGATCTCGCATGATTTGCTCACTTTCCCAAGTTGCCTCTTCCTTTCCATGATTCTTCCACAAAATCTTCACTAATGGCACTCTCTTGTTTCTCAACTCTTTCACATCACGTGCCAAGATAGCAACTGGTTCCTCTTCAAATGTCAAATCTTGATTCACCTCAATAGATTCAATCGGCAACACATGAGATGGATCCGATCTGTATCTCCTCAACATAGAAACATGGAATACATTATGGATACGATCCAACTTAGGTGGCAGAGCAAGCCGATAAGCAACTGGCCCAACTCTCTCTAAAACTTCATACGGTCCAATGAATCGAGGACTCAATTTCCCTTTCCGACCAAACCTCAAAATCTTCTTCCAAGGAGACACTTTCAAAAATACCTTATCTCCAACATCAAACTCTATGTCTCTCCTCTTCAGATCTGCATAAGACTTCTGTTGGTCTGAAGCTGCTTTCAACCTGCCTCGAATCAACTTCACTTTCTCTTCAGTTTCTTTAATCAAATCGGGCCCAATTAACTTACCTTCCCCAAGTTCACTCTAGCAAAGAGGTGTCCTACACCGTCTGCCATACAATGCTTCAAACGGTGCCATACCAATGCTAGATTGATGACTGTTATTGTAAGCAAACTCCACAAGCGGTAGAAATCTATCCCAACTTCCAGAGAAATCAATGACACAGCTTCTCAACATATCTTCGACAATCTGTATCACCCTCTCAGACTGTCCATCCGTCTGTGGATGAAAAGCAGTGCTGAAGTGCAGTCGAGAACCCAAAGCACTATGCAAACTCTTCCAAAACCTTGAAGTAAACCGGGGATCTCGATCCGACACTATAGAAGTTGGAACACCATGCAACTTTACAATCTCATGAATATACAGCTCAGCTAACCTTTCCAAAGAGTAATCCATCCGAACTGGAAGGAAATGAGCTGTCTTAGTTAATCTATCCACAATCACCCATATGGCATCATGTTTCTTTTGTGTCAATGGCAACCCAGACACAAAGTCCATTGTCACTCTTTCCCACTTCCATTCTGGCACTGACAACGGTTGAAGCAACCCAGTTGGAACTTGATGCTCTGCTTTTACCTTCTGACAAGTGAGACATTTCGATACAAACTCAGCAATGTCTCTCTTCAACCCAAACCACCAGTAATGTTGTCTCGAATCATGATACATCTTTGTATTGCCCGGATGCATAGCAAATACTGACTGATGTGCTTCTTCCAAAATGATCCTTTTCAAATCAGCATCATCGGGTACACACAATCGGTTCTTAAACCAGAGACTCCCATCACCTTTCACAACAAAATCTCTAGTCTTTCCATTCTTGCAATCTGAAATAATCTTTTGAATCTTCATATCAGTCAACTGAGCCTCTCTGATCTGATCCAACAAAACTGGTTTTAAATGCAACTGTGCCAACAATGCACCATCATCACAAGATACAAAATTGGCATGCAATGCTCTCAACTCAACAAGCAACGAGAGCGAATAAACAGTCAAACCTGCCAAAGACTTCCGACTCAAGGCATCAGCAACAACATTTGCTTTACCTGGATGATAATCAATCAAGCAGTCGTAGTCTTTAATCAATTCCAACCATCTCCTTTGTCGAAGATTGAGCTCTTTCTGAACCCTCAAATACTTCAAACTCTTGTGATCAGTGTAAATGAAACATTTCTCCCCAAACAGATAGTGTCGCCAAATCTTCAATGCAAACACAATGGCTGCCAATTCTAGATCATGGGTCGGATAATTAAGCTCATGCGGTTTCAACTGTCGAGATGCATAAGCTATAACTTTACCTTCTTGCATCAGCACACACCCCAAACCACTATGTGAAGCATCACTGTAAATCACATATGGTTTGCCTTCTACAGGTAAAGTAAGAACAGGCGCTTGAGTCAACATTTCTCTCAACTGCTCAAAACTAGCCTGACACTGATCTGTCCACACAAATCTCACTCCCTTTCGAAGTAATCTGGTAAGTGGAGTAGCTATCAAAGAAAACCCTTTCACAAACCGTCGGTAATATCCTGCCAAACCCAGAAAACTTCTAACTTCAGTCACAGACTTGGGTGGACTCCAATTCAGAATAGCTTCAACTTTACTCGGATCAACTCTAATACCCTCTGCTGAAACTATATGACCGAGAAAAGCTACTTGGTCCAACCAAAACTCACACTTTGACAGTTTAGCAAACAACTGTTTCTCTCTCAAAATCTGCAACACAATCCGCAGATGCTTGTCATGTTCCTCTTTATTCCGCGAATACACCAAAATATCATCAATAAACACTACCACAAACTGATCCAAATAGGGCCTAAACACCCTATTCATCAAGTCCATAAAAGCTGCAGGTGCATTCGTCAGACCAAAAGGCATAACTAGAAATTCATAATGCCCATACCTGGTCCGAAAAGCTGTTTTAGGAACATCTTCTGCTTTGACCCTCAACTGATGGTACCCAGATCTCAGGTCAATTTTAGAAAACACAGCTGCACCCTTCAATTGATCAAAGAGATCATCGATTCTAGGCAAAGGATATTTATTTTTAATAGTCACTTTGTTCAATTGCCTATAATCGATACACAATCTCATAGTACCATCTTTCTTCTTCACAAATAGCACAGGAGCTCCCCAAGGAGAAACACTGGGGCGAATAAATCCTTTGTCCAACAACTCCTGCAATTGCACTTTCAACTCCCTCAATTCTGCTGGTGCTATTCTATAAGGAGTAATAGAGATAGGAGTGGTACCAGGCAACAATTCAATACCGAACTCCACCTCTCTCTCAGGAGGTAACCCTGGCAACTCCTCTGGAAACACATCTGGGAACTCTGCAACTGTGGTAATACTATCAATGGGAGAACCCTTCACTCTAGTATCCACCACATGAGCAAGATAAGCATCACACCCTTTTCTAATCAACCTCCTAGCTGCAACAGCTGAAACAAATAAGGAGGCTAACTGTTCCTGCTCATTAGATACTATCACCTCTCTACCATCAGCAGTTCTCAAAGAAACAATTTTCCTTTTACAGTCTACCACAGCTCCATGTCTAGATAGCCAATCCATGCCTAGAATCACATCATATTCCTTAAATGGCATTTCAATCAAATCTCCAAGGAACTCCTCACCCTGCACCACTACTACACTATCTCGGTGCACTTTGCTAACAATCACACTATGCCCTAACGGATTTGTCACCAACACATCAAATCCTAGGGACTCAGCATGCATATCAGACACAGGCAAAATAGATGCACTAATATATGAATGTGTGGAACTCGGATCAATCAAGGCAAGTACTGAAGTATCAAATAAAGAAAAAGTACCAGCTATGACTGCCGAAGCATCTGGCTGCCTCTGCATAACATACACCCTTTGGGAAGATCCAACCTCCTCTGGTCTACTCTCCCTGGATGTAGAACCTCCTCTAGAACTGAACCCAGATCTGCCTCCTCTGTTGACACCTCTGCCTCCTCGACCTCCCCTCGCATTAGGTCGAGAAGCTGTGGAATCAAATGACCTCTGTTCCCGCGTCTTTGGACAATCTCTAATAAAATGATTAGGCGATCCACACCTGAAGCATACAGCTGACCCACTATACCTCCAACAAGCACCCCTATGTGATCCACCACACTGAGCACACACAGGTAGAGCGGATCTCTGAGTCACTGGGGTCGGAGCACTCGCCACTGAAGCTGTAGGTCTAAATCTCTGTCTCTGAAACTGCACTGACCTACCAGCTGACCTCTGACTCCTACTGACTCTAGGAACAAAGCTTCCTTTACCTCTCTTAACAGAAGAAGACCCTGCCTCAAACTGAGGTCTTCTCACCCTAACCTCTTCCTCTGAAGCAGCTGCAATACTCTGAGCTCGCTCCACACTTTGAGCTGCTGCCACAAGCTGGGAAAAATCATGATATCTAGATCCAGCCACCAGACACATGATAGAGGGCCTCAATCCCTCCTCAAATCTCCTGCATCTATCTATCTCATCAATGATAATGCCCCCAGCATAATGGCTCAATCTAATAAACTCAACCTCATACTCAGTTACAGTCTTGCTATCTTGCTTCAAGCTCAAAAACTCCATCTTCTTCATGTCTTTGTACTCGCTAGGAGTATACTTCAATTCAAATTCTCTCAGAAAATCCACATATGACAAGGTTGGTGGATCATCCATAGAATGGGGCACTGTCCTCCACCAGTCATAGGCGTCCTTCTGTAACAAAGATCTTGCATAGTCAAATTTTTCCTCTGGGGTGGCTTGCAACTGAACAAATACTCTCTGTACTCTGTCAAGCCACTGTTCCGCTACAGCTGGATCAACCGTACCAAAGAAATCCTCTGCTCCATATTTCCTTAGTTTATCATAGTGCCTCACTGGTACCACAGGCTGAGGGGGTGGTGGTGGTGGTTGCACTGGTGTTTGCCTCAAAGCCTCTACCACATGCCTAAGCCAAACTGGTGGAACCTCCTCACCAACTGGTCTCCCCGACACCGAAATAGGTGCCTCCTCAGCACTATCAACTCTAGCTCTATCCTCCGGAGCTACACTCTCCTCACTACCCTCAACTGACTGACACAAATGAGGATCCATCACAACCTATGTCTGCAAACACAGTAGAATACTTCTTATTAAAGATCAGAGATTGCCAATCCCAAACATATATGTTATTCAAAACCACTTTTTAAGTAAAAATATTCTTTTTATCACATTTTACCTAGGTTGAGAATCTCAAACCTAGGCTCTGATACCAAAACAATTGTAACACCCCCACATCCAATACACACACACTACAAACACCCCAATGTAGTATACGTGCACTGAACATAGGAATGCTACGGATTTTCTTAACATTCAAAACATTTTAAACTTGATACAATACCCTTATCGTTATATATTATAGAAAAGTAAGTCATTTACTTATAGACAAAACATATTAGATATATATATACATACATTTAAATATTACACAGCGGAAGATATAAAATAGGTACATATATGAAAACATTTGAATACATATTTACAATTATACATATATTTACATTATAAACAAAAACTTTTCAAAATATAAAGAAGTAGTACATGATTGGCAAATCTCCTCTGATCTTTAAGTCCCAATATCCACTCTTCAATGTCTACTCTCACTGGGTCTCGAAGAACTCTCGGGTTCAACTCTATTACCTGCGCGATTAAACACTATCGCGCTAAGCCAAGGGCTTAGTAAGACAATTCATGCTAATGTTATGCTTTAGTGCAATGCAATGTTTCATATATGTATTAACAAATCAACATCAATGATACACACTCAATCAATAAAGATCATATTCAACAGACAAAATTCCGTGAATAGTCCGTTTCATCATTTAAGTAATATTAACATTTCATTACATTAGAACATCATTTATGATATACATAAAACCTAGACACCTATGGGCCCATCAATTATTTAATACGATATTCAGAATTCAGAGTTACTGCTTTGGTTCATAAACACCATTATCAAGCCCGTAGGCAACATATACATATATATCTCTATCCATGGATAGCGTAACAGACCCGGTCTCTTGGATCATCAACTCATCTAATTCGAGAAGATCCTCAACCCGGCAAGACTGTTACAAATCAAATATCTCATAATATCAATTATCATAGTGTAACAGACCCAGTCTCTTGGACCTCAATTCAACTCAATTTGAAGAGATCCTCAACCCGGCAAGACTGTTACCTTTCATTAAATAGGCATGCCTCAAAAAACCAGAACTCTGAAACTGAATATCATATTAAGCATACACTTATTTCATTATTCTCTTTATCAAACTCTTTCTCAATCTTCCTCATCAATTAGGCAAACATTCCATACATTATTCAATTATATCATCATAGCCAATCACAATGGCTTTACATCACATTTCACATCTCAATTCATATTTTGCATATAGCATCTCAACATACATTATCCTTTACAAGATTCACATTACATATAACATACCCTTGTTCAATCTCAACAATGTAATTAGGGCAAAGAACAATCTACATCATTCATATTTTTAAGATCTTCCACATCCATTTGATTAGGGCATTCTTTGTTTGAAGTATGTTTAAAGTGTTTATGTTTAGGTTTAGGTACCAAAATACCTTTGAAGAATCATTACAATGCAATTAGAACAAAGAATAAAAAACCTAACCAACACATTTGAGGGACACGAGCAGCCCACTTGAGGGACACGGCCAAGCTTGTGGCCGTGTCTCCCAACACCAACATCCAGTAGTGAACACAGGCAATAGACACGGCCGTGTCTCCCAAAAATCCTTCCAACACGCCCAAGTTTTCTTGACTTGGCCGTGTCGCTCCTTGCTTTTGGCCGTGTCATTTGAAAACCAAGCCCTAAATGTGTCCAACAATCTTCTAAATGCATTTTAACACATCATGCACAACACAAATTCATTCAAATGGGTATACTCAACAACATAAACACATATCTTACACAATCATCACAATAATCACTTTAATAACACATTAACATCACAATTAAACACAACCACTTCAAAACCCTAAAACCAACATCCTTCTCCATCTTCCAAAATCAACATCCTTCACTTCCAACACAACACCTATTTAAATTCTTAACTTAAAACCAAATTTACACTTGAATACACAACACAACTACATCCCATCATCAATTCAACAAACCCTAATGAATTTCAAATACTACTTCAAAAGAATAAAAGAAATCAAAGGAAAAATCTTACCTTAGTTAAAAACTTCTTGAATCAACACTTGATCACTTAATCTTCCTTCAATTTGAGCTCAACACATCAAGATCCTCTCTTCACCTCTTACTTTCCTTTTGGTTTTTGGAGAGCCGGCCACTTCTTGAAAGAAAGAAGGAAATGATGAAGACATAAAGTCAAATTTTGCTTTTAATCTCCACCAAGTGATCTTATCCAAGCAATTACCAAAATGCCCTCAATCATATAACTAACTTTTTGTCTCATATAAGCCCTTATATGTAATTGCACCTTCCACATAAAATATCCTCTTATATTGACTCTATATTTGACCAATTTATATGTTATATATATCATCATATACACAACATATACCATTCTCTCTAAACCCTAATTCTTTTCCCCAAAACACATATACACAAGCATTCACTTTCCAATATCTTTTCTCTTGCAATTTAACACATATATTCAATCCAATATATCACTACAACAACAACAACATCAACAACATCAACATCAACAACATAAACAAAACTTCTAGGGCATACATGAGGATATTACATAAATGATTCAATTTAAGTCTCAACTTCATTTTAGAATGATTCAAGAAATCAATTTAATTCCCATCGCACTTTGCCATTTATGCCGCGCAACACATTCTTTAGTCAAACCATTCCCCTTTTTCACATATTTAATATCCACAATAAACATATTAAACATTTCAAAGCATTCCTCAAAAGATCACAAATTGACCAAATGAATAGTGTTGCGGCGAGAAAAATCGGCAATGCAAAATGGCATGACCAAATGAATAGTAAAATCTGGGTTTTCGTCAAAATTTTACTCCACTTCAGTTATGCATTTGACCAAGTAAATGATCTTATTTTGGGCTGAAATTTTACCAAAAACTTATTTCATATGTTGACTAATTGCATGTAAAATTTCATTGAAAAATTCATTCGTTTGCTGCCCCAAACAATTGCCACAAAAATAGTCCAGAAGCTGTCACTTTGGGACCATTTCGGCCCAAACATTTGAAATGCATAGGATAGTTTATTTTTCTTTTGCAAATCAATATTAAGGCTTCTTTAATAGTAAAGTGAAGATTCAAACACTTCCTTTTAACAATTTTTGCATGTTTAACTCAAATCAATAAATTTAAACATCAACTTCAAAACTTCCATAAACCAAAATTTGTAAGCAAATAGAATTTCTTTTATGGTAAAGCACCAAATCAAAATTAATTATTCAAAGGTAAAGTACCAAACCTTATTTCTTTAACTCCTCTTAGCTTTTACTTCTTCTCCTTCTTTAATTCTTTATTTCTCCTTCAATCAATTCAAGATACAACATCAACCTTAGAAATTTAAAATAATAAGTTATCCTCCATTTCTTTTCCAACCGAAACCCTAATCCAACCTTATTAATCTTTATACATCTTGATTCTTCCATTTAATCAATTAATCTCATCACTTACTTAATATTTTTCCAATTCCACATAAAGATTCTAATTTCCAATCTTCCAATAAATATATAACTACCTAAAATTAATATTAAAATTAAAGTCTACTTACTAGAAAACCTTAAAAACTTACCTTAAAAATCAAATTTGGAGAAACTTGGAAGTCCTTTGGTGTTTCCCTTTGTTGGCCGAAATTTGCAAGTGGAAAAGAGAGAAATTGGTTCTTCATATCACATATATTTATATACAAAAGAAATGATGATCACCTTATGTGTTGGTTAAACCCTTTAGGACCACTTGTCACCTTTCTCTTTCTTCATTTATTACACATGCTAAATGGTTACTTTTGATTGGCCAACATTAGATTTTTATAGTTTTCTTTTCCTTTACTTCTTTCCACTTGTCCCTCTTCCCATAGGATATCCTAAAGTTGTCCCGGGTTATCCATTCAGTCCCGACACGAAACCGGGCCCACTTTATGTTTCGGCGATTAATCGATCATATCTTTTAAACCGCATAGTTCCACGAGTCAAACTACATATAGTTTTGATCCTCTCGACCTCTACTTTCTATTTATAAGGTCCATTTTAGGTTTCCAAGTCATTTTGAAAAATTACCAATAAGCCCTCAACTTTTTACAAAATTCCCTTTAGGTCCTTTCTTTGCTCGGGTTTTCTCTGGCTCTGTTTCTACTGACGATCGTTTCAAATTTAACCACTTGTCATCCTCTACATACTCATGTTTTATTTCCTACTTTAAATTCATGTATAACTTTAATTGATAATGACCAAAATGCCCCTAGTCAAAATGTCTTCGTTTTTCTTTAACGGGACATTTCCTGGAAAAACCGTTATACGTCGTTGCGACCCGATTAATCTCTAGAATATTCTTCCGGGGTCGGATATGGGCACTATTAAGAACTTTCGACTCTTAATTTTTAAGTTTACATAGTTACCCCTAACTTTTGAGAAATTTTCACTTAGGTCCTTTTGATATCCCTTCCTGACCTTGCTGTTTTTCTTTATTAATATCTTTTTACTCACAACTCCAAATTAAGTAATTCTTATTCCCACTAAAACTAGACATCTGGGGCTACATTGTGTCAAAATTTCAGGTCTATCCGAGATATATCTGATTTTTGACGGTCCTTCGACTTCAAGCCTACTATGCTGTCCTGAGGCAGCTTGCACATTGTCTACTAAATCCATCATATCTTATTCTGTACAACTCCAAATTGAGTAATTTCAAGTTATAAATGTATCTCAGACACAAATAAACAATTAAGTCTTCTTTGAGACTCTCTAATTCTGTCATTAACTTGGATGAAATTCGAGCTCAAGTTATAGGTCACGTTCTGAACTCCTTTGTTCTAAGCCTAAATCATATCCTCTATGTCTGTTTCTTACCAATCTGGGATTTGGGATGTTACAATTCTATCCCCCTTAATTTAAGCTTCGCCCGAAGCTTACTCATTCTATATACTTGATGTTCTTTAACTACTATCTATTGCTTTTGCCACTCTTTCACCTTATTCACTTGATTGCTCTCTGTCATCTCTCTATATTGTTTACGCATTGCCTTATTTTGACACTTATTCATTTACTGGGATTAACTATTTTAAGATTCAACATGTTTTACCTTTTGTATTCTATTTTCTTCCCATATCTATTCACTTGCTGTTTATTATTCTACAAGATTATCCAATAGACTATTATGTGGTTCAACATGCTTTGACTTTTGTCACGATTTCTCATTTGAAACATCACTATTACTCTCTTGTATTTCCTTCAACTTTGATTCAGGTTTGTTCTTTCTCATCCCTTCTTTTACGTTTTTCACTTTCTAATGTATTCATTTCTAAGCTTCCTTCTCTTTGCATTGTGGTTATTCTTTATTTACTTCTTACTGAATTTGTATGTCCTATGTATATTCGTGCAGTGTGGTGGCATTCCTTAAATATCGACTCATCTGACTTTCCTTGTGTTGTCATATATACATCTCGAATAATAGCTCATGGGTGATCAGTCCATGATACCATTATTCTCGAAGTACTATTTATTTCATTACGTGTCTCGCTCTATGTTGGTTACGGCCGATCCCAACATAAGGTGAGAACATCTTTTTTTTTATTACATTTAAAACTCTTTCTTTCCTTTCTTTTTCGAATATGTTTCAATTCACTTTCTGTTTATTTTCATATATATATATATTTTCATCTGTATATTATCACATATTTTTCTTACTTAGCTCCTCAAGGTAATGACAGTAGAATCAAAGTGGGATGAGACAATACAATATAGAACCAGCATGGCATGGGTGGCCCTCACCACCATTTCATTTTCATGGCACAGGTGGCCCTCACCACCTTTTCCATCAAACCAATGGCCCTCACCATTGGCCCCCAGTGGCCCTCACCACTGAGTATATATATCGGTGCCAGATAAATATCAAACCAGTGGCCCTCACCACTGGCCCCAATGGACCTCACCATTGAGTATAAATGTTAATGCCATATAAATACACTCATCCCAACTTTGATTCAATCTGAATTACCAAGGTAAGCATATCTTTCTAATATTTTATTCTCTTTCCTTCATTCATATCAATGCACACATAGGCACAAAAATTCTCAAGTTGTCAGAACACATTACCAAACATTTCCAACATAAGTTTAAATAGTTCATTATATAAGGAACACATGATTTCAACCAGGTAAAGCATTAAACCTGGAGAATCTAACTAGTTTCGCTTCCTTTTCTTAGTTCTCAATTTTATTTTCTATGATTTGTTTTTTTCTTGCCGTACTATTATTCTTCACTCTTTCAATTTTAGACTCTGTATTATGGTCGGTATTCTATTCGTTATTATTATTTCGGTGCTTTTACTACTTACCTCTCATAATTGCCTTAATCTTTATTGCATATATTTCTCAATTTTTTTTTCGTGCATATATATGAGTGTGAAGAACCTGAATCTATTAAAACGTAAAGTAGAACTCCAAACATAGACAACTGACCTGCAATCACGTCTAGTGCTTCTTGCGACATCTAAAGAACAGAGCAAAACGTATACAATCCCATCATACGTAACGACCCAGACCAACAGCATTATCTTATCCTAGGTGGCATGTATATAATTATAAAATTCTTAAATAACACATATACAACACAACTTTTATTTATTTCCAAACACAAAGTTTTACAATACTAGGAAGTCCTTATGTACATTCCAAAATTTAGGACTCCTCACTATTATATCACCATATTATACTACCATACAATATTTACATGATACCTCTATATTACATAGGTATATAACTAAAAGAACCGCCAAACAGCAATACATCTCAAGACTCAGTGAGTAGGTGCCCTAGGTGAAGTGGCACTGTCTGAAAAATACTCTTCTATCTCAGGATCAAAATCTGGGTCATGTGATGCATCACTAGGTAAGTACTGGCCTAGCTCTTGAACCTTCTCCTGTAAAGCTAAAATCTCTTGATGTGCTACCCCGAGGCTTCTACCGACACTATCCAACTCCGCTCTATAACTAAGCCTGTCTTCTTTTAACATCTGCACGTCATCTATCAAGGCGGTAATCATCTCATCTTTTATTCTCAAGTCTTCACGATCTTGTATACTTCGATCGGCCAAAATTTCTATAGTCTCATCTTGCTCCCGCACTAGCTGTTTTAACCTCTCTACTTCTATCCTCAGCTCCCTCACCTCGTTTAGATCACCCATTATTACTCTTGTATAATTTGAATAACATAACTAACAATAACACACATATGTATAGTTATATAATTAAAACCCCTATTCTAACCCTATGTGTCCTACATTTAAGGTTTAGTTCAACTAACTACCAAGAACCGGCTAAACCTTGCTCTGATACCACTAATTATAACACCCCTTCCCAACCTACATGTGTAAGCCGAGTAGAGGCGCCACACTATCCTAATGTTGCTACCAATTTACTTAGTCAAATTTTAGTTCCGATTTTACAGAAATTTTGCCATAGTTTCGCCTAGAAATTTGGATCCCAAGTGTCGACAAAACTTGTTTTTCTGATTTTTGAAAACATTTTACACAGACCAATATGAATACCATCAAATTTAATGCACTCCCAATGAATTCACCTTATACCCTCAACTACAAATCTGCAAGAAGAGTTCACACTTCTAATACAACATAAAGTAAAGGTTTATGATTATTACACACTACTAACATACCATTGTAACATAGAAATTCTCTTTTATATTTATTCATATACATGCCACAACTAGCTAACTCATAATGGATCTAAAAGATCTACCCCTGAGATTTACTGTGGTCTGGTCATTGCTTCCCCAAGATTTATCTACTGCTCCGAACCTACGAGTCAAGGAAAACATAACTCGCTGAGCGTTGTCGCTCAGTGGTTACTTTACCAATAAAAATGAAAGTGGTACATGAAAGTAAGGAAATAATTAACTCAGCAATTAATCTCATCACTTACTTAATATTTTTCCAATTCCACATAAAGACTCTAATTTCCAATCTTCCAATAAATATATAACTACCTAAAATTAATATTAAAATTAAAGTCTACTTACTAGAAAACCTTAAAAACTTACCTTAAAAATCAAATTTGGAGAAACTTGGAAGTCCTTTGGTGTTTCCCTTTGTTGGCCAAAATTTGCAAGTGGAAAAGAGAGAAATTGGTTCTTCATATCACATATATTTATATACAAAAGAAATGATGATCACCTTATGTGTTGGTTAAACCCTTTAGGACCACTTGTCACCTTTCTCTTTCTTCATTTATTACACATGCTAAATGGTTACTTTTGATTGGCCAACATTAGATTTTTATAGTTTTCTTTTCCTTTACTTCTTTCCACTTGTCCCTCTTCCCATAGGATATCCTAAAGTTGTCCCGGGTTATCCATTCGGTCCTGACACGAAATCGGGCCCACTTTACGTTCCGCCGATTAATCGATCATATCTTTTAAACCGTATAGTTCCACGAGTCAAACTACATATAGTTTTGATCCTCTCGACCTCTACTTTCTATTGATAAGGTCCATTTTAGGTTTCCAAGTCATTTTGAAAAATTACCAATAAGCCCTCAACTTTTTACAAAATTCCCTTTAGGTCCTTTCTTTGCTCGGGTTTTCTCTGGCTCTGTTTCTACTGACGATCCTTTCATATTTAACCCCTTGTCATCCTCTACATACTCATGTTTTTATTTCCTACTTTAAATTCATGTATAACTTTAATTGATAATGACCAAAATGCCCCTAATCAAAATGTCTTCATTTTTCTTTAACAGGACATTTCCTGGAAAAACCGTTATACGTCGTTGCGACCCGATTAATCTCTAGAATATTCTTCCAGGGTAAGATATGGGCACTATTAAGAACTTCCGACTCTTAATTTTTAAATTTACATAGTTACCCCTAACTTTTGAGAAATTTTCACTTAGGTCCTTTTGATATCCCTTCCTGACCTTGCTGTTTTTCTTTATTAATATCTTTTTACTCACAACTCCAAATTAAGTAATTCTTATTCCCACTGAAACTAGACATCCGGGGCTACATTGTGTCAAAATTTCAGGTCAATCCGAGCTATATCTGATTTTTGACGGTCCTTCGACGTCAAGCCTACTATGCTGTCCTGAGGCAGCTTGCACATTGTCTACTAAATCCATCATATCTTATTCTTTACAACTCCAAATTGATTAATTTCAAGTTATAAATCTAGCTCAGACACAAATAAACAATTAAGTCTTCTTCGAGACTCTCTAATTCTGTCATTAACTTGGATGAAATTCGAGCTCAAGTTATAGGTCATGTTCTGAACTCCTTTGTTCTAAGCCTAAATCATATCCTCTATGTCTGTTTCTTACCAATCTGGGATTTGGGACGTTACAATTTATGGTCTCATGCTCAACAACATCATTGCATGATTCTGCCTCATCAAGTGAAAGTGAATGTTTTATGGCATCATGTATCCTAAAAATAGCTTTCTCATCACCCACTCTCAAAGTTAATGTGCCATCATGAACATCGATAAGGGCATGGGCTGTATTTAAAATGGCCTACCAAGAATAAGTGAAACATCCGCATCCTCTTCAATATCAATGACAACAAAATCATTGGGGAAAATGAAATCCCCGACTTTTACCAACACATCTTCTATAATGCCACGAGGGTGGACTACTGACTTATCAGCAAGTTGGATGGTCATAAGTGTTGGTTTAGGTTTACCAATGCCTAACTCTTTAAACATTTTATAGGGCATAACACTTATGCTAGCCCCCAAATCAGCTAATGCACTCTTAACCTCAAGGTTACCTATCAAACATGGAATGGTAAAACTACCTAGATCTTTTAACTTTTTAGGTAACCTCCTTTGTAAAATAGCCGAACTCTTTTCAGATAAATGGACTAAAGACACTTCCTCAAGTTTCCTTTTGTTAGAAAGGATATCTTTAAAAAAATTAGCTTATTTAGGCATCTGTGACAAAGCTTCAGCAAATGGAATATTAATGTACAATTGTTTAAAAAGTTCAAAAAACTTACTGAACTGGGCATCAATTTTGTCCTTGTTCAATCTTGCCGGATAGAGTACTCTAGGTCGGTATTCATTCAGTATGGGGCTGATTTCTTGTGGCTGCTTCTCTTTCTCACTTACTATTGCAGCTTTTTCTCCCGAAGTGACAGTAGGATAGTCTTCTTTTTCAGCCCTTTTCTCTGCCACTTCTCCTCTTTTCTCATCCACATTACCCTTGATCTCTTTTCTACTACTTAGTGTAATTTCTTTAAGCTGCTCTTTAGGATTTGCCTCAGTGTTGCTAGGCAAACTTCCTTGTGGCCTCTCACTGAGCAACTTGGCAATTTGCCCCACCTGATTCTCCAGATTATGAATAGAAGCTTGCTGATTTCTTAGGGTGGTTTCAGTTGATTGGAACCTGGTTTCAGAAGCTGCTATAAATTTCTCCATCATGTCCTCTAAATTACTCTTTCTTGGAGGGGCAGCTTGTTGATGTTGGGGCTGCTGGAATCCAGGAGGAGGTCTTGGATTATTTTGATTATTCCATGAGAAATTTGGATGATTTCTCCACCCCCGGATTGTATGTGTTGCTGTAGGGGTTATTCTGTTGTTGCCTTGGCATATTTCCAACATAATCTACTTGCTCTTGCCTAGCAAACCTGTTGCCACTTTGGCAATCTTGACTTTGATGTCCACCCTCACACCATTCACAAGACATCACTTGCATTACTTTCCCAGAAGAAGAGGCCAAAGAATCAAATTTTTTATTCAATGCTTCCAATTGGGCTGTCAAAGCCACCACAGGATCTAATTGGTGTGAACCCATGACCTTCAGCTTTCCTTGCTCCCTTGGGGCTTGCCACTGATAATTAGTGATAGCCATGTCTTCAATTAAATCCCTTGCTTGTTCAGGTGTCTTATTGTTTATGGTACCACAAGCTGCTGCATTAATGGATTGCTTACTTACATAATTCAACCCATTGTAAAATGTTTGAATTTGAAGCCATGGTGGAAGTCCATGATGAGGACACCTTGTCAAAAAATCTTTAAATCTTTCCCAGGCATCATAAAAGGTCTCACCATCTTGCTGCAGAAAGGATGAGATATCATTCCTCAACTTAGCAGTTTTGGACAGTGGGAAGTATTTTTCTAGGAATTTCTCTGCCAACTGACCCCATGTGGTGAAGGTTCCTGGAGGAAATGATTTCAGCCACTTCTTTGGTCTATCTCTAAGGGAAAATGGGAACAACCTCAGCCTAATTGCATCATCTGAGACATTATTTATCTTGAATATGTCACATATCTCCAAAAAATTCTCAATATGTGCATTAGGATCTTCATCAGGAAACCCATCGAACTGATAAGTCTGCTGCACCATTTGAATTACATTTGCCCTTATTTTGAAGTTGTTCGCAGCAACTGTCGGCCTCCGGATACTAGAGTCAGCTCCATTGAGATTGGGCGTAGCAAACTCCTGCATTGTTCTTGGCCCAGGTCCTTCCATCACTTCAAACTCTTCTTCTTCTTCTTCTATTTCCAGATTTATTTCTGTTTCTGCGTCTTCCAAAACTACCTTCTCTTCTTCCTTTTGCTTTCTCCTTAATGTTCGTTCTAGCTCTGGGTCTAATTCAAACAGTTGGGATGAGCTACCTTTGGTCATAAATAGGAAGAAATACCTAAAATAATAGTCAACAAGCAAGAACCAATGTCAAAAACAAATGAAAATAAAACTAAATCAACAATCTTGATTATATTACTAATATTGAAACCGTTGTCCTCGGCAACGGCACCAAAAACTTGGTGCGCGCGAGCCTAATGCTATAGTAATACCGCAAGTGCAAGGGTCACCCAAGTAATAAAGTAGTGAGTGAGTTATCGTTCCACTGAGGACAAGGTCAAGTACTAGTGCAAATCTTAACCGTTGTTTAGCAAATCAATAGTTTTGTGATGTTTTGTAAGTAAAAACAACTAATTTAATAACTGAAAGTAAAGGGAAATTAAATGTTGTGGAAAAAGGATTGATGATAATAATACTATCCAGATATTGAATCCCCCTACCCACAATTATATTTACAAAAATCAATTCAATTAAATCACATAATAGAGTTGAATTGGCATTCCTCTAACTTAGACTAAAACCTCTTGTGAGCGGGGATTTTCGCCCCCACTCCCGGTGGAATGGTTCTTGCGACTTCAGCACTGTTTAGGGGCCTTAGAGAACACGGACCTAAGTCCGGAGAAAATGGAGTCGCCACCCGGACGGGCCAGGAAAAAAGTGTTTAAATATCAATAAAATAAACATCCATCCATGATGAATTAAATAAATCAAGTATTGAATTTAAATAAGAAATAAATCAAAGCATAATCAAGTATGGAATTAAAATAAATTAGGGTTTTATGTTTTAAAAGATTGGTAAGACTCTTTGATTAAACAAATTAAGGTTTGAATGATGTAATCATGAAACTAGGGTTTTGGACACTTTGAAAAACTTTTTAATTCATGATTTTAAATAGTGATTTAAGCTACTATGACTTTTTAGAGTTTTTATGTTTTTTATGTTTTTCATGTTTTAAAGGGATTAGGGTTCATAAAAATTATGGTTTAAGGTTTTAAAAGGATTAGGGTTCATTGTTTTAGGTTTAAAAGTTGAATTTTGGATTTAGGCTTTGAAATTAGGGTTCTCGGGTAATGAATTATTTTTAGGGTTTTAAAAAGCAATTTGATATTTTATGAAGTTTTATGAATTTAAACAAATGGATTAAAGTTTTTATAAGTAGAAAAGATGTTTTTTTAAGGCTTTTTGAATGAAATAGAACCTACTTTAAAATCTTGAAAGAAACAGAATTTGATTTTGGTTTTGTTGAAAAATATGTTCAATTAGACTTTTAAGGTTTTTAAGAAGAAAAAATAACAATTTTAGGTCTTTTAGAAAAGAAAGTCACGATTTTATTGTTTTTGATTATGGAAAAATTAAATTACAACTCTAAGATTTTTTATTTAAAAAACTTAAATTTTATGGATTTGCTACTGTGAAACATAAATTAAAAGAATTTAGCATACCTTCTTTTGTTGATTCTCCAAAAAATAACTCTTCTTGGATGAACTAGCTCAAAAGACAAGCCTTGGTTGCCTTTGAATTGCTTAATACGTGCTACTGCTGCTTTAAAGATCAATTGAATTGTGTTTCCGTTTTCCTTCCTTGATTTGGTTTCAAAAAAAATCAAGCTACTGTGAAAGTTTTTCCCACCTTTGATTTGATTTAATTAGTCCTTATTTATAGTGATTTTTAGGTTGTTTATTCCTAATTCCCCACGGCAATTAATATTAATAAAAAAAATTAAAACCTAATTGAATTAGGTTTAAAAAAAGTGAGTTGAAAATTTTACGCTGACAAAAATTGTGGCAGCGGGCCCGTGGCGTGCCAGCCCGCAGGAATTCCTGCAAGAAATAACTTCGCCCGTAGCCGCCCGCAGGAAATTCCTGCGGGAAATAACTTCGCCCACAGCCGCCCGCAGGAAATTCTTGCGGGAAATTATTTCGCCCGCAGGAATTTCCTGCGGGCGAAATAACTCACCCGCAGGCCTACGGGTGAACTGCAGCTGGCCCGACGGGCCTGCGCGACCACTTTTCTCTGCCTTTTTTTTTTCGATTTTATTTTTATTTTTATTTTTATTTTTATTTTTAAATTTTTATTTGTTCTTTTTTATTTTTTATTAATAAAAATTAGATACTAAGGTAAAAATTATTTAATTAAAATTATTTTGGACTAATTAAACAACAAAAAATCATTTTGGACTAAATAAAGCATATTGGATCGGATTGGGTCAAAAATTAAGGGTCTACAGTTTGCCCCCTGCTTGAATGATCTGAAACCTTAGTGAAAGAGAGTGAAAAGCAATAAGACTTAATTTTTGAAATAGCGACTTGTTTTGGGTACTTAGACCCAAAATTGGGTACTTGGACCCGAGCTTGAATTGATTTTGGGTACTTGGACCCGAGATTGGGTACTTGGACCCGGGATTGGGTATTTGGACCCGAGCTTGAATTGATTTTGGGTACTTGGACCCGGGATTGGTACTTGGACCCGAGATTGGGTACTTGGACCCGAGATTGGGTACTTGGACCCGAAATTGGGTACTTGGACCCGAGATTGATTTGATTTGGGTACTTGGACCCAGGATTGAGATTGATTTGATTTGGGTACTTGGACCCGAGATTGGGTACTTGGACTTGAAATTGGGTACTTGGACCCGAGATTGATTTGATTTGGGTACTTGGACCCATGATTGAGATTGATTTGATTTGGGTACTTGGACCCGAGATTGGGTACTTGGACTTGAAATTGGGTACTTGGACCCGAGATTGATTTGATTTGGGTACTTGGACCCATGATTGAGATTGATTTGATTTGGGTACTTGGACCCGAGATTGGGTACTTGGACTTGAATTTGAGTGCTTGGACCCGAGATTGATTTGATTTGGGTACTTGGACCTAAGAATGGGTGCTTGGACCCGAGAATAGGTGCTTGGACTCGAGATTGATTTGATTTGGGTACTTGGACCTAAGAATGTGTGCTTGGACCCGAGATTGGGTTCTTGGACCCGAGCTTGAATAAATTTGGGTATGTGGACCCGAGATTGGGTGCTTGGACCAGAGATTAATTTGAATTTGGGTGCTTGGACCTAAGATTGAGTTTGACTGACCTTTTATAATTTGAGAAATCTGACTGCTCTAGTTATTCCATGCATTGTGGTTTTCCACCCTCAAAATGGATCTTCATCCTTTGAGATCGGGTCTTCATCCTTGAAAATGAATCTTCATCTTTTGACATCCGGTCTTCACCATTGCAAATGGATCTTCATCCTTTGAGATTGGGTCTTTACTCTTAAAACATGGGTCTCTATCCATTGAAGGTCGGGTCTTTACCCTGGCTTCAGCTCTTTTAGCTGGATTGGTCTTTTGTCTTTTGCATCTTCATTCTTTTGAGAGTTCTAAAGTTCCATTCTTTTGTTCTTCCTTTTTGCAAAGATTTAGCTATTTTTAATTGGACCTTATATCCTCTCTTTGCCCCCCTGTGTGGCAAAATTGTAAGTGAGTTTAAAAATATTTGGTATATAAACTCAAAAAATTGAAAAGGAGAAACTTTGCCCCCTGTGTAGGCTCAAACCAAAGATTTTATCCATGCAAGCTTTGATTGATGTTTTTGCCGTCTTGTTCTTCGCATAAGCATGCATTTCTTCTCTTTGCAAGATTACTGGAGCTTTCTCAAGCAATGGGCTTTCCATGCCCCCCTGATTTGACATCTTCTTTTGATTCTTTACTTCACAGAGTGTTTGCTGTTCACTTTGATAAAGAATAGACAATACAAGACAAGAAAGTGCGATGTGATATGCTCATGTATACATGATATGCATGATAATACTCACAGCCGTTCCATTGACTCACAGACTGAGGTGATCAACAGAAGTGTTCTTATTGATTCTGTTTTGACGCTTGTTCAAGCCTTGCATTGGAATGATCGAAAGCTTTGCATTTGTGGCTTTTATCTTCAAGATGATGAAAACATGAGTGGTGGAGACCCCAAGCAGTAGAGTCAGGGATACATCCATTTCGAACTATGTCTCAGCATGTCAGTTGGTAGTTTCTTCACAACTTTTCCAATAATAATTTCCTTTGCCCAATGTGTCATTTGGAGGTTCAACATACTTCCCTTAACTTGAAGGCTTTGTATGACAAAACATTTTTTTTTGAAATTTTTGAAATTTCATTTTGAAATCAAATGTTGGCTTTGCCAAATTAATGTCAATGTACCTCAGGACTTGATTTTCCAAATTAACATATCTATAACATGACAGCCCTAGTTACCGTACTAAACTCGGGAATCATTTCTATTTAAGCAAGAATTGTTGCACTTCATATAAGCACATACACATTACTTGGCCAAAGGGCTCATTTGAGTTTAAATATTGTCTATCTCATATGCATGCTTATCCAAACTATCTCCACTAATAGACTCTACCTACCAAGGGAGATCAACAGGTCTTTGATAGGCTTGAAATGGGGTCTATAAGGGACACGGGTTTAAATGAAGGCCATTTTGAGATAGGAGCTGGTGTGACACAATGGACAAACCCTCACACTATAAATTTTTTGTTTGAACTTTAGGAAGCTGGGAGCAATCTTGCTAGTCTTCCAAGTTCTTTCTATCTTCTTGGCATTAATTTAGATCTTGATTAGGACAATCTTTGCCCTTGCAAAAAGTTTAAGACCCAAATTCGTTTCTTTTCCTCTTTTCCCTTCCTTTTATCATTTTGTCTTTCTTTCTTGTAGGACTATCAAGTACAGAACTTTCAAGAACTGGATGACCTTTCTCCTTTTTCTCCAATTTTAATTGAATCTTTGGTTGGGTTGGACCAATTCAAGTCAAAATATCCTTATAAACCAAATGGACGCCTTTTGCTGCTTAGGTAAAAGAGAACTCAGTTGGCTTTCTGAACTGCCTTTTTAGGTTTTCTTTCTTTCTTTTCTTTTCTTTTTTTTCTTTTTTTTTCTATTCTCTTTTTTCTTTGTTTTCCTTTTTATTCTCTTTTTTCTTTTTTTTTCCTTTTTTTTTGGTTCTAGCTCAAACATAGTTGTCTTGTTTGTACCAACTTTGGCTTCCAATAATGGATGAGTGGGGTAACATAAATCTTCCTTAACAGGGATAAATCATTTGTTACTCTAATGTTGATGTTGTCTTGATATATTGGAGACATTAAGGGAACTTCAACTACCCTTAAGGCTTTGAGAACATCAACTATCCTTATGGTCTTGAAAACATCAAATACCCTTATGGTCTTGAGAACTTCAACTATCTTCACAGTCTTGACCATTCATTTCTTTTTTTGATCTTCTTGCCTTTTCACCTTTATGATCATAAGACTTGTCAAAAGTATCACAACAGCTCAAGGTAGGTTGTTGAGGTTATATGCCAATGAAAAGAAAGCTAAAATTTTATGAAGGCTCAAAGGGACGACTAGGGATTGATATTTAATTGGGTGGATACTAGTTGTTGTCTAACCAAACAATGCCTAGATCATCTCTCCCTTAAATAAGCAGAGTTCAATTTCACCTCGAAAGTTTATCAAAGCATGTTCTAAGACTGACTAAGACCTAGACAAAGATAATTATGCAGGAGCCCACTCTAAGTAAGCATACACAACTCAATGTTATAGAGTAATTCCCTCATGTAGTAAAGTCATTCGAGTCATGATGCATAGATAAATTTATGAATTATCAAGATAGATTCCTTATTGGTTGAGCACTAAAATGAACAAAGACCAACAAAAATTTATGATGAAAGTAATTTATTCAAACAAATTTAAATTTGAAAAACACGATAGTTCCAAAATATTAAATAAAGTAAGATTGAAAAGCAACATTCAAGCTAAGGAAAGTTCATTGAGTTAGGCTTCTGTTCCTTTCACATCTTCAACATTCCCATCTTGAAAAGAGGATAAAATGAAATCTTCTTCCAATCCTTTTCCCACCATAAAGGTTGCTAGTGGTGGCACTCTGTTGAACCTTGGAAATGGATTATCTTTGGTGTTGGGCTTGTCCGGCTCGGGCAACTTGCCATTATCAATTAAATTCTGGATCTCATGCCTCATCTTCATGCAATTGTCCGTTTCGTGTCCAGGCCTTTGATGGAATTGGCAAAATGCATTAGTATTAAAGTTAGGTGGAAGAGGATTAGGCAAAGGACGAGGAGTCAAGGGTTGTAACAATCCCTTCCTTTGTAGTTTATTGAGAACCCAAGATGGTGGCTTCCCCAGATCTGAAAACTGCCTCATTCCTCTTTCACTAGCGGCATTAACATCAACTTCTTTTTGTGTTCTTTGATTGCCCGACTGGTAATTCCCTTTCTCATTCCTTTTTATTGAAAAGTGATTCTTCTCCCTTTCCCACTCTTCAATTTGTAGACCAGCTTGGAGAAGATCTTTGAAATCATGTATGAGTGTATGAGACATCCTCTAACGAAGATTAGGCAACACCCCTCTCACAATCATCCTTATTTGATCGGATCCATCGGGCCTCTTCTGGAGTAAAGCAGCCTTGTTTCTCCATCTCTTGACATAATCTACAAAATTTTCATTTGGTCGTTGCCTAATGGACTCAACTTCCATTAAGGTAACTTCCATTTCAACATTGTATCCATATTGTTGGATGAAGGCTTTGAAAAGTAGATCCCAACTCTTTTGTGTTCCATCATCTAAGGTATTGAACCAATTTTGGACAGCAGGATCCAATGAGAGCATGAAGTACCTTAGAGTTTGAGCCTTAGTAGCTCGGGCAGATTGCATGGCAGTGATATATTGCTTCACATGGAGATGAGGATTTTCGGTGCCATTGTACTTAGCAAAGGAAGGCATCTTGAATTTATAAGGGACTTCTTCATCTTGTTCAAATAACTTATCAACTTCGGACATCTCTTCAGTTTTCAGCTTTTTCTCAAATTTCTTTTCTAAATCTGCAATCATTTTTCAATATCAGATGTCTCGGTCTTTTCAATAGTTGCCTTCTCAACAACCTTTGGCTCCTTTTATCTTGAAGATCATGGCAGTATTGAGCCCAATCATCATCATCAATGATCACCTTTTCATCATCAAATACCACTTCATTAACTTTTGTCTTCCCTTTCTCTTTTTGCTTCTTAGTACTAGCAGATGCCTCGGCATGGTTCTCTAAGATTGCAGTCAATTGGTTCTTCATGGTCTCAGCTAGGGCCTCTTTGATTTCTTCCATCTTGGCATTGAGGGCCTCATCCACCATCATTTGAATTTGTTCGGGCTCCATCGTTTTAGGTGAACAAGTGATTGAGTCGTTGCTAGATACTTCATCTCCAGCGTAGGTCGGATTGTTGTAAGCTTTTGAGCCAGAGAGGATCAATGATATGAGATGCAAATGTATGCATGTATGCACAATAAACCAATAAAAAAGTGTAATTAGGATGATCCTTCCAACCTTATAACATCCACACACGAATGGCGAGTCTCTTTTTCCTAGGTATATGGTTAACAAAATACCAACACGGGGTATCTTGCTTTCGAATAATTTCCTCGGACGTTTCAACCAATAGTTATATCCTTGAAAATGGAAATCAATCCATGATAATTCCCATTAATTAGGTTTTAATCCATTCAACCAACCAAAGTAGCTTTTATGCCATATTGGATTAAAATGAAATTAAGAGGCTTATTATAAATAGATTTCTCACTTGAAAAGAGGTAACTACTGGTTCATGCCAAAAAAAAGCCCATGGTTAATTTATTCTTAGTGTAAACTAGGCCCACAATTGATTTTTAGTATTTCATAATTGACCTAAATATTTTTGCAAGCTCTTTGTAAGAAAAGATTGGGTGAAAAATAGTTTTGTTTCTAAGCCCATTGTAAAAGATTTTAGAAAAATGGATTTTGGGCTTAGTATTTGGGCCATGGGCCAAAGAATTTATTTATTTATTTTTTTAGAAAAAGTATTATGTCCAAAGACCATCTTGAAAAGTTTTGAAAAATAGCTTTGGTCTTTTGGATTTTAAAGAAAAAATTTATTTAAAGAAAAATGTACTTGGGTCATATTAGAAAAAGAACAAACCAAATAAGCCATGATTTAGACTAAGATAAACTAACCATAGTCAAACAACATGCATTTAATGTAAAACCTAAGGAAAGTAACTAGGCCAATTACATGAGCTTTAGTCTTTGGGTAGAAAGGCTTAGGTTCCCATAGCAAGTATATACCAAATGGTACGAGGCTATGAGTGGTTATGTCATGCTCGATGTCCATACCTCGAGTGAAAGTATGGTATCTATTATGTAATATCCCAAAGTACACCCTAAAAGTTTTGGAATTTATTATGGTATTTGGATTTAATGTATATGTTTAACGGAAAGAGAAAAGAAGTGAAGAGAGTGTATATGTTGTATTTATGGAAATATATATACACAAGTTAAATTAATGAAGGTAAAAAGAAGAGAAATTAATTAATTGAATATCCGATTTTAGTGTACATTGGAATGGTAGTAGTGAGAAGATATGTTGGTAAAATAGGTAAGGAAAATATTATAAGAGATAGATGTATATGAAGGATAAAATATATAAGAGATATACATATACCAACATATACATCACATATACATAATGTATAAACTGGTGTAGGAAAAGTAAGTTTATATAATAATAATAATAATAATAATAATAATAATAATAATAATAATAATAATAATAATAAAAGAAAAAGAAGAAAGGAAAGTCAAAGGATGAAAGTGGTGGTGGAGAATATTTTAGAAAATATTTAATTATATTATTATTATATATATGATAAGTGTGAATAAAGAAAGAAGATTTTCTTTCTTTCTTCTTTCTTCTTATATTCTTCTTCTTCTTGCACGAGAGAGAGAGAGAGAGAGAGAGAGAGAGGTGATTTTATCTACATATACATCAAATTCTTAAGGACTTTAAGAGAATTGATTGTAGAGATTGAGGATTTGGAAAAATATTCAAGTAAGTATTCATTTTCTTGTATTGATTTCTATTGATTGAGTTTATCTTTGATATGGTTGGTGTGTGAAGATGATGTTAATGAAAGATTGAAGTATATAGATATGTTGAATTGGTATTTAGATGATGATAATATGGTTATTTGTGAGGATGATGATGGATTGTTGAGATTGTTTAGTAAGGGTTTCATATAAATGAATTGGGGAATTGAGTAGTTGATACATGGTGATGTATGTAATGATTATTATTATGATATATTGAAGTTATATAAGTGTTAAATTGATAGGTGTTTTATTTATTTTTGTTATAGATTTGCGTCCTGTTTATTATAATAATTATTGTTTTATTTAGGTATTTTGTTAGTTTAAATCGGTTTATTTAGTGTTTTTGTTAATTTTGTAGTTTTAGTTTATTTCAGTGTTTTTGTCGTTTTTGATCTAGTTTTTAGTATGGTGTTTATGTTTTGTTGGTTATTGTTTATTTACTTTTTGTTTAAAGTTTATTTGAGTTTTATTCTAGGTTAAAAAAGCCAAGGAACCAAGACTAAAGGAGAAATGGACAGTAGCTGACACAGGCAGAGGACACGGCCAAGTCACCGGCCGTGTCCCATATCAAGCTGAAAAGAAGCCACAAGACACAGTGATGGGTTTTATTAGTTTTTGTTATAGATTTGTGTCCTGTTTCTTATAATAATTATTGTTTTATTTAGGTATTTTGTTAGTTTAAATCGTATTATTTAGTGTTTTTGTTAATTTTGTAGTTTTAGTTTATTTCAGTGTTTATGTCGTTTTTGATCTAGTTTTTAGTATGGTGTTTATGTTTTGTTGGTTATTGTTTATTTACTTTTTGTTTAAAGTTTGTTTGAGTTTTGTTCTAGGTTAAAAAAGCCAAGGAACCAAGACTGAAGGAAAAATGGACAGTAGCTGACACAGGCGGAGGACACGGCCAAGTCACTGGCCGTGTCCCATATCAAGCTGAAAAAAAGCCACAAGACACAGTGATGGACACAGGCAAGGGACACTGCCAAGTCAGTGGCCGTGTCCCTCCAAAGATGCTCCAACATTGCCAAGTCACTCCAACTTGGCCGTGTCTCACCCAGTTCCAAAGGAAAAGAAGGAGAAATCATCACAGTAGGCGAAACATGCAAGCGACATGGCCAAGTCACTGGCCATGTCCCTCCAAAATGATCCAACACGGCCAAGTCACTGGCCATGTCCCTCCAAAATGATCCAACACGGCCAAGTCACCTCAAACATGGCCATGTCCCTCCAATTATGCTCAAACACGGCCAAGTCACCATCAACTTGGCCGTGTGTCACCTAAATCAAAAGCAAAGAAGAGCAATTCTCACAGTAGGTGACACATGCAAGTGACATGGCCAAGTCACTGGCCATGTCCCTCCAAAATGGTCCAACTTGGCCGTGTCACCATCAACTTGGCCGTGTCTCTCCCTCAAATTCACCTCCAACATGGGCAAGTTCACTCTAACTTGGCCGTGTCACTCAAGGATCAATAAAGACGCGCGGAGGTTTCGTATAAATATGGAAATTAGGGTTTTTCTTAAGACGGTTGACGATTTTGAGTTGAGATTGAGCCGTCAAAGAGATTAGGGTTTTAACATTTGTTTTCTTTGATTTTGATGTCACTTTGGATTAAACTAGCTTAGATTAGATTGTTCTAGCCATTGATACATCCTTCTTGCAAGATTTGAACAAGAGATTCTTCAGAAGCTTCAAGGAGTTTGTAATTTTGTTTTGTTCTTGAACTTTATTCTCTTTATTTTCATTGAAATTGTATTTATGAGCATTATCATGTCTAAGTTGATTTCTTTGAATATTAATGAGATGAGTATGTTTGAAATCATGATGAACTAATTTGATCTAGTCTAGGGTTTGTATGGATCTGCTATGATTGTATGAATTGGTTATTTTCTTAGCTAATAATTTCTTTAGCCTTGATTGAATGAAATATTTTAATATATAATTGATTGGCCACCAATTATGTGTTTTAGGTATTAGATGATGGATTGAGAGATGAAGTCTAATGTTGGATCAATTCAATTAGGGACTTAGGTGAATTAGAGATATAACCTATTAAAAAGGTTGTTTCAATTATAACAAGATTAGTTGTAAGAGGTTTGAATGCAAGAGCTTATTTCCTTGACTCAATTAATTAAGTTGTTTGAGATTTAATCTTTGAAATTGAATTAGTTAAGAGAAATAACCATTCATACGTACAAGTAGTAGAGAAGTGCAAACCCTAGACCCTTTTATCAAGTGAATCAAAACATCAGCTCTTGTTTACTTTTATTCGTTTTAAATTTCAATCAATCTTCTTCATTATTTAGCAATTTAAATCTATTCATTACTTGTTACTTTTAATCTGATAATCAATTAGCCACTTTAGCTTCCTTGTGAGACGACCTTGGGGCGATCACCTTTGCTATGGCTACCTCATATACTTGCGAGCGACGCTTTGTGGTAGAGTTAATTCGAGCGTAACAAGTTTTTGGCGCCGCTGCCGGGGAGGCTAATTGGCAAAATTATTTATTAAAAAAAATATTTTAGATTATTTTCACTATTTTTATTTTATTTTATTTTGTCTTTTGCTTTTAATTGTTTCTTTTTCTAGAAAATTTTGTTTATGCAAGGCAGCAGATCACTAGAAGGAGAGCTACATCCATTCATTCAGAAATTCAGAGGGTGAAAAGGAGCAGAGAAGACTTTGAGCTCTACACCGGATTTGATATAGAGGAGGACACTTCTGAATTTGAGTCAGATTATGCACAATTAGTTAAAATGGCTGAAGAAAGACAAAGAACCATGAGAGATTTTGCTAGACCTGTCATTGGAACTTCCACTTCTTGCATAATACTGAGAGATGCAGCAAGAAATTATGAGTTGAAGAACATTCACTACAACATGCTGCCATCGTTTTATGGAGTTCCAAATGATGATCCTCTGAACTTTATTCGGGATTTTTATTCTACCCTCAACACTTTTCCTATGGGAGGACTAACAGAAGATCAATTGAGGATGAGATGTTTCCCTTATACTTTGAAGGATAGGGCAAAGATCTGGCTTATGATGTTGCCCGAAAACTCACTGACAACTTGGGAGCAAGTTTATAACAAGTTCATGGGCAAGTTCTATTCACATCAAAAGACAGCTGAGTTGAGAGGGAAGATTGCTACATTCTCTCAATTTGAAGGAGAGCCATTCCATGAAGCTTGGGACATATTTAAGATGCTATTGATCCAGTGTCCACACCATCATTACCCGCTTCAACTTCTTAATCAGTTCTTCTATGATGGTTTAACCCAGCAATTTCAGAACACTGTTGATAATGCAGCTGGGGGAGCCATGGGAGAAAAGACAGCAGCTGAAACTTATGATATCTTTGAGATGTTGGGAGCTAATTCTCAACAGAAGAGTGTAAGAGGAAGAAGTAAAGGGGTGAACCAATTGGAAGCCAATAGTGATATGGTAAATCAGATAGCTGAGTTAACAAGGCAAGTGCAGATGTTGAACATGAAGAACAATATTTCTTCTTCTACTCAAGAAATTTGTGGAATTTGTGGAAGTCTTGGGCATGGAGCAAATATTTGCCCCTCTGTATATAAGTCTTTTGGTAATGCTGAGCAAGTCAATGCTATGGGGGGATTTCAACCAAGGACCCGAAATGATCCTTATTCAAATACATACAACCCTGGTTGGAGGAATCACCCAAATTTTTCTTGGGCAACAAATAATTCTCAGCAGCATTTTCATTTGCTCCAGAGTCAGAACCAACAACAAGGCCAATCCTCAAATCAAGGGCAGTCTAAGATAGAGAGCTTGGAGGAAAGTTTACAAGCTTTCATCAAAGTCAGTGCTCAAAATCAAGAGATGACAAACAAGAGGCTGGATTCCTTAGAAGCATCTTTTAAGAAAGTTGAGACACAAGTTGGACAACTTGCACAACAGATGCAAATTCAACAAAAGGGGAAGTTCCCAAGTCAACCTGAGCAGGCACAATCAGTGACTGTTCTTAGAATTGGTAAGGTAATTGATAATAATGTTGAAGATAATTCTGTGAGTGCAGGTGACCAAAAGAACAAGAAGGAAGGAGAACCAAAGAACAAAGGTGCTGGAGATAGATCAGTGGAGAAGTCCCCTACAACAGATTTACATAAGGCAAGCAATCCATACCGGCCACCTATACCATTCCCCAGAAGGTTAAAGGATGAAATAAAAGATAAGCAATTTTCTAACATCTTTAACATGCTGTCTAAGGTAAGTATTAACTTACCCTTACTTGAGGCAATAAAGAACATACCAGCTTATGCCAAGTTCTTCAAAGAGCTGATCACCAAGAAAAAGAGGTATGAGACGAATGAAAAGGTGATAGTTTCGGAGGTAGCTAGTGCCGTTCTGCAGCATAAACTACCTCCCAAACTAAAGGATCCTGGACGCTTTTTAATTCAAATTTCTGTGGGGAATGGAAAGGGGACTGAAGGCATGTGTGATCTAGGAGCCAGTGTGAATTTAATGCCTTATTATGTGTACCGTAAGTTAGAATTAGGTGAACTTAAACCAACAAAAATGGTGTTGCAATTAGCTGATAGATCTCTTAGATTCCCAAAAGGGGTTATAGAAGATGTGTTAGTTAAAGTTGGTGGTTTGATAGTACCTGTGGATTTCATTGTTCTTGACATGGAAGTAAGTAATTCTTCACCATCAGCACACACTATATTGCTGGGTAGGCCTTTCATGGCTACTACCAACACTTTAATAGATGTTAAAAATGGTAAGTTGTCAATGACTGTCTTAGGGCAAACTGTTGAATTTTCTATTTTTAACACTTCTCCTATTCCTACAACTACTTTATATGAGGAATGTTCTTTAATTAATAGTGTTGAAGCAGTTGTTTCAGATATTGTGTTGCAAACAGACTCCCCAGATAAATTTGAGCTAACACTGACTTTAGAAGAGGGAGCTAAACCAGTGGGGAAGACCCAAAGATGCCTTAACCCAAAGGCATATGAGAGCTCGAGGAATTATAAGGATTACACTAAAGCACTTCATGACAGATTTATTGGGAATCAGACGTTGAGTCCAGGTATGAAAGTTTTACTTTTTAATTCTCGCCTCTGTCTGCTTCCAGGTAAATTCAAATCTCGATGGAGTGGTCCTTTCGAGGTAACTAAGGTATGTCCTTCTGGTGCCATTGAATTGCTTAACTCTAGAACCAATAAGATTTTTAGAGCAAATAGACATAGAGTTAAACTATACAATGAAGGATTTCAGGAATTGAGGATCATTGACAGCACTTTGATCCATGATCCCTAAACCTTGCATGATGTCCAGCTTTATGACATTAAAGAAGCGCTTAATGGGAGGCAACCCATCGGTTTGCATTTCTTTTTCTTAGTTATAATTTTATATTTAGCAATTTTGATTTTATGTTTAGTTTAAATAAATAGAAACCCTAAAGCTCTCTTGCATCTTGTTTTTGAACATTTGTGTTTGTGATAAAAAGGTTGAGTTTTACCTCACCAGGGGATGATGGAAGACAGATTGTACTTAATTCTTTCTCTTTATTATTCTTGTTTTCCATTGAGGACAATGTAAATTCTAAAGTGTGGGGTAATCTTTTAGCTTTTCTTTAATTTTTGTTTTGGTTGCCTTGGTGTGTTTTATTGTGTTGTGCATGGTATAATTGTTGAAAATTTATTGATCTTTTCTGTGATTCTAGCATTATAGTTGAGACTTTAGTATCAACATAGGAATGAGCATTTGAATTCATTCAGGATCAATTTTCACATTCTGCGGTTCATGACATATAAATCTTTGAGAACCCACCTTTGTGAGTTTTGAGCCTTATAGATTAAATGATTGATTTTCTTTTCTTAAGTGTGCACCTTTATGATTTTGCATCTCTAGAGTTTGCTTTTGCATACTAATTGAACTCACATTATGATTTAATCTCAAGTTTTAAAATGATGAAGGCAAATTAGGTTAGCCCTTTAGCTTAAAAAGACCTCCCTTAATATTGATTTCCTTAGTGAGCCAAGTTGAGCCTTCGACTTTTTCTTGTTTGATCAACACAATTCTCAACTTAACATGTTCTTATTATCATCATACCTGCATTAAGGAATGGAGTTTTATGATATGACAATAGGGTGGTTTGTTTCAAAGTGTGGGGTAAGCAAGTAAAAAAAAAAGAAAGAAAAATGGAATTGCTAATTGGGGGTTGAAATGCATACTTTGCACATTGTATTTGATTAAGAGTCATTATTCTTTTCCTCTACATTTTAAGCTAGATGTTCCATGCAATTCTTAATTTTGTATATATATATATTAAAAAAAAGAAAAAAATGATAAAAGTAAAAAAAAGAGAGAGAAAATAAAAGAAAGGTTATATATATATATACAAAAGTCAAATATGTTATAGCATTGGTTATCAAAAGAGGAATCTTGACTCATGTATTTTTATGCAAGTATGTAAGATTATCAAGGGTTGGTGAGTATGCTATTTGAAGGAGTTATGAGTTTCTTAACAAGAGTAGTGTCTAATTTAGATACTCCATTTCTTGATTCTCCAGCCTAAATGTCTTTTCTCACACCTTTACCTTAGCCCCATTACATCCAAATGAAAAGACCTTCAGATTATTTCTTGAGAAACTCAGTGAGGGAGATTGGATAATTAAGCAAGTTTATGGTAGTATGCAGTCATGAGTGGTATGAGTGAATTAACCTTTGAAATCGAGTGAAACACTTAGAAGAGAGATGAGATTTGTATGTCTGAATTAATGAATGAGTTAAGAAAATCTTGATTGAAGGAAATTGCAATTATTTATGCCTGAGTCTTAAAGCATTTCATCTTATATGTTGGAATTATAGTTAAGGTTGTTTGAGTTTTTAATTTATACCATGTGAATTTGCTTAAAGACAAGCAAAGTTGTAAGTGTGGGGTAGTTGTTTTATTAGTTTTTGTTATAGATTTGTGTCCGGTTTATTATAATAATTATTGTTTTATTTAGGTATTTTGTTAGTTTAAATTGGTTTATTTAGTGTTTTTGTTAATTTTGTAGTTTTAGTTTATTTCAGTGTTTATGTTGTTTTTGATCTAGTTTTTAGTATGGTGTTTATGTTTTGTTGGTTATTGTTTATTTACTTTTTGTTTAAAGTTTGTTTGAGTTTTGTTCTAGGTTAAAAAAGCCAAAGAACCAAGACTGAAGGAAAAATGGACAGTAGCTGACACAGGCAGAGGACACGGCCAAGTCACTGTCCGTGTCCCATATCAAGCTGAAAAGAAGCCACAAGACACAGTGATGGACACAGGCAAGGGACACGGCCAAGTCAGTGGCCGTGTCCCTCCAAAGATGCTCCAACATGGCTAAGTCACTCCAACTTGGCCGTGTCTCACCCAGTTCCAAAGGAAAAGAAGGAGAAATCATCACAGTAGGCGACACATGCAAGCGACATGGCCAAGTCACTGTCCATGTCCCTCCAAAATAATCCAACACGGCCAAGTCACCTCAAACATGGCCATGTCCCTCCAATTATGCTCAAACATAGCCAAGTCACCATCAACTTGGCCACGTCTCACCTAGTTCCAAAGGAAAAGAAGAAGAAATCATCACAGTAGACGACACATGCAAGCGACATGGCCAAGTCACTGGCCATGTCCCTCCAAAATGATCCAACACGGCCAAGTCACTGGCCATGTCCCTCCAAAATGATCCAACACGGCCAAGTCACCTCAAACATGGCCATGTCCCTCCAATTATGCTCAAACACGGCCAAGTCACCATCAACTTGGCCGTGTGTCACCTAAATCCAAAGCAAAGAAAAGCAATTCTCACAGTAGGTGACACATGCAAGTGACATGGCCAAGTCACTGGCCATGTCCCTCCAAAATGGTCCAACTTGGCCGTGTCACCATCAACTTGGCCGTGTCTCTCCCTCAAATTCACCTCCAACACGGCCAAGTTCACTCTAACTTGGCCGTGTCACTCAAGGATCAATAAAGACGCGCGGAGGTTTCGTATAAATATGGAAATTAGGGTTTTTCTTAAGACGATTGACGATTTTGAGCTGAGATTGAGCCATCAAAGAAATTAGGGTTTTAACATTTGTTTTCTTTGATTTTGATGTCACTTTGGATTAAACTAGCTTAGATTAGATTGTTCTAGCCATTGATACATCCTTCTTGCAAGATTTGAACAAGAGATTCTTCAGAAGCTTCAAGGAGTTTGTAATTTGGTTTTGTTCTTGAACTTTATTCTCTTTATTTTCATTGAAATTGTATTTATGAACATTATCATGTCTAAGTTGATTTCTTTGAATATTAATGAGATGAGTATGTTTGAAATCATGATGAACTAATTTGATCTAGTCTAGGGTTTGTATGGATCTGCTATGATTGTATGAATTGGTTATTTTCTTAACTAATAATTTCTTTAGCCTTGATTGAATGAAATATTTTAATATATAATTGATTGGCCACCAATTATGTGTTTTAGGTATTAGATGATGGATTGAGAGATGAAGTCTAATGCTGGATCAATTCAATTAGGGACTGTTAGTAAATCGTGAAGAATCTGCAACCCTTGCCGCAGCGGAAAACAAAAATTTCTTTCGATTTACTCACAGGATCCATGTGATCCATTCAGTTCGATAAAAGAGATTCGAAACTAACCTTTTGTGTAGCTTCAAATCGATTAACAGATGCTGCCTTCTGAAGACGAACACCCTCTAGCGAAGTCCACACAAACGTACGCCGGTCTGAGTGCTAGCTCACCAACGGCAGTGGCTGAACCTTTTCAAAACAAAACTAGGGTTTTTTAGGTTTTTTCTCTTCTTACGTTTTCTTTTTCAAAAACGAATAATGAGATCATTAAACCTCCATTCCTTTTAAAACCGTTTTAAAAGACTTCTTTTTTATCAAAACCCTAACTGTCCATATCCCATATGGACCCACGTTTTAATAATTATTATCTAATAATAATTATTATAACAATATTATTATTAATATCTAATAATAATAATAATACTAACAACAATAATTAAATATAATTATTATTATTTAAGTACAGCCTACGTTCTATGTGTGTGACCCGATAGGCTCATATTAATTGGTAGTGTATTTCAATCTCTATTGAAATGCACAAATCATAATTGGCCTCTAGCAAGACATTACGACTACCCAATTAATCATGAGAATCATTATAAATGAAAAACCTGAAATAGTACATGCATTAATCCCTTTGTCACACGATATCTAGTTTGAACATAAGTCATAGTAATTGTCATACTTATATTGTCCAAACTTATTATTACTCGATCTCCAAGTTAACTGATAAACAAATAAGATTGATCTTATATCAACTTATTTGAGCATGGCCATGCATTTCTCAGTTACACTTATCGAGGGGCCCAGAAGATATCTCTCTCATAGAGAGGGACAAATTCCATCTTGATTGTTCATTTTCCTCTACATAATTTATATCATGTTCAAGCATAACCTTTATAATTATCTAGTTACAGATAACGTTTGATCATGTCAAAACATAATATTCCTTATGTTGGAAACTATGACAATCTCAAGTCAAAGGATTAAATGAAAACTATTATGAGATACACTTATGACATTAAACCATGAAGTGATATCTGTGTGGGTCTATCCAATACACTGTTCTCTAACATGTATCCATAATATTGATTTGTATCTTCATACCTATAATCATCTTATGATTATCAAATCAATATTACACTAGTTATATTTATTATTATCTCCATAACAATAATAAACCAGGGATATAATCATTATTATATATAACATGCAAACATAACAATGATAATAAAAACTTCTTTATTAATAACAAAATGAATAACATTAAGGTCCAAATCAATGGCCTAGGGCATATACACTAACAGTCTCCCACTTGCACTAGGCCTAGTCTAACAAATATCTCATGCCCATAGACCTAGTGTGCTGATCATGCTTGACCCGCGAGAGAGGCTTTGTCAATGGATTTGCTATGTTGTAATTTGTGTCAACTTTGCATATCTTGATATCACCTCTATCAATGATGTCTCGAATGAGGTGAAATTGCCTGAGTATGTGCTTAGATTTTTGATGGGACCTTGGCTCTTTTGCTTGCGCTATGGCACCATTGTTGTCACAATAGATAGCCATAGGATTAGCAATGCTAGGCACCACTCCAAGCTCAGTGATGAATTTCTTCAGCCAAACTGCTTCCTTAGCAGCATCTGATGCTGCTATATACTCAGCTTCTGTTGTAGAATCTGCTACTGTGCTTTGCTTGGAACTTTTCCAAGTAATGGCTCCACCATTCAATGTGAATACAAAACCTGACTGCGATTTGTAATCATCTATATCAGTCTGGAAACTAGCATCTGTGTAACCATTTACAACTAGTTCATCTTCCAAACCTCCATAAACTAAGAAAACATTCTTAGTTCTTCTTAGATACTTAAGAATGTTCTTAACAGCTGTCCAGTGACCCTCACCAGGATCAGCTTGATATCTACTTGTTGTGCTTAAAGAATATGAGACATCAGGTCTAGTACATAGCATGGCATACATAATAGATCCAATAGCAGAAGCATAAGGGATCTTATTCATTCTATCTCGCTCCTCAGATGTCTTAGGACATTGATTCTTGTCAAGATGAATACCATGTGACATAGGCAAGAATCCTTTCATGGAATCTTGCATACTGAACCTCTTCAACACTTTGTCAATGTATGTACTTTGACTTAAGCCAATTATCCTTCTAGATCTATCTCTATAGATCCTTATACCAAGGATATATGCAGCCTCTCCCAAGTCCTTCATTGAAAAAGAATTCCCTAACCAATCTTTAACCTTTTGTAAAGTGGGGACATCATTTCCAATGATCAATATGTCATCTACATATAGGACTAAGAACAAGATAGCACTCCCACTAACCATCTTGTAAACACATGGTTCATCTTCATTTTGAATGAAACCAAAGTTCTTAACTGTTTCATCAAAACAAAGATTCCAGCTTCGAGATGCTTGCTTCAATCCATAAATGGACCTTTGAAGCTTGCAAACCTTCCCAGAATTCTCAGGATTTACAAAACCCTCAGGTTGTGTCATGTACACATCCTCGAGTAAATTTCCATTAAGGAAAGCGGTTTTGACATCCATTTGCCATATCACATAATCATAGTATGCAGCAATGGCAAGGAGAATCCTAATAGATTTAATCATAGCAACTGGAGAAAAAGTTTCATCATAGTCTATACCATGTGTTTGTTTGAAACCTTTAGCAACCAACCTTGCTTTATAGGTTTGCACATTTCCATTAATGTCAATTTTCTTCTTGAAAACCCATTTGCAACCAATAGTCTTAATACCTTCGGGAGGATCAATTAAGGCCCAAACTTGGTTGTCAAACATGGACTGCATCTCAGAGTTCATGGCTCCAAGCCATTTCTCTGAATCTGGACCTGACACAGCTTCAAGATAGGTAGTTGGCTCATCTTGATCTATGAGCAAAACTTCACGACTTTCAGTCATGAGAAATCCATATCTCTCAGGCTGATGACGTGGTCTATCAGATCTGCGCAGAACTTGTGTAACATTTTCAGTTTCCACAATGACTTGTGGTTCTGAAACTGTTTCTACAGGCGGTTCAATATCTTCTTGTGGTTCTATAAATTCATCTAATTGAACTGTGCTCCCACTAGTTCTTTTAGAAATGAATTCCTTTTCCAAGAAGGTTCCATTTCGAGCAACAAATACTTTGTTCTCAGATGGAATATAGAAATAATATCCTTTAGTTTCCTTAGGATATCCCACAAAGATACATTTAGCAGATTTTGGAGCTAACTTATCTGAAACTGGTCTTTTCACATAAGCCTCACAACCCCAAATCTTAAGAAAAGACAAACTAGGTGTTTTGCCAGTCCATATCTCATATGGTGTCTTTTCAACCGCTTTAGATGGTACACGGTTTAAAACAAAAGCAGCTGTCTCCAAGGCATAACCCCAAAACGATAATGGAAGATCTGCTTGACTCATCATAGATCGAACCATATCTAATAAAGTTCGATTTCTTCTTTCAGAAACACCATTCCACTGTGGAGTTCCTGAAGGAGTTAATTGTGAAACAATTCCATAATTTCTTAGATGTTAGTCAAACTCTTGGCTCAAAAATTCACCACCTCGATCAGATCGAAGTGCCTTAATAGTTTTACCAAGTTGATTTTGTACTTCATTTTGAAAAGTTTTGAACATTTCAAAAGCCTCATGCTTATGTTTCATTAGGTAGACATAGCCATACCTACTGAAATCATCAGTAAAAGTAATGAAGTAATTATATCCTCCTCTGGCACTAATGCTTAACGGGCCACATACATCTGTATGTACTAGCCCTAGCAAGTCATTAGCCCTTTCACCTTGTCCGGTGAAAGGATTCTTTGTCATTTTGCCAAGTAAACAAGATTCACATTTATCAAATGATTCAAAATCAAATGAATCTAATAATCCATCTTGATGGAGTTTAGAAATGCGTCTCTCATTTATATGGCTAAGACGACAATGCCATAAAAATGTAGGGTTTAGGTCATTTGGCTTAATTCTCTTAGAGTTTATGTTATAAATATGATTCTCCCTAGAATCATCTAAGTCAAGGACATAAAGGCCATTAAAAGATCTTGCAATACCATAAAGCAAATCATCTTTATCAAAAATAGAACAAGTCTTATTTTTAATTAAAAATGAAAAACCTTCATCATCCAAAACTGAAACTGAAATAAGATTCCTACTCAGAGTAGGAACATAATAGCAATTGTTCAAATTTAACAAAAAGCCATTAGGCATATGAAGTTCATAAGATCCTACAGCTAGTGCAGCAACTCTTGCTTTATTCCCAACTCGTAGGTCAACTTCGCCCCTTTTCAGTGATCTACTCCTTTTGAGTCCCTGCACATTTGTACAAATGTGAGAACCACATGCAGTATCCAATACCCATGAAGTAGAAGCAGATAAGTTAATTTCTATAACATATATACCTGAAGACGTAGTGGCACTACCCTTCGATTTCTTCAATTCAGCCAAATAAAGTGGGCAATTTCTTTTCCAATGCCTAGGCTCCTTGCAATGGTGACAAGTTCCTTCCTTAGGAACAGGTGCCTTGCGTTCTTTTGGCTTGGGCTGTCCCTTAGGCTTTGTAGCAACTGTTGCTTTACCCTTTGCCTTGCCTTTTTTCTTCATAGGCTTACCCTTATTGACATTCAATACATGGGTAGCCTTAGTGGGCCTTTTGATATTCCCTTCAGCAGTTTTGAGCATACCATGTAGCTCAGGAATGGACTTTTCCATGTTGTTCATATTATAGTTCATAACAAAATGTGAAAAACTGCTGGGCAAAGAATGAAGGATCAAATCCGTGGAGAGTTCTAAACTCAAGGGATATCCAAGTCGGGCAAGGTGATCAATGTAGCCCTTCATTTTCAAAACATGAGCGCTAACCGATTCGCCCTCTGACATCTTGCAGTCAAATAATGCAACAGCAGTGTCGAATCTATCCTGCCTAGCTTGCTGTTGGAAAGCTTGTTTGAGATGGACACTCATCTCATAAGCCTCCAAGTGTTCCAGATCCTTCTGAAGTTCTGGACACATAGTAGCAAGCATAAGACATCCAATGTCATTGGAATCATCCATATGCTTCTTATGCTTGTTCTTATTAGCATGAGAAGCATTAGCAGGAGGTGGCTCAGGGACAGCTTCATCAAGCACATAGGACTTCTTTTCTTGTTTGAGAACAATTCTCAGGTTCCTAAACCAATCAACAAAATTAGTCCCATTCTCTTTTAGTTTTTCCTTCTCAAGGATGGATCGCAGTGATAAAGTGGAGTTATTGTTGGTAGCCATTTCAATCTACAAAATATGCAAATTTTAATTAATAAAAGGTGATAAGTAATTAAACTCCCACTAAAATATAACCCTCAATCATCACAATGACATTTTAGTGGGCTAAGATCCAATTTTACTTAATATTAAGTCAGCTTTGGCATGACACTTAAAATCAAGTTATTATGGTACGTAACCCATTACCAATTACATCAGATGTAACTCTTAGATAATATGGGATCATGACATCATATGTCATAGCATGTTATACCCCATCTAATGCCTTAGGCCCAAAACCATTTTGATAGCCTAATTAAGTCTAACCAATTTTAAACGCATGAGCAGCACCATTACTCATCATATCTTGCTAGGATAACCTAAAGTACATTGCTTTGGCAAAATCTACATTTAGGTGATCTTAGCCTTGATAAGTGTTTAAGACATGGATGGCATTAAAACTTAGATTAATAGTGAGGGTTCATTCCATTTAATTTTTTTTTTGAAAACATGTTAAAATTGACATTTATATATCATATCCTATATGCATACATAAACTATCAAACATGGCATCTCATACATATTTGATAAAAATAAACGTGACATAGCATGGCCAAACTAGATATGATCTTCATGAGACCAAATGAAGATCATATAGGCAACCCTAGGTGAAAAGAAAACATATCTATTACAACATTTGCAATAGTACATTTCTTCATATCTTGAAAGGCAACTTCATCTCCATGGAATTTTCATCTTCTTCTCCAAGCTTGAGTCTTCATTATTACATTAATAATAAAAACTAACTACTAAACTAGTAATTATAAAGTTACAAAAATAAACGACACGCAGGCCGTATTTATAAAAAATTAAGATATAAATAAACCAATCACATAGGTCATAAGGCCATGCTATGCACCATGCCAAGACATCAAACAAACATAACATATTCATCACTAACATGTTAAATAGAAACAAATATATTGACATTCTTAATGTCGCGGTAACGAACTATAGGGCATGAACATACGGCGGTCCCGCTAGCCGGTTAGCGGGCGGGGCTCCCGCTGGCCGGTCAGCGGGCGGGGTTCCGAAGGGGCAGCGCCCCTGGGCGGGGTCGAGGGGTAGCGCCCCTCGAAGCTAAACAGAATCATTAATCCAATTAATTATTTTCTGTCAAAACCCTTATTCTGTTAATCATATTAAACAGAATATAGTAGTAATCTATGTATACATTCAATATGAATAAACGAATTGAATTAATCATATTAACCCTAATTCGAAACCATAACAGATCGTATACCAACCCCAATTTGATTTCACAGAATTGTATCTTATACAATTGGTCATCTTTGACATCATATATCAACAACAATTTATGTTATATCTCATATAACAGATTCGAATCATCATCAAATGATAAAATGAATCCAATCATGCCATTCGAAAAACAATAGATCATATCAACACATCAACATGGTATATTTCGAATTAAATGGAATCAACAACCTGGCTCTGATACCACTGTTAGTAAATCCTGAAGAATCTGCAACCCTTGCCGCAGCGGAAAACAAAAATTTCTTTCGATTTACTCACAGGATCCATGTGATCCATTCAGTTCGATAAAAGAGATTCAAAACTAACCTTTTGTGTAGCTTCAAATCGATTAACAGATGCTGCCTTCTGAAGACGAACACCCTCTAGCGAAGTCCACACAAACGTACGCCGGTCTGAGTGCTAGCTCACCAACGGCAGTGGCTGAACCTTTTCAAAACAAAACTAGGGTTTTTTAGGTTTTTTCTCTTCTTACGTTTTCTTTTTCAAAAACGAATAATGAGATCATTAAACCTCCATTCCTTTTAAAACCGTTTTAAAAGACTTCTTTTTTATCAAAACCCTAACTGTCCATATCCCATATAGACCCACGTTTTAATAATTATTATCTAATAATAATTATTATAACAATATTATTATTAATATCTAATAATAATAATAATACTAACAACAATAATTAAATATAATTATTATTATTTAAGTACAACCTACGTTTTATGTGTGTGACCCGATAGGCTCATATTAATTGGTAGTGTATTTCAATCTCTATTGAAATGCACAAATCATAATTGGCCTCTAGCAAGACATTACGACTACCCAATTAATCATGAGAATCATTATAAATAAAAAACCTGAAATAGTACATGCATTAATCCCTTTGTCACACGATATCTAGTTTGAATAAGTCATAGTAAATGTCATACTTATATTGTCCAAACTTATGATTACTCGATCTCCAAGTTAACTGATAAACAAATAAGATTGATCTTATATCAACTTATTTGAGCATGGCCATGCATTTCTCAGTTACACTTATCGAGGGGCCCAGAAGATATCTCTCTCATAGAGAGGGACAAATTCCATCTTGATTGTTCATTTTCCTCTACATAATTTATATCATGTTCAAGCATAACCTTTATAATTATCTAGTTACAGATAACGTTTGATCATGTCAAAACATAATATTCCTTATGTTGGAAACTATGACAATCTCAAGTCAAAGGATTAAATGAAAACTATTATGAGATACACTTATGACATTAAACCATGAAGTGATATCTGTGTGGGTCTATCCAATACACTGTTCTCTAACATGTATCCATAATATTGATTTGTATCTTCATACCTATAATCATCTTATGATTATCAAATCAATATTACACTAGTTATATTTATTATTATCTCCATAACAATAATAAACCAGGGATATAATCATTATTATATATAACATGCAAACATAACAATGATAATAAAAACTTCTTTATTAATAACAAAATGAATAACATTAAGGTCCAAATCAATGGCCTAGGGCATATACACTAACAGGGACTTAGGTGAATTAGAGATATAACCTATTAAAAAGGTTGTTTCAATTATAACAAGATTAGTTGTAAGAGGTTTGAATGCAAGAGCTTATTTCCTTGACTCAATTAATTAAGTTGTTTGAGATTTAATCTTTGAAATTGAATTAGTTAAGAGAAATAACCATTCATACGTACAAGTAGTAGAGAAGTGCAAACCCTAGACCCTTTTATCAAGTGAATCAAAACATCAGCTCTTGTTTACTTTTATTCGTTTTAAATTTCAATCAATCTTCTTCATTATTTAGCAATTTAAATCTATTCATTACTTGTTACTTTTAATCTGATATTCAATATGCCACTTTAGCTTCATTGTGAGACGACCTTGGGGTGATCACCTTTGCTACGGCTACCTCGTATACTTGCGAGCGACGCTTTGTGGTAGAGTTAATTCGAGCGTAACAATAGGTAATTGATGAATATAACCAAGATGTTGATTTAGGGTGATGTAGTATAGGTTTTGAAGTGTTTGTGTTTACATGGATGAGAGTTCGAAATGCATGATTTTTACCTGACACGGCCAGTGACACGGCCATGTTGTTGGGCGTGTCAACAGTACTGAGTTTGACGTTTGTGACACGACCATTAACACGGCCATGTTACTGAGCGTGTCATAGCTACTGTGTGAAAAAGTAATTGACACGGCCATTAACACGCCCGTGTTGTTGGGCGTGTCAATGTTTCTGTGAGGCAAAATGAGTGACACGTCCATTGACACTCCCATGTTACTAAGCGTGTCAAAGCATTTGTAGTGTTGGCTTAGGGCACGATCAGGGACACGCCTGTGTTGGTGAGCATGTCATGTGTAGAGCTTGCCCTAGTTAGTTATCATTCTTATTTTCTTATATGTATAATTATCTTTCGATTAGGTTTTGAAGAGATTGTGTTGCCCTAATGAAAGTGTTGAGGATTATTGGAAGGTGAGTTTGGTGTGGTGTGATTGCTCATGAGGTAAGTACAAACCCTATTTGATTGCATATATTTATATGTCTTTGGACCTTAACACATTTGGTTATAAATGTGTTAAGTAGCCTATTACATTGATGATGCATAAGAATAATGCTATGTATATATATTAATGATGAAATATGAAATGTAAAAGATATGATGATTATCAAAAAGGTATGTGCAATGCAATTGGTTATGATGAATTGCTTTTATATGATTTGAGCTTAATGAGATGTAATGCCATTGTTGTTGGCTATAATGATACAAATGAGATAATTGAGGCATGGATGCCTAAATGATGATGAGAAAATGAGAATGAAATTGATAATGAAATAATAAATGAATTGTGTGTCTAATATGTTATTCATTTTCAGGGTTTTGTTGTTGGTGGCATGCCTAATAGTAACAATCTCTTGAAGTTAGGTTGGGCTAAATCCTTGAAGCCAAGTTGGGTTGAAGTTTAGCATGCTTAACTCCCTTTGAAGCTTGGTTGGTTCTAGTCCTTGAAGCCTAATTGAGATGTTACAACCCTTGAAGCTAGGTTGGGTTTGGTTCTTGAAGCCAAGTTGGGTTGATACTTAGCATGCTTTGTTCCCCTTAAAGCTTGGTTGAACCTAAATCCTTGAAGCCTAGTTAGGATAATGATAATGATAAATGTGATAATTAAACCGAAACATTAACTCTGAAATTTGAATGGCATATTAGAGTCTTTGGGCCCATTCTTGTCTTTGTTGGAAATGTGATTCATGAATGGTGAATTGTGAATAATGAATTAATTGAATAAAATAAGAACATGTAATGTTATGAAGTATGATATGATTACAATACATAAGTAAACTATTGAAAAGAAATATGGCTTGAGAAGCTAAGTTGAAAGATGAGATTCTGAAAATATAGTATGACATGTAATATGTGTATTGATGTAGACATTGTGAGTATTAGTTATGGAATTATGGTTTGTGTTAATGATATGTGTATATGTATATAATATATGAGATTAGTATAGATATATGAAAGGTGTAATTGAAAAAGGAAAACATGATAAGAAACTAATGGTACATGAAGTTAATATATATATGTTTGAATTTCTGTAATGTATGTTTATATTATTTATCTGTACTACTAAGCTCTCAGGCTTACAAATCGCGCAGGTGAGTAGGTGGTAGATCTGAAGTCAATCATTATGCTACGAGAAGAGTAAGAGTATGTCGAGACCAACTAGAAGGTGATGCATACATGTATAATTTTAATTATGTTGTATTTCTGACAAGAATGTATTTATATGTATAAATGAAGTTTTGGTAAAGATAAGATTATTATATATACGTAAGATCATTAAAAGTATAATGATTTTGTAAATGTTCTTTAAATTAATGTAATATCATTTGATTTCAGCTAAAGGTTTTAAATTGAAACAAAAAGTGACATTCTTATACTTTATATACGTACTGTATGTATACCTGGTATATGTATAGTATTTATATAGGGTATGGGGGTGTTACAATTATTTTGGTATCAGAGCTTAGGTTTGAGATTCTAGGCATAAGTGGAATTAAAAATAAAAAGTTTTGAAAAGCCTAAATAGAATTAAAAAGAAAAGTTTTTGAAATGAAATTTGTAATACATGCATATGCATTAACACCTAGGTTGGTCTCGGATGTGGCATTATGTGAATTGTAATGTATTTGAATTGGATGAGATGAATGATAGTGTGTGGATGAAGTTCTACATAAAAAGAAAAAAAATTAGAGAAAGAAATGATATTAAAAAAATTATATAAGTTTAATTGATAAATTAAAGAATGGGAATTTATTTAAGTAAAGTAAATTTTGGAATTTCTGATTATGGAAGTATATTTGTGAAAAAGGTTATAATGAAATGAATAAAAGAATAAAGTTGGAACCGAGTTAAAAATAAAATCAAGATTAAAGTATGTACTCTTTCCTCTACAATTTGAATCTCTTTCTAATAAACCTTATGGTTGGATTACTAAAGAGAGGAAATATTGTTGGATTGTTAAAATGGATAGATATGTTATTAATTGAAGAGAGTATGGTGGAATATTAAGTGAGTTAATTGGCATAGACAAAGCGTGACCATTTAAGGTTTGGGTATATAAAGTTAAGGTTTTGTGTAAAAGAAAAAGAGATGATGTTGGTTAAGTAAGAAGATATACTGGTGTTGTTTGTATTGTTATTTTAATGCCAACATTGTGATTTCAATGTTAGAAATGTGATGTGTTTGAATATTGTGAAAGCTCATGTAATGGTGGTAATATGTGACATTTGAATTTTTGAAATGAGCTTAATAATTGTGAAAATTATATGTTCTGATGTTGCTTTGTGGTATATATATAAGAAGTTTTTAAAGTTGATATTAAGAAAAGATGAGATTTGTAAATTGAAATTTAGGTGAGATAGTGATTTAAGAATTTTGAATGTTAATGGAATATTGATAAAGATTATTTAGATATGGATAGTTTATTGTATATTAAGCATATGAGCTAAATGAAGGAATATTATTGCATATGAGAATACTATGAATTGAGTAATGTGATTGATAGTATGAGAATTTGTTTTGAAAAAAAAAATGGATATGGAGGTATGTTAAATATTTGTAAAAACAAAAGTGAAAGAAATGTCACATTGGAAATGTGACTAAGATTTCTGTAAAATATCATTATGATTAGAGTAAATATATATATATATATGTTGAGTTGATAAATAATTTAAGTCATGTTAAAAGAATGAGAATGATGCTGTTCAAAGAAAAGTAATAAATGCTAAATTTGTATGGATTGTATGTAAAAGAAAAATTAAATATACATATATAATTATGTGTACACATATATAGGATATGTGAAATGGGTTTTTCAATATAACTGTAAATGAAGTATGTAAGAAATGTGGAAAGTAAATCACATTATAAATGTGCTCTATGAATGTGTATGTGGTATAACTACTGGTTTAATGATATTAAGAATGATATTGCATGTATTAATGGACCTAAGAGAGATTATGTCTTGAAATGTGTAAAGCTAGATGGATTATGTGATGGAATTGAGAGTGGAAATGGACTTGAGTAATACTGGACAGTGAAAATTGTTATAGTGATCACTGAACTTGATGATCATATAATATTTTGAGTTCCAAGGTATTTACATGTGGAAATGTTCTATGTACATGGGTATAATAAGAAATTGTAAGGAAGAAGGGAAGTATAATATATACAAATTCTAAAAGAGATAGATTAGAAATGGAGTAGCAAATGGAAATTGAGTTAGATTTGCATATGATTGAATATGTATATGTAAGAAATGTTAAAACATGAATTAAGCTAATGATGATCATATAATTGAGTGAAAATTGGGTTGAAACGGAGTTGGAATGTGTTAACTTTTGGTGTAGCAAAAGTTTAGAAAATGAATATGTAATTCTTGTGATATGGTTTAGTTTTGTAATTGGAAAGGTTGGAAGCAGAATAATAAAGGGACAGTATTTGTTTATAAGCCTCAGGCATGACCATTAATCTCCTATGGCTATATGATTTGTTTAGTAAATCTGGCCGGTTAGTTTTATTATCCACAGATTTGGGACTGAGGTAACATGACTGTGGTACAGTTTTGGTGAGATTGATAATTATGTTTCTAGAAACATGGTTAAGAGTTATGACTGGTAAAGTTATACTTTATCATTTTATGTTAGAAATTTGTTTATAATTATGAAAAGTAAGGAAAGAAAAGAGAAATGTAAAATATTTTGAGTTATGACTAATGTGATAAAAAAGCTGATTATGTAAATATCGTAATGGTATGAAATGTGAGGAGATATTAAAAGGGGAAAATTACAAAATGTGATTGAAAGTTATATTGAATATGTTTATGGTATAAAGTGAATAAGTGAATGGACTTAAAGTTTAAGTGAGTGAACTATAGATAGTAATTATGGTATGAGATTATCATGAGTATTGGTGGAAATTATATTAAGATAATAGAAAATAAACTATGTGCATATTGAAAGATAATTTGAAGTAATTTGTTATCATGATAATTTGACTAAATATGGATCTGAAGAGATCAGGAATTGAATATAAGTTTGCTCTAATGGAATTAGGTTATATATATATGTATATTGTGAAATTTCATGATAAGTTTAAATAAATTAATTGTTGGTTTGAATTGAACAAGATTGAAACGTGGGAATATTGTGACAGATAAATCAATTGATCTAGATTTGACTAAGGTTGCGAATCATTACTGAAATTTAATATGTATAGTAGTATTAAGAGTGTAGAATTTAAGTGATAATATATATGATGTAATATTCTTATTAATGAATGGACATGAATAAATTGAGTTATATCAATTATAAATAATGAAAAAGGGAAAAAGATTGATTATCTGTAAAGTAAGTTTAAAGGCATTGTACTAATATGTATGATAACTTGTCAACTTCGGACATCTCTTCAGTTTTCAGCTTTTTCTCAAATTTCTTTTCTAAATCAGCAATCATCTTTTCAATATCAGATGTCTCGGTCTTTTCAATAGTTGCCTTCTTAACAACCTTTGGCTCCTTTTTATCTTGAAGATCTTGGTAGTATTGAACCCAATCATCATAATCAATGATCACCTTTTCATCATCAAAAACCACTTCATTAACTTTTGTCTTCCCTTTGTCTTTTGGCTTCTTAGTGCTAGCAGATGCCTCGGCATGGTTCTCTAAGATTGTAGTCAATTGGTTCTTCATGGTCTCAGCTAGGGCCTCTTTGATTTCTTTCATCTTGGCATTGAGGGCCTCATCCACCATCCTTTGAATTTGTTCGGGCTCCATCGTTTTAGGTGAAAAAGTGATTGAGTCGTTGCTAGATACTTCGTCTCCGGCGTAGGTTAGATTGTTGTAAGCTTTTGAACTTTCGTAATCCAGGGCTGTGAGCCAGAGAGGATCAATGATATAAGATGCAAATGTATGCATGTATGCATGTATGCACAATCAACCAATAAACAAGTGTAAATAGGACGATCCTTCCAACCTTATAACATCCACACATGAATGGCGAGTCTCTTTTTCCTAGGTATATGGTTAACAAAATACCAACACGGGCTATCTTACTTTCGAATAATTTCCTCGAACGTTTCAACCAATAGTTATATCCTTGAAAATGGAAATCAATCCGTGATAATTCCCATTAATTAGGTTTTAATCCATTCAACCAACCAAAGTAGCTTTTATGCCATATTTGATTAAAACAAAATTAAGAGGCTTATTATAAATAGATTTCTCACTTGAAAAGAGGTAACTACTAGTTCATGCCAAAAACAAGCCCATGGTTAATTTATTCTTACTGTAAACTAGGTCCACAATTGATTTTTGGTATTTCATAATTGACCTAAATATTTTTGCAAGCTCTTTGTAAGAAAAGATTGGGTGAAAAATAGTTTTGTTTCTAAGCCCATTGTAAAAGATTTTAGAAAAATGGATTTTGGGGTTAGTATTTGGGCCATGGACCAAAGAATTTATTTATTTATTTTTTTAGAAAAAGTATTATGTCCAAAGACCATCTTGAAAAGTTTTGAAAAATAGCTTTGGTCTTTTGGATTTTAAAGAAAAAATTTATTTTGAGCTTCCAAATGTACTTGGGTCATATTAGAAAAAGAACAAACCAAATAAGCCATGATTTAGACTAAGATAAACTAACCATAGTCAAACAACATGCATTTAGGGTAAAACCTAAGGAAAGTAACTAGGCCAATTACATGAGCTTTAGTCTTTGGGTAGAAAGGCTTAGGTTCCCATAGCAAGTATATACCAAAAGGTACGAGGCTATGAGTGGTTATGCCAAGCTCGATCTCCATACCTCGAGTGAAAGTATGGTATCCCTTATGTAATATCCCAAAGTACACCCTAAAAGTTTTGGAATTTATTATGGTATTTGGATTTAATGTATATGTTTAACGGAAAGAGAAAAGAAGTGAAGAGAGTGTAAATGTTGTATTTATGAAAATATATATACACAAGTTAAATTAATAAAGGTAAAAAGAAGAGAAATGAATTAATTTAATATCCGATTTTAGTGTACATTGGAATGGTAGTAGTGAGAAGATATGTTGGTAAAATAGGTAAGGAAAATATTGTAAGAGATAGATGTATATGAAGGATAAAATATATAAGGGATATACATATACCAACATATACATCACATATACATAATGTATAAAGTGTTGTAGGAAAAGTAAGTTTATATAATAATAATAATAATAATAATAATAATAATAATAAAAGAAAAAGAAGAAAGGAAAGTCAAAGGATGAAAGTGGTGGTGGAGAATATTTTAGAAAATATTTAATTATATTATTATTATATATATGATAAGTATGAATAAAGAAAGAAGATTTTCTTTCTTTCTTCCTTTTTCTTATTATTCTTCTTCTTCTTGCACGAGAGAGAGAGAGAGAGAGAGGTGATTTTATCTACATATACATCAAATTCTTAAGGACTTTAAGAGAATTGAAGGTAGAGATTGAGGATTTGGAAAAATATTCAAGTAAGTATTCATTTTCTTGTATTGATTTCTATTGATTGAGTTTATATTTGATATGGTTAGTGTGTGAAGATGATGTTAATGAAAGATTGAAGTATATAGATATGTTGAATTGGTATTTAGATGATGATAATATGGTTATTTGTGAGGATGATGATGGATTGTTGAGATTGTTTAGTTAGGGTTTCATATAAATGAATTGGGGAATTGAGTAGTTGATACATGGTGATGTATATAATGATTATTATTATATATATTGAAGCAATATAAGTTTTAAATTGATAGGTAATTGATGAATATAACCAAGATTTTGATTTAGGGTGATGTAGTATAGGTTTTGAAGTGTTTGTGTTTACATGGATGAGAGTTCGAAATGCATGATTTTTACCTGACACGGCCAGTGACACGGCCATGTTGTTGGGCGTGTCAACAGTACTGAGTTTGACGGTTGTGACACAACCATTAACACGGCCATGTTACTGAGCGTGTCATAGCTACTGTGAGAAAAAGTAATTGACACGGCCATTAACACGCCCGTGTTGTTGGGTGTGTCAATGTTTCTGTGAGGCAGAATGAGTGACACGTCCATTGACACTCCCGTGTTACTAAGCGTGTCAAAGCTTTTGTATTGTTGGCTTAGGGCACGATCAGGGACACGCCCGTGTTGGTGAGCGTGTCATGTGTAGAGCTTGCCCTAGTTAGTTATCATTCTTATTTTCTTATATGTATAATTATCTTTGGATTAGGTTTTGAAGAGATTGTGTTGCCCTAATCCAAGTGTTGAGGATTATTGGAAGGTGAGTTTGGTGTGGTGTGATTGCTCATGAGGTAAGTACAAACCCTATTTGATTGAATATATTTATATGTCTTTGGACCTTAACACATTTGGTTATAAATGTGTTAAGTAGCCTATTACATTGATGATGCATAAGAATAATGCTATGTATATATATTAATGATGAAATATGAAATGTAAAAGATATGATGATTATTAAAAAGGTATGTGCAATGCAATTGGTTATGATGAATTTCTTTTATATGATTTGAGCTTAATGAGATGTAATGCCATTGTTGTTGGCTATAATGATACAAATGAGATAATTGAGGCATGGATGCCTAAATGATGATGAGAAAATGAGAATGAAATTGATAATGAAATAATAAATGAATTGTGTGTCTAATATGTTATTCATTTTCAGAGTTTTGTTGTTGGTGGCATGCCTAATAGTAACAATCTCTTGAAGTTAGGTTGGGCTAAATCCTTGAAGCAAAGTTGGGTTGAAGTTTAGCATGCTTAACTCCCCTTGAAGCTTGGTTGGGTCTAGTCCTTGAAGCCTAATTGAGATGTTACAACCCTTGAAGCTAGGTTGGGTTTGGTTCTTGAAGCCAAGTTGGGTTGATACTTAGCATGGTTTGTTCCCCTTGAAGCTTGGTTGAACCTAAATCCTTGAAGCCTAGTTGGGATAATGATAATGATAAATGTGATAATTAAACCAAAACATTAACTCTAAAAGTTGAATGGCATATTAGAGTCTTTGGGCCCATGCTTGTCTTTGTTGGAAATGTGATTCATGAATGGTGAATTGTGAATAATGAATTAATTGAATAAAATAAGAACATGTAATGTTATGAAGTATGATATGATTACAATACATAAGTAAACTATTGAAAAGAAATATGGCTTGAGAAGCTAAGTTGAAAGATGAGATTCTGAAAATATAGTATGACATGTAATATGTGTATTGATGTAGACATTGTGAGTATTAGTTATGGAATTATGGTTTGTGTTAATGATATGTGCATATGTATATAATATATGAGATTAGTAGAGATATATGAAAGGTGTAATTGAAAAAGGAAAACATGATAAGAAACTAATGGTACATGAAGTTAATATATATATGTTTGAATTTCTGTAATGTATGTTTATATTATTTATCTGTACTACTAAGCTCTCGGGCTTAGCGCGGTTGTGTAATCACGCAGGTGAGTAGGTGGTAGATCTGAAGTCAATCATTATGCCACGAGAAGAGTAACAGTATGTCGAGACCAACTAGAGGGTGATGCATACATGTATAATTTTAATTATGTTGTATTTCTGACAAGAATGTATTTATATGTATAAATGAAGTTTTGGTAAAGATAAGATTATTATATATACGTAAGATCATTAAAAGTATAATGATTTTGTAAATGTTCTTTAAATTAATGTAATATCGTTTGATTTCAGCTAAAGGTTTTTAAATTGAAATAAAAAGTGACATTCTTATACTTTATATACGTACTGTATGTATACCCAGTATATGTATAGTATTTATATAGGGTATGGGGGTGTTACACCTTACATAACATAACACGGGTAGCACGGGTGTCCTAACTCACGTACACAATGCAATCTAATATGATGCAATGGATAATATCATTATAAGAAAGAATAGAATAATATAGAAACCAACGGAATCAACTTCTCTTATCCCCAGTGGAGTCGCCACTGTGAGCGGAGATTTTCGCCCCCACTCCCGGTGGAATGGTACTTGCGACTTCGGCACTGTTTAGGGGCCTTAGAGAACACGGACCTAAGTCCGGAGAAAATGGAGTCGCCACCCGGACGGGCAGGGAAAAAAGAAAGGGGTGGATGACTCGATTCCTAAGGAATCCCCAACCCCCTAATGGGTTCGGAAAGTTGGGTACGTGTGGGGAAGGTGAGAAATGGCCCAACACCCCCACAACGCCCAGTTCATTGGAACCGGCCTCCTTTACAGGTCTTAATATTATAAAATTCTTAAGTATAATAACATTATCCATATTACACACAATAAAAAGAAAGCATCATTATATTAAAATCAAAGCAATGTCCAAACAAAATAAAACAAATAAATGGACACCCATCCAAGGATGGAAACATGTCCTTACATCACATGCCTAGATAGGACACCCACCAAAAGGTAGAAACATGCCCTTTACAAAGATTCTAAAATAGAAAAGCAAATTAAATTACATGATGTTTAACTAATGAGGTACCCACCAAGTGGAAACATACCTCTTACAACTTTTGGAAGTCTAAATTGATTGATAAAAGTAGATAATCATCCATAAATAAATCATTCATCAAAAGTGTTTAAATATCAATAAAATAAACATCCATCCATGATGAATTAAATAAATCAAGTATTGAATTTAAATAAGAAATAAATCAAAGCATAATCAAGTATGGAATTAAAATAAATTAGGGTTTTATGTTTTAAAAGATTGGTAAGACTCTTTGATTAAACAAATTAAGGTTTGAATGATGTAATCATGAAACTAGGGTTTTGGACACTTTGAAAAACTTTTTAATTCATGATTTTAAATAGTGATTTAAGCTACTATGACTTTTTAGAGTTTTTATGTTTTTTATGTTTTTCATGTTTTAAAGGGATTAGGGTTCATAAAAATTATGGTTTAAGGTTTTAAAAGGATTAGGGTTCATTGTTTTAGGTTTAAAAGTTGAATTTTGGATTTAGGCTTTGAAATTAGGGTTCTCGGGTAATGAATTATTTTTAGGGTTTTAAAAAGCAATTTGATATTTTATGAAGTTTTATGAATTTAAACAAATGGATTAAATTTTTTATAAGTAGAAAAGATGTTTTTTAAGGCTTTTTGAATGAAATAGAACCTACTTTAAAATCTTGAAAGAAACAGAATTTAATTTTGGTTTTGTTGAAAAATATGTTCAATTAGAGTTTTAAGGTTTTTAAGAAGAAAAAATAACAATTTTAGGTCTTTTAGAAAAGAAAGTCACGTTTTTATTGTTTTTGATTATGGAAAAATTAAATTACAACTCTAAGATTTTTTATTTAAAAAACTTAAATTTTATGGATTTGCTACTGTGAAACATAAATTAAAAGAATTTAGCATACATTCTTTTGTTGATTCTTCAAAAAATAACTCTTCTTGGATGAACTAGCGCCAAAGACGAGCCTTGGTTGCCTTTGAATTGCTTAATATGTGCTACTGCTGCTTTAAAGATTAATTGAATTGTGTTTCCCTTTTCCTTCCTTGATTTGGTTTAAAAAAAAATCAAGCTACTGTGAAAGTTTTTCCCCCCTTTGATTTGGTTTAATTAGTCCTTATTTATAGTGGTTTTTAGGATGTTTATTCATAATTCCCCATGGAAATTAATATCAATAAAAAAAAGAAATTAAAACCTAATTGAATTAGGTTTCAAAAAAGTGCGTTGAAAATTTTGCGCTGGCAAAAATTGTAGGAGCGGGCCCGTGGCGTGCCAGCCCGCCACCCGTAGGAAATTCCTGCGGGAAGTTATTTCACCCGCAGCCGCCCGTAGGAAATTCCTGCGGGAAATTATTTCGCCCGCACGGGAAGTTATTTCGTCCGCAGGAATTTCCTGCGGGCGAGAATTCCTACGGGCGAAACGCCCGCAGGCCTGCGGGTGAACTGCAGCTGACCCCAGGGCCCGCGCGACCACTTTTCGCTGCCAATTTTTTTTTCGACTCCGATTTTTATTTTTATTTTTATTTTCTGATTTTTATTTGTTCATTTTCATTTTTTATTAATAAAAATTAGATACTAAGGTAAAAATTATTTAATTAAAATTATTTTGGACCAATTAAACAACAAAAAATCATTTTGGACTAAATAAAGCATATTAGATCAGATTGGGTCAAAAATTAAGGGTCTACACCTCTCTCGAGTGAATTAATCCCTAATCACTAAGTAGAGTGCCGGAATCTCTTCTCAAACACAATTAAATAGATATTACATTAAGAACAAGGAACTATATACCAAAGGATCTTGTAAGTCTATCTCTAGCACTCCAATCAATCCTCAACCCTTATGAGTATTCAATTCATATCAAGCTTTCTCAAGTCAATAATATGAAAATTGCAACCAATCAATGAGCATGCTATTATCAATTGGAAATAAATCATTAAACATCATAAGAATAAAACAACTCAATCAAATGATTCAATTAAATGAGATTATTCAAACCATACAAATAAGCTAGGGTTCATCAATATCTAGATAGAAAATGAATTAGTTCATGTTCAAAATCAGAAAAACATAACAAGAGAAATGAGTAAAAGAAACTAAACAATCCATGGCGAATAATTTGTATTTCTTCACTTCAATCCTTAATTCTTGGTTTAGGTCTTGTATAGGATGTATCTCCTTCAAACTCAGCTCAAGACTCTCCTCTTTGCTTCAGCAGTTGGCTCCTTCTCCTTTGTTCCAGCCTTCACGTCCCTCCTTCTCCTCTTCATTTTCTTCTCCTTTTAACTCACTTCAAAGCTCACAGCCCATACTTTCCAGCTCACAACCCATATCTTCCAACTCACACCACTCTCCCTTGTCTCCCACATTCCCTTTGTTTTATCTTTCTTTTCCTCAAGTTAGGCAAGCTTTTCTTTTGTTTAATATTACTTTTGGCAAAAGCTAGTCTTTGATCCCCACTTGTCTGCAAAAGAATTCAATTATTCAAGGTTGCCCTAGGTGACACGGCCAAGCTTGCTGGCCGTGTCTCCTTCTGCCATTTCTTTCCTTCTTTTTTTCTAGGTGACACGGCCAAGCCACTGGCCATGTCAGGCCAAGCTTCTGGCCATGTCATGTGACACGGCTAGTGGCTTGGCTGTGTCATGTGGGTGTGTCACCTTCTGCTTCTAGCTTTGTTAATTTGTTTTCTTTGTTTCCAAGGGTGACACGGCCAAGCTCCTGGCCGTGTCATGTGACACGGCCAGTGGCTTGGCCATGTCATGTGATGGTGTCAGCTTCTGCCTTTATTTCTTTGGTTTCTTGGTTTTGCTCTTTAGGTGAGACACGGCCAGTGGCTTGGCCATGTCTCTTGGGCGTGTCAGCTATTGTCTTGGAATTCTTTTGAGGGACACGGCCAAGATTGCTTTGGCTTGGCCATGTCTTGCTTGATTCATGCTCTTCCTTCATTGTTTTGATCATCCAAGGGAGTTTTTGCACTTTAACCTAAAACAAACACTTTAAACAAACTTTAAACAAAAATCAAATGAAACATTAATTAAAAACACATAAAAATCATACTAAAAACAAGTACAAAAATGCTCTTATCACGGAACCTCATCAGCTGGTGGTCTCACAGGCACAGAAACAGACGCCTCACCAGCGGATACAACTCTAGCTCCATCTCTACCCTCATCTGGAGCCACACTCTCTGCACTACCCTCAGCAGCCTGATGCGGTCGAGACGCCATAACTACCTATATCTGCAAACAAAGCAGAAAATACTATATCAGAGATCAGAAACTGCCAGTGCCAATGCATGTATTACAATTAAAATCTATTTTCAAATCCCCCATTTTCTCTCTCAATCATCCCACCTAGGTCGAGAAACTCAAACCTAGGCTCTGATACAAAAACAAATGTAACACCCTTATACCCTATATACGTACAATACATATTTCCAGTATATGTAAAATACACATATACGGTACAAGAATGTCACAGACCGGTTTAATAAAATTTTTTTACATTTCCAATTTAAAATTTTAAATTCTAAATATATAAAAATTTAATAGAATATAAATATTATTTACTTGTTATAAGAACCCAAAATAAATAATATATATAAAAATCTCTAGAAAAATTCGCCAGAGTTTTTTCTGTAATTTGGATATCCCAAAATTTATCAAAACACAACTTGCAAAAAAGAAAGCACTCCCAAATAATTTCCAATCACCATCTCAACCATACTTCTCGATTCCACCAAGTTTCTCAAACATTTATACATATAGATATATATAATTTAAAACACACTTACTCTCCCATTTCAAATACATTGACCCAAACATTCTTTATAGTATACAATACGTAAAATTCAAAACATAATATATTATGCATAAAACTCAAAATGTACAATAACATAAAAATATATACATGCTGCTGGCAGTGTTTCTGATCTCGATAGAAACTCTATAAGCTCAACTACAAGTCTAGACCCGACCTAGTCTAGAAGAACTCTCTGGCTCAACTAGGTGTACCCTGTCACCTGCGCGATGGAAACAATCGCGCTAAGCCAAAACCTAGTGGTACAAACTTTGATAATATCAATATAACTCAATGCAATACCAAATGCTTAATGCATATAGATGTCACATCAATCCACTTTCTTATATTTTTTTACATATTTCATAAGCATAACTCATAACATTATATTACTCAATTGTATCATAATTCATAATTGACATTAAAACAAAGACAAGCATGGGCCCAAAAAGGATCTAATATGCTATTCAAATTTCAGAGTTACTGCTTTGGTCCATAATGACACCATGTGTCTAGCCCCGTAGGCAATATATCCATGGATAATGTAACATCCCAAGTCTCTTGGACCTCAACCCGGCTAGACCCTTAGGCCCCAGTATCTTGGTCCTCAACTCGGCTAGACTGCTATAGTTTTTGAGGCTTACGAGCCAGTCTTTTCACCCTAAAAACATCATATTTATCAGCTGGCCTGGCTTACGACCCAGTCTTTTCACCATTCCAGCGTGTAGCCCGTAGGCAATCATAGGCATGCCGCCAAACCCAAAGCTCTGAAAATTGAATAACATACTAGGCACACAATTTATTCATATTTCTCACTATTAATCTCTTTCTCATTTTTACATATTCAATCTAGGCACATTGCCTTATTTTCACATTTTTTTTCTCACTTTTCTCATTTTTCACATCTTTCTCATTTTTCTCATTTTTCTCATTTTTATCAATATCAATTCATTTCATTATTGCACATATCTTATTTTTGCATTCACAACACATTACCCAATTACTTTGGGTATTTTCACATAATATGCATATTTCACATGTTACACAAATTAGCCATTATCAATGGCTTTTCACAATGCATTTAACATATATATGACATTACAAATGTCATAGCATATTATTCATACACAATCAATGAACCAAGTAACTTAACACATTTTCCAACCAAAATGTGTTAAGCCCAAATGTCATGCAAATATAAACAATATATTCAAAGTTTGTACATACCTCCACTAGCAACCCAAAGCAAGCTAAAAACAACCTTCAATCCAATCTTTCCAACTTGTCCTTCACCACTTGGATGAAGCAAATCAACCTCCCTTAATGCCTAAACCAAATGTGATAGCAAATAATCATTTAGTATCACATTTAATGGCATTTCCAACATTAAACCATAATTACACATCATTCCTACAAATTTTCAAAAATTTAGCCTTTCCTTACTTCAACATTAGAATTCCATTCTACTACAATTAAATTAGTGTTTTAAGTTTATTTATATTATTAAAAACATATTTTAATACATTTAAATCATTTACATTATAAAAATACACTCTTATACATAAAATCTCAAAAATGGCATAACCTTCCCCCATTGAAGGTTTTCCATTCCAACACAATCCATTACTCATTCCAAGCTTATATTCATCACTTTTAACACTAAACAACATGCTTAAACAAATAAAATCACACAATTCAACCACTTTAGAAAATCACTTTTCCAAAACCCTAAATATCCACTTCCATTCTCAAACTCCAACCCAACACCACCAAATCCAATATTTGACTTTAAAATACTTGTTAATGAATCAAAACAACTCATTTGGAATCAATTTGCACAATTAAAGTTCATGTTTTCAAAACTCCAAAAATCCATAACCCTAAATTCTCTCTCTTCATCATTCTTTAACCAAACTCCATCATTACTTCAATCTAACCTTAGAATCATTGTTAACTACCCAAAATCACGTCATACACACCAATTCTAACAATTATAACATCCTACATAAAAATCCAAATTCTCACATAATCTAAATTTCAAAGGAATTCAAAGAAAAGAGATGGAAACTTACTAATTTTGGTGGAAATCACCAAAAATCCACTTGAAACTTGTTAATTCATTCAATTTATGGAGTATGGAAGAAGCAAAATCCTTGATCTTCAAACTCCCATGGAAGCCACATTCTTGAAGAAGAAGAAGAAGAAGAAGAAGAAGAAGAAGACTTTTAATATTCTTTTTCCTTTCATCTTTTTTTTAACCACATATATATATTAAAATAATTTAATATTTAATTATTTAATTATTTTTTTAATAAATTAAAAGCCCTAATTTCCCTCTTCCATTCAAAAATAATTTATTTTTGAATTATTTTATTAATTTTGAATTTATAAGATTTAATTACCAAAATACCCTTTTCTTTTAAAAAATGTTGACATTTATATATGTTATGTATATTTTGCATATATATCACATATATATTCCACTTTTTCATTTAAAATCCCTTCATTTTTCATTTAAAACCATTAATTTAATTTATTCTTTTAAATTATAATTTATTTTATCCAATGTTTCAAAAATTATAAATTTTCAAAAATTTTAGGATGTTACAAATCTAATTGTTTTCCAAAATCTCAACTTATCTTCAGAATCAATGTTTCTTCTAAAAAGATAAACCAAAACCTTAATTTATTTTGAAACTTGTCACCCTGTAACTCTTTCCCCAAGCTATTCTACCTAAAGCCACCAAAACCCTAATTGCAAAACTTTAGTTTCTAAAATCCTAATCCAAGAAAATCTTAATTTATTCCCGAAATTCCAAAGCCTCATTTTTTTCAAACCCCCATCTAGTAAACCTAAAAAACCTCAAACCCTAATTCCAGTGGCCAAACATAAAAAAGTCTTAAACCCTAAATTCAATCTTTAAAAATTATAAACTCTAGTTTCCAAAATCCTAAATTCCTTAAACCCTAAAACCTTAGTTTCAAAAACCCTAATTCCAAAAACCCTATTCTAAGATGCAAATCCTACATTTATATATTTATTACTTTATTTAATTTTAGATTTGATTATGTAGTTTATTATATGTTTTGATGGTTGATTTATTTAATTTCATTGCTTGATTTATTTAATTTATCATGGATGGATATTTTCTTTATTAGTATGATTATTATTTGTTTATTTTGGTATTAAAATTGTAAGAGGTATGTTTCCATTTTAGGGTACCTCATTAATTAATTTTAATGTAATTTAAATTGCTTTTATATTTTGGACCAATGTAAAGGACATGTTTCTAGCTTTCGGTGGGTGTCCTATTTAGTTTTAGACATGAACGATGTAAGGACATGTTTCCATCCTCAGATGGGTGTCCATTTATTTATTTTGTTGGGACATTGCTTTGATTTTAATATAATTATGCTTTATTTTAATTGTTGCATGTAGTAAGAATAATATTGTTATATTTAAAAATTTTATAATATTAAGACCTGCAAAGGAGGCCGGTTCTAATGAACCGAGCGTTGTGGGGGTGCTGGGCCATTTCTCACTTTCCCACATGTACCCAACTTTTCGAACCCATTAGGGGGTTGGAGATTTCTTAGGAATTGAGTCATCCACCCCTTTCTTTTTCCTGGCCTATCAGGGTGGCGACTTCATTTTCTCTAGGCTTAGGCTCGTGTTCTCTAAGGTCCCGAGCCTAAACAGTGCCGAAGTCACAAGAACCATTCCACTGGGAGTGGGGGCGAAAATCCCCGCTCACAGTGGCGACTCCACTGGGGATAAGAGAAGTTGATTCTGTTGGTCTTTATATTATTCTATTCTTTCTTACAATGATATTATCCATTGCATCATATTAGATTGCATCATGTGCGTGAGTTAGGATGCCCGTGTTACCCGTGTTGTGTTATGTAAGGGATACCATACTTTCACTCAAGGTATGGAGATCAAGTATGGCATAACCACTCATAGCCTCGTACCATTTGGTATATACTTGCTATGGGAACCTAAGCCTTTTAACCCAAAGACTAAAGCTCATGCAATTGGCCTAGTTACTTTCCTTAGGTTTTTACCCCAAATGCTTATTTTTTTTTTTACTATGGTTAATTTATCTTGGATTAAATAATGGCTTATTTGGTTTGTTCCTTTTCTAATATGACCTAAGTACATTGTAAGCTTAAAATAAATTTTTCTTTAAAGTCCAAAAGACCAAAGCTATTTTTGAAACTTTTCAGGATGATCTTTGGATGTAAAACTTTTCCAAAAATAAATAAAAAAAATTCTTTTCTCATGACCCAAATACAAAGCCCAAAATCCATTTTTCCTAAAATCTTTTTACAATGGGCTTATAAACAAAATTATTTTCAACCTTTAAAAGAGCTCACAAATATTTAGGTCAATTATGAAATACCAAAAAATTAATTGTGAGCCTAGTTTATACTAAGAATAATTAATCATAAACTTATTTTTAGCATGAATCATTAGTTACTTTTTCAAGTGAGAAATCTATTTATAATAAACCTCTTAATTTAGTTTTAATCCAATACAGCATAAAAGATGCTTTAGTTGGTTGAATGGATTAAAACCTAATTAATGGAAATTATCATGAACTGATTTCCATTTCTAAAATATAACTATTGGTTGAAACGTCCGAGAGAATTTTTCGGAAGTAAGATACCCCATGTTGGTACTGTGTTAACCATATTCCCTAGGAAAAAAGACTCGCCATTCGTGTGTGAAAGTTATAAGGTTGGAAGGAATGTCCTATTTGTCCCTGTTGTTTATTGTTTATGCATACATACATACATACATCACATGACATATCATTAATCCTTTCTATCCCATAGACCTAAAGTATGATAATTCAAGAACATACAATGATACCACCTACAACATTGATTTTGATTCAAGTGCTTCATTGGAAGGATGGATGCAAACCAGCTAAGGGACATAGTCGATGAAGTTGCCAAAGCTAGTGAGGCATTATCAATTGGCTGAAATTATGAGGACCCAGTTGATTAAAATTCTGGAGATCATTAACAATGCTAATGAGGCATCTCCCATTGACATAAGAAAGAGGGAAAAGGCAGCATCAACGGAGAACATGTTCTCTAATAGAGATCGAATGAAAAATGAGGGATCAATCCCTATTCTACAAGATCAGCCGAACCATATGCTATCTAACTAGAGCAATAAGAGAGGCTACCACCCCAATGAGCAAAATCAAAGGAAATGAAGAGGTGTTGAGAAAAATGTAGCAACTGAACCAACAAAGAAGAGTAAATTTTTAGACTTTGAGGAACCTTTGTCGAAAATGTTGGACAATCTAATGAATAAGGGATTGTTACAACCCTTGACTCCTCGTCCTTTGCCTAATCCTTTTTCACCTAACTTTGATACTAAAGCATTTTGTCAATTCCATCAAAAGCTTGGACATGAAATGGAAAATTGTATGAAGTTGAGGCATGAGATCCAGAATTTAATTGATAGTGGAAAGCTACTTAAGTCTAACAAGCCCAACACTAAGAATAAGCTTCTGCCTAAATTTGGAAGGACGCCACCACTTGCAACCTTCATGAAGAGTTTTATCTTGTCATCTCATCATGATATGGATAGAGAAGCTGCTAAAGAGGATGTATAACTAAATAAGTTTGGATTAATTGTGGATGATGAAGCAATGATCCTTAATGATGAAAAAAATCCTTGTCCTTGATATGTCTAAATAAATGAAGTATCATCGACGCCAACTCAATGAACCTTCCTTAGCTTGAATGCTGCATTTCAATTTTGCTTTCTTTAATTGGAATAATTATATTTTTTAAATTTGAATTTGTTTGAATAATTTACTTTCTTCAAAATTTTTATTTGTCTTTGTTCATTTTGGTGTTCAAACAATGAGGAATCTAGCTTGATATTTATAAATTAATGTATCTAGGCATCATGACTTGAATGACTTTACTAGGTGAGGGAATTGCTCTATAGCATTGAGCTGTGTATGCTTACTTAGAGATGGCTCCTGCATAATTACCTTTGTCTAGGCCCTAGTCAGTCTTAGAACATGCTTTGATAAACTTTCGAGGTGAAATTTAACTCTACTTATTTAAGGGAGAGATGATCTAGGCATTGTTTGGTTAGCCAACAACTAGTATCCACCCAATTAAATATCAATCCCTAGTTGTCCCTTTGAGCCTTCATGAAATTTTAGGTTTATTTTCATTGACTTACAAACCCCAACAACCTACCCTGAGCTATTATGATACTTTTGACAAGTCTTATGATCACTAAAGAGGCAAGAAGATAAAAAAAGGAATGAATAGTCAAGATCATAAGGATAGTTGATAAGGGTAGTTAAAGTTCTCCTAATATCTCCAATATATCAAGACCACATCAGAGTAACAAATGATTTATTCCTGTTAAAGGAGATTTATGTCACTCCACTCATCCATTGTTAGAAACCCAAGTTAGTACAAACAAGGCAACTCTTTTAGAGCTAGAACAAAAAAAAGAAAAAGAAAAGAAAAGAAGAAGAAAAAAGAAAAAAAAAAGAGAAAAGAAAAAAAAGAACAAAAAAAAAAGGAAGATAAAACCTAAAAAGGCGGTTCAGAAAGCCAACTGAGTTCTCTTTTACCTAAAGCAGCAAAAGGTTCCATTTAATTTATGAGGACAGTTTGACTTGAATTGGTCCAACCCAACCAAAGATTCGATCAAAATCAGAGAAAAAGGAGAAAGACCATCCAATTCATGAAAGTTCTGTACTTGACAGTCATACAAGGAAGAAGGACAAAATGATAAAATGCTCAAAGAAAGGGAAGAGTAATAAAAATAAAGAGAAAGAAAAGGGAAGAGTAAGAAAAATAAAGGGAAAGAAAAGGGAAAAGAAGAAAAGAAATGAAGACTGTCCCAATCAAGATCCAGATTAATGCCAAGAAAATGGGAGAACGTTCAAAGCTCTATCTTTTCATGCTCCCAATAGTCTAAAGTTGTTTTATTAGTTTTTTTTATAGTTTTGTGTCTTGTTTGTTATGTTAATTATTGTTTTATTTAGGTATTTTGTTAGTTTTAATTGGTTTGTCTAGTGTTTTCTTTAATTGTGGTAGTTTTAGTTTATTTCAATGTTTATGTCGTTTTTTATGTAGTTTTTAGTATTGTGTTTATGTTGTGTTGGTTATTAGTCTATTGATTTCTTGTTAAGATTTGTTTTGAGTTTTGTGTTAGGTTAAAAAGGCAAGGAAGCAAATTTGAAGGAGAAAGTGGCAGTGGCTGACAAAGGCAGAGGACACGGCCAAGTCACTAGTCGTGTCCCATACTAAGATTAAATTGAAGAACAAGTCCCAGTAGCAGACACATCCAAGGGACACGGCCAAGTCACCTGGCCGTGCCCCTCCAAAAAGACCCAACACGGCCAAGTCAAGCTTCACTTGGCTGTGCCTCACTTGGTTCCACAGGAAAGAGATCAAAATTGCACAGAGGTGAACACCTGCAGGGGACATGGCCGTGTCTTGTGGCCGTGTCCCTCAAACATGGTGCAACACGGCCAAGTCACTTCTGACTTGGCCGTGTCACTCAACCAAAGAAGAAGGGAGGAGAGAAACAAATAGAGGTGGACACCTGCAGGGGACACGGCCGTGTCTTGTGGCCGTGTCCCTCCAACAAGCTCTCACACGGCCGTGTTCCTCATGACTTGGCCGTGTCCCTCATGAACCAAACGCGCACCGAATTTTAAAGCAGACGTTTCGTATAAAAGGAAAGAAGAGAGCCAGGTTACGACTGTTGACGATTTGGAGCAGATTTTGAGCCGTCAGAGATTAGAGCTAGGGTTTTAACATTTATTTTCTTAATTTTGATTTCACTTTGGATCAAAACTAGCTAGATTAGATTGTTTATGCCAGTGATTCATTCTTCTTGCAAGATTTTGAACAAGAGATTCTTCAGAAACTTCAAGGAGCTGTAACTTGGTTTTGTTCTCGAACTTATTCACTTTATTTTTATTGAATGGATATTATCATGTCTATTTTGGTTTCTTTGAACATTAACGAGATGAATATGTTTGATTGCATTATGAACTAATTTGATCTAGTCTAGGGTTTGTATGGATTTACTATGATTGTATGAATTGGTTATTCTCTTAACTAATGATTTCTTTAGCCTTTATTGAATGAAATATTGTTAACATATAATTGATTGGCCACCAATTGTGTGTTTTAGGTATTAGATGATGGATTGAGAGATGAAGTCTAATGCTGGAATAATTCAATTAAGGTTTTAGGTGAATTAGAAATATAACCTATTAAAAAGATTGTTTCAATTATAACAAGATTAGTTGTAAGAGGTTTGAATGCGAGAGCTTATTTCCTTGACTCAATTAATTAAGTTGTTTAGATTTAATCTTAGAAATTAAATTAGTTAAGTGGAATAACTGTTCATGCAAATAAGTAGTAGAGAAGTACAAACCCTAGACCCTTTTATCTAGTGAATCAAAACTCAGCTCAATTTACTTTTATCGTTTTAAACTTCAATTCAATCTTTTCATTACTTAGCAATTTAAATTTCTTTAATTACTTGTTACTTTTAATTTGATAATCAATTACCCATTTTGGCTTCCTTGAGAGAACGACCTTGGGGCGATCACCTTTGCTACAGCTACCTCGTATACTTGCGAGTGACGCTTTGTGGTAGAGTTAATTTGAGCGCAACAAAAGTTCCAACAAGCAGTTTGTAATATGAAGGTTTGTCCTTTGTGTCACACCAGCTCTAATCTCAAAAAGGCTTTCATTTAACCCGTGTCCCTTATAGACCCCATTTCAAGCCTATCAAAGACCTGTTGATCTCTCTTGGTAGGTAGAGTCTATTAGTGGAGATAGTTTGAATAAGCATGCATATGAGATAGACAATATTTAAACTCAATGAAACCTTTGGCCAAGTAATGTGTATGTGCCTATCTGAAGTGCAACAATTCTTGCTTAAATAGAAATGATTCCCGAGTTTAGTACGGTAACTAGGGTTGTCATGTTATAGATATGTTAATTTGAAAAATCAAGTCCTGAGGTAAATTGAAATTAATTTGGCAAAGCCAACATTTGATTTCAAAATCAAAATTCAAAGAACAAATACAAAGCCTTCAAGTTAAGGGAATTATGTTGAATCATTAAACCTCAAAGGACACATTGGGCAAAAGAAATGATTATTGGCAAGGTCATGAAGAAGCTACCAACTAACATGCTAAAACATAATTTGAAATGGATGTATCTCTGTTGTTTGGTCCCTCCATTATTCATGTTTTCAACATCCTGAAGATAAAAGCCATAAATGTGAAGCAATATGTCATTCTAATACAAGACCTGAACGAGCATCTGAAAGGAACCAATGAGAACACTTCTGCTGATCACCTCGGTCTGTGAGTCGATGGAACCACTGTAAGTAATACTCACGCATATCATGCATACATGAGCATGTCACATAGAATTTTTTGTTTTGTATTATCTGTTCTTTATCATAGTGAATAGCAAACATCCTATGAAGTAAAGAATAAAAAGAAGATATCAAATCAGGGGGCATGAAAAGCCCATTGCTTGAGAAAGCTCCAGTAATTTTGCAAAGAGAAGAAGTGTGTGCTTGTGCGAAGAACTAGACGACAAAACCTTCAATCAAAGCTTGCATAAAAAAAATCTTTGGTTTGAGCCTACACATGGGGCAAAGTTTCTCCTTTTCAATTTTTTGAGTTTATATACAAAACATTTTCAAACTCACTTGCAAATATTTCGCCACGCAAGGGGTAGGAGAAGATATGAGGGCCAACTAAAAATAGCTGAATTTTTGCAAAAGGAAGAACAAAAGAATGGAACATTAGAACTATCAAAAGAATGAAGACGCAAATGACAAAAGATCAGTCTAGCTAGAAGAGCTGAAGCCAATATAAGACCTAATCTCTAATGGATGAAGATCCAGCTTAAAGGATGAAGATCCAATTTCAAAGGGTGAAGACCTAATTTTCAAGGATGAAGATTCACCTGATTTCCAAGGATGAAGATCCATTTTTAAAGGTGAAGATCTGATTCCAAGGATGAAGATCCAATTTCAAAGGGTGAAGACCTGAAGTCCAAAGGATGAAGATCCATTTTCAAGGGAGAAGACTCGATTTCCAAGGATGAAGATCCATACCAGATTCTAAGGATGAAGATCCAATTTAAAAGGGTGAAGACGAGAAGTCCAAAGGATGAAGATCCATTTTCAAGGGTGAAGACCCAATTTCCAAGGATGAAGATCCATTTTCAAAGGTGAAGACCTGATTCCAAGGATGAAGATCCAATTTCAAAGGGTGAAGACCCAAAGTCTTAAGGATGAAGATCAATTTTTAAGGGTGAAGACTCGATTTCCAAGGACGAAGATCCATTTTTAAGGGTGAAGACTCGATGTCCAAAGGATGAAGATCCATTTTCATGGGTGAAGACCTGATTTCCAAGGATGAAGATCCATTTTCAAAGGTGAAGACCTTATTCTAATGATGAAGATCCAATTTCAAAGGGTGAAGACCTGAAGTCCAAAGGATGAAGATCCATTTTCAATGGTGAAGACTAGATGCCAAGGGTGATGACCCACTATCTATTAAAGAATGGAACAACCAGTTAAGCAAGAATTCTCAACTGATAAAAGGTCAGTCAAATCAAATTCAATCTCGGGTCCAAGTACCTAAATCAAATCCAAGTAACCATCCCCATTCAAATCTACTCAAAGTCATGTTGCTTTTCACTCTCTTCTACTGAAAGTCTCAGATCGCTCGAGCAGGGAGCAAACTATAGACCCTTAATTTTAGCCCTAATTTGATACGGTCATGATTAAAGGATGCCAAAATAAATTCAATCCAATTTACAACTTCTAATAAGTCGGTTTGATTTTAAAAGTCACAAACTCAACTACAAAACCCTAAACCAAGCCTTTTTTTTAGAAGGTCCTATCCAAAAAATTAAAAAAGTGAAATTAGTTCAAGTTCAAAGGGCCCAAGTGACATGAACCTTTACTCATGTCGACCTGGAGGCCCCAGGTCGACATGAGCATTGGCTCATGTTGACCTGGATGTCCTAGGTTGACATGGCATTGGTCCATGTCAATCTGGTTGCCCCAGGTTGATATGGCTTTGGTCCATGTCGATCTAGTTGCCCCAGGTCGGCATGGTTTCAATTGTTTTTTGAAATTAGTTTCCGAATTAAATTAAAATTTGTTTTAAGGATGGATTAATATTAGGGTTAGGGATTCTAAGTGAGGTTTTCCTATAAATAATAACGTTTTAGAATTTAGAAAGGGGGGAATGAACATTAACAAGGATTAGCAATTAACATTAAAAAAGGTTGGCAATTAACATTAAGAGGGTCGGCAATTAATATGAAGAAAGATTAAAAAGCAAAGCAGAAGACAACAAAAAGAAATCAACAACGAGTAGCACTGATCAATCATCAATCCATCAAAGACAGCAACAATGTCTTTGTTCATTGTTCATCCAGAAGTCAATTGTGGAGGAAGCAATGAACGGAGGTTTGATTATAAATCTTTGATTTTATTATATTTACAACATTCTTACATTTAGATTCATAAATTGTTTAAGCATATGATGTTATTGCCATATTTTCTTTTAAATGTTTCTATCATTTGTTTTGATATTGAGTTAGTAACCTAAATTATTAAACCTAATATTATATTTTATAGATCAAATTTTCCAGTTATCAAGCAGCCTAAATCATTGATTAAATTATCAAAACCCTAAACTATTATTTTATTTTTAAAACTTTTAAACCCTAAATTATTCCGTTAAAGTCTCACAAACCTAATTGTTTTCCAAAATCATAATTTATCTCCAGAATCAATGTTTCTTCTAAAAAGATAAATCAAAACCTTAATTAATTTTAAAACTTGTCACCCTGTAACTCTTTCCCTAAACTATTCTACCTAAGGCCACCAAAACCCTAATTGCAAAACTCTAGTTTCCAAAACCCTAATCCAAGAAAATCTTAATTTATTCCCAAAATTCCAAAACCTCATTTTTTTCAAACTCCCATCCAGTAAACCTAAAAACCTCAAACCTTAATTCTATTGGCCAAGACTAAAAAAATCTTAAACCCTAAATCCTATCTTTTAGAATTATAAACTCTAGTTTCCAAAACCCTAAATTCCTTAAACCCTAAAGCCCTAGTTTCAAAAACCCTAATTCCAAAAACCCTATTCTAAGATGCAAATCCTAAATTTATATATTTATTGCTTTATTTTAATTTTAGATTTGATTATGTAGTTTATTATATGTTTTGATGGTTGATTTATTTCAATGCTTGATTTATTTAATTTATCATGGATGGATATTTTCTTTATTAGTATGATTATTATTTGTTTATTTTGGTATTAAAATTATAAGAGGTATGTTTCCATTATTGGGTGCCTCATTAATTAATTTTCATGTATTTTAAATTGCTTTTATATTTTGGACCAATGTAAAGGACATGTTTCCACCTTTCGGTGGGTGTCCTATTTAGTTTTATACATGAATGATGTAAGGACATCTTTACATCCTCACATGGGTGTCCATTTATTTGTTTTGTTGGGACATTGCTTTGATTTTAATATAATGATGCTTTATTTTAATTGTTGAATGCAGTATCGATAATATTGTTATATTTAAGAATTTTATAATATTAAGACCTGCAAAGAAGGCCGGTTCCAATGAACCGGGCGTTGTGGGGGTGCTGGGCCATTTCTCACCTTCCCCACACATACCTAACTTTTCAAACCCATTAGGGGATTGGGGATTCCTTAGGAATCGAGTCATCCACCCCTTTCTTTTTCCCGGCCCGTCCAGGTGGCGACTCCATTTTCTCCTGGCTTAGGCCCGTGTTCTCTACGACCCCGAGCCTAAACATTGCCAAAGTCGCAAGAACCATTCCACTGGGAGTGGGGACAAAAATCCCCGCTCACAATTTTCTTCCCTCATTTTCTTCCTTCACCAGTTACAATTTCTTCTCTCGCTTTCTTAAAACTCCTCCTTCTCACTACTTCTCAATCTCATTAGCCTCCCCCACCATCTTAAGGACCAAGAACATCGACCGTGTGCTCAAATTCACCCATTTTATTAGGCTATCAAAGTTCTATGCTTCTCATTCATTGATGAGTCTTTCCTCCATGGCAACCCCTTTTCTTATTCCAATGGGAGGCCATCGCAGTCAAAGGGAAACTTTGCAAGTAAGTTTAATTTTTTACTCTTCTAATATGAGATTATTATTTGAATCGATGTTTCCTCCACTGTTGCTCTAACTGATGTGTGAATGTATATTTCAATAGTAACATTATCAAGTTTGATAGTATTTTAGATAGTGTATGGTTCTTCTGCACTTCCTGCTTTTTGGTTTTTTGATTTGTTGTAATTTTAACCTATAAGAATGAATTCTCAAAGTAGTTTGCACGATTTGCTTAAGTATTTTAGGGATTTTACCAAGACATTGATTGGATGATTAGGGAAAGATGTCTGTGTTTTTGTATTTAGTCGAATCAGGCCTTAGGAATGTCGAATTCAATGGTTTAAGCTCTTTTAGCATAGTATACTGTGTCAAAATTGATAGTTCTAGGATTGTTGTTGTGCTGTTTTCTTCAATAATATTTCTTTATTTTCTTGAGACTTTTATTTCATTGGATATCATGTTTGATAATATATATTGAATTTGATAGTTATTTATTATCTTGGTTGGGTGATTCCTTGTGCTTGTTCAAAATTTTTTGCTTGAGATTATTATCGAATGTGATAATAAAACTACCAAATTCGACACTTTTATACCATGCCTTCTAGTTCTGCTTTTTCTTTCTCTTTCTCTTATGTTTTTATCTTTTTCTCCCATCATGAGAAGAGAAAACATGCTGTTTAATTATATGTATCTCCAAATGTTTTATAATTTTTAATTTGAACTCATTTGTTTACTTCCCTTTTTGTGATGTAGTTTGATGTTAGTCTGATACGAGCTGCTGGTTCTCTTCACCAGGCTAGGGAGAGGTACGGGCTCTTCCTGAGGTGGTTCGAGATTCATCAGAGTCTTCTATTTTTGATTTTTTTATTTAGACATTACTCGAGATTGGGCAAAGATGGATCGATACGTTGTGGGGTTCCTTGCTGAGCGATCAGTGGATACTATGTATACCTTTCACTTGGGCTTTGATGGGCTTACAATTACCCCCTTGGACTTTGTAGTAATTATCGAGATTGGTTTTGGAGGAGAGATGGTCCTTTCGATGCCAAAGTAATCTCAATGATAAGAAGAGGGGTCTTCTTGATTTTGTTCCCTTGTTCAATGGTCGAAAAGTCCAGTATACTTGCATTATTGATTACTAGATGGAGGAGAGGATGAATGATATTAACACAAATGAGTCTAGATCTCAGCGCACCTAGGGCTTTCTTTTGTACATCTTTGGCACTATTATTTTTGTGAATTTTAATTCTGCAGTGCATACAGTGTTCTGAAGGCCTTTTTTATTTGACTATAGTGCCTGATTACTATTAGGGTGAGGCTAGCCTATCTTGCTTATACCTTTTCTTTTTCATTCCCCTTCCCTTTCTTTTCTTCACCCTCTGTTTGCTTATTCAGTTTAGCCATTTTGTGTAGATTTTGGCCTATGAGATAAACCTTCTTGTGCCTCCTAATGTCAAGTTAGGTTTCCACCATGACTTCCCCCATCTTAAAGATTGGATGGGGGACAAGAAGGCTTATGAGATATCTCATGATATCTCAGCTTTGAGATCCACTCTTCAGTAGCTTCCCTAGTTAAAGGCAAATAGTTAATTTTTTTTTTATTTTTTCAACAATGGGTTGTATACTTATATTTGCTTATGTTTGTTTCTCTTTTTCAAGTGTTGATAGTATTATGGGATCCTGCAGATCGATTGGACCGCCCCTGGTCTCTATCTTTGTTTCTAGCAGAGCTATGGGTCGAGCGGCAGATGATTTTAGCTTGCCCGAGTTTGTTAGATGAGCAGATGATAGTTTTTGGGAGAGCATGTCTTCGAGTGGCATCTGGCACTGAAGAGGCAATCCATTACTTCTAAGATTCCCCAAACTGTATTCACTTCTAAGTAAATCTGAAAGCTAGACTGGGTTTGATGGAGGGAGGGAGTGGATTGCTATCAGTTTATTTTTTAGTATGGATCTCCCTCTAATTACCCAGAATTTGTAAGGTGAAATTTACTTCCTCTTGGTCCTACTATTTCATCTTCGGCTTTGGTTGATTTTCCTTCCTCTCATCTTGTACCCACAACTGAGACAACCCAAGTGGAGGGAGGGTCTCAGGTTGGTTCTTCTTCTTCTTCTCCATTTCTTTTCTATTTCTCTCTTTTTTTTTCATCTTTGCATGTGGCTTCTAATCTTTTCCATAAACCTTATAGTGAAAGAAGAGGCCTACTAAACCTTTCACCTACTTGGAGACTAGAACTCAACACTCTCCCATTCCTTCTAAGCATCCTTCAAGATTGACTCCAACCGTTTTTGTACCAAAAATGCCAGAGTGGCGTTCTTAGCCTATATTCTTCTTATACAGTGCTAGGAAGGCACCTACTTCAGAGAGGCTGATTCCTAAGACTAGAGCTGTGCCGAGGAATCCTCAGATATGACTTGCATAAGTTTACTCTTTGTGATTTCATTCATAGGTATAATAAGCAGTAGCCTCATGTTTATTTTTCTACAGGTTCCATGGAGTGAGTATGAGGAGTTTTATTCCTTGTACTCTACTACTACAGCTTGCCTCACTACTCCTTCTAATGAAATAGTGGTAAACACCTGTAAAATTAAGGTTTTCTTTATTGTGTGAAATAATTAATTTTCATACCAAGCTATATGTTTCTTACATTTTTTAGAGCCAGATTGCTGTTAAGGAGATACAAGTTGCTACATTCATAGTAAGTATCAACTCTCTCTCTCCTTATTATTTTTATTATATTTTTAATTTATTTATGAACATTCTAATTTCTAAATTTGCAGGCAGAGCTAGGGGTGAATAGGATGACCAACAAGTATCTCCAGGATGAGCTTGACAATGCCAATAATAGGAATGAACAGCTTGAGGATGACATCACTTCCTTAAAGACAGAGCTACATATCTTGCAACAACACTTTAATGGTATTTCAAGTGCATTTTCCTCTAGTCGGGGATACCTTTCTGATCCTATTGCTGAGAGTTCAAATGAGGAGGAGGATTTTAAGGGGAGTAGTATAGAAGATGCCTCTGACTCTTAGGAGATTCAGAGATCTTTTATCATTTTATCTTTTTCTTATTTGCTGGATTTATATATGTTATTTCTTGATAGTAGTATGTACTACTTTTCCTTTTTGAAAATCTTATATTTTCCTTTGTTCCTTATTTCTTTTTGGGTAAAAAGTCTTTTCGTACAACCATATGATTCTTCTATTACTGTGTGTGCCATGGACAGTCCAAATCCTTATAAAACAAGTGCGTGTAAGTGCCATATAAACAACAACAACTAAAAAGAAAAGTGATAAAGGAAAGAGTCTTCCTTAAATAAATTTCGCATGGAATTATCGAGCTTAGTAATTTTTCCAGACTCGATGAATAGCTTGAAACCAAGATGAAGACAGAACACAAGGGTTGTTGAGTTTGACATTTTGTTGAGTTCGGTAATTTCTCACACATGGAAATTTCATCTTGGAATGACTAAGTAACAGTGTTGGGGGTCCTTCTTCCTCATTTGGTCACCACTGCATGTATTTGATTTCTGGCTTGGAGATTACTTCTATGTTATTTTCTTATTTTTCCCACCTAAATAATCCTTACTGTGCTATACATGGATGAACAAGGAAAGATGGATGATAGTCTTCTTGGCTTTCCTCACTCGGGCAAACATGGGCAATTTCACTGCATTTGGTCTTCCATAATGCTTTCTTCAAAAATAAGCCTGCCTCTTCTTCCTTTAAATGGTCATCAGTGCAAATTTAGGCATTCACAAGTAACTTTTGACCATTTTTTTGCTTGTTTGTGTATAGTTTTTCACTGCTTTTTCATTTAGTATTCATTTGATTTTCTGTATGATACCGATTGGCCATGACTAAAAGCTTCTGGTTCACAATGATTATTGAATTTGATAATTATCTAGTCATTTGTCATTACTTCAAATTCAACATTTACTGGCCTCTGGCATTGTCAAGTTCATCAATACCTCTGTCGAATTTGATAATAGTTATTGATGAATTCGATAATTTGTCTCCCTGAAATATGAGAAAAACATATGCATTAATAGAGCATTCGTATTTTTATTTTATACATTTACCTCTATAAGAAAAATGTATGCACTAATAGAGCATTCGAATTTTTATGCTATACATTTACTTTACTCTGCTATTCATATTTTTATTCTGTACATTTACCTCACTTAGATTTTATTTTATTTTGACAGTTCGATGCAGTTACAGTCTGGACTGCCAGCGGCTTGCATTTGTCATATTCTTGGTTCTAATCTCTTCCTAACTCAGTGAATGATATCATCCATTCTTCAAGTCTATTCCAATTGCTGCAAGCTATGCCAGAGAGAGGTGGCAAAATGGCACTATATGATCCAAGCCTTAGGAGAACGGTGGATGGACACCACACATGCATTTCATCCATCATGTGGAGAGTTACTATCACTCCTTTAGATTTTGTCACCATTACAGGGTTGAATTTCAGTAGTGAAATGATTCCTTTTGATGCCACTAAAATAATAAATGGATAATACCATGATTTGCTAAGTTTCATGCCGGGATTAAATAGTGGAAATATTAAGTATTCCAACGTCATTAGCCTTTGGACCCTAGTAAGATTAAGTGCTCTAGAAGGGCAGATGCGTTGTGCTAGGGGTTTCCTTCTCCATCCTTTACGCACTATGATTTTTACAAACTCTAACTCTGCCACTAATTATAGTGTACTTCGGGCACTTTTTGACTTGACAAAGGTCCCTATGTACAATTAGGTGAAGCAGGTTTATCGACTCTATATAATGGGTTGGACATGATTTGTTGAGGGAAGGATTCTCCTGCTGGTATGATTACTAAAGTGAAAGTTACTTTTCAACCCTTCTCTCTCTCTCTTTCCCCCCCCCTCCCCCCCTTTTATAAACATGCTTTCTCTTTTAGGTATATCCTCTTGAGCCTTCCTCAACTACTTTTCTCTCATAAGTTGGGCTTATTAGCTTAATTTGGTTCCTTCTCCTAGTGTCAAGGAGGGATAACTGTATAGCCATGATTTTCCTTTCCTTGGTTCCTGGTTTATGAACAGGATTCCTAAAGAGGGTCCCATAGTCTATTGAGACTCCAAGACTACCTTCGATCACTTACCTGGGGGTTGGTAAATAGAAATGATTAATTTTACTAACTTGCCATTGTTAGATACTTACCTTTACAGTTTGTCTCTTCAGATTGACTTGCTTGGTAGGGAGAATAGAATAAATTAGGTAGGCTCTAGATAAGACTAATGATAGAGGCTAAGCCTTTATTGTAGAGAAGGATAATTTTGGCGAGTGATATCACTTCCTATTTGTATTTTGAAGAGTGGGAGTTTGACTGGCATCTAGGACCGAGTTCACATGGCATTCCCTTTGACATCCCTTGAAGCATGTTCTCAGTCGGTATGATTCCTGAGGTCGATTGGTTGAGATACCATGTTGGTGAAGATTATTTGTCCCATTTGCAATTAACCGATCAAGACGCGGATGCTTATTCAGACTATGTCAAAACTTATCTGTTCCCAACAGACATAAGCCCAGATTTCCCCTTTTTAGATCCCATCTAGGAACCTGACGAAGAGAGAGGTGGTGGTGACAATGGTCCTTCTCATTGTACCAGATCTCCTGCACAAGTATTATTATTTATTATTTTATAATATATGATTTTATATTATCATCATCTCTACAGCCACCCTTCCATCATTCTAGGAAGAGGAGGACCGTGACGATCCAAATTTTGGTGCATATGGTATAAGGACTGTTAGACATAGTGCACCTCCTTCTATGGCACTACCTAATACATCGCATTCTTTTTCCTCCTCTAAGTCAACTTGCATGGTACATGGCATTTCGGAGATTGTACCTCTTCCTACCATGGAGAGGGTGTTGCCTGTGAGTGGTTCCATAGCTAATCCTTTCAATATTACTCATGTCAGTTATCTTTCTCTCTTTTCTCCCCTCTCTCTCTCTCTTTTTTAATTAGTGCTTCATTTTTCATAATAGGTTCCGTAGGAGATGTATTAGGAGCTTTATTAGCTTTTCTTTGGTGACGCTGGGCGATTAACCACTCTTTCTAGTGAGCTCTTGGTATGTGCCTGAAATTAATAGGGAGCTATATCGTAAGCTATTATAGGGTTTATTCATCGTGCTTACCCTTATTCTGCACTTCAGGGGATCATTCCTTATACCTTGTATCCATATAATATATACACTTCATATATGTAAAAATATAAAATATAAAAATGTTACCATCTATAACTTAATTAAATTCTCCATAATTTTAGTAAAATAACTTATTCTTTTTAAAGATAATTTAATAGGTAAATAAATCTTTGTATATTAGTAATAAATTATTGAAAATACAAAATTAAAAGAAAGTCTCTGAGAAAAATTTGCCAGAGTTTTATTTGTAATTTTTAATATTTCTGAAATCCTCAAACACACAGCCTACAAAGAGAATTTACACTCCCAAAATAATATTTTCACAAACTCTAACAAATCCTCCACCATTTACCTCAGTGTAACACCCTTATACCCTATATACGTAAAATACATATTTTCAGCATATGTAAAATATGCATATAAGGTACAAAAATATGACAGACTAGTTTAATAAAATATTTTCACATTTCCAATTTAAAATTCTAAATATATAAAATTAAATAGCATATAAATATTCTTTACTTGTTATAGAAATCCAAAATAAATATTATATATGAAAATCTCTGGAAAACATTCGCCAGAGTTTTGTCTGTAATTTGGACATCCCAAAATTTAGCAAAACACAATCTGCAAAATGAAAACACTCCCAAATAATTTTAAATCACCATCTCAACCATATTCCTTAATTTCACCAAGTTTCTCAAACATTTATATAGGTATATATAATTTAAAACACACTTACTCTCCCATTTCAAATACATTGACCCAAACATTCTTTATAATATACAATACATAAAATCCAAAACCAATAGTAACCTTGTCGAATAATCTTCTTAACTAGGGCCAAACCACTCATGTGCAGACCGCAACTTCCTGCATGTATTTCTGACATGATACCCTCCACTTCAGGCTTTCTTAAACATCTCAAATGCACTCCATCAGGCCATCTTCGATATAACTCTCCATGGAAGGTGATGTATTGCAATGACCACCGCCTTATGGCTCTTCTCTCTTTCTTTGTTGCCCCCAGTGGGTATTCTCTTTCTTCCAAAAATTGCCTTATAGTATCATACCACGCATCATGGTCTGTATCAATTTCATGATTGCTTCATATTCATAGCAAGGAGTTGATGAACTGGTAAAGATCAGAGGCTTAAGGAATAAGCTAACAGGGTTTTCCCATACCGAAGCCAATGTGGCTAGGGCATCAGCCATCTGATTTTCTTCTCTTGATAGGTGTATAAACCTACGCTCCATAAAGTTCTTTTTCATCATGGTCAAGTAATGGTGGTATGGTTTTAATTTTTCTTCTTTCAACTCTGTAGCCCCTTAATTTTTGACCCAATCCGGTCCAATATGTTTTATTTAGGCCAAAATGATTTTTATTGTCTAATTTGTCCAAAATAATTTTTGTTAAATAATTGTTTGCTTTAGTATCTAATTTTTATTAATAAAAAATAAAAAAAAACAAATAAAAGTCAAAAAATAAAAATTGGAGTCGAAAAAATTGGCGATGAAAAAATCATCGCGCGGGCACATGGGCATTTCGCCCGCAGGAATTTCCTGCGAGCGCTATTTTGCCCGTAGGAAAATCCTGTGGGTGAAATGGTAACCTGCAGGAAATTCTTGCGGGCGACGCCCGCAGCCCGCCCTCTGCCGCAATTTCCTGCAGTAGATTTTTTTGGCCAGCACATTTTTTCCTGCTGCAGTTTTTTTCAGCAGCGCAATTTTTTCGACGCAAATTTTTTGAAACCTAATTCAATTAGGTTTTGGTTTCTTTTTTTTATTAATATTACTTTCCGTGACTAATTAGTAATAAACCACATCAAACTACTATAAATAAGGACCAAAGACAATGAAATTGGGGGAGGAGCTGAAAATCCAATAGAGACTTGAAAATTTGAAACCAAATCAGTGAAGGAAAATGGAGTAATTCAATTTCTTTTTTTTGGAACAGCAGGGACACAATTTAAGAAATTCAAAGGCAGCAATTGTCTTTGATTTTGTTTATCCAAGAAGAATTATTTTTGGAGAATCAACAAAAGGAGGTATGTTAAATTCTTTTTGTTTTATTTTTTCACAGTAGCATAATCTATGAAATTTTGTTTCTTAAATCAAAAACCTTAGAACTTTAATTTAGTTTTTCCAAAAGTTAAAAACACTAATACGTTACTTTATTTTCCAAAAAGACTTAAAATTGTTATTTTTACCTCTTCAAAATCTTAAAACCTTAAATAAACATGTTTTTCAACAAAAACAAAATTTGATTCTTTTTTCTTCAAAAGTTTAAACTAGGTTCTATTTCTTCCAAAAAACATAAAAAACATCTTTTCTATTTATAAAAAAACTTCAATCCGTTTGTTTAAATTCATAAAACTTCATAAAATCATCAAATTGTCTTTCTAAATCCTAATTCAAATTCATCACCCGAGACCCTAATTCTAAAACACTAAAACCCTAATTCAACTTCTAAACCTAAAATAGTAAACTCTAACTCCTTTAAAACCTTAAACCCTAACTTTTTCTAAACCTTAATCCTTTAAAACATTAAAAAACCATAAAACATAAATACTTTAAATTTTACACAGTAGCTTGAAATCATCATTTAAAACCATGAATCAAAAGTATTTTGAAGTGTCTAAAACCCTAGTTTCATGACCATTCAAATATTTATTTAGTTAATCTTAGAGTCCTACCAACCTTTTAAAACATAAAACTCTAATCTATTTTAATTTCATAAAAAGTCACAGTAGCTATAATTGGACTTTTATTTGCTTTATTTAATTCTATACTTGATTATGCTTTGACTTATCTCTTATGCTTTAATTTATTTAATTTCAATACTTGATTTATTTAATTTATCATGGATGAATGTTTATTTTATATTTTGATTAATAGCTTTGATGAATGATTTATTTATGATGAATGATTATTTACTTTTATCAATTACTTTAGATTTCCAAAAGTTGTAAGAGGTATGTTTCCACTTGGTGGGTACCTCATTAGTTAAACATCATGTAATTTAATTTGCTTTTCTATTTTAGAACTTATGTAAAGGGTATGTTTCTACCTTTCGGTGGGTGTCCTATTTAGGCATGTGATGTAAGGACATGTTTCCATCCTTGGATGTGTGTCCATTTATTTGCTTTGTTTGGACATTGATTTGATTTTAATATATTGATGCTTTCTTTTAATTATTATGTGTAATATGGATAATATTATTATACTTAAGAATTTTATAATATTAAGACCTGTAAAGGAGGCCGGTTCCAATGAACCGGGCGTTGTGGGGGTGCTGGGCCATTTCTCACCTTCCCCACACGTACCCAACTTTCCGAACCCATTAGGGGGTTGGGGATTCCTTAGGAATTGAGTCATCCACCCCTTTCTTTTTCCCAGCCCGTCCGAGTGGCGACTCCATTTTCTCCGAACTTAAGTCCGTGTTCTCTAAGGCCCCGAGCCTAAACAGTGCCGAAGTCGCAAGAACCATTCCACTGGGAGTGGGGGCGAAAATCCCGGCTCATAGTGGCAACTCCAATGGGGATAAGAGAAGTTGATTCTGTTGGTCTTTATATTATTCTATTCTTTCTTATAATGATATTATCCATTGCATCATCTTAAATTGCATCGTGTGCGTGAGTTATGACGCCCGTGTTACCCGTGTTATGTTATGTAAGGGATACCATACTTTCACTCAAGGTATGGAGGTAGAGCATGGCATAACCACTCATAGCCTCGTACCATTTGGTATATACTTGCTATGGGAACCTAAGCCTTTTTACCCAAAGACTAAAGCTCATGTAATTGGCCTAGTTAATTTCCTTAGGTTTTACCCCAAATGCATGTTGTTTGACTATGGTTAATTTATCTTGGCTTAAATCATGGCTTATTTGGTTTGTTCTTTTTCTAATATGACCTAAGTACATTGTAAGCTCAAAATAACTTTTTTCTTTAACGTCCAAAAGACCAAAACTATTTTCAAAATTTTTCAAGATGGCTTTGGACATAAGACTTTTCTAAAAACAAATCAAAAATTCTTTGGCTCGTGGCCCAAATACTAAGCCCAAAACCCATTTTTCTAAAATATTTTACAATGGGCTTAAAAACAAAACTATTTTCACCCAATCTTTTCTTACAAAGAGCTTGCAAAATATTTAGGTCAATTATGAAATACTAAAAATCAATTCTGGGCCTAGTTTACACTAAGAATAAATTAACCATGGGCTTGTTTTTGGCATGAACCATTAGTTACCTTTTTCAAGTGAGAAATCTATCTATAATAAACCCCTTAATTTAGTTTTAATCTAATATAGCATAAAGGCTACTTTAGTTGGATAAATGGATTAAAACCTAATTAATATGAATTATCATGGACTGATTTCCATTTTCGAAAATATGACTATTGGTTGAAATGTCCGAGGGAATTATTCGAAAGCAAGATACCCCATGTTGGTATTTTGTTAACCATATACCTAGGAAAAGAGACTTGTCATTCGTGTGTGTATGTTATAAGGTTGGAAGGAACGTCTTATTTATCCTTATTTATTGATTTGCTTGTGCATACATGCATACATGCATACATTTACATCTCATATCATTGATCCTCTCTGGCTCACAGCCCTGGATTACGATAGTTCTAAAGCTTACAACAATCCGACCTACGTTGGAGATGAAGTATCTAGCAACGACTCAATCACTTGCTCACCTAAAACAATGGAGCCCGAACAAATTCAAAGGATGGTGGATGAGGCCCTCAATGCCAAGATGGAAGAAATCAAAGAGGTCGTAGCTGAGGCCATGAAGAACCAGTTGACTGCAATCTTAGAGAATCATGCCGAGGCATCTGCTAGCACTAAGAAACCAAAGGACAAGGGGAAGACTAAAGTTAGTGAAGTGGTTTTTGATGATGAAAAGGTGATCATTGATGATGATGATGATTGGGCTCAATATTACCAAGATGTTCAAGAGAAGAAGAAAGAACCGAAGGCTGTTGAGAAGGCAACTATTGAAAAGACCAAGACATCCGATGTTGAAAAGATGATTGCTGATTTAGAAAAGAAATTTGAGAAGAAGCTGAAAACCGAAGAGATGTCTGAGATCGACAAACTATTTGAACAAGATGAAGAAGTTCCATACAAGTTCAAGATGCCATCCTTTGCAAAGTACAATGGAACCGAAAATCTTCATCTTCATGTGAAGTAGTATATCACTGCCATGCAGTCTGCCAGAGTTACTAAGGCTCAAATCCTAAGGTACTTCATGCTCTCATTAGACCCTGTTGTCCAAAATTGGTTCAATACATTAGATGAAGGAACACAAAAGAGTTGGGATCTACTTTACAAAGCCTTCATCCAACAATATGGATATAATATCGAGATGGAAGTTACCTTAATGGAAGTGGAGTCCATTAGACAAAGGCCAAATGAGAATTTTGTGGACTATGTGAAGAGATGGAGAAACAAGGCCTCTTTGCTCAAGAAAAGGCCCGATGAATCCGATCAAATAAGGATGATTATGAGAGGAGTCCTGCCAATCTCCGTGAAAGAATGTCTCACACCCTTATAAGGGACTTCAAAGATCTTCTCCAAGCTGGTTTGCAAAATGAAGAGTGGGAAAGGGAGAAGAATGAGAAAGGGAACAACCAGCCTAACAATCAAAGCACACAAAAAGAAGTTGATGTTAATGTAACCGGTTAAGGGAATAAAAGATAATTCTCAAATCTGGGGAAATCTTTGTCTTGGGTCTTCGACAAGCTGCAAAAGAAAGGGTTGTTACAACCGTTAGCTCCTCGACCTTTACATAATCCATTGCCACCAAACTTTAATGCCGAGGCCTTCTGTCAATTTCATCAAATGCGAGGGCATGAAATAGATAAATGTGCTCGTCTAAGGCATGAGATCCAAGATTTGATTGATAGTGGCAAGCTACCCGAGCCAGATAAGCCCAATACCAGGAACAACCCTTTGCCTAAATTTGGAAGAGTGCCTCCACAAGCAACCTTCATGGTGGGAAAAGGATTGGAAGAAGATTTTGTTTTATCATTCTTTCAAGATGGGGATATTGAAGATATGAAAAAAAATTAAATGCAACAAACTTTCCTTAGCTTGAATATTGCTTTTTAATTTTACTTTCTTTAATATTAAATTGAACAATCTTGTTTTTTCAAATTTAAAGTTGCTTGAATAAATTACTTTCATCAAAAATTTTGTTGGTCTTTGTTCATTTTGGTGCTCAACCAATGAGGAATTTAGCTTGATGTTTATAAATTAATGTGTCTAGGCATTATGACTTGAATGACTTTATTAGGTGAGGGAATTGCTCTATAGCATTGAGTTGTGTATGCTTACTTAGAGAGGGCTCCTGCATAATTACCTTTGTCTAGGTCCTAGTCAGTCTTAGAACATGCTTTGACAAACTTTCAAGGTGAAATTGAACTCTACTTATTTAAGGGAGAGATGATCTAGGCATTTTTTAGTTAGCCAACAACTAGTATCTACCCAATTAGATATCAATCTCTAGCTGACCCTTTGAGCCTTCATAAAATTTTAGCTTTCTTTTCATTGGCATATAACCTCAACAACCTACCCTGAGATGTTGTGATACTTTTGACAAATCTTATGATCACTAATATGAAGAGGCAAGAAGATCAAAGAAAGCAATGAATAGTCAAGATCATTGAAGTTCTCAAGACCATAAGGATAATTGATATTTTTAAGACCATAAGGGTAGTTGAAGTTTTTCTAATATCTCCGATATATCAAGACAACATCAAAGTAACAAATGATTTATCCCTGCTAAAGAAGATTTATGTTACTTCATTCATCCATTATTGGAAGCCCAAGCTAGTACAAACGAGACAACTCTTTTAGAGCTAGAACCAAACAAAAAATATAAAAATAAACAAAAAAAGAGAGAAGAGAAAAAAGAAGAAAAAGGACAAAAGAAAAAGAAAAGAAAGAAAAAAAAAGAAAGAAAAAGAAAAAAGAGAAAAAGAAAAGAAAAAAACAACAAGAAAAGAAAACGTAAAAAGGTGGTTCAGAAAGCCAATTGAGTTCTCTTTTACCTAAGCAGCAAAAGGCTTCCATTTGGACAGTTTGACTTAAATTAGTCCAACCCAACCAAAGATTCAATCAAATCCAAAGGAAAAGGAGAAAGGCCATTCAGTTCTTGCAAGTTCTGTACTTGACAGTCCTACAAGAAAGAAGAAAATGCTCAAAGAAAAGGAAGAGTAAGGAAAATAAAGAGAAAGAAAAGGGAAGAGTAAGAAAAATAAAAAGAAAGAAAAAGGGAGAAGAAGAAAGGAAATGGATTTGAGTACCAAACTTTTTGTAAGGGCAAAGATTGTCCTAATCAAGATCCAGATTAATGCCGAGAAGATAGAAGGAATTTGGAGTCTAGAAAGATTGTTCCCAACTGTCTAAAGTTTGAACAAGAAATTTGTAGTGTGAATGTTTGTCCATTGTGTCACACCAGCTCCAATCTCAAAATGGCCTTCACTTAAACATGTGTCCCTTATAGGCCCCATTTCAAGCCTATCAAAGACCTGTTGATCTCTCTTGGTAGGTAGAGTCTATTAGTGGAGATAGTTTGGATAAGCATGCATATGAGATAGACAATATTTAAACTCAAATGAGCCCTTTTGCCAAGTAATGTGTATGTGCCTATCTTAAGTGCAACAATTCTTGCTTAATAGAATTGATTCCCAAGTTCAGTACGGTAACTAGGGTTGACATGTTATAGATATGTTAATTTGGAAAAATCAAGTCCTGAGGTACATTGATATTAATTTGGCAAAGCCAACATTTGATTTCAAAATTAAAATTCAAAAAATAAAAAAAATGTTTTGTCATACAAAGCCTTCAAGTTAAGGGAAGTATTTTGAACATCCAAAGGACACATTGGGCAAAGGAAATGATTATTGGCAAGGTCATGAAGAAGCTATCAACCGAAATGCTGAAACATAGTTCGAAATAGATGAATCCCTGACTCTGCTGTTTGGGGTTTTCTTTATTCATATTTTCAACATCTTGAAGATAAAAGCCATAAATGCAAAGCTTTCTGTCATTCCAGTGCCAGAATTGAACGGGCATCTGAAAGAAATTTTGTGAGAGTACTTCTGCTGATCACCTCGGCCTGTGAGTCAATGAAACCACTGTGAGTATTATCATGCATACATGAGCATATCACATCACACTTTCTTGTCTTGTATTGTCTATTCTTTATCAAAGTGAACAGCAAACACTCTGTGAAGTGAAGAATCAAAAGAAGATGTCAAATCAGGGGGGCATAGAAAGCCCATTGCTTGAGAAAGTCTAGTAAATTTGCAAAGAGAAGAAATATGTGATTGTGTGAAGAACTAGATGGCAAAAACATCAATCAAAGCTTGCATGGATAAAATATTTGGTTTGAGCCTACACAGGGGGCAAAGTTTCTCCTTTTCAATTTTTTTGAGTTTATATACCAAATATTTTTAAACTCGCTTACAAATATTTTGCCACACAGGGAGGATAAAGGTCCAATTAAAAATAGCAAAATCTTTACAAAAAGGAAGAACAAAAGAATAGAACATTAGAACTCTCAAAAGAATGAAGAAGCAAAAGACAAAAGACTAATCCAGCTAAAAGAGTTGAAGCTAGGGTAAATACCCGACCTCCAATGGATAAAGACCCATGTTTCAAGGGTAAAGACCCAATCTCAAAGGATGAAGATCCATTTGCAAGGGTGAAGACCCGATCTCAAAGGATGAAGATCCATTTTTCAAGGGTGAAGACCCAATCTCAAAGGATGAAGATCCATTTGCAAGGGTGAAGACCCGATCTCTGTAACACCCCTATACCCCATATACGCACACTACATAACAACCATATCTGTAATATACGTATACCAGATACAGGAGTGTCACGGTTTACTAAACAAACAAATCTTTATTTTTAGCAATAATATGAGAAAAGTTAAAACATTTAAGTTATAATATAAAACATAATAGATAAAACATTTATTTATTAAGCAGCGGAAAATGTAGCGGTATTTATATATATATACATCAAAATCAATATTTACTAAACAAATTTTATACATGTTTGGCAGTTCATCTCTGATCTTTAAGCCCACAATCAACACTTCAAAGTCTAGACTCGATTCTCCAGTTCTACCCTGTCACCTGCGCGATGAACCACAATTGCACTAAGCCATAGGCTTAGTGGTACAAAGCACAATAACAATATGCTTTAATGCAATGTCAATGTCATACTTTCAAGCAATAGAGATCATATTCAAAAATGCTATATTTCATAACATTACATTTCATTATCTTATTCAATTGTTTTACCATTTATGATTCACATTAAAACAAAGACAAGCGTGGGCCGAAAAAGGATCTAATATGTTATTCAAAGTTCAGAGTTACTGCTTTGGTCCATAATCACCTTCATCAAGCCCGTAGGTGATACATATATATCTATCCATGGATAGTGTAACAGACCCAGTCTCTTGGACCTCAACCCGGCTAGACCCTAGGGCCCTAGTATCTTGGTCCTCAACCCGGCTAGACTGTTACTGTTTTTGAGGCTTACAACCCAGTCTTTTCACCCCAAAAACATCATATTTCACATTTATTAGCTGGACTCGGCTTACAACCCGGACTTTTCACCCGTCCAGCAATTCATAGGCATGCCGCCAAACCCAGAACTCTGAAAATTGAATAACATACTAGGCACACAATTAATTCATTTATCTCATTATCAATCTTTTTCACAATTCATTTCTCATTTCATTTCTCATAATCAAACTAGGCAATCATGCCCCAATTATTTCATTTGCATCATTATAGCCAATCACAATGGCTTCACCTCTCATCATTAGAGTATACATAACCAATTGCATTAGACATACATTTTGAATGATCATCATATCTTTCACATTAATCAAATCATAACATTAATCAAATGCATTAACAATGTAATAAATTACTTAACACATTTATAATCAAATGTGTTAAGTCTCAAAGTCATGTAAATGTATGCAACCATGTAAGTTTGTACTTACCTCAAGAGCAACTCACACCAATTTATACACTTCCTCTACCAAGAATTCTTCACTACTTGGATTAGGGCAACTCAACATCTTTACAACCTAATCCAAAAGGAATAATACACACTTACTTATAGATACACATGAATTTTCAATACAATAATTCACCTATTAGTCTCATACTAGGCCCGTAGATCACAAATTACAAGCCATAACCTATTTAGGTCCCCATGATCGTGGCCTCACAACCCCACGACCGTGGGATAGCAAACGAGTCTGTCCACTTTGTTTAAAACCCCCCCCCCACGGTCGTGGCCTTCAAAGGCCACGGTCGTGGCATTGGAACTTGCTCTATTATAACAAAATTTTTGAAGACACTGTCACACTTTCAATCCCACGGTGGTGTCCCTCACTTGCCACGACCGTGGCATTCATTTTGCCTCTGCTTCGGACCCAACTCATGTATTCTGTGCTTTTAACTTCATTAAACACAAACATATTGAAGATCTAAGATAATAATTGATCCAAACTCAATATTTACATCAATCACCAATTCACAACCATAACATAAACACAACTCTTACTCTTCCAACACCAAACCTAACTACTTCTCTTCAATTCAACCCCAAAATCACAATCAATTAAACCCAACACTCTCAAACACACCACAATCAAACATACTCATACTATCAATAATCAAGCATCAAACTCAAATACGACTTAAAAGAAAACAAGGAAGTCAAGTGGAAAACTTACCAAAGTTGATGACACTTCTTAGATTTCCAACTTGATCACTTGAAACAACCTTCAATCTTGATTTTGAAAAATCAAAAACTCTCTTTCTCTCTTGCTTTGGAGGGCGCCAGCCATGAAGGAAAAGAAAAGAAGAAGAAGAAGAAGAAGAATAGCAAGGTCAAACACTTACTAACCACTTAAACCTCCTTTTAAAATCCACCAAGCAAATTAATATTAAAATAATCTAAAATATCCTCTTCCACTCATTAATCCAATTTCCTATTAATTAATTTAAAATAATTAATTTATCTTCTTTTGACTTCCATTTCTTTCACTTGTATATGTTGTATATGTCACTATATATACAACATATACACTCTTCCCTTACCTCATTTCTCTTTCCATTTAAACATATACATTTATAACATTTAATTCAAATATAACAATAAGTATTCCAAAACTTTTAGGGTATACTTTGGGATATTACAATTCTCCCCCTCTAAAAAGAAATTTCATCCTCGAAATTACCTGATATCAAGTCTGGAACAACTGGGGATACTGATTTCGCATCGCTTGCTCACTCTTCCAAGTTGCCTCTTCCTTCGCATGATTCTTCCAAAGAACCTTTACAAGTGGCACTTTCTTATTTCTCAGCTCTTTCACTCTATGTGCAAAAATAACCACTGGTTCTTCTTCAAAAGTTAAATCCGGACTCACCTCAATAGATTCAATGGATAGAACATGAGATGGATTTGATCTGTATCTCCGCAGCATAGAAACATGGAAGACATTATGGATTCTATCCAACTCAGGCGGCAAAGCGAGTCGATAAGCAACTGGTCCAACTCTTTCTAATACTTCATAAGGTCCAATAAAACGAGGACTTAGCTTCCCTTTTTGGCCAAATCTCAAAATCTTTTTCCAAGGAGACACTTTCAGAAATACTTTATTTCTAACATCAAACTCTATGTCTCTTCTCTTTAAATCAGAATAAGATTTTTGTCGATCAGAAGCTGCTTTCAACCGATCCCGAATTATTTTCACTTTCTCTTCCATTTCTTTAATCAAATCAGGACCAACCAATTTGCCTTCTCCAATTTCATTCCAACATAGAGGTGTTCTGCATCTTCTACCATACAATGCCTCATAAGGTGCCATTTTAATACTAGACTGATGACTGTTGTTATAAGCAAATTCCATTAATGGCAAAAATCTGTCCCAACTTCCAGAGAATTCAATGACACAGCTTCTCAACATGTCTTCTAAAATCTGTATCACTCTCTCTGACTGCCCATCTGTCTGCGGATGAAAAGCAGTGCTAAAGTGCAATCGAGAACCCAAAGCACCATGTAAACTTTTCCAAAATCTCGAAGTAAACCGGGGATCTTGATCAGACACTAAAGAAATTGGGACTCCATGCAACTTCACTATCTCATTGATATACAGCTCAGCCAACTTTTCAAGAGAATAATCCATTCTAACTGGAATAAAATGAGTTGTCTTTTTCAACTGATCAACAACCACCCAGATAGCATCATGCTTCTTCTGAGTCAATGGTAAACCAGACACAAAATCCATTGTCACACGTTCCCATTTCCATTCAGGTACTGATAAAGGTTGAAGCAACCCTGAAGGAACTTGATGCTCAGCTTTCACCCTCTGACAAGTGAGACATTTAGACACAAACTCCGCTATATCTCTCTTCATACCTGACCACCAACAATGTTGCTTCAAATCCTGATACATCTTTGTACTCCCAGGGTTTATAGCAAAAACTGACTGGTGTGCTTCTTCTAAAATAATCTTTTTCAAACTAGCATCATCAGGAACACACAATCTATCCTTGAACCAAAGGCTACCATTATCTCTTATATGGAAATCTTGATTCTCTCCTTTTTGGCAATCTGAAACAATCTTCTAAATATTCTCATCAACCAATTGAGCCTCCTTAATCTGATCCAACAACACTGGTCTCAAATGCAACTGAGATAACAACGCACCATCATCACATGATTCTAAACTAGCATGCAACGCTCTCAACTCAACAAGTAACGAGAGCGAATAAACAGTCAAACCTGCCAAAGACTTCCGACTCAAGGCATCCGCGACAACATTTGCCTTACCAGAATGATAATCAATCAAACAGTCATAATCTTTGATCAGCTCCAACCATCGTCTTTGCCGAAGATTAAGCTCTCTCTGAACCCCCAAATATTTCAAACTCTTATGATTCATGTAAATGAAACACTTCTCCCCATACAAGTAATGTCGCCAAATCTTCAAAGCAAAAACTATGGCTGCTAACTCCAAATCATGCGTCGGATAAATAAGCTCATGCGGCTTCAACTGCCGAGAAGCATAAGCTATAACTTTACCCTCTTGCATCAAAACACAACCTAAACCATTATGTGAAGCATCACTGTAAATCACATATGGTTTATCTTCCACAGGCAAAGTAAGAACAGGAGCTTGAGTCAACATTTCTTTCAACTGTTCAAAACTAGTTTGACACTGATCTGTCCATACAAATCTAACTCCCTTTGGAAGTAATCTGGTGAGTGGAGTAGTTATCAAAGAAAAACCTTTCACAAAGTGTCGATAATAGCCTGCCAAACCCAGAAAACTTCTAACTTCTGTCACAGACTTCGGTGGACTCCAATTCAAAATGGCCTTAACTTTATTCAGATCAACTCTTATACCATCTGCTGAAACTATATGACCCAGGAAAGTTACTTGATCAAGCCAAAACTCACACTTCGACAGCTTAGCATACAATTGCTTCTCTCTCAAAGTCTGCAATACAACCCGCAGATGCTTGTCATGATCCTCTTCATTACGCGAATACACCAAAATATCATCAATGAAAACAACCACAAACTGATCTAGGTAGGGCCTAAACACCTTATTCATCAAATCCATGAAAGCTGCAGGTGCATTCGTTAATCCAAAAGGCATTACCAAAAACTCATAATGCCCAGACCTTGTGCGGAAAGCTGTCTTAGAAACATCTTCAACTTTGACTCTCAACTGATGGTACTCTAATCTCAAATCAATCTTGGAAAACACTGCTGCTCCCTTCAACTGATCGAAGAGATCATCAATCCTAGGCAAAGGATACTTATTCTTGATGGTCACCTTATTCAATTGCCTATAATCGATGCACAACCTCAAAGTACCATCCTTCTTCTTAACAAACAAAACAGGAGCTCCCCACGGAGAAACACTAGGGAGAACAAACCCTTTATCCAACATTTCCTGCAACTACACCTTTAACTCTCTCAACTCAGCTGGTGCCATTCGATAAGGAGTAATAGAGATGGAAGTGGTACTAGGCAACAAATCGATACCAAACTCAACCTCTCTCTCAGGGGGTAACCCTAGCAACTCCTCCGGAAAAACATCTGGAAATTCCACAACTGTGGGTATACTATCAAGTTGAGAACCCACTACTCTGGTATCCACAACATGAGCAAGATAAGCATCACACCCTTTCTAATCAACTTCCTAGCAGCAACAGCTAAAATAAACAAGGATGCAAGTTGTCTTTGCTCACTAGATACCATCACACTTCTACCATCACCGGTTCTCAAGGTAACACACTTCTTTTGACAGTCTACCACAGCTCCATGCTTAGACAACTAATCCATACCTAAAATCAAATCATACTCCTTAAAAGGCATTTCAATCAAATCACCACGAAACTCCTCACCTTACACCACGACTGCACTATCACGATGCACCTTGCTAACAACCACACTATGCCCTAAAGGATTTGTCACCAACACATCAAATCCCAAGGACTCTGAATGCAATTCAGACACAGGCAAGATAGATGCACTTATGTATGAATGAGTAGATCTTGGATCAATCAAAGCAAGAACTGAAATGCCAAATAAAAAAATATACCCGCAATGACTGCTGAAGCATCCGGTTGCCTCTGCATCACATACACTCGCTGAGAAGACCCAACCTCATCTGGCCTACTGCCTCCGAATGTAGAGCCTCCTCTCTGACTGATCCCAGGTCGACCACCTCTACTAACACCTCTACCACTTCGACCTCCTCTCACACTAGGTCAAGAAACTGCAGAATCTACCTGCCTATGCTCCTGGATCTCAGGACAATCTCTAATGAAATGGTCAGGCGATCCACATCTGAAACACACAGCTGATCCACCAATCTTCCAACAAACACCCCCATGTATCCTACCACAATGGATACATGTAGGTGGAGTAGACCTCTGAACCACTGGAGTTGGAGCACTAGCTACAGAAACTGTTGGTCTCGGTCTCTGCCTCTGATAATGAACTGACCTACCCGACTGCCTCTAGCTCCTACTGACTCTCGGAACAAAAATTCCTTGGCCTCTCTTTATAGACGAAGACCCTGCCTCAAACTGGGATCTCCTAACTCTGGTCTCCTCTTCAGTAGCAGTTGCTGCAATAGCCTGTGCTCTCTCAACACTTCTGGCTGCTGCAACAAGCTGGGAAAGATCCTGATACTGGGAACCAGCAATAATACACATAATAGAGGGCCTCAACCCTTCCTCAAATCTCCTACACCGGTCAATCTCATCTGAAATAATCCCCCCGGCATAATGACTCAACCGGATGAACTCTACCTCATACTCTGTCACAGTCCGGTTATCTTGTCTTAGATTCAGAAATTCCATCTTCTTGACATCTTTATACTCCCTCGGAGTATATTTCTGCTCAAACTCCAGCAGAAAATCACTATAAAACAAAGTCGGTGGATCATCCATAGCATGAGGAACCGTCTTCCACCAATCATAAGCATCTTTCTGCATAAGGGACCTAGCATAATCAAACTTCTCTTCAGGAGTGGCTTGCAGCTGGATGAATACCCTCTGAACTCTATCCAACCACTGCTCAGCTACTGCAGGATCTGTAGTACCAAGGAAATCTTCAGCCCCAAATTTTCTCAATTTATCATAATGCCTCACCAGTACATGTGGCTGTGGTGGCGGTGGCTGCACTGGAACCTGCCTCAACAAATCTACTACATGCCGTAACCAAACTGGCAGCATCTCATCAGCAGCTGATCTCTCTTGCACAGGAGCAGGTGCCTCTCCAGCTCTCTCAATCCTAGCTCCATCTCTACCCTCTTCAGGAGCTACACTCTCAGCAATACCTTCTATGGACTGACGTGACTGAGACGCCATCAAAATCAATATTTACAAAACAAAGTTTATACATGTTTGGTAGTTCATCTCTGATCTTTAAGCCCACAATCAACACATTAAAGTCTAGACTCGATTCTCCGGTTCTACCCTGTCACCTGCACGATGAACCACAATCGCGCTAAGCCATAGGCTTAGTGGTACAAACCACAATAACAATATGCTTTAATGCAATGTCAATGTCATACTTTCAAGCAATAGAGATCATATTCAAAAATGCTATATTTCATAGCATTACATTTCATTATCTTATTCAATTGTTTTACCATTTATAATTCACATTAAAACAAAGACAAGCATGGGCCGAAAAAGGATCTAATATGTTATTCAAAGTTCAGAGTTACTGCTTTGGTCCATAATCACCTTCATCAAGCCCGTAGGTGATACATATATATCTATCCATGGATAGTGTAACAGACCCAGTCTCTTGGACCTCAACCCGGCTAAACCCTAGGGCCCTAGTATCTTGGTCCTCAACCCGGCTAGACTGTTACTGTTTTTGAGGCTTACAACCCAGTCTTTTCACCCCAAAAACATCATATTTCACATTTATTAGCTGGACTCGGCTTACGACCCGGACTTTTCACCCGTCCAGCAATTCATAGGCATGCCGCCAAACCCAGAACTCTGAAAATTGAATAACATACTAGGCACACAATTAATTCATTTATCTCATTATCAATCTTTTTCACAATTCATTTCTCATTTCATTTCTCATAATCAAACTAGGCAATCATGCCCCAATTATTTCATTTACATCATTATAGCCAATCACAATGGCTTCACCTCTCATCATTAGAGTATACATAACCAATTGCATTGGACATATATTTTGAATGATCATCATATCTTTCACATTAATTAAATCGTAACATTAATCAAATGCATTAACAATGTAATAAATTACTTAACACATTTATAATCAAATGTGTTAAGTCTCAAAGTCAAGTAAATGTGTGCAACCATGTAAGTTTGTACTTACCTCAAGAGCAACTCACACCAATCTATACACTTCCTCTTCCAAGAATTCTTCACTACTTGGATTAGGGCAACTCAACATCTTCACAACCTAATCCAAAAGGAATAATACACACTTACTTATAGATACACATGAATTTTCAATACAATAATTCACCTATTAGTCTCATACTAGGCCCGTATATCACAAATTACAAGCCAGAACCACTATTTAGGTCCCCACGGTCGTGGCCTCACATCCCCACGACCGTCCACGACCGTGGGATAGCAAACGAGTCTGTCCACTTTGTTTAAAACCCCCCCACGGTCATGGCCTTCAAAGGCCACGGTCGTGGCATTGGAACTTGCTCTGTTATAACAAAATTTTTGAAGACACAGTCACACTTTCAATCCCACGGTGGTGTCCCTCACTTGCGACGACCGTGGCATTCATTTTGCCTCTACTTCGGATTCAACTCATGTATTCTATGTAATATCCCAAAATGTGCCCTAGAAGTATTGATATAATTGTTATTTCATTTGAATCTAATGCATATGTGTTATTAAAAAGGAAAAGATTATTTAAAGAGAATGTATATGTTGTATATATGATAATATATGTAACATATATGTTGGTCAAAATGGTGGGTCAAGGTAAGAAGATATTTAATTTGTGAAGTGTGAAGTTACTAAAAAGGGCAAATGAATGATATAAGAGTTGGAATGTTTTAAAGAGGGTATTTTAGTCATTTTCATTTTGAATTGTTTGGTGGAGATTTAAAGAGAAGAGGAAGTTGACTTTTCTCATTTTTCTTCTTCTTTCCTTTCTCTTTCCATGGCCGGCCACCCTATAGCAAGAGAGAGCAAGTTTTGTTTTGATGTTCAAGCTCAAAATTGAAGGGGTTTTCAAGTGATTAAGTGAAACTCCAAGAAGTTTTATTATTTTGGTAAGTTCTCTCTCTTGATTTCTTTTGTTTTCTTGAAGTAAGGTTTGAGTTTGATGGTAGATGTTTGAATTAGGAGTGTGTTGGTTGTAGTATGTTGAAGTATGTTTGATTTAATTAATTATGGTGTTGGTTTTAGTTTAAAGATAAGAAGTTAGGTTGGTGTTGGTGATGGAAGAGTAAGAGTTGTGTTTAGTGAAAATTTTTTTCTGTTTTACAATTAGTAAAGGCTGTGACTTGTATGATTTTTAATTAAATATATAAAAATTTTCTTGAAGTGAATTTTTGATATGTTGTGCCTCTATGAGTCTAGAATGACTGAAAAATATGTTGGTTCGATTTTTGGAATGGTTATGATTTTGGAAAGATTATTTTTACTAAACCTGTTCCAGCGGGTACCTTAACTGAGACAGATATATTTCGGGATTTTTAATAAAATGTAGAAAAATCATATTCAATTGAATTTTGGATATGTTGTTGCTTAGTGAGTCTAGTATTTGAGAAAAATAATTTGGGACCACTTTGATTGAATTTAGGTTATGGAATTCACAAAGTTCAGAACTGCTGCCAGGATGCAGGGCAATTGGGGCAGTCTGGTTGGGTGAACTATTTGATCAAGATTTTGTGTTCATTTTGATCTGAAATTTTAAAGGAATGATTTTAAGATGTAAAATTTAGTTCTGTGAAAATTTTAGAATTTTTAGTCAAGTAGATTATTTTATACAAATTTTCAAAATAAGAATAGAGTAGAGTCTAAAACCAGAATGTACTATTCATATGGTCATTTTGCTAATACTCCTTTTGGATTAGGTTGTGAAGAGGTTGAATTGCCCTAGCCTAAGTGTTGAGGATTCTTGGAAGAGTAAGTGTATAGATTGGTGTGAGTTGGTTTTAAGGTAAGTACAAATTACATTATTTCATACATTCATATTATGTTGAGATTTAACATACATTTGATTGTAAATGTGTTAAGAAATTTAATGCATTATTAATGCATATTAATAATGTATGTTTGGTATGATGTGAATGTTGTGATGAGTATGTAAAATATGTGTTAATGACATTGATTATATCCATTTGAATGATGAAATGAAATATGGAATATGAAATGTAAAAGATGTGATGATGAAATGAAATGTGAAAGATATGATATTATGAAGAATTGCCCTATTGTGATTTGAGATCATATGAGATATGAGGCCATGGTTGTTGGCTATGATAATGCAAATGAAATATATATAATGGAGGCATGGTTGCCTAATTAATTATGAGAAATGAAATGAAAAGAAATTGATAATGAGATAAATGAAATGATTGTGTGCCTAATATGTTTATTCAATTTTCAGAGTTCTGGTTTTGGCGGCATGCCTATGAATCACTGGATAGGTGAAATGACCGGGTCGTAAGCCGATTCTAGTTGAAAAATGTGAAATGTGATGTTTTTGAGGTGAAATGACCGGGTCGTAAGTCTCAAAAACAAATTACTGAAACTAGATTGGGTGAAATGACTGGGTCGTAAACTCAAATCTAGTTGATTATCCATGGATAAATGTATTGATAATTATGATTATAGACCAAAACAGTAACTCTAAACTTTGAATAGCATATTAGATTATTTTTGGGCCCATGCTTGTGTTTGTTTAAATGTGACTATTGAATGGTGAAACAAATGAATAATGTGATGACTACTATACATACATTATGGAAACCGGTAAGATTTGAAATATAATATTCTCTTGAATTGATCTTGAATCTTTATTGTGTGACATTAGCATGGCATTAAAGCATCATAGCACTGTAATTTGTACAACTAAGCCGTTGGATTAGCGCGAATGTGATTCTTCGCGTAGGTGACAGGGAAGAACCAGAGAGTTCCTCTAGGCCGAGTCAAGTCTAGATTTTGAGGTGTTGATAGTGGGCTTAAAGATCAAAGACTGACTGCCAAAGAAATGTATAAATTTTATGGGTCGTAAAACTTGAGTTTGGATATATATGAATTTGTAAATATTTTTATTTTCCGCTGCATAGTGAACAAATATTTTATCTACTGTATTTCATAATAAACCTTTACTTTATGTTGTACTAGAAGTGTAAATCCTTTTTGCAGGTTGTAGTTAAGGTTATAAGGGGGATTTATTGGGAGTGTACTGAGAATGATTTTGTTTGCATTGGTTTGAGTAAAATGTTTTTAAAAATCAGAAAAAAAAACCAGTTTTGTCGACACTTGGGACTAAATTTTTAGGCAAAACTATGGCAAAATTTCTGTAAAAATCGGAACTAAAAATTTGACATTAGGATAGTGTGGCGCCTCTACTCGGCTTACATATGTAGGTCGGGAAGGGGTGTTACAATTTTTGGTATCAGAGCCTAGGTTTGAGATTCTCAACCTAGGTCAATTGTAAGAAAAAGAATATTTTGATTTTTAAAGTGGGTTTTTGAGTAAAATACATGTTTTGGTATGGCAGTCTTTGATCTCTAATGAGGAATATTCTGCTGTGTTTGCAGATATAGGTAGAGATGGCATCTCATTCACAACAGTTTGTTGAGGGTAGTGCGGAAATTGTAGCTCCTGAAGAGAGTAGAGAGGGAGCTGGGATTGAGAGGGTTAGTGAGGCACCTGTTTCTGTGCCAGAGAGATCAGCTGCTGAGGAGGCTCCGCCGGGTTGGTTAAGGCATATGGTAGAACTGTTGAGGGGAGCTCCAATGTAGCCACCACCACCACCACCACAGCCTCAGATGCCGGTAAGACATTATGACAAGTTAAGGAAATATGGGGCTGAAGATTTCTTGGGCACTACCGATCCTGTAGTGGCTGAGCAGTGGTTGGATAAGGTACAGAGAATATTCATACAGTTGTAAGCCACTTCGGATGAGAAATTTGACTATGCCAGATCCCTCCTGCAGAAAGATGCCTATGATTGGTGGAAGACAGTTCCTCATGCTATGGATGATCCACCTACATTGTCCTACAGTGATTTTCTACGGGAGTTTGAGCTGAAATATACTCCGAGGGAGTATAAAAATGTGAAAAAGATGGAATTTCTGAATTTGAAGCAGAACAGCCGGACTGTGACAGAATATGAGATCGAATTCATCCGGTTGAGTCACTATGCTGGAGGTATTATTTCAGACGAGATAGACCAGTGTAGAAGATTTGAGGCGGGTTTGAGACCCTCTATTATGTGTCTTGTGGCTGGTTCTAGATACCAGGATTTTTCCCAGCTTGTTGCAACAGCTAGGAGTGTGGAAAGAGCCCGGGGTATTGCAGCAGTTGCTACTGAGGAAGAGACCAGGGTAAGGAGATCCCAGTTTGAGACAGGGTCTTCATCTATGAAGAGGGGTCGAGGAGGTTTTGTTCCGAGAACCAGTAGAACCCTGAGACAGTCGGGTAGATCAGTTCAGTATCAGAGACAGAGGCCGAGACCGGCAGCTTCTATAGCTAGTGCTCCGACCCCTGTGGTTCAGAGGTCTACTCCACCTGTATGTGAGCATTGTGGTAAGACCCATGGGGGTGTTTGTTGGAAGATTAGTGGATCAGCTGGGTGTTATAAATGTGGGTCACCAGCTCATTTTATTAGAGATTGTCCTGAGATGCAGGAGTATAGGCAGGCTGATACTGCAGCTTCTCGACCTAGTGTCAACAGAAGTGGTCGAAGGGGCAGAGGTTTTGGTAGGGGTGGTAGATCCGGGTTTAGTCAGAGAGGAGGATCTTTATCCAGAGACAGTAGACCGGACGAGGCCGAATCTTCTCAGAGAGTATATGTGATGCAGAGGCAGCCAGATGCTTCAGAAGTTATAGCTGGTACATTCTCTTTATTTGGCATTTCAGTTCTTGCTTTGATTGATCCAAGATCTACTCATTCATACATAAGTGCATCTATCTTGCCTGTGTCTGAATTGCATTCAGAGTCCTTAGGATTTGATGTCTTAGTGACCAATCCTTTAGGACATAGTGTTGTGGTGAGTAGGGTGCATCGTGAGAGTGCTGTTGTGGTTCAAGGTGAGGAGTTTCTTGGTGATTTAATTGAAATGCCTTTTAAAGAATATGATTTGATCTTAGGCATGGATTGGTTGTCTAAGCATGGAGCTATAGTGGATTGTCAAAAGAAATGTGTTACTTTGAGAACTGGTGATGGTAGAAGTATATTAGTATCTAGTGAGCAGAGACAATTTGCATCATTGTTTGTATCAGCTGTAACAGCCAGAAAGTTGATTAGAAAAGGGTGTGTTGCTTATCTTGCTCATGTTATGGATACCAAAGTAATGGGTTCTCAACTTGATAGTATACCCACAGTTGCTGAGTTTTCAGATGTATTTCCAGAGGAGTTGCCAGGGTTACCCCCTGAGAGAGAGTTTGAGTTTGGTATCGATTTGTTGCCTGGTACCACTCCCATCTCTATCACTCCTTATCGAATGGCACCTGCTGAATTGAGAGAGTTGAAGGTGCAGTTGCAGGAGTTGTTGGATAAAGGGTTTATTCGCCCTAGTGTTTCCCCGTGGGGAGCTCCTGTGTTGTTTGTGAAGAAAAAGGATGGTACTTTGAGATTGTGCATCGATTATAGGCAATTGAACAAAGTAACTATCAAGAATAAGTATCCTTTGCCTCGAATTGATGATCTCTTTGATCAGTTGAAGGGAGCAGCAGTGTTTTCCAAAATTGATTTGAGATCAGGGTACCATCAATTGAGGGTTAGAGCTGAAGATGTTTCTAAGACAGCTTTCCGCACAAGATATGGGCATTATGAGTTCTTGGTAATGCCTTTTGGATTGACGAATGCACCTACAGCTTTCATGGATTTGATGAATAGGGTGTTTAGGCCCTATCTGGATCAGTTTGTGGTGGTTTTCATCGATGATATTTTGGTGTATTCACGTAATGAGGAAGAACATGACAAGCATCTGCGAATTGTGTTACAGATTTTGAGAGAGAAGCAATTGTATGCTAAGCTGTCAAAGTGTGAGTTTTGGCTTGACCAAGTAACTTTTCTCGGTCATATAGTTTCAGCAGATGGTATAAGTGTAACACCCTGATACTCCATATAAGTACTATACATATACCTAGTATATATACAATACGTATATAAAGTATAAGAATGTTACTTTTAGTTTCAATTTAAAAAAAAACCTTTATCCAAGTTCATCAAATTATACATTAATTTAAAACACATTTACAAAAGTCAGTATTCTTATTTATCAAGACTTCATTCATCCATATGAATATATATATTAACTCAAAAATACAATATAATTTAAAATTACACATGTATGCATCACCTTCTAGTTGGTCTCAAGACACCCTTACCCTTCTCGTGGCATAACAGCTAGACTTCCCGATCAACCATATAAATACCTGCGCGATTAAACATCCGCGCTAAGCCCGAAAGCTTAGTAGTACAAATAAATACTAAAACACATTTTACCATAAGAATCATACCTTATATTTTTAGCATTATGTTTTATGGTTCTCTTACCACGTTTTCCTTTCTCAATTCATTCTTCATATGTTCCCACTAATTTCACAATTATTATACATAATTATATAAAGCCTTTACAACACAGTACTTTCCCTTTCTATCTCATATGCATATAAACATACATCATTTCAACCAAAATACCATTCAACGACCTATTCAACACCTTTATGAAAGCAATTCTCACACATTCCTTATTCATATATATATTCTACACATCATACTATATTTTTATAAAATCATATATCAACAAAGTCCCTCAAACATATTCACCTTCAATACATCAATGCACATATTGCAAAATCATACTTCATAACATTATTTTATCCACAATTCATCAGACATGAATCATACTTCCAATAAAGGCAGTTATAGATCTCATTACTCATTTATTTCAAGATTTGAATATCACATTGACAACAAAGACAGACTCGAGCCCAAACAACACAATAATATGTTATTCAATGTTCAGAGTTACTGCTTTGGTTCATAATCACAATAATCAAGCCCGTAGGCATCATGTATCAATAACTCTATCCATGGATAGTGTAACAGACCCAGTCTCTTGGACCATCAACTCCACATGAGGAGATCCTCAACCCGGCAAGACTGTTACCTGTAACAGACCCAGTCTCTTGGACCATCAACTCGACTAACCTCGAGGAGATCCTCAACCCGGCAAGACTGTTACCAATTATATATCTCATAATCATAATTATCATAGTGTAACAGACCCAGTCTCTTGGACCTCATTTCATCTCAAATTAAAGAGATCCTCAACCCGGCAAGACTGTTACCTTTCATTTTATAGGCATGCCTCCAAACCCAGAACTCTGAAATTGAATAACACATTAGTTACACAATTCATTTATTATTTCATTATCCATCTCATTCTCAATTGAATCATAATCTAGGCAAACATGCCTCATTTAACACAATTGAATCATCATAGCCAATCACAATGGCTTTACATCACATTTGTGTTATAATAGCCAATGACAATGGCTTCATATTTCATTTGAATCATCATAGCCAATCACAATGGCTTCTCATTTCATTTGATTTCAATTCTCATTTCATCTTTCATCACAACATCACATCTTTCACATAACACATTACAATTTACAAAGTTCACAATACATAAAACATAACATTGTTCATATAGTATCTTAAACATCATTGTTATCATCATATCACATTGATCAATTCATCACTCAACAATACATAATCAATGGCATTGCACATACCTTTTTCCATGATCATTATATCTTCCACATTTCCTATATCATCATTGTTATATACAAAACAATTTACATTATACATGAATATAGAATCTTCTATATACATTTGGTTGGATCATTATTGTTTTAAGTGTGTTTAGGTATAAAAGACCTTTGAGGATCCAACAATGTATGAAGAACAAATAACAAACACCCAAGCTAACACCCTCAAGGGACACGGCCAAGCTTGTGGCCGTGTCTCTCAATCCAAACATCCAGTAGCAAACACGGTCAAAGGACACGGCCAAGCCAGTGGCCGTGTCTCTCAATCCAATTCAAGCAGTAGCAAACACGGGCAGTGGACACGGCCAAGCCAGTGGCCGTGTCTCTCAACACAACAATCCAGTAGCAGACACGGGCAAGGGACATGGCCGTGTCTCTCCAAAAATCATCCAACACGGCCAAGTTTGCCCTAACTTGGCCGTGTCTCTCATGACTTGGCCGTGTTCTTCAATGAATTAAAGGCCAAACACTTCCAAATTCATCTAACCAAACCCAACCTCAACATTTCATCATTTACCTCACAATTTTCTCAACTTATCATCACTTAAATATCAATTCAACATCTTTACATACTTCACTTTTTCATTATCTTCACTTTACACACTAATTATACCAAACATAACCTCAATCCACAAGAATTCAAAACAAGAAGATAAGAATTTAGATATATACATATAATCAATAAAATCAACTCAAAAGGGAGTACTTACTTGAATAGCTTGCTAAATCTTCAATATCCACTTGCAAACATCTTGATATCCTTAATCTTTGGTGTAACTAGAAGCAAAATCATCTTTCTCTTTCTAGCTTCTCTCTCTCTCTCTCTCTATCGTTTACAAAGGAAAAGAAGAAGCAGAGGAAGAAAGAACGTTCTCGTTCTTTCTTTCGTTTCTCTCATATATATATATATAAAATAATAATAATAATAATAATACTTAATATTTCTCAAATAACCTCCACCACACATAATTTTCCAACTTTTGACTTTCTTCTTCTCTTTTCTTTTTGTCCTTATTATCATTATTATTATTAACTAATTATACAAATATATATACACAACTCACTTTCCTACACCATTTTATATCCCATGTATATGTGATGTATATGTATATGTCTTATATATATATTATCTTTATATTTCCCATACATACATATACATTAAATCCAAATGCAACAACATTAACTCCAAAACTCTTAGGGTCTATTCCGGGATATTACAATTCTCTCCCCCTTAAATAATTTCGTCCTCGAAATTATCTAGCACACTAACAACCCATTTGGAACAAATCACCATCTTAATTTATCAACTTACATAACTTTTACTCTCCCCCTTTTAGTCAATCATAACTTATCATTATATATCTATTTTTTTTTATCTTATAACTTTCTCAACAAAGCAACCAAGATAGCTCATTACATTCCCAATGAATTTTCTTTTATACACTAATCAACTCATCTTATAATCTATATATTCCATTCATCTATTACATTCAAGATATATCACTTCATCTCTTTATAGATAATCAACTTTAACCTTGGAATTTTTTTTTTGAATTATATCATACTATTGCTTATCTTGTCATTACAATCACTGTCTAAATAAACATTTATCAATCTCGATGGATAACAAGATCCTTATTTTTCACACATGGAGTTACTTCTTTAGCATGTTTTTCACTTAACTTACATATTAATACATTACATTTTTACTTATTTGATAAATAACCAATCTTTTCCCTTTTTATCATGATTAACAACTACTCTAATTCCATTTATTCATGTCCAATCACACTTTAAAATTTTACATCATATACATTATCACGTAAATAATTGTACCCTTGGTATAACTATACATATTGAATCTCAATGATGATTCATAATCTTAGCCAAATCCAGATCAATTGATCCATCTATCACAATATACCCACGTTCTAATCTTGTTCACATCCAATCAAAAATTAATTAATCTAACCTTTCACACAATTTCACAATTTATATATATATACATATAACTTAATTCCATTAGAGCAAACTTATATTCAATTTCTAATCTCCTTCAATCCATTTTCAGTCAATATCATACGTTATATCTATAACTCATTCACTCAAACCTTGAGTTCATTCCCTTAAACCTTAAGTTACATACCATAAACATATTCAGTATAACTTTCATTCATATATTATAATTTCTCCCTTCTTAATATCTCTTCACATTTCCTATCATTGGTATATTTATTTTGTTTACCTTTTTGTCATATTATTCACAGTTGTAACCAAGTTCTTAACAATAAAATAATAAGATACAACTTTATCCATCATAAATTTTAACTACACTCCTCAACCATAATCTCAATCTCATCAAATCTGTATTACAATCATTTTATCCAATACCCAAATCCATGGATAACAAATTAACCGATCAAATATACTGAACAGAACACATGGCTTTAAGAGATTAATGTTCCAGCCTGGGACTTTCAAATCAATACTGTTCTTTATATAATTCTATTCTCAATCTTTACACATACAAAGCTAAAGTGTATTATAAGATTTATATAGTCCTTCTTTACATTTTTAGTATAACAGAAATTAACACATTCCAACTCCGTTTCAGCCAATTTGCACTCACTTATATGATCCTTATCAACTTAATTCATGCTTCAGCACTATTACTATATACATATTCAATCATATGCAGTTCTTATACAATTTCTATTTGTTACTTCATTTCTAATCCACTTACAATCTCTTATAATAAACAATTAGACAAAACTTTCCATATGTGAATACTTTGGGACTCTAAATATCATATATTCATCAATCATAATAGTTTCCACTGTCCACTATTACTCAAGTCCATTTCATACTTACTATCATCACATAATCCATCTAACTTTGCACAGTTCAAGACCTAATCTCTCTTAGGTCCACTCATACATACAACATCATTTCCATAACACTAATTCTATAATAATACCACATACATATTCATAAGTCACCTTCATAATGTGATTCACACACTTGTTTATATCTCATAATTTCATTCATATTGAAAAACTCAATTCACATAGCATATACATGTATACACTTAATTATATGCTCTTATTCTATTTTCCTTTGTCATACATTCCATACAAATTTAATGTTTATTACTTTCTTTCAAACACTATCATTCTCGTTTCTTCAATATAATGTAAAATATTTATCCTCCAAACAAATATATATATATATATATTTATATATATATTCTAACCATAATAACATTTCACATACTTCTCATTCAGAATCCTTATGTGACATCTCTTTCACTTTTGTCTTTAAAAGTGTTTAATATACCTTCATATCCATTTTTACTCTTTCCACTCAAATGACTTAAAATAAACTCATTTTCATTTGCTTACTCACTTTCTTAATTATTTCAAAACAAATTCTCATACCATTAATGACATTACTCAATTCATAATACTTTCATATGCAATACTAGTCATTCCACCTAGCTCATGTATTGAATATACATTAAACTATCAATATCCAAATAATCTTTATCAAATTCCACTAAAACATTAACTTTTCAACTTACTACTTTGCTTAAACTTCAATTTACCAAACTCATCTTTTCTTAATATAACTTTAAAAACATCTTACGTATATATTTCACAAAGCAATATCAAAATATATACTTTTCACAATTACCAAGCTCATTTCAAAATCTCAAATATCACATATTATCATCATTACCATGAGCTTTCATAATATCAAAGCATCTCACATTTTTAACATTAAATTCACATTATTTACAATATAATCACGATACCAATTTATATTCTTACTTAACCAATATCATCTCTTTTTCCTTTAAACAAAACCTTAACTGTATATATATATCCCAACTTTACATAATCACACTTTGTCTCTACTAATCAACTCATTCAATATTCTACCACACTCTCCTAATTAATAATATAACTTTCGATATTAACAAATTCAACATTAATTCCTCTGTCTAGCAAACTAAACATTAGCTGACCACATAAACTTTCTTCTAAGGAAGTTCAAAGTGTAGAAGAAAGAGTACATACTCTTATCTTGATTTGATTTCAACTCATTTTCAACTTTATTCTCTTTTTTTTTTTTTGTATGCTTCAATTCACATTATGTCCTACATAATATTGCTCATAAACATCAACATTACATTCCATGTTGCACACAACATGACATTTTTCATATGCATCATCAATATACATACATCACATTACATTACATTTCACCATTCATTTCCCATAATCAATTAGATACTATGCCTCAATTATAATTCATTTCTAACATCATTGCCAACAATCCTGATTTCTCATTACATCCAAAATAGTATATACATATATCATCAACTATTTTGAACATCTTTTATAACACAAATATTCTACAACTCATATAATGCCACGTCCGAGACAAACTAGGTGTGAATGCATATGCATGTATTACCAATTGCATTTCAAAACTTTTCCTTTTTACTTCTCTTTAGGCCTTTTAAAACTTTCTCTTTTTAATTTTACTTAGGCCGAGAATCTCGAACCTAAGCTCTGATACCAAAATAATTGTAACACCCTGATACTCCATATAAGTACTATACATATACCTAGTATACATACAATACGTATATAAAGTATAAGAATGTTACTTTTAGTTTCAATTTAAAAAAAAAAAACCTTTATCCAAGTTCATCAAATTATACATTAATTTAAAACACATTTACAAAAGTCAGTATTCTTATTTATCAAGACTTCATTCATCCATATGAATATATATATTAACTCAAAAATACAATATAATTTAAAATTACACATGTATGCATCACCTTCTAGTTGGTCTCGAGACACCATTACCCTTCTCGTGGCATAACAGCTAGACTTCCCGATCAACCGCATAAATACCTGCGCGATTAAACATCCGCGCTAAGCCCGAAAGCTTAGTAGTACAAATAAATACTAAAACACATTTTACCATAAGAATCATACCTTATATTTTTTAGCATTATGTTTTATGGTTCTCTTACCACGTTTTCCTTTCTCAATGCATTCTTCATATGTTCCCACTAATTTCACAATTATTATACATAATTATATAAAGCCTTTACAACACAGTACTTTCCCTTTCTATCTCATATGCATATAAACATACATCATTTCAACCAAAATACCATTCAACGACCTATTCAACACCTTTATGAAAGCAATTCTCACACATTCCTTATTCATATATATATTCTACACATCATACTATATTTTTATAAAATCATATATCAACAAAGTCCCTCAAACATATTCACCTTCAATACATCAATGCACATATTGCAAAATCATACTTCATAACATTATTTTATCCACAATTCATCAGACATGAATCATACTTCCAATGAAGGCAGTTATAGATCTCATTACTCATTTATTTCAACATTTGAATATCACATTGACAACAAAGACAGACTCGGGCCCAAACAACACACTAATATGTTATTCAATGTTCAGAGTTACTGCTTTGGTTCATAATCACAATAATCAAGCCCGTAGGCATCATGTATCAATAACTCTATCCATGGATAGTGTAACAGACCCAGTCTCTTGGACCATCAACTCCACATGAGGAGATCCTCAACCCGGCAAGACTGTTACCTGTAACAGACCCAGTCTCTTGGACCATCAACTCGACTAACCTCGAGGAGATCCTCAACCCGGCAAGACTGTTACCAATTATATATCTCATAATCATAATTATCATAGTGTAACAGACCCAGTCTCTTGGACCTCATTTCATCTCAAATTAAAGAGATCCTCAACCCGGCAAGACTGTTACCTTTCATTTTATAGGCATGCCTCCAAACCCAGAACTCTGAAATTGAATAACACATTAGTTACACAATTCATTTATTATTTCATTATCCATCTCATTCTCAATTGAATCATAATCTAGGCAAACATGCCTCATTTATCACAATTGAATCATCATAGCCAATCACAATGGCTTTACATCACATTTGTGTTATAATAGCCAATCACAATGGCTTCTCATTTCATTTGATTTCAATTCTCATTTCATCTTTCATCACAACATCACATCTTTCACATAACACATTACAATTTACAAAGTTCACAATACATAAAACATAACATTGTTCATATAGTATCTTAAACATCATTGTTGTAATATCCCGAGATATACCTTAAAAGTTTTGGAGGAGTTGTTGTATTTGGATTTAATATATATGTGATGTATATGTATATGTCTAATTGTAATATCCCTAAGTGTGCCTAGAAGTTATGATAATATTGTTATTATTGAATTGAAGGTGTAAGTGATAAGTGGTAATTGTGTATGGTTTATTTGAATGATAAAAGAAGTTAAGAGATAATGTATATGTGTAATTGGAAAGAAAAGCAATGTGTAGAGAGAAGTGTATATGTAGTGTATATGGTGATATATATGACATATAAGTTGGTCAAAGGGCTTGGTCAAGGGAAGAAGATATTTATATTGTTAAGTGTGAAATTACCAAAATGGGCAAGAGTTTGTAAAGGGAATTAAAATGTGCATGAGGGTAAGATAGTAAATTACTTTTGGAGGAGTATTTAATGAGTGTTGACTTTAGGGTTTCTTCATCATTTCTTCTTCTTCTTCCTTGTGTGGCCGGCTCACCTAAAGCAAAGGAAGACAAGAGAGCTAAGTGAGGGTTTGATGTTCTAAGCTTCAAAGTTGAGAGAGATTTCAAGTAAACAAGTTGGAATTTCAAGAATTTCATGATTTTGGGTAAGTTTGCTCTTGTTTACTCTTGCTATTTTTGAAGTTATGCTTGAGTTGAGTTGTGATTTGATGATGGTATGATTAAGTTGCTTATGGTGTGATTTTAAGTATTGATTTTGCTTGATAGATGAGAAGTTGGGTTGGTGTTGGTGATGGAAGAGTAAGAGTTGTGTTTAGTGAAATTGTTTCTGTTTTACAATTAGTAAAGGCTGTGATTTGTATGATTTTTAATTAATTATAGAAAAATGTTCTTGAAGTGAATTTTTGATATGTTGTGCCTCTATGAGTCTAGAATGACTGAAAAATATTTTGATTCGATTTTGGATAGGTTATGAGTTTAGAAAGATTATTTTTATTAGACCTGTTCCAGCAGATACCTTAACTGAGACAGCTCTATTTCGGGATTTTTAATAAAATGTAGAAAAATCATATTCAATTGAATTTTGGATATGTTGTTGCTTAGTGAGTCTAGTATTTGAGAAAAATAATTTGGAACCACGTTGATTGAATTTGATTTATGGAATTCACAAAGTTCAGAACTGCTGACAGGATGCAGGGCAATTGGGGCAGTCTGGTTAGGTGAACTATTTGACCAAGATTTTGTGTTCAGTTTGATCTGAAATTTTAAAGGAATGATTTTAAGATACAAAAATATATTCTGTAAAAATTTTAGAATTTTTAGTCAAGTAGATTATTTTATACAATATTTCAAAATAAGGATAAAATGGAGTCTAAAACCAGAATGTACTATTCATATGGTCATTTTGCTAATATTCCTTTTGGATTAGGTTTTGGAAGGAAGTGAATTGCCCTAAGTTGAGAAGTAAAGAACTCTTGAGAGAAGAAGAGTTTAGAGTTGTGTGAAGTGCTATTGAGGTAAGTACAAAACCCTATTTGATTTCATATATTTATATGACTTTGAACCTTAAACCATTTGATTATAAATGTGTTAAGAAATCTATTATATCATTGATACCTATGAGTATATCAATAAGAGTATATGAAATGTGAGAGCATTCAATAATGTATATACTATGAAAGATGAAAGATGTGATGATATGATTGTATGATATGATGATATAATAATGTAATTGATTGTGTATACTTAAATGATGAATGATTATATATGTAATAATAATGAGACATGAAATAGAGATTGAGATATAATGATGCATGAAGCTATCGTGATTGGCTATGATGATGTAAATGATGATTGAGGCATGTTTGCCTAATTGATGCCATTGTGATTGGCTATGATGAGGTAAATGATGAATTGTTCCAATGTGATTTGAGATATGATGCAAATCTATTGTGTAATGTGAAATGAATTGAGAAAGTAGAGATAAATGGACGAACTTATCTGCCTCCTGCGGAACCATGCGGACCCCTGTGGATTGGGCAACCGAACTTGGACTACCGACCTGGTTGGGGGAAAGTTCGATTCATTCAGTGTTATACGTACCTATCTGCCTCCTGCGGAACCATGCGGACCCAGTGAATTGGGCAACCGAACTTGGACTACCGACCTGGTTGGGAGAAGGTTCGTTAATGATAGTTTTATACATGCCTATCTGCCTCCTGCGGACCCCTGGGATTGGCAGTGGCCTGAGGCCCAGTGGACAACCGACCTGGTTGGGGAAAGGTTTGTATTTGCAGCTATGGTTGTTGGAAATAATGATGAACTTTGAATAACATATTAGTGTGTTTTGGGCCCGAGTATGTCTTTGTTGTTAATATGATATACAAATGTTGAAATAAATAAATATTGAGATCAATGATTGGTGAATTGTGAATATAACAATGTTATGTAGTCTGATATGTAATGTGTATATTGTTTGTGAGTATTAGTGATGGATTGTGGTTGATGATAATGGTTGCCTTTATTGGGAATATGATTTATGATTGGTAAACTATGATTTGTCGTAATGTTATAAGCATATATATATAGTTTATGAGGTTGGTAGAAATTTATGTGGAATGCATTGGAAAAAGGGAAAACAGGTTAAGAGAATGATAAAACATGATGCTAAAAATATGAGGTATGTTTATTTTGCAATGTATATTTTGTTTTTAATATTTATTTGTATTACTAAGCTTTTGGGTTTAGCGTGGTTATATTAATCGCGCAGGTAATAGGTGATGGATTTGGAGTTAAACCATTGTCTTGAAAAGGGCAAGTGTAGCTCGAGACCAACTAGAAGATGGTGCATGCATGTATAAGTTAATATATATATTGCATTTTTTTTTATAAGAATGTATTCATATGTATCAATAAATCTTTGGAAGAGACAATGTAACTATTATATATATATGTGTTATTATCAAAAGGATAGTGATCTTGTAAATCATTTTATATAATAAAATGTACTATTGTTTTAGAAGTTAAGTAAAGATTTTTAATTGTAATAACTAGTGGCATCCTTATACTCTACATACTTACTTTGCGTATACAAAGTATATGTATGGTACTTATATAGAGTATCAGGGTGTTACAATTGTTATCATCATATCACATTGATCAATTCATCACTCAACAATACATAATCAATGGCATTGCACATACCTTTTTCCATGATCATTATATCTTCCACATTTCCTATATCATCATTGTTATATACAAAACAATTTACATTATACATGAATATAGAATCTTCTATATACATTTGGTTGGATCATTACTGTTTTAAGTGTGTTTAGGTATAAAAGACCTTTGAAGATCCAACAATGTATGAAGAACAAATAACAAACACCCAAGCTAACACCCTCAAGAGACACGGCCAAGCTTGTGGCCGTGTCTCTCAATCCAAACATCCAGTAGCAAACACGGTCAAAGGACACGGCCAAGCCAGTGGCCGTGTCTCTCAATCCAATTCAAGCAGTAGCAAACACGGGCAGTGGACACGGCCAAGCCAGTGGCCGTGTCTCTCAACACAACAATCCAGTAGCAGACACGGGCAAGGGACATGGCCGTGTCTCTCCAAAAATCATCCAACACGGCCAAGTTTGCCCTAACTTGGCCGTGTCTCTCATGACTTGGCCGTGTTCTTCAATGAATTAAAGGCCAAACACTTCCAAATTCATCTAACCCAAACCCAACCTCAACATTTCATCATTTACCTCACAATTTTCTCAACTTATCATCACTTAAATATCAATTCAACATCTTTACATACTTCACTTTTTCATTATCTTCACTTTACACACTAATTATACCAAACATAACCTCAATCCACAAGAATTCAAAACAAGAAGATAAGAATTTAGATATATACATATAATCAATAAAATCAACTCAAAAGGGAGTACTTACTTGAATAGCTTGCTAAATCTTCAATATCCACTTGCAAACATCTTGATATCCTTAATCTTTGCTGTAACTAGAAGCAAAATCATCTTTCTCTTTCTAGCTTCTCTCTCTCTCTCTCTCTCTCTCGTTTACAAAGGAAAAGAAGAAGCAGAGGAAGAAAGAACGTTCTCGTTCTTTCTTTCGTTTCTCTCATATATATATATATAATAATAATAATAATAATAATAATACTTAATATTTCTCAAATAACCTCCACCACACATAATTTTCCAACTTTTGACTTTCTTCTTCTCTTTTCTTTTTGTCCTTATTATCATTATTATTATTATTAACTAATTATACAAATATATATACACAACTCACTTTCCTACACCATTTTATATCCCATGTATATGTGATGTATATGTATATGTCTTATATATATATATATTATCTTTATATTTCCCATACATACATATACATTAAATCCAAATGCAACAACATTAACTCCAAAACTCTTAGGGTCTATTCCGGGATATTACAATAAGAGTTGATCCGAGTAAAGTTGAGGCCATTTTGAATTGGAGTCCACCAAAGTCAGTAACTGAAGTTAGAAGTTTTCTAGGTTTGGCAGGCTATTATTGAAGGTTTGTGAAAGGTTTTTCTTTGATAGCTACTCCACTCACCAGATTGCTTTGAAAGGGAGTTAGATTTGTGTGGACAGATCAGTGTCAAGCTAGTTTTGATCAGTTGAAAGAAATGTTGACTCAAGCACCTGTTCTTACTTTACCCGTGGAAGATAAACCATATGTGATTTACAGTGATGCTTCACATAATGGTTTAGGATGTGTCTTGATGCAAGAGGGTAAAGTTGTAGCTTATGCTTCTCCGCAATTGAAGCCGCATGAGCTTAATTATCCGACACATGATCTGGAATTGGCAGCTATAGTATTTTCTTTGAAGATTTGGCGACACTACTTGTATGGGGAGAAATGTTTTATCTATATGGATCATAAAAGTTTGAAATATTTGGGTGTTCAGAGAGAGCTGAATCTTCGGCAAAGGCGATGGTTAGAACTAATCAAAGACTACGACTGTTTGATTGATTATCATCCTGGTAAGGCAAATGTAGTTGCTGACGCCTTGAGTCGGAAGTCTCTGGCAGGTTTGGCTGTTTATTCGCTCTCGTTGCTTGTTGAGTTGAAAGCGTTACATGCTAGTTTTGAAGCATGTGATGATGGTGCATTGTTGGCTCAGTTGCAATTGAGACCAGTATTGTTAGATCAGATTAAGGGGGCTCAATTGACAGATGAGAAAATTCAGAAGATTATTTCAGATTGCCAAAACGGGGAGAGCCGAGATTTCTTTGTGAGAAGTGATGGTAGCCTTTGGTTTAAGGATAGATTGTGTGTTCCTGATAATGATAGTTTGAAAAAGGTTATTTTGGAGGAAGCACACCAATCGATTTTTGCTATGCATCCGGGAAGTACAAAGATGTACCATGAATTGAGACAACATTATTGGTGGTCTGGTATGAAGAGAGACATAGCAGAATTTGTGTCCAAATGTCTCACTTGTCAGAGGGTGAAAGCTGAACATCAAGTTCCAACAGGGTTGCTTCAACCTTTATCAGTGCCTGAATGGAAATGGGAGAGAGTGACAATGGATTTTGTGTCTGGTTTACCTTTAACACAGAGGAAGCATGATGCCATTTGGGTGATTGTTGATAGGTTGACAAAGACAGCTCATTTTCTTCCGGTTTGGATGGACTATTCACTTGAGAAGTTGGCTGAGCTATATATTAGTGAGATAGTGAAGTTGCATGGAGTCCCAATTTCTTTAGTGTCGGATCGAGATCCCCGGTTTACTTCGAGGTTTTGGAAGAGTTTACATGGTGCTTTGGGTTCTCGATTGCACTTTAGCACTGCTTTTCATCTGCAGATAGATGGGCAATCAAAGAGAGTGATACAGATTATTGAGGATATGTTGAGAAGCTGTGTCATTGATTTCTTTGGAAGTTGGGACAGATTTTTGCCACTTGTAGAATTTTCTTACAACAACAGTCATCAATCCAGTATTGGAATGGCACCATTTGAGGCATTGTATGGAAGAAAATGTAGAACGCATTTATGTTGGAATGAAATTGGGGAAGGCAAATTGGTTGGTCCTGATCTGATTAAAGAGACTGAAGAAAAAGTGAAGATGATTCGGGATAGGTTGAAAGCAGCTTCAGACCGACAAAAGTCTTATTCAGATTTGAAGAGGAGAGACATAGAGTTTGATGTTGGAGATAAAGTATTTTTGAAAGTGTCTCCTTGGAAAAAGATATTGAGATTTGGTCGAAAAGGGAAGCTGAGTCCTCGATTCATTGGACCATATGAGATATTAGAAAGAGTTGGACCAGTTGCTTATCGTCTTGCTTTGCCGCCTGAGTTGGATAGAATCCATAATGTCTTCCATGTTTCTATGTTGCGAAGGTATAGATCTGACCCATCTCATGTTTTACCAATTGAATCTATTGAGGTCAGTCCAGATCTAATTTGAAGAAGAACCAATTGCTATTTTGGCACATGAAGTAAAAGAGTTGAGAAATAAGAAAGTGCCATTGGTAAAAGTTCTATGGAAGAATCATGGGAGAGAAGAGGCCACTTGGGAAAGCGAGCAAACAATGCGAGATCAATATCCTCAATTGTTTCAGAGATAATATCAGGTAATTTCGAGGACGAAATTTCTTTTTAGAGGGGGAGAATTGTAATATCCCAAAATGTGCCCTAGAAGTATTGATATAATTGTTATTTCATTTGAATCTAATGTATATGTGTTATTAAAAAGGAAAAGATTATTTAAAGAGAATGTATATGTTGTATATATGATAATATATGTAACATTTATGTTGGTCAAAATGGTGGGTCCAAGTAAGAAGATATTTAATTTGTGAAGTGTGAAGTTACTAAAAAGGGAAAATGAATGATATAAGAGTTGGAATGTTTTAAAGAGGGTATTTTAGTCATTTTCATTTTGAATTGTTTGGTGGAGATTTAAAGACAAGAGGAAGTTGACTTTTCTCATTTTTCTTCTTCTTTCCTTTCTCTTTCCATGGCCGGCCACCCTATAGCAAGAGAGAGCAAGTTTTGTTTTGATGTTCAAGCTCAAAATTGAAGGGGTTTTCAAGTGATTAAGTGAAACTCCAAGAAGTTTTATTATTTTGGTAAGTTCTCTCTCTTGATTTCTTTTGTTTTCTTGAAGTAAGGTTTGAGTTTGATGGTAGATGTTTGAATTAGGAGTGTGTTGGTTGTAGTATGTTGAAGTATGTTTGATTTAATTAATTATGGTGTTGGTTTTAGTTTAAAGATAAGAAGTTAGGTTGGTGTTGGTGATGGAAGAGTAAGAGTTGTGTTTAGTGAAAATTTTTTTCTGTTTTACAATTAGTAAAGGCTGTGACTTGTATGATTTTTAATTAAATATAGAAAAATGTTCTTGAAGTGAATTTTTGATATGTTGTGCCTCTATGAGTCTAGAATGACTGAAAAATATGTTGATTCGATTTTTGGAATGGTTATGATTTTGGAAAGATTATTTTTACTAAACCTGTTCCAGCAGGTACCTTAACTGAGACAGCTATATTTCGGGATTTTTAATAAAATGTAGAAAACTCATATTCAATTTAATTTTGGATATGTTGTTGCTTAGTGAGTCTAGTATTTGAGAAAAATAATTTGGGACCACTTTGATTGAATTTAGTTTATGGAATTCACAAAGTTCAGAACTGCTGCCAGGATGCAGGGCAATTGGGGCAGTCTGGTTGGGTGAACTATTTGATCAAGATTTTGTGTTCATTTTGATCTGAAATTTTAAAGGAATGATTTTAAGATGTAAAATTTAGTTCTGTGAAAATTTTAGAATTTTTAGTCAAGTAGATTATTTTATACAAATTTTCAAAATAAGGATAGAGTAGAGTCTAAAACCAGAATGTACTATTCATATGGTCATTTTGCTAATACTCCTTTTGGATTAGGTTGTGAAGAGGTTGAATTGCCCTAGCCTAAGTGTTGAGGATTCTTGGAAGAGTAAGTGTATAGATTGGTGTGAGTTGGTTTTAAGGTAAGTACAAATTACATTATTTCATACATTCATATTATGTTGAGATTTAACATACATTTGATTGTAAATGTGTTAAGAAATTTAATGCATTATTAATGCATATTAATAATGTATGTTTGGTATGATGTGAATGTTGTGATGAGTATGTAAAATATGTGTTAATGCCATTGATTATATCCATTTGAATGATGAAATGAAATATGGAATATGAAATGTAAAAGATGTGATGATGAAATGAAATGTGAAAGATATGATATTATGAAGAATTGCCCTATTGTGATTTGAGATCATATGAGATATGAGGCCATGGTTGTTGGCTATGATAATGCAAATGAAATATATATAATGGAGGCATGGTTGCCTAATTAATTATGAGAAATGAAATGAAAAGAAATTGATAATGAGATAAATGAAATGATTGTGTGCCTAATATGTTTATTCAATTTTCAGAGTTCTGGTTTTGGCGGCATGCCTATGAATCACTGGATAGGTGAAATGACCGGGTCGTAAGCCGATTCCAGTTGAAAAATGTGAAATGTGATGTTTTTGAGGTGAAATGACCGGGTCGTAAGTCTCAAAAACAAATTACTGAAACTAGATTGGGTGAAATGACTGGGTCGTAAACTCAAATCTAGTTGATTATCCATGGATAAATGTATTGATAATTATGATTATAGACCAAAACAGTAACTCTGAACTTTGAATAGCATATTAGATTATTTTTGGGCCCATGCTTGTGTTTGTTTAAATGTGACTATTGAATGGTGAAACAAATGAATAATGAGATGACTACTATACATACATTATTGAAACCGGTAAGATTTGAAATATAATATTCTCTTGAATTGATCTTGAATCTTTATTGTGTGACATTAGCATGGCATTAAAGCATCATAGCACTGTAATTTGTACAACTAAGCCGTTGGCTTAGCACGAATGTGATTCTTCGCGCAGGTGACAGGGAAGAACCAGAGAGTTCCTCTAGGCCGAGTCAAGTCTAGATTTTGAGGTGTTGATAGTGGGCTTAAAGATCAAAGACTGACTGCCAAAGAAATGTATAAATTTTATGGGTTGTAAAACTTGAGTTTGGATATATATGAATTTGTAAATATTTTTATTTTCCGCTGCATAGTGAACAAATATTTTATCTACTGCATTTCATAATAAACCTTTACTTTATGTTGTACTAGAAGTGTAAATCCTTTTTGCAGGTTGTAGTTGAGGTTATAAGGGGGATTTATTGGGAGTGTACTGAGAATGATTTTGTTTGCATTGGTTTGAGTAAAATGTTTTTAAAAATCAGAAAAAAAAACCAGTTTTGTCGACACTTGGGACTAAATTTTTAGGCAAAACTATGGCAAAATTTCTGTAAAAATCGGAACTAAAAATTTGACTAAGTAAAATTGGTAGCAACATTAGGATAGTGTGGCGCCTCTACTCGGCTTACATATGTAGGTCGGGAAGGGGTGTTACATTTTGTGCTTTTAACTTCATTAAACACAAATATATTGAAGATTTAAGATAATAATTGATCCAAACTCAATATTTACATCAATCACCAATTCACAACCATAACATAAACACAACTCTTACTCTTCCAACACCAAACCTAACTCCTTCTCTTCAATTCAACCCCAAAAACACAATCAATTAAACCCAACACTCTCAAACACACCACAATCAAACATACTCATACTATCAATAATCAACCATCAAACTCAAATACAACTTAAAAGAAAACAAGGAAATCAAGTGGAAAACTTACCAAAGTTGATGAAACTTCTTAGATTTCCAACTTGATCACTTGAAACATCCTTCAATCTTGATTTTGAAAAATCAAAAACTCTCTTTCTCTCTTTCTCTCTTGAAGAAGAAGAAGAATAGCAAGGTCAAACGCTTACTAACCACTTAAACCTCCTTTTAAAATCCACCAAGCAAATTAATATTAAAATAATCTAAAATATCCTCTTCCAGTCATTAATCCAATTTCCTATTAATTAATTTAATTAATTTAAAATAATTAATTTATCTTCTTTTGACTTCCATTTCTTTGACTTGTATATGTTGTATATATCACTATATATACAACATATACACTCTTCCCTTACCTCATTTCTCTTTCCATTTAAACATATACATTTATAACATTTAATTCAAATATAACAATACGTATTCCAAAACTTTTAGGGTATACTTTGGGATATTACAATCTCAAAGGATGAAGATCCATTTTTCAAGGGTGAAGAACCGATCTCAAAGGATGAAGATCCATTTTTTTTAAGGGTAAAGACCCGATGTCAAAAGATGAAGATTCATTTTCAAGGATGAAGACTCGATCTCAAAGGATGAGGATCCATTTTAAGGGTGAAAAACCACAATGCATAGAATAACCGGAGCAGTCAGATTTCTCAAATGATAAAAGGTCAGTCAAACTTAATCTCGGGTCCAAGCACCCAAATTCAAATCAATCTCTGGTCCATGTACCCAAATCAATTCAAGCTCGGGTCCAAGAACCCAATCTCAGGTCCAAGCACCCATTTTCGGGTCCAAGTACCCAAATTAAATCTAATCTCGGGTCTAAGTACCCAAATCAAATTAAATCTCGGGTCCAAGTTCCCAATCTCGGGTCTAAGTACTCAAATTCAATTTAGGATCGAGTATCCAAATCCAGTTAGGATCGACAATCCAAAATCAAGTTTAGGATCGAGTATCCGAACCCAATTTAGGATTGAGTATCCCAATCCAGTTTAGGATCGAGTATCCAAATCCAAAATCAAGTTTAGGATCGAGTATCCGAACCCAATTTAGGATCGAGTATCCCAATCCAGTTTAGGATCGAGTATCTAAAGCCAACTTAGGATCGAGTATCCAAATCAAGTTTAGGATCGAGTATCCAAATCAACTTAGGATCGAGTATCCAAATCAAGTTTAGAGTCCTACCAGCCTTTTAAAACATAAAAATCTGATCTATTTTAATTCCATAAAAAGTCACAGTAGCTATAATTGGACTTTTATTTGCTTTATTTAATTTTATACTTGATTATGCTTTGACTTATCTGTTATGCTTTAATTTATTTAATTTCAATACTTGATTTATTTAATTTATCATGGATGGATGTTTATTTTATATTTTGATTAATAGCTTTGATGAATGATTTATTTATGATGAATGATTATTTACTTTTATCAATTAATTTAGATTTCCAAAAGTTGTAAGAGGTATGTTTCCACTTGGTGGGTACCTCATTAGTTAAACATCATGTAATTTAATTTGCTTTTCAATTTTAGAACTTATGTAAAGGGCATGTTTCTAGCTTTTGGTGGGTGTCCTATTTAGGCATGTGATGTAAGGACATGTTTCCATCCTTGGATGGGTGTCCATATATTTGCTTTGTTTGGACATTGCTTTGATTTTAATATATTGATGCTTTCTTTTAATTATTGTGTGTAATATGGATAATATTATTATACTTAATAATTTTATAATATTAAGACCTGTAATGGAGGCTGGTTCCAATGAACCGGGCGTTGTGGGGGTGCTTGGCCATTTCTCACCTTCCCCACACGTACCCAACTTTTCGAACCCATTAGGGGGTTGGGGATTCCTTAGGAATCGAGTCATCCACCCCTTTCTTTTTCCTGGCCCGTTCGGGTGGCGACTCCATTTTCTCCAGACTTAGGTCCGTGTTCTCTAAGGCCCCGAGCCTAAACAGTGTCGAAGTCGCAAGAACCATTCCACCGGTAGTGGGGGTGAAAATCCCCGCTCACAAACTCCCATTCTCCATTTACTTGGGATACAACTAGCAATGAATCACTATAAACTTCCACCTTATCCACCTTCATAGTCATTAGGGTTTCCAAACCGAAAATACAAGCTTCGTATTCCACCATATTATTGGTTGCCCTAAATTTTAATTTTTTTCACTAAAGGGATGAGTTCCCCTTCGAGCGATTCTAGTATAACTCCCAAACCTGCTCCTTTCCTATTTACTGCTCCATCAAAATACATTTTCCACCCTTGTATTTCAATTGCTTCTAAATGTTCATCTAGAAACTCCAAGATTACCTCTTCACTTTCTGGTAATGGTTGTTGGGCCAGGAATTCTGCCACCGCTCTACCTTTGATTGTTTTCCTGGTTACATGCTCAATCTCAAATTCTTCTAATATTATCAACCATCGACCTTATTTCCCAATCAAAGAGGGTGTCTCCCTTAAGTACTTCATTGGGTCCAACCTGGAAATTGCTTGCACACTATACGATTGAAAGTAATGTTGCAACTTCTTAGAAGACCAAACCACGGCTATATAGGTCTTTTCGATGATACTATACTTAATTTCATAAGGTAGGAGCTTTCTACTCAAATAGTAAACAGTATGCTCATTCCCCGACTCATCTGCTTGGGCTAGCATGGCTCCTATCGACTCTTCTTCTACTGCTAAGTATAGTAATAGAGGTTTGCCGGGTTTAGGTGGTTTTAAAAAAGGTGGATTCAACAAATACTCTTTTATTCGATCAAAGGCCTTTTGACTTTCTTCATTCCATATGACCAGCTGATTCTTTCTAAGCAATTTGAAGATAGGCTCACAAATTGTTGTGAGCTTTGCTATAAATCTGCTAATGTACTGCAGTTTACCAATGAATCCCCGAACTTCTCTCTCCGTCTTAGGGGCTGGCATATCCCTGATTGCTTTAACTTTGTCAGGATCAATCTCAATGCCATTTGGACCAATTACATTTCCCAATAATTTGCCTGAAGTAACACCGAATACACACTTCGTCGAGTTTAATCTTAGCTTATATTTCAAAGCTCTATCAAAGAATAATTCTAAGTTTTGGAAGTGTTGCTCCCTTGTATCCGACTTAATCATCATATCATCAACATATACTTTAACTTCTTAGTGCATCATGTCATGAAATAATGTGGTGGCCATCCTTTGGTAAGTTGCTCCAGCATTCTTTAAACCGAACGACATCACCCTATAACAAAATATACCCCATGTAGTAATGAAAGCAGTTTTGGCTTTATCCTCATGGGCCATTAACACATTATTGTATCCGAAAAATCCATCTACAAATGAGTGTAGCATGCTAGAGGCTGCACTATCAATGAGAACATCTATATGAGGTAAAGGAAAATCATCTTTAGGGGAAGCCTTATTTAAATCTCTATAGTCCACACAAACCCTTATTCTTCCATCTTTCTTTGGCACGGGTACTATGTTGGCTAACCAATCTGGATATTCTATTACTTCAAGGAACTTCACTAGTATTTGCTTAGTGACCTCTTCTTTAACCAATTTAGCCCACTCAGGTCTTAATCACCTAAGCTTTTGTTTGACAGGTTTAATGTGAGGGTAAGTAGGAATATGATGCTCGGCTATGTCTCGATCTATCCCCAGCATATCTTCATAATGACAAAGCAAACACTTCTTCATATTTTTTGAATATTTTTTCAAATCTCTCTCTCTCATCAGGAGTAAGGTCGGATGCTATGCTAATGTTTTTAGGATTTTTAGTTGTTCCCAAATTTAATGATTGTGTGTTAACAGAATTAATATTAAAAATGCTAATGTAACTACTATTTGAATGTATGCAACCATCAGGAGAAACATCACACAAGTAAGCAAAATCAGACTTTATTGCATTCATTTTGGAAAAGAAAACATCATCATCCTCATACAAAGCAGACAAATTAAAATCAAAATTAAAACCATTGTTCTTAGAATCATAAAGTAGGATGTCTTCAAACTTCTCTTCAAACAGGGTAGCAATCTCTTCCAGAGTCTTCTCGGCTTTCAGGGTAGCTTCATTCTTCTCTTTTGGATTGGATTCTTTGTTGGTTGACAGGGTGAGCTCTTTCTTCACTTGCTCCACTAGCTTGGCAACATCTGCAAAAATTTCAAAACCTGGGATTAACTTACCCATGAACATTATTGGCTAAGGCTTTCCTTGGAGTGGTCCCATATCTGGAGCTTTGACAAAGATCTCTTCAAGTGGTGGGAAGCTCATCTTCTCACTCTTCTTTGGCTGGACATCATTGTCTTCATCGTATCCTAACCCCTTCTTGGATGGACACCTTTATCAAACCTTCCTTACCCTTTCCAAGACCAGCTCCGAGAAGGTAGTTCATGTTCTTCATCATATTCAAGACTTTGGAGTCCACCACTTCATCATCAGAAATTGCAACTACTTGAAAAACATTGAGAGGCCTCTCAATCATTAAAGCGTTAACAATCTCATTATCTTCAGCTTTAATGACCACTGTCTCACCTCCGTTGGGGAACTTGATCTTTTGATGAAGGGTGGAAGGAACTCCACCAAGAGGATGAAACCATGGTCGCCCCAAGAGTAAGGCAAAGGTAACTGGTATGTCTAAAATAACAAATTCAATAATAGATTCAATTGGACCAACCTTGACTGCCGCTTTGAAAGTCCCTTCGGCATGCCTCTTAGTGTTGTCATAAGCATGAATCATTACCTCAGTCGGGTTTAGATCTCTTGTTGACATAGCTAGCTTTGGTAATATCTTAAGTGGATAAACATTTATGGCAGACCCATCATCGACCATTACACATGGAGTCCTCTTCCTCTTGACTTCTATTTTGATAAAGAGTGGGCAGATGTGGTCTCTCCCCTCCTCCGATAAATCCACATCTGAAAAAGAAACGGCTCCCATATTAACATCTCTCTTTTCTTAAACCTCTTCACATTTCATTACTTCCCCAATTTCTATGAAGTTGATCAACTCCTCCGGTGTTATGGAGGTAGAAATTGGCATGCTATCCAAGGCTTTGGCCATAGTTTCTCGATGCTTTTTAGAGGTAGCTAATAAGTCCCAAATGCTAACACTCGCTTGGGTTCTTTTCAATTATTTGAGCACAACATCATCTTCTTCTACTTCAACTTCCTTCCCCTTATTAGTTTCTACCTCCTTAGGTGATGGCCTTACATAAGGCTTACCAGATCTAGTGTTCATTACTTCATCTTCTTCGGGCTCAGACCAAGTCCACTCCTCCTCCTTCTTGGGTACAATATCATCATCACTATCACTTGAATCCCAAAACCTGTTGACAACACAAATTGCTATTTTTCCACCCATCATATCTTGTTCAATTTTGACCAATGCCTCTTCTTCTTTTGTTGCTTCTCCACCCACATCTTGAAAGGAAGACATGACAAAGGCCTCATAAAAACCTCCTCCAATCATGAAGGTTGCCGGTGGTGGTACCCTATTGAATTTTGGCAATGGGTTGTCTTTGGTGTTTGGCTTATTGGGCTCGGGTAGCTTTCATTATCAATTAGATTTTGGATCTCATGTCGCAACCTTACACATCTATCCGTGTCATGCCCTTACATTTGGTGAAACTAACAAAATGCTTTGGTGTCAAAATTAGGTGGGAGAGGGTTAGGCAAAGGATGAGGATTTAAGGGTTGTAGCAATCCCTTTCTTTGAAGCTTATTGAGAACCCAAGACATTAGTTTTCCTAATTCTAAAAATTGTCTCCTCGTTCCTTGGTTAGTAGCATTAACACCGATGGCCTTTTGCATGCTTTGGCTACCAGATTGACATCTCCCTTTCTCATTCATTTTTGTTGCAAAATGGCTCTTCTCCCTTTCCCATTCTTCAATTTGCAAACCAGCTTGGAGAAGGTCTTTGAAATCACGGATGAGTGTATGAGACACCCTCTCACGAAGATTAGGCAACACCCTCTTACAATCATCCTTATTTGATCGGATTCATTGGGCCTCTTCTTGAGTAAAGCGGCCTTGTTTCTCCACCATTTCACATAGTCCACAAAATTCTCATTTGGCCTTTGCCTAATGGACTCCACTTCCATTAAGGTAACTTCTAACTCCACATTATATCCATATTGTTGGATGAAGGCTTTGTAAAGTAGATCCCAATTCTTTTGTGCTCCATCATCTAAGGTATTCAACTAGTTTTGGACAACAGGGTCCAATGAGAGCATAAAGTACCTTAGGGTTTGAGCCTTAGTAGCTCGGGCAGACTGCATGGCAGTGATATATTGCTTCACATGGAGATGAGGATTTTCGATGCCATTGTACTTAGCAAAGGAAGGCATCTTGAACTTATAAGGGACCTCATCATCATGTTAAAATAGTTTGTTGATCTTAGACATCTCTTCGGTTTTCAACTTCTTCTCAAATTTCTTTTCTAAATCAGCAATCATCCTTTCGACATCGGATGTCTCGGTCTTTTCAATAGTTGCTTTCTCAACAACCTTCGGTTCTTTCTTCTTCTCTTGAACATCTTGGTAGTATTGAGCCCAATCATCATCATCATCAATGATCACCTTTTTGTCATCAAAAACCAATTCACTAACTTTAGTCTTCCCTTTGTCCTTTGGTTTCTTAGTGCTAGCAGATGCCTCAGCATGATTCTCTATGATTGCAGTCAACTGGTTCTTCATGGTCTCAGCTAGGGCCTCTTTGATTTCTCCCATCTTGGCGTTGAGAGCCTCATCCACCATCCTTTGAATTTGTTCGAGCTCCACTGTTTTTGGTGAGCAAGTGATTGAGTCGTTGCTAGATACTTTGTCTCCGGCGTAGGTCAAATTGTTGTAAGCTTTTGAGCTATCGTAATGCAGGGCTGTGAGCTAGAGAGGATCAATGATATGAGATGCAAATGTGTGCATGTATGCATAAGCAATAACAAACAAGGATAATTAGGACGTTTCTTCCAACCTTATAACATCCACACACGAATGGCAAGTCTCTTTTCCTAGGTATATGGTTAACAAAATACCAACACGGGGCATCTTGTTTTCGAATAATTCCCTCGGACGTTTCAACCAATAGTTATTTTTTCGAAAGTAGAAATCAGTTCATAATAATTCCCATTAATTAGGTTTTAATCCATTCAACCAACTAAAGTAGCTTTTATGCTATATTGGATTAAAACTAAATTAAGAGGTTTATTATAGATAGATTTCTCACTTGAAAGAGGTAACTAATGGGTCATGCCAAAAAAAAGCCCATGGTTAATTTATTCTTAGTGTAAACTAGGCCCACAATTGATTTTTGGTATTTCATAATTGACCTAAATATTTTTGCAAGCCCTTTGTAAGAAAAGGTTGGGTAAAAATAGTTTTGTTTCTAAGCCCATTGTAAAAGATTTTAGAAAATTGTATTTCGGGCTTAGTATTTGGGCCATGGGCCAAAGAATTTTTGATTTGTTTTTTAGAAAAGTCTTATGTCCATAGACCATCTTGAAAAAAGTTTGAAAATAGCTTTGGCCTTTTGGACTTTAAAGAAAAATTTATTTTGAGCTTATAATATAATTAGGTCATATTAGAAAAAGAACAAACCAAATAAGCCATGATTTAGTCTAAGATAAACTAACCATAGTCAAACAACATGCATTTCGGGTAAAACCTAAGGAAAGTAACTAGGCCAATTACATGAGCTTTAGTCTTTGGGTTAAAAGGCTTAGGTTCCATAGCAAGTATACACCAAATGGTACGAGGCTATGAGTGGTTATGCCATGCTCGATCTCCATATCTTGAGTGAAAGTATGATATCCCTTACATAACATAACACGGGTAACACGAGCGTCCTAACTCACGCACATTATACAAACTAATATGATGCAATGAATAATATCATTATAAGAAAGAATAGAATAATATAAAGACCAATGGAATCAACTTCTCTTATCTCTAATTGAGTCGCCACTGTGAGCGGGGATTTTTACCCCCACTCTCGGTGGAATGGTTCTTGCGACTTCGGCACTGTTTAGGATCGGGGCCTTAGAGAACACAGACCTAAGTCCGGAGAAAATGGAGTCTCCACCAGGATGGGCTGGGAAAAAAAAGGGGTGGATGACTCTATTCCTAAGGAATCCCCAACCCCTTAATAGGTTCGGAAAGTTGGGTACGTGTGGGGAAGGTGAGAAATGGCCCAACACCCTTACAATGCCCGATTCATTGGAATTGACCTCCTTTACAGGTCTTAATATTATAAAATTCTTAAATATAACAACATTATCCATATTACACACAATAATTAAAAGAAAGCATCAATATATTAAAATTAAGGCAAGGTCCAAGCAAAACAAATAAATGGACATCTCCCAGGATGGAAACATGTCCTTACATCACATGCCTAAATAGGACACCCAATGAAAGGTAGAAACACGCCCTTTACATAGGTTCTAAAATAGAAAAGCAAATTAAATTACATGATGTTTAACTAATGAGGTACCCACCAAGTGGAAACATACCTCTTACAACTTTTGGAAATCTAAATTAATTGATAAAAGTAAATAATCATTCATCATAAATAAATCATTCATCAAAGGTATTAAATATCAATAGAAAGTAAACATCCATCCATGATAAATAAAATAAACCAAGCATTGAACTTAAATAAATTAAAGCATATAAAATAAATCAAAACATAATCAAATATGGAATTGAATAGGATAAATAAAAATCCAGATTATAGCTACTGTTTCCATTTAGGATCCTTTATTTCATATGTTTAGGGTTTTGGATTTTTGAATTTAAGCTACTGTGACTTTTTAAAGATTTAAAATAAATTAAGGATTTTATGTTTTAAAAGGTTGATAAGACACTTTGATTAAACAAATTAAGGTTTGAATGGTGAAATCTTGGACACTTTAAAACACTTTGATTTATGATTTTCGATTATTGCATTGTGTTTTTAAGCTACTGTGTAAAGTTAAAATATTTGTGTTTATATGATTTTTAAGGTTTTAAGGATTAGGGTTTATAAAAAATTAGGGTTTAAGGTTTTAAAAAGGGTAGTGTTCACTATTTTAGGTTTTGGAGTTGAATTAGGGTTTTAGGATTTAAAAATAGAGTTTCAGGTGATGAATTGGTTTTTAGAATTTGGAAATCAATTTGATAATTTTATGAAGTTTTATGAATTTAAACAAATGATTTAAAGTTTATAAAAATAGAAAATATATTTGTTAAGGTTTGTTGAAAGAAACAGAACCAAGTTTATAAATTTGAAAGAAACAGAATCAAATTTTGGCTTTGTTGAAAAATCTGTTCAATTAGGGTTTTAAGATTTTGAAGAAGTAAAAATAATAATTTTAAACCTTTTTGGAAAATAAAGCAACAGATTAGTGTTTTTAACTTTAGAAAAACTAAACTAAAGTTCTAAGGTTTTTAATTTTGAAAAACACAATTTCCTAGTTTTTAGCTACTGTGAAAAAATAACCAAAGAATTTAATATATACCTCCTTTTGATGATTCCTCCAAAAATCATTTTTCTTGGATGAATTAAAACAAAGATAATTGTTGCCTTTGATGGTTTCTTTCTCTTCTTCGTCTCTCAAAAAAAAATCAGATTTAATTTCACTCCTTTCCTTCACAGATTCGGTTTCAAAGTCCCCTCTAATTTCTCCTGATTTCTCCTCCAAAATTTCTCCTTTTTGTGTTGTTATTTATAGAGGTTTTTTTAATTGGTTTTCCTAGTTACACACGGCATACCATATTTAATAAGAAAAGGAAACTGAAACCTAATTGTATTAGGTTTCAAAAAATTTGCGTATGAAAATTTCGCTGGCGAAAAAAAAACTGCTGTGGAAAAATTGCGCTGGCCAAAAAAATCTGCTGCAATTGGCTGCGGCAAGGGGCGGGGGGCGGGGAATAGGCCTGCGGGCCATTTCACCAGCGGAAAACTCCTGCAGGCAAAATGGCCCAAGGCCAAGCCCGCAGGAATTTTCAGCGACGATTTTTTCGTCTCCGATTTTTTCGTCGCCTATTTTAATTTTAATTTTAATTTTAATTTTAATTTTTAAAAATTAGATAATAAAGCAAAAATTATTTAATTAAGATAACAAAAAATTATTTTGGACTAATTAAAATATATTAGACAACACAAAAATTATTTTGGACTAAACCGGACTGGGTCAAAAATTAAGGGTCTACATATTGGAAGAAGATTTTGTTTTATCATCCTTTCAAGATGAAGATATTGAAGATGTGAAAGGAAAAGAAGCTTAACTCAACAAACTTTCCTTAGCTTGAATGTTGCTTTTCAATTTTGCTTTCTTTAATATTTAATTGGAACAATTTTATTTTTCAAATTTAAATTTACTTGAATAAATTACTTTCATCAAAATTTTGGTTGGTCTTTGTTCATTTTGGTGCTCAACTAATGAGTAACCTAGCTTGATATTTATAAATTAATGTATCTAGGCATCATGACTTGAATAACTTTACTAGGTGAGGGAATTGCTCTATAGCAATTAGTTGTGCATGCTTACTTATTGAGGGCTCCTGCATAATTACCTTTGTCTAGGTCCTAGTCAGACTTAGGACATGCTTTGACAAATTTTAGAGGCGAAATTGAACTCTACTTATTTAAGAGAGAGATGATCTAGGCATTGTTTGGTTAGCCAACAACTAGTATCCACCCAATTAAATATCAATCCCTATTTGTCCCTTTGAGCCTTCATAAAATTTTAGCTTTCTTTTCATTGACTTATAAGCCCAACAACCTACCTTGAGCTGTTGTGATACTCTTGACAAGTCTTATGATCACTAAGGCGAAGAGGCGAGAAGATCAAAAAAAGGAATGCATAGCCAAGACTATAAGGATAGTTGATGTTCTCAAGACCATAAGGGTAGTTGAATTTCACCTAGTATCTCCAATCTATCAAGACAACATCAGGATAACAAGTGATTTATCCCTGTTAAAGAAGATTTATACCACTCCACTCATCCATTATTGGAAATACAAGTTGGTACAAACAAGACAACTCTTTTAGAGCTAGAATAAAAAAAAGAGAAAAGAAGAGGAAAAAAAGAAGAAGAAAAAAGGACAAAACAAAAAAAGAAAAGAAAAAAAAGGGAAAAAGAGAAAGATAAAACCTAAAAAAGTGGTTTAGAAAGCCAACTGAGTTCTATTTTACCTAAGACAACAAAAGGCTTCCATTTGGTTTATTAGGACAGTTTGACTTAAATTGGTCCAACCCAACCAAAGATTCAATCTAAATCAGAGAAAAAGGAGAAAGACCATCCAGTTCTTGAAAGTTCTGTACTTGACAGTCCTACAAGGAAGAAGGACAAAATGATAAAATGCTCAAAGAAAGGGAGGAGTGAGAAAAATAAAAAGAAAGAAAAGGGAGAAGAAGAAAAAAAATGAATTTAGGTACCAAACTTTTTGCAAGGACAAAGACTATCCCAATCAAGATCCAGATTAATGCCAAGAAGGTAGAACAAAATTTGGAGTCTAGCAAGATTGCTCCTAGCTGCCTAAAGTTCAAACAAGAAATTTGTAGTGTGAAGGTTTGTCCTTTGTGTCACACCAGCTCCAATCTCAAAATGGCCTTCACTTAAGCTTGTGTCCCTTATAGACCCCATTTCAAGCCTATCAAAGACTTGTTGATCTCTCTTGGTAGGTAAAGTCTATTATTGGAGATAGTTTGAATAAGCATGCATATGAGATAGACAATATTTAAACTCAAATGAGACCTTTGGCCAAGTAATATGTATGTGCCTATCTGAAGTGCAACAATTCTTGCTTAAATAGAAATGATTCCAAAGTTTAGTACGATAACTAGGATTATGATGTTATAGATATATTAATTTTGAAGATCGAGTCCTGAGGTAAATTGACATTGATTAGGCAAAGCCAACATTTGGATTTAAAAAAAATTGAAAAAAAAAATTCAAAACCTTCAAGTTAAGGGAAGTATGTCGAATCATTGAACCTCCAAAGGACACATTGGGCAAAGTAAATGATTATTGGCAAGGACATGAAGAAGCTACCAATTGACATGCTGAATCATATTTTGAAATGGAAGCATCTCTGCTATTTGGGGCCTCCAATATTCATGTTTTCAACATCTTGAAGATAAAAGTCATAAATGTGAAGCATTATGTCATTCCAATGCAAGACCTGAACGGGCATTTGAAAGAAATTTGTGAGAGCATTTCAACTGATAATCTTAGTCTGTGAGTCGATGGAACCATTATAAGTATTATTCATACATATCATGCATACATGAGCATATCACATCACACTTTCTTATCTTGTATTGTCTATTCTTTGTCAATGTGAACAACAAACACTCTATGAAGTAAAGAATCAAAAGAAGATATGAAATCAGGGGGCATGGAAGGCCCATTGCTCAAAGAAGCTCCAGTCATTTTGCCAAAGAAGAAATATGTGTTTGTGTGAAGAGCTAGACAAGACAAACATCAATTAGAGCTCGCATAGGAAAATCGTGGGTTTGAGCCTACACAGGGGGCAAAGTTTATTCTTTTCAATTTTTGAGTTTATACATGAACAAAATATTTTAAGATTCACTTTCAAATATCTTGCCACTCAAGGGGCAAGGAGAAGATATGAAGGCTAGTGAAAAATGGTTGAATTTTTTGTTCATGCATAATTGATGAACAAGAAAAAGAATTCTCAAAAGAATAAAAAAAAGAAAAGGAGAAAATTAGAATTCTAAAAAGAATGAAGATGCAAAAGACAAAAGATCCATGTTTAAAGGGTAAAGACCCGATTTCCAATGGATAAAGATTCATTTTTCAAGGGTAAAGACCCGATTTCCAATGGATAAAGATCCACGTTTCAAGGGTAAAGACACGATTTCCAATGGATAAAGATCCATTTTTACAAGGGTAAAGACCCAATCTCCAATGGATAAAGATCCATGTTTCAAGGGTAAAGACCCGATTTCCAATGGATAAAGATCCATGTTTCAAGGGTAAAGACCCAATCTCCAATGGATAAAGATCCATATTTCAAGGGTAAATACCCGATTTCCAATGGACAAAGATCCATGTTTCAAGGGTAAAACCCGATCTCCAATGGATAAAGATCCATGTTTCAAGGGTAAAGACCTGATTTCCAGTAGATAAAAATCTATTTTTAGTGGATAAAGACCTACAATCCATAAAAATGGAACAACTAGTTATGCCAGAATTCTCAACTGATAAAAGGTCAATAAATCAAGTTCAGTCTCAAGTCCAAGTACCCAAATCAAATCCAAGTACCCATCCTCATCCAAAATCAGTTAAAAATCATATTGCTTTTCACTCTCTTTTGCCATAGTCTCACATCGCTCAAGCAGGGGGCAAACTGTAGATCCTTATTTTTTGACCCCAATTTGATACGGTTCTAATTAAAGGATGCCAAATAAATTTGATCGGACTTCAAATATTTAAACCTAGTTTATAATTTTTAAAGGAATCGGTTCTGATCAAAGAGGCATAAATTCAATTGTAAAACCCTAAAATTAAGTGGAATTGGCCCAAATTAAAACTTTTTGGTCCATAAGTTAAAAAAGGCCAGATTAATTTGAGTGAGGCCAGCCGGGGAGACATGAGCATGCCTTATGTCGACCTGACAGCCTAGATCGACATGAGGTTGGACTCATGTCGACCTGGGGAAGCTAGGTCAACATGAGCATGCTTCATGTCGACCTTGGCAGCCCAAGGTCGACATGAGCATGCCTCATGTCGAGCTGGGCAGTCCAAGGTCAGCATGAGGTTGGTCTCATGTTGACCTAGGGCAACCAGGTCGACATGGGTTCAATAACTTTCCTAATTCAGCAAGAATTTGTTTTAAAGACTGATTAATATTAGGTTAAGGATTCTGAGTGAGGTTAGGGCCTATAAATAATAATGTTTTAAAATTCAGAGAGGGGGGAGGAACATTAACAGGGGACGACAAGGAACAGTAACAAGATAGCAAGGAACATTAAAGAGAGACGACAACAAATAGAGAAGATTAGCAGCAAACATTCATCAGTCATCAATCCATCAAAGACAGTAACGCTGTCTTTATTCATTGTTCATCTAGAAGTTAATTATGGAGGAAGCAATGAGCGAAGGTTTGATCTTTAATCATGAATTATTCATGTTCAAGTAGTTTCGTTTCTTTGATTAATAAGAACATTCATGCAGTAACTTGATATTTGAACACACAGTACCTTGATCTTTGAACATGCAGTAAATTGGTTTTTGTTTTAATAACTTTAATTGTTTGCTTTAATTATCACATTGATCAGTTGGTATTCGTAACCCCACTGGCATATTTCATAGAAAACATAAAACTATCCAGTAGCCATCGAGCATTTAAATTAATTGTTAGAATCTATTTTGTTTACTTTACTTCAAGAACTATGAATTATTTTATTAAAATTCAGAACCTCAAACTATTTTTATCCAAAAGCCTAAACCATTTCATTATTAAACTCCAAAATATTGATTATTTTTCCAAAACTTTAATTTATTTCTCCAAATCCCAAATTATATTTTTAAGGTAGTAAGTTAAACCCCGTAACCCTTTCCCCAAATTATTCTACTTAAAGCTATTAAAACTAATCCCAAAACCCTAGTTTCAAAAACCCTAATTCCAAAACCCTAGTTTTAAAAACCCTAGTTTCCAAAGCCCTAGTTTCAAAAACCCTAAAAATCCTAATTTCAAAACCCTAATTACTAAACTTTAGTTTCTAAAACCCTAATTTCCAAAACCCTAAATTCTAAAAACCTTAAATTCTTTAAAACCCTAAATTTATATATTTATTACTTTATTTAATTTTAGATTTGATTATGTAGTTTATTATATGTTTTGATGATTGATTTATTTAATTTCAATGCTTGATTTATTTAATTTATTGTGGATGGATACTTTCTTTATTATTATGATTATTATTTGTTATTTTGGTATTAAAGTTGTAAGAGGTATGTTTCCACTTTGTGGGTACCTCATTAGTTAAATAATATGTAATTTAAATTGCTTTTATATCTTGGACCAATGTAAAGGA